>CM076570.1:1282816934-1284148713 GCA_034641835.2 Pinus albicaulis
TAGCAGAATGTCAAGGTGACAGTTTTCAGTGTAACATGTGGCTACAACAAGTCGAGCTCCAAACGACATATATGTTCTGGATGAAGCAAATAAAGCATGTCTAATAGCTAAAGAGGATGATATAATATTTGGTAGCAATGACGATCGACTAAGTAATAAGTTTGCTACAAAGATGCAAAGTGATTTCAAGATGTCTTTACTTGGTGAGCTGACATACTTCTTAGGGCTTCAAATATCTCGACAAGAGAAAAGAATATTTATATGTCAAGCTAAGTACATCAAGGAAATGCTCAAGAAATTTAAAATGGAAGATTGCAAACCTAACCTTACTCCAACGGTAACAGGTTTCAAATTGAGCATAGACGAATCATCTAAGGATGTGGATCAAAGGTTGCACAGATCTATGATTGGTAGTCTTCTATATGTAACAACCTATCGGCTAGATGTTATGCAAGCAGTTGGACAAGTAGAAAGATTCCAAGCATCACCAAAAGAATCACTTATTATTGCCATCAAACGAATTCTTCGATATCTAAAGGAAAAAATAGAATATGGCTTGTGGTATCCCAAGGGTAAAAATCTCATTATTCATTCCTTTACAGATGCAGATTGGGCAAGAAGTGTTGAAGATTGTGAGAGTACTCGTGAAGCATTCGAATATCTTCGCCAGAATCTTGGGATTCTCCCAAGTTCTCATTATATTTTCATTATTCATAATATAAAGGGGGAGTGGAAGTGGGTACAGGTCCACAGGATGGTTGTGTGTTAGGAGGAGTTACCCTTTGCCATTGATGTCAAAGGGGGAGAGAATGTTGTAGGAAGAGGTGTCATTATCGCAGGGGGAGTACTTGTGTTGCCATCAATGCCAAAGGGGGAGATTGTTGATCAGCGGTTGTCATTGATGTCAACACAAGCAGCACCAAGGGCTACCCCAATATTGCATGGGAATTTTGACCTACCAAATTACTATATTCTGGGTCAAGAATTTTTTTAATTGTTTCTTTGTGTCTATATGTTTACGTTGATATATGGAACATCACGTAACTCTTCATGGTTTGAGAGATATTCATGTTTGAAGTTTGTAACCCCAGTTAGTGGGCTAAAACCCCATGGGGTTGTGGCATGGGTCATTGAAAATTCATAATTAATATTTTTTAAGCTCCTAAAATACTTCCCATGTTCACTTTTTGAATCCCCTCTCAACCTAAGAATTTATATAAATTGTGATCCTCATATCCTCCTTATGCAAGGGATTTCGCCATCTGAAATAGGTCATTGTGGAATTTTCACTCTAACGTTTTTTCTATGAAGGTTCAGAAGCTGAAATTTTTATGAGGTGAATCTGAAACGTTGAGGAAGCTCTTGTGAAAATTTCAGATCAAGGTGCACAATATTTTCGGAGATATGATCTGTGGAATTCAGTGTTTTTGCAGGCTCCTGAAACTCATCTCAAAGAAGTGACCTTTGGAAAATCATCATAACTCTCTCTCTGAGTATCGGATTGGAATTCTGTAAAATGTGGCAGATAGTGCATGAAATTTAATTTTCTCTCTATCAATTTCAGAGCCGAATGAAGAAAAATTAACACTTGGCATGTCGTACAAGTTCTCTCTACTGAAACAATCCATAATTAGGGCATTGTGAGAAATTGGGCATAACTCTCTCTTGAAGAATCAAAATGGGGTTAGACCTGTGGCATTGGAAATACGACTCAAAGGAATACTACAGGACCAAAATCAAATATTAGGAATCTGAAATAACAGAGATACACTAGATTCAATATCGAGCTCCTAGAAGGCAAGAAAAAGCTATAAAATATGTTGTCAAGGGCTGCAAAGGACCAGACTTTCTAGGGCAGCAAAGAAAAGTAGGGTGTAGCAGAGGGTAGCATGACAAGAGCAACAACCAAGGTGCAGAACAGCAACAAGAAGTTCATCACATGAAGTCTTCAAGTGGGCAGCACTGCATACAGTCACTGTAAAGGTATCATTGTACTAAGTCATTGAAAATACATTATTGTAAAAATTGTTCTAGTGTCTATCTACCAAGATTTGAAGAGGCGGTATCGGGAGGTCTAAGATCATCATTAGGTGCTTGTGTCATAGTTGGGGTTATGTACTTGTGTGTCTTCTTCTTCTACATCATTCTATATCATTGTAAAGTGGACAGTTTTCCCTAGTACGAGAGTCTATTCTTCTTTTATTATTCTATAGGATGGTAGGGTGGTGCTAGGGTGAGTTGTAGCTCATTGGGTGTTGGAGCATCCGTTCAGTTGACTATTGAAGAATCTCGGGCATTGGAGCGTCCATCCAGTGGGAGCTGGAGAAGAATTATTTTTTAGATTCTAGGAAGTTGGAGCTTTATTTTCAATTAGAGTTGAATATTAAAGAATTATTAGAAAAGCATTAGGTGGTTTTTGTCCCGGAGTGGGTTTCCACCTTAAAAAATGTGTGCATTTGTGTTCCTTTTGTTTGTTGCTATCATTGTACAAACACTGATAATAATTGAAGATTAACTAATGCTCTAATTGAAAGGAATATTGATTCACCCCCTTCTCAGTATTTCCAACATGTTTAGCCTATTTGGAGGTGTAGTTAGTTGGATGAGTAAAATATAGTCTGCAGTGGCTCTTTCAACTACATAGGCTAAATACATAGCAGCCACTCATGCAAGCAAGGAAGCAGTTTGGTTGCAAAGATTGTGTTCAAGTATGGGGTTGGTGCAACAAGCTATAAGGATAGACTGTGATAGCCAAAGTGCAATTTTCTTGGCTAAGAACCCTGATTTTCATTCAAAGACAAAGCACATTGATGTTCAATATCACTTTGTGAGAGATATGGTTGAGGCTAAAAGGGTGTTGCTGATAAAGGTGGACACCTTGAATAATGTTGCAGATGTGTTGACGAAATGTATGAGCACTCAGAAGTTCTCTTGGTGTAGAGAAACAATGGGTGTTACAAAACTGGGCTAATGACTAAGCTCTCCTGTGGCCCCCTGCGGAAAGAAAACAACAAGTGGGAGAATGTTGGGTATGTGTTATATTATTTCCACGACTCGTCATGTGTGGGGGGTCACAGGGGGGGCAATAGCCCCCCCTGCTGCGCTGGGCGTAGCAGGGGGGTCACGGGGGGGACGGAAGTGCCTCGACAAAAAAAATTTGGGCCTTATTTTCCGGTGGGCGAACCCTCCCATAGTTTTGTGCATGGGTTTGCACATGGTTTTGGGGTAGGATGGTTTTTGGCCCCTGGTATTTTGTAGATCTGGTCAATGGAACTACGGTTATGTTCTAATCCAGGATTAATGGATTGGGGTTTATGTATGCTTCGACATGTATATATATGTGTTGTAACACTAAAACGAATATAATGAAAAATCATACTGGTCGTCCCAATTTGGGATCTAGGGGAAAATATTCATGTTTATCTGTTTTATGTTTTATGCTCTCGCTATTGTTTATTTTCTGTTTTAAGATTCGTTTGTAGATAATTTATGTACAGGGTTAAAACCTACAGCAAATTTATATCTAAAACATGATTGGCCAGTGCATTTGTTAATGTATTTATAGTTCTATAAATGTGTTCATATTGGATGAAATCAAAGTGTCTTTCTAAAAGGAAAACCCTTAATAACATATGAAATTTGAAGGATGATAAGACTTATAACTCAATATACATTAGTAAATTATAGTACTACAAGATGTGAGTCAAGTCTAATGATTAAATGGAAAATACCATGTTATATAGCATTAGAAAATAGCTCGACTATTGCACTATACTCAACAATGTTGTTGGTAGAGCGACTGATACATATTCCTTGTAGACTCACTAACTCACTATTTGGAGTAGCGATAGGCCAAGCTGCGGAGGATAGGTTCAGTGTACTATGACTAGCACCATCAACATATCCAACATATGGTTCAAGGGATGCTAACATATGAAAACCAAATGTAAACAAGATCAACAGAAATAGTAGAAAACTATGAATAGACCCACTACAAATAGTATGTACACAATGTACTATGGAAAAATCAAGCATAATATTTCTTAAGGTACAACCAATTTGTAGGTTGCACCACTGGAAGTCCATCAAAATAGAATAGGTCATAGGCCCCTTTAGCAATAACATGCTTGACAATATATGGACCTAGCCACATATGTTGGAACTTTCCTAATCCTAATTTGTCAGAATCTTGATCGTATAGAAGAACAATGTATCCTTACAAGAAGATATGAGGCTTGAAATTTTTGTCATATTGTTCCTTTAATCATTTCTTATGGGATTCATTAGCCATAGAGGCATATCATTGAGTTACATCTAAGCACGTCAAAAGTAAGAGATGTTCCTCTTCTAACTAAGTGGCAGGAAGAAGTTATACAACCAATTTCAGTGACAAAATCTCACATTCAATTGGGAGGATTGCTTCTAGGCCATAAATCAATTGAAAAGGAGTAAATATATTATTAGTCCTAACAGAAATTTAGTACACCCACAAGGTAGAATAAAAAAACAAATTCCAGTCCAATTTATGGACCCCTATCATATGTTGAAGCATCATTTTAAGAACTTTGTTAATAGCCTCAACCTTCCCATTACCATGAGGGTAGTAGGGAGTGGGACTTTCATGGGAAATTCCTAAATTGGTAGTTAGTTCAGACATCATGTGATTGTGAAAGTGTATCCCATGGTCCGTAACTATGGATTGCAGAACACCAAACCATGTGATCACATGATTGATGAAAAAGTATGCAACTATTTTGTGAGTATTGTTATATGTAGGCATTGCCTCGACCGATTTAGTAAAATAATCTACTGCATATGATAGCATAGACATGCCCCCTATCCGAGTGAGGGTTACATGTCATGAAATAAATACACCATTTTGCAAAAGGAGCTATGACAATAACAGGATGAAAAGGAGCAGGTGGAGCACGGGTGTTACAATCGTAAATATGGCATGCGTGACACTTTTTCACAATGAGAATACAATAGAAAAATATGGTGGTATAAAAGTAACCAACACATAAGATGTTATGTGTAGTGGCATAACCAAAAAAGTAACCACCACATGCTCTCGAGTGACATTCAATAAGGAATTTCTAAAAACTCTATTGATACCACGACGATAAAAGGTGTCATTGATGATGATGTAATCCTTAGCTTGACATCGAATACGTCACTTCTTGGAGCGAGAGGTATTATATCGGAAAGTCTAGATCTAGAGATATATAATAATGTCTCCATACCATGGGTGAGATGACAAGATTAAAAAAAAATGACTCGTCTGGGATGGAATCTTCAAACGCTAATTCAAAATCGACAGTGCGAAGGCCACATATTAGCTCAATGAAAACTAAGGATTTATTTGACTTGGATATGATGACCTCCAAATCAAAATCCTGCATGATAATGATCCATTTTGATTGTTCCCCCCCAATAACTGACATGAAAAAATGTATGTCATAGGGTTGCAATCTGAAATAACCGCAATTTTCCAAAGCAATATATAATGGTGAAATATTTGGATGACTTTAACGGCACCAAAAATAACTTTTTTACGTGGGTATACTTTGTTTCAATATCATTGATATTCTGACTCAAATAATAGATGGGATTTCCAGTCCCTAAATCATCTTCCTGGATCAATACATCTTTCAATAAATCAAATGCGTGTTCAGTTATGTTTTCCCAATGGAAGGGAACCCCCTTATTAAGAAGGCGAGTGAATCCTTTGATCAACTCAACATAATTAGGGACGAACCTTCGCAAAAATTTAGCCTTTCGATGTAGTTGTTGAAGATGAACGAGGGAAGAAGGCACAAGAAAATGAATGAATGCCTAGAGTTTTAGAGGATCTATACAAATTCCATGTTTTGAAAAGAAACAACCAAGAATTTGACCATAACTAACACAAAACACACATTTGTGAGGATTAAGTCGAATATTGTAATGTATAAACCGAAAGAAGATGGCCCTAAGATACATCGGGTGATCAGCCTGATGTTTAGAGTGATCAGGGAGATCGTCCAAATAGGGATGCGCGATATGTTTGATGTTGTGGAAGGCATAATATGTTGCCCTCAGAAATGTAGCCACAACATTCTTGAAACCAAAAGGGGGTTTCCAGTAAGAAAAGTTACCCCAGGGATAGATAAATATAGTTTTAGGTTGATCCGTTGGGAAAATTTTTATTTGATTGTAGCCAGAGAAACCATCCATGAACGAATATATCTCACATCTGACATAGTCATAGAAAATCTAGTCGATTAACAGGGTTGGGTATTTTCCCTTTGGACAAGCTTGATTTACGTCCTAATAATTGACACATACACATATTTTTCCTTGTTTCTTCATGACACGAATGACATTTGACACCCAATTTATCAAAGGAACAGGGTAGATGAAACCAACTCAGAGAATTTTTTCAACTTTAGTTTTAATCATGGAATCTTTCTTGGGATGGACCAAATGAAGGTGATGTCAGACTCATTTAGCATTAGGATACATTTTAATCTCATGGACCACAATATTTGGATCAATCCCTGGAATTTCCCCGTAAGACCAGGCAAAGACATCTCGAATCTCTTGGAATAGGGATTTATAGGTCTTAATCTCATCTGGATAACAAGATGCACTGATGTGTAGATTTTTTACAATACCCATTTTAATTGAGATATCAAGAGCTATCATCTCTTTGATATTCAAAAGGTTCCTTTTAGAATCGACTTCGTGAATAAAATATTTATTCGTAAAAAAATAGACGATATTGTGTAGAAATAAGTCACTACGATTATCCTCAAAGAAATATGGTAAGGAGGAACGATGGTGATGATCATCCCGTGATTTTTCAGAGGATTCACATTACATTACACATTAGGTGAAGTAGAATATTTTAGGAATTGGTTCACTGATGCTTGGTGAGGATAGTCATGAGTGAAGTGATCCTTGATACAGATCAACACATGGATAGCGAGGCTTTCACTCTCATCAGAGGACTGACTAGTTTGTTTATCCTATGGAGGAGAATCATAATCTTTGTTCTTCTTGCCTTTACCTTTCTTCTTACTTCTTAGTTTTTGTTGAGATTTACCTTGATTGGATTGAACGACATGCGATAAGAGCATCACTAGATGGTTTAATTCTCAACTGCAATAAGAGAAGCACCAGATGGTTTGAATAATTTCATTCATAGTCAAAACATAGTGAGTAATGTTTAAAGAGGGTGAACATGGAAAACCATAGACAACAATGGTCAACCATACCCATTAAATTGTTAACATAATCTAAACATAGTAAAAAATGTTTAACAATAATCACATATAGTCAACTATCATTTAACCATAGTCAACCATAATAAATTATCGTCACCATGGTTGACTATGGTTAACCATAATTAACCATAGTTAAATATGGTCACCATAGTCAACCATTGTGAACCGTAGTTGATTGTAGTCAACATGCTTGACCATAATCAACTATGGTTAGTCATGTTAAACCATGGGAAACATAGGCCAACCATGGTCAATCATGATCATCTGTAGTCAACCATAGTCACCATAATAAACCTTTTAAAGACATGGTAAACTCATGCTCAACATGGAAAACAATAGTTAATATGATCAAACATCGCTAGCGTAAGTCACTATTCTAAAACATGGTCAATTGTATCCATTCATTACTGATATAGAAAACCATAATCTATCATAGAAAAATATGTTCAACCATGGTGAGATTAGTCAAACCATGTTCACCCATGGTAATATTGGTCAAGCTATATTCACCCATGGTTAAACCATGCTCACCCATGGTAAATGTTTTAAAATTCTTAATAATATTAATATTAATATGGTTTAAAACATTGACCCATGGTTAAACCATTCTCACCCATGGTAAATGTTTTAAAATTCTTAATAATATTAATATGAATATGGTTTAAAACACATTGGTTTATTAAAGTGGTAAACTATGTTTGGCTATGTTAGGTTATGTTTGACTATTTTTAGAGTCAACAATCCTAAACTTTTGTGAAACTTAATCGTATACTATTATTATGATTAATATTAATAGTAAAACATAGTCAACCACATTAGTGAAACATAGTAAAATAAAGTCAACCTTTGTAGTCAATTTTAAAATAGTTATTCGCGACCAAACCTGGTCAACCCGATATTTATCATATTTAACAATAGTCAACCTTGTTCACTCATCATCATAATCAATCCACATAACTCAACCGTATAGTCAACCATGGTTGACCAAAGTGAAACATTGTCAACCTTAGTCAACAAAGATCATCCTTGGTCAGTCACAATCAATATTTAAAAAAATTTAGTAATAAAAATATTAATATTAATAAATTTGACTAATAATAATAACAATAGTGATAATGTGACCATGGAAAATTTTAGGGGCTAATATTTGCAGGTGGGCTAATTTTCCATGGTTTTTCAAAAAAACAGATTCGCTAATTTCCATTTTTTTCTAAAAGGAATTTGCCCAAATTTTATAGTATAAAATTATGTTATCTTAAAAATCGTCAAAAAATTATAGAGACTATATATAGTCATTAGAAATTTGGATATATTTAAAAATATATCACTAAAATTTTTAGAGTCTACATATTAGGGACTCGTAATATTTGCCAATGTTTCTAAACTTTAAGATAAATTTTCATCCTTAAATTTTTTCCTGAATGTGACATAAAAATGGCACATAAATATATCCAATGTCGTAATGTGACAAACATTTTCGCAATGTTACATTACATTGCAATTTATCCAACATTACAAATTATTCAACCACATTTACTCATGTGGTTAAATATGTTTGATTATGTTTGACAACACTTTTCAATATCTTTCAAACATAATTTCCTATTAATATTAATAATCAAACATGTTGTGATGTCATCATGGTACATAAATCTATTGAACATCAGAATAGACTATATTCAATATGATTGAGTTACGTTGATTGAGAACAATTATGAGTGAGCAATGCGGGACTGGCCGTTAAATATGATAAACATAGATTGATCGTTTGGTTATGGTTAATTATTTAAACATTCACTACAGAAACGGACTTTTGTTTGACTATGTTTGATTATTAATATTAAATCAAGATACAATAGTCATTTTTGCTTTATCAAAGTTGAAGAGTGTTCACTCAAACATAGTCAGCATAGTAAACCATTACACGTGGTTAATCAATATTCAATTTTCATGTTGAATGCTGTATTTTTTGGGCCTGCGTCTAATCGTTGCAACAATGGTTTTGTTTCATTACGATAAATTAATAGATTTATGTACCATGATGACATCAACATGCTTGATTATTAATATTAATAGAAAATTTGAAAGATTGGGAAAAGTGTTGTTTCAAAGATACCCAACATACGGAACTTATTACTTACTCATGTGGTTAAATATGTTTGATTATGTTTGACAACACTTTTCAATATCTTTCAAACATAATTTCCTATTAATATTAATAATCAAACATGTTGTGATGTCATCATGGTACATAAATCTATTGAACATCGTAATGTGACAAACATTGTTGCAACATTAGATTACACTGCAATTTATGCAACGTTGCAACATGAAATTAGATAATTAGTTAACCACATTCATTAATGTAGTTTACTATGCTTGACTATGTTTGAGAGTGAACACTCTTCAACTTTGATAAAGAAAAAATGACTATTAATAATATTGATTAATATTAATAATCAAACATAGTCAAACAAAGTCAACCTATATAGTGAATGTTTAAATAATTAACCATAACCAAACTTGATCAATCCTATGTTTATCATATTTAACAATAGTCAACATTGCTCACTCATAGTTGTTCTCAATCAACGTAACTCAATCATATTGAATTATAGTCAACCACGGTTGACCAAAGTCAAAAGTTGTCAACTTTAGCAAACTAAGGTCATCCTTGGTCAATCACAATTAAGATTTATTAATTTTTAATAATATTAATATTATTAAAGCTCACTAATAATAATAATAATAAGAATATCAATATTAATACTAAGTTTTACTATATTATTATTATATGATTCAATATAATGTTAATAGTTGACCATGATTCCACCCTATAACATTATTATTAATATTAGTAAATTTAACAATAATAATAACAATAATAATGAAGTTAATTATATTAACAATATTCAATTATAGTCAATCATAGTTGTGTAAAATCAAACTTTGTCAACCTTAGTCAACAAAAGTCAACCCTTGTGAATAACATTCAAGATTTAAAAATGGCTAATAATATAATATTAAATGATCAAACTAGCACAACTACATTACCATGATCGAACATGGTCAACCCTCTAATAACTAACCAGAATAAGTAGTTTGATTTGTGTAGTTCATTTGTGGAATTTTCTGTAACTAATCAGCTTTTCATTATAAATTAAATACTTCTGTCATAGTTATTCATATTTAACATAACGTAACATAACATGTAGCTCGACTTAATTTGATTGTATATTTTGGCATTATTTTAGAATGCGATTGATAGTTTGACATGTCTCCTATCGATCATATTATGAAATATTCTAAAAATATAAAATTAAGAAGATAAAACATCCATCTTCGAACTTATTCCTACATAGTTGTTTTTCGTGTTTTCATCCATCTTGCTTACTGCAATTGAATGGGTATTTGCAGAGGAAATTGATTATTCCCAATATTGTATGTCAAGTTCTGAAATACATTCCTGAACTACGCAACAAAATCAAACAACTCGCTAGAAAATGTGACAGAGTTGTTGTGATTCATCAAAGCATCTTCTGGGATATCGAAATCTGCAAGTGTTGAGGAAGTTGAATTTATGGAACTTCATCTAGCCTTGGGCTCTTTTGATCCTCTTTTTAAAATAAATGCAACTTCGGGCCATTCTTATAATTATAATCTTCACACTTAGAGATGGGATCCAATTTTCCGCACTCTTGCTCACACTCAAAGGCGAGGGACTCAAGTTGCTCAATTCCTCTACTTTCATATCCAAGAACAAAGTTCATTGTCATATTCAACTTCAAGTGAGATGGAATTATTAATAAGAATGATAATCTAATTTTAAGGTAGCCTCCAAAAATCAAATTGTTTGTAAGACTAACTCAATCACATTAGTAAATGTGGTTGGTATATTTTGATTGACACCATTTTCATATGTTGATTAGCATATAAAAGTTGGAAAAATGTGTTGATCGATGTATTTCAATGACATTTACTAATGTGGTTGTGGTAGTTGATGATTATGGGATGGATTTGTTGACCATGGTTGACTATGGTTGAAGAGGGTTGATGAGTTTGATCATGGCTTAGGAGGTAGACCAAGGTTGAATATGGTTGACGGTTAGTTTGACCATGGTCAACCATTAATGTACCAACTTATGAATGTTACATCAATTTAACAATATTACATTATTGTTGACCATTATTGACATGTTTGACTATTGTAGCCAGGGTTGACAATAGTTTGTCATGTTGAGCATCAATTGACTATAATTATCTAAGGTTGACTATTGTCAACTATGCTTGATGATAGTTGACCATGCTAACCATAGTTATCTACAGGTTACAATACTTGACTATAGTCAACCATAGAAAAACATGGTGACCATAACTAACTATGGTTACCATATATAGTCAACTTTAATATTATTATTAAATATTAAATCTTATTCACAAACCATAATATTAATATTATTGATAAACCTTATTTATTTACTATTAGTGATAATAGTGAAAATATTAATATTAATAGTAATAGCCTTACAAACAAAGAATCTCATACATCAGATTTGATGTTTAGACTTAACCTTAAAATGAGGGAAAATTTTAAGGGGTAATATTAGCTTGTGAGCTATTCTTCCATGGATTTTGTCAAAAAAAAAAAATAGTCAATTTCTTTTTTTCCTAAAAATGATTTCTCCAAATTTTATAATATAAATTATTTTTCTTAAAAGATGACTACAATTTTATAGAGACTATATATAAAATCACTAAAAAATTGAAATTTTTTATAAAGATATTATCAAATATTTTAAAATTTGCATATTAAGAATTAGTAAGATTCCCTAAAATTTTTATATTTTATATAAATTTCTATCCTTAAAATATTCCATGCTTAAAATTAAATTATTATTATTATTAATAATAAAGCCAACTCACCTTTTATACGATGAACTTTGTTCTGAGATATAAAAATATAGGAATTTATAGGAAATGAGCAGCTCGAATCCCTAGCCTGCGAATGCGAGCAAGAATGCAGAAAACTGGATCCCATCCCTACATGTGAAGATTGTAATTATAAGCTTGAATGGCCCAACATTGCATTTACTGCTGAGCCCGGGGCTGGATGAAGTTCTATAAAATTAGCTTCCTCAATCCATGCAGATTTCGAGAGCTCATAAGATGCTTTGATGGACGACAGCAACTGGTCACGCTGTCTGGCCAGTTGTTCGATTTCGTTGCGCAGTTCCTCAGGAAAGCATTTCAGAACTCGACAAACGGTATTTGGAATACTCAGTTTCCTGTGCAAATACCCATTCAATTTCGGGTAAGCAAGATGGATAAACAACGTTGCATGCCAAGTTCCCCTTATTTTCTTTCTATGTAGATTTAAAGAATATTTCAAAATGCGCATTCAATTGGACTAAATAAGATGGATAAAATCACTAAAAACAACTGTGCAGGCCAAGTCCTAAGATGAATCCCGTGCTGCAGATTTCAAAAATATTTCTAAATGCTCATTCAATTTTAGGAAATTCAATTAGGAAGTAAGATGGAAGAAAACATTAAAAAAAAATTTATTTCAAAATACCCATTCAATTCTAGGAAGTAAGATGGATGAAAACCATAAACATAAAAATATTTCAAAATACTTATTCAATTTTAGGAGGTCAGATGGATGAAAACAATAAAAACAAAATGTGGGATATTATTATTCGAAAATATTTCCAAAATTTACAATCCAATTAAGTTTTTTTTATATAGAATTTAAGAATATTTCAAAATACTTATTCAATTGGACAAAATAAGATGGATGAAAACACTAAAAACAATTATGCATGCTAAGTCCTAAGATGAATGCCTTATCTTTTGTGCTGCAGATTTCAAAAATATTTCAAAATACCCATTCAATTCTATGATGGATGAAAACACTAAAAACAACTATGCATGCCAATTCCTATGATGAATGCCTTATCTGTTGTGCTGCAGATTTAAAAAATATTTCAAAATACCCAATCAATTCTAAGAAGCCAAATAGATGAAAACAATTAAAACAAATTCTGCTACGTTATTAATTAGACGGACATGGGGTTGTCAAATATTTGACTGCGACCATGTCCTTCTGATTGCAGAATATTCAGAGAATCTTAATATTATCAAAATCAGCAACATAAGCTGAGGGGTAGAGTCTAGATAGCAACATAAGCTGAGGGGTAGAGTCTAGATAGCCAGTTTGTTGAATGAAAAGAGAACTGTTAGCACAAAATGCCATAGTTATCACTGAAATTGTGCAAAAACAACTATGCATGCCAAGTCCTAAGATGAATGCCTTATCTTTTGTGCTGCAGATTTCAAAAATATTTCAAAATACCCATTCAATTCTAAGAAGCCAGATGGATGAGAACATGAATAAAAACAAATTCTCTTATCCTACTATTCTAAAATATTTCCAAAATTTACAATGCAATTAAGTTTAGCAAGATAAAATACATATTATAATAAATTAAGTTTGGCATCCTTATGTTCATTGCTGATTCTTAGAATATTAGGTAATTAGACTGACATGGGGCTGTCAAATAATTGACTGCTACCATGTCCTTCTGATTGCAGAATATTGAGAGAACCTTAATATTAGAAAAATCAGCCATAGACATAAGCTGAGAGGGTTGAGTAAAGATAGCCAGTTTGTTGAATGAAAAGAAAATTATTAGCTCAAAATACCATAATTATCACTGAAATTGTGCAAAAGCTTGGTCAAGCTTAGAGGCGAGCTGATTTGAGATAGTTTTAGTATCACCAATATAGTCTCCATTCTAAATCCTTACCTATATATATCAAACTTATATTAAATTAAGGTAAAGATTAACTATGAAAATCAAAAAACTTTATTAGGTTATTTTTATTCCCGACTCTGAATTATGCAAATCAAAACCATAATATCAATCCTTGTATGTTCAAAGTTTCTCTCTGTGGCTTAAAATGGATCTGGTATATTTACCTTTGAATTTGCCTTGGACAGCAGCGACCGTAGCAGAGAATATTCAATTTTATTCATGGCGGGCTGATTACTCTGAATCTCTCCCGCTGCCTTACTCGTCAAATGGGAGGAATGCACACTTCATCTTGAAGTTTGAAGGAGATCGAACAGTTGGGTGGGATCAAAGATAAAGCAGAAGGCCGCACAGAAGTGGAAGGAGGGGTACAAAACTCCTGGAACGTGTCGCCTGGGCAACTCCCCAGCACTGAGAATAGAACCGAGTATATGGGAGTTGTGGTAAACTCCTATATACTCAGAAACTATCACAGAGCCTAATTAATAGAACCACCAGACCAGACCAATGGCCCTGTGCCTTCATTGGCAAGTTATTTATAGATTTGACCCATTATTATAGATTTAAAATCACGTTGTGTAGTCTGATGTAACGTAAAGTTTAGGAAGACGCGTTTGCCAGTGCATAATCTCGTCACCCTAAAGCATATTCTCGTGTCTCATTGCAATAAGACCATTTCAAATGATAAATAAATGTGGTTTACTTTTCAAAAACCAATCTACATCTCATTCCGCCATTTTTTTAAGGGCTCCTATATTTATATGCGTACGTTTGGATCTACGAAATTGTCATAGGAAGGGGTCAAAATAATGATTTAGTTGCAATAAATTATTATAAAATTATTTTGGACAAAAAGTCGAAATCATTTAATTTACAATCCAAAGAATACATAATTATTATATAAACGTTTTGCTATACTAAAGATATATAATAATTTTTTTTCATAGAAATATAAATATATATATTTTTATAATTGATTTATATATAATGTTATTATATTATTTCTTGTAAGTATTATAAGTTTTTTAACATGAATACCTCATTGGTATATAATAATATCTATATTATAAGTAAGTGTTACTTAGTACATGACAATATTTCCATCATCTTAAATTTTAATAAAATTTGCAAATATTTGATGCAGTATTTATATGTATATATGGGAAAAAGAAAGTAATATAAGTCAATCTCTTTCTTTCTTCTTTTTTTTTTTGTCATATTCCATTTTTATAATTGTAGAACTATTAGGTATATAATAATATATATATAGTAAGTAAGTGTTACCTAGTATATGACAATATCTCCATCATTTTAAAAATTAAGAAAAATTACAAACTTTTGGTGCAATGTTTATATCCATATGTAATATCTCAAAATCGGGACTGCTAGCAAGGCATGCCTGAAAAATGCATTTTTCAGGAATGGCTACTACAGCTCTTGAATTTAGCCCTTGGATCCCTTAGATCTGAGTATCTAAGTCCTAAATTCAAGAGGAAATTAGAAACCAAGAAAACTAGGTGAGATAAACAAGCCTCTCACACCTAGAATGGCTGGAAAATGCCCAATAATGGACTGCTGCAATATGTAAATGCAATGTTGGGGCTGCAGCAAGCTATTCATCCATGGAATGTGTCAAGAAATACTTCAGCAGCATTTTTATGTACAACAACAAACATTAGGATTCATTCCTTCAACCCAAAGTGGGGAAAAGCAGCTATTTTGGCCCTAAAAACATTAACTTCAGATATTTTCATAAAAATAAGGGAAAATTACGGTGGGATCCCTTAGCTTAGGTCATAAGAGACTTACATATCAAATTTCAGCCCAAAAAAATTACTCTAGCTATGTTAAACAGATATACCACTCCCAATATGGCTTAAAAATGCCCAATCCCCATGACTTGACTCAACAGAAAGTAACTGAAGCTTCTGCAGCGTGATTTTCTGAAGGGTTTGAACACAAAATAACTTGACTATCAGATATGGAGTTCATTACATGAAAGCATGAAGTAAAATGGATATTAAGCTCCTTTATACATCACAGAGAATAACCCGGCAAGGGTTTCATGAGATCCACTGCATAAAAGTGCAAATCTAGATCTGAAAAATGCAGTATACTAAAGAAGTAGCTTACAACTTAGATCTAGAGAAATATATTACATAAACCATTAGATCTACAATAGATCCATATGTAGAAATGTCTTTATTATACATCCCCCTTGGGGTTCTCAGCATTACATGAAAGAAAAGGAGTAGATATGAGTTTTACTGCAATAGATCTATAGCATGATTCAGAAAATCTGAAGTGAACATAAAATTAAATATATCAGATCTGAAATAGACATCGATTAGATGGCTAATCCATGGATCACTGCAACTCTGAAACTTAAAATAACACAGTCCAAGAGGAAAAAATGCATTTTAGGCTTGAAGAACAGGTTGGCCTAGTGCTAAGATCAATATTTGTAGCTCAACAGCTAATACACTCTTCCAGGAGGTTAAAAGACACACTCACTGAGAAGAGGCACTAGTACAATCTAGATTTGAGAAGATCTAGTCTCCACTTGCTGCATCTCACTGAAAAAAGTAAATCACACAGGATTTATGCTATCTAAGGGAGATGGAGCTTGGCCATATGCTTGATAGTGGAAGAGAAGTGCAATGCCCTCCAAGAGCTACTCAATGGAAGGAGAGAGAATCCCTAAACAGGAAATCCTCACAAGTCTCTGCTAAACAACCAAGAGAACTCGAATTGTCTACGCAGACATAAAAATCAATTATCATGAACAACCTTCTCTTGAGCCTTCCCCTTCCTTTCATAAGATGAGAGCTTTGGAAAACCCTAAACCACCTTGATGAATTATCTCCTTTCACATGAAGGCCTCCTTCTAGAACTGCGTTGTCCCTCCAAGAGGAACATTGTATCTAAACAATGCTGTGATTTGGTCCTATTGACCCAGTCAATCTCCTCAACCCTTGTTCACATGCAAGTGTATTTTATTGAAACAACCTTGATTTGCCTCTGTTCACATTGGGAATTGATTTATTTGGACGTCTTTAGGAGTTTTTATCTTCTCCTTTACATTTTATCCATCAATTAAGAAAATTAACACAAAATGAAATATTCCTATTAGCTTGGGCTAATTAAGAATATTACACCATATATGAGAAGAGGAAGGTAATATGAGTGGATCCCTTTTGTATCATATTCTACTTTTATAATTGTACAACTAGTGGGTATATAGTAATATCTCTATCATAGGTAAGTGTTACCTAGTATATGACAATATCTCCATCATCTTAAAGTTTAAGAAAATTCACAAACTTTTGATACAATATCTATATGCATATATGGGAAAAAGAAGGTAATATGAGTCAATACCTTTTGTGTCATATTCCACTTACATAATTGTACAACTAGTGAAACCTCCAACTCCCCTTTTTCTTTTGAACATATTCTTCAATAGCAAAGGCATTGTAAAGGAATTTATTTATTTTTAGTAATGTTTTGATTTTGTTCTGACAAGGCTAGGTTAGGTCGCCTCCTGCGTGGACCTCCTTCCCAGGTCCCCTCTGGAGCCATCTTCGGTAGGGGAGCATGGTGATCATCTCTCTGCTTCGATCAATGACTCTGATTCCTCTATCGCTGATGTTGTAGCCTCAGCCTTCGCTTCCCTCATTTCCTCTCTAGGACCTCCGCTTCCTCGCCCTGCCCTCTCAAAATTTATGAAGAAGTTGGATGATATGCTAGAGATCGTCCTCCCACAAGATATTCCTCGCAGAGCTGCTATTTATTTAGATGAAAGGGGGCTAGTTGGCCAGTTCACTGGCCTTTGGCCTTACCCCAAGACTCTGCAAAAATGGGTGGAGCGTAACTTGTCGCGGTCCATCCAAGGGAAAATATCCATAGAATTCTGCGGAATATGATTTTTTACATTTCATTTTGAATCCAAGGAGGACAGAGACTTGATTTTCCTAAATGGTCCTTACTTCATGGAAACTAGAGGACTATATCTAAATCGATGAACTCCAGATTTTAATTCGGAGTTGGACATGCCAAGTGTTGTTCCTGTCTTGGTTAGACTTCCCTATCTTCCTCTTCACTACTGGGGCAATGAATCTGTCAAAGCCATCAAGATTGCAGTAAGAAAATACATTGACAAGAGTGAACCCAAAGAAAACATGCATGCTTGTGCTCAAATCTGGGTTGAAGTATACCCCGACAAAGGTCTTCTAGAAGCAGTCAAACTCAAAGTGGATAGCTGGACTCATGTGCAACAACTGGATTACGAGAAAATCCCATTTAAATTAAAGGTATGCCATGAATATGGTCATTTCACAAATATATGTACTAAGAATGAAACAGAGGAAACCAAAGCTCCAAAAGAAACCCAATGGGAACAAGTTAAAAGGAAAAAATCTGGAAACAAAATCACCAAACCGTCGTCTCAATCGCTTTCTTCTGCTATTTTTCCTCCTCCTCCCCTTCCCTCCTCTCCCCCCAAGAGTACATGAGAAGCCTTCCTCTTCCTCTCTTCCTTCCCATCCTTTAGATTCGAATCCTTTTGCTGTCCTATCCCCTCCCCCTATCTTTAGACTCTATCTTACCTCCCCTTCTACCCTCAGAGTCCTTCCTGTATCCTCCTGGCTCCCCCTCCGCCCCCTCCAATCCTCCCCTGGTCCCTTTTATCCCTTCTCCTCCTCCTTCCTCAAGCCCTATCATTCCTTATTTCGTTCGAGTTCTCACTAGAACTCAATCTAAAGGCTCCTTATTATCATCGGACTTCCATAAGAAACTCAGAAGAAAATCCAACAAAGAATCGAGAGATGAAGAAGCAATAAAAGAAATGGCATTAGGTACGCAACAAGCCATGGACACCTTCATGGGAAAAAATGTCGGAGTAAAAGGAAAACATTAACATAACCCAAGCGGGAAAGGTCCCTCAAATACAACCAACAACAAATAATGAATATTGTCTCTTAGAATTGCAAAGGTCTTGGTCACTTCTCGAAGATGAATGTTGTAAAGGATTTAATCAAAACATAAATGTTGATCCTTCTCATGTTTCAGAAGACCAAACTTTCAGAGTAAGACATGTTCCAAAACATCCAGAAAACAAAAAATTATGAAGGAATCTCTATTTCAGCCACGGGAGCATCGAGAGGTATTAGTACATGGTGGGACAAAGCCTCTTGGGTTAATATCTCACACCAAAATCTTGCACTGATTAAGAATAGATCTACAAAACACAATTTTCAGAATTAATATAAGCTTATTCAACATATATGCTCCAACTCACTATAGGGACAAGGAGAAATGTTGGAATTCATTAGCGGAACACCTCAACTCCTCTCCATTTCCCATTATTTTAGGTGGGGATTTGAACCTGATTTTTCACACAAAAGAAAAGACGGGTGGTTTCTTTCTTACAGACTTGTATAGATAGAAATTATAATATATAATGGAAGAAAATAATCTTATGGACATTGCTCCTAAAAATAGAAATTTCATATGGAGCAATAAACGATCCGACACGGGGAATATAAAATAAAGACTTGATAGAATTTTATTGCAAGGTTGTCTCACTGCAAAATGTAACATAATAACCTCAAGGATAATTGCTTCAGCAGCATCAGATCATAATCTGATTGCTCTTTTTTTGGGGGAGGGTGAGAATCTTGGACCCCTTCCTTTTAAATACAATCCACTATGGAGCTATCATGAGGAAGTTCATACTCTCTCGACAGACATATGGAAAAATAATATCATTGGATCCTGAGGATATAGATGAGAAACAAAAATCAGATAAACCAGAATTCAACTAAAATAATGGGCAAAAGTTAAATACAAAGAGCCACAAAAAAATAAAGTCGAGTTACAACAACAATTAGATACCCTCCAAAAAACAATGGAAGATGAGGAAGGCACAAAAGAATATCCCTTGCAAGAGAAATTTCTTCATTGGGACATATATAAAAACAATAGAGCAGAAGAGGAATCATGGAGACTGAAATCGAGAAGTTTATGGGTTCAAGAAGGAAATCAAAATACATCCTTCTTTCATAACTCACTAAAGGAAAAAAAGATGAAAAATCACATAGTAGAAATAATAGGATCAGATGGAAAATAAATTAGAGGACACAAGGAATTAAAAAGGGAAGCTTATCAACACTTCAAAAGCTTGTTGTTCGTTGATCTTCAACAATCAAACAATGAAAATTTTACAAGGCATATTCCGAACAAGGTCACCACAGAAGAAAATGAGTAAAAAATGAAATAAATAAAAGAAGTGGAGCTTAGAAATGTGATTTGGTCCTTTCAACCAGACAAGGCGCTGTGGCCAGATGGCTTATCCTTCTTCTTCTACAGATCCTTTTGGAACATTATTAAAAAATCTCTCCTAAAAATGATTCGGTGGACCTTCAAGAAAAATAAAATTGGAGGGTTCAACAATTCCATTTTTTTGGCCTTAATTTCGAAGGATTTTAAACCGACCTCTTTCCAACGCTTCAGGCCTATCTCTCTATGCAACTCTTCTTACAAAATAAGTTCAAAATTTTTTGCCAACATGATTAAGCCACTTCTGTAGGGGTTTATTTCAGAAAATCAAGGGGGATTCATACCAGGGATACAATTCATTGACAACATATTAGTGGTACAAGAGGCTTTGCACTCAAGCCTATTAAAGGGAGAGAAAGGATTCATTCTAAGGATAGTCATGGAAAATGCCTTTGACCGAGTGAACCTAGAATTTTTATCATCAGTTTAAAAAAAATTTGGCTTCTCTAAAGACCTCATCGATATGATAAGGCATGCATTAAAGGATCATGGATTTCTCCTCTAATAAATGGAAGACCAAACAAATTATTCCAAAGCAATAAAGGTCCAAGGCAAGGATTTCCTCTTTCCCCGTTTCTTTACATCTTGATGGAAAAATCTTTCAGCATCAATTTAGATAATTGTTTAAGAACTATATCCATTACTGGTATATCTATTAAATTCGGAATAAAAAGCATCAGCCACTCTCTATTTGCTGATGACACTCTGCTGCTTGGGGGTGCCTCATGCATAATTGCACGAAGATTTAAAATATCTTGGATGACTTCCTGGAGGTGTCAGGATGTCTAATAAACTACTCAAAGTGTAGCATTTATGGTTGGAATGTGCCAATCAGAACACTTTGGTGGATCTCCCAAATTTTCAGCGCACCCTCTCAAAGCAATTGGACTAATTTTAAACATTTAGGACTGACAATTATGAAGAATAATATGAAAATTGAAATATGGAACAACATTATAGAAAAAATGAAGAAAAAATCCTTGGGAGGGGAATCCTATGGCTCAACCTAGCCGGGAGATTTATATTAATTAAGGTTGTTTTATTAGCACTTCCATCCTATCAGTTTTCTATATTACAAGCTCCAACAAGAATCCATAAACATATTGAGCTTGTCATCATAGGCTTCCTTTGGCATGGAGGTAACATAGAAAGTAAAAAATTTAGTTTAGTTAATTGGAAGCAAGTTACTACACCTTATGAGCATGGAGGAATTTCTATAAGGCTCCCTGGTTTGATGAATCTTGCTCTTGGAGCAAGAATAATTTGGAGAATGATCAATGGTGACCTGAGTTGGTGGAAGCAAATCCTAGATGTTAAATATTTAAATTTTCCCCGCTTATTTCTTCTAAGCAAAGGGGTTCCGTTAAGACCATGTTCACAGTTGTGGAAACTTGTTAAAAAGGTAATTCCAATAATCTCTGAGAAAGCTTCAAGAATTACAAAAGGAGGTAAATATATGCACATATGGAAGGAAAATATAATGGGACAACCACTAGTCTCACAACACAAAGAAATTCAACCTTTGATGGATTGGTTGAATAAAAATGGAATAACGTAGCTGGAGCAGATCTCTAATTAGAGTCAAGAAAATGGAATTTGGATAGATTGGAAATCTCATCCTATTCCTTTGGCCCTATTAATCCAATGGGAAACCTTAACTTTCCTTTTAAAAGGTGCTTCGCGAATCAAACAAGGTCAACATGACACCTTTAGATGGAATCCAACAATAAGAGAATTCAATGTTAAATCATGCTACATCAAGCCCCAATATCAAGGGAACAATCTGTCTTGGCCCCTTTGGAAAGTAGTGTGGAAAACAAAGTCTCTTCCAAAAATACGGATCCTCATATGGACTTTCCTAAAAGGCAAGATATTAAAAACTGATAATTTAAAAAAGAGAGGCATAGTTGGACCTTTGAGATTCCCTAGGTGCAATAGTGAGGAAGAAACCATAAATGACCTGTTTATCAGTTGTAACTTTGCAAAGGCTTGTTGGAATCTCCTCATCGGAGCTATGGAAATTGACTTAAATTTTACGCAAAACACCGAGGACTTCTATTCAAATTGGAGGAACTTATTTCCTTACTCTTTTAAAAATAAGAATACTATTAAGAGATTTTGGCTAATCTTACCTTATTCTCTTATCTGGAAAATATAGCTCGCTAGAAATAAGCAGATATTTCAAGATATAAAATCAAATCCAAGGAAAGTCACTGCCATGGCTTGGGCACTAGCAGCTGAATTTATTTTTTCAAAAGGAGTTAAAAAAATTACAATTCTCTCCTCCAAAATGAGGAAAGAACCTGGATATATTTAGTTGCTGAAAGACATATATATCCCCAAGCACAAATCAGAAAAGCAACCCCCAACAACAAGTCTTGGAAAGTGAGACTAAAGGAAGAATAATTTCTCAAGTGGATAAAAACTCTTAGCATTCCTATATGTTTTTTGACGAGGCTTCTAAATCCAACCTGGGTAGAGTTGATGCAAGAGGCTATATTCTTTAAAATGAGAAAAAATCAAGTTTGGAATTCGAATGGGGTCTTGGCATTGAAAAAATACCAAAGCAGAAGCCTATGGAATTTTACTAGGATCTCACATTCTGAGGAGGGAAAATATAATGAACCCGTTCATTTTTGGAGACTCCTCCATAATCATCCAGAAAATTGTGAATAATACCATTCCGAAGAATTCAGAGTTAGCACAAATCATTCTTTCGGATTAGAGAAAACCTGGTTAATCTAGGAAAAGTCTCTTATTATCATATTTTGAGATACAACAACAAAAATGCAGATTCCTAGGAAAACGGAGCAGTCCTAAGGGATCAAGGTGAAGTAAGAATAGGTAACAATGTCACATTTCAAATCATCCCATAATTTTACTCCACATATCAACATCAAATCTCTGAAAGTTTGGAAATGCATCACTTAGAATCTGGTCATGGACTATATCCAATTCTTTTATACAACATCTCCTTGTTTTATCCCCTTTCTGTCTCCCTCTAAGGTCCTCCTTTCCACTTCATATATTCTCCTGCCTCATCCTAATTCCCTCTCGAGTCTCCCACCTATTTGTACTCTTCCTGTCATCCCTCCCCTTCCAGCTCTTATTATACCTTCTTCTGCATTAACCTCTCTACAATGCTCCTTATCTCCATGGCTCCCATTTGCTGCGCACAAGATCATTGCGTGCATCCACTCTACTCTGAATGTTGTTCCCTCTGCTCTTATTGCTGCTCCCTCCACTCTAATTGTTGTTACCTATACTTTGATTGTTGTTCCATCTGCTCTCCTCAAGCTGGTATATTTGTTTTTGTTTCCTATGCGATCTTTTATTGCATTCTCCGCCTTAGCTGTAACGGATCAGCCTTCTTCAGTAGTGTGTCCATAGTGCATTGGAAACAAATTCAAGATTGAACATGTGAAGGACCTCCTTAATTGTCTGAAAGAAAAGAATTGAATTATATATCAACAACAATTCAGAAGAAATAAATTTGTAGGATAAGTATCAATTTTTTCAGTAATTAGTTCCAACTATGAAATGTAAGTTTATTTGTGTTTTGAAGCAGTTTTTTAGGATCTACAAATCCAATGTTGTTGGAGGAATTCCTTTCCATGATGTAAAAACACTAGACTATGATCCTAGATTCTTGTTCCCGTCCTCCATTTTGCATCTTTCATCAATATTGTAAGCTAGAGCTTTCCTCCTTTTTGAAGAGACACAAATATTCGACATTGTTTTTAAAAAAAAAAAATGTTAGTATGTGGAGGAGAAATTTTGATGATCATCTGGTTAAAATTTCATAACTTGGTTAGTTATATTTTCAGATATATTTTCCAAGGAAATTAGGGTTTGTGTATGCCCCAAAATTCAGTCTCAAACATGTGTTCTGGGGAAAATCATCATAACTTTCTCTTTGAGCATCATATTTGACTTATGTAAAAAGTCATTGAAAGTTAATGGATTTTAAATTTTCAGGTACGAGTTTTAGGGATGAAGATTAAAACAATGACACGTGGTATCCCATATAAGTTCACTTTACTAAGCCAATCCATAATTAAGGCATCGTGAGAAATTTGACATAACTTTAGCTTGAAGAATCCAATCCCAATCTCCCTTGTGGGGTTGGAAAGAATACACAAGGAGCTAACTATGGACAATATTTTAGACCTTGGGAGGTCGAAATCACAAAGATACAATAGTTTCAAGGTCATCCAGATTAACAAATTCAAAATCATGCTCTTAAAAACAAAAAAACACGTGTATTTTTTAAATTGCATAACTTTTGTTAGAAAAATCAGTTTGAAGTGATTTAAAGAGCGTTGTGAAGCATAGATATCATTATTTGGCTCTAAATGACTTGAAAACAAAAATATGATAGACTGATTAAGGCCCCAGAAAGATCTACTATGACATATGAAGAAGAGGAAGAAATGCAACATGATATATCAAAATTACGGGACCAAGTAAAACAAATTTTTCTCTCACAAAGAGAAACCAAAGATGAACTGAAAAATATGATGAATGGTTTAAAAGTAGACATAAAAGTGGACATAAAAGGGGACATGGAAGGTTTAAAAGTAGACATAAAAGAAAACATAAAAGGGGACATGAAAGGTTTAAAAACATACATGGAAGCTTTGAAGGAAGGTTTGACAAAGTTGCTACATGAAAGACTTCCTAGTGGTGACAAGGTATTCCAAGAAACTTATGATGAGAAAAAAAGGAACGTGAATCATGGTTTTTGAGACTCCAACTTTGGGTTGAAGACCAACCACATTCCAAAGATCAATATGAGGAAGTTTTATGGCAATGATAAAATAACATGGATACTAAAGATGGAAGAATTCTTTGATCTACGTGATGTGCAACACACACAAAAGGTATGTGTTACATATTTATATTTAGAACCTAATTAGTTTATGTGGTATCAATGACTTTGTTATCGTAAATCACTTGTCACTTGGACAATTTTTATGGAGGAAGTGATAACACATTATAAAGATACAAAGAGTAATACATTGTTTAGCCAATTGATAACTCTCAAACAAAAGGGTTCAGTTGTGGAGAACATTGAGAACTCACAACGATTGAATATCAAGTTAATTGATATTCCAGAGGACAATTTGACTGATGCCTTCATAGGAACTTGAAGGATAACATCCAATATGAGGTTTAACTTTGGGAATCTAAGTCATTGGAGAATGCATTCAGGGTGGAAAGAAATGTTGAAAGAAAAATTATGGAAATAAGGAGGTCTACCACTCACAACTATAAAAATGGAAGTGTTGCCACTACTAGCTTCCCACAACCTACAAGGTTGAAACCATAACAATTGGAGGAAAAAAGAGCAAAAGAGATTTGTTATAGTTGTGATAGAAAATACAGTAAAGGTCATAAGTGTGCTGAGAAAAAAACTATTTTACATAGATTGTGAAGAGGAGGAAGAAAATGAACATGAAACATCAAAAGAAGAATATATACACTAGGAAACAACCCCAGGGGTTGAAAAGAAGAAATAAATCCAACCATATATTGTAATTCATTGGAAGGAATTATGTAATATTCCCATTTTTGGTATCATCCATGACAAAAGGTGATGACGGACTTCCTGTGAGTTAGGATTAAGAAGGTGTCACAGTGGGGCTGCATTGGTGCTATCAGTGGGCTCAGGAGCTTTTCAGAGGAGTTTTGAGGAGTTTTCATGGTGTTTGGAGGCATTCGCTTGATATACTCCATCATCCGAGCAGTCTGGCTTTCGTTCCGATGCATTCCGATAACTTTTGGAATTTTGAGTTATTTATGGGCTTAACTCAGCTGATTATGCTCAAGGTGGCATTCCGGGAGGAATATACGATGGAACACCTTAGTGTAATAGCTCATCGGAACCGGGACGAGGAGACCTACACGATGGGACAGTTAGACAGAGATTTCAGTGACCAGAGGAGGCGTGGTAGCCGATATAACCTTTTCTGCATTAAAAAGGAATATTTTATAATATTTTAATAAAAAGGGAAAAGTGCTCCATAAATAAAATAATAATAAAATAATGCTCTAGAAGGCTCCAAGGGATCTATAAAAGGAAGGGAGGAGGCCATTGGGAGACATCTTTTGGAGTAGATCATTTTCTTGTGTATGAGAGGTTTGAGGACGTGGTTCTCTACTTCTGCCGTAGCCCCAGGACGGAAACCCTCGGGTGGTTTGTGAGTGTTGGACGAAAACCCAACTCTCTTGAGGAGACTTCACTTAGGAGTTTCACAGAGCTTCAGAGTTTGGTGTGAGGATCATTCAGATCTTCAACTTGGGCTTCAACAGTTAGTGGGTTCAGTTTCAGCTGTTGCCGGAGGGAGAGTGCAGCAGTGCAGTTTGTGGCCAGGGCCGTTCAGCAGCTTATCTTGGTGGCCGGTTTTCTATCTCAGCTCTTCTTGGGTCAGATCTATATGTAAACCCCTGTTTATTATCTATAATAAAAGCTGAGATTTCCTTTATGTTCTATATGGTATTGGATTGCAGCATTTCCTGTCTTTATTTTACATGGCAATCTTCTGTTGAATAAATGTTTATTTTACGGCAAATGTTGGTATTCAGTATTTTTCTGCATTTTAGTTAAAATATCCTATCCGGGATATTACAAATTACCACACCTAAAACTCTCAATATAGAAGGATATATCAAGAAGAAAAAGGTAATAATGCTGATTGATTTGGGAAGTACCCATAATTTTATTCATTGTAAGATAGCTAAGAATTTGAATTTCTTTCTATATCTAACACTAGTGTGTCAAGTGATGGTTGTAGATGGAGGAACTATAAATTTCTCAGGAAAGTGCCATAATATAAATCTAACCATGGGGGAATATGTATTGAATAGTTCAATGCTTTCCATTCCAATGGGAGGTGCTGATTTTGTATTAAGAGTCCAGTGGTTACAATCTTTGGGGACAATAGCTTTTAATTTTAAATAATTTTTCTCAATTTTTTTCTGGGAAGAAAAGGAAATTGAATTAAGGGATATCACAATCAAAATTGGGAAGATAATCAGTTCTAATGGCATGCAAAATCTTTTTAAGAAGAAACGAGGAGGAGTGATTGCACAATTAAGATCACTAGATGTTCAAACATCCAAGTCATCCATTTCTTCGGATCTCCAAAGAGCCCTTGACAATAATTGCAAGGTATTTGAGACTCCCAAAGGTCTCCCATGTATTCACAATCGTGATCATACTATTCACTTGATTCTAGGAATTGTTCCTCCAAACATCAAACCCTACATATATCCCTATGCATAGAAGAGTGAAAGTGAACGTATGGTTGTAGAATTCTAGAGGCAGGTATAATTATACCTAGCCAAAGTTATTTCTCTTCTCCAGTAGTATTGGTGCACAAGAAGGATGGATCATGGCGTATGTGTCTGAGTTATAGAGAGCTCAACAAGCTCACTATTAAAGATAAATTTCCCATTCATCTCATTGAAGAATTGTTGGATGAATTACATGGAGCAATTTTCTTCACCAAGTTGGATCTTTGTTTAGGATATCATCAAATTAGAATGAAGAAATAAGACATTCCGAAAACAACATTTAAAACTCATGAAGGTCATTATGAATTTTTGGTCATGCCTTTTGGCCTTACTAATGCACCTTCCACATTTCAAGGTTTAATGAATTCCACTTTCAAACCATTCCATATAAATTTTTTGTCAGTATTTTTTGATGATGATATAATAATCTACAACAAGTCATGGAAAGATCATGTTCAACATGTTGATAGGGGGCTTAAACTATTGGAGGAGAAATAATTATATGAAAAATCCTCCAAATGTTTCTTTGGGGTACAAGAGGTAAAATATTTGTGTCATATTGTATCTCACGAGGGAGTTAAGGTAGAACCTAAGAAAATTAAAGACATCAAGAAATGGAAAAACCCCACAATCTTGAGGCATCTGTGAGGATTTCTCTAGTTGATAAGGTATTATCGCAAGTTTGTTAAGAATTATGGGAAAATAACAACAACTGTAACAACATTATTGAAGAAAGATGCATTTTCTTGAACTCCATATGCAACTAATACCTTTGAACATCTTAAAGAGACAATGTGCCGAACTTTGGTATTAACTACACCAGATTTCATAAAAACCTTTATCGTGGAATGTGATGCCTCAGGAAATGACATTGGTGTTATTTTAATGCAAGAAGAAAAATGAATTTCTTTTGAAAGTTGTCAAATTAAAAGAAATAATTTACAAAAACCTATTTATGAGAAGGAAATGTTGGGAATAATAAATGCCCTGAAGCAATGGTTCCCTTACCTAATGGGAAGACACTTCAAGGTAGAAAAATATCATGATAGTATTAAATACTTCTTGGAACAAGGAGTATATTCATAAGAGCAGAAAAAACTGGTCACAAACATGTTGGGTTATGAATTTGAAATCATCTAAAAACAAGGGAAGAAAAATGTTGTTATGGTTGCAATCTGAAGAAGGGATGAGGATGTGGAGGAATTTCTTTATGTCATTTCTATTATCCAACTTGATTGGATAAATGAAACAATGGACGAATGGAAGAACAAAGAAGAGGTGTAGACACTCATTCAAAATTTGCAATAAGATCCCAGTGCATTTGATATATTTATTTGGAAAAATGATTCATTATGGTACAAAGATCACTTATATCTATGTAAGAACTCCCAACTCAAACAAAAGATTGTTTTGGAATTGCACATATCTCCTATAGGAGGGAACTCGGGATTTTAAAAACTTACCACTAGATCAAGAATTATTTTTTTGGGATGGCCTTAAATATGATGTTCAAAAGTTTGTGGGCATAATTTTTGGTTTTCCAACAAAACAAAGTTAGACAATTAAGACCAAAGTTAGACAATTAAGACCCCAAGTCTTTTACAACCACTAGCCATTCCAAGTCAACGTTGGGAGGAGGTCTCAATGGATTTTATCATAGGTCTACCCAATTATGAAGGAAATAATGTCATCATGGTGGTAGTTGATATACTTACCAAGTATGCACAATTTTATGTACTATATCGTCCTTTCAAAGGAAATACAATCACTACTATGTTTGTGGAAACTATTCAAAAACTACATGGAAACCCATATATTATTTTAAGTGACAAAGATCCCATTTTCACTAGAAATTTTTGGACAAAATTATTCTCTTGTCTTCGTACTCAATTGGATCATAACCCATCTTACCATATTTAATCTGATGGGAAAAATGAGATAGTGAACAACTGTTTGGAATGATACCTTCGTTGCTTTGTATATGATAAACAAACATAATGGGTCAAGTGGTTACCTTTGGCAGAATGGTGGTATAACACTTCCTTCCATACCGCAACACAAATTACCCCATTTATGGCACTTTGATATCGTCTACCATCCATCACATCCTCTCTTAGAGACAATTTTAAGGTTCAAACAATAGGAGATCACATCAAACATCAACCGTTGATATTCAACACCCACGCCTAGTACATTAAGCACTTGGTTTCATTAAGTACCCATACTAGGGTGGGGCCCACGGTGCTATTTTTGGGTGCATGTCTATTTTGATTATCCCTTAATTAAGATGGACATTGAACTGTAATCTATTCTCAATGTGGACTTGAATGAGTTAACTGAAAGTGACAAATTCAGTTAGCTAGTGGATTTAGAGTTAGAGGTTGTTGGTGAGGCATGCAGATTAATTCTAGTTGTAACAGAGTTTGAAGTGCAGTGGTGCATGAGTTGGTGCAAGTTGTAAATCAATTTAACTCAGTTAAGTGAGTTAAAATCAGTTTTGATAGTTGTAACTGAAGATACACTAGTGAGAGATCTAGTGAATTAAATATTAATTAATTCACAATCAGTGATCTCACATGCAACTGAGGATTTACTATTATTAGTTGCATGCATGTCAGATCTAGTGGAGACCCAGTTGAGTTCTAGGTGAAAGTGAAGTTGACTGTCAGTTGTAGGATTATTGGCTTGCAGACTTGCAACCAAAAAACCATTGGAGTACCCATGATACTTGCACAGTCAAGGCAGGAAAGAATTCCTATCTTTTAGGGATCTTTACCATCAAGGATTGCGCAAGCAAGGTAGGGTGTCTAGAGGCTGAGAATTGGCTATGTGTTGGTCAGTTTTGCATATGACAATGTGAGACAATTAGGCGAGATGCGGAGGATCTTGTGAGAAGAGTTTTATGAATTTTTTCATGATCCATGCCTTAATATACGGTAGAAGATAGTAGGGTTTTAAATGTAATCTTTCCGGGAAATTATATGTGTTGTGTGTGATTGATCTTTCTTCATGTTCATGTGATTGACGATTGTGTTTTAATTACTTAAAATATTTGTAGAAGCGATTCAATATTTAACTTTAGTACATTGCTATATTAGGTGAATCCAGATTGGGTGAATTGAAGATATACATGCTTGTTTTATAATTTCTACATGGTATCAGAGCACAGGAAATTGAAGAAGTGAAGTAGGAGCTCAGTTTGTGTCTGGATAGAATTTGAATTTGCAGAAAGACTTTCTTGGTGCTACAGCTGATTCAAGATCAAAATGGATTTCAATGGCCTGAGGTTAGAGTATTCACTCGAGGGAAGCTCGAACTACATTTCTTGGAAGGATAGGATGGAGGAAATACTCAAAGACAATGGGTTTAAGGAATTCATTGAAAAAACTGTTCCTAAACCCGATGTTGTAGATTATGCAAATCTTGATGCATGGCAAAAGAAAGTGGAAAAGGCGAGGAGGATCCTTTTGGAGGGAGTAAAAGACCACATTGTATCAAGCCTCCATGAGAAAGCCACACCATATGCAATGTGGAAGGATTTCATTTATCTATTCCAAAGTAGTAGTGACCATAGGAAATTGGCACTCAAAGATAAAATCGGGAATATCAAGGTGGAAAAGGGCGACACCATTCCAAAATATTTAACAAAGTTTGTCCAATGTCGAGATGAACTGGGGAGCGTTGGAATAACAATTGATGATGATGATTTGGTGAGCTTGGCTCTTCTAGTACTTCCCAAGAGTTAGCACATTTAGAAAGACTCTGTCATTGGAATGGAAAAAAATTCCAGATTGGGAATGACTGTGGTCGAATTTGGTGCAGGAGGAGTTCGAGATGAAACACCGGAGATGGATCTTCATCTAAGAATGAGGATTAAGAATATTGTGCTTTGGCTGCCAAGGCGAGGAAGGGAGAGAGGAAGAAATTCCGACAAATCAAGTCAAGAATGGAAAACGGCCTATGTCAAGGTGAAGTGTTTTCACTGTCACGAGAGCATGAGAATTTTGCTACTAGCGCTCACAAAAAGAAAAAGAAAAAGAAAGGTTGGACGTTGCGGAGTTCTTTGAGGCCCTTGCCTCACAATTTTAGCTTGAATTCTCATTGATCGCATGCATTGTGTCCAGTACTTTGGGATCTGTGTGGTATTTGGATAGTGGCACTTCCTTTCATGGACGGGAGATAAGGAACTTTTCAGTGACTTGGAGGAGAAAGATCTCCAGATGCATATTTAAATGGGAAATGATGGACGGTACAATGCTATCAGGATTGGTACCATTACCTTTCAGAGGGATTCAGGTAAAAAATTTCAATTAAAATATGTGATGCATGTACCAAGTCTGAAGAAAAATTTGGTCTCAGTTGCAATGTTGGAGGATAGAGGCTATGACGTTGTTTTCCGTGATGGAAAAGATTTCATGTGACATAAAACAACGGGTCAAGCCAAGAGGATAGGGATTCAAGTTAAGAATCTCTACAAGTTTGAGGTAGATGGCTGCGCAGAAATGATGGGTAAGGAAGATCAAGTGGTGAGCCGAGATGAGGGAAAATTATGGCACAGATGATTGGGCCATCTTCACCATGGAGCCTTGAAATTCATTCAACATATTTCTACTGGTCTTCCCAAGGGTACACTTGCACAGTCATACACATGCAAGGGATGTACTATGGGAAAATATGTAAAATCCACCTTTCATGAGAATGAAAACCGACCTTCGGGGTTCCTTGAGAGAGTTGACACATACATATGTGGTCCTTTCTGTGTTGCTTCAAAAAAAAAACATAAGTACTATGTAATCTTTGTTGATGATTTTTTTTGTAAGTTCTAGATCTTCTTCATGTAGAAGAAAGATCAAACATTCTCTAAGTTCTGTGAGTTTAAGGCATTTGTGGAGAAAGATTCAGGGAAGCAAGTGAAGGCTCCTAGGAGCGTTAATGGTGGAGAATACATCTCTAACGAATTCAAGAAATTTTGTAGAAAAGAAGGAATTCGAAGAGAACTCATAGCGCCTCATAACCCACAACAAAATGGGGTCGCAGAGAGGAAGAATAGAACTATTGTGGGTGCAACACGAGCGATGTTGCATGATCAAGGCTTACCGATGCATCTGTTGGCAGAAGCATGCAATACAACGGTACATGTGAAAAATGATTGTCCTCATAGAGTACTTGGCATGAGTACACATGAAGAGGCTTTCACTAGTAAGAAACCTGATGTTTCACACTTTAAGATTTTTGGCTCATCTGTTTATGTGCATGTGACAAAGGAAGCCAGGAAGAAGCTGGATCCAACATCTGAGGTTGGGATTTTTGTGGAGTACACTGAAACACCCCAAATTATCATGTGTATTTTCCAAAAAATAGAATGAATTGTGTGTGAAGGGATATAAAATTTGATGAGGAGAAAGCCATGAAGTTGTCCCTTGAGAGGGAGCTTGACTTGCATGCAGAGGAGGAACTGTTGGTTCCCAAGGATGAGTCTCAAGATGTGGATCAGCCACATGAGGAGGTTCATGGAGTGGAGGAAAACAATCATGAGAAAATGTATCGTGATTGAACCATCTTCCTTTCAGGAAGCAGTGCAGCAACCTACTTGGGTTGATGCAATGGTGGAGTATGACTTCATTGTCAAGAACAATGCATGGGAAATCGTCCTAAGACCGGCCGACAAATCAGTGGTTGGATCGAGATGGCTCTACAAGGTAAAGTAAGTTGCTGATGGGAGTGTGGAGAAATACAAGGCCAGATTTGTGGCGTGGGGTTTCTCACAGATCGAGGGGATAGATTATGATGAGAATTTTGAACCTATTGCAAGGCAGTCTTCCATAAGATCCATCCTTGCACTCTCTGTGCATATGGGTTGGCGCATTCATCAGATGGATGTGAAAATTGCGTTTCTCAATGGGATCATTGAGGAAGAAGTGTACATAGAGAAGCTTGAAGGTTTCAAGATCTTGAATAGTGAGTCACATGCGTGCAGACTCAAAAGAGCACTGTATGGGCTAAAGCAAGCACCTCGTGCTTGGGACTCTCGGATAGACAACTATTTCACCGAACTGGGCTTCACCAAAAGTGAAGCAGATGCAAACCGGTACTAGATTGTGGTTGAGGGTAAGCTATTGATCATTGTTCTTTATGTTGATGATCTAATTTTAACTGATGATGAGCAGCTGATACACTCATGCAAGGAGGATCTTGCACGGGAGTTCGAAATGAAGGACATGGGACTCCATTATTTCATTGGATTGAAAATATGGCAGCGGGATGGTGAAATTTTTGGTCTCAAGGAAAGTTTGCAAAGTAGATACTTGGTAACTTTAACATGGAGAGCTGCAAACCCATGGATACTCCTCTTCCAGGAAATTGGAGGAAAGAGGGTGCTACTTCTTGAGAGGTAGTGGATGTTATTGTCTACAAGTAGTTAGTGGGTTCGCTAATGTATTTAGTGAACACGAGACCAGAAATTTTCTACGTAGTTAACCAAATGGGTCAAGATATGGTTAAGCCTACGAATCTCTTTTGGAAGGTAGAGAATCATGTCCTGAGATACCTGAGAGGCACATCAGAGTATGGTCTATGGTATAGACATACATATGGAGTGAAGCTACATGGATTCATGGATGTAGATTTGGATGGCAATCCATCAGACATAAAGAACACATCAAGGGGGATATTTAGCATTGGATTGACATCAATTTCCTAGTACAGTAGGAAACAACGATCCGTGACACTCAGTTCATCGGAAGCGGAACACATGGCAACAAGTCAAGCTGCATGTGAGGCTATCTGAATGAGAAAGATCTTGGTTGGTTTGTTTGGTTCTCAGATGGATCTGACAGTGATTCATTGTGATAATCAGAGTTTCATTAAACTATAGATTAATCATGTGTTTCATGATAGGTCCAAGCATATAGATATTTGGTACCATCATCTCAGAGATTGTGTGCAGAGAAGGATAATGTTTCTACAGTACATTCCTGTGGAAGATCAGGTTGTATATATTTTGACGAAGGCGCTCACCAGGAGAAAATTCGAATACCATAGAGACAGGATCATGGTGAAGTATAATCCCTTTCTTGTTGAGAGGGAGTGTTGAGATTCAAAAATAAGATTCAACACACACGCCTAGTGCATTAAGCACCCAAACTAGGGTGGCGCCCACATTGCTATTTTTGGGTGCATGTCTATTTTTATTATCCCTTAACTAAGATGGACATTAAACTGTAATCTATTCTCATTGTGGACTTGAATGAGTTAACTGAAAGTGATAAATTTAGTTAGCTAGTGGATTTCAAGTTAGAGGTTGTTGGTGAGGCATGTAGAGTAATTCTAGTTGTAACAAATTTCGAAGTGCAGTGGTGTATGAGTTGGTGCAAGTTGTAAATTAGTTTAACTCAGTTAAGTGAGTTAAACTTAGTTGTGCTAGTTGTAGATGAATATACACTAGTGAGAGATCTAGTGAATTAAATATTAATTAATTCACAATCAGTGACCTAACATGCCACTGAGGATTTACTATTATTAGCTACATGCATGTCAGATCCAGTAGAGAACCATTTGAGTTCTAGGTGAAAGGGAAGTTGACTATTAGTTGTAGGATTATTGGTTTGCACACTTGCAACCAAACACCCCTTGGGGTTCCCATGATACTTATGCAGTCAAGGCGGGAACAAATTTCTATCTTTTAGGGATATTTATCATCAGGGATTATGCAAGCAAGGTAGGTTGTCTGGAGGCTGAGAATTGGCTATGTGTTGGTCAGTTTTGCATATGACAGTGTGGGAAAATTAGCTGAGTACTGGAGGGATCTTGTGAGAAGATTTTTTGTATGTAATTGTTTCATGATCCATTCTTAATATACAATAGAATATAGCGGGGCTTTTAGTTGTAAGCTTTCCTCAGGAAATTATCTGTGTTGTGTGTGATTGATCTTTCTTCATGTTCATGTGATTAACGATTGTGTTTATAATTCCACAAAATATTTGTAGAAGCGATTCAGTATTTAATTTTAGTACATTGCTGGATCATGTGAATCCAAGATATACACGCATGTTGTATAATTTCTACATGGTATCGGAGCACAGGAAATTGTAGAAGTGAAGCAGGAGCCGAGTTTGTGACTGGACAGAATTTGAATTTGCAGAAAGACTTTCTTGGTGCTACAACTTATTCAAGATCTAAATGGATTTCAATGGCTTGAGGTTAGAGTATGCACTCGAGGGAAGATCGAACTACATTACTTGGAAGTACATGATGGAGGCAGTACTCGAAGAGAATGGGTTGAAGGAATTCATTGACAAGGATGTTCCTAAATCTGATGCTGCAAATCTTGATGCATGGAAAAAGAAAGTGGAAAAGGCGAGGAGGATCCTGTTGGAGGGAGTATGAGACCACACTGTCTCAAGCCTCCATGGGAAAGCCACACCATATGCAATGTGGAAGGCTTTGACGGATCTATTCCAAAGCAGTAGCGACCATAGTAAATTGGCGCTCAAAGATAAATTCAGGAAGATCAAGATGGAAAAGGACGACACCATTCCAAAATATCTAACAAAGTTTGTCCAATGTCGGGATGAACTAGGGAGCGTTGGAATAACAGTTTATGATGATGATTTGGTGATCTTGGCTCTCCTAGGACTTCCCAAGAGTTGGCATAGTTATCAAGACTCTGTCAATGGAAGGGAAAAATTCCAGATTGGGAATGACTGTGGTCAGATTTGGTGCAGGAGGAGTTTAGACGAAACACCAGAGATGGATCTTCATCTAAGAATGAGGATGAAGAGGATTGTGCTTTGGTTGCCAAGGCGAGGAAGAGGAAGGGGAAGAAATTCAATTCTAAATTTGAGTCCAAGAATGGAAAGAAGCAGGACATGTCCAAGGAAAAGTGTTTTCACTGTCACGAGCATGGGCATTTTGCTACTAACTGTCCACAAAAGAAGAAGAACAAGAAGGTTGGAGGATCTGCAGCTGGCGAGGCCCTTTCCTCGCAATTTGAGCTTTAATTCTCATTGATCGCATGCATGGTGTCCAATGCATTGGGGTATGTGTGGTATTTTGATAGTGGTGCTTCCTTTCACATGACAGGAGATAAGGAACTTTTCAGTGAATTGGAGGAGAAAGATCTCTAGATGCATATTGAAATGGGCGACGACGGACGGTACAGTGCTACCGAGATTGGTACCATTACCTTTCAGAGGGAGTCAGGTAAACCATTTCAATTAAAATATGTGATGCATGTACCAGGTCTGAAGAAAAATTTTGCCTCAGTCGCAATGTTGGAGGATAGAGGCTATGATGTTGTTTTTAGTGATGGAAAAGCTTTCCCGCGACATAAAACAACGGGTCAAGCAAAGAGGATAGGGATTCAAGTTAAGAATCTCTACAAGTTGGAGGTAGATGGATGTGCAACAATGATGGGAAAGGCAGATCAAGTGGTGAGCCAAGATGAGAATGAATCATGGCACAGGCGATTGGGCCATCTTCACCATGGAGCCTTGAAAGTCGTGCAACATATTTCTACTGGTCTTCCCAGAGGTACACTTGCACAGTTAGACACATGCAATGGATGTACTATGGGAAAATATGTAAAGGCCACCTTTCATGAGAAGGAAAACCGAGCTTTGGGGATCCTTGAGAGAGTTCACACAGACATGTTTGGTCCTTTCTCTGTTGCTTCAACAACAAAACATAAGTACTATGTAATCTTTTTTGATGAATTTTCTCGTAAGTTCTGGATCTTCTTAATGAAGAAGAAAGATCAAACATTCTCTAAGTTCTGTGAGTTTAAGGCACTGGTGGAGAAAGAGTCGGGGAAGCAAGTGAAGGCTCTTAGGAGCGATAATGGTGGAGAATACATCTCTAACGAATTCAAGAACTTGTACCACAAAGAATGAATTTGAAGAGGAATCATAGTGCCTCATAACCCACAGCAGAATGGGGTCGCGGAGAGGAAGAACAGAACTACTGTGGGTGCAGTACGAGCGATGTCGCATGATCAAGGCCTACTGGTGCATCTGTGGGCAGAAGCATGCAATGCAATGGTACATGTGAAAAACCATTGTTCTCATAGAGTACTTGGCATGAGTACACCTTAAGAGGTTTTCACTGGTAAGAAACTCGATGTTTCAAACTTTAAGATTTTTGGCTCATTTTTTTATGTGCATGTGACCAAGGATGCCAGGAAGAAGCTCGAACCAACAACTGAGGTTGGGATTTTTGTGGGGTAAACTGAAACACCCCATAATTACCATGTGTATTTTCCAAAGAACAAACGACTGTTGTGCGATGGGATATCAAATTTGATGTGGAGAAAGCCATGCGGTTGTCCCTTTAGAGGGAGTTGAACTTGCATGCAGAGGAGGAACTGTTGGTTCTGAAGGTTGAGTCTCAAGATGTGGATCAACCACATGATGAGGTTCATGGAGTGGAGGAAAAAAATCATGCAGAGCCATCCATCAGAAATGGTAGAAGGCGCACCACGGAAGCTGATAGGCTGAGACTTGATGTTGCAGAGAATGTAGGAGCCCCTACTTCACAGCGTAGACAAAGACAATCTCCTGACCGATTTACTGGATACATGGCTCTTATGAGAAAATGTATTGTGACTGAACCATATTCCTTTCAGGAAGTAGTGCAACAACCTACTTGGGTTAATGCAATGGTGGAGGAGTATGACTCCATTGTCAAGAACAGTGCATGGGAGATAGTCCCAAGACCGGTCGAAAAATCAGTGGTTGGATTGAGATGGATCTACAAGGTAAATTAAGCTACTAATGGGAGTGTGGAGAAATACAAGGCCAAATTTGTGGCCCGGGGTTTCTCACAGATCGAGGGGATAGATTATGATGAGAATTTTTCACCTATTGCAAGGTACTCTTCCATAAGATCCATCCTTTCACTCTCAGTGTAGATGGGTTGGCACATTCATCAGATGGATGTGAAAACTACGTTTCTCAATGGCATAATTGAGGAAGAGGTGTACATAGAGAAACCTGAAGGTTTCGAGATCTTCAACAATGAGTCGCATGTGTGAAAACTCAAAAGAGCACTGTATGGGCTAAAGAAAGAACCCCGTGCTTGGTACACTCTGACATACACCTATTTCACTGAACTGGGCTTCACCAAAAGTGAAGCAGATGCAAACCTGTACCAGATTGTGGTTGAGGGTAAGCTATTGATCATTGTTCTTTATGTTGATGATCTAATTTTGACTGATGATGAGTAGTTGATACAGGCATGCAAGGAGGATCTTGCAAGGGAGTTCGAAATGAAGGACATGGGACTCCTTTATTATTTCCTTGGATTGGAAATATGGCAGCAGGATGGTGAAATTTTTGTGTCTCAAGGCAAGCATGCAAAGGAGATACTGGTTAAGTTTAACATGGAGAGCTGCAAAGCTATGGATACTCCTCTTCCAGAAAATTAGAGGAAAGAGAATGCTACTTTTGGAGAGGTAGTGGAAGTTACTGTTTACCGACAGTTAGTGGGTTCACTAATGTATCTAGTGAACATGAGACCAGACATTTTCTATGTAGTTAACCAACTGAGTCAAGTTATTTTTAATCCTACCAAGCTCTTTTGGAAGGCAGGGAAGCATGTCCTAAGATACCTGAGGGGCACATCAGAGTATGTTCTATGGTATAGACAGATGGATGGAGTGAAGCTGCATGGCTTCATGGATGAGCCCAATCAGAAAGAAAGAGCACATAAGGGGGGATCTTTAGCATTGGATTGACAAAAAATTACTGGTACAACAAGAAACAACGATCTGTGGCACTCAGTTCAACGAAAGCGGAATACATGGAAACAAGTCAAGGTGCATGTGAGGTTGTCTAGATGAGAAAGATCTTGGTTGGTTTGTTTGGTTCTCAGATGGATCTGACAGTGGTAATTGAATAATTAAATAACATTTTCCTTTTCCCTTCTATTCTTCTATTTTCTTTGGATCCTCCTAATACTGCTATTTCTATTGTCTACAATATTTTTGCTAGTAGTGCATCATGCTCATGCTCATGCTAAGAGAAATACAACTTAGAAAATATACTTGGAAAAAAGGCTGCCCAAGCCAATATTTGAGGCTTCCTCTATGTCTAACATGCCTTCATCCATATTCATTGGTTCCTTCTTTGTTGGGGAGCTTGCTTCTGTGTTTAGTGTTATGTAAAAAAGAGTCAACTTCTAAATTAGGTAATGGTAGCATAGTCTTCTTCATGCTTCTAGTGATGGATGTCATTCATTTTCACAATAGGCTTGTGCTAGCCTACAATCACTTTGGAGTCTTGATATACATCTATCTCTAAATCATCTCTATCTAGGACCATATTTAGCATAGTTTTTTCTACAATTAGTTATGCCATGATATTTTTTCCCCTTTCCAAACCTACTATGGACTTGGTCCTTAGGCTATTATGAAGAATGTGGCACTCCCTAGCTCCACTCAACCTTGGGTTGTCCCTAACTACACTATTAAAGAAGCTCTGACAATGATATTGATCTTTGCAATGAGCTTGTAGGTTTAGGGGAATTTTTTTTCCTTTCTCAATTGATCTTTGTAGGTGAATTGGACTTCATTTGATGGAAAAATTTTCTCGAGTTGAACATTTTACCTTAAAATACGTTATTTTGGGATAACTAGATTGACTAGATGACTATAAGGGATAACACTTGGTCCTCTATTTTGCTGATTTTATCTAGTTTTCTATGGATTGGGTTAAACCTTGTTCCACTTAAGAGTGCCTTTTCTTTACATCTTATTTTTACGCTCCATGCCACTTTGGATAAGTGATAATTTATAAAGTGATGATGTATTGATATCAAGTGCTTATCACAGATTGAGCATCTTCGTAGATCCTCCCCATCCTCCTTGCGATAGATTTTCATATGTTAAGATAAAATTATTTAAATCCACCCAAGTAAATACCTTGGCCTTTATAGGCGCTTTGATTTTATATATCATTGATCACTACCACTTATGGAACTCACCTTCCATCCTTCCAAATAGACACTGATAGACTAGTTTTACTAATTAATATCCATTATTCAAATTCCCCCGTATAACATTGTCATCTTCCTTTCCCAGTTTGATAGTTAAACCAATTATGCTATGCATATCTTCATTTGCTACATATGGATGTCTTTGGTGGTGATTTTTTTTTCCATATGTTTACCACCACACTTATGGACCTCACCTTCCATGCTTCTAAATGGTCTTTAATAGGCTAGTTTTACTAATCAATACCCATTATTCAAATTTACCCACCTAACATTGTCGTCTTCCTTTCTGAATTTGATACGTAAATCAATTATGATATGCATATATTCATTTACTGCATCTTCTCTATTCATTGTGATGTCATAATTGTTAACCCATATTTGATATAATTTTAAGTGAGCAAGTGGAACCACTATATTTGACAAAGTAAAGAGCCACATGTTGGTAACCTATAATGTTGGTGAACATGTGCCATCTCCAATCTGCCAACTTAAAATTCTATTGTTAACGCTAAAGGAGGAACGATAGCAATTTGAAAAATATTGATCCTTCTCTTTGAGTTTGGTTGGGATTCATGATCCATTCTTCTAAAGATATAGGGGATATATGTTTTTGGTGAAGTATCTTCTAGTAGTTTCCTTCATTAGGGAGCAACTTCTAGTTCCTTTTAGTTTCCAGAGGTATTGAGAGCACTCCCATATTCTTGGCTCCCCATCCTCTTGAATTCTATGAATGGGATAGTACCTATGACCTAACCAATGTAATTCCTCCCTCTTATTTGTTTCCTATCCATGAGTAGGTGGAAATAAATCCCTCTTGGGTATACTTTTTGGTGATAACCAATACATCAGAACAGTGCACACCACACTTTTTATCAGAATCTCTCTACCTATGATCGAAATCCATTTATGGGTCCCGTGAGACAATATCTTCTTTATTTTTTTAAATAATCAATTCCAATTCCCATGTTTGTAGTTTCCAAGTTGCAAATGGAATCCTAAACACTTCATATCTCTTCAAAATTTTAAAAGTAAAAGGAATGAATTTCTTGATCATCTCATGATTTCCTTGGTGGAAAAGATTAAATCAAATTTTTGCCAAGTTTATCTACAAAATTTCTATTCTACAAAATAAACTTAGTATTATTTCAAAAGCATGAAATTCTGTTACAAAATCATTTCCAAAAACAAAAAGGTCATTAAAAAGTTTGAGGTGGGATATCTTAACATGTCTTGAAACTAGAATACCTTGGATGTCCCTTGATCTTATGCCTTCACGTATTAATCTATTGAACCCTTGCTAGTATCAAAAAGAGAATAGGAAGAGGGTGTAACCTTGTCTTGATCCTTGCAAAGGTTAAAAGAAATAATAATTTTATCCATGTACTAACATTACGTTTGAGACAAAATGATGGCATCGTTCCATCCAATTGATAAAATTATGGAAAAACCTATTTGGGTTAAAATTATTGTTAGATTTAGCCAATTGGTGTGGTCATAAGCTTTAGATAAGTCAAACATATGATAAAGTCTGTGGTGATTCATTTAATTTAAGAAACACCTCTAGTGTTGAACCCCTTTAGTTAAACTGAAGGAGGGGGTAAAGGGAATCAGCCAACACATTCATGGACTTTTAAAATTTTTTCATTAAAATTATTTAATAATTTTCATTTATGTCTAACTTAATATGTAGTAGTGAGTAGTCTTAGAATGAGCAAAGTATTAAATATAATGTGCTACAGATTTAATATGAGAGTAACAAGTATTACAAGATGAGATAAACCACACTTCACATAAACACTTCATAACAGAGGACACCTATAGAAGTGGAAACCACAAAGGAGAAAACCAGATATCTTTTATTATTGTTGTATGTGGGCAAGCTCCAACTCACTCACCACTAATTCATTTTCTAGGGCACCAACCCAAAGGTGAGGCTCCTACTCACTCCCAAGCAACTTGCAAGGAAGCTCCAACTCATCAATTTCTCTGCAGAACCAACCACAGTGAGGCTCCCAACCTCAACACCAACTGAAATTTTATCAGCCACAACTTGACAGAAAGCACCACCCATCTATTTTCAGAAAAGAACAACTCATGAGGCTCCCACCAAGCCATTCAACCCATCTCATATCAAGCTACAACTGATAGGGCTCAGTTTCTACCTTTCAAAAGAGAAACACTTGCTTATTTACCTTGGATATCATCTCTGTTCTATTCCATCTGCTCTGTTGTTCATCTATTCTCATATCTTCCCTGTATCATCTCTCCATCTTCTCAGATTCTCTATCAGCTTCTCCTTCTTCTCTGCTAAGCTACTCTTTCTTCTCTGCCTCACTGCTTCATTTCTACATTCTCTTCACTTACTCTCTAACTTCTTTTATGCATATCCAGCTGATATTATTTATAGAGTTCCTCACATGAATGTTTGTATTTCACAAGGAATTTTGAGTGAACAGTGATGACCCTTTGGCTTTTGTCTTCTCATCTCTTTTATCTGCTCATTCAGAAAATATAACTGTAGGTACCAATTTACATTACAGTGGGATATTTGTTCTCTTTCGGAGACTTGCCAATGCATCACAACAATATAAATCAATTAAAAACATAAATACATTTCACCTTTTCGGTTACATAAAAACAGTTTCACTTAGCCCATTTTCTGGTCTTTGGCTTTTTTGGTTTTGTCCTTTTTTGCTGCTATTAAGAAACTGTTCTGCACGCTCTCCTCTACATTACAGTTATGTAACCGCTGCATAGATATAACTGTATTTTTAATATAACTGTTGTGCAATTTCAGCCAACGCGTATCATATCCATGGTCCTTTGTGTATAAACCACTCCATATATATATATATATATATATATATATATATATATATATATATATATATATATATATATATATATATATATATACATATATTTTTAACAATTTGCACGAGAAACTATGATGTATTCAATTCATGGGCCCACATATATTTGATACACTTCACACCTTTAATTCATTTAAATTCCAGCGCCCTTTGAACATATAAACCTGCATATGGATGCATTATATAGGATTTGATATTATATATATATATATATATATCATCACATATATATGTTTCGGACCTTGGGAATTTTAAATATATATCTCGATTTTTAATTCAATTGAACTGCTTATAACATACCTTTGGCTCCGGGCCCACATATACGATTGGCGGAAATTCAATGGAATACATATGCCCGTACCTTTGGTTAAACTCCGTGCCACTTCTGAACGTGATCATCGTTCAATAAACCTTCCTCCAGATCAACGGCTTGTATCAATATCGCACGGTGTCCTCAGCCGAAGATTAATGCGTGATGGCGTGCAATGAGAGCGGTTTTCCATATTCGCTCAGGGACACGTGTCAGATCCTCTATGGAATCGCTACGATTTCATGAATACCGCTTGCCCATCGAAAGTTGTGCGATAAAAACCAGAAACCCACTTTTTTTGTTCACTCTTCGTGGTTCCTCTCCTTCGCTCAAGGTTCCATCCGCCTTTATTATTTATGAGTTCTGCTCACTCTTCAATGTATTATTATAATTAGACTCTAGGTTCCGTTACTCCCACTCCAGACCAGAACAATGAATTTAGTTACAAATAGGGCTCCGACTTAAATCTGCATTGGACTTCTTCAGAGCAAGGGTTAAACATACGGATAATGACCAGGGTAATCTCAATTGTGCCTCCCTTCCGGGATCATAACGTCGTTGCTTTCACAATTCCCTCTTTCTTATGCAGAGCACACACACAGTCACTCATTCACAGAGAGTATGGTTCATTAGTCTTCTGAGGGGAATAGGAAATTCGCACAAACCGATCCTACAAGGTTCTTCACCACAGAATTGCCACACAATCACTCGAATTTCCATGCCCTTTCTTATTGGACTCGGCTCAATTACATAGGATCATTCATCAAGAACTCATGTGTTCACACAGGATTTAACTCGTCAAATGCACAATAATACTAAATCAATTCTTCACATGATTCGACCAAGAATACATTCAAACAGTATTTAACCCCATCCAGACACACTTAATTCAAAGAAAATTCTTCCATAACATATATATATAAATATAGGTGATCAATCTCAAAAGAAAATTCTTGCAATTTCATGATAGGCCAGAAATTCAGTTCAGTGGCCATTATCCTCCTACTCTGTTGCTGAAGAAGTTCTCTACCTCAATTCACTTCCTTTGTTGCCTCTATTCTCCTTGACTGATGCTGCTCCTTACTTCTCTTTTTTTTTCAGGTGTTCCTTCTTTTCCATCTCCTTTGTCATCAATGACAACATTTCCAATAGTCTCCCCCTTTCGCATTGATGGCAATACACTTCCTCTGCTTGCCTTTTAAAAGCCCCTTTTTGTTTTTCCTCCCCCTTTGACATCAATGGCAAAGGGTTGCTCATTTCCTAGTTTTCTTTCTCAATTTCCTCTCTCTGAGTTATGTTTAGGCCCGCTTCTGCTGACTTTGATACCATGCTACTCCAGACTGATGTACAAGACTTGTTGAGAGAAAACTTTGAAGATTATTGGACTTGAATATACACTGTAAATTGGTACAATCCAAAGCACAATCTCCTTTCACTAGTATACGGCTAAAAGTGAGGATAATGACACTTCATAGAACACATTGTACAAGCTTTATCTAATCAGGGATGAATCACTGGATTAACCTAAAATACTGAGAATGCTTTAAATATACTTCAGTCTCTATCTGATGTAGTGTGCCAATACATTTCTGTTGAGGCAGATTGTGGATAGAATATGTCTTCTTCTGCAATAATCATTTGTAGAACCACACTTATTCAATTATGATAATGATCCCAATATATATTTTATTTTTGTGGTACACCTTTCCTACCTGTTGGTGATGATATGAGCTAGGATGCTGACAAAGATATTACTTTTAAAAGACTGAGAGGTTCTTGTTGTTGATGTGAACAATGAATCAATCCAGAGTTTACAACTTATTGTGAGAATAGGCAATACCTTTCAATATGAAAGACCAAATAGCTTTTCTGCTTGTTCAATGTATTTTCAAAGCAAACCCTTGAGGCTAGATACATTCGATGTATTAGTCAATCTCACTTATCAACCATGCAGTTTTATTTATGACATAATGGGTATGTATGTCAATAATAAATCTCTCTTTAAAGGTGGATTACTAGTAAATCGTTTGTGCTGAAGTAGGATTTAGATGATTTAAAAAAAAAATGAGCTTCAGATGGTAATCACAACTAGTCCTTTATTCTTCATATACTTTGACTATTCTATCAGAATGAAATTCCAAAAAAGCATATTCAAGATGTTTAATTGAAAACTCAACAAACAGACTTCGCACAGTTTTGTAACTGATTTTAAGAAAGAGGCCTTGAAGATATACATGTACCAACTTCAGGAAGGGATGAAATTATATATAGAAAAAGATATTTCTTCAGTGCTCAATATACCACTTCAAGTGTAAGCAAGATAATGTTATTTTTGCTCTGCTACTAACCTTTTCATGTTGGATGCAAATAATACTGGGAATATTACCTTGAGGTTATTTTGCTATAATCCTTTGATCCTGAGGACCTGTACCATATTGCTGCTCCACTGATAACCCTTGATATTTAGTTGATAGGCATGCTGCTTGTACCTAAATGCCACTTTGATAAACCAGCCAGAGATTTCAATTCAGCTTGCACATTAACCCATAATTGATGCATCCTTCATAAATTCTATTATTGATCTTTCCACTGTTCACACCAACAATCATCAATATATTGAATCTGATCTTGGCATTATTTACCACTCTTCTTTTTCTATCCTTCTGTTCCAAAGAAAGCCATTGCATGTTCCTTTCTAGGACTGCTCTAGAATCATTGTTGCTTTATATTCAATTCAATTGTTCTAACATAAAGATTTTCAGGAAGACATCTTCAATTTCTTTTCTATGAATCTTCATGGGCTGATTACTCAAAGATTTATTACTCATTTAACTGCATTTCTCCAAGTGGACCTTTTGAAAGATGTAATGCACTGATGATAGGCGCTTTTCTTACTCAACCTTCTTAATGTGATACATTGTTAATTCTAGCAGTATAGGGCATAGTGTGATCATCACTTTAATGTGCTAAAGTCTTCTTAGCTTATATGTTCATTGCTAAGGTTTCCTCTATCATCATGGCTTCTTGCTCTCTTCTCTTCTTCCATCAATCTGTCAGCTACTTAATACTTCAGATGATCTTCTTTCTCTATAGTTCTCTTTTAGAGGAATTTCCTTTTTCTTCCTAATCTCATAGCTGTTCTCATTACATGGAGCTCTTCTTAGACTACTTTCATGGGGTCTATATATGAACTGCTCTCCCCCTGGGATGTTGCTTCATATTTGTCACTGGATGGATTTTTGCTTTGCTTCCTAGAGTAGCTCCCCCTGAGACTAGGATGTATTCATTATGTTATTGAGATAATAGGCTCCCCCTTTCTCTTTTCTTTCCATACTTTATTGGGGTTCTTCATAATGACTGCTCTTCCTTTTGATTCATAGTTTTGATTGATCTGTTTTGATTCCATCATATGTCTTGAGTTCTTTAAAATATATGGCAGATTACAGTCCTTTTCTTTGTGGCCAAGCTTGAGGCATATATAACATCTTATTTTATCAAAGTATATTTGAGCTGATGCATAATATTTCATTCCCCTTTTTTAACATAATTTACAATCAACATATTTATGTCCAAATTCATTGCATGCATAACAGTAGCCATGGAAATGATTTGTGTACCTGGTGAAAGATTGTCCTTTCCATTTGCTTGCTTGAGGGGTTCTTCTCTTTTGCTGCATCTTTTGCTGGTTGGAGTTGATAGGCCTTCTCTTACATTGTGCTGCATTATGTCCTGGTTTATGACAAGAGAAACATGTGCTATTTTTCATAGGAGGAAAGAACCTCCTTTGACATCTTCCAAATTTATTCAATTCATCTTCAGGAGCATATGAGCCTTTAGCAACTGATTGTTTCATCTTCTCATTCTCTGTCCTACCATGTTGCTGCTTGATTCTATTTGTTTCTTCACAAATCCTGTTCTTGCTGGCTTCTATTTTTGTAGTAATCTGCTGAGCTGCTTCACTGTCCTTTACAGCTTTTACAAAGATGATTTTCTTGTTATCTTCTGCCTTGGACTTACTGGTTTCTCCTTCATATCCTATCCCAGCCTTTATGAGAGGAGACCTTTGAGCATTTATAATTTGGTCCAGTTTTTCAGAGCTTTTCATTTGAGGAGTATTCATTAATAAGTCTCTTTGGGCCTTTTCTAGTTTCTTTCTCAGGTTCACTACTTCTTCTTCCAATTTTTCACATTCCAGATTTTTCTCTCTCATTTGTTGCAGCAAAGTGTCTTCTACTTTATTTGCCTCTTCAAGCTGTGTCTTCAGGCCAATAATTTCTTTCCTATCTTCATATTCTCTCTCATCACATATTTGTACCAATCTCTTAAGGTCTTTGTTTTTATTCTTCAATCTTTCTATTTTAGTCAGAGTTGTGTCAAGTTTGGCATTTTCTTCAGCTGCAATTTCTTCATGGCTCTTACTACCATTCACACTAGCAGGTACCTCATTTGGTTGAACATCTTCTTTTTGACATGAATCTCTCTTTTTCTTAATTCTCTTCTCCTTCTTGAAAATGCAATCCTCAGTGTCTACTCCATGCATGAAATGCAGTCTGTCCCAGATTTCTTTTGCTGAAGTTAAATCCATTATTAACTTAAGATCGTTGTTATGAAGATTGTTATATATCACACATTTTTCCTTGGCATTCCTCTGTTTTTCTTTCACCGTGGGTGAGTCTTTGCAGTAACCATCACATACAAGCTTCCATACCTCAGGTTCATAGGCCATTAAACCTGTTTTAACCTTATCTCTCCATTCAGGAAAGTTTGTTGTATTTAACACAGGTGCATTTTGATAGTCCATGACTCAACCAGATCTCCTTCAAGCTATTAAGCTTACACCAAAGGAACCAGCTCTGATACCAATTGTTGAACCCTTAGTTAAACTGATAAGGGGGGGGGGGGGTGAATCAGTTTAACACATTCATGGACTTTTAAAACTTTTTCATTAAAACTTATTTACACCTTCATTTCATGTTCAACTTAATATGTGAGTAGTCTTAGAATGTGAGCAACCAGTATTAATATAATGTAACGGTAGATTTAATATGAGAGCAGAAAGTATTAAGCAGATGAGATAAACCACATCAACACATAAATATCATGCACAGAGACACCAGATATAAGTGGAAACCCATAAAGGGAGAAAACCACATCTTATTATTGTTGTGATGCAAAGGCAAGCTCCAACTCCCTCTCACCACTGATTTTCTGTAGGCACCAACCTACATGAGGCTCCTACCTCAATTCTGCAAGCTACAACTTGCAAGGAAGCTCCAACTCCCATCAATTTTCTGCAGGCACCAACCTACAGGAGGCTCCAACCTCAGTCAGCTACAACTGACATCTATCAAGCTACAACTTGATAGGGAAGCTCCAACTTCCTTACTCTTTCAAAAGAGAAACACTTGTTGATTTACCTTGGATATCAGCTCTGTTCTGTTCCATCTGCTCTGTTGTTCATCTATTCTCATATCTGCCCTGTATCATCTCTGCATCTTCTCAGATTCTCTATCAGCTTCTCCTTCTTCTCTGCTCAGCTCCTCCTTCTTCTCTGCTCAGCTCTTCTTTCTTCTTTGCCTCACTGCTTCATTTCTGCATTTTCTTCACTCACTCTCTAACTTATTTTATGCATATCCGATTGATATTATTTATGAGTTCCTCGAATAATTTATTTGTATTTCAAGAAATTTTGAGTGAGTCATGTCTCTTTGCCTTCTGCCTTCTCATCTCTTTTATCCGCTTATTCAGAAAATATAACTGTAGGTACCAATTTACATTACAGTGGGATATTTTTTCTCTTTTGGAGACTTGCCAATGCATCACAACATTATAAATCAATTAAAAAAATTTACATTTCACCTTTTCGGTTACATAAAAAAAATTTCACTTAGCCCATTTTCTGGTCTTTGGATTTTTTGGTTTTGTCCTTTTCTGCTGCTATTAAGAAACTGTTCTGCACGCTCTCCTCTACATTACAGTTATGTAACCGCTGCATATATATAACTGTCTTTTTAATATAACTGTTGTGTAGTTTCAACCAACGCGTAACATATCCATGGTCCTTTGTGTATAAACCACTCCATATATATATATATATATATATATATATATATATATATATATATAGATACACCTTGTAGTTTAACCATTAGCATGAGATATTATGATGTATTCAATTCACGGGCCCACATATATTTGATAGACTTCACACCTTTAATTCATTTAAATGCCAGCGCCCTTTGAACATATAAACCCGCATATGGATGCATTATATAAGATTTGATATATATATATATATATATATATATATATATATATATATATATATATATATATATATATCAGCACATATATATGTTTCGGACCTTGGGAATTTTAAATATATATCTTGATTTTTAATTCAATTGAACCGCTTATAACATACCTTTGGCTCCGGGCCCACATATACGATTGGTGGAAATTCAATGGAATACATATGCACGTACCTTTGGTTAAACTCCGTGCCACTTCTGAACGCGATCACCATTCAATAAACCTTCCTCCAGATTGATGGCTTGTATCAATATCGCACGGTGTCCTCAGCCGAAGAGTAATGCGTGATGGCGCGTAATGAGAGTGGTTTTCCATATTCGCTCAAGGACACGTGTCAGATCCTCTATGGAACCACTGTGCTTTCATGAATACCGCTTGCCCGTCGAAAGCGGTGCGATAAAAACCAGAAACCCACTTTTACTGTTCACTCTTCGTGGTTCCTCTCCTTTGCTCAAGGTTCCATCCGCCTTTATTATTTATGAGTTCTGCTCACTCTTCAATGTATTATTATAATTAGACTCTAGGTTCCGTTACTCCCACTCTAGACCAGAACAATGCGTTTAGTTACAAATAGGGCTCCGACTTAGATCTGCATTGGACTTCTTCAAAGCGAGGGTTAAACATATGGATAATGACCAGGGTAATCTCAATTGTGCCTCCCTTCCGGGATCATAACGTTGTTTCTTTCACAATTCCCTCTTTCTTATGCAGAGCACACACACAGTCACTCATTCACAGAGAGTATGGTTCATTATTCTTCTGAGGGGAACAGGAAATTCGCACAAACTAATCCTACAAGGTTCTTCACCACAGAATTTCCACACAATCACTCGAATTTCCAGACTCTTGCTTATTGGACTCGGCTCAATTACATAGGACCATTCATCAAGAACTCATGTGTTCACACAGGATTTAACTCATCAAATGCACAATAATACTGAATCAATTCTTCACATGATTCGACCAAGAAGACATTCAAACAGGGTTTAACCCCATCCAGACACACTTAATTCAAAGACATTTCTTCCATAACATATATATATAAATATAGGTGATCAATCTCAAAAGCAAATTCTTGCAATTTCATGACAGGCCAAAAATTCAGTTCAGTGGCCATTATCCTTCTACTCTGTTGCTGAAGAAGTTCTCTACCTCAATTCACTGCCTTTGTTGCCTCTGTTCTCCTTGACTGATGTTGCTCCTTACTTCTCTTTTTTTCAGGTGTTCCTTCTTTGCCATCTCGTTTTCCATCAATGACAACATTTCCAACATTTACTTCCTTCCAATATAATTTGGTAGGCCTCACCATAGCTTGGATAAGTTGGTTTACTACATAGCACATGTCGATTCATGTGTGCTAAAGGGTAAAATGATTGGGTGGTGGTTGATGAATATCCCTCTAAGGGCTTTCTGATGCTCGAAGAAAACTGTAATATTATATGTAAAGTCACAAAGATACTGCATACATGTTCATACTAATATATAGTTAAAAAAGTGAGATTTGGAATTATTAACTCTTTGTGGACAACAGTTTCTATGGAGAGCGCTAAGCGACGTGGTAGAAGTCCTTCCTCACCAGCTCCAAATCCAGATCCTGCAACCAAACAAAGCACCCGCGTAATCCTCACAGCAATATAGTTTTCTAACAATTAAATAAGTATATAATCGACATTAAACTATGCAAATCCGAGCCATTTATACCATGATTCATAGACAATTGAAAAACAAATATGACACTGAAACATCAAATTCATAAAACAGATACAGTTCTATTAATTTATAAAAAGGAACAGTTGGTTGTAACAAGCCCTCCTTAGTCTTCCAATTCCTCTCTCTCTTTCTTTATCTCCGAGTGTGATGATGATTGGGTTGAGAGTCCTCAATGAACCTCACCAATCTTCAAGCCTCACACTTCAACAATGAAATTATGCTCCACATATGATTAAACCTTCGACCTTAGACCAAGAGCCCAAACCTCCAATCTATAGGAAATGGAGAGGAAAAACCTTGTCAATCCTTTCAACCAGTTTGAATTGGGAAAGATATTGATGTTTCCTAGCTTTCATTTTCTTTTTCCTTCTATAGGAGTCTAGTTGTGTTTGGAAATATATAACAAAAGTTTTATACCATAAGTTTCTTGCTTTTCAACTGACTCATTCTGCGAAAAAGGTGGAAATGCTAGTTAGTTTCAGCAGTATATTTCCCTTTTCACATTCAAACAAGGATAACGCTACCCCTTATTCAAGACAACGTGTTACCCTAGGCACTAACACTCCCTTTGCATGGCTAGGGTGCTTTATAAGTCTTCCTAGATACTTCTGGGGGTGCGTTACCCTGGAAAAATGGGCCTTTTCTGGGTCATTTTCTTCCTTCCATGTTACCTTCTCCTCTGAGCTGATGAGGAGGTGATTTTTCCTGTAACAGATGACCCATAAAGTGTGAGGTCAAAGGAAAATACAATGGCTGAAATACTTTATAATAAATGTAGTAGAGGGAGAGGAGTTAGAGGACTGAGAAAAACCTAAAACAACAACATATGTCAAAAATATAGTACATATCTTGAGTCAGGAATTCCCATTCTCAATAGTTGTATCAAAATGATTTCTCTAAAAAGAGATATGATCAATGTGTCCACTAATAAGCACAATGTGGAAGCTTTTGTCATGATAGGATCAAACTGATAAGCTGTCTCCGAAAACAATATTGTAGCTTGGGAGAGGAAACACAATTGAAATGATGTAAACCTCAACCTAAGGTCGTGGTCGTCGCTTCACTAAACTGCACATTTTCGCACATGTGAATGAATGAGATGTAGTCGAGCACTCAGGAAATCTTCTAATTACTAGTCAATAACAAAAACTGTTAACAGACGCGAGGGTAACCACTGATAAGGATGATGGTCCTCAATATGCACAGTACAATCTAGCGAGTATGAATAAAATTTGTTGATGTCTAACACTCATAGAATCCTTCGATCGGGAGCCAATAACGAGAACCCCCAATCAAACACAAGGTAACCTGCCACTGATGTCTGTAGGCACCCAGGTACTGATGTTTTTCTAGATCAACTTCCTAGATAAGATGTTGAAGTCAATAGGAAGAGATATGTCAAAAGGCAGGTACTCAGGCGTCCTACATCAGTTGACACGAAACAGGAAAAATGATTTTTTTTTTTTTTTGAGATAGACAAGAGAAAATGGGAGTAACTGATGACAAATAATTTTTGGTATATGATGTCTTGGGTGATACAGGAAGCAATAGATAACGAGATCCTCTTGAAAAATATAAGGCACAGTAACAGGGTACCAAGAATCTTAGGCTTAATGAACACCAAGTGTCACGATTCACCAAAGTAGGGGCATTTCCATATGAAGGATAAACTCATAGATGGTAGGGTTTGACTAATTGCGAGTGAATTTTCTAGGAATTTCCATGTTCAAGATTTTGTGCTGCCAAATCAACCTTCAGAGTATAATAGAATAAGTATCCAATTTGTCCAAATTTTTTCCTTGTCTGATTAAATTTAATGAGTCCAGACAGGTAAATTTGGTGATCTTTTCATATTTAGAGAGTATGAAAAACATCATAAAAGACAACTCCAGGGGGTACCTTTGTCATTTTTGATAACTGGGCATGACGAAGGGAGAATATTAAGCCCGACACAGTTCATTTTCCGTAAGTTAGTCCATTGAATCCGAATAAAGTGATAAACCTATGTTTAATGCACATCTGCCTCATTTTGTTATGAGTACGAGGAGATGGAGTAAACTCAATTTTTTTTGTGAATTTTTAACGAGTCATACAAAGAAAAACTCGATGCTCTCCGTGAAATTTTAATGAGTCCAATGGAGAAAAACTTGATGCTCTCCATGAAATTTTAACGAGTCCAATGGAGAAAACTATGTTCCTTTTTTTGTTTTTTAATGAGCTAGAAAAATTTGGAAAAGAATGGCTCATATTTCTTCGTCATAGTAGTTTAACGGGCTTGAAAAAGGCAACTCAGGGTTTTTTCAATTTTACGAGCTATAAAAAGTCCCTAAAAAGAATGCTTGTGTTGGGTCACACATGGTCAAATCTACACATGAACACTAACAACTCATCAGAGCATCGGTGACATTTAAAAAAACAATAGTTGTGAAAAAAATAGTATAAATTTACCAATTTTACAGGCTAGCTGAGTGATTCATACCTCCAGAATGCCTATAAGAAGGCAACATACCTTCATTTTCACTATTTTGAGTGCTGTGACAAAGCTCTAGAGTGAAAAAAGAGGTGAAACTTCTGTTTTCGATTGTGGATGATCCGAGCAACTATTTTTTATTCCACGAGATCCAGGTAAGAGCTTGAGCCTTAATCTAGCTTTCCATTGTCATTTTAGTTGTTTTTACTAGCTAAAAATTGGATTTTTAATAGGCCCTAAAAATTTTAGGTGGCTAACGTGGGTGCCTAGTGTCAAGGTCGTGTTAAATGCATTGCCTATTAAGGACAGTGCGTTAGCATGCTCTGCTTTGCACTGGGGCCCGCATTAGCTGGCATAATCATTTAAAAAAAAAAATCTCAATCCCAAAGTATTTCTGCCTAAAACTAATCCATTGGAAACCTGTCTTGTGTAGGTGTGAAGCTATTTACCATGAGTATTTGGCATGAAAGAGAGCATGAACGGGAAGAACTTGAAATGGTCACTGATGCTGCTACTTTTTTGGTTCTCCGTAGATACGGTTTACTGAAGTATGCTCATTTAGAGCTGATGAAGGGGCAGGAAGACCTTCTAAGATGGATCATCCGGCAGTGGGATGATCAGCAACATGTCTTTCACATCAGAGGTCATGAACTCTTGATCGATAAATATTATATATACTACTTGATTGGCCTTTCATGCATAGGACCGTGGCCTAATCTTACAGCTTCCAGGGTTGATCCCTGGACCACTACGGATCTAATCAGATCTCACTGCATAAAAAATAATTCGTAGGTAAGCAACCGAGTTCCTATAGCATGGGTGGTATCGAGACCGATGAGGTCTCTCATCTAGATGATTCGCTTGGCAAGAGCCAAGAGTCAACACGTGGCCACCAAGACCCAAGTATTGTTGGAACTGGATTGCATGTAGCCATAGGTTTTTAACTGGTGCGAAGGTGTTGTCTACTGGGTTCGAGAAGAATTGATGGCATGTAAGACTTAGACCCAACAACAGTTTGGGTTCAACACACTGATAATGTCCTTCATCCTAGAGAGGGTGCCCGCAATGAGGTCGAGGATGATCACAGATGCAATGGGATTGCGAGAGCCAATGCAGGCTTGTTGGTCTGCTTTGATGTTGTGGAGTAGAGAGGGTCCAATCAGTCACTGTTTTGATGATTCATTATTCGAGTGGCTAGATGGCCAAATCATGATGATGGAATATTATCCCTATGCAGGGATGAAATAAACAAGAGATCCGGAGTTGATACTGCCACTAGCCACTCAGTGGGGTCCAGATGGTAAGAAGGAACATGATCAATATCTAAGAATTTTTTATCTTTTTAATGATTATGCAGATTTTTTGTTTAATGGGTGAAAATATTTTGACATGAAGCTTTATTTCTTGACACAGATGTGGCACTTGTCTATCCATCTGGAGCCCCTCACTATGCAAGGTGAGGAATGAAACTACCTAGGATTGGTGTAGCAGCAGAGGTTGCAGCAGCTGCCAAAGAGGTTTATGATGCACACAGTTTGCACGAGGTTTCTAGGAACCTCGAGGGTTTAGCATGGGCGTGCCACCTCTTCCTATGAGGGAGATCCCAGTTTACCTGCAGCGATACACAGTGGGTGTGCCGGAGAGGTTTTTAGTGCCTCTTAGGAGGTTAGCCAGAGATGTTATCTTCTACCATGAGTAGCAAGCTTAGGAGGAATAGTGGACAGTTGTATAAATGTCAGAGCGAGGCTTAGCAGAGCCAATTTTTTGTAAAGCACCCAAGTTTTGGAAAATTTTTTGATGTAAAATGACTAGACACGACATATATATATGTATACATATTTTGGCGATTTTGATCTTTTTTTTTAATTGTTATGTATTTTTTATGATGAAAAAATATACACTCATGCATGAATCTTTCTATAATAAATGCGAAAAATGCCAATCTAACACATAATTCACCAATGAATCAGCTAATGTATTAGAGTCTCTAGGAATGTGTTAAAAAGTAATGATTTGAAATTGACATTATAGAAGTTGTACCCTTAAGTAATAATGTAATAAGACTAGATGACGGACACGATAACAATTTTTCAAATGCATAACGACTAGCTGGGAATCTAACCTGACCACCAGATTGGAGATGTCGCGAGATGCAGCTTCCATGAGGAGTTGTATCACCTACATGTACTTAGCAATATTGTTGGTGGCATTGCCCAGGAATATTCCCACGTAACCAAGTAATTCAGACTCAGGTGTATAGAGGACCCAAGTAGCTGATGCAATGTGTCATGTATGACGACTGGCACCATCCACGTAGCCAACATATGGTAAGGGTGATGAAGACATCTGTGTAAAAGAAGAGAGTTTTAATGACAAAAACACTCAAAAGCCAAAAATATCTAGACACACCAAAAAAAATACTAAACTGATATACATAAAATTAGAAATCATATGCGTAGTGGAACACTATGTGAAATACTTCCTGAGATAGAGCCCATTGCGGGGCTCATCAAGTGGAATCCCATTATAGTCCTAAAGTTCATAAGCTCCTTTTGAAAGGACTTTATGTATGGAACAAGCCATAATGGTTGAAGTGTTCCTACCCCCAAGAGGTCATGTCTCTGATCGTAGAGTAGAATGAGATCACCTTCTTGGAAAGAACAAGGCTTGACAGATTTGCCGTATTGAGCCTTTACTCGGTGCTTGTGAGATTCGAGTGCCAGTGTGGCATATCGATGAGCTTAGTCCAATTGGTCGAGCGAGAGTAAGCGCTATTCTTCGACAGTGGTACTGGGTAGGAGCTCAACAACTAGCTTGATTGATGGAGTCTCACACTCGATTGGAAGTACTCCTTTGAGACCGAATGTTAGTTGGAATGGCATGAAGCCTGTAGCAGTTTTTACTGATGTTCGGTATGCCCATAACACGGAGTATAGCTTCTAATGCCATGTGATTTTATGATTGCTGACTAATCGATGAATCATGGTCTTGATGACGCCATTTATGACTTAGACTTGACCATTCGTTTGCGGATAGTAGGACAAAGACTGATCTTGTCGAAAACCTAGCATGGAAGTTAAATCCGTCATCATATGGTTTTGAAAGTGTGACCCATGATCTGCGATGATTGATAGGGGCACACTGAAGCGAAAAATGACTTGAATGAACAAGAAAAGAGCAGTGATTTCTCCATTGGCCTTAAAAGTGGAAATGACTTCTCCCCATTTTGTGAAGTAGTCAACTGCAACTATGATGTAGTTGTGTCCATCAGTAGAAGTGGGATTACATGTAGCGAAGTCTATTCTCTATTTAGCAAAAGGACCAACAGAGATAACCAGATGAAAAGGAGCAGGATGGGCGTGCATTTGCTTCATGAAAATATGACACAGATGGCACTTCTAGACCGCTACGAAGCAGTCTTTAAACAAAGTGGGCCAATAGTATCCTACGCACAAGATTTTCTGGGCAGTAGCTATGCCATAAATATGACTGTCGCATGCCCCAGCATGACAGTCATTTAAAAATTGTTCCACCTCGTTAAGAGTAAGACAACGCTGAAGAACAATATCAACACCATGACGATATAGAGTATCATTCAGTACGAGATAGTGTTTCACTTGGTGACGAATACGACAACAGTCATCTGAAGCGAGATTTGGGTGGAATAATTGAGTTTGGAGGTAGACCAGAATATCTCCATACTAAGGATCAGAAGAATCGACCAGATAGACAGATTCATCAGGAAATGGATCGTGAGCTACTTTGTCCAGGTCAATTCTGGGAAGGTCCAACATTAATTCGAAAAAGACTAATGATTTCTTTTCTTTGGCAGCGGTGAAAACCAAATCAAACTATTGGAGGATTACAATCCATTTGTAATATTTTCCTCCAATGATATGGCAATACAAGATGTGTAGCATGGGATTCTCCAAATCAATTACGGTAGTCTGTCGCAACAATATATAGTTTCAGAGGCGGGTGACAGTGAAGAACACAACGAGAGATAGTTTATCTACATGTGAATATCGTAATTCAGGTCCAATGAGACCTTTTGACAGATAATAAATCACATTCTCACTATCTTCATCGTGAACTTGAACCAAAACCATTTCTAGCAAGGATGGTGAGGCTGCTAGGTAGAGGAGAAAGTCGCACGAATAGTTGGGGGCACTAAGTAGTGGGGTGGAAACAAGTGCTCATTTCAAGGCATAAAATGAGAGTTGAGCTTGATCATCCCATCGATACAGTATCCCTTTCTTCAGCATGCCCATGAAGCCTTTCGTCATCTCGACATAGTTTACTATGAAAAAACGTAAGAAGTTTTATTTCCCTTGCAAACATTGGAATTTCAGAATGGATTGTGGTGTAGGTAATTCAATGTTTTCCTTAACCTTATCAAGATCAACCCTAATCTTGTCCTTGGAAACAATGAAGCCAAGAAGACGTCCAGACTCGACAAATTTTTTTCACTTATGCAGATTCAAACGTATGTTGTAGAACCTACACTGAGCGAATATTTTTTAGATGCGCAAGGTGGTGGGCTCGCTTCTTAGAGTGAGCCAGAAGGTCATCCATGTAAGCTTGTACAATGTGTCTAATATCATGAAATGCGTAGTCCATAGCCCTTTGAAAAGTTTCTCCCACATTATTCAGACTGAATGGGATTTTATGATACGCAAATGTGCCTAAACGAAAAATGAAGGTGATTTTGTGCTGGTCATATTTTTTAATTGCTATCTGATTATATCCTGAAAATCCATCCATAAAGGAGAAAGATTCACAACCAGTGCAATGGTCGAGAATCTGATCTATGAACGGAGTAGGGTAATTATCTTTTGGACAGGAGGCGTTCAGATCATGATAATCAACACAGACCCAGATGGTGCCTTGTTTTTTATCTACGGGAACTGGATTAGATACCCATTCTGTTAGAGGAACGGGATAGATGAAACCAGTGTGTAAGAGTTTTTCGACTTCATTCTTGATAACTATTGCTTTGCAAGGGTGGATAGGTCGGAGCCTTTGCCAGATAGGTCAGAGCCTTTGTCGGATAGGCTTGGCATTGTCATAAATATTGAGTTCATGTTCGACTATAGATGGGTCTATGCTAAGAATTTCATCGTATGACCAAGAAAAAACATCGTTGAACTCCTTAAAAATGCATGTGAAGCGTGAAATTTCCTCTGGATTTCAATCGGCTCCAATATGTATATTTTCCACAATACTCGTTTTCATCGAGATATCTATGAGCATAGTCTTGGAAATATTTCCCATGTTCCCTTTCGTGTCGATAGTTTTAATAGTCATGTAAGCAGAGGGAACGATCTCGGGTGCATCAAAATATGGGATTTGAGTAGTGGTCACGTCTGATTCAAACATCAAAGCGTGATGATGGAACTCTCCCCAAGGTCATTCCTCTAGAGACATGATCTCTCAAATAGATTCGTCCGTAGGAAGGACTTCATCGAGGAGATCCTTAGAAGGAACTATGATGGGCTAGAGCATGGTACCATTGGTCGAAACCAAAGAAGTGGAGGGTTCAAATGCTAATTGGATGGCTTGATAACCCAACTCAACCGGTGATAGCGGCATCTGATCTCTGTAGGAATCAATTTCGGAAGGTGCTGGTAGGATCCATGGATTGATAGAGCCATCCTAAATGGTGGATATCATTGCAATCATGTGTGTAACCTCAGGCAATGAGAGAGGAAAACAACCCATCAGGGAAGATTCCTTTAGAAGACTAGTACTGATGTTGATGTACGAGTCAGGAACGCCTCCTACTAGGGGTACAGTGCTACTTGGTAACATGGAATAAATAGGGATGCAAAATGATAATTGATCCACTGTAACAATGTCCCCATCTAATGGAATAAGGATGAGTCGGAAAACCAAAGAGACAATGGTATCCATTGCGCAATACCAACTATGACCCAAAAACATATTATAGTCAAGATGATGATCTACGACTTCTATGTCCACCATTATTTTTTTCCCACTAAGTGAAATGGGAAAGCTAGCAAGGTAGCATTTTGGGAGGAAAGTGTGGCCATTGAAAGCTTTAATGGAATTCGACGACAGAGACAAAGTGGGAGAACCCAAAGCGAGCCAACACATAGTTGATATAACGCAGGTGGAAGCACCTTCATCTATGACAGTGCAATGGATTGGTCTCCCTTTTGACACAACTTGAACCTGGAAAGAAAGTTGGTGTGAAAGGCGAGGTTTGGATTTTTCCATGTCGAATATGGCTAGCGTAGAATCCTGGGGATCTATTCCACCAATGACCGAAAGTAGAGCTTTATTTTGCACTGGGCAGGTTTGCAATACTTCGAGTGTAGACATGGCTGATGGTGCTTGTGCCAAATCTTCTACAATGTTGTAGTTTTTCGTAGAACGTGCAGAGGTGTTATGAGTCATGCATCAAAGTGTCCCTTTAGGGGGACGAATGTCGAGGTCAGCAGCAGACCTTTCGATATGAAAATCATTAGGCGACGATGGATTCAAAATTGTACCATGTTCTTAAGCCTCAATGACTGGATTTCCATAGATTTTAGCTCGGGTTTGGAGTTCAACACTCTCCATGCAATAAATGGCAGATGATTCTTCACCGAAAGGATGAGTACCACCGATTCCCTTTTTGGGGGGGTTGCGGCGGGTTTTCAACCATGTGTTGTTGTTGCTACTGTGGATTAGGGAAGAGATTGTGAACGACGACAGGTGTCCTTCCAGAGTCCTTTTTTGTAATAAAATCTGTGCATTCCTGCAGCTGAGGACATTTATATGTCAAGTGGTCCTCTGCACAAATTATGCAAGGGAATCTCATTGGTTTCTCCTTTCCTTTGTCGGTCTTGGAAACATTTTTCTGATTGGGATTATTCTGAGTACTAGAATGCTCTTTAAAAGGAGAGGTATTTTTCTTATTGTTCTTGTTCTTGCCACCAGGATTTTGTGTAGACTACACAGAGTTTACCTCAGCGGTGTGAAGAGTAGTTGATTGATTAGGGGTGGTGGCAACCGAAGATGGATGGGATGTTTTACCATTGAGTTGTTTTATGGATACGTCAGAGGTTGCACCAACGAGGTCGTTGGGATGTGCTCCGGGTAATTGTGTAGTGGGAGGATTCACTAGGGGCATGGGGGAGTAAGTCATATAGCATGCCAGATTGCGAATAGATGAGATCTAGATGTTTTGCACAAAGAATGGATTGGTCTTCCGTGACCGCACTAGAAAAAAAACGTCCTTAGCAAGGGGTGGTAAGAGTGACTTGAAAAACTAGTTCGATAAGAGATGATCTAGGATTGGCACTTTGACCAAACTCTACCTACGTCTCCATTGATGAATGTGATCGAAGATGTGGCTGGCAGTGTCTTGGAACAGCAAGGCTAAGAGTTCCGTTCAAGTTTCGTATCGAATAGTTAATTGGAGGTTCTTAAGAAATTCTGTAGCTAAGGTGCCAAAATTATTGGCGACCCCACGTGGTAACTCAATGTACCATTTGGAAGAATTGCCTCTGAGAGTGTGGGGGAAAAGTTTGAGCCAGATACTATCATCCACCATGGAGTTATAAACATACCATAGATGAAAGGTGGTGATGTGTGTAGCCAGATCCTCCCCTTCTTTCTTTTCGAATTTAGGAATGTCAGATGGAATCTTGTGCGGTACTAGGCGAGAGTGGGTTGTGGTTGATGGGATCATTGGTTGATTTGTAGAGGTCAGGGATGTCTAGAGCTACCAAAAATGGCAATTGCGTGTTTGCCCTCGGATCTAGCCAAGGAAGTGTTGGCTGACCATTTGGACCATATGGTCGGCACATCAATGTGTTTCTACTGGGATAAGTAGGACTTTGTTGATAAAATTTTGTAGTGAGTGGTAGTGTAGGGGTGTATGGTTGTTGTCCTTAGGGTATGTTGTACTAAGGGGAAAACTGTTGGTTTCCCCTAGTGTAATAGTTTCCCCCTTGCACAAATTTACTTTGGGATTGGTTTGCCCATATGGACGTGATAGAGTTAGCCAGTGGCATACTACTATTCACATAGTTGACCATCAACCTAGACCCTACACTAGAATTTTTACCACTCAAAGGAACTGTGTTAAAAAATGGTTGTCATGTTTGTCCTACTAAATGTATGGGTACCCAAGTGTCCCTTGGCATATATGTATTAGTGACAATCCCCCTGGCATAATAGCCAAGGGGTTTGAACTCAACAATGGGTTACAACCGAAAGGGCTGCTAAGAGGAATCAAAGTAGCCCCACTAACGGGAGCAGAAACCGTGGGTCCCAACGTAGTCACAATAGGAGCAGATCCCGAAGGGTTCAGAGGTCCGCTTACAGTTGTGGTGACTGGATTTTTGGGACGAAGTATAGCTTGGCTACTGGGTTTGCCAAATTTTTCCATAGAAATTACAACTAGCGAGGAAGATGGTGGTGGACCCGAGTTGGCCACCAATGGCATCGACCCTATGGGCGCCGGTTGTGAAATGGATGTAGGTGCAGCCGAAGACATGACTGGCACTGGTGTAACCTAAACTAATAATGGCCCCAGTTGGTCAATGAGAGGAGGATTGTAAGGAGGTATGACTCCTTCCATAAAAGGATCCTCTGGAAACTTCGTATGATATGGATCTATATGAAAGTTAGGGGTTGTCACTAGAGACTGCTCTTCCGGAGAACGCATTGACTCACCGATACTTGACTCCTTCCCCGGTGTTAATGGAGGGAAACCTTGCTGCCGTTTACAAAAGACGACGAGGTTTGAAGGACACCATGGTGACCTATTTACTTTTATTGAAATTTTATTATTTCGATTTATTATAAAGTCTCACTGATAGTAACCACACAACTAAAAAAAAAGGAGAAAAAAGAGGACTTAAAAAATCAATCAATCAAGAAGCCAAAATGGGTATGACCCTATCTGAGTACTATCATTTGCTGGAGATGAAACCTAGTATCACAACATAATATAGAGAGAGTTGGTCAAATATATAGTTATGTTTACTCTAGAGCTTTGACCGAACCTCAGACAATAGGTGTAAACACTCTCATGAATATAAGTACCCTCCCAAAGACAGAAGACAGAGTAGGTTCGTCTATTTTAGGTACTAGGGAAGCTCGCCCCAGTCACCTTGTGCAAACCCCTAAAAATTCTAGCAACTAAAGATACCTCAAATCACAGACACTGTCAGGGGGGTCACGATCGTAGAAAACACGCTATATGGGCATAACACCTAGATCCTCGATCTAGTTTCGAAATCCCCAAGGGGAACCCCAATAAATAGCATGCCCACTGAAGGCACTCGAAGGTGGGCTTCCTTCTCATGCACCCTGGTGTTGTCTTGCGCTTAAATCCAGTGGTAGTGGAGTGGTCCCAACAGTATGAGTGCAATAGGATTTAACTTCTTATTGACTCTAGTTTCAAGTTTTGTGATCTTAGGTGATTTTCTCACGTCTCCTACCCCAAGATCCTAGCTTGAACTACTATTGGTGTGAGCTTAGAAAAATTTATATGATTAATTTTATTATCACTTGATTCTTAGTGTAATTGATTATTTTTCTTGCCGACGGGGAGTGGAATTATGAAATGTAATGAGAATCTAACTCAAAAACCATGCAGAAACATGCTCCAAATATTCAATTCAATGAAGATTTTATTCTACAGGGAGAGATCTTTCAAACATCCATGCACCAAACTTTCAAATAACACAGTTCAACCTTAAAAGATTCAAAAATATAGATATCCTCTGTAACAATGTTTTTAACCAAAAATATTCAGAATGAATTTAGTCGTGTTTAGAAAACTTAAAAAAAAAAAAAAAAAAAATCAAAATGTAAATTCTACTAACACTAAATTTTTAAACAAGAACTAAAAATGCTAGCTAGTAACCAAGCACAGGGATCCAACAAAACAAGCTAATCTAGTAGCCAATAACTCCATAGTTAAAGGGAAACAAAACAGGGGTGTAAACAAAATATTTTTGCTGGGTAACGCTGGCAATCAGAGGCTACAGAGAGTTAATTATGGAACTAGCACACTGTATCTGAGCATAAGCAACATTATAACACACTGAAACACTCTTAGGGGGAGCGTTACTCAAGGTAAAGTTGTACAGATGGATAGGCAGGGTCCGTTATGGACTCAGTGAGCTACTGAGATGGTTACTGAGAATGTAGAATGATCATAAGGGGATGTGAGCAAAGGGAAAGAGATAAAGTATTAGGAACAAACAATCCAGAAACTTGGGATCAACTCCCCAGCTGAGTTGCCATTTCTACTAAAGGGTAAAATTATTGGGTGGTGGTAGATGAATATCCCTCTCAAGGCTTTCTGGTGCCCAAGGCAAACTATCAGATTAGTTGTAAAGTCATAAATATATTTCATACATGTTCATACTAATATATAATTGAAAAATAGAGATTTGGAATGATTACCTCTGTTATCACCTAAAAAAATTCAAAACAACATTTTGATAAAGTTACAAAATTTCACGAGTCAAAATTGGGTTTTAGGAGTCAATTTAGGTTTGATCAAGGGTAGGTTTTAGATTTCATATAGTTTAAAGCTCATCCTAAAGTTCAAATAAAGCCTTCTTTAATGTTCTTTCATGTTAAATATTTATCATTTTCCATTTGTAGGTCATTTCCCAAAGTTTCGTGTCAAAACTATTCAATTAGCCAAAATTAAACCACGTTTTCGTAGCGCTACCCATTGAAAAAATTCATTTTGTGCTATGAAAGCGTTGATAGTTTCATAGCGCAAACATGAAAAATTACACTGCAGGCGCTACAAAAGCATTGATTTGTAACTGTCTTTTCAGTTGAGTTGGAAGATGTTAGAAATCGTCGGGAAAGGGTAGGATAGTGTCATGATAAGTCATGTGATGACGAAATTTGATGTACACACCCATGTTTGGAGTCATCATTGTCATTATAGGTTATGAATGAGGCATCATTCAGTTATGAGAGGACATTTTAAATTTCAAAATCTTTCCTAATTAGTCATTCTCATTCCCTTTTGCCTCCATTTGAAATGTCTGAGCTCTGAGTTTCAAGCCAAACCTGTGGTTGGTTCACATAAAGGTTTTACTACAACCATATCAAGCGAGGCTGATAGTTTCTCAAGCGAGGCTGCTGTTACAATTATTCAAGCGAGGTTGTTGTTACATTTTTCAAGCAAGACTAAAAGAGTTTTTCAAGAACATGGTAGAGGAAAAGAAAATCCACAAAGGAGGACACTGCTTAAGGCATGAACCTAAAGACATGAAAGCAATAATTGAAGACCCAACAGTGATGGAAGCGTTCAAAAGAGTAGGTTGCCTATGGTTTTTTGAGAATTTACAGGGTTGTCACACACAGGTATCCAAGGAATTTGCCATGAATTTCAATGGAAGAACCACTAAGGTCGAGATGCTAAGTGTGTCTATTACACCAGAGGTCATTGCTGTTGTTACTAAGATACCAAGAGGTCAAGAAACATGGTTCAAAAGTTTCAAATTTGATATGGAGCCCTGTAAAGAGTTCATGAAGCCTGAGTACATAGACATGGACCTTAATAATGCTATCCCTAGAAGCTTCATCAAAGATAACTACTCAAAACTGCTGTTCAACATTCAGAAATATTTTACCTGTGAAGGCAGATATCACAAGGTTTATTCATATCATTTCAAACTACTTCTTCACTTCACTGGTAATATTTCACTTGATTTACCTTTTGATCTTCATAGGAGTCTTGCAAAGATGGCTGATAAGGTGCAAGAAAAGTCTGAAGAGAGTGAAACATCCTTATTTCATCATGGTTTAATGAAGTTATTAATTTTAGATGAACTTCAGAAAATAGGCAGAGATTGGTCATCTTTCTTGTTTATAAATGGTTTTGAGTTGGAAACCCTAACTCCTATAAGAAACCCTAAAGCTAAAGGAGTTCCATCACCACCAAGAGTGGAACCAAGTCAACCTGTGGTTGTAAAACCAAAAGCAACTACAAGAGTGAATTCAAGAAAGAAAACTGAGAAAGGGCCAGAGCAAATGCAAATGCTTAATACTCCAAATCTCCCACTGCAAAACATAGATCAAAGGTTGTCAAAGATGAAAAACAGAAACAAGTTGTCAACAAGGGGACCAAAAGAGTAACTAGAAGCCAAGCAGTGGCATTAAAGGAAAAGACAATTGCTACAGAGTACAAACCAGTAAGAAAGGGGAATCTAGAGGATATTCTTCATTAACACTGTTACCGATGAAATAGGTAACCACACTGTTACCTACTTTTTTTTGTAGCATAAAAAGCACCCGATTTTAAAAAGTGGTGAAGCATAATCACCCTTTTTTTTAGCACATTTTTGACACTCTAATATTTTTATTTATGAAGTATGAATATTTGTTTTAAAATGTTAGTGACTTTCATGCTAATTTTGAAACGTATTGATGCAACATCAATTTTTTTTTTTAGAGCAGTGATTTTCATGCTAATTTTGAAATGTATTGATGCAGCATCAACCTTTTTTTTTTAGAGGGGTGATTTTCATGTTGGTAATTAAACACAAAACTTGGATTATATATATATATATATATATATATATATATATATATATATATATATATATATATATATATAAACCAATAAAAATGTAAAAAAAACAAAATTAACTCGTAAAAATAAAAAATTTAAACAAAAATAAATAAATAAAACAAAAATATTCGAAAATTATATCAAAAGAAATGACAAAATTTGAAAAAAAAACACATAATTTAAAGAAAAAAAACAGAAATTAACCAAAAAAAATTAAAAAAAAAAAAAAAAACATCAAAAACATTTTTTTTCTAAGTTATTAAAAAAAACCATATAATTAAAAAAAAAAATAGAAAATTTAAAAATAATTTAAATTACAAAATTAAAATTTAGATAAAAAAAATAAAATACAAAAAAGAAAAAATTAAATTTAAAAATTTAAATTAAAAAAAATAATAATAATAAGAAAAGAAAAATACAAATTTAAAATTAACAAAAAAAAAATTAAAAGAAAAAACACAAAATTGAAAATTGAAAAAGAAAATTAAAATAAAAGAATTAAAATAAAAAAAACTATCATTAAAAGGCAAAAAAATGAAAAAAACCACGTGCAAATAATTAAAAAACAAATATCCATAAATTTACTGTTTTTTTTTAAATGAAACAATTTATAAATTTTAAAAATGAAAAACTAAATAAACTAAAAGATTAAAAAAATTAAATTAAATTAAATTAAAATTTAATAAATTTAATAAATAAATTTTAAATTTTAAAAATAATTAATCTAAAATATTAAATTTAAAAAAAAACAAAAAAACAAAAAAAAACAAAGAAGACAAAACAAATTAAAACAAATTAAATTTAAAATAAAAAAAATTGAATTTAAAAAATAATAATAATTTTTTTGGAAAAAAAAAAATCAAATTAAAAAAATATATATTAAAAATAAAAAAAAATAAAAAAAAAATTTGATTGTGGTGGCGCCGCCAATCGACCTCCCGCCCAAGTGGCGGCAAAGGCCGGCCGCTGGGCAGGCGGGGAGGCTGCATGTACCCCCCTGCCTGCCCAACGGCTGGCGTCTGCCCCTACTTGGGCGGGAGGCCGATTCCAGGAATTGCCCTCCCACTGTTGGAGGCCGATTCAGAGAATCGCCCTCCCGCGGCGAGAGGTCGATTTCGGGAATCGCCCTCCCGCTGCGGGCCGATTCCGGGAATCGCCCCTGAGACCGATTCTAGGAATCGCCCTCCCACGACGGGAGGTCGATTCCGAGAATCACCCTCCAACGACGGGAGCCGATTTCGGGAATCACCCTCTTGCCGCGGGAGGCCGATTCTGGGAATCGCCCTCCCGCCGCAGGAGGCTGATTCTCACAATCGGCATCCTGCGGTGGGAGGACGATTCCCGGAATCAGCCTCAGGGCGATTATCGGAATCGGCCTCAGGGCGATTCCTGAAATCGACCTCTTGCCGCGGGAGGGAAATTCCCGGAATCGGCCTCCCGCCGCGAGAGACCAATTCTCGGAATCAGCCTCCCGCCCAGCGGTAGGCCTCCGCAGCCACCTAGGTGGGAGGACGATTGGCGGCGCCACCACGATTAAAAAATTCTTTTATTTTTTTATTTTTTTTATTTTTAATATTTTTTTTAATTCTTTTTCTAATTTGAAAATTTTAAAATTATTTTTTTTAATTTAATTTATATATTTGAAATTTAACTTGTTTTAATTTTTTTTGTTTTGTTTTTTTTTTTTTTTAAATATTTTTTTTCTAAATTTTGTTAATAATTTTTATTAAATTTTTTTTTATTTTTTTTTATTTAATTGATTTTTTTTCCTATTTTTTTTTATTATTAAATTTTATGTTTAGTATTTTCATTTAATTTTTTAAAATTTAGTAATTTTTTTTTTTTCATTTAATTTATTTGAATTTAATCTCTTTTTTTAATTTTTCATTATTTTATTATTATTTTTTTAATTACATAAAATTTTAATATTTTTTTTATTTCAATTGAAATTGTCTGTTTAAAAATAGATTTTTTTTTTTAATTAAACTTAATATTTTCAAATTAATTCATTTTTATTTTATTTTTTATTTAATATATTTATTTAATTTATTTTTTTCAATTTAATTTGTTATTTTAATAATAACATTTTTTTTAATTTAATAAAATCTAATATATATATTTTTAATTTAAGTTCATATATATATATATATATATATATATATATATATATATATATATATTATTTTTTATAATTTAAATTTAATTTATTTTTTAAAATCTATTTATTTTTTTAATATATATTTTTTTAAATTTAATGTTTTTATTGTATTTTATTTTTCATTTCTTATTTTTAATCAATTTTTCAATTTTTTTTTTACTTTTAATTTCAATTATTTTTTATTTTATTTTTTATTTTTTTATTTTTTTTTAAATTAAAATTTAATATATTTCTTTAAATTTATTTATTTATTTATAAACATTTTTTTTTCTTTTTTAAATTTAATTTCTATATTTTATTTTTTATAATTTCTTTCTTTTTTTAACTTGTTTTTCTTTTTAATTTAATATTTTTATTTTGTTTTTATTTTTATTTTTTTATTTCTATATATTTTGAAATTTTAATCTTTAATTTTTTTATTTTTTTTTCTTAAATTTTAGGTTTTTTTTAATGTTTGAATTATTATTATTTTTTTTCCTATATATTTTTAAATTTTAAGCCTTAAATTTTTTTTTATCTTTTAAATTTAATTTTTTTCTTAAATTTTAGGTTTTTTTTAATGTTTGAATTTTAAAAATTAAAAAATGTTATTTCTATTTTTAAAAATGTCAAAAATATGACACAATTTTTTTTTTTGTTATTCCAGCATCAACTGGTTTTGTTTTGAGGGTGTTTTTTCAATCATTTTTTCAAGAGTTTTTAGCATAATTTTATAAAATGTTGAAATTTGACCTTCAAAAAAAACAAAGTGCATTCTAGAATACACTTTTTTTGTGTTTGGGGTGTTTTTTCATGTTTTTTGAGTCTTTTTGGGCTAGAGATCCCGTTTTAAGGTCAGGTTACCTATTTCATCGGTAACAGTGTTCATTCCATTGACATATAATAGACACCCATTTTCCAAGTTGAGTTCATTAGGGAAGAGGAGCATAAATTTAAAATGGCCAAATCTACAAAGAATCTAGAGTTTGAGGGGGAAGATGCAAGCTTCATCTTTCAAGCAAGAAAGCCTATGAATAGGCATGCTAAGAAATTGATGGAAGGTAGCAAAGAAGTTCAAATACCCATTGAGACAGTTGAATCCCCTAAAGAAATTGTTGATATTTCATCAACTACAATGAAGGATACAATCAACAAAACGAAAAGGGGAAAGGAGAAAGTGATAGAGAAAATAGAGTTTCACCACCTTGAAGAGAAATTGATGTTGGAAAACCAAGAAATTTCTGTCATGAAAAAGAGAGCTAGAAAGCACAGTGTTGAGAAAGTGCAATTTAAAATAATGAAGGCACTGTGGGAAGGACAAATTGATTCTGCTTCTGAAACTCCAAGTAGTACATAGCAATTTTTCAAATGGACAGTTCCAGTAATAAAGGAAGCTCAGTTTGTCAAAATAATAAATACTCATTTGAGATCTACTAACACAAGAATTAAAGACCATGTGAGAGATTTAGAGCAGCAACTGGATTTTATTCATGATGAGTTAAAGAGAATAGGCATTAAAATGACAGTCATAGAAGATTCAAGAACTCAACAAAGTGTAAATGAAGAAGGGACCTCAAGAAAGCTAGAATTATTATGTTTTTACAATTGATATGGTTTTTTAAATGATGGAGACCGGTATATGTTGAATATTTCGCATAAGTACAGTTTTCATTTGGAAATTTTTTGACAAAACTGCATCCTCAGTAGTTTCGTAGTGCATTCAGTGTAAAAAGGAATAAAAGCGCTACAAAACTATCGTAGCAGCTTTTATTTCTTATTTTTATCAGTTTTTTGAGGGTTAAAGAATGAATCAAGAACTGAAATTTCTATGGAGGATGTATTAAAGGGTAATTAAAATAATCCTAGAGGAAAGAAGTCAAATATTTGAAGAATAAAGGTTGAAATGGCAGCGCTACGAAAGGAGCTACAAAAATGTTGTGTTTTCGTAGCGCAGAACATAACAACATTTTGAATAGTTTTTAAAGTGGTTTTAGACAGCTGGAGGATAGGGAAACGTTATAGGACATGTTATGATAACTTCCAACAGCCAAGGACCATGAAATCAAGGATACATGATGGTCAGAATGTTCAAAGAATGCAAAAGATCTTATGCCTAAAAAGCAAGATTATGTTTCCTATTTTGATGGAGGTCAGCAATATGGTCATGAACAAATGAAGCCCATCATCCAGATTCGACCTTGTGATGATAAACTTGGCAATGATGTAAATTTAAATAGATAAGGTTGTTATAGATAACATTAAGCAATTTGAGTCCTTTTTGGAATAAGACTGTTTAAGTAGATTAGGTGTCTTTTTGTAATAAATTCCATGTCTTATGGTTATGCAAGGTGTCAGTAGTTATAAATTCGATGTATCTAGCCTAGAGGCATATCATCAAATGTTGTAAGATGTCTATTAAAGGCCAAGAGGTCGAATTTGTAAAGGGTTGGACATTTTTGGCAAAAACTGTGCTTATTGTGAATTGACTTGTTTTCAGCTAATACAGATATTTTCTACTTGACCAACTTGAGATTACGAAGGAGTTTTAGTGTTTTCCTATTATATTTTCATCTCTTATATATTATATCATTCCAATGGTGTTTACCTGTATTACTCAGAATTCATCTTTTAGGTGCTCTGACTTCCTATATAAGTGAACTGACTGTGTTTTCACTGTTTCATGTGTGTGAATCTCATGACTAAAACTCTGATATGCCTCAAATTCCATGTTAAGTAGATTCACTGGATTACTAAAATGTTTTGACTCCATAAGCCCAATGTATACATGCTAATGTGATTCTCAACCTACATCTATCATTTATCTCTTTGTTACCTAAATAGAGTTAGCCATCTATATTTTTATCCAAATAATTAACCCTTGAGAGAGCCCTCTCAGGCTAAGGAGGCTAAGCCTCAGTAAAAATATTAGGTTTGAAATAGTTACATGAAGTTGACTGATCAAGCAGCCTATCAGATCCAATTTTTTGATAACATTTTGTAGAAATGTATCATCTGAGCTAAGGCTTGTGATAGTGTGATGGAGTACATATTCCATTTTCTTCATCCTCTCTTTTTTTGTAGAAAATTTTTGGGTGATAACAGTGGCTCCACTTGGAATAGTGTGCCCCTATGGTACACTAAGAGCCAATAGTTCCAGTTCTGCTATCCATTTTCTTTCCAAAATAGAAAAACTTTGAAATTGCCAAGATTTCTCCTCAAGCTCTAATGGCCTTCACCTCGGGCTCAAACTTGCTGATTTAGCTTGCCATTATTAGCAGAAAAATTCATAAAATGGAATATGTACAATGATATGAATGATCAACAGACTTTTAGGAAGAGTAATGCTTTAAAAACTTGCCATTGATAGGTCCTCTAGCATATGATTTTCCATCCAACTCCTGCAGTATGTAAGTATTGTTTCCATGGAAAGCAACTATCTTGAAAGGACCTTTCCACAACTTCTCAAACTTACCATGTTTACCTTTCTCTTCAATTATGGCCTCGTATTTTAGCACTTCATCCTGAATTTGAAAACTTTCTTCTTTGATCTTCTTATCAAATGTCCTCTTGATTCTATTTTGAGATTGTTGATTACTGTTATAAACTTCATCCCCCTTCTCTTGCAGAGCTATTAATTGATTGATTCTTCTCTGAACTGTATTAGGTTCCTCTTATAATCCTTGAATCAGCTTCATGATAGGTACCCCTAAAGATGTAGGAAAAATGGCTTCAGCTCCATATACTAGTTCATATGGTGAAGTTCCAATTGACCTTTTTCTGCATATCCTATCAGCCCATAAGGCATACTTCAACTTCAAATGCCAAGCATTCTTATTTTCCTGCAACACCTTCTTAATAATCCTGACAATTCTCTTGTTATAAGACTCAGCAAGACCATTCCCTTGCGGGTAATATGCAGTGGAATGCCCAAGAGTAATATGATATTGATGACAGAAATTGAACAGCTTCTTAGACTTTAATTCCTGTGCATTATCAGTTATGATCTTCATGGGGCAACCAAACCCAGACAAAATTAAATTTTCCAAAAAAGAAATAATCTCATAATCATTTGCTTGCTTAGTTTGGATTGCTTCAATCCATTTGGTGAAATAATCAGTTGTTGTGAGAATCGAGTGAGTTGTCCTAATGATGATGGATGAATCTCTCCAATAAAATCTATCCCCCACTGCTGAAATGGCACTTCCACATAGATAGGCATTAAATATAAAGGTACAAGCTTCTTCTTACCATCGAAAATTTGGTATTCATGACAAGCATCAATCTTTTTGTAGACATCCTTAAACATTGTAGGCCAATAATACCCTGCTCTAAGAATATTTTTCACTATCTCCTTCCAATAATAATGACCTCAACAATATCCTTTGTGGAACTCCTAAATCACTTTATCAACCTCCTCTTCCAGCAAACAATTCATCAAAATACTGCTAGTATCCTTCCGAAACAGATTTTTATAAAAAATGCAATACCTCAAGTATTTTAGCTTCACAAATCTTTCCTTATACTTTTTTTAACTCAGCAAGTTATTTATGAAGTTGTAGGAAAAAAACAATATCCTTGTACCAATTTGAAGAGAGGTATTTTTCTTCAATAGGGACTAGTTCTTCTTCCTCATTTGAAATTTTTGATATTTCTACAATTAAATTTATGTCAAGACAGTCAAATTTTGACTGTGCCATCAGCTTTGCTAAGCCTTGTCCTTTGACAATTTTTTTTGGCTTAAAATCTATATCATACTCCAGCAATTTAGCAATCCACTTTCCTCTCTTACCATCAATATTGACTTGAGTGAGGATGTCTCTCACAACAGTATTAGGAACAAAATCCATAATATGAGAATGCAGAATATAAATTCTAAAATCTTTGATAGCCTTCACCAAGGCATAAGCTTTCTTCTCTAAGATATTATACTCCAGCTTAGAGTTAGCTAATGTCCTACTAAAAAATTAAATGGGTTGCTCAATAGCTTGTTGTCCCTTTTGCAACAAAACTCCAGCAATAGTATTTTCTAATGTGAAAGTAAAAACCAGAAATTATTTTGAGAAATCCAGACTTATTAGTACGGGTGCTTGAGTGAGTGCCCTTTTTATCTCCTCAAATTAGTGCTTTGATTTTGCTATCCACTTAATGTCAATTCCCTTCTTCGGCATCCTTGTTATATCCTTCACAATCTCAAAAAAATTAGGAATAAATCACCTTACAAAATTTACCTTTCAAAGGAAAGATTGAATCTCCTTCCTGCTTCTAGGCAAATCCACTGTCTGAATTGCATTGACCCTATTTGGGTCAATCTTAATCCCATCTTTAGAAATGATATGTCCAAGTAATTTACCTGAAGTTAAAGAAAAAATACTTTTGGTGGGGTTTAGAGAGATGCCAAACCTTCTACACTTCAGCAAAATTCTTTCTAGGTGTTTCAAGTGATCTTCTTCCCTCTTTGAGAAAATTGTTATTTCATCAAGATACACAACCATGATCTTGTCCTTCTCTTCATAAAAAGCAATTTCCATTTCCCTCTGAAAGGTAGCTCCTGCATTCATGATACCAAATGGCATCTTGGCATACATGAAAGTGCCTCATGGTGTAGTAAAGGTTGTTTTTTCCTCATCATCTGAATGCACAAGGATCTGATTGTAACCTGAAAAACCATCAAGCATCGACATCCTTTGAGAACCAACAATATTTTGAAAAATTTGGTCCATCTTTGGGAGAGGATAATTTCGCTTCAAAGAGGCTTTATTCAATTTTCTGAAGTCAATGCATATTCTGATTTCTCCGTTCTTTCTCCTAACTGGAACCAAGTTTGCAAGCCAATTTGAGAATCTGATTGGGACAATGATTTTGGAATCAAATATTTTCCTGACTTCCTTTTCAATCAATGGCATGAGAAGTGGGTTAATCCTCCTCAACTTCTTCTTGAAAGGCCTTTCATTTTCTTTGATGGGAATAGTATGTTGAATAATAGTGGGGTCATATTCTTTCAAATCAACATAATTCCAAGCAAAAACATCTATGAATCTCTTCATCATCTCAATATATTTGTACTTCATATCAACTGAAAGAAACTTTGAAAGTTTAATCATTTTGGGCATAGCTACTATACCAAGATTACAATTCTCAACCTCTTCATCATCAACTTGTATCTTAGGAGATTTAAAAATATCATTCTAATCAAAAAGTTTTTAAAGAGCTATGAGACCCTTTAGTATGGAATTATTCTTTAGCTGCAAAACTTTAGGATTTACTTTAGATTCAACAAGCATATTTTGTTGATCTACTTGTATATTTTCAAACTCTTCTTTCAGTTCAATAAAGTTCTTCACTTGTTGATCATCCTCAAAAAAATTCCAATGAGTAATATTATCAGGGATATATGGTTTATGGAGAACTTCAACCTCATATTTTTCAGTGGAATGAATGGGAATCAACAATGAAGTTTTGGTCTCTAGTTTTGAAAATGAATGAATAAGCTTGGAACTTTTCCAACATGTCCAAAACTAAGTTTTTATATGCCCTCATCCTTATATCTTTTGTTTAATAAGTACCTTCAACTTGTTTAATGACTAATTCTGAATCTCCAAAAATATAAATCCTTTGAGCATTCATTATTTTCAAGACTTCTAAACCCAAAATCAAGGGTTCGTACTCAGCTATGTTATTAGTGCAATCAAAGTTCAATTTGTAAGAAAAAAACTTACTTTCATCACTTGGACTTGTGATCCAAATCCGTACTCCTGCCCCATATTTTCTTGTTGATCCATCAAAATGTAATGACCACCAACCTTCCTCCTTCTTGTCACTGACTTGCTGATCTTCTGCTTGCTGATTTTCAGACTCCTGAATTTTAGATTGCTGATTTTATGCTTTCTTCTCATCCTCTGCTTGATTAGTCAACTCATTGAAAAGAATAGCAGATCCAAGTTCAGTATCAAGAGCATAAATTGGAAAATTTTGAGGTTTGTCTTTACTACTCACCATGTAAGCCATTCTTGTCTCTCGATAAAATCTCCTTTGCTCACCAAAAATAATTATGGTGGCATAGGTAAGGTCCATCTGCATTGTACCTTTGATTTTTTTTGCCCATGACCTTGATAATATCATGCCAAATTTTGGTGGAATGTTTGCTACCATGATGTCTATGACCACTGCCTTGGCAGGGACTTGTGTAAGACCAACAACAACATCTTTAATTAAACCAGTGCATTGAAATCTTTTTGAATAAAAAGAAAACTAGTCCTTATATGGTCAAGTTATTTCTAACCCCATCCTTTCCATGATTACTTTGGGCATAAGGTTGTGAGAGGCCCCTGAATCTAACATAGCATTATGTAATGTCATGTCATGAATGCTAAGGCTCACATAAAAAGGAGGCACCTCCTCATTCTATTCATCTTCTAATATTGGACCCAAGTAAATTGTTGGATGATCCTCTTGTATATTTAAAATATCAGCAAATACTGGTTGTGAATTCAACATTTTAACAATCTTGCTTCTATACTCATTGACTTTGAGAATCTCACCAAAAGGTACTGGTATTTTTATCTTAGAAATTTCATTTTCCAAACTGAAAACAGAAACAGATTTTTCATCTTCTTTGATAGTAGGAAGAGGTGGTGTATCTTTCTTACCTTCAGCAACTTTAGGAGTATATTTCTTGCCATCAGCAGCCTTAGGTGTATCTTTCTTAGGCTGTGTTTTATTTGCAATGATAGGTACATTTGTATTTCTGAGATTGTATTTCTTTTGCATTTCAAAGATAGCATGTTGATACCCTTTGAGATAATTTGATGGTTCCTCTCCATGATTACCCTGGTCTGATTCATCATGTTCCTCTTTAGTCAATAAAATTCCAGACATTTCTTCACCTAGACAGTGAATAGACCCTTCAGGAATTTCAGGATCATCTTCTTCATCAACTAAGTTCTGCTGGAAAGGAAGTCTCACTGGAGGATCAGGGTGTTGATTTATGTTTTCTCTTGGTATTTGTTGATTATGAGGTCTCCTAAACTAAGGTTTTCTAAACTGAGGTTCATGTTGTGTGGGAGGAGCAAAGGTATTCCCAAGAGCTAGCATATCCATCAAATTTTCCATTGTTTTCATCATTGAATCAAAATTATCATCAGAGGTAGAGGTGGAAGGATTTTCTTCTTCTTTCAACTTAGTATTACCCATTTTTAACTTTTTGGCTGCTATCATATTAACCTCCACCTTCACTACATAATTTTTCATTTCAGCAAGTGCAGGGGATTCTCTCTCTCTCAGCAATATAAAAAATTCATAATCAAAAGCTTTGGCATATCTCATATAAGCTAAGGCTTGTGGAGGTTTTAAATGGGTAGGAAAAGAGTCATAAACCTTATTAAACCTTTTTGAAATTTTTTGAAAAGTTCCATCAACAACTCTTCTTAAACTGTTATACTCAGTGAGGGCTTGTACTAGATTAGTTCTATTTCCCCATTTTATGGAAAAAGGTATCTTCAAACTCATTCCAATTATGCATAATTCCAGGAGTAAGGGCTTTGAACACTTCCTAACTTCACCAGTAAAGCTCTGAGAAAATAATCTCAACCTGACATCTTCATGATCAACCTTCTCCCTATCTATAAAATCATTAAATTAGTCTACATGTTCCTCTGCTATAATGTTTTCATCACTTCCCCAAGTTTTTATTCTAGCAGCATATTTGATAGGGATGTCATGTACAGCAGTTGGAAGAACAAGAGGGGCATATATAGTAGGTGCAGCAGGTGGAGGAGGTACATTTCTAGCCATAGTGAGAGGGACTGTGGTAGCCTTTGGGATAGCAGCAGTAGAGGATGAAGAATTGTTATGAGGAGGATTGTTTCGTCTTTGTTGTCCACTAACAATTAAACTCCAAATTATCAGGAAGAGGTAAACTAGCTTTAATTTTCAACAAGACTTCAAAAGGGTCAAGCTCTTTCAACTTATTTAAAGACTCCCTTTCAAAAAACAGCTCAAAAGTAATAGCTTCCCAAAACTCTTGCTTGTCTTCCTGTGTTACTAGGGTTGAGGTATCAATACCTCTCTTATGCAAGTCTAAGATGATTTTAGTTAATTCCTTTTCACTTTCAGACCTAAACAAGATTTCCTAGATTTTATCATCAACTCTTTTATCTTCAGGACTTCTTAATATTTCATAGGACAAGGATTTTCGAATGTGATGGAGTACCCGATATTTCATAAATTCTTTGACTTCCTCTGGAAATGGTGTTTCGATTGTCCACAATGGTAGGTGGATCTGGGTTAGGATTACTCCTTGTATATCTCCTTCTTGAAGCCACCTTTAATTATATAAATTTTGAATGGAGTCATCAAGGTAGATGCAGCCTCGAAAAGCTTTCTGAGCTCCTTCTACCTTTAGAAGTTCAACTTCAAAATTTCGAGAAAGTATAATCTTCAAGCTCCCGATAGACGCACCAAAATGTTATCACAAAATTAGATCTGATAGGCTGCTTGATCAGTCAACTTCATGTAACTATTTAAAACCTAATCTTTTGACTGAGGCTTAGCCTCCTCATCCTGAGAGGGCTCTCTCAAGGGTTAATGATTTGGATAAAAATATAGATGGCTAACTCTATTTAGGTAACAAACAGATAAATGATATATGTAGGTTGAGAATCACATTAGCATGTATACATTGGGCTTATGGATTCAAAACAGTTCAGTAATCCAGTGAATCTACTTAACATGGAAGTTGAGGCATATCAGAGTTTTAGTCATGAGATACACACACATGAAACAGTGAAAACACAGCCAGTTCACTTATATAGGAATTCAGAGCACCTAAAAGATGAATTCTAAGTAATATAGGTGAACACCACTAAAATTAAATAATATAAGAGATGAAAATAGAATAGGAAAAAACTAAAACTCCTTCTGAATCTCAAGTTGGTCAAGTAGAAAATCTCTGTATTAGTTGAAAACCAACCAATTCAAAATAAGCACAGTTTTTTCCAAAAATGTAAAACCCTTTACAAATTCGACCTCTTGGCCTTTAATAGACCTATTACAACATCAGATGATATGCATCTAGGTTAGATACATCGAATTTATAACTACTGACACCTTGCACAACCATAAGACATGGAATTTATTACAAAAAGACACCTAATCTACTTAAACATTCCTATTCCAAAAAGGACTCAAAATTCTTAATGCTATCTATAACAACCTTATCTATATAAATTTACATCATTTCCAAGTGTATCATCACAAGGTCAAATCTGGATGATGGGCTTCATTTCTTCATGATCATATTGCTGACCTCCATCAAAATAGGAAACATAATCCTGCTTTTTAGGCATAAGATCTTTTGCATTCTTTGAAAATTATGACCATCATGTATCCTTCATTTCGTTGTTCTTGGCTGTTGTCAGTTGTCATAACACGTCCCATAACATTTCCCTATCCTCCAGTTGTCTAAAACCACTTTAAAAACTGTTCAAAATGTTATAATGTTCTACACTACGAAAACACAGCAGTTTCGTAGCGCTGCCATTTCAACCTTTATTCTTCAAATATTTGACTTCTTTCCTCCAGGATTATTTTAATTACCCTTTAGTACATCCTCCATAGAAATTTTAGCTCTTGATTCATTCTTTAACCCTCCAGAAACTAATCAAAATAAGAAAGAAAAGCTGCTACAACAGTTTCGTAGCACTTTTATGCTTTTTTACACTGAATCTGCTACAAAACTGCTGAGTATGCAGTTTTGTCAAAAATATTCCAAATGAAAACTGTAGTTATGCCAAAAACTCAACATATACCTGTCTCCATCATTTAAAAAACCATATCAACTGTAAAAACACAATCATTCTAGCTTTCTTGAGGTCCCTTCTTCATTTACAGTTTGTTGAGCTATTGATTCTTCTATGACTATCATTTTAATGCCTCTGCTCTTTAAATCATCATGAATCAAATCCAGCTACTACACTAAATATCTCTCATGGTCTTTATGTCTTATTTTAGTAGCTCTCAAATGAGTATTTATTATTCTGACAAACATAGCTTCATTTATTGTTGGAACTGTCCATTTGAAAAATTGCTCTTTACTACTTGGAGTTTCAGAAGCAAAATCAGTTTGTCCTTCCCATAGTGCCTTCATTCTTTTAAACTGTACTTTCTCGACACTGTGATTTCTATCTCTCTTTTTCATGACAGCAATTTCTTAGTTTTCCAACCTTAATTTCTCCTTAAGGTGTTAAAAATCTGTTTTCTCTGTCATTTTCTCCTTTCCCCTTTTTGTTTTGTTGATTGTATCCTTCATTGTAGGTGATGAAAGATCAACAATTTCTTTAGGGGATTTAGTTGTCTCAAGGGGTATTTGAACTTATTTGTTGTCTTGCATTATTTTCTTAGCATGCCTACTCATAGGATTTCTTGCTTAAAATATGAAGCCTGCATCTTCCCCCTCAAACTCTAGCTTCTTTGCAGATTTGGCCCTTTTCAATTTATGCTCCTCTTCTCCAATGAACTCATCTTGGACAATGGGTGTCTCTTCTATGTCAATGGCATGAAGAATATCCTCTAGATTCCCCTTTGTTACTAGGTTGTCCTCTGTAGCAACTGTCTTTTCCTTTAATGCCACTGCTTGGCTTCTAGTTACTCTTTTGGTCCCCTTGCTGATAGCTTGTTTCTGTTTTGCATATTTGACAACCCTTGATCTCTGTTTTGCAGGTGGGAGAGTTGGAGTATTAAGCATTTTCATTTTATCTGGCCCTTTCTCAGTTTTCTTTCTTGAATTCACTCTTGCAGTTGCGTTTGGTTTTGCAGCCACAGGTTGACTTGGTTCTGCTGGTGGTGGTGATGGAACTCCTTTAGATTTAGGGTTTATTATAAGAGTTAGGGTTTCCAACTCAAAACCATTTATAAACAATATAGATGACCAATCTCTGCTTATCTTCTAAAGTTAATCTAAAATTGATAACTTCATTAAACCATGATGAAATAAGGATGTTTCAATCCCTTCAGACTTTTCTTGCACCTTATCAGCCATATTTGCAAGACTCCTATGCAGATAAAAAGGTAAATCAAGTGAAATATTACCAATAAAGTGAAGAAGTACTTTGAAATGATATGAATAAACCTTGTGATATCTGCCTTTACAGGTAAAATATTTCTAAATGTTTAGCAACAGTTTTTAGAAGTTATCTTTGATGTAGCTTCTAGGGTTAGCATTATTAATGTCCATGTCTATGTACTCAGGATTCATGAATTCTTTACACAGCTCCATATAAAATTTGAAACTTTTGAACCAGGTTTCTTGACCTCTTGGTATCTCAGTAACAACAACAATGACCGCTAGTGTAATAGACACACTTAGCATCCCGACCTTAGTGTTTGTTCCATTGAAATTAATGACAAATTCCTTGGATACCTGTGTGTGACAGCCCTGCAACTTCTCACAAAACCTTAGGGAACCTACTCTTCTGAAAACTTCCATCACTGTTGGGTCTTCAATTATTTCTTTCATGTCTTTAGGTTCATGCCGTAAGCAGTGTCCTCCTATGTGGATTTTCTTTTCCTCTGCCATGTTCTTGAACAAACATTTCAGCCTCGCTTGAAAAATGTAACAACAACCTCGCTTGAATAATTGTAACAACAACCTCACTTGAGAAACTATCAGCCTCGCTTGATATGGGTGTAGTAAAACCTATATGTGAACCAGCCACAGGTTTGGCTTGAAACTCAGAGCTCAGACATTTCGAATGGAGGCAAAAGGGAATGAGAATAACTAATTATGAAAGATTTTGAAATTTAAAATTTCCTCTCATAACTGAATGATGCCTCATTCATAATCTATAATGACAATGATGACTGCAAACATGGGTGTGTACATTGAATTTCATCATTACATGAATTAACATGACACTATCCTACCCTTTCCCAATGGTTTCTGACATCTTCCAACTCAACTAACAAGACAGTTACAAATATGTGCTTTCGTAGCACTTGCAGTGCAATTTTTCATGTTTGCGCTACGAAACTATCAGTGCTTTCGTAGCACAAAGCGACTCTTTCCAACGGATGGCGCTACGAAAACGTGGTTTTTTGGCTAATTAAACAGTTTTAACACGAAACTTTTTGAAATGACCTACAAATGGGAAATGATAAATATTTGACATGAAAGAAAATTAAAGAAGGCTTTATTTGAACCTTAGGATGAGCTTTACAATATAATAAATCTAAAACCTACCCTTGATCAAACCTAAATTGACTCCTAAAACCCAATTTTGACTCATGAAATTTTGTAACCTTGTCAAAATATTGTTTTGAATTTTTTTGGGTGATAACAACCTCTTTGTGGACAACAGATCCTATGGAGAGCGCTAAGCGACGTGGTAGAAGTCCTTCCTCACCGGCTCCAAATCTAGATCCTGCAGCCAAACAAATCACCCGCGTAATCGTCACAATAGTGTAGCTTTCTAAAAATTAAACAAGTATATAATCGACATTACACTATGCAAATATGAGCCATTTCTATCATGATTCATAGAAAAATGAACAAAAAATGTGACACTGAAACATCAAATGGAAAAAATAGATACAGCTCTATTAATTTATAAAAAGGAGGATTACAACCGTTGGTTGTACTAAGCCCTCCTCAGTCTTTCAATTCCTCACTCTCTTTCTCTATCTTGGAGTGTGATGATTCTTGGGCTAAGAGTCCTCAATGAACCTCGCCAATCTTCAAGCCTCACAAACAATATTACCGATGAAATAGGTAACCGCATTGTTACCTACTTTTTTTTGGTAGCATAAAAAGCACCCGATTTTGAAAAGTGGTCATGCAAAATCACTTTTTTTTTTTTTTGGAGCACATTTTTGACACTCTAATATTTTTATTTATGAAGTATGAATATTTGTTTTAAAATGTTAGTGATTTTCATGCTAATTTTGAAACGTATTAATGTAGCGTCAACTTTTTTTTTTTAGAGCGGTGATTTTCATGCTAATTTTGAAACGTATTGATGCAACATCAACCCTTTTTTTTAGAGTGGTGATTTTCATGTTGGTAATAAAACACAAAACTTAGATAAAAATTATATATAAAAACAATAAAAAAAACCAATAAAAATGTAAAAAAAAACAAAATTAACTCGTAAAAATAGAAATTTTAAACAAAAATAAATAAATAAAAGAAAAAAAAAACAAAAATATTCGAAAATTATATCAAAGAAATGACAAAATTTGAAAAAAAAAACACATGATTTAAAGGAAAAAAACAAAAATTAACCAAAAACATAAAAAAAAAAAAATCAAAAACATTTTTTTCTAAGCTATTAAAAAAAACCATATAATATATATATATATATATATATATATATATATATATATATATATATATATATATATATATATATATATATATATAATTTAAAAATAATTTAAACTACAAAATTAAAATTTAGATAAAAAAAATAAAATACAAATAAGAAAAAATTAAATTAAAATAATAATAATAATAATAAGGAAACAAAAATACAAATTTTAAAATTAGCAAAAAAACAAATTATATATATATATATATATATATTTATTGAAAATTGAAAAAGAAAATTAAAATAAAAGAATTAAAAAAAAATATCATTAAAAAACAAAAAAATGAAAAAAAACCACGTGCAAATAATTAAAAAACAAATATCCATAAATTTACTGTTTTTTTTTAAATGAAACAATTTATAAATTTAAAAAATGAAAAATTGAATAAACTAAAAGATTAAAAAAAGAAAAAAAAAATTAAATTAAAATTTAATAAATAAATTTTAAATTTTAAAAAATAATTAATTTAAAATATTAAATTAAAAAAAAAAAAACAACAAAAACAAAAAAAAAATTAAAAAAAAATAAATTTTAAATTTAAAATTTGAATTAAAAAAAATAATTTTAAATTTTTTGAATTTAAAAAAAAACATTAAAAAAAAAAATCAAATTAAAAAAAAAAAAAAAAAAATTTATCGTGGTGGTGCCGCCAATCGGCCTCGTGCCCAAGTGGCGGCGAAGTCCGGCCTTCGCCGCTACCTAGGCAGGAGGCCGATTCTGGGAATCGCCCTCCCGTGGCGAGAGGGTGATTCCGGGAATCGCCCTCCCGCTGCGGGAGGTCGGTTCCAGGAATCACCCTCCCAAACTGACCTCCCGCGGCGGGAGTCCGATTCCGGGAATCGCCCTGAGGCCGATTCTAGGAATCACCCTCCTGCGACAGGAGGCCAATTCCGGGAATCACCCTCCCGCTGCGGGAGGTTGATTCCGGGAATCGCTCTCTCGCCGCAGCAGGCCGATTCCGGGAATCGACCTGAGGCCGATTCCGGGAATCGCCCTCACGCCGCAGGAGGCTGATTCCAGGAATCGCCCTCCCGCGGCGGGAGGTTGATTCCGGGAATTTCCCTAAGGCCGATTCCGGAAATCGCCCTCCTGCGACGGGAGGCCGATTCCGGGAATCGGCCTCCTGCGGCGAGAGGTCAATCCCTGGAATCACGGGAGGGTGATTCCCGAAATCGTCCTCCCACTGCGGGAGGCTGATTCTCGAAATTGGCCTCTCGCCGAGCAGCCGGTCACCGAGCAGCCGGCCTACGCCGCCACCTGGGCAGGAGGTCGATTGGCAGTGCCACCACGACCAATTTTTTTTTTTTTTTTTTTTTAAATTTTTAATAATTTTTTTTTTAATTCAAAAAATTTAAATTAAGTTTTATATTTGAAATTTAATCTGTTTTAATTTGTTTTGTTTTTTTTTTATTTTAATTTTAAATATAATTTTTCTTATTTTATTCATTTTTTTGTTTTTAAATTTTTTTTTTCTAAATTTTGTTAATAATTTTTATTAAATTTTGTATTTTTTTTTAATTTAATTGATTTTTTTTATTATTATTAAATTTTATGTTTTGTTTTTTCATTTAATTTTTTAAAATTTAGTAAATTTTGTATTTTTTTTTTAATTTATTTGAATTTAATATTTGTTTTTTAATTTTTAATTTTTTATTATTATTTTTTTAATTACATAAATTTTTTATATTTTTTTTTAATTTCAATTAAAATTGTGTATTTAAAATTATATATATATATATATTTTTAGTTAAACTTAGTATTTTCAAATTAATTTGTTTTTGTTTTATTTTTTATTTAAAATATTTATTTTTAATTTATTTTTTTCAATTTTTCAATTTTAATTGATTTTTAAAGTTTTTTAACTTTTTATTTTAACAATGTTTTTTTTTTCTTTATATTTAAAATTTATTTTTTATTTCAAAATTTATTTGTTTATTCATTTATTTATTAAAATTTAATATTTTTTTTTTAAATTTAATTTGTTATTTTAATATTAAGATTTTTTTTTTAAATTTAATAAAATCTTATATATATATATATATATATATATATATATATATATATATATATATATATATATATATATATATATATATATATATATATATATATATATAGTTTAAGTTCATATATATATTTTATTTTTTGTAATTTAAATTTAATTTATGTTTTAAAATCTATTTGTTTTTTTAATATATATTTTTTTAAATTTAATATTTTTGTTGTATTTTATTTTTCATTTTTCATTTTTAATTAATTTTTCATTTTTTTACTTTTAATTTTAATTTCAATAATGTTTGTTTGTTTGCTTTTTTTTTTTTAAGTTTTAAATTTATTAAAATTTAATATATTTCTTTAATTTTAATTTTTTATTTTAAAATTTAATTTATTTATTTATTTTTAAATTTAATAAACATTTTCTTTTCCTTTTTTAAATTTAATTTCTATATTTCATTTTTTATAATTTCTTTCCTTTTTTAGCTTGTTTTTCTTTTTAATTTAATATTTTTATTTTGTTTTTATTTTTATTTTTTTATTTCTATATATTTTGAAATTTTAATCTTTAATTTTTTTTATTTTTATTTTTTTATTCCTATATATTTTTAAATTTTAAGCTTTAAAATATTTTTTTTTTTTAATTTTTATTTTTCTTAAATTTTAGGTTTTTTTTAATGTTTGAATTTTAAAAATAAAAAAAACCAAAAATATGACACGAATTTTTTTTTGTTATTCTAGCATCAACTAGTTTTGTTTTGAGGGTGTTTTTTCAATCCTTTTTTCAAGAAACAATTTTGTTTTTAGCATAATTTTATAAAATGTTGAAATTCGACCTTCAAAAAAAACTAAGTGCGTTCTGGAATACACTTTTTTTGTTTTTGGGGTGTTTTTTCATGTTTTTTAAGTCTTTTTAGGCTAGAGTTCCCGTTTTGAGGTCAGGTTACCTATTTCATCGGTAACAGTGTTCACACTTCAACAATTAAATTCTTCTCCACATATGATCAAACCTTCAACCTTAGACCAAGAGCCCTGTATGTTTTAGCCCTATACAGAAATTAGCTGCAAACGAATCTTAAAAATAGAAAATAAAAAATAGCGAGAGCATAAAACATAAAACAAATAAACACAGAGATTTTCCCCTAGATCCGAAATCGGGACGACCAACTTGATTTTTCATTATATTCCTTTTAGTGTTACAACACATATATATACATGCGGAAGCATACATAAACCCCAATCCATTAATCCTAGATTAGAACATAACCGTAGTTCCCTTGACCGGATCTACAAAATACCGGGGGCCGAAAACCATCATGCCCCAAAACCATGTGCAAACCCATGCAGAAAACCATGGGCAAGTTTGCCCACCGGAAAATAAGGAACAAAAAAAGTTTCCGGGGCGCTACGCTAGACCCCGACAAGAGGGGTTACTGCCCCCCCTATTACCCCCTCGCGCATGACTAGTCATGGAAATAATATAACACAAACCTAACATTCTCCCACTTGTTGTTTTCTTTCCGCAGGGCGCCACAGGAGAGCTGAGTCATTAGCCCAACTTTGCAACACCCATTATTTCTCTACACCAAGAGAAATTCTGAGTGCTCACAGACTTTGTCAATGCATCTGCAACATTCTTCAAAGTGTCCACCTTTACCAGCAACACCCTTTTAGCCTCAACCATATCTCTAACAAAGTGATCTTGAACATCAATGTGCTTTGTCTTTGAATGATAAGCAGGGTTCTTAGCCAAGAAAATTGCACTTTGGCTATCACAGTCTATCCTTATAGCTTGTTGTACCAACCCCATACTTGAACACAATCTCTGCAACCAAACTGCTTCCTTGCTTGCATGAGTGGCTACCATGTATTCTGCCTCTGTAGTTGAAAGAGCCACTACAGACTGTCTTTTACTCATCCAACTGACTGCACCTCCAAATAGGCTAAACACATACCCACTTGTAGATATTCTTTGGTCTAGATCTCCAGCCCAGTCTGCATCAACAAAACCATGAATTTCCAACACTCTTTCCAATCCTGGTCTTCCTTGGTAGCACAAGCCATAATCACTAGTGCCACGCAAATATCTGAAAACCCGCTTCACTGCTATCCAATGCTCCTTCCCTGTGTTTGACATAAACCTGCTCAATACTCCCACTACATGTGTAATGTCTGGTCTAGTACAGACCATTGCATACATCAGGCTACCCACTGCACTTGCATATGGAACACAGGACATATCCTCCTCTTCTTCTTGTGTCTTGGGACATTGTTCAGCAGACAGCTTTGCACCTACAGGAATAGGAACACTCACCAGTTTACTATCTTGCATATTGAACCTCTGCAATATAGTCTCGACATACTTCCTCTGGTTTAACTAGAGCTTCCTCTTTGCCCGATCTCTCTTAATTTCCATGCCCAAAATATAGTTTGCAGCACCAAGATCCTTCATGTCGAATTTGGAGAACAGTTGGGTCTTCAAATCTTGAATAATTTCTTTGTCATTTCCAATCAACAACATATCATCCACATACAAGACCAAATAAATAACACGGTCACCAATTAATTTAAAATAAACACAGTGATCCTCCTTGCTTCTGGTGAAGCCAAGTCCCCGTATATAGGTATCAAATTTCTGATACCACATCCTTGGTGACTATTTTAACCCATACATAGACTTCTTTAAACTGCATACCAGTTCTTTCTTCCCCTTCACCATAAATCCTTTAGGTTGTTTCATGTAGATCTCCTCTTCCAGATCCCCGTGAAGAAATGTTGTCTTCACATCCATCTGTTCTACCTCAAAATCAAATGCAGCAGCAACAGATAAAAGTAATCTAATAGAAGTAACTTTGGCAACAGGAGAAAAAATATCACCAAAATCAATTCCTGGCACCTGGGAATAACCTTTTGCTACCAACCGAGATTTGTATTTCTCCACCTTGCCTTCTACATTCATCTTCTTCTTAAACACCCATTTGCTCCCAATGGGCTTCCTTCCAGCCGGCAACTCCACCAGATCCCATGCATCGTTTTTGTGCAAGGATGCCATTTCATAAACCATGGCCTCCTTCCAGAGTTTTCCATCCTCTGAATCTACTGCCTCCCTGACAGTTCTGGGTTCATCATCAGTTATAGTTAAGGCAAAACCTGAACAGAAAGCAGATGGACTATACCTTTCTGGTTGCCTTCTTTCCCGAACTGATCTTCTTAAAGCTGGAGTTTGTGGCTCTTCATCTTCTGAGTCTTCTTCTGTTGTAGAGTCTAATTCATCCTCCTTTAGCTCAAACTCTATCTTCTCAGGTTCCTTTGGTAGGACTTCATGTGTAACAACATCTTTTACCTCTCTAAACACCACATCACAGCTGTACACAACCTTCCTTGTTTCTGGGTTCCAAAGCTTGTAACCCTTTAAACCATCCTTATACCCAATAAAGATGCACCTTTCAGATTTATTATCCAACTTGCTTCTTTTCTCCTTTGGAACATGTACATATGCATCACATCCAAATACCCTCAGATGTGAAAGAGAGGGTTTCTTACCAGTCCATACCTCATGTGGAGTCTTATCCTCCAACGTTGATGAAGGTGATCTGTTAACTAAGTGACATGCAGTCTCCACTGCCTCTGCCCAGAATTCTTGTCCTAACCCGGTACCACTGAGCATACTTCTTGCCTTTTCCATCAGCGTTCTGTTCATTCTTTCTGCAACTCCGTTTTGTTGAGGTGTGTATGGAGTATTCTTCTATTGTGATATACCACACTTCTTACAAAACTCTTCAAATTTCTTCTTGCAGAACTCCCCACCATTATCTATCCTCAGCACCTTTATCTTCTTCTCTGTCTGATTTTCCACTAGAGCCTTAAATTCTTTAAATTTGTAAAAGACTTCATATTTCTTCCTCAAGAAATATATCCATGTATTCCTTGAGAATTCATCTATGAATGAAACATAGTACATAGACTTACCCAGTGATGGAACCGACACAGGTCCAAACACATCACTGTGCACAAGCTCTAATATCTTGTTTGCCCTCTTAGCACCAGAAGGAAAACTCACCCGATTCTGCTTCCCATACACACAATTTTCACAGAAATTGAAATCCAGAGAGCTATTGGACATACCTTCTACCATAACATTTCCATGTAGTATCTGAAGGCCCTTCTCCCCAATATTTCCAAGCCTTTGATGCCATAGCATGGTCTTTTCTCCATAGACCGCTAGGCTTTTCGCTCCACTTTCGGGAACCACAGAACTGTTGCACCCATCAATAATAACGCTGCCCTGAAGCTTATAAAAATTTCCAATGCAAACTCCCCGCATTAATACCAGTGCTCCCCGAACCATCTTACAGGTATATTTCTCGAACACTATTTTTACACCTACATCATCCATCTTGCTTATAGAAATCAGATTTCTGGCCAATGCAGGAATGTGCAGAACACTAGGAAGTGTTCTAATCCTTCCACCTTGCAGCTTCAGCTCGAATTCTCCACGTCCGACGATTTTGGCCTTCCTATCATCACCTAAGAAGACATCACCACCATCATATTTCTCATACTCACAGAACCACTCCCTATGGGGAGTGAAGTGAAAGGATGCATTCGAGTCAATCAACCATGACTCATGATCTACATGTGTATTTGAAGAAGAAGCCAAATACACATCCCCACCTTCATCCGAGGTGGGTTTTTCCTCTGAGAAGGAGCATCATCAGATCCCTTTCCTTTCTCAGGAGCTTTAGATCTGCAGTCCTTTTTGTAGTGCCCTTCCTTTCCGCATTCCAGCACACCTTTAAAAACTTTCCAAGAGATTTAGGTCTCCCTCTAGATTTTGATCTCCCACTCGAAACCTTATTCTTGTTTATGTTCTAGGACCTTCCTCATACAGATAAGGCATCTCCATTTTGACCGTCCATATTTCTTCGTCTCTTTTCCTCCGACAGCAAGGCTGAGACAATGTCATCAAAATTCAAGGTATTTTTATTGCTACCTATTGCAATAACCAGACTGTCCCACGAATCTAGTAGAGAACACAACAAAATGATGCACTTATCTTCATCTGAGATTTTAATATCAACATATGACAGCTGACTTACCATAGTATTGAAGGCGTTCAGATGCTCTGTCACCGAGTCTCTATCCTTCATCCTCAGGTTATATAGTTTTTCCACAGGAACAATTTATTCACTAGAGACTTAGATTGGTACAAAGTCCCTATCTTGTCCCACAAGGTCCTCGCCGTAGCTTTCCCAAATACATTCAACAATACTGAATCTGAGACACACAACCGTATTGTGCTCTTTTCCTTCCGATCCAGCTTATTACAGTCTTCATCTGACATTATCGTTTGTTTAGTACCCATATCTACTGCAATCTACTGATCTTTATCCACCAGCAGATCCTCCATCTTAAGCTTCCACAACTCAAAACTCTGACCATTAAATTTCTCAATCACTATCTTCCTGCCGCTCGCCATCTTCTTTCACCATAAGAATTGATCTCGTTGATCTCCCAATGAATAGGGTATACCTCAGGCCCGAGAAAAAAACCCCTCAACAGCAAAGGCGTCCCCTTGAAGCTGAAAAAGCTCTGATACCAAATATAGGTTCTAAACCTTTACAAAAATTAGCCGCAAAAAGATCTTAAAAATAGAAAATAAACAATAGTGAGAGCATAAAACATAAAACAGATAAACACAGAGATTTTCCCCTGGATCCCAAATCGAGACGACTAGCTTGATTTTTCGTTATATTCCTTTTAGTGTTACAACACATATATATACATGTCGAAGCATACACAAAACTCAATCCATTAACCCTGGATTAGAACATAACCATAGTTCCCTTGACTGGATCTACAAAATACCAGGGGCCAAAAACCATCATGCCCCAAAACCATGTGCAAACATATGCACAAAACCATGGGCGGGTCTGCCCACCGGAAAATAAGGAATAAAAAATTTACACAAATGCAACAAGCCCAAACCCCCAATTTATAGGAAATGGAGAGGAAAAACCTTGCCAATCCTTTCAACCAGTTCGAATCGGGAAAGATCTTGATGTTCCCTAGCTATCGTTTGCTTTTGCCTTTTATAGGAGTCTAGTTGTATTTGGAAATATCTAATAAAAGGTGTATACCATAAGTTTCTTTCTTTTCAATTGACTCATTCTGATAAAAAGCTAGAAATGTCAGTCAATTTCTATGGGATATTTCCCTTTTCACATCCAAACACAGATAACGCTACCCCTTAGGCAAGAAAAAGTGTTACCCTACGCAATAACTCTCCCTTTGCATGGCTAGGGTGTGATATAACTCTATCTAGCTCTTTCTGGGGATGTGTTACCTTGGAAAAATGGGCCTTTTTCTAGGTCATTTACTTCCTTCCATGTTACCTTCTCCTCTGAGTTGATGAGAAGTTCATTTGTCCTGTAATAATGTGTTCACGATATACATCAATGAACCCACAAGTTGCATGTAAATGGTAGCATCAACTTCCTCACTTGAAGACACATAGTCCTTCCTCTAGCTGGTAGCTAGTGGTGTGTTCGCGGTCTTACAACTCTCCATGTGAAATATCTGACGTATCTTGGTAGCATATTTGCATTGAGGCACAAAAAAATCACCATCACCTTTCCATACTTTCAGCCCATGGCAGTAATGCGCCAGGCCCATGTATTTCACCTCAAATTCCCTTGCAAGGTCTTCTTTACAAGAGCAGATTAATTGCTCATCACCAGTCGATACTAAATCATAAACATACAAAACAAGAATAAGAAACTTATCATATACCACAATGTGATAGAGGTTTCCATCTTCTTCACTTTTTGTGAGCCCGATCCAATGAGATAATTTTCAATCTGAGTGTACCATGTTTTGGGCGCCTATTTGAGATCATACATGTTAGGAACTAATTAAAAAAGCAATGAGATACACAAAATATTGCAGAAATAAAAATATAGAAACACATAAAATAAGAGAGACATAGATGTACATTGTTCAACTAATTTGGGCTACGTCAACTTAGAAACAACCAAACCTTCCTTTTATATTATCCAACAAATGAAGAGATACAAACTACAACAAATCCATTATGATTTCCTCTTCTCTCTCATACGGTGTCCTCTCTCTTTCTCAGTAAGAGCAATAATACATAGCTTAAATACAACTCTCTCATATAAACCAAGGGTTTCCTTCTATGGAAAAAAAATTAAATTAACATAACTTCTACCGCCAAAACATATGCCTAATGACCGACCCATATTGACTACGAAATTACAATATTTTACAAGGAAAATTTTCATCTATTTTTAGCTTCCGGGGCACTGTCCCCAAACCCTCACTCGGGGTGGGGGCTCATAAAGGTCGTCGTCGCCCCTGACAAACCCCCTTGACAATGATTAAATGGGCAGTGTTGTCTCCCTGTTAGGACAGGGATCCATCATGATTGAAACAAAAAAACATTGAACAATCGAGAATATAATTAGGCTCCACACCAAATAATGCAATTCTCTCTTGAGTATACAAACATGTAACTCCTCATCATATGTATCAAATTATTTTGGTTGCTCTATGAAATTTTCCTCCTCAACAACACCATTGAGAAAGGAAATATTCACATCCATCTCGTGTATTTTCCACCCCATCTGCATAGCCAATGCTATAATGGACTTCATTGACGAATATCTTGCAACTCGTGAAAATTTTTGGTTATAGTCCACTCCCTCTACCTGAGAAAATACTTTGGCCACAAATATGCCCTTGTACTTCTTTATGATCCCATTAGCTGCATGCTTCACATTATATATCAATCTCAAACCAACCATTTATTTACCTTCTAGCCTCAACACCACCTTCCCAAACAATGTTGTTCGTGATGGATTCATATTATTCAACCATAGAATCAACCCAAACATGTTGAGAAATTGCTTCCATGAATGATGAAGGCTCTACCTTAATGAGCTCTATCATGATTTCCATGTAGTGAGTGTATTGATCAGGTGGGATCCTCTTCCTATACTATGAAATAAGGGCTCCTACATTCTCGCTAGAATTCTCCAAAAATATACTAGCTTATATGGTTCTCTTTCTCCACTCTTCAGATGTTTCTATTTGAGTGTGTTTTTCCGCTCTACTCTTGTCTTATCTAGTGCATGTGGCTGCTCCAAAACCTCCTGAAGATCATGTCAAGATTCCTCCCTTGGAGCTAGAATCTCTTACTCTGGTGGGATACTGAGCTCTCATTCTAGAGAGCATATCATTGCATTCTCCTCATCAAACTTGGCATCTCTCCTCACAATTGTCATCCTCGGTGAAGGAAAATGCACCCCGTAATTGTGTGGAGTTTCAATGTATCATACAAAAACTCCCAAATTTTTTATAGGATCATTTTTCTTCCTTGAATTAGCAAAGACATAAAAATAAACATAATCTCCAAAATTATTGAAATGAGACACATCAAGATTTCTGCTAGAGAAATATTCCTCTAGTGTGCCCATACCAATTATCCTATGAGGACTATTTTTTTGCAAGTAAACTATTGTGTTACATGCTTCTTCCCAAAGATGAAACGGAAACCCATTATCATCTAGCACAACTCTTGCAACTCCCACTATCATCTTGTTTTTCCTCTTAGCTACCTCATTTTTCTATGGGTTATGGGGTGTTACCAATTCTCTTCAAATACATTCTTTGGCACAAAAATCCTTGAAGGGCCGCAAAAAACATTTACCTACGTTGTCGCTCCTAAGAGACTTCACCTTCTTCCTAGTCTCCTTCTTAACTAATTCCTTGAATTCAATTTTTTTTTAGAAAACTTCATCCTTCTTCCCCATGAATAAGATCGAACATTTTCCAGAAAAATTATCAAAAAAAATAACATATTATTTATGTTTTGATGTGGAGGTTGTAGAAAAGGTTGCACAAAAATGAGATTCGACTCACTACATGATTTTATATGCTATACAATCTCGACCATTGAAAGTGGATTTAACATATTTCCCCAATGTGCAGCCCTTGCAGACATCCTTTTTGTCAAGGGAGCCCTTAGGGAGTCTCACGGTAATTTTCTGCATGGTTTTTAAGGCACCATGGTTTATATTACCTAATCTCTTGTGCTAGAGTTATCCAACATCTCAAATTTACACTTTTTATACCTTGTTGTTCAAAGAAACACAATCTCCCACCTCAAGTTTGTATAGGCTCTTGAATCAAACTCCAATATGATTCAATTTCCTAGGAGCTATGTGTCTCATAAAGGATTTTCCTTTTCTAGAGATAACATCATATGCACGACCATGTAAAACTGCTACATATATCATGTTCTTCTTCAGCCCATTCAAAAGCATAAAATCTTTGAGGTGAAGAGGAGAGGCTTTCTCCCTTTTAAAGGTTATAGTACCATTTCCTATAGCACTATACATCCCATCAAATCTCAATTTGATATGCATCTAGAGATCCTTCTACTCCAAGCTGTAGAGAAATTAGCTACACCTTATCATATAGAGCAAGGCACCACAATCAATGTACCACATACTCCCCATAATAGTGTTGGCCAAGTTGTCCTGTTGATGTGGAAATTCAGTTTAGTCAATTTGACTAAAGCTGAAGTCAAATTGAGCCTTTCTTCCTACATTTTTCAACACCCCCTCTTAGCAAGAAAGGGATTTTCCAACACCCTTATCCTGCAACTATGGAATTAAAATTTATCTCTTGCAAGTTCCTTTGGCAAGATGTGAGCATCTTACTCCTTACTTGGAATGTACTATAGCAACATAATTCTCCTCTACACACCGTCCCACAAATGATGATACCATATATTAGTGTGCTTGGACCTATCATGAAATAATATATTCTTAGAGAGCTTGATGTAACTATGATTATCACAATATATCAATTCGGATGTATATGCTGACTGAAAATTCCCACAATTTTTTTCCTCATCCATATGGCCTCACATGTTAATTGACTTGAATCCATTTTCTCAACCTCTACTTAGCTAAGTGCCACTGACCTCTACTTCCTGTTGTACTAGGAAATAGATGTATACCTAACACTAAATATATAACTTGATGTACTTTTTCTATCATATGGATTCCCTACCCAAACTGCATCAGCAAAGCCTTGCATCTTCAATCCCTCCGTCTATCTATACCATAATCCATATTGGGTATTTCCTCTAAGTTATTTTAAGACATGTTTTTCTTCCTTCTAATATAATTCAATAGGCCTCACCATAACTTGGATAAGTTGTTTTACTTCATAGCACATGTCGGGTCATGTGTTCACAATATACATCAGTGAACCCACAAGTTGCATGCAAATGGTAGCATCAACTTCCTCACTTGAAGACACATAGTCCTTCCTCTAGTTGGTATCTAGTGGTGTGTCTGCTAGATTACAACTCTACATGTGAAATATTTGACGTATCTTGGTAGCATACTTGCATTGAGGCACGAACAAATCACCATCACCTTTCCATACTTCCAACCCATGGAAGTAATGCATGAGGATCATGCATTTAACCTCAATTTCCCTTACAAGATCCTCTTTATAAGAGCATATCAGTTTCTCATCACCAGTCAATACTAAATCATCAACATACAAAACAAGAAGATGAAACTTATGATCTAGCACAATGTGATAGCGGTTTTCATCTGCTTCACTTTTGGTGAGCCCAATCCAATGAGATAATTTTCTATCTAAGTGTACCATGTTCTCGGCACCTGCTTGACATCATACATGTTAGAAAATATTTAACAGAGCAATGCGATATACAAAATATCATGGAAATAAAAATACATAAACACATAAAATAAGAGAGACATAGATGTAAATTGTTCACCCAATATGGTCTACTTCCACTTAGAAACATCCAATCCTTCCTTTTATATTATCCAACAAATGAAGAGATACAACCTACAACAAATTTGTTGTGATTTCCTCTTCTCTCTCACATGATATCCTCTCTCTTTCTCACTAAGAATAATAATAATACATAATTGAAATACAACTCCCTCGTATAAACTAAGGGTTTCATTCTATGGAAAAAACATTAAATTAACATAACTTCTATTGTCAGGAAATTTTCCTAATGAATGACCCATATTGACTATGAAATTACAATATTTTACAATGAAAATTTTCATTTATTTTTAGCTTCCGGGGCATTGCCCCCGAATCCTTGCCACGGTGGGGGTCTCATAAAGGTCATCATTGCCCCCGCTAGACCCCTTTGATGACGATTTAAGTGGGCGGTGTTTCCGCCCTGTTAGGAACAGGGATCCCGCATGACTAAAAGAAAAAACATTGAATAATCGAGAATATAATTAGGCTCCACACCAAAACAATGCAATGATCTCTTGAGTCTGTAAACATGTGACTCCTAATCATATGTATCAAATTATTTTGGTTTCTCTATGTAAATTTACTCTTCAACAAAACCATTAAGAAAGGCAATATTCACATCCATCTCGTGTATTTCCCACCGCAACTACAAAACCAATGGTTGAATGGATTTTATTAAGGAATATCTTGAAACTGGTCCAAACCTTTCCTTATAGTCCACGGCCTCTACCTGAGAAAATCCTTTGGCCAAAAATATGCCCTTATAATTCTTTATGATCTCATTATTTTCATGCTTTGCATTATAGATCAATCTCAAACCAACCATTGATTTCCCTTCTAGCCTCAACACCACCTCCCAAACAATTTTCTTCGTGGTGGATTCATATTATTCAACCATAGCATCAACCCAAAAATGTTGAGAAATTGCTTCCTTGAATGATGAAGGATCTACATCAATGAGCTCTATCATGAGTTCCATATAGCTAGGGTACCGATCAGGTGGGCTCCTCTTCCTGCAATGTGATGTAGGGGCTCCCAAATTATCGCTAGAATTCTACAAAAATATACTAGCTTCTCTAGTTCTCTTTATTTTCTCTTTGGATGTTTCTAATTGAGTGTGTGTTTCTGTTATGCTCTTGTCTTATCCACTATGTGTGCTTCTCCACTACCTCTTTAAGGTCATTTCAAGGCTCCTCCCTTGGAACTAGAAGCTCTTACTCTCGTGGGATATTGAGCTGTCATTCTAGGGAGCATCTTGTTGCATTCCTCATCAAACTTGGCATATCTCCTCACAAATCTCATCCTCGGTGAAGGAAAATACACTTGGTAATTATGTGGAGTTTTAGTGTATCATACAAACACTCCCATATTTGTTGTGGGATAAATTTTCTTCTTGAACCATCAGATACATGACAATAAATAGAATCTCCAAAAATTCTGAAATGAGACACATCAAGCTTTCTCCTAGAGAAAGATTCCTCTAGTGTGACCATATGAAGTATCCTATGAGGACTATTTTTTTGCAAGTAGACGATTGTAATACATGCTTCTTCCCAAAGATGTAATGGAAACCCCTTATCATGTAGCACAACTCTTTCAACTCCCACTATCATCTCGTTGTTCCTGTCAGGTAACTCTTTTTGCGACAGGTCTTGGGGTGTCATCAATTCTCTTAGAATACCTTCTTTGGCACAGAAATTTCTTGAAGGCACACAAAAAACATTTACCTCCATTGTCGCTCCTAAGAGACTTCACCTTCTTCCTAGTCTCATTCTTAACTAATTCCTTGAATTCAACAAATTTTTAAAAAACTTCATCCTTCGTCCCCATGAATAAGATCGAACATTTTCTAGAGATGTCATCAATAAAAATAACATATTAGTTATGTTTTGATGTGAAGGTTATATAAAAGGACACACAAACATAAGATTTGACTCACTCCATGATTGTATATGCTATGCTATCTCGACCATTGAAAGTCAATTTGACATATTTCCCCATTGTGCATCCCTGGCATACTTCCTACTAGTCAAGGGAGCCTTTAGCGAGTCTAATGGAAATTTGTTGCATGGTTTTTAAGGCACCATGGTGTAGATTACCTAATCTCTTGTTCTAGAGTTCTCCAACATCAGAAATTGACACATTTTTTTCCTTGTTGTTCAAAGCAACACAATCTCCCACCTCATGTTTGTATAGGTTATTGACTCAAACTCGAATCTTCTTCACTTTCCAAGGAGCTATGTGTCTTAGAAAGGCTTTCCTTCTACTGGAAATAACATCATAGCCATGGTTCTATAATATTGGTATATATATTAGGTTTTTCTTCTACCCAGTTACAAACATAATGTATTTGAGGTGAAGAGGAGAGGCTTTGTGCCTTTCAAAGGTTACAATACCATTTCCTGTAGCACTATACCTTCCATCATAACTCAATTTGATACACATATGGATATCCTTCTCCTCCAAGCTGTAGAGAATTTACTTACACCTTATCATATGTAGCAGGGCACAATAATCAAGGCTCCAGACACTCCCCATAACAGTGTTGGCCATGGATGCTATTAGGGTGAAGTGTAATTTGAATTCTCAAGCCAATGCTTCACCTATTTCTCCTACTTAAGGATTCTTATTATACTTATTTTTCTAGCCTTTTGTTGCATAGTGCCTGTATTCGTGGCAATGGGAGCATTTTATCTTACTCAAGTATTTATTCTTTCCATTCTTTTAGTTGGATTGATGTTTTCTTTGGGTATTCTTTCCTTTTAAATTGTTCCCCTTTCCAACCAATGCAAAATTATCTTCATCATAAACTTTGAAGATGTTCCATATCTATTATTTCTCTTGAACTCTTCTTGAAGCAAATCAAACTAAAACCATTTCCCAATTTATTAATGCTTTCCCTCCATTCACAGAGTCCTAGTAGTTGTGCTAGGATTTCGGAAGGCCTAGAAGAGGTAGGCTCACAATGTCATCCTCTGCTACATTCACCCCGAACCCTCCAAGGTCATCTTGAAGTTGTGTAAAACTACAGAAATACTACAAAATAATATCATTTTTCGGAATCCTAATGTTTCAAATTTTGTCTTTCAAGGCCAATTTTCCATCGTCACTACTATTTTTGAATAACTTAGTAAGCATCCTCCAAATAGAAAATTGTGTCTATTTTCCATGGATATTTGAGACCACATGGTATCTCACACCTTCCAGAATAATTCTTCTCACCTTTACAACATCCTTCTTCCTTCTAGTTAATTGTTGTGCATCATATTGTTGGGGTTTTGCAATATCATTTTTAACACATCCTAACGCACCATTGTCGTTGAGCACTACGTCCATTTGATCCTTCCAAGAAATAAAATTCAAGCTATCCTCTAGGGATAATCCAATATTATTCTGTTGAAAGACATTCTCTCGATATTCAATAAAAAGTAATGCGATAAAGATACTACATCGAAATTATTGAAGACAAAATTTGAAATACTAGTGCTAATGTGATTTCAGGGCTCTGATACCTTCTAGAAATTTGATATAAATTGAAACTTCTCAATATTGTAACTAAAAACCAAGAGACACAATTCTACTCTATTGATCTGCAGAATGAAAATTAAAATTTACAACATGCAACAAGAAATACCACAAGTACACAATGATTTCTAGGAGAACCGAACTGGGAAAAATACCTCAAGCTTCTTTTCATTAATCAGTTAAATAAAGAAGCTATTACAATTTCCAGCTCCGACTCTGAGCTTAACCTGTAAAAGAATAAATGTTCTCTCTACTTAATGAGAAACTTTGGCCAACACTTAGCCATTTATTTTCTCACCAAGCCTCATATTTCCTTGCACAAATATTAGCTAATTCTATCTCCTAAATAATAGGAAAAGGCTCGTATTTCCATGTGCAATTCCCAATAAGTAATAAACTTCTTGCATGCAACACTTGTACACTCAAAACTAGTTTAGAAATGATGTTGCACTACCTTGTCATCTCCACTTCTGCTGAGGAATATGAATTCCTTACATACACTAGCTATTTTTGGCTGCTTGATGAGCTAACTAACATATATTTGAGTTAGAATATTTTCCCATTGCACAACTAACCTTCCACTGACTCTATCAATAGTTAGAGGCCAGTTAATTGAATACGACTGAAAATAACTGAACTAGATTATTGTAATTGAGTAATCACACATGCATAACTAAAATCCAAGCCCTCTAACTTAAATTTACTGAGCTACCTAAGTGACAAAAGCCATTTCGCACTAGTTAACTGCCTCTAAGTTGTCGTGATGATATGGAAATTTGAATTACTCAATTTGACTAAGGATAAAGTCAAATTGAGTCTTTCTTGCTACATTTTTCAACATTTTTCAACATTTATGTTTTAGTTACTTGACTATTTTTCCTGGCAATTACAACCATCCATGTAATTTGGAAAAATAAATATTAAAGTATGTCAATATTGTTAATCATTATAGGTACATCAATGATAGTCAAAGGTAGTGATATTTTAAATGGAGGTCAGGTGATAGCTTGAAGTTGTGGTGGTGACGAAAGAGTGGTGTCTACGAGATTCCACAGTGGGTGTAAGTGGTTATTAAGACAAACTAGAAAAAGATTAATATTATTATTGTAATGTATATATTTGGCATGTAAGCAGTAAGGGAGGGACTTGGATATAATGGTTCTATGGTAATTGTAGAGTTAGTTTGGGATTTTTTTGAGAGAATAACCCAACTCCCATATTTGTAATTGCAATTAGTAGAATATACCTTAAACTATATGTATATATTATGTTTGTGACTAAATTAATGTAAAAAATAATTTTTAGTGTGCATTTATTTGTCCCTACTATTGAAATATTGCAAAGGAACATCAGTGACGTATCGAAAATCCTAAATAAAGACTATAGCTTAGATAGACATGGGATTTTCAATCTAGTTTATGGTTTACAATTTTAAGAGTATTTGTTATTGTGTTGGTTCCTAGTTTAATCAAACATTGTCGAGAGCTAGGTGTTACACATAAATTTTTCACCATGACATTTGAATGTCAATATGGCTATATCACCATCCATATCATGTTTTCTTAGAGGTAAAAAACACTAATATTCCTTAACTAAGTCTTGGAAATTCGAGAAAATCTATTTAAAACCTTTTAAAGATTTCATGCACGCTTTTTATAGCCTTTTCCGGTGCATGTGTTGATGCTTCTTCCATTAGCCATGATGATAGCCGCTTTGTTTGCCACTAAAACCTACACACCCCCATAAAAAGAAATTAAATATAAAAAGTAACTTTTAGAAGCCTAGTTGGTTGAATATTCTCCCAAATGAAAGCCTCTAGATTCGCACTAGTTTGAGCTTTATCCCTCTACTCATGGAGCTTATCCCTTGGTCAAAGGAACTCAAATCCCTTCATGGGAGGAACCCATACCTCTCTTAATGGTTCTGTAACTACTTCAATCTCTCTATAAATTGAGTTGAAGTTTCAGGTTGAAGGGTAGATGTTGATTTGTATAGATTCTAAGCTGGAGAGAGTTCATAGAGTTCATATTTTTTGAGCTAGTAAGTTGTTGTTGGCACATTAAATATTACACCTCTGTGCATATAACTTCATGTTGTTCATTCTAAAAAGGAAGACTTATTATACTGATGGAAATGATTGTTGAGACACACGGGAGAAATATGTACAACATCAAGGCACAATTTCTAATATTTCTCTTTTTGATTTCTGATAATACATATGAATCTCTTTTTCTCATTGCCTTGTTTTTGAATTCATGGAAATTATGTCAATACTTAGACTCCTTGATAAATAAGTTGGATTAGTATTTATGATTATGATATAATGCAGATGCTTTTATCTTTTGTATTTTTTGTGATTCCAGGTTCTTCTCAGCATTGAATAATTCCTTTGGAACGAAAGGCAAAAGGCTACATCTAACATCTTGATTGAAATTTAGGAGCATAAACTCCCTATTTCAAGGTTGTGATAATCTAAAATAAAAATAATCTACAAAAAGGGATATTCAATGGATATTTGTTTCTAGTTACTTGTTGAAGTACTAGGGAGAGTGCTCTTGTCCACAAGAGGGATTAATCTGGGTAACAAATTGGCAACCATACTAGGGAACTCAAGTTTATTTTTCTTTGGTTATGTTCAATTTGAAATTATAGCTTTCTTATTTTGACTTCTCTATGTGTGGTTGGGAACATGACCTTTTAGATTCTCCGATATAGAAAACCTTAAAAATATTTTTTCCAACTTTTCTTTGCCCTGCGCGATTTTTTGTGGAAAACAGAGTGGCAACCTATGCGACTTATCAGTATAGTTCAGTGTGCATGCACAATGGTGTGAACTAAGATGTTGTGTACCCCCTGGGAAATTTTAAAAAAAATGAATACTCTCTTCTAGATTTTGATAACCAAATTCGTGAGATTTAACCTGATTTACTCAAATTTTCAGAATCTGTGTATGAAATACTCTTTAACACCTTAGAGCCTTGCTTGATAAATCATCGTTTTTGCATTATACGGTTAGGGTTTTCCGATTAGCTTTGATATTGATCCTTTTGGAGGATACCTTCATTTTCCTAAGATCATTGGTTTTATGTTATTGTCTCCTTGAGCCACCAGTATAATTTCCAGCCTTACCTTTTTTGAATATTTGTTTCTTATTAAATTGCAAAATGGAAAAGCTTCTAGATCACTAAAGTCTGATTTATCTCAAGCTAGTCTTTCATGATTTTATTTCTGTTAGGTCAAGTGGAAACAATTTTAGTCTGATTACAACTAAGATACATCATTGGAGATATGCTCATAAGTATCCTAGTTAGGATTGATAATTAGAACTTTCATTTTCTTTGAATTTTTTGTACTTTTAGGGTTTTTTAGAAGTTTCCTTATTTTGAGATTTTTTTGTTTATCAAAATTGTAGTTTTTGACTTTGTAATCAAGGGATTTTTCTTCACAAAAGAGACATTGATCATGCTTGGAAATTGTGTTCTTAATGATTTTTTTTCTTTTTGAAAAGGAATTTTATTTGAAGTTTTAGGAAACTTGTAATTTTGAGTTCAAAAATCCTTCAACTTTCTCCTAAATTGAATCCATCGAAATAAAAGAGTTGAATTTTTCATATCGATGCATTTATATTATTTTTGAGTTGGGTCACAATATCATCAAGTTTGATCTTCACACCCCTTTGCATTAATAACATGCAAATCAATACAACGTTTCTACAATAAATCTAGATATTTCTTACATTTTCTAGGGCTCATTCCACTAATTTATATTAGGCTAGTGCTTCGGAATATGTTGTAATAAATGTTCCAAAGCAATTAAAACAAACAAATAGCATCTTTTGGTAGGGAAATCCAATTGTTGCATTTGTACTCTTAGAATCTCTTCTTAAAATATTCAAGCACGAGGTCATGTCGGACCCAGCGAGGTAATCATACCTACTTCATTGGTGAATATAGAAGATGTGTGCATATTACAAACGGTAAACCTGATATTAACCATTATCCATGAGCCTAGTGTCACTTGTTAGAAAACCTTAGATTTACCATGTTGAGAATATTTCAAGGGGATTGAGCTTGATACTCTACCCTTGCGTGTATATCGGATCGTAGACTATTCCCCCAGGTGCAATTATCTCAGTTTGGGACCTTAGTGGCTATAATATTTAGGATTTTTCCCAAGGTGATGGTGGAGGGAAGGTCCCACTGTATGTGCAGCAGACGTTGACTAAAATCACTTGGAATTTCCGAAGGGTAATCTTCACTTCGAGATGGCACAGTGGAGCTACTTGCATAGAACTGTTTCATTAAGCAAGTTGTCAAGGTAACTGCTCCAACCACCACTTTTCCACATTAATTTATGCGACGATGGATTTCATCACCAAATAGTGCTTTTATTGTGGAAACATATTGTTTATGTGTGGTTTGTCTCCTAAATTTTGTAGGCACATGTTTATTTTATTGACTTTTTAGCGACCTTAGGTGTATTATTTTGAATTTTTTTGATTTCGTGTGTTATAAGGTTAGCCGTGGCTGAATTACCAAGACATTCACATAGAATGTAGGGGAAAACCCTTGAGTATACACCCAGTCAATTGGAAAAAATCAAAACTGAAAGATTTCAACAATCAAGAACCAAGTCTACTGAACAAGGAGAAACATACATTGTAATACATCCCAATTTCGAAATTAATCAACCTGAGATAATTGAAAATGATCAAGGCCAACTGGAAATTTCTGAATTAATTACATTTGAATTTGTTACTAGTGAATTGTTAGATACACAATTCACTGAACCCAAAATATCTGAGCCTGAATCTGAATCTACTTTGTTTGAGTCACCTTCGGATTTCATATTCCCGACTCCTAGTTGTCCTCGTTCACCTCGAGTGAAACTTCTTATTACTGAGAATCATCCTCCTGGACTAATTAGTATTGAAGAGATTTATGGCATGGAAGAGGATATCACAATTCCTTCACGTTAAGAATATTTATATCTAAGGTTTAGTAAAATAATTTACCCTTACATTCCTTTTAGACTGGATCCTTGGTATCATCAAAGTACCAACTTTCTGCATAACTCTGATAATAATAATTCACCACGCCAGATACCTTTTTAGTAATAACCAGAGATAGTTACATGGCTTCACCAAACATGTCTACTGAGTCATATATGTTTTCTTCATCACCAGAAACATTTTTTATGGCGGTCCATTGGTTCTTGTTGGGTACCAGTCTCTCTCTGGCATTATCTCAAGAGCATTTCCATATTCTGAAACTTTTACAAAATCAACTAGTCCCTATGAATCTACCACTGAACCTTTGACAATGTAACATGTCTTTATGTTTTCCTGAAATATTCCTCAAGATATCTCTCAAGGTGGCTATATATATCCTCGGGGGCACCAACCTCTTCAAGGGCAGCAACCTCTCCAAGGGGAGAAACCTTTCCAAGGGTAGCAATCCTTCCAAGGGCAGCAACCTCTCCAAGGGAAAAAGCCTCTTCAAGGGCATCTACCTTTCCAAGGGTAGAATTTTTATCAAGAGAAAATATTCTTTTACGGAGGAAAACCTTTTACTGGAACTTATCCCTTGGGTATAGGATCAAATTTTCATGGTAATGATCAAAGTTATGTTCCAATGACTCAAGCGTGTTATGGTAAACCTTATGCATCACAACGTTTGATGGGAACTCCTTACCCAGGGGTTAATACTGTGTGGAATCCTTTGTTGAATCAACAATATTTGCAGCCCACTTTACAAGTACCTTATAATCAACCTGCTCAGTCAGCCGAACAATTTGGTTTTACCCAAGTCCAACAGCCTGTTCATAGTGCATTTCAAATTACCACACAGGTATTTGTGTTGAGTAGTGAGCAATATGGTTCGAGTACTCCAATTAATATTATCCAATTTGATGCACAAATCTATTTTAAACAACCGAGTACACCTATCCCTGGATTTTCTCAAACCCCTATTGTTACAACCCTTCAAACAACAACACCAACTTTTACACGGGAAATCCCTCAGATTATTGCTCATCAAACTGGACCCACAGTTCAATCTACCCCTCAAACCTCTGTAGGACAACCTTGTGTAATTACGGTTCAAACACGTCTACCTTTTATGGGTCAAACCTTTCAAGGTCATTTTGTTCTGATTCAACCATTTCAAGGGAAATTTCAATATGGAAAAATGGGACAAAATGCAGTTTAATAGAGTCATCAATACCTTGGTTATACATATCAAATACCAGCTCAACCTCAGTTTGGTATGGCTAACCTTAGATACCCTGGAGGTATTCCAATCCCATCTACTCAGGCTATCCCGGGTTTTCCTAGATATCCTCCTCCGGGTATTGGTATTGCTCCTCAAGGTTATATTTTTTCACAAAAAGACCCTAACCAATGGTTACCATTCATTGAAAATTTAGACTTACCAGAATTTTCTTGGATGACAAATGATCTGATTTATTATATTCCGTTTTGGCCAGCAATGCCCACTAAGTTTCCCAATAATATTCCAAATTTTGAAGGAAAATCAAGAGAACACCCATCAAATCATGTGATGACTTATCATCTGTGGATTCCATCCAACTCCTTAATTGATGATTCCATCCGTTTGAGACTTTTTCAGAGAAAATTGATTGGCTTAGCTGCAAAATGCTACATTGAGTTACCTCGTGGCTCTTTCAATTATTTTAATGATTTAGAAACAACATTCCTAACTTATTTTCAGTTGCAAATCCATTATGAAAATGGCACGGAACTTTTAACCTCATTAAAATAGAGTATGTCTACATAATTTTCAGATCACATACATGAATGGTGATGTCGATGATGTTCAGTGAAATTTTTAATTCCAGATTAAATTCCGGCAGAGTGGTTCATTAAATCATTTCTTCCAAATATTACTGAAATGTATCTAAAGGAGGTGCTATAACATAAGAACAGGTCATAGCTCAAGCACTGTACCTGGACCTTGTTTACACACAGTCCAATACTCTGTATGAAAAAATTCCTGATTTACCATGCCCGAGTCAAATTACTACAAATCCTTCTGGTTCTCATTTTGTAGACGATGTAATTGGTACAGTTAATCCTACAAAGAATAAGAATAAATCATCTAAATCTACTTCTCCAATAATAACTCTACCAGATTCACCTAAAGGAGATCCTTCCCTAGAAACTTTTGCCGAGATTCATGTCGTAGACTCATCTACAACCAAAGCTAAATCATCCAGAAATAAGAAGAAAGGGAAGGGTAAAAATAAACAAAACACTTCTCCCAAAGAAAAGTATGAAAAAAATGAACTGTTAGACGAAAAACGGAAACCTCGTTATTCTTGAGTCATCTGTGATGAGGATCACTACACCAAAGAGTGTCCAAAATGGGCCAAGGTATCAAAATTTTTCAAAGGTTCACCCACACCTATTTTCTTGAAATATCCTTTTCCATCTGAAGATAGAAAAATGATCAGATCTTCTTCCAATTCATCAGTAGATATCCTAGTGATGTCACCAAAGGCTATGGATCTTTGAGTCCTGTAACTAGTAAAGAAACTGAATCATCCAGTCAACCACCAACATCAAATCCTTTGGTTTCCAAACCATTGGAAACAGAGAAACCTAATCCTGATTTAGTGATTAAACTGCCTTCCAAAGGTGTACTTTGAAAATCCACTTTCAATCCACATGCGAGAGTCGCTCAGAATTACAATATTGTTGAAGATTTGGCCATATCCCCTTCAGTATTTTCATCCATCGAAGTGGTTAAATCTTGTTGAGCTCAAAGGAAATTAGTATTATCAACTATATGAGCGATTGATCCTCAAGACTTGAATCTAATTGTCTTTGATCTCGAAAATTTTGTACCTAGACTCCCACATAATATGGATTTTCAAATTCCAGTATTAGTCAAATCAAGGTGAATTTTTCACACAGTGTTACACAGTAATTTGTCACTATCCTTGTACTCCCAATTCCTTGACACTGGAGGACCCATATAGTGACCCTTGTGTACTTTCCAAGCATGGAATACATACCACTGAACCGCGTTTTGTCTGCCAAATCATCTCCCTTTACAACTTTTATGAAATATCCCTATGAAAACATGGTTTTCAAGGTCAGTGCTTTCAATCAGTGTCTGACCCGTGCTGATAGTGAAATTTTCACTGAGACCCGCGCCGATTAGCACTCTATCTTAATTTCAGACCTACGCCAATCCTATTTTGGAAATTTTTTTAAATAGAAAGGAAGCTTCCGTGACTAGAGGCTTTGTGAGGTGGCGATATAGAAGTTTGTTTTGAGGACATGGCCGAGGAATTCCCATTTGGGCTTCTTGTTCCCAAGAAATAGGAACTACTCCAAACGATAATCTCTTTTCCCATTATTTGAGGGCCCATAACCTCCTCCTCCTCCATTTTTATATAAGGAGACCTCCTTTAGCTCTACAGCCTTAATAGGAATGATAGAAAGGAGAAGCAATTATAACTTCGAGAGAATAGTGCAGAGTCTGATTGTTCTTGTGTGTTGGGAACATAGTGAGATGTTGGACCTTCGTGTGTGAGGGTGTTACATATGTGCTTGGATACAGACCTACCGAAGGAGATCCTCAACATCAAGGCTTGGTTGTAAACTCCCCTTGCCTTTATCATAAAAAAAAAGAATCTAATGTTTATCTTCCACTCTTGTTTACATCTATAATGATATTTATAGCATTCCTTGATCAATTATATAGATTTTAATTTTTTTATGTTTGTCATGGTTTTACACTTGTCGTGGTGTCTTGATTGTCTATACATGTAATCGAATTTTGGTAGCAGCGTCCATCGAGCTTAAGAGGAGAAACGGATCAAGAAGCTTTGATGGAAGACGAAAACATAACATCAGGACAAGGTAGGTCATATTCCTTGCTCTGAATTTCATTTACAATCTAGGAAGGTAGATATTAGTATGTTTCCATAGTTTCTATACCCACCCTAGGGCTAGAGGGATCACCTCTGTCCGCAGAGGGGATTTACCTGGATAACAAATTGGTGACTCTTCGATTGGAGTAGATTTACAGAATATCGTCTTCCTTCTTATGTTCCTTTTGAGATCACGATATAGGTCTTCGATATGATATTACCTAGCACGACTATAAATGAAGGCGCGTCTGTTATTATTTTGTCTTCAACTACTTGGCAAGGTTTTGGTTCTCCACCGCTTGTGCCTGTCACACAGAATCTGTTGGCTTTTAACAGAGGAACCAATCAACCGCTAGGGATCCTTCCTAACTTACCTATCACTTTGGGAGGGAAAATCATCTGTGTATATGTGATGGTTGTCCCAGGCCCTTTGGATTTAAATTTTCTCGTGTGGCATGGTTATGCTTATGCCATGGGTGCACTGTAGGTTTTAACCCTGAACAGAAATTATCTACACACGAATATTATAACAGAAAATAAACAATAGCGAGAGCATAAAACATGAAACAAATAAACACAGAGATTTTCCCCTGGATCCCAAATCATGACGACCAGCTTGATTTTTCATTATGTTCCTTTTAGTGTTACAACACATATATATACATGCCAAAGCATACATAAACCCCAATCCATAAACCCTAGATTAGAACATAACCGTAGTTCCCTTGACCGGATCTACAAAGATACCAGGGGCCGAAAACCATCGTACCCCAAAACCATGTGCGAAACCATGCACAAAACCATGGACACGGACTACCCACCGGAAATTAAGGACCAAAAATTTTCACCGGGGCGCTGCCCCAGACCCCGACAAGGGGGGCTACTGCCCCCCTTGTGACCCCCCCGTTACGCCCAGCGTAAAGGGGGGGCTATCGCCCCTCCTCTTACCCCCCCGCGCATGCTTAGTCGTGGAAATAATATAACACATACCCAACATTCTCCCACTTATTGTTTTCTTTCCATAGGGGGTCACAAAAGAGCTTAGTCATTGGCCCTATTCTTCAACATCCATTGTTTCTCTACACCAAGAGAACTTCTGAGTGCTCACAGACTTTGTTAATGCACCTGCAACATTCTTCAAAGTGTCCACCTTTACCAGCAACACCCTTTCAGCCTCAACCATATCTCTAACAAAGTGATATTGGACATCAATGTGCTTTGTCTTTGAATGATAAGCAGGGTTCTTAGCCAAGAAAATTCCACTTTGGCTATCACAGTCTATCCTTATAGCTTTCTGTACCAACCCCATACTTGAACACAATCTCTGCAACCAAATTGCTTCCTTGCTTGCATGAGTGGCTGCTATGTATTCTGCCTCTGTAGTTGAAAGAGCCACTACAGACTGTCTTTTACTCATCCAACTAACTGCACCACCAAATAGGCTAAACACATACCCACTTGTAGATATTCTTTGGTCCAGATATCCAGCTGAGTCTGCATCAACAAAACCACGAATGTCCAACATTCTTTCCAATCCTGGTCTTCCCTGGTAGCACAAGCCATAATCACTAGTGCCACGTAAATATCTAAAAACCCGCTTCACTACTGTCCAATGCTCCTTCCCTGGGTTTGACATAAACCTGCTCAATACTCCCACTGCATGTGCAATGTCTGGTCTAGTACAGACCATTGCATACATCAGGCTACCCACTGCACTTGCATATGGAACACAGGACATATACTCCTCTTCTTTTTGTGTCTTGGGACACTGTTCAGCAGACAGCTTTACACCTACAGGAATAGGAACATTCACCGGTTTACTATCCTGCATATTGAACCTCCGCAATATAGTCTCGACATACTTCCTCTGGTTTAACCAGAGCTTCCTCTTTGCCCGATCTCTCTTAATTTCCATGCCCAAAATATAGTTTGCAGCACCAAGATCCTTCATGTCAAATTTGGAGAACAGCTGGGTCTTCAAATCTTGGATAATTTCTTTGTCATTTCCAATCAACAACATATCATCCACATACAAGACCAAATAAATAACACGGTCACCAATTAATTTAAAATAAACACAGTGATCCTCCTTGCTTCTAGTGAAGCCAAGTCCCCATATATACGTATCAAATTTCTGATACCACATCCTTGGTGACTGTTTTAACCCATACAGAGACTTCTTCAACCTGCATACCAGTTCTTTCTTACCCTTCACCATAAAGCCTTCAGGTTGCTTCATATAGATCTCCTCTTCTAGATCCATGTGAAGAAAGGTTGTCTTCACATCCATCTGTTTTATCTCAAAATCAAATGCAGCAGCAACAGATAAAAGTAATCTAATAGAAGTAACTTTGGCAACAGGAAAAAAAATATCACCAAAATCAATTCCCGGCACCTGGGAATAACCTTTCGCTACCAACCGAGATTTGTATTTCTCCACCCTGCCTTCTACATTCATCTTCTTCTTAAACACCCATTTTCTCCCAATGGGCTTCCTTCCAGGCGGCAACTCCACCAGATCCCATGCATCGTTTTTTTGCAAGGATGCCATTTCATCAGCCATGGCCTCCTTCCAGAGTTTTCCATCCTCTGAATCTACTGCCTCCCTGACAGTTCTGGGTTCATCATCAGTTATAGTTAAGGCAAAACCTGAACAGAAAGCAGATGGACTATACCTTTCTAGTTGCCTTCTTTCCCGAACTGATCTTCTCAAAGCTGGAGTTTGTGGCTCTTCATCTTCTGAGTCTTCTTCTATTGTAGAGTCCGATTCATCCTCCTTTAGCTCAAACTCTATCTTCTCAGGTTCCTTTGGTAGGACTTCATGTTTAACAACATCTTTCACTTCTCTAAACACCACATCTCGGCTGTACACAACCTTCCTTGTTTCTGGGTTCCAAAGCTTATAACCCTTTAAACCATCCTTATACCCAATAAAGATGCACCTTTTAGATTTATTATCCAACTTGGTCCTTTTCTCCTTTGGAACATGTACATATGCATCACATCCAAATACCCTTAGATGTGAAAGAGAGGGTTTCTTACCAGTCCATACCTCATGTGGAGTCTTATCCTCCAACGCCGATGAAGGTGATCTGTTAACTAAGTAACATGCAGTCTCCACTGCCTCTGCCCAGAATTCTTGTCCTAACCTGGTACCACTGAGCATGCTTCTTGCCTTTTCCATCAGTGTTCTATTCATTCTTTCTGCAACTCCATTTTGCTGAGGTGTATATGGAGTAGTCTTCTGCCGTGCTATACCACACTTCTTACAGAACTCTTCAAATTTCTTCTTGCAGAACTCCCCACCATTATCCATCCTCAACGCCTTTATCTTCTTCTCCGTCTGGTTTTCCACCAGAGCCTTAAATTCTTTAAATTTGTCAAAGACTTCAGATTTCTTCCTCAAGAAATATATCCATGTATTCCTTGAGAAGTCATCTATGAATGAAACATATTACACAGACTTTCCCAGTGATGGAACTGACACAGGCCCAAACACATCACTGTGCACAAGTTCTAATATCTTGTTTTCCCTCTTAGCACCATAAGGAAAACTCACCCGATTCTGCTTCCCATATACACAATGTTCACAGAAATCAAAATCCAGAGAAAAATTAGACATACCTTCTACCATACCATCTCTATGCAGTATCCAAAGGCCCTTCTCTCCAATATGTCCAAACCTTTGATGCCATAGCATGGTCTTTTCTCCAGAGACAACTAGGCTTTCCATCCCACTTTCAGGAACCACAAAACTGTTACACCCATCAATAACAGTGCTACCTTGTAGCTTGTACAGAGTTCCAGTCCGAACTCCCTGCATTAATACCAGTGCTCCCCAAACCATCTTGCAGGCTTCTTTCTCGAACACTGTTTTTACACCTGCATCATCCATCTTGCTTACAGAAATCAGATTTCTGGCCAATGCAGGAATATGAAGAACACTAGGAAGTGTTCTAATCCTTCCACCTTGTAGCTTCAGCTTTACCTTTCCACGTCCGACGATTTTAGGCTTCCTATCATCCCCCAGGAAGACATCACCATCATATTTCTCATACTCGCAGAACCACTCCCTATGGGGAGTGAAGTGAAAGGATGCACCTGATTCAATCAACCATGACTCATGATCTACATGTGTATTTGAAGAAGAAGCCAAATACACATCCCCACCTTCATCCGAGGTGGTTTTTTCCTCTGCAGAAGGAGCATCATCAGATCCCTTTCCTTTCTCGGGAGCTTTAGATCTGCAGTCCTTTTTGTAGTGCCCTTCCTTTCCGCATTTCCAGCACACCTTTACAAACTTTCCAGGAGATTTAGATCTCCCTCTAGATTTGGATCTCCCACTCGAAACCTTATTCTTGTTTCTGTTCTGGGACCTTCCTCGTACAGATAAGGCATCTCCATTCCGACCCTCCATATTTCTCCGTCTCATTTCCTCCGACAGCAAGGCTGAGACAATGTCATCAAAATTCAAGGTAGTTGTATTGCTACCTATTGCAATAACCAGACTGTCCCACGAGTCTGGTAGAGAACACAACAAAATGATGCACTTATCTTCATCTGATATTTTAATATCAACAGATGACAGCTGACTTACCACAGTATTGAAGGCGTTTAGATGCTCTGTTACTGATTCTCCATCCTTCATCCTCAGGTTATACAGCTTTTTCCGCGTGAACAACTTATTCACCAGAGACTTAGATTGGTACAAAGTCCCAAGTTTTTCCCACAAATTCTTCTTCGTAGCTTCCCCAGATACATTCAACAATACTGAATCTGAGACACACAACCGTATTGTGCTCTTAGCCTTCCGATCCAGTTTCTTCCAGTCTTCATCTAACATTCCCATTGGTTTAGTAGCTGGATCTACCACGATCCATTGATCTTTATCCACCAGCAGATGCTCCATCTTGAGCTTCCACAACTCAAAACTCTGACCATTAAATTTCTCGATCTCTATCTTTCCGCTGCTCACCATCTTCTTTCACCGCAATATTCTATTTCTAAGTGTCTCCAATATTAATTTAAATATTCTAATTTAATAAATATTTTATCCTACCTTTAAAATATGATACTTGGATCATATAACATTCCCCCATGATCCAAATATACATTACAACATATACCAAGATCATCCCTAAACTTAGTAAATTTTATCCTGCCAAGAGGTTTGATGAAGATATTAGAGATATGATCTTCTGAAGGACAATAAATTGTCTTGATGACATCCTTTGCAATGAGAAATCTAATATGGTGATACTTGGTGGCCACATGCTTTGTCTTTGAATGAAAAATTGGGTTCTTTGCAAGCTTTATTATTAACTCGTTGTCGATGAATAATGATGTAGCTTCTTCTTTAGGAATTCCCCAGTCCTGTAAAACTCTGCGCAACCAAATAATATCACATGTTGCTTCCCATGTTGATATGTACTCTGCTTCTACTGAATAAGTCACTATTATAGCTTTCTTCTTACAAATACAATACATTGCACCTGACCCCATGTTCATTAAATAACGTGAGGTTGATGCCCTATCATTAATACCGCCAACAAAGTTAGTATTCGAAAATCCACCATGTACAAAGTTTTTAGTCTTTTTGTAAAGAAGACCAATATATTTTGTTCCTTGGATATAATGAATAACTCTTTTGGCTGCATTCCATTGGTTGAATACTAGTTCCTACATAAAGCGAGAAATAATATATTGACGAGGAAAATTTTCCTAACCAACAGTAGGGGATGTCCCCGGTATAAAGTCCCAACTAGACTCCAGACCGTTTGTGATAGGGATCCTGTCTGGGGTGTAGGTTCGGCTACTGTTGAATACGCCTTCTCTCAGACGGAGATGTGCCTTACAGACTTGGTGATGCACGGATATTCGAATGATACGAAACAAATGGTTGATGAGTTCTCATGTAAATGAAACATTATAAATAGAAAAGCGAGATTCAAAGCATGAAACCAAAGGAGGTATTGTTAGCAACACATAATTAGGGTCATGCTCATAAAATCTGCCTGACCACAAAAGAAACAGTTCTCTATGGTTAGAACACCCTTCAATTCCTTAAGCGTTTTTCGAAAGATGGAGCGACATCAATAACGAAGTCATTAAACATCCTTTGATGAAACATTCACATACCATTGACACATCCAGAAAGATTAAATGTACAAATGATGTATGAACAGAAAAGCACAGAATATTCAGTTATAAAAGATAGCAAATATATAAGACATAATATTCATAATGCTTGCACACTTCAGTTCTCATCAGACCTAGTAGTGGAATCAAAACATTCATTTATATTTATTCTCGGAAACATGCATTCCATACTATACAACAATCTCTTCTCCTTTTAGAGTTCTGAAAAAAAATCCCCTTTACAATGTCCCTAGGGGGAGTACTTATAGAACAAAATTGACCCTTGGGTGGCCTTGACCCTTCATCTTCCCGATCGTTGGCATGGTCTAAGACCTAGGTGGTGTTTGTGACTTGCGACTTGGTCTTGACTGTGATCTGTTCCCTGTTGCGACCTACGACCTGATCCCTATTGTGACCTGCGACCTATACCATTTCATTTGTCAAGAGAGTAGTTGTGTGATGGAGAGGCTCGGTATGTCTATCTGATATTGTTCCTTGAGGTACTTCTGCTAGGCTTGATAGTCTATAGCCACTAGAGTGACCTGGCAGGTATCTTCTCCTAACTGGTGAAAACACTCAAGAGCGTCCATGACCAAAGTGTGCCTCTTTACTAATATTTTATTGGATAGGGAGGCCAGTTTGGTGTAGATTCAAATTGTTGTAATGATGAACTGAAAAATGTTTTCCTGTGAGGCCGGGAGGTCCTGGGAAGTAGTTGTTTGCCTAATGGGTTGCAAGAATGCTTGAATGTCTTGGGTCACCTCTTCCCTTGTCTTGTGGATATCCAATGCTCCCAAGGAAGGGATATGATGTACCTCCACCATCGAATCGATGCCATTGATCAAGTGTTCATACAAAGACATCACCTTTTCGACATCCTTTACCAGCTTATCCTTGGATTGTATATTCATTTATATCTGTACTTTGTCATTCTATGTACAGATCCAATCCTTCCTTGGAAAGGTGTCAAGAGCCCGCGGATATCCTTCTGACCATTCCAGCATACTGTCCAGGGCGACTTTGGCTTCCTTTAGTTGTGCAGTTTTCCTTCTAGTCTCTAATTGTGCTCTTAGCAGTGGTGTGACTTTCTACTTTATAATGAACATTTCCTCATATACTTGCTTCATGGTAGCCTCCAAAGTAACCAATTCCATTTGAATAGTGATTGGTAATTCATCATCCTAGGTGGTTGTGAAATGAAGCCTTTGAATTTTCACTTTCAGTGCCTTCTTTTCTTGTTCAGAATGAGTTGCTTGCTTCTTGAAGGCCTGGAGTCTATTTTGTAGAGACAAAATCTCTTTGCTCCTTCTACTAATGTTTTCCTCTGTGGTTGTTGTGAAGGTGGTCCTTGCTGATGCTATCATGATTGGATTATTTCTGGTATCTAGGAATATATCCTTCTCCGTGGTAACTGCAAGGGGCTCAGTTGGATTCTGTTCAAGGAATTTTATTTTTTCCTATCTGATCTTGTGTTTAAATTGGTCATATATCAGCCTTGTCAGGTCTAAAATATCATCTTCCCGTTCCTCTGAGATGCCATGTTCTAAGAGCAGGAAGAGCACACTCGTCATGGGAGATGTTTGGGGTACCTCAATATGAGGAAGCTCTATTTTCTCCCCAATATTCGGGGGTGGTGTCTTGCTTTCCTCCGCTTCCTTGGAAGAAACTACCTGCGGCTTCTAGTTTTCTTCCTCCTTCCTCCTCTTTTCAACCTCTTCTTTATCCTGTTCTTCCTTAATCTGCACTCAACCTCTTTCTTATTTTTTTCTTATTCTTACTTCTTGTTACGTTCCTCTTCCTATTTCTTCTTGCGTGCTTCTTCTTCCTTATTTTTCTTATGTTCCTCTTTCTGTTGTTTTTTATACTAATCTTCATCTTGCTTATTTTTCTTATCTTCTTCTGATGTTGTGCTAGGGAATCTTGGGTTCTTTTTAGTTCCTCCTCCCTCACCTTCTTCTCAGCTTCTTGTTGCACCTTGGCCTCTTTTTCTCTCTTTTCCTGTTTCTCTTTAGACATACTATTGCTTGTATCATTATTTGGCTTCTTGGTTTTGGAAGATGAGGCTCCTCCTATCGGGTCCTTTTGTTTCAGGATAACGACCATTTCTTCCATAGTTTGATCATCTTGACCCCCTTGATCCTTACTCAGGTTAGCTGATTCCTCTAGTGAGGCTTCCCTGTCTTTTTTGTACAAGTTCCTGACTCGCTCTTCAACAGGGCATTCCGTGTGTTGGTATTTCCAATTGAACTTGACCTGTTTGCAATGTGCAAGGATGATCCTTTTGGGATCATATGATATGTGGGCGAAGGTCGTGAAATGAAAACCTTTGGTTTCCTCCGCCTCTGCTTCTACTTCTTTGAAATACTTAACCGTGTAGGCACCGATAGTGAGTGGGAGAGTAGGCCATGGTTTCTTTTTTCCTTCGCTAAGGACCTTAGAAAATATGCTCATCATTTTGTAACACACCTCTTGTAAGAGCAGTTTATCAGTGAAAAACTGGGGCAGTGCTTGAGGCACCTTGAATGATCTGAAGACCCTGACAAAAGTACTTTCTACAATGGGAAACTTATTGGCAACTTGGGTTATTTATTCCATGGCTTTCCTGGACATGCACGGGGCATATTTGTTGAAAATATTTCATTAGAGTGCGGGAATGAAATTATGCGAGATCGATTCTATATATTGCTTGTAATTGGAAGCCCAGAAGTCTTTGTGTATTGTTCCACCATGATTTACATCCCATTTATGAGACCATACTTCAAACTGACAACTTGCACATACTGCGTCCAAAAGGTAGGAATCCATGTAGAATTCAGATGCACATCCTTCTTCTCTTGTCTGTGCTACTGATATGTTTAACCTGAGGGCCGCTACTATCAGGTTAGCCTAGTTGAATTGGGTTCCATATGAATTGATAGCATACATGAGTGGGACCCAACTCCTCTTGAAAGAAGTGGCATATATTCGGCCATACATCCTACACATCATTTCTTCCACAAGTTTGTAGATTTTTCTAAGGCCCTCTGTTTTATATTCCTGATCCTTTTTCATCTTAAAATTCTTGGGGTCCTCCCACCATCCCTTTAAGGTCTCCGGTCTTGGTACTTCACGAGTGGTTTCCAAATCGGCGTTGAAATATTTTTCTCTGGTGGGGAGTACATAGTATACTTCTACATCTTTCCCCATCAGGTTAGCAAACGTCTTCCCTAAGTGATCGCGGATGACCCAGATCTTGGAGTCAACTTTTTGGAGGATCCATTCAATGACCTCTACACATGGGAATATGGGTGGATGAGAGCCTGCATAGTGAAGTTTGGATCTCTTTACCTTAATATACACTTGCTGGTCTGCGAGGTCTTCTGGGAACTCAGGCTTTGTGAACTCCTGATATACTTGGTACCAAGTCATTTTGTCTCCTTTCCCACACACAGAGGCAGTGTCCCCATAGACAGGGGTGGGGAAGGAGGTGTTCCTTCTTATGAGAACTCTATCTCGGAACTCTTGTTTCTTTTTTGAACTACTGGAGGCCCCATATCGCTTGAAGCTGAAGAGATCGTGACACACTCGAGCTCGGCTTCAATATTCCATGGCATGTCCATAAAACAATCCCACGATAAGATGAACGACATAATCAAAAATATGTTGAGACTAACTAAACTTCCAAATCAACTGACTACTCAAGTTAGGTCCTTGCAACCCCTGCCAACTATTATCTGATGAATGGTGAGGTTTGCAACTTAGCAACCTTTGCTAGGCCGCTAGGTCGCATACGCGTGAATTTCTCTAGAAAATGAAACCTTGCGACTTGGCGACTTACGACTAGGTCACAAGGTCGCTTGGCCACAAATTCACAGATTAGGTGGTTAATTAGTGATTAGCGACCTGGAAAATTTGCAACTCAGTGACCAAGTCACGAGGTCGCAGGGTTGCTAGGTCGCTAAGTCGCAGAGTCGCGTTAGGGTTTTTTTAGAAGAATTGCGGCAATTGAAACCCACGGGGAATGATTTGCAAAGAGGGAAAAAACTACAAGGGTGATGGAAAAATATGAGTTTAAAGGCATTCCCAGGCAGCCAAGAGGGGTGCTTCAAGAAAACTGAGGCAAGGTAAGGTTGAGAGGGCTAGCGAGGACCTGGAATGAAGCCAAAAGGGAATTGATAGGCTAGGTTAGGGGTACGTGAGGCAACATCTAATCAAAATAGGAAATAGTAGGAGGATTATCCAACTTACCTAGAAAAAACGTGATCCAATTGGCTTGTCAGAGGTGTTTTTTGCTCCGCCGTGTAGGTCGAATGCGACCTACACAACCATTTTATTTATAAAGGGGTCACACGTGTGGTCATTTAATGCAACTCACTAGGTCAAAAATATGACTGGTTGATAAAATATGTGACCTTGCGACCCGGAGGTCTCTAAGTCGCCAGGTTGTGTAGTCATGAATACTAAAATCTAGGCCACAATGCGACCTTGCAACCTTGTGACCCCACGACCTAAAGGTCACTAGGTCACTAGGTCGCGTAGTTGCGTGGGTGCGGTCTTAGGCCAGGATGCGACCTTGCGACCTTGCGACTTGGGGGTCCCAAGGTCGCTAGGTTGCATAGTCGCAAGGTGGATATTTTATCGTTTTTTGCGACTTGCGACTATACGACTAATTTCAAGAAAATAATAAGTTATGAACCAATAATTTAAGGAATGATGCTTGAAAATGAGCTCTCTCAATGTTCAAGGCAGAGGGTACATCGGCCTTGTCTTTACCGAAGAGATCAGGGGCTCTAAAATTTTAAGATGGGACTAAATTTTGGAGGGTGTTGTAGCGACTACAACAGAATACTAACAGCATAAGAAAGATCTGGTTAAGTAGTTGTTAGATAAATCAGGCTGCCAATCAACTGTCAATAAGTAGTGTTATCCACCATTTACCCCCCTTCAAACTTTGAAAGTTTCAAGTTTTGTTCCATGGGGATAAGAACAGGCTTTCAATCTTGCATTCCAAATCGCTGAAGAACCTTTGTTGCATACTGACTCTGAGAAATTAAAATGTGATGTGGACGTTGGAATACTTCAACTCCAAGATAGTAGTGAAGTAGTTCCAAATCTTCCATCTTAAAATATGCATGTAACTCCTTTTTGACCTGTGCAATATGATCATCATTGTTGATAGTGATGATCAAATCATCTACATAAATAACAAGAATTACCATATTTTTACCTTGTTGACGTACATACACGGTATTATCAGATTCACTTCGTTGAAAGCTAACTTTCTGAAGGTATTCATCCATTTTGGCATACCAAGCTCATGGAGCTTGTTTTAATCCATATAAAGCCTTTATTAGTTTCAGTAGACTTTATGTTCCTGTCCTTCAATTTCAAAACCTAGTGTTTGTGTCATATACACTTCTTCCTGTAAAACTTCGTTTGGGAAAGAACGTTTTACTTCCATATGACGAGCTTTCGATTCTTTCTAGGCTGCTCATGCAAGTTTTTAGCCATAGGAGAAATTTTTTTCTCATAATCAATCCCTTCCTACTGCACAAAACCCTTAGCAACAAGTCTTCCTTTGTACTTGTCGATATATCCATTTTTCTTGTACTTTATTCGGTAAACCCATTTGCATCCGATGGGTTAAACATTTTAAGGACAATGAACAAGTTTCCAAGTATTGTTGTCGAGAACTGTCTGATATTCATCAACCATAGACTATTTCCATTATTTATGTTTTACTTCTTCTCTATATGTAGAGGGTTCAATAAAATCTGTTGTGAAACCAGCTCCAAAAATAGAATAAAAGAGATATCAATGCCTTAGAAATAAGCCACTTCGAGGGGACAACCTCCAATACATTACATGAATGAAAAATTCTTGGATGATATAAATGACAAAACCTTCTCTTTATATATAGGAGTCCATGGGGCCACAATGTGATCCTAGTGGGGCCACAATGTAATCCTAGCTGACCTAACAATAATAATGTAAGGGCACAGTAATAAAAATATGGCGGTTACAGGGGTACAACACTAACAATAAGGGGGTTACACTAACAACAATAAGGGACTATACTAGTAATATAAGGACCTAACATGCTCCTCTCCTTAAAAAATGTTTTTTCCTCAACACTTGAGTAGCTCCAGGTGCTTCTATATAAAATTATCATCCTCCCATGTAGAATCTTCAATGGGTAAGTTCTTCCATTTGATGAGATACTCTGAAATTGATCAATTTCGTAGCTGTCAAGTTCTTGTTTCCATGACTACTTCAGGTTCCAATATGGTTTTTCCTTCCTCATCAAGTTCTAGCAATATTGTTTGAACTAGAATTTTGTCCCCTATAACCTTTTTTAGGCATGAAACATGGAAAACTGGATGTACTCTTGAAGAAGTAGGAAGCTCCAATTTGTATGCCATAGTACCAATCTTTTGCAACACCTTGTAAGGACCATAGTACTTTGGCGATAATTTATTATCCTTCTTAGCTTGCTCGAGGGACATTTTTTTGTATGGTTGTAGCCGTAAAAATACACAGTCTCCCACATCAAAACTTTTCTCACTACGATGTTGATCTGCCTGTTCTTTCATTCGATTTTGTGCCAAATTTAGGTTATACTTTAAGAGTTGGAGAACCTCTTGTTGATGCTCGATGTGATCCTCTACTGCTTGAGCCCTAGAATTTTCCCTTAAAGAAGATGTGATGGACGGTGGATGATATCCATAAAGTTCCATAAATGGGGTCATTTTTGCTGCAGTATGGAAGGAAGTGTCATATCACCATTCAGCGAGAGGTAACCAGTTGACCCATTTTACTTGCGTATCAGATACAAAACAACAAAGATAGCCTTCCAAAAATTTATTCACTATCTCCATTTGACCATCGGATTAAGTATGATAAGATGAGCTATGAGCTAGTTGAGTACCCGAACAAGAAAATAATTCCGTCCAAAAATTTCCTGTAAAAATGGGATCTTTGTCACTTACAATAATCTTCAGGTTTCCATGTAGCTTTTGAATTGTTTCCATAAATGCAGTAGCAACTATATTTGCTTTAAATGGATGAGATAATGCACAAAAGTGTGCATAATTGTTAAGTCTATAAACTACTACCATGATGACACTCCTTCCTTCGGAATTAGGTAAACCTGTGATAAAATCCATTGAAATATCCTCCCAACGTTGACTTGGAATGGACAGAGGTTGTAGAAGACCCGAGGTCTTAATTGTCTCAACTTTATTTTGCTGGAAAACCAAGCATTCCACCACAAAACTTTGAATATTAGATTTAAGGCCATCCCAAAAAAATTCTTTCTTCACCCTGTGGTAAGTTTTTAAAAATCCCAAGTGTCCTCCTAAAGGAGAAGTGTGAAATTCCAAAAGAATGTTTTGTTTTAGTTGGGAATTCTTGCAAATATATAAGCGATCCTTGTACCATAAGGAATCATTTTTCCAACTAAATGTATCATATGTACTAGGATCTTGCTGCAAATTTTGAATGAGTGTCCAAACTTCTTCATCCTTCTTCCATTCATCCCTTTCTTTGGTTATCCAATCTGGTTGGATAATAGAAATGGCATAAAGAAATGCTTCCACCTCTTCATCCTTTCTTGAGAGTGCATCTGCAACAACATTTAGCTTCCTTTTTTTGTAGATGATTTCAAATTTATAACCCAACATCTTTGTGACCCACTTTTGCTGCTCTCCCAAAGATAGTCTTTGTTCCAAAAAGTGTTTAAGACTATCATGATCAATTTTTACCTTAAAGTGTCTTCCCATTAGGTAAGGTCTCCATTTATTTAGTGCATTTAGTATTGCCAACATTTCCTTCTCATAAATAGCCTTTTGGGAATACTTTCCTTTAATTAAACAACTTTCAAAAGAAATGGGTCTTCCTTCTTGCATTAAAACAACACCAATTCCATTTCCTAAGGCATCACATTCCACAATAGAGGTTTTTATGAAGTCTGGCATAGCTAAGACTGGTGCTAGGCACATTTCCTCTTTAAGATGTTCAAACGCCTTAGCTGCTTCAGGAGTCCATGAAAATGCATATTTCTTCAATAATGTTGTTAGAGGTGCTTCTATTCTCCCATAATTCTTAACAAACTTGCAATAATACCTTTTTAACCAAAGAAATCCGTGCAATTGCTTTATGGTTATGGGGACTTTCCATTCCTTAATGGCTTTAATTTTGTTAGGGTCTACCTTAACACCCTCGTGAGATACAATATGAACCAGATATTCCACCTATTGTAATCCAAAGAAACATTTGGATGTTTTTGCATATAATTGTTTCTCCTCCAATAGTTTTAGCACCCTGTCAACATGTTGAACATGATCCTTCCAAGACCTATTGTAGATTAGTATATCATCAAAAAATACTAGCACAAATTTTCTAAGGAATGGTTTGAAAATGGAATTCATCAACCCTTGAAATGTAGAAGGTGCATTGGTAAGGCCAAAAGGCATGACCAAAAATTCATAACGACCCTCATGAGTTCCAAATGCTGCTTTCGGAATATCTTCAGTCTTCATTCTAATTTGATGATATCCTGAATGGAGATCTAACTTGGTAAAATAAAATGCTCCATGTAATTCATCCAATAATTAATCAATCAAAGGAATGGGAAATTTATCTTTAATAGTGAGCTTATTGAGCTCCTTATAATCCGGACACATGCGCCATGATCCATCCTTCTTGTGCACCAATACTACTAGAGCAGATAAAGAACTTTGACTAGGTTGAATTATACAAGACTCTAACATTTCTGCAATCATATGTTCAATTTCACTCTTTTGGACATAAGAATATCTATAAGGCCGGATGTTTGGAGGAACACTTCCTGGAATAAAATCAATAGCATGGTCATGATCACGAATAGGTGAGAGTCCTTTGGGAGTATAAAACACATTGGAATTATTGTCCAAGACTCTTTGGAGATCTGGAGAAATAGATGATTTTGATGTTAGAAATTCTAGTGAGAATAATTGTGCAATTACACCTCATTGTTCTTTCTTCAGAAGCTTTGTCATGACATTATAGCTTATTATCTTTCCTAGTTTTCTTGTGATACCCCGTAATTCGATTTCCTTTCCTTCCAAAAAAAGTTTCAAGAAAATTTCTAAATTAAAAGCTACCGTCCCCAAATATTGTAACCATTGTACTCCTAGTATGACATCAACACCTCCCATTGGGATGGAAAGCATTGGACTATTGAATACATATTCCCCCATGGATAGCTTGATATTATGGCAATTTCCAGAGCAATTTATAGTTCCTCCATTTGCAACCATCACTTGACATTCTGGTGCTAGGTATAGGAAAAAATTCAATTCCTTGGCTACCTTACAATGAATAAAATTATGGGTACAACCCGAATCAATCAACACTATTATATTTTTCTTCTTGATATGTACTTCTATCTTGAGAGTTTGAGGAGGGGTAATTTTTTCCAATGCATTACATGATATGCTCGGACTCACTTCTTATTCTTTTAGGGTTGCTTCCTAGTGTATATCCTCTTCTTTTGAAGTTTCTTGTTCATTTTATTCCTCCTCTTCAAATTCTATGTAAAATAATTTCTTCTCAGCACACTTATGACCTTTAGTGTATTTGCTATCATAACTGTAGCAAAGCCCTTTTGTTCTTTTTTCTTCCAATTTTTGCGGTGTCAAACTTGTAGGTTGTGGAAGTCTAGGAGTAGCAACACTTCCATCTTTACAGATGTGAGTGGTTTGCTTCCTTGTCGCCATAATTTTACATTCAATTTTTCTTGCTAACCTGAAATCCTTCTCTAATGAATCTGGTTCCTAAATGCAAACTTCATGTTGGATGCTATCCTTTAAAGTCCCTATGAAGACATCAAGCATGTGTTCCTCTGGAATATCAGTTACCCCTATATTCAATTTTTGGAAGTCCTCAATGTGCTCTGCCACTAAACCATTTTGTTTGAGATTGATCAATTCGCTAAAGAAGGTGTTTCTCTTTGTATCCTCATAATGTGCTATCATTTCCTCTGTAAAAATTTACCAAGTGAAAAATTTTTTACAGGAGAAAAGCCATTGATACCATACAAATGTACTTTTTTAAAATGTAAATTTGCAATGCGTACCTTTTGTGTGTTTTGCACATTATTGAGATCAAAATATTGCTCCATATGTAGTATCCATGTTATGGGATCCTTGCCATAAAACTTCCTCATATCCATCTTTGGAATATGGTGGTTCTTTAATCCAACATTAGAGTTCATGAAATCACGATTAACATTTATTTTTTTCTCATCATGAGTTTCCTCTACTATATCTTTACCATTAGGAAAAATTTCTTGTATCAACTTTGCCAAACCTTCGATGTCTACTTTTAGATCATTCTTCATGTTTCCCATTTTTACATCGATATTAGCTTCCATGTCATCCATCTTAGCTTCCATGCCAACTTCCATGCCATTCATATTAGCTTCCAAACCATTCATATTATCTTCCACGCCTTTCTTCAAACCATCCATCTTAGTTTCCACATATTTCTTCAAAACTTCCATTTCATTTTTTGTTTCTCTTTGTGATAGAGAAATTTGGTGCACTTGCTCATAGACTTTTGATATCTTATGTTGCATTTCTTCATCTTCATGAGTCATAGTAGAGCCTTTTGAAGGCTTAATGGGTGTTGAATTCTTTTTGGGAGGAATTTTAGAACCCAATACTGATATCTATGCTCAATAGGCCTTTCGAATCACCTAGAACTAATTTTTCAAGCAAGACTTATGTAAGTTGAAAAAAAAATACACACCTTTTTCTTGATTTTGAGGCGCTCGATATTGAAACTGAATTATCTCTGTGATTTCAGATCTTCAATATCTAAAATTCAGCCCTGAAGTAGCCCTCTGAAGCTTATTTTGAATTCCACAGGTCTGACCTGATTTGGATTCTTGAAGAAAAAATTATGCCCAATCTCCTACGATGACCTAATTATGGACTGGTTCAGTAGATCGAACTTGTGTGACCTGCCACGTGTCATTGTTTCCTCCTTCGGCTCTAAAATTGATATAGTGAAAACTAAAATCTGTTTTATTGTGTCCACTTTTTACATAATTCCAATCTGATGCTCAGAGAGAGAGTTATGAAGATTTTCCCACGATCATCTCTTTGAGATGAAATTCAAGAGCCTGCAAAATACCTAACTTCCACAGACCAAATCTCTGAAAATATTGTGGACCAAGCTCTGAAATTTTGCAAAGATCTTCCTTAGGATTTATACTTTGCTCCCTAAAAATTTCAGCTTCTGAACCTTCGTAGGAAAAAACTTTATAGCACAAATTCCACGATGACCTATTTTGGTTAAATTTACGAGCCTGCAAAAAGTCCTAACTTCCACAGATCATGTCTTCGAAAATATTGCTAACCGAGCTCTGAAATTTTGCGACAATGTTCCTCAGGAAATTAGCTTCGCACTCTAAAAATTTCATCTTTTGAACCTTCGTAGAAACAAAACTATAGTGAAAATACCACGATGACCTGTTTAGGGCAGCGAAACCCTAGAATCCAAAGCTCTAATACCAAATTTTGTGAAAACAACACTAAAAATAGAAGAAAAGAGATATCAATGTCTTAGAAATAAGCCACTTCTAGGGGGAAACCTCCAATAAATTACATGAATGAACAATTATTGGATGATACAAATGACAAAACCTCCTCTCTATATATAGGAGTCCATGGGGCCACAATGTAATCCTAGCCGACCTAAAAATAATAATGTAAGGTAACAATAATAATAATATGGGGGTTACAGGGGTACAAAACTAACAATAAGTGGGTTACACTAACAACAATAAGGGACTATACTAGTAATATAAGGACCTAAATAAATAATTTACTATCAAGGAAAATTTTCCTTCACCTATGTGACCACCTTTTTCTTCTTTTATTCTGCTCATTAGGCCCTACATATTTCAAAAGTGAACTGCCCATTTTGGAAATTGATGTTCACTGGTTTGAGATTATGAAAAAACACCATCATTGTAAATAGGGTTGATGTAAATAGATGTTCATTGATCAACCAAATATTCTAGGGGCCGAAAGTCACTATCAGAAGAATTGTTGTTGCTAGGAGATTTGGATGAACTACCAAAAGACCCAGATAGTGCTGGTGAAGTATATGGACCAAATGAATTATCTTCAGATGAAGGAAAATCAAGTTCATACCAATTTTGTGAATTTGGTTGACTTTGTATATTTCCTTTTCTTTTATCACCTTTTGTTTCTAACTTTTGAAGAGACTTTTTATTTCTTCAGCACTCTTACTCTCACTTTCATCAAAAATCACATCTCTTCTCATAATAAATTTCCATTGGACAAAATTTGGTACCCTTTCTTCTGATCAGAATACCCAATAATTGTGCACTTCAAGCTTCGTGAGTCAAGCTTAGTTCATTTTTCTCTCGTAACTAAGTCTTAACATAATCATCCAAAAACTATGAGATGTTTAACTCGAGGTTTGAAACCTAACCATTCTTCATAAGGTGTGATTCCGTCAAAAGAATCAGTTGGAGATCTGTTCCTTAAGTATACGGTTGTATGAATTTCATGGGCCCAACATATAGGAATTAACTTTTTGAAAGTTAGCATCAACCTTGCCATTCCTAAAAAGGCGTGGCTCATTCTTTCTACTACTCCATTTTTTGGCGGAGTGTAGGCATTTGTAAGATGTCATTTTATTCCATTATCCATGCAAGACATTTTTAATTCATTAGAAGTGAATTCTCCTAAATTGTATGTTCTAAGAGTGCCAATATTCTCCATGAATTAATTTTCAATAAGTTGGCGAAAAGTTTTAAACTTTTCAAATGCTGCTAAATTTTGCTTCAAAGAATATACCCAAGTATTCCTACTAAAATCATCAACAAAGAGTAATAAATATTTTCATCCTCCTAGAGAAGTTTGTAATGGTCCACAAATATCACTGTGAACCAATTTCAAACGCCTATTTTCTCACATGAACTTGTTGGAAAATTCTCTCGATGTTGTTTTCCATAAATGGAAGCTTCACATTTTGCATTTTCCCTTTTGAAGGTTGGAAGTCCCTTAACCATTCCTTGTTTTTGCAATTGAGAGAGACTTTAAAATTTTAGATGTCCATATCTGACATGCCATAATATTATAGGTGAAATGTATGTACTTGTTGCTCTTGCTAGGTCAAAATTCCTTGGAATAACTGTCCCTTTCTTCCTTAAGAGTTTTCCATCTTCATAACCTCTCATCACTATTTTCATGCTCTGTTTGACTGATTTAAATTTAACTGAGCCATCCTCCATTATCACCAGATGTCCTGCTTGTCGAATCGTGACAAAAGATAGCATTTTTTTCTTAAATGTTGGAACATACCATACATTTGAAATCATTTTTTCTCCAATTCCAGGTAGAAAAAAATTAACTACACCTTGTCCATAAGGAGTATGTTTGGTTTTAACAGCAATATATATTGAACTGAGATGGCATTGTTGGAATTTCCAAAAGAACTCACGTCGAAAATTCATGTGTTGAGTTGCTCCTGTATCCAAAATCCATGCATCTTCATATTCACTTCTAAGAAAGCTCGAAACCTGTAAAGCTGTTGATTCTATGTTTGTGAAGAAATATTCTGAACCATCAAGATCATCTTGATCATTTGCAAATTGTGCAGTGTTTTGATGAAACTTTGGAATTTTTTCAATGAAGTTTTACAATCTTTATCAAAATGACCAAATTTTTTTCATATTCTCAAAATAATTTGACTTAAATCTCTGTCTTTGCCTTAATACTATCCTCTGCCTCTACTTTGACCTCTCTTATGAGTTTTTTCTTTTCCTATACTTTGTCCTCTTCCTTGATTATAGACTCTGCCTTGAAAATTTCTCCTACGTGAACTATAGCCTCTGTTGAAATTTTTTCCTCTCCATTGATTGCGACCACGACTTTATACACTGTGTGCTTCTTGAATTTGATTGAAATGTCGCATTCTTCTACTTCTAGGATTGTTATTTTAGGATTTACTTGTGCTAGCCTCTGTGAAGAATACATCTTCCCCAATTTGTTTCTTCTTCCCAATTTTTTTTCATGTTGGGCTAACATATCACTCAACTCATCAAACTTGATCTTCTCTAGTTTTCCAGTAACTTGCAAAGTTTCCAAAAATGTGTGTAAGAAGATGGAAATCCAGGAATTAAAATTGTAGTCAGGAAAATTTCATCGACATCTTGAAAACCAACATTTATTATTTCTTTCTTGATGTTTTTAAGTCGTGAAATATATTTAAGAACATCACTTCCTTTAGTTAATTTTTGTTGAAGCAATTTTAATAGAAGATCAACCTTTTTTTATTCAGGTTGTGTATCAAATAGATCTTTGAATGTACACAAAGCAGTCCATGCATATGATGTGTTTTCAATATGAATATACATCTCATTGCTAACTGAAGACATTATAAGAGCTAGTGCCTTGGAATTTTTGACTTCCCATTTTGCAAATAAAGCTGCATATGTTGGTTTATTAGGCTTAATGTCACCATCACATATTTCATGCCACAATTCATTATAGATTAGAGTGGTTTCAATTAGAAATTTCCATGTCTTATAATATTTTACCCCTTCTAGCTTATTAGAATCATATAACAGAGTAATTATTTTTGACACTGTAATGTTGAAGCAGTGCACCAAAAGAATCAAGCACAAGAAAAAATGAGCAATTCGTCACACAAAACACGCCACTCAAAAACTAACTAATGGGGCTTGGCCTTGACCCTCGTATAGTCATTGGGAAAAGGAGAAAATGACTGAGCTTTACACCTTGCTTTAGTCAATTTCTCTTTAAGAGTTTACAATGAAAGCTTTTCAAAATTTGACCACTTAATAACACCCTTACAAATTTCCTTTCAAAAAAAATATAACCCCCTCTCAAAGTAAAAAAGTACTTTGAGTTGCAAATAATGACCCTTATATCTCCAAATAAAATTTACAAATAACATCTACTTATTACTCCAAAACATTTCAAATTTTTGAGCACTTCTCCTTATTGCTAAAAAAATAAAATAAATCTCAATTTGCTGCCTTATAACACCAATTACAAAGAACAATTATTACTCCTAAAACTACATTGAAGATGGTGTTGCGTGTATGAGGTTTAGATTTGGATTCCAGAAAGCCATGGATCTAGTAGAACAATCTCTACCACATGAAATATGAGGTATTACTTATGCATTTGGCTATGGTCTTGCAGGGGTTAAGAGTGATATTATTATATGGATCCAGTACAAAGGGAACATTTTATTACCGAGTAGAGTGAAATGCCTCTTGATTCATGGAGCTCACTGCACATCTTCATGTCCACGCTCTTTGAAGTTTCACGAAATATTATTTCTGCATTTCACCCTCATTGAAGTGGGCGTCGTTGCATTCTCCAAGAAAATGTAAAGGGAAAATTCCGATGACCAGACCGCGAAACTTTATGCATAGTGATACAGATTTCACTATCCTTCTTACAAATAAGTTGAAAATAGAGATACACAATAAAACTAGGCTTTCGCCTCATGCGCAATATTCTGAAGATAGAATGTCGGTGTCCTTAAATGACAAGTCTGAAAGAATGTAGAATATTAAGGAAGAATATGCAGATGATGGGGAACATTCTGGCTATGGTGATCTCAGTGTTGGCCCCAACCACCAGAGCAAATATGTAGCTGTAGTCGGCAATCCAAATGTTGGAAAGAGTACACTTCTAAATGAGATGATTGGACAACAACTTTCCATAGTTACAGAAAAACCTAGACTACATGACCTCGAATCCTTGGCTTGTGTTCTGCCTCTCGAAAGTCACAGGAATCAACTGCGTTGAGCGCAAACATGGATAGGGCTCCAGAGGTGTGCTAACTTCAAATGTGCTATTGAAAATCTGTCACTGATGGCCTCAAAAAATAACTCAATTTTCAGCAATTAACAAGGAAAATAAATCCTAAAAGTGAACCTCAAAATCCTATGTCCATTATTCATTTGGATTCTGAGAAAAATTTCGGAAATATTTCCACCACATTTCCTATTGACATATCAATTAAACCCGAAATAATTGATAACATTCATATAGGTTCTTCTTTCTCGATTGATGAGATCAAAATCTATAAAGCCTTATTTCAAGAATTTTGAGACATTTTTGCCTGGTCTTATGAAGAAATGCCAGGTATTGATCCTAAGATTGTTATTAAAGAAATTAAGACATACCCGGATGTTAAGCCTATTAGACAGAGATTACGCCCAATACATCCGTGGAAAGTTGCTGCAATTAACGCTGAAGTTGAAAAATACTACATGCAGGATTTATTTATCTTATCCCTTTGACGGATTGAGTATCTAATATAGTTCCCGTAACCAAGAAATAAGGGACTATCAGAGTATGTGTCGATTATCGGGATATTAACAAGGCTTTTCCTAAAGACAATTATTCTACCCCTTATATTGACCAAATTATTGATGGTTGTGCTGGAAACGAAATATTCTTGTTTATGGATGGTTTTTCTCGCTACAATCAAATCAGCATACTCCCTGTTGATCAGCCTAAAATAGCATTTGTATGTCCATGGGGCACGTTTACATATTGTAAATTACCTTTTGGAATAAAAAATATTGGAACCACTTTTCAACGAGCTATGTATTATGAATTTCACAATATCAAACACATTTTACAGCCCTACTAGGATGACTTACCTACTCATTCGTTAAACAGAGAATATCATCCTACACATGTACATGTTATCTTTATGAGATGTAGGCACTACAACATTCGTTTGAATCTGTAGAAATGTGTATTTTGTGTACAATCACAACGTTTAATTGGGTTCATTTTTTTAAAATAAGGAATTCATGTTGATCCATTGAAGGTTGATGTTATTGTTAATCTACCTCCTCCTTCCACTCTTTGCCAACTCCAAAGTTTGCAGGGGAAAGAAAATTTTCTGCGTCGTTTTATCCCAAACTATGTAGATTTAAAAAAGTGTTTTACCCTATTGTTAAACTATGATATTCCATTCATTTGGGATGAGCTTTCCAACAAATATTTTTATGCACTTAAACATGTGTTTACTGATGCACCATTATTGCATCAGCCCAATTATCATCGGGATTACTTTTTTGTATTTTGCTACGTCTGATTCCATGATTGGAATGGTTCTAGTTCAAGAGGATGATTCTAACAATGAACATGTGATTTATTACCTAATTTAGAATCTCAACTCGACATAAATCAAGTATTCACATGTGGAGAAATTGGCCTTGGCAATTGTTCAAATTGTCCAACGTTTCTGTCATTACATATTGTTACGCAAAGCCACAATGATATCTAATTGCAAACCAATGATGTATATTTTGATGAAATAATTGCTCGGGGGTAAATACTCTAAATGGATCATTATCCTGCAAGATTTTTATTTGGAGCTCGAGAAATCCAAGTCTAAGAAATCACTGTTATTTGTTGAACTTATGTGTGAATTTTTGCAATACTAAATCTGAAATGGTGGTAGAAAACCATCTCGCTGATGAATCTCTATTTCCAATCAGTACATTAGATACTTGGTTTGGGGGTATCATTATATATCTCCAGACAAAAGCCTTTCAACCGGCGCTTTCAAGATCAGATCGATAGAGAATTTGATACCAATCTCAGCAATATAATATTGTTGGCAACACTCTTCATCGTCATGGTTCCAATTTTTGTTTTCAACGTTGTATAACTTGTGAAGAAGCTGAGAGGGTTCTGAATGATTTCCATTCTGGAGCATGTGGTTTTCATATGTCTGAGCTTGCCACAACCCAAAAGATATTACGCGCTGGCTATCTTTGGTCATATTTATTCAAATATTCTATTCTTGCAGTTAGAAAATGGCACAATTTCCATATTTTTGATCGAAATATGTGTGCACCTCCAGCTCCTCTTCACCCAATCATTGTCGTCATTCCTTTCGCTAAATGGGGCATCGATTTCATGACATGTAACCCTCACTCAACCGAGCGGCATGGGTATATTACTCTCGTCATAGATTAATTTACCAAATGGGCCGAGGCGATGCATACATTCTCAGCTGATGGAAAAAATGAAATAATTTTCATATTCAATCACGTGATTTCTCAGTTTGGTGTCCCTCAAGCTATTGTTACAGACCATGGGAGCCATTTTCGAAACATTATGATGACCGAACTTTCTAATCAACTTGGCCTACGCCACGATAATTCTACACCATATTACCCACAATATAATGATCAAGTTGATGTTTTCCACAAGGTTTTAACCAACATGATTAAACAAATTGTCGGAAATCAAAAAACAAATTTGCATACCATGTGTTTTTCGGCATTATGGGCATACCGTACATTTGCAAAAATAGCTATAGATTTCACTCATTTTTAGAATTTTTATGGTTTTGAATCTGTGTTACCCATTGAATGCGAAATCATGTCACTCAAATTATCCATTGAATTATTATCAACTACCTCTTAAGAAGAGAAGCGCTTCCTATACCTATCATAATTAGATGAAACTCGTCGCACCGCTGCATTTTCTGTCGAAGCTCATAAAAAATGTGTTAAAGCTCAATATGATAAAAGTGTTAACCCTCACCTATATTTATATGGTGACCTAGTTCTAGTATACAATCAAGCTCATGAAAAACTAGCCGGTGGTAAATTCAAACCGATGTGGCATGGTCCTTATATTGTTAAGCGTGTGCTTGCAAAAGGAGCCAATGAGTTAACCGATTATGACAACATATCTTTAGAAAAACCTAGAAATGGCTTTTATCTAAATATATATTTCGTGTGAAGACCCTCTTTGTACATTAGTTACAAGTTTAGAACAAGGTGCCTTAGATTAGAAAATTGTGCCTTAGGATTAGTTATTTTTTCTTGACAAATTTTTGCTACTTTCTTTGCTTATCTTGATTACTCTTGATACTACAGATCTCCACATTCCTTCAAACTTACATTGGTTTTGCTGACAATGCCTTTTGTAGTACACAAAACATCTCTTCCGCGGCATTGGTTATCTATCCACCCATCGACGAGTTAGTCTATATTCATGGGATATACCTTGGTCAAACAACGAAAAATATTGTAGAATATAGCGCAGTCATTGAACTATTATATGATGCCATCTCATTTGGTATTCAACATTTGATTATTAGGTTAGATTCACAGCTCATTGTATTACATTTAAATGGTGTTTATGCTATCATAAATCCATCTTTGTTAATAATTTTTTTGAGGGTTCATCTCATGGAAAGATCGTTTGATTTCATTAGATATCAACACATTTCAAGAAATTTAAACACATTGGCTGATGTATTATCTAATCGATTTTTAAATATACATCTGCAACATTAACAATAAAACAAAAGAATATTTAATCCATATTGAACAAGATACTCAGAGATCGGAAGAAGCAATATCATTTGGTTAAAAATACATGTGTGTCAAAAAATATTACATCGTCTGTGATCATTGGTTTCAAACACCTTGTGGTCTAAAAGATACTAATACAAAAAAAAAAAAAACAATCTAGATTGACCATCTGCTATCCATGATGATGATCACGATAGAAAACTATGGCACATGCCACCCTCCACAGATATCTCCTGAATGGACCTGGAACACCAGTCACATATCTCTGGAGCTTGAGAGGTATATAATCTATACCTATATCAGGAACATCAATAGTCAACCTCTATAGGTTGCGCTCCAGATCTGTAAGGATCTATGCCACATCAGTCTTTGGTGGGCCTGCTATAGGTTGTGCATCTCGCCTATCAAAGCGATGAAGCACTACTGGTCATGATAGGCCGACACCTAAATTTAAAAATTTTATCAGTATTGGATTATAGAAAACCAAATAAAAATTATATAACATAAAAAAAAACTTAAAAAATGATTTTTATTTACCTGATGCATCCCACTGTGCCCATGGTGGAAGTGATGTGTGATTGTCACCTGTGAAATCCATCCTTGCGTAAGGAAAATCTTCAATCATGAAGATATAGTTCCTAAGCCATATAAATAACTGAGGAGTATAGTGAACCACTGCACCACCATCTCCACCATGGAAATCCATCAATGCTACCCATTGCAACGTATGTGGTTTCCTAAGTCCTGTGGGTTCCATTGGAGACTGCTGAGGTGTGAGGAGTGGGATCCTCTCCAAAGAGAAAGACACAATAATGCCTCCATAGCCAAAGTTTTTTAACTTCCCATTCTTAGCTCTCGTAAGTTGGCCCTTCATGTTAACAAACACTCCTTCACTCTAGCTGAAAATTTTTCCCCCAGAACATTCAACTCCAGTCTGCATTTGTGCTTTGGTAGCCACATGCGGAGATGTACTCCCACACAACCTGGTAGTTGTGAATGAAATTATATTTAGGTATAGTTGCACAATAGTTTTGATATCAATTCGACCATCCTTAAACTATGAATCTTGGCGACAATATTGAGCCTAATAAGATGAAGTTGGAAGACCACCTGGTCTTCTCCCAAACAAGGAAATATTCCTCCCTCTGTGGGGTAATATAGTGAGGAAATATATATCCTCTGGCTTTATCACAATCCTATGGTCTCCAATTATGAAACATTAATCTCAAACATCCCAATAATTCACTATCCAGGTCATCATCTCAACCTATGCTTTCATACCATGAATCGCCCAGAACTTATATAAGACAAAATTTTTGAATGTGTGAATTGTTTCTGTATCATCCATGGTTGCATTATTGCAATTTCATTTTCTATTTCTCGCCATTCCAACATGATTGATAACCTACAAACCATCAAATTAAATCATTAGAAATTTCTCAGGAGAATTTGAACCATTTTTTGGATAGAAACATATTTTTCAAAACCCCACGGCGCTTGCGCAGATCTTATGTCTACACAATGTTTTTTTGCGCACGAGCTATATATACAACCCATGGCAGCTTGATTATTTTTTCTATTAAAAAATCATTGGGGTGCACAAATTTCACCACGAAAAACTACACACCCCTAAGGGCAGATTTTAAAATCTTGTTTCCCCCTAAAAATGCCTAAAAACTTAAAATAAAAAAACTAAATTGATGAAAAGAAATATAATTATTATTTGGAATACTTGGTGCGGGTGGTTCTCAAAATGATTGGTCAGTTCTCTTGATATCAACTCCGGAATATTTAGGGAACTTTTATGCTCTGCTTTGAAAAATAAAAGTTGAAAATGATTTGTTTTAACTTACTTTTTTAGTTTTAAATGAATAAAATAATATTAGTTTGTTTATTTTTACTTTAGGAGTCGAAATCAAAATGTTTTTCATATTTTGAGAGTAGATATTTGTAATTTTTTGAGTTTTTGTCGAGGAAAATTTATATTTTTGGAAATAATCATTTTTACATTGAGCGGACTTTTATCACTTTTTCGAGCTCTATTAAAATATGAAAAATCAAAACCTTGGAGTCCTCTCTTAATACCTTTTCAGAATATTTAAACAAAAAGATTGTTCAGTACTTGACTATTCAAACTCGTTAAAGCAAATGAACAATCATTTATTCAGTATAAGTTTACCCCTTTTCTAGACTGAATTGGACTATTTACGAAAAAAGGTATGCGTTCACTAAGCATGGTCAATAGAGTTCTCTCCTACATTATTTTATCCTTTTTTAGGCTTGAGGGACTAAATTTACAAAAATGAACAATATGGATTTTTCTTATGTTTTTCTTCTAACTCCCTAAAACTAAAAAACATAGAGTTAATCCTATGTTGGACTGGTTAAAATTAAACAATACATGATCTTTCGATCACAATAGGACCGAACCACTCCTTCTTAGGGTTTGTTTTTAAATAGTAAAATTGACTCATCTGAAGGATGAGCTTACACGAAAATAAAATGTTATCCTCCTCAAGCTTGACAAAAAAAAAGAGGTACTTGTCAGCAATGGTGGGGGAAAAAGTGAGAAAAGAATCCATTCATTATCTTTGTTTTAGAAAGAAGCACGTCGCTCTTGAACACAACACTTTGTCACACTTGTACCTAGGTTGGGAAATCCTTTGTATTACAGTTAATCAAACCACATTGAAAGTCTTCAGCCGGTTTCTGGGTATTATATTTGAGTCAAAGATCAATTTACCATTCATTGAAAAAATTTGTTTCTATTACTGTTGACCATCCCTGAGTCAATTCTTGCAAAGAATTTCTTCAAAACTTGATCTAATGTTTTCGTGTCATAAACTTTCCTGCGACAGATCAATTTCCATTGATATTAGCTCATTATCTATAAATTTGATTTAGAATCCTATCGGTACCTTGGAATATGCTTTCCCTAATGGCAGGTTTCTCGCCTTCGATGACATGTTTTCATCATCAACCTTCGATCGAATGATTCTATGAGTGTTTGACTCCAAATCATTCATTCACAATTCATAGTTTGTGCTGAAGTACTTTGAGAGAAATTCTCATTATTGGTGGTTTCTCTCACGCTTCTTAACAGTTCTCATCTGTGACCGGTAATTAAGTGGTTTCTACCATGTTCAAATTCGAAACAATCAATCGCATGGATAGATTCGTACTATTTTAGAAGTGGAAATCAAGACCCTGGATCTAGTTTCCACCATCCAGGCTATGAGGAGTTATGTATTCATGATACCATAGACTTCTTATGACATATGGTTGTGCCCATACTGTGTCTACTTTTTGATATAATGTTGAAATCATATATGTGCCAGAACATTTAGTTAATTTTTCTCTTAGTGTGGAATGCCTACCTTAGTGATGATATGTATTTGTATTGAATGTTTTTACAGGTTTTTGCCCAGTGTCTCCAATCCAATCCTTGGAATGATAAAGCAGTTCACTCTTTCGAATAAATTTCTCAGACCTGACACTTTATGGGGCAATCTGTTACACGTCATTTTGTGGCCATGACATTTGACTGTCAATATGGGTTTATCACCATCCATATAATGTTCCCTTAGAGGTCAAAAACATTAATATTCCTTAACCAAGTCTTTTAAATTGGATAAAATCTCTTTAAAACCTTTAAAAAATTGTTTGCAAGCTTTTTATAGCCTTTTCTAGGGCATGTGCTAGTGCTTCTTCAATTAGCCACAACGATCGCCACTCTATTCACCAATAAAACTTGTGCACCCCCATAAAAAGAAATTAAATATAAAAATTAACTTATAGAAGCCTAGTTGGTCGAATATTCTCCCAACTAGAACCCTCTAGTTTCGTGCTAGTTCGAGCTTTATCCCTCTACTCATGGAGCTTATCCCTTGGTCAAAGGAAATAAAATCCCTTCATGGGAGGAACCCATCCCTCTCTTAATGGATCTGAAACTACTTCAACATCTCTATAAATTGAGAAGAAGTTTCAGATTGAAGGTTAGATATTGATTTGTGTAGATTCTAAGCTAGAGAGATATCATAGAGTTCATATTTTCTAAGCTAGTAAGTTGTCGGCACATTGAAGATTAAATATTTGTGAATATAACTTTGCTTTGGTATTTATAGAGAGGAAGGCTTATCAGATTGAAGGAAATGATTTCTCAGACACGTGGGAGAGATCTGTATAACATCAAGGCATAGGTTGTAAGATTGCTCTTTTTAATTTCTGATAATACATATGGATCTCTTTTTCTCATTGTCTTGTTTCTAAATTCATGGAAATTATGTCAATACTTAGACTCCTCGATCACTAAGTTTGATCCGAATTTATTCAGGAATGCATCATAATGCACATATAAGCATAAATATCAAGATGCAGTGGAAATAACACTTCATTTCATTAATATCAAAGAACTGAAATTTGTTTATAGACAAAATGGAAATAAACTAGCTACGACGCTGGTAGCTTATCTCTGAGAAGAGATGTGGCAGCTACAACCCTCTAAACTCTGTGTTACGATGAGGCTCGAAGGCTTATATATTATTGAGAAATAATGGACAACCCTAAACATCCACAAACATGACCATAGGAGATGAAACACGAGACTATGGGCCCCGTCGGGGTAAATTTGTACATCAATTTCCCATGGTCATAACTTTGGCACACTATCTTCATTTGACACACATGATAAATTGTTAGAAAGATATATATAAGGACTACAACTATTGACAGAAAATGTCAAATCTAGAACATAATCATATTTGATGTATGTTTCATGCCCAAAAAGTGTCGTTTAGGGCCTCAAAACGGCTCTGGAAGTTCACGACTCGAAAAACTACTAAGAATAGTAATTTTTTCTATAATTAAGGAAACAAGAAAACTGAAAGAAACAATGGTGGGCTTCTAAGTGGAATAGGAGGGTGGCCACCAATATCCACCTACATCATTCCTCTCCCCTTAGTAATTAATGGTCCCCATTGTGTTGAGTTCCTCAATGAGATGAGGAAACTTCTGTTGAACTTGGTCCCTCGTGATCCACTTGCCCTTGTGAAGGAGTTGGCCCACTTTGACAACTCGATATAGTTGGATCCTCTGCTAGTGCATTTTATTGATCTGTGTGTCCATAATCTGATCATTTGTGGCTTGTTCCATGCAATATGGGTTAAACTATGTTAGTGTGAGTTGTTCTGCCATGTCGGATGTGTCTAGTAGAGGTGGAAAATAGGGCTGAAGGCAGTCCACATTGAAAATTGAGTGCATAACAAGGAATGGTTGAATACAGATCTCGCAGGAATTGTCCCCTACAGCCTTGGTGATTGTGTATGACCCATATCAGAGCAGGTGCAACTTGCGGTGGGGTCCAGTGCGGTGCTCCTTATGCAAATGTAGCCACATTTTGTCACCCACCTGGAAGTTATGTTGCACCCTATGTTGATCATGCCACTGATTGTACTTAGGATTGGCTCTACCGAATTTGTCATGAACCTGTTCGTGGATGTGATGAATGCGCTCAATGAATTTGTTCACCTTGGCAGATTTAGACTGGACATGATCCGAATAAGCCTGAGTAGCTCCAAATGGCATGGCTACGTCAATGGCAAATAGTGGCTAGAATCCCAAGCCCACGTGAAAGGGGCTATGGTCGGTTGAGTTGTAGAGGTCCCGGTTATCGCTAGGTTGTACATAGGAGAAGCTCTCATCCCATGTGTGTGGATTATTTGAGTTGCACATGTGCAGAGTGTGTACGATCATCTTGTTGATAACCTCTATCTGGCCATCACTTTGGGGATGGAAATCCATGGACCTAGTGAGCTTTGTGTCCAACATTGACGATAGGTTGTACCAAAATGTACTAAGGAACCTTCTATCGCGATATGAGATGATAGGCTGCGGGATCCCAAAGTGTACCCACACTCGTTCAAAGAAGATTTTTGGCAGTGGCTTCTGCTGTGATATTCTTCTTGCATGCCATTATAATGGCCATCTTTGAGAATCTCTCGACAACTACGAAAACAAATTCCTTTCCATGGTTGGTAGAAGGAAGGTTCGACATGTAATCCGTGGAGATGGATTCCTAAGGTCAACTAGGGGTAGGAAACAGAGTATAGAGGACTTGCTTCATTATGGTCGATTTGGCAATGGCATGAGCAGTGCAAGATCTGATGTACTTCCTGACATCATGTGGAAGGTTTGGCCAATAGAAATAATTCTGCAATACTGCCACTATTTTCTCGACACCAAAATGTCGAGCGACCCAACTATAGTGTGCTTCCCAAATCATCTTGGTACACTCACTTGAACAAACACTAAGGTGTCCCAAGTGACATAGCAGTGCATCTTGGAGGTGAAAATTTGGAACTTGGTTACCCTCCAAGAGCGCCTTGTATTTGTGGCCGAATTCTTGATCGCTCTTGTAGTGAAGCGGCCAATCATAAGTCTCGTGCCCACAGAAGTTGAGCACGGTGGTTCTTGCCACGATCAAGGGTTGGCTGAGGTAGTCTGCAACAGTATTGGTGTTTCCCTTATTGTACTTGATATTCAATGAAACTGTTGCAGATATGTGGACCACTTATGATGGTGATTGTTATGAAACTTCCCTTGTTTCTGTATGAATTGCAAGGGTCGGTGGTCTGTGTGGATGATCGTTTCCTTCCCCAAAATGTTATGCTTCCATTTTTTGCAAGCCTACACAATGGAATACATCTCTTTTTCATAAGTGGGATACCTCCAGACTATGTCAGATAGTGTCTCTCTTTGATATGCCACTAGATGCCCATTTTGAGTAAGAAATTCCCCAATAGCATATTCAGAGGCATTTGTCTCGATGTCAAATGGTTGTTGTAATTCTGGTAATGTGAGAACTGGGGTAGAGCATAGGCAATGTTTCAATTATACGAACGCCTTCTGTTGAGATTCTGACCAAAATAATTTTTCTTTACCTCCTCCATTGGTGACTTGACTCAAGGGCAAAGTGATATGAGAGAATCCCAACACGAATGTGCTATATAAATTAGCAAGACCCAAAAATTTACGAAGCTCTGTTAGAGTGGTTGGGGCAAGCCAATCCCGAATGACTTGGATCTTGATTAGATCCACATGCACCCCCCACTCATCAATAATGTATCCTAGGTATTGAACCTAGGTCATGTAAAAAGTGCACTTCTCCAAATTGGCACACAACTTGTGTTGTTGTAGTGTTTGGAGGATCTGTCGGATGTGGTGGAGGTGCTCTTCCTAAGTCTGGCTGAAGATCCGGTTTTCATCCAAGTACACTACTACAAATGAGTTGGTGAATGACCACAAGATGTCATCCATTAGCCTCATGAAGGTTGTGGGAGCATTCGTCAACTCGAAAGGCATGAACAACCATTCAAAAAAGCCCTCTTTGGCTTTGAATGTAGTCTTCCACACATGGGACGGTTAGATTGGTACCTTGTGATACCTTGACTTCAGGTCTATTTTGGTGAGATATTTCGCAACTTTGAGCTGGTCCAGAAGGTCATCAATCCATGGTATCGGGTACCTATTCTGGACAGTGATCTTGTTCAGTTCCTAATAGTCAATACAGAGTCTCCAAGTCCCATCCTTCTTCTGCACCAACATTATTGGGCTCCCACAGGGTGATGAATTTGGTCTACTATGACCTTTCTGTAGAAGCTACTAAATCTACCTCTTGATTTCATTGTTATCCATAACAGAGTGCCAATAGATCAGTCCATTGGGTAGTAGTGCACCTGGAGTCAAATCGATGGGGTGCTTGACCTGAGAGTGCGGAGGCACCCCTGCGGGTGAGGTGAAGATGTCCTCGTACTCATCCACAACCTTGTCCATTTGTTGTTGCCATGCGAAGGAGCCTTGTCTAGAGGTCGTGGCCACAGTCTTCTTCTTGCCCAGAGGGAAGATCATTAGGAAAACAAATTTACCCGTTTTGGAAATGAGCTTACTGCATTTTTTTGCAGTAACCAAAGATATAGTGGCAAGAGGTGGTACCTCTGGTATCTTGTACAACTTACTGCCAAAATTAACAATAACAGCACGAGGTTGGGAATCATGCACAACATGTCACTTCCACATGTATGGTTGGCCTAATAATACATCACAAACATGAAGAGATGTAATGTCACATAATACCTCATTAGTGAAGGGATTAATGTTGTAGGGAAGGCGACACTGCTGGCCGATGCGGAGATCCCATTCTCGATGAAGCCACCCGATGGTGTACAGTTGTGGATGTGTTGTGATCGGCAAGCCCAACCACTTCACGACCTTTGCTGAAATGAGGTTTTTTTGGCTGCCACTGTCGACAATGAACTATAGTGGGGAACCCTTTACCCACATCTGGGAGCGGAAGAGTTGCTCCTCCTCCTCTGGATCTTCTGGTTCTCCCTTTTATATCTTTGTGGTGGCAACGATGGCGTTGGGATCAACATTGATAATCCTATTCCCTTTGTCATTCCTCTTCTTAGATTCTAATTCAGAGTTGGAGCATGCATCTAATTCAAAAGCCTTCATCTCGGCCACCAGTGACTTCTTGGCCCGACACTCACTTGTGTTGTGAGTGGAGCTCTTATGGAACTCACACCACTTTCATATTCCCTTCGGCTTCGCGGTGTTTTTCTTTGCTTGCGGCTTTGGCATGTTGTCTTGGGTCACCATTCATTGGCTTTTTCCTTTTTTCTACGGTTTGGGGGAACCTTTCGCTTCCTTTTGATTCACATCTCTAAAGTCTTGCTTCTTCTATTTAAATTTCTTCTCAATATTGGAATCATACTAGTATGACATACTAAGCGAGGAGATGTTGAGGAACTCCATTTCCTCTTGAATGTATCTGTGCAAACAACTGCGGTACTTCAGCACCAAATTTTTCTTTGAATATTTGATACCCAACTTTGTGTGCAGGGTATGGAATAGATTCGTCAGTTCATGCACATCTTGATCCCTTTGCTGCCGCAATGTATTCCATTTTACGTACTTGTCCTCATAGCTCCCCACGGGATAATATTGTTCCTTGATGGCATCTCAGAAATAATTCCAAGTGGGTATGGCCAAGAATAGAGAGGGTTACCTCTCATCCTTTTTCTCGCAGTATGTTTCCCACTAGTCCGTGACATGGGGGGCAACTTCGAGGAGTGAAAATATAATCTTCTCCCGGTCGAAAAAGTCATGGACCTAGAAATATCCTTCTAATAGATTCAACCATATATCTACGACATATGCATATATTTGGCCATCAAATATGGGAATGTCAAAGTTTACTTGTACCTTAAAAGGGGTTGCGCCTCCGGAGTGGTCGTTGGATGCATATGTGCTGCCAGTGGGCAGTCGTAGAAGGATCTTGGTAAAGTCATCCATCATTGCGTTCCTTTGTTTTTAAATGGCCTCCTCGAGCAATATTTTATAGGATCTCCTACTCCCTCAGCTTTCTTTTCGTCCGCCATGGGCAGTCATCAGGGTTTGCGAGGTTGATCTTGTAAAGGTTCAACTAGATTGAGCCCTAACTCCTTATACCTCGACCTCGTTGGGGACATGCAAAGAAGGATCGAGAAAGAGCATAATACTCTGATGCCACTGATCCGAATTTATGCAGGAATGCAACAAAATACACATGTAACCATAAATACCAAGATGAAGCAGAAATAACACTTCCTTTCATTAATATCAAAGAACTAAAAAAAAAATTTCAGATAGAATGGAAATAAACTAGTTAGGGCATTGGTAGCTTATCTCTGAGAAGAGATGTGGCAGATACAAGCCTCTGAACTATATGATACAATGAAGCTAGAAGGCATATATATTATTGAGAAATAATGGAAAACCCTAAAGATCCAAAAACCTACCCCTTGGAGATGAAACACAAGACTATGGGCCCTGTCAGGGTAAATTGGTACATCAATTTCCCAAGGTTGTATCTTTGGCATACTATCTCTATTTGATGCACACGATACATCATTAGAAATATCTATCCGAAGAATACAAATTTTGATGGTGAATGTCGAGTCTGCAACATACTCAAATCTTCCAGAGGTTTCATGCCCAAAAAACGTCGTTTAGGACCTCAAAACGGCTTTGGAAGTTCACGACCCAAAAAACTGCCAAAAATAGTAAATTTTGCTACAATCAAGGAAACTGAAAACTCCAGTGGAATAGGCAGGTGGCTACCAATATCTACCTGGATAAAATTTGGATTATTATTTATGATTATTATATACTGTAGGTGCTTTTATCTTATGTATTGTTTGTGATTGCAGGTTCTTCTCAACATTGAAGAATTGCTTTGGAGCGAAAGGGAAAAGGCTACATCGAACGTCTTGGTTGAAAGGTAGGAGAATGACCTACTTATTTCAATATTGTAATAATATAAAATACAAATAATCTAGAGAAAGAGATATCCAATGGATCTTTGTTTCTAGTTACTTGTTGAAGTACTAGGGAGATCGCTCTTGTCCGCAAGAGGGATTAATAGAGGTAACACTAGGTATAAATCTAGGTTTGAATGTAACCTTGCATAACTGTTTTTTCTTTAATATTGCAGTAATTTCTACTCTTTGTGAGGCATTTCAATCAACGCTAGTCAACTCTGGTTTTTCGTTCTACTGTATCATAACTTGTCAAGAAAATATTATTTCGTCCTTCTCTTTATTAATTGTGATTATAGCGATGTCAAATTAAATTAGGTTATTTGCAGAGCCATCTCGTATTGTAGAGGTAATGTCAAGGAGCTATGAGACTCCTGAAAATATATTAATTTCTTAACATAAAACTAAACAAAATAAATGATTTTAAATTTCTATTCTTTCAAGGGGAGTTGACTTTGCAAGGTGCCATGGCATTTTCAGCTTGTATCCACACTAATAGACACAAATCCCTCTTTAATTTTTGTGCAACCTCTAGTGTACAATACTTTTAGGAGCTCAAAATATTTACGTTAGAATTAATTTGTTGTTTTTTTTTTTTAATTCAATAGGTCCTTGTTATTATAATAAATATTATTTTATTAATATAAAATTTTCCCTATGTCCTATGAACATTAACTCGTTATATTTTGTAATAAAAAATTAAATAAATATATTAGTTTTCTTATATTATATTTTTTAAGAAAAAATAATTTTAAAATAAATATATATTTTATTAATATAAATGCTTCTCCCAAAAAATTAATAACCTTCACATCCATACAATTCTAGTTTTCTATCTTCTCCACTGCTCAAGATTGTGGGTAATGGGCTCAAGAATTTTTAGGATATACAATCTCGCATTGTGTGATCGTATTCTGGTTTCTAAAGCATATGAAAAATGAAAATGGTGGATCAGGTTTTGACTTCATTTGCATTTTAATTCATTTTCTTTTATCTCTAATTTTATTTTATAATTACCTTTAAGCGTAGTCTATATTTGAATTGATATTGAGGGATTTCAATATTTTATAAACCAACCTAAATCCAACTTAACACTAGATTTATCAAGCACCGAGAGGGATCAAATATCTCGAGGTGCAAACCTATTTTTTGAGTGAAAAACTTGAGGAAAGGTTTGCACCTCGAGAGATTTTATCCCTCTCGACTCTCAATAGATCCGGGGTTAAGATTTATCTATATTTGTCTCTATGTGTCTCTTTCCAATTCGTGTTTCTTTGCCCCCTCCCCCCTCATCTTTGTGTCTATATCCCACCCTTTTGTACTTCTCTCTCCCCCCCTCCCTCTCTCCCCAGTATCTATTTGTCACCCACTCCCTCCCTCTATCACCTAACTCTCTCTCTCTCTCTCTTCCTATCCTTCCCTATCTATGTCTCTCTCTTTTCCCCTCTCCCCCCTCATCATATGTATCTATATCTCCCTCCATCTCTCCTTTATCTCTCTATCTCACGTCCCCAAACACACACACACTCTCTCTCCATATCTATCTCTCTTCCTCCCTCCCTTCGTCTATCTCTCTCTTCTTCTCTCTATCCCCCCTCCAACTATATGTCCATCTCCCTTTATATCTCCTTCTTTTCCTCTCTATATCACCCCCCAAACAAACACACTCACTCTCTATATCTATCTATCTCTCTCTCCCCCCATATTCCTCTCTCTCTCTCTCTCTCTCTTGTAAATACCTCTCTCTTTCCACCTTTCTCTATCTATGAATTTCTTCTTGCCTCCCTCTCTCCCCCCCTCCAACTTCATCTCTATCTCCCTCTCTCCTTATGTCTCTATTCCTTGCTTTCTCCCCATTTCTATTTAACCTTCCTCTGTCTCTTCCCCCGTCACTCTCTCTTTCTCTCTCTCACTCTACCCTCCAACTATGTCACTATTTCCCTCCCTCTCTCTCCCCTTCAAACTCCATAACTCTCTCTCTCTCTCTCTCTCTCTCTCTCCCCCCACCCTCGAACTCTCATCCCCCTCTCTCTTTTAAATTTGATCCTATTAAATTGTATTTAAAAAAGTATTGAATTAAAGAAACTCAATTGGTTGTAAATATTAAACATATATTTTGGATCAATCATGTCAAAGAAAATACAATAAGAAAAAACTTAAAAGAATCATGTGCTATTTGTTCTCTATCGTTGTTAGTTGCTTTGTTTTCTCTCATCGCATTTCTTTTCTTGCTCTCATCGCTTGGATCCTTAGTCACGATGAATCTATGCTATTTCTTAATAATAATATTAGTATATTATACCAATTTCACATCTCTAGATATAAAATTATTTTCATTTTTTATTTTATTAAAACCTTGGTTAATTTAAGTGGGAATATTTTTAGTAGTTTTTTTTTTTCCAAAGAAAAAATTGAACCATATATTGAGTATATAGAATGTTACATAGTATATGCATATAGCATTCAAAGAACTGCATTTTTCTTTTCAAAAGAGGAAAAATGGAGTTGCGACTGATTAGGAGGAAGAAAAATCAATCCTCCCAGCCCTATCAAAATGATGAGAAAAACGTCTCCTTTCAGCCCCCGGGCTTCCCTAGTGATAGGAAAGTATACGGCCGAAACAGGGATGGAAGAAGATTGGTTCTATTTGTTCCCACAAAAACTTAAACTGGGTGGTAGACACTGATCCAGTTTTGAAGTCTATAGTCACATAGTACCAATAAATGAGGAAATAATCGTGTCCCCGATCTCCTCTTAAGAGGAAAACAATTGAGACAAGGAAGTTTTTAGGATATGTTTTAGTGTTGAAAAGTAAATATAAACAAAAAGTCTGAAGTTACCAACAGTTTTTTTACAGTGCCATGCTGAGGAATATTTTTAGTAGTTGTGAGGATATAGAATTTATATATATCTCAAAAGTAATTAAAACATTTTTTCTTTTAGATTTAATTTTAATTTTTTTTTTATAAAATTCAATTAAAATAAAATATCTATAAAATATTCACATTGTGAAATATGTTAGTGTTTTTTCCCACGGGGTGTAGCTCAATTGGTGATCATTGATCACCTTTTTCAAAGTCACGTGTAAAGCAAGAGATTTAATGCTCAATTTAGACCAACAAAAAAAAATTGTGTTGGAGTTTTTGGGCATGTGGTATTCATAAGCCATGGTATTGGCCCATGATATTGTAACAAAGTCTATTTACAGGTCAATTATATCCATGTTAAAGAGGGGGTGAATATTCATGGTTAAGAATATTGTCATATTGCTATAAAATATTTTGTTTGTGAAATAAGTTATAGCTTTTTGGTATGTGGTATTGATAAGCTATGGTATTGGTACAAGGTATTGTATATTATTTACAAGTTAATAATATACATGGTAAAGTGGGGGAGAATATCCATGGTAAGGAATCTTATCGTATTGCAAGTACTACTTTTTTATGTGCTTGTTAATTAAACTTAAATATGGCTATGGAATCACTATTTTAATTTATAACTTAAAATACATCTTAATTAATATGTTTATTATGACTTTCTTTTATTTAAAAAATTGTTTGTAATTTTATTGATAAAAACAAAATCAAAATATAACAAATTAAATTTTATTACTTTTCAACTTTTTATTCCTAATTTACCCCAACATTTTACTCTTTACCTTCATCCTAACTCTTTTTTTATTATTTTTTAATTTAAAACACATTTAAAAATATTGACAAACTTTTTTACATTATACCTACACATATCTCCTATACTATAATGTAAATTTAATAATCTCAAAATATTTTGGACCGTGTAAATTTGATAATCTTGAAATATAATCTTCTCATTAAGTTAAATAATTAAAAAATAAAAGTTCACATTTATCAAGTTGAAGAATAACAAATGAAAATAATTTATTATTTCTTTTGACACATTGAAAAAAGTTGATTAGACTCTTTTCCGCCAGTGTCCCGATTCCCTAGGGCAATGTTGGTGAGGCACTACTAGGAAATAGAAAAATGAAGGATTTCATCAATTTCCTCCATGGTTAGTCTGGTTATATATATGTTTTGGCTTTCAAGGTTTGTTGTTTTATTTTTTTAAATCTTTTTCTTTATTTTATTATATTCTTTTAGGTATTTCATTGGTTGGCATGCTGATCAGTCTTTGGCTTTTCTTTCTTGATTTCCGAAATGAGAAGCAATTCTTGATTTTTATAAAGATTGATGGATGAGCAAGATTCAACGTGTTGGATTGTCACTGTATTTTTTGTTCAAAATCTTTCTGTCCATTGAAATTTTAAAATAAATAAAAATGAGCAATCTCTGTTATGATTAAATTGTAGCAATATTTCATTCATATTCTTTTCAGTGTTGGGCTAGAAGTATGATAGCCCATTTGACATTCTGGGAGAGCTTATGTTTTATTTTTTGTGACATTGCAGTATACACAAGATCCAAAAAAAACTGCTCATTTAAAAAGAGTCAAAAGTTAAATGTGAGTTCTCTAATCATTATTTTTTTCTCTGGAGATCCATTCCCCTTTTCCTTCTTTCAACGTGTGGAGTATTTTCTAAACCACGGGTTTTTCTTTCAAAGTGAAAATAATGTGACAGTATTTTCCTTTGCTTCCACGGCTTCTCGCCAATACTTCTGTAATTATGGTCATACTTTTCTATGTGTTTTTGTAGTTTTTTTGCTTCGTAAGATATTTTTATTTCCAATTGACTGCGGATGGAGGTGCCATTGGTTTAGTGCGAAAAGCATTTGAAATATGGAAGAGTTCCCAATTTCATGGAGAAATTTCGCTCGATCTAATCAATAGCTTGTCGTGGTCACTCCTTAGAAGTCCCTTACTTCAATAAATTTCTGTTCTCAGCTATGCAGAATAGATTTTGTTTACTTGGTTTGGAATTGAGTATGGAGAGATATAACAGAAGAGATAGGCTTATATGAATTCCAGAATATATTACAAACCTTAATAAAGTAACTGCATTTCATAAAATTTGTGGGTCCAGGACTTTAACGTTGGCAAAGTGTGTAATGTTCAGTGGGTGGAGAATAAATAGTTGCCACCTACACCAAACTAGGGATCCTATTCCGAATATGATTTGGCATATGTCCCCCAGATGCCATGCAAACCACTTTTCCACCTATGGAAGTTCTATCCAGGGCCTTCCATACATTCGGTCCGTTGGTGTATTTATTGGGAATCTTATGCCATTCTGCCATAGGTTTGCTTGGGAAGTTTTTGGCTGGAAGAATTTTGAAAACGAGAGTGCTTTCCATGAAGAGCCTTTAAAGATTCTTGACTGCCAGAGCCTTGGTGAAAAGACAATTTTTTTTTAATTCCCATCCTATGTAATCCTTTGGGGCAACGAGTTGTGTCCAATTAACGAATGGGATATTTTATAAATATTTAAAAATAGTTTTTTTATTATTTTAATTGGTTAGTTGAAGATACAAGTTGATTGTTGTGATTTCTCTATTTGATTTTCATTTTTCCTTTCCTTTCAATTTTCCTTTTGGATTTCGAAGTTCATCATGGCTTGGATTTATTTTATAGTTGAATTCTAGTAAATTTTTTGATTGTAACATCAAATATTTGGTGGTCAAAACATTGAGGGATAAGTGGTCTGTAACTTTTTTAAGTTTCTTATATTTATTGGATAATAAGTTTTTCTTTTATTATGCTATGACAAAGGAATGGTGGGAAATGTCAAAAACATTCAAAAGTGTATATAAAGTTTAGAGTTACAAAAATTATCATGTTTTTCTCATTTGGCATGAAATAATATATTAATGTAATATTAAATATCTATACAAGTTCATGTTAATAGTGCACGATTAATATGTTGGTTCCTATCAACTTAGTGAGTTTTGTTGCATGCCTTTATTTTCTAAGTAACTTGTCATTTTTCTATGGGCACCTATCTCAATAATTCAACATATTTCTACATCTCAACCATCCAAAAAGCTGCTATAATGGATTATTGTTGATGAGGTTGGATCTTCGTCACTTTCATGTCTCTTAGTGTTAACTTTGAGAACAAATTGACCATTATGTGTTTTGAAAGGAAGGTCATTGTCATCTCCAACCTCGAAAATTTGATTTTCATTTTTTTTCGTTATTTTTATTACCCTTTGTGAGAATTAGAAATCTAATTGTGGATTTATGGCAATCATTCTACATCTTTTCTTCCACCATTCAGAGATTGTATTCCCTCTCAATGATTATGCTATATGAAATAAGTTCACCACCCCACCAATTTTAACAGTTGAAGAAAATGAGCAAGAAGAATCCTACAAGTGGAAAGAATTTCAATTTGGATAGAAAATTATAAAGTATATTTTTAGTAAATACGATACCAAATCTAAAAGTTAAAAAAAAAACATTAATTCAACATTGGCCAAATTCAGTGTTGAAAATAAAAGTTTGAGTGAGGATGACTTTGATGAACATTGGAGTAAAAATGTGAATAATATGGGAAATACTAATGATAAAGTGAGAGAACCATATTATAACTTTCAAAAAAAAAAATTAGTGGAATGAAAATTCAAGAGAAGTTCAATAACAACACAAAAGTGAGCATAAAGCAAAAAAGATGTATGAAGAAAATTGATGGCAACTCTAATAGCGACGAATCAAAATTAGACAATCCTAGTGACAAAATGTAAGGCATGTTGAAACCCAATCTCAAAACTTGTAAACCTATATAAGAGAATACAAATGGAATTAAACCTTTCAGGTAGGGTGATGGCAATAGTATGTGTGAAAAAATGAAGAATATACAAGGTAATGACATCTTCTTTCACTTTTCCAATGTAGTTGATGATTTTTTTATTTGTTATATTTTTTGTAGAAAGGGGAAAATTTTTCCATTCTTCCCAAATCAATTCTATTAAAAATTTCACAAAAAATAGTAAGGTTGTTATGATTTAATAAGCTAGTTAAATTCAAGGAGCCTTTGAATGCCTCAAATATAATCAATATTACGCTCTATAACATTGTTAGTGCACTATGTCCATTAGGATTTCTACTAAATTTACATGGTTAAAGATGATAGAGAAATCAAAATTGAAGGTCCTTGATGGTCCATACCTAGAAGAGAACAATGAATCTAATAGAAGGATGTGTTTCCTTGCTTTCTTTTCACTGATTAAATCATTCTCATCAATACTATCATTATAGTAAAATATATTTTGCAAAGATATCACAAAGATATTAAAATGATATTGGTGTCAACAAAAATGACATTTCCTTGAATCATTAACAATATCTACAATGCCTCAACAAAAAAAAAGATGTCTAATGATGATCCATTCCCCGTCACCTCTTTCATGACCATACTTTAGATAGATAATGGTTGATGGTCACATCAGTGAAGATATAATCTATTTATGGAATCACAAAGTCAAATCCATAAACAAAATCAACTCATTCAACAAGATTAAGTGACCTGGATAGGTATTCCCTTCATTTATAGTGATTCACTATCGATAATTCATAACAATATGGTTTCATTTCATATCTTGGGGTGATGGGAAAATTATATCATATTGGATATTGTCTGGATATTCCATAAAATCATATTAAAAAGGTTGTTTGATGTAGGATTACAACATGTAATATGCGTGACAATTTTTAGTTGGAATGGCTAGGTTAGGGGTTAAATGTCCATTGAAAAGGAAAATGAAATTTTTTAGTGTCACTCATTAAAAAAACATGTAGTCTAAAAAAGAAGAATTTTGGCCCAGAATCTGGCAAAGATTTTGAAAAAATCTGGCAAATATTTTATCATAATCTTGTTTACAGTTGTTAAAATTAGTATTTTGAGTGTCTTAAGGGTTGTTTATAGTGTTGAATCCATTTGCACTATCAAAAATTGATTCCAAATACTCCAACTACTTGATTTTTTGAATTTTAGTTGACCGGATTCTGGCAAAAAACTATTTTCCAGGCTATTCCACTACTTGGGTAGACAACTTCTTAAAAAAATGCAAATGGTTGTTTAAAGGAAAGGTCTCAAGTGGTTGGAAAATTCAAATAATAACTAGCAAGTGCTTATGCAATTCTAACATAATTTGGAGTACAGGTTTTAGCTACAAAGGTTTGGAGTACTACAAGTGTCTTAAAATATTCCTCTGGCATAAATATTGGAGTGATTATGTTTATTATAAATCTTAAAGGCGTATAATTTTTCTTTATAAAAAAATTTCGGGATCTCTGCTAAGTCCTTCTCTTATTGGAATATTTAAGTAAAGGGTAATTCTAACCGGAACTATACACTATATTTTAATGCATAATATATAACCTCATGCTAGAAAGATGTATTGGATAGATTATTCAACCAATTAAATCAACCCTTAAAGCCCAAATGCAAACAAATTTATAATAATATTCGAAACAATTTACTAAAAATAAATTATCATTAAAAATTCCAAACATGTTTGTAATATTGTAGCTTAAAGGTGTTATCAATTCACCATTTTTCAACTACTCAACACAATGAGAAGGGGAATTTATATTTTTTCTTGAAATATAAAAATAATAATATTAAACTGAGCTATGTTTCTCCATTTTACTCAATGGAATACCGTCCCAACCGTTTAATATTACTCGAGGCCTCCGTCAAGGAGATCCTTTATCTCCGTTTTTATTCATTATAATAGCTAAAGGATTGGGAAGGTTAATCAAGGCTCATCTTGTAGAAGGGAAGCTAAAAGGTTTAAAGTTGTGGGGACCAGATCTTCCCTTGACACACCAACAAGTTGTTGATGATACTCTGTTATTTTTCCAGGCTTTGGTGAAAGAGGTTAAAGCTATTTTAAAGATCTTGGAAATATTTATGGAAGCATAAGGTACTCTTATTAATACTGATAAATCAAATGTTTATTTCTTTAACTCTAACACTGCAGCTCAAAATTTCTTATCCAAAACTCTTGCTTTCAAAATAGGTTCTTTTCCTATGAAGTATTTTGGAATGAATTTAAATACTACTCCAATAAGAATTGCAGACTGGAAAGATATCACTATAAAAGTAGAGAAAAGAATACATAATTGGGCATTTCGAGTGTTGAATTCTCCTGGTAGAATCATCTTTTTAAAATCAGTGCTTCAATCCCTTCCTCTCTGTCAGTTATCAAGAAGATCTTGTCCTAAAAGTATTTGTAATCAATTAGTTAATCTCTTCAAGAAGTTTCTATGGGAAGGTGCTCAGCCTAATAGGAAATGGGCTTTACTTACATGGGAAAAAATTATTAAACCCAAACCTGCAGGAGGCTTGGGACTGTGAGACCCTTCAGTTTTAAATAATGTAATGGGTGCTAAACTGTGGTGGCGATGGATTCAAGGAGGACACAATCTCTGGAAGAGTATATGGGAAACAAAATATGGTATGCCACATTCAGTTACATATAAATTAAAAGTGGATATAGTACCAAAAGGATCTTCAATCTGGAATCTTGCAGCAACTAACAAGAATCTTATTTGCTCTCATAGTTTCTGGGAAGTGAGAGAAGGAAGAACGAGACTCTTTTGGGAAGATTCATGGCAGGAAAGAGAAAAAAATTTCAGTAGACTGGATTTAGGAGAAATCTTTCTTTTTACCAATACTCCAAACTATAGACTAATTAACAACTATTGGTGCCAACAACAACATAGTCAGTGGAGAAAATTGAAGGAGAAAATCCATTGGCCGGAAGCTCCGGAAACACATCAATGGACCAACTTAGCAAAAGAACTCAAATCAAGAAACATTTTCCATGCATCCGGTAGTGATATTCTACGACGGGGTTATCAAAAAAAAGGGATGTTCACTATCAAGGAAGGATATCATATTCAATCTCAAAATTCTCTTAACAATGAAAGAATGATATGGAAGAAAATATGGGCATCAAAACATTGGCCAAAAGTAGAATATTTTCTCTGGTTATTAAGTCATCCTAAATTTCTGACATGGGAAAACCTGCAGAAGCGAGGAATGTATGGACCATCCAGATCCTATATGTGTCATACAGCAAATGAGACAATATAACATCTTCTTAATAACTGCCCAATTATAGAGACCCTTTGGAGAAGTATAGAAAAGTTATTCAGACAAACAAATAGAGACAATACGAATATCAATGGAACTATTAAAAACTGGCGTAAAGGAGCATTTAAATGTGAAGTGCTAAACAGATCCTGGAGATTATCAATTGGGTTTCTTTTCTGGAGCATATGGAAAGAAAGGAACCATCATATCTTCAGAGATGAAGAACAAACTATGAATCAAATATGGCAGAAATTGATAAAGAATATAAGAGAAACAATTTTAGTGGAAAGATGGACAGAGGAAGATTGGTAGGCGAAAGTTATTGAAGCTCAAATGCTCGCCAGTTTAAATTTAAAACCTAAAATTTTATATAAAAATATTTGGAAATATAAACCTCTGACTCAAAATATAGAAGATAGGTGGAAGGTTCCTCAGAATGGGTTTATTAAACTCAATTATGATGGCGCTTCAAAAGGTAATCCAGGACAAGCAGGAGCTGGAGGGATCTTTCGAAATTATCAGGGGGAATTTTGTCGAGTTTATGCATTGGATTTGGGCTTTGCTACTAATAATGAAGCAAAATTAATGGTGGTAAAACAAGGGTTACAGATAGCCAAAAGAGAAAACTATCAGCAACTCATTGTAGAAGGTGACTCGGCAATGGTTACAACCGTCCTATGTAAATTACAACAAGGTTCAACTTGGGAAAAAATAAGTAAAATATGGATAACGGCGAATCTAATTTAGCAAATAAGAACGCTGATTAAAGAAATCCAGTATCTGATACCAAGACACATTTGAAGAAAAGGTAATGAGGCGGCATATTATTTAGCTAATTGGGGTTGTAAAAATAATGAGAGAAATTTGGATGCTAGGCCAAGAGATAGAGTCTATAACATTGAACTACATTCCCTTCAACTTATTATAGAAAGAGATCTAAGTGAAAGTGAAGATCCCCGATCGAGGTGGGAGAACGACAGCATGACACCGCCACATGGGAGGTGTGTCAATTGACCATTAAGCCCCAATAATGCCAAGGGGAAGTGGCCTCTGCTCACATGCGTTACAATTATGCACTCAATGTATACCATTAAGTATCTGGACGGACTAGCAGAGTCTCAGCAGCAAGGTAGGGAGTTTATATGGTTTTTTGTCTTTGTTGACAGTTCATTCCTTCGCGAGCTAAAGGAAACTTTCGCAAAGCACCAAGGGCGCTGAAGGAACAGGATAGGAAGCGTATTTTGACAGGGTATGTTTTGGTTCCAATTATTATGGCTTCAATTCTAGTTTTGCCTCTGTGTCTTCCATCAATGAATTCAAAAATATTAACAAGCCATGCAGAAAATTCAAAGTTTTTTGTTTCTTTCCTGGGTTTATTTGGTCTGCATGTGATGATAGAGGGGATTAATTTTAATTTCCTGCCTTGTTTTCGCAGTCCTGAGTTCCATCTAAATTTCTACATGGGGTTTCAACTCTACCTCTTACCTTGTTCTTGCTACTTTAGTTATTATTCTGGGTTATATCTGGCGGCATATTCCATGCCTCCTTCTGTTTATAGTAGTCCAGCTTACACTCTGACCTTTTATCTATGGATGGATTGTAGAATTTGGTATGTTTACTGTGGGTTCGTTCTCAATATCAGTAGTAACAATTAATTTGACTATTCTGTCTATTATGTATCAAAAATGTTGATGTTAATGACCTCTGCTAAAACCCCTTTTTATGTCTGCCTTCATGTTCGAGGTTTTTGGTCAATTCCCAAAATTCGCTTTAATCTATGTAATATTGTAAACCCAGCACAGGCATGGGTGGGTATAGCAGTTGTTGAGAAGTTTGCTGGGTTTTGTTATTTCCATAGCCATTTCCTTAACTTCAAGAACTCCAATTCTATCTTATTCTACAGCAATATTTACTAACCGAACAATTTGTCCTTTTTCAATTTTCAAAGTGCTCATCCTTCAATTGGTCCATTCCTTGCATTATTTCTCAAGATCACAAGATATGAAATCTTTATGATGTTGGGATGGTTTTGTCTGGCATTAGCAGGACGAATGAAAACTACAATCCATACCCCAATATTTTGGTTAAACACATGGAATTTCATAATGATTCTAAGTTTTACCTATTGGTTAATGTTCGCTATACAAGGTTTTTTTATGTCAAAAGGATATACAAGGTATTCAAATCACAATGACAAAAGGAAAGGGAAGAAAAATACATTCCAGTCAGGTAGTTGGGACAAGAAAAAGAGGTAAGAAAACTAATCAGCAGACCCTTGAAATTCTAGCAAAAAACTATGAAATTGGAATTCCGAAGGATATTCCAAAAACTATGCAGGGATGGGAAAGAGATAGTGATGATGAAGAGGATGACATTCAAAACCAGCAGGAGGGAATAGATTTCCTTTCTGACCCAGACAACACAAGAGGAAGAGTTTCGTTATTTCAGCAATCTGTCAAAACTTATTGGAAAATCAAATGTGTTCTTGCAAAAGCATTGTTAAGTACGCAGGAAAAACAAATCAATTCTTCCATATTGTTTGAGCTCCAGTAGATTAAACAAGATATGATGGAAATGAAAAAGGCACATGTACAAGCCAATGCAAGAATGGCAATGATGGAGCAGCAACTACTCAATCTGCAGCAAGCTGAGATGCTAGGGTCAACTGCAAAAGACCCTGCACCTGTTGATTCATCAGATGGTTAACCTCTTTACAAGTTATTTTTTGTATGTTTTTTGAGGATATTAAGTCTACCATATTCTTTATATGTAGTTTCTATGGACGTAGTAAAGGATTATTAGTTTTCAACAGAAGGAAAAAAAACAATACCAATTTTGGTTGGATTATAACTCTTTGAGGTGGCCAATAGACCTGGTTTCCTTCGGGCAGGTTGAGGCTACCAAAAATTGCATAATTTGTATAGCAACTTGCTCTTTACAAAATAGAAAATAGATAGGTCCTACGAAATTTACAAAAAAAAAATATTAAACTTAGCTATGGTGAGTGCACACAAATAGGAAAGAATAGACATTGGATGCATTTATTATTCACAAATGATGCCCTTATAGTACATTAGGTGGCCCTTGGATTCCACATTCCAAGGTCTCTTGGACTTCCTGTGTCTATTCGCATTCTACACCTACCTATAGAGGATTAGGTGTCCAAAATCCCCCTCCTTAATCCGAAGGGCTATGTGTGAGTCCAAGAAGAGAGTTGTAATACAAATCTGCAAAGTATGCATGTCAGCACTAGGTTGAATGAGCTCTCTGAGATGTTGGCATAAAGAGGTGGTTTAAGGATGACCACCAACACTCGAACACTTAGTGCAGTTCCTGGAACTCTTCCAAATCGGGAAAGAAGCCGAGGTCTTCTGCTAGAGGAAGTGCTCCTCATATTTTGAAGAGGGAGACCTTCAACCTGAAGAATGGAGGTCTACAACCTGCGATGGTTTAAGGAGGACCACCAACTCTGGAATGCTTGATGCATTTCCTAGAACTTTACCAAGATTGGCAAGAAGTTGAAGTCTTCTGCTAGAGGAAGTGTCTCGAATTCTTTGAAGATGGAGAAGCTCAACCTCACATAGATGGTTTAAGGTTGACCACCAACCAAAGGCTTGCTTGAATTTCTGTGTCTTTGGCTACAACTCTAAATCTGGAATTACAGGTTGTGGATCAGGCTTGATTGAACTTATGTGTCTTTGGATGAAACTCTGAATCTGGAATGACAGGTTGTGGCTCAAGCTCGCTTGATGTGGCTTCGAAGCTTGTATATGACCATCATTTTCCCCCCTTTGAGATATAAGGTGAGATGATGGAGAAAACTCAACTACAAGACCTTGTAGTATTCTAGAAGAAATTATGTCATATGACTAAAACATCTTCTTAGTTGTTGATGCCCATTTCCAAGAAGCGATCCATCCAAGATGAATCTTTGTTCTTGCAGGAGGCTTGTTTCGGAAGCATCTGTGTGAAGAATGAGTGTGTTGACCACAATGCCTACATGGGTGAATACAAGAAAATGATATTTCATATGGCCAACTCGGTCACAGTGTTGGTTACAATTTGTTATTGTTGTTGTGGAAGAGGAGAAGAGTCTAGAACAACAGTAGGTGAGCTATCATGAAGAAATTCAGCACTCTGAAATTGAATGGGCTTGGAATAGTTCGGAATATGAAATGACACCTCCTTTTCATATCCAAGACTAGTTTTTTGCTTTTTATAGACAAGCTCTCCCAAACGTTTGATGATGGGCTTGGGAAGTGCAAGCTGTATTTTTTCTTTTGCATTCAAATCTGCTCCTGAAATGTTCATTGAATGTGAATCAACCACATCATTATTGAATTGTTTCTTGTGGGAGTCTGTTCCAATGTTCCGAACATAAATAGGTTCATAATGATGACTCCAATGTTGTATTTCTGCTTGCTGAAGATGAGATTCAAGCTGCAAAAAATAAATCCTTTCCTGTGCATTTTGCAGACAAGTTTTAATGTCCATGAGAGTGTTCTTGTTGATTTTCACCATCTCATCAATAGTTGAATGAGTGAGAATATTTAATAGCCTTAATACATCACCAATTAGATCCATGATTACAAATTTTTCAATAGTCAATACAATCAAAGCTTTACTCACTGTAGGTTACTCATGTTATTCATCAAGATGTCATTAAGGTTTCACTAATGTGAAACAAAATCAAATCACAGTCACACTCATATAGATTAATTTCTCTCTATCATATGGATCACAATTTCACTGTTTTGACCCACAAGATCCTTCTTTGCAACTTTCTCTCTTTATCAAAGCCTGCCTAAAATATTGCTTTGACAAATTTTGAATCCAAATAACAAATACAAGATTCAATAATAAAAAAATTGTATCCATTGCTACTTCACAAGGTCTCACATCCCGTATATGTAAGTGACCACAATTCAATGTTATAACAAGCTCTTGTTAAGACCTAGTTTTTTTGCGTAACAACAAAAGCTAGGTAGCATGAATGGTGATGTCACAACACGATTTAATCTTCAATCCAGGTTAAGGACTGTGTTTCAGGGGAGGGATTCTTTTGTTTGTTTTCCAATAAGAGCTTCAACACATACCATAAACCAGCTGCAACTCAACACAGAAGTAATCACACCATATAAAGCTTTCAATTCAACACAGTGAAATCAAACATATTTTAAAAAAAGAGGCACATGGTCTTCAAAAGGAGAGAATCCAGAGCATGCAACATGAATACATCCATTCAACCTATCGCCATTAGAAAAGGAACTCGCAGCATAAGATATGACTTTGTGCAATCAAACATACCAATGCACAACCTTCATTCTTCAATCTATATATATATATATATATATATATATATATATATATATATATATATATATATATATATATATATATATATATTAACGCTTCATCTGGAATGACCATGAGCAGCTCACTAGCAGAGTTTCAAGACTGCTCAACGCACCAACTTCAACACATTTTAATGCAAAGACTAATATGACATTCAACACAGAGATTATGTTGAAAATATTAAAGTCACCTGCCAGCCTTGGGCAGGAAGAAAAGAGTACAAAGGCAGCAGTAGGAGAAGTTTTTGAGTGCACAACACTGTAAATTAAAGAAGGATGGAAGAACAGTAAGGATGAATTAAATTCTTGATGGGCCGCAGACACAAATTGCAGAGGAGATTTGATTTTGTTACGGGCATAGCCGTTCTCACAGTGGAAGGATGAAGATTTTCGTAGTTCAGATCTATGGAGGAACAAAGTTAATTAAAACAGTCATTTCGGGTGTTTAAAGCCCTCAACAACCAGAATGGAGAAAATAACTTAAAACAGTTGAAGTCATTATTTTTTTAAATGGCAGGACAGGTGGTCCCCACCACTTAAGTTCCAATCGGAATCGCAAAATTTTGTGAGCAATGTCTTGTTGATGTGAAGATTTGCGATGCGATGAAATCACAATCGCAAATCGCAACATATAAGTTTCAATGTTCAAGTGTCTTGTTCATATGGCGGAGTTCCGCAAGCGGAACGGTTGCATATAATATACAACCAAACTTTATTATATAATCGCCCTCCACCACGGCCGAGGCCCGTGGGTCCACAGACCATGCAGCATTTTATACTATGATCACAAGGTTTCAATCGCAATGGTTCACTTGGAGGCCTTTTATTGTGTGCTCCGATCGCACCAACAAAAGGGCGAACCCGATGGTCCTTTGCGCAGTTTATTGTTGTATCGCATTCAGATTCCAATCGCAATCAGAAGTTTTGGATGGGTGCATACTATTGTTTAAAGCCCGGACCCGATGGAGTTTATGCAGTGGAATTGACAGCAGTCATCGCTTCCGGATTTCAATCACAATCGCAATGTTCTATTGGATGTTTGCGATGCGATCCAATCGCAATCGCAACATTGCACATCGCTCAATCACAAAGTTTTTGTTAAGTCGATCTGCCGATCGCCAATTGTCGACTGCGATGTGGTCCCCACTCGTACGTCGCGCATTTGAATTTCTTTTTGTTCCGCAAAGGTTTTTCCTTTGTAATTTGGTTTATTTCTTTGTTTTATGTTTTATGTTTTCCGCCGCGTCATATAAAAAGTGAAACAGCCCGAGAGCCTGTTAGGCTGTAACGTATTATTCTGTTTTTCCTGTTTGGCTTTGCACAACAGTGCGGGAGAATGAAATACACAGCAGTGTTGGTCTTATGAGACAGAGTGTGTTATTTGAAAAAAACAGGAGAGTTTTTTTTTTGTGAACTGTGTCTGTAGCAGTCACTACCTTTGTTATCCCTCTGTATTGAGGAAGATTTGTAATAGTTTTGAAAGGAATAGAAGTTTGTTTTACAGTCTGGGAAACTCTGTCTCCTGTCAAAATTTTAATTTCTCTGTGTTTAGAGTAGAGGAGTTTACTCTCTCCATTTCTATTGTTATGGAATTTCAATATTCCAACATGGTATTGGAGCTAGTTTAGGCTCTTTGAAGGTTTCAAAGAAGCTGAAGAAGAAGAAGACTTGTTGCAGTGTTTTCTCCAGTAGTGGGAAAGCTCAACAGAAGTCAAAGTTCAGGTATTTCTCAAGGATATCAGAGTTGTTGTTTGTTTTTTAAAAGTTTTTTTCTTTCAGAGAAGGAAAGATAGTTTGTTTAAGTTCAGAGTTCAGTTTAGAAGCAATGGCTGGACCAAGCACTGGTATGAACATTGTAAATGTTCAACTTCCACAGTTTAATGGAAAGAACTATGATTATTGGGCCATTACAATGAGAGCCCTGTTTATCTCACAAGACTTATGGGAGTTTGTAAAAGATGGTTTTGATGAACCAGCTAATGAGCGGGATTTTAATGCCTTAACTCAAGTAGAGAAGGATATATTGAAAAGCAATATGAAGAAGGACTCTAAAGCCCTCTACTATTTGTATCAAGCAGTAAATGAGAGTGTGTTTCCAAGGATAGCAGCAGCTAAGAGATCCAAGGATGCATGGGAAACTCTGAAAGTAGCCTATCAAGGTATGGGGAAAGTCAAGACAACAAAACTTCAGTTGCTGAGGAGAGATTTTGAAACTCTCTGCATGAAAGAGTCAGATAATGTAGACACATTTTTTACATATGTGATTGGGATTGTAAATCAGATAAGATCCCATGGATAAACTCTTGAAGAAATAAGGATTGTGGAGAAACTTTTGAGGAGCTTACCCTCAAAGTTTGATGTTATTGTTACCACCATAGAAGAGACCAAAGATCTCTCAAAGTTCACACTAGATGAACTTCATGCCTCACTAATAACTCATGAACAGAGATTGAGCAGAGATGAACACTCATCTCTTGAGCACGCCTTCAAGACCCAGATGCCTTCAGGAAGAGGAAGAGGTCAAGGCAAAGGAAGAAGAAGAGGCAGAAGCCAGAACAAAGGTGGAAGGAACAACCCTTCACATTCACATGGAAGGAGCAACAGTCAAAGTCAGAGCCATGGCCAATGCAATAGCCAACAAGGTGGACATCAACACCAACATGCTCATGGACAAAGGTATGACAAATCCAATGTCCAATGTCATTATTGCAAGAAATATGGGCACTATGCCAATGAATGTAGAAAAAAGCAAAATGAGATGAAAAATAATCAGAGTGCTAATGTAGCAAAAGAAGAAAAGAACCCAGGTAATGTGCTGTTAGCATGTAATGTAGCACAGGATAGAGAAGATGATGTATGGTTCTTAGACTCAGGATGTAGTAATCATATGACTGGAAACAGAGCAATGTTTTCCAATCTAGATGAAGAATTAAAATCAGAAGTAACCACAGGGACTGATACTAAAATCTATGTAAAAGGAAAAGGCAGAGTTAGTATTCGAGCAAGAAATGGTGAGCAGAAATTTTTTCCTGATGTATATTATGTTCTAGGTCTGAAGTGTAATCTTTTGAGCGTTGGGAAGCTCATAAACAAAGGTTACAATGTAATATTCAAAGATGATGTGTGCACCATAAAAGATATACCTCCAAGTAAGAACATCATTGCTGAAATACAAATTACTAGCAATAGAATGTTTCCGCTCAAGCTCAATACTGACTTGAAGGGAAAAATAAAAGGCATAGCAGTTGTAACACAAGAAGCCTTTCAAAAGGAAGCAAAAGATGAAAATTGGTTATGGCACCTGAGATTTGGACATCTCAATTTCGGAGGATTAAATTTGCTGCACAGAAAAGGAATGGTAAGAGGTTTTCCATTGATTGAGAAGCTTAACAGCCTATGTGAAGGCTGCATCTTGGGAAAGCAACATAGAGAAAATTTTCCATCAGGGAAAATCATAAGGGCGAAAGCACCCTTAGAGATTATTCACTCAGATTTATGTGGGCTGATGCAAACAGCATCAGTTTCAGGCAGCAATTACATGCTGACCTTCATAGATGATTTCATAAGAAAAGTGTGGGTTTATTTTCTGAAATATAAGAGTGAAGTTTTTTAGAAATTTTTCTATTTTAAAGCTCTTGTAGAGAAACAGAGAGGGTTGCATATTAAATTTCTCAGAACTGATAGAGGAGGAGAATATATATCAAAGGAATTTCTGCTTTTTTGCATAGAAAATGGCATACAAAAGTAGTTTACCACAAGGTACACACCACAACAGAATGGATTTGCTAAAAGGAAGAATCGAACCATAATGGAAATGGTGAGAAGCATGCTGAAGGCAAAACACTTGCCGAATGAGTATCGGGCAGAAGCAACAAACTGTGCTGTGTATATTTTAAATAGATGCCCTACAAAATATGTGATGAACAAAGTTCCAGAAGAAGCGTGGAGTGGCAGAAACAGGGAGTCACCCACATGAGAGTTTTTGGATGTGTGGCATATGCACACATTCCCGACAAGTTGAGGAAGAAGTTGGATAGTAAGGGGGGAGAAGTGCATTTTCCTTGGATATTGTGAAGATTCCAAAGGATACAGATTGTATAACCCATCCACAAAGAAGTTTTTGATAAGCAGAGATGTGCAATTTATTGAAGAGGAAGCATGGGATGGAAGAATTGAGAAAAATTTCAATGTTAAAAGTTGTTTATCTCATGATGAAAATGAGGGAGATGTGATTGAAATTAACAACTCATCCGTTGCACAACCTCCACCAACACAAGGACAGCAAGGGATGCCTCAAGTGGTAGCGAGAACACCCTTGAGAAGAAGCGGGAGTGCATCTCCAAGCACACCACGTGGAGCAGAATTAAGTGCTTCATCAAGCACGACTACACCAAGTTAAAGAGGAACAAAGTTCAGAAGTATTAATGAAATTTATGAGCAAGGAGCAGCAAATGAAGGTATGAATTCTCTATCTGCTTTGTATTGTCAAGTTGATGATCCTATTCATTTTGAAGATGCTATTAAAGATAGAAAATGGATAGAAGCTATGGATGATGAAATTAATGCCATCGAGAAGAACAAAACATGGGAGTTGGTTGACCTCCGAGAAGGTAAAGAAGTCATTGGAGTTAAATGGGTCTATAAGACCAAAAGCAATGCTGAAGGAAAAATAGAAAGACACAAGGCCAGACTTGTTGTCAAGGGATATAAGCAGAAGCATGGAATAGATTATGAAGAAACTTTTGCACCTGTTGCAAGAATGAAGACAGTAAGAGCAGTGCTATCAATAGCAGCACAAAACAAATGGAAAGTATACCAGATGGATGTAAAATCTACATTTTTAAATGGTGTTTTAATGGAAGAGGTATATGTGGAACAACCTCTGGGCTATGAGAAGAAAGGCCAAAAGCACAAAGTATGCAAGTTGAAGAAATCTCTTTATGGGTTGAAGCAAGCACCAAGAGCATGGTACAGTAAGATAGACTCCTATCTACTGGAAAATGGATTTGAAAAGTGTGAGGGAGAACCCACCCTCTACATCAAAGAAAAGGATGGTAAAATGTTGATTGTTGTTTTATATGTTGATGATCTAATTTTTACAGGTAATGATGATTACCTTATTGAAAATTTTAAAACAATCATGAAAGAAGAATTTGAAATGACTGACATGGGTTTGTTGAGATACTTCTTAGGAATAGAAGTAGAACAAAATGAAAAAGGGATTTTTATTTCTCAAGCAAAGTATGTGAATCAAGTTTTGGAAAGATTTAATATGCAGGAGTGAAAAGCTGCAATTACTCCCACGGTAATGGGATTGAAGTTGAGTTAAGATGACAGCAACAAGGATTTTGATCCAAGCTTGTATAAAAGCATAGTTGGTAGCCTCATGTATTTGACTGCAACTAGGCCGGATATTATGCATGCAGTTAGCTTAATTTCCAGATCTATGGAGAACCCAAAAGAAGCACATTGGCAAGCAACAAAGAGAATTCTGAGGTATGTTAAAGGAACTAAAAGATTTGGTATTTTATATACTGCTTCAGAAAATTCAGAGTTAGTTGGTTACACTGATAGTGATTGGGATGGAAGTGTAGATGATCGGAAGAGCACTTCTGGGTATGTTTTTCATATGGGCTCAGGAGCCATTTCATGGGCTTCTAAGAAACAGCCTATTGTAGCATCATCTACAGCAGAGGCAGAATATGTGGCAACTACAGCAGCAGCGTGTCAAGAAATTTGGATGAGCAGAATGTTGAGAATTTTATGCCAAGAACAGGTAAAAGGGACAGTGATTTATTGTGACAATAGCTCAGCTATTGCATTGTCAAAGAATTCAGTATTTCATAAGAGAACAAAACACATAGATACAAAATTTCGTTATATCATAGAATTGGTGAACAATGGAGAAATTGTTTTACAGCATTGTAAAACAGAGGAGCAATATGCAGATATTTTAACAAAGCCATTGGGGCAGAAGACCTTTGAATTTTTAAGAAAATGTTTGGGTATGATTGATAACCCAGCAGCTGACTTTAAGGGGGAGTGTTGAAAATATTAAAGTCACCTGCCAGGCTTGGGCAGGAAGAAAAGAATACAAAGGCAGAAGCAGGAGAAGTTTTTGAGTGCACAACACTGTAAATTAAAGAAGGATGGAAGAACAGTAAGGATGAATTAAATTCTTGATGCGCTGTAGACACAAATTGCAGAGGAGATTTGATTTTATTACGGGCGTAGCCGTTCTCACAGTGGAAGGACGAAGATTTTCGTAGTTCAAATCTACAGAGGAACAGAGTTAATTAAAACAGTCATTTCGGGCGTTTAAAGCCCTCAACAACCAAAATGGAGAAAATAACTTAAAACAGCCGAAGTCCTTATTTTTTGAAATGGCGGGACAGGTGGTCCCCACCACTTAAGTTCGAATCAGAATCGCAAAAGTTTGTGAGCAATGTCTTGTTGATGTGAAGATTTGTGATGCGATGCAATCGCAATCGCAAATCGCAACATATAAGTTTCAACATTCAAGTGTCTTGTTGATATGGCAGAGTTCCGCAAGCGGAACGGTTGCATATAATATACAACCAAACTTTATTATATAATCGCCCTCCACCACAGCCGAGGCCCGTGGGTCCACAGACCACACGGTGTTTTATAATATGATCGCAAGGTTGCAATCACAATGGTTCACTCGAAGGCCTTTTATTGTGTGCTCCGATCGCACCAACCAAAGGGCGGACCCGATGGTCCTTTTATGGCGCAGTTTATTGTTGTATCGCATCCAAATTCCAATCGCAATCGGAAGTTTTGGATGGGTGCATGCTATTGTTTAAAGCCCAGACCCGATGGAGTTTATGCAGCAAAATTGAAAGGAGTCATCGCGTCTGGATGTCAATCGCAATCGCAATGTTCCGTTGGATGTTTGCGATGCGATCCAATCGCAATCGCAACATCGACCATCGCTCAATCACAAAGTTTTTGTTAAGCCGATCCGCCGATCGCCGATTGCCGACTGCAATGTGCTCCCCACTCGTACGTTGCACATTTGAATTTCTTTTTGTTCCACAAAGGTTTTTCCTTTGTAATTTGGTTTATTTATTTGTTTTATGTTTTATTTTTTCCGTCGTGTCATATAAAAAGTGAAACAGCCCGAGAGCCTGTTAGGTTGTAACGTATTATTCTGTTTTTTCTGTTTGGCTTTGCACAGCAGTGCGGGAGAACGAAATACACAGTAGTGTTGGTCTTATGAGACAGAGTGTGTTGTTTGAAAAAAACAGGAGAGTTTTTTTTTTGTGAACTGCGTCTGTAGCAGTCACTACCTTTGTTATCCCTCTGTATTGAGGAAGATTTGTAACAGTTTTGAAAGGAAAAGAAGTTTTTTTTACAATCTGGGAAACTCTGTCTCGTGTCAAAATTTTAATTTCTCTGTGTTTAGAGTAGAGGAGTTTACTCTCTCCATTTCTATTGTTATGGAATTTCAATATTCCAATAGATTATTCAGATAATAATGACGGGACAAAAGACAAGTATGTATCAGTACTTAATAAAATGAACAGAGGGACAGTGTATAACAGAGAGTGGATGAAGTTATAGCAGAAAGAAGTGCCGCAGGTGTGAGGTGATGGCCGAGGGAGGAGAGAGGTATTACAAGAGCAGGAGAGTGTAACGCGTAATTAAGAGTATTGAAGAGTCTAGCAGGAGAGTGTAACACAATGTTTGGATGAAGATATGGGGACTCGAACCTGCGAAGTTCTTCCACTGTTAGGCGGCTTCATATGTATGACTGTCGAGTACCAGTCGAAGGACCTTCCATTCGCATTCAGCCCGACTGACGCTGGTTTGGAAATACAAGAGTTTCCAATCAAAAGGAGCTTTAAACATTTCGAGTAGATCCGCAACTCCAACCGTTGAATATCTTATGCTTTTCTAGTGTGTCTAATAAGCCCACTAAGCAGCAGAGGCTCAATGTAGTTGTTGTGCCGAAAGGTGGAGTCCGAGAGTCGCTCTATGGGTGATGTCGGTGACGACGGTTGCCTATGGATACCGTTCCTTCAGGACGCTGACAGACCGATTGTTTGCAACAAAATTTGTATACTTGGCAGAAATAAGGATTAATAAAAGACACCATTTGATTGCGAAAGTGGGTGTTTCAAAGAGATATGAAGTGCAGGATCCAAGAGCATACGCTGTGGAGCAGTGGGATAGAGCGCACTATAGTGGGATCAAACTCGGATGGTTATGCCCCAACGAACTTGGCACTAGTTATCAAATAATACCAGTTAGATAAAGAGTGACAAGCGCAGGGAGCACCTCTGCGAACTCAGAGCCATGGCTTCCTAAGGGACAACGGCTCGGTAGACTATGACTCTGCAACATAATGAGAGAAATGGTTGGCTACGAGCTGAAGCCGAGGGAGAGAGATCGGTGCCGAGAGCTCGAGAACACCTGAGCATTAAACAATGCAATATTTCAGTGCAAAGAAACCGATTATGAACGCAGCAGTGGTGAGTAAGGGATGCATTAAGGGATCAATTGAATGAGGGATAGCACATCGAATGAATGAGGGAATCGACTAGGGAAAATACAATGGGAATTTGACATATTCATGCTACAGTTTGCAGGAATGGACAATGTAGAGAAATGGTCGAGGTAAAGGCTGAGGAAAATGTCAGCCAACATACCTCGAAAAATAGTGTCAAGTAAAAAATCGATAGGGAGGAAAAAATCGATAGGGAGGAGAGCATTATTTTACAATGTCCACACATCATCGCTTTGATACGATGTTAAAATCAGATATGGTGTACACATACAAATAGGAAAGAATAGTATTTGTTTTACAAAGACCACATATTATGGTTCTGATATCATGTTAAACTTATTTATGGTGAACACACACAAATAGGAAAGAATAGACGTTGGATGCATTTGTTATTCACAAAGGGTGCATTTATAGTACATTAGGTTACCTTTCTATTTCACATTTCAAGGTTTCTTGGACTTCCTATGTCCATTCGCCTTCCATACCTACCCATAGAGGATTAGGTTTCCAACAAATAATTTTAGATTAAAAGAATTGCAAATCTTACAATTTCAATGATGTCAAATCCATTTTTGGGTAAATCCAAAATTGGCAAAAACCACCCAAATATATTACAAATATGATTAAGTGAAAATGACCGAAAATATAAAATATTTAGTATTCTTCCATTTGTAATTATTGAAACTAATATATCATATTTACATGTACAATAATGCTCAAAGAAATGCATACTATCAAACTAATTACTAACTTAATTCAAAAGAAAAACAATGCACTAAAAATAATATATATGCATGGCAAATAATACATCTTTATTACAACATGTTACATGCAACTCAAGAGTTTATTTTCCATGGAGGAAGAAAAAAACCATTCTCATCTTACCTCACCTTGTTAGTATTGCATTAAAGTCCATGGCTCCAAACATCATTATAAACCTTAGGAAACCTAGTCAATGTTTATTATAGGGTGATTAACACTTTTTGGTAGTGCCTAATGAGTTTTTAAAGATAACAGCAACGATGGATAATCAAACAAAATCAATTTCTAGACTTACTCGAGATCAAAGGCTGTTTAAAACGTAATCTATAATCTATCATTTGCCTACCTCTGTTTGGATTACTTCTCAGTTCCAATTAAATCAACCTTATTGCCATACCTGACAATTAAACCAAACTTATTTCCATACCTGACAATTAGAAATGGAGTTACTACTACAATTTAAGTACAATCGAAGAGCCAAGATACAATTTACTTTATTCTTTATGGTGGTTGAATATGGAAAATGGAAACAATGTGTTAAACAAGACTAAGACCATTTGCATCCAACCTCACCCAATAATTTTTGTAGTGAAAAAAATGGCACAATAAATCATACGAATCCCTAAAACTTAATCAATATTTATTTTTGAGATTGTAGACATCCATTGATAAACTACCAGTCTTGCTAGATATAACTTGTGAGCTTTTGCAACCTGTAGCAAACCCAACTATAATTAACCAACCAATACCAAGAGTAACTTGATCACCTTTGTAAAATTCTCTATTTGACTTCGATCATCACTACCGCTATAACATTCCAAATCAACTAAACTTTACTACCATAAAAATCATATTATATGTCGTGAAGACTTTAAATTCTAACAAATGTAACGTGGAATATTGACGTGTGATGATGTTCATCGCAGCGGGAATCAAAATGTCGTAATCCGAAACGAATGACTGCAGTTGATTGGAAGGAATCTGAAAAAGCATGAAAACTTACAGATAAATAAATATACTTTTACTAGCTTTATATCTAATCTACATATATATAATTAAATTTACTAGCTTAATATCTAAGCTAAGCTACTTATATATGACTATATATCGGCAAGCACGCCAAACCGTGTTTGAAGCACGCAATACATATTCAGTTACATCTGAAGTAAAATTTTAGATTTCTGTGGCAGTTATGGCAACCAGATCCAAATCCAAAAAGAAGGTCCGATTCGCCGAGCCTCCTGTTAATGAGAAAAATGACCATAACTCAGTGCCGGCCTCCGTTGCAGTTGGAGAACGCAATGCAACATATTCTGGTAAAGTTATTCATGGCGTTAAATCAGGAGCTGAGGAGGTAAATTTGGACAAGGAGGCGGAGAAACTCATTGCGAGACAAAGAAAGAAATTGGAGATGGAAGGATTGATATCGGAGATGGAGAGATTGATATCAATAAAGACGGTGGAGAGTTGCAGGCTCAAGCCACCAGCTACTGAAAATGTGGAGGAAGCAAACGACTTCATTGCGAAACAAAGGAAGAAATGGGAGGCCGAGAAAAGGGCCGAGAGCATGCTCAGGAGAGGCTCGTGACCATAAAGATCTAAAAGTATTTTGATTTTTCGGCAGAAAGAATTTTCAACTATATAATATCAGTGTAGTGGTATAAATTAAATTATTTATAAATATTAATTTATAAAAATCTTTGTTCATGCAAATGGTTAAAAGAAAATGAAGAAAAAATTGGAAGAAAAGAGATATATGTCAATGAACGAAAAGGGTAGAGAGCATGCTCAAGAAAAGTCTAAAAAACAGAGAAAATGGGAAAAAATTGGGAGAAAAGAGATGGATGTCAATGAAAATGAGAAAAAATTGGGAGAAAAGAGATGGATGTCAATGAAAAGGGTGGAAAGCATGCTCAAGAGACGTCTCTGACAATGAAATTTGAAAGCCCCCCATCTTACTTTGAAGCTAATCACTATATTCAGGGGATTTGTTTAACCGGGGCCTCTGAAGGCACGGCATTAAAAGCTAAAAGCCCATCACTATATTTAGGGGATGGGTTTATTTGATGACCATTGTCATGTTTTATGGTAATGTTTGCATGAAAACCTAATTTATATATTGTAGGTCCTAATTTTGATATTGGGATTATAGTTTTAGCGTTCTTATAGTTTTAAAACAAAGTTAATATTTGGTATGTTGTTATAATTTGTGCAAATGTTTTTTTTTTATTGTTTTAATTTGTGTAATTTTTAGAGTGATAAATTTGTGTTATACTTTGAAGGAATTGGAGATATTTGGTATATTCTTTTTTAGATAAGGAACAATAATTTTTTTGGGTATATGTAACAATCTGTAAGTTATATATACTAGAAAATCATGACTTTCGCAAGGATAGAGGCATGTTTGCAATTTTTTTAATCATATTTATGCAAATATGTTATTAATTTTACAAATATATTAATTATTATTTTTTTAATATAAAAATTTCATGGTTTTATTTTGTGTCTTTGCAAAATGTAAATTTGTGATTGGTTTGTTATTTTAAATATATTTAATAAGATGTAAATTACTTAGATTTTGTCGACTTTGATTTTTATGAAGTTTTACATTTAAATTTTATTGAGAAGGGTTGAGTCCTCGAGTCAAGATTTGTCTTCCAAGTGAAATTTAAAAATCACAATCTTCAAAACAAATTATAATCACAATATTTATAACAAATTCTAATGATTAACAATCTTAATGACAACATTTTACAGTTAAACATACTTTATCAAGTCTCACATAATTTTAGTAACAACTCCATCCAATATCATACCATATTGATAATCAAAAATTCTATTTGATATTGTAATCACAATATTAGCATTCTGATTACAATATTAACATTGTTATGTTTGTAAAACCTAGATAAAAATTTGGTATGCTACTTTGTTCAAATGTTTTATTTCTGCTTTTTTAATTTTCATCATTTTTCCATTGTATTAAATAAGTGTTGCTGTGTTGTTGGAAGAAATTTATTTTACATTTTTTGCAATTTTTAGGTTGTTTATGGAATTTTCGGTAATCATATTTTTATAAGAAATATTTTATTATCTTGAAAATCATATTAGTGAACTTATTTTGTGTTTTTATGAAAATATAAATTTTTAATGGTTTTATTTTATGTTTTTGGAAAATGTAAATATTTTTATAGTCTTATTATTAAATATATTTAATGAAATATATTAGTTGCTTGTGTAGATTTTGTTGTTTATGAAATTTTAAGTTTAAACTTGAGATTGAGAATATGAGTGAATTGTGGGAATAAAAATTGTACCAAATGACTTCTAGATTCTATTAAATCTAGCACAAGCTTGATGATAGCTTCATCAAATATAACCCAATCTTAAATAATAACTTCATCAAATTATTTCAAAATTTTGATAAAAAACGTAAAGTCCATAAATATAATTTAATCAAAATCTTATATAATTTGATAACTCTTACAACAAATCTTGATAAAAAAGCAGTCGAATCTGACACAATGTTAATAATAACTTTATAAAATCTTACCTAATCTTAATAACCGCATCTTACATTAAAACAAGTATTGAAAATTTACACTCACCTCAATTTAGAAGCACTTCAATAGGAATATAATATAAATTTATAAATATTTGATACAGTAAAGTTAACCACCACTCATAATGAGCGACAATAATTGTGAAAGTGAGGTAGATTCTTCCCACTATCCAAACAATAGTGGTCTACTTTAGTGAAATATGTGACACTAAACTCTCCACTCATAGTGGGCCACAATAATCGTGAACCCTAAGCTCCCTTTTTCACACAACACCAAGCAACAGGGGTCTACTTTAGTGAAATATAAGATTAAAGTCATGCGTGATTTTTGTAGTTATTATATTCTCCTTATGCAAGGTCATCAGGTAGAGATCGACACTATCATAGTACAGCTATTGCCATCCACCTTGTACACTTTCCTTCATCTTTTTTCTTTCTCTTTTTTTTTTTTTTTAAATAGTGGGATCGGCAACTGGGGTAGCCTCGCGACTCGCGTTACACGGGGTCAATTCTGACCGCTACCACTATAACCACTAGGAACATGCGCCCGCCCCTCTCCACATGGTCCATTTTAGTCTGGGGGGATTTGAACTCGTGACCTCCTGTACAAAGCTCGCTTTACAAATTAACTTCACCGCATTTCAATTACCAACTCGCCTACCCCTGTGGGGCTCACACTTTCCTCCATCTTATAATTACTTTTTTTAAACTTTTTGAAGTGACTTTGTGACCATGTGTCACGTTACATTATGATTTAAAATAAATATATTATGAAGTGACTTTTAAATTATATGGTGGGTTGAGAAATGGTGTATTTCGTGATTTAAAATATATTTTTAATTATTTGATGTTTTTTCGGGAATTTAGCAATTTATTTTTTTGATTATTCAAAATATATTATTAAAAATAACATCTAAAAAAGAAATTGGAATATGTATTATTTAAACAAATCTCTAAAAAAATTAATAAATAAAAAAACATATTTAAAACAAAAACAAATTAAAAAACATCAAAAAATAATAAATATAAATGATGGCTAAAATATTTGCATCAAGATTCAGACACATATTTACATACTTATTTTATATTTATTATATTTATTGGAATGTCTCTATAATTAGTTCATGAATATATATATATATATATATATATATATGAGTGGAGACACTCTTGGGGTTCTAACTCCAAGGTATTTTGTTTTTTCCTAATGCATAACTCAAACTATTTACAATAATCCTAATTCTTTTGGATTAGGTGTCAACATTCCTCCCTTAATCTGAAGGGATATTTGTGAGTCCAAGCATCACTTTGAATCTTTCATATTTTTCTCTTCAAAGTGCTTTGGTGAATATGTCTGTAATCTGCTCATTTGAGGAGCAATGGTGTAGGTGAATTTTCTTGGCCTCAACATGATGTCGAATCAGATGGTATTTTGTATAGATGTGCTTTTTTCGATCATGGAACTTTTGGTTCTTGGAAAACCTTATTGTATAAGCATGTCAATAAAAAGAGGATTTGAATGTACTTATTTCTCCTACAAATATTCCAAAATTTTCGTGAGCCACACAATTTCCTTCGTTGTTTCATTTTATGCCACATATTTTTCCTCATTTTTGGAACCTGTTGGAATTGATTGTTTGCACGACCTCCATGAGACAACTCTTGATCCAAGACTCATAACAAAACCTGAAGTAGATAACCTATTTTCTTTATCTCCATCGAAATATGAATCAGAGTATCCAATCAAGATGAAGTCATCCACGTGTGTATATTTGAGTTGAAAGTCTTGAGGTCCCTTGAAGTACTGTAGAACTCTTTTTGTAACAGACCAATGATCCTCGCAAGGATTTTTTATAAACCTGGAGAGAATTATAATATGAAATTAAATTCTTGGTTTGGTAGTAGTCAGGTAGTTGAGACTTCCTATGAGTTGTTTTTACTTTGTTTGATCCTCAAATTCTATTCCTTTAGTGGATGTGAGCTTTAAGTTATGTTCCATTAAGGTCGTTAAAGGATTTCACTCATCCAGGCCAAACATGTTCAACAAATCTCCAATGTACTTCTTCTGAGAGAGGAATATAAACATTAGATTTTGAGTCAATTCAATAGCAAGATAGTAGTGAACATAATCCAAATCTGCCATTTCAAAACCATTCCTCAGTTCTTTCTTTATGGATGCAATGTATCTATAATTTTTCCCTTTCATTAGAAGATTATCTACATACACCACAATATATATAACTATATTGCCAACTTTCTTGACAAACAAAGTTGCAATATCAAGATCATAATGTGTGAACATGTGTTTTAGAAGATGCTTAGTTAAATTCTCCTACAAGGCTCATGGTTCTTGCTCAAGGCCATACAAGGATTTTACAAGCTTGTATGTTATGTTCCTCGCCATTCACAACAAATCCTTATGGTTGAGACATAAAAGCATTCTCTTTCAAATCTCCATTCAAGAAAGCAGTTTTTATATCCATTTGATGGACCTTCCAACCATTTTTTGTTGCCTTCCAACCATTTTGTGTTGCCAAGGAAAATAGTGTATGGATAGTAGCCCATTTTGTTGTAGGGGAAAAAGTATCCTCATAGTCGACCCTTTCCTTTTGTTCAGAACCTTTTGCAACAAGCTTGGGTTTGTGCTTGTCAAGCAAGTCATTTGTGTTATACTTGTTGTTGAAGACCCACTTGCAACCAATTGGTTTGGTTCCAAATGGAGGATCAACCATATTCCATGTTTCATTCTTTATCAAAGAATCATATTCTTTATGTGTTTCTTCTTTCCATTCATCGTGGGAAGCAACTTCCTTTAAGGAAGATGGTTCACAATCTGTAGAAAAAATCAGTTCATAATCATAAGAAACATCCATATCACCTTGTGAATCAAGATTGTATACATCACCTCTATTATGTCTGGTTAAGCTTCTTGTTCCTATCTTTCCAACCCCATCACGATGAAAAATTGCAAGTGTCTTTGAAAAAAAATTTGGAGGATATTTTTTAGATGGCCCAAGTTGGTCTATTGACTAAGATGGGGTTTATTAAGATTATTTCTCCCAATTATGTCAATCAAATTACTCAAAGTGTCATCAATGGTTGGATTTTCATGTAGGGGAGAGAGTGCTTCAAAAGAATATTCCACATATTGATCTATTACAGGAATCTTGCCTTCAAGTTGTGGAATCTCATTATCAAAACCTTGAAAATATTTTGCGTGTATGTATATATCCAAGTGATCAAGCTACCACTCAACAAAATTATCAGTCTTGGAAGATTCAAGAAAGATCACATCTCTAGATATTATAAACTTTTTATTTACTTCATCATAGAGACGGTATGCCTTGGCGGTATTTGACTACCCCAAGAAGATACATTTGCAACTCCGTTCACTGAGTTTGTTTTCTCTATTACTTAGGTATCAAGGCAAAGCAGGTGGAACCAAAAACCTTTAGATGCGTCACCAAAGGAATGTGGCCATACCACATTTCATAGGGAGTCTTTTTTTCTAGAGAATTAAATAGACACCTATTCTCTATATAAAAAACACAATAGTACTGCATCAACCCAAAACATCAATTTAACATTCTTGAAAAACATCATGGAACGTACCATATTTAAGATTGTCCTGTTCATTCTTTCAGCTACTCTATTATGTTGGGGATTATAAGGCATGGTTGTTTGAACATGTTTGATCCGATGTTGCCAAAGATAGTTTTCAAATTCATTTGAACTGTATTATTTTCCATTATAAGTGTGAATAGAGTCAATATGAGATTGTGCATCATTTTCAATCCATGCATGAAAATTCTTAAATGTTTCAAAAGCTTTAGATTTGTTCTTTAATAAATAAACCCAACACATTTTGGTGTATTCATCAATCAATGTCATCATATATTTATTACCATTTATATAAGGAACATACGTTAGACCACATAAATTAGAAGGAATGAGTTCATTTTTCTATGTGCTCTGGAATGAAAATCATGAAAGGATTATTTGGTGTGCTTTGCTAAGATACAAGCATCACATTGCTTAAGCTTCTTAGGAATTGTACGAAAACTAGTAACACCATTTTCCTTCAACAAACAGATGTTGTCATAGTTCAAGTGTTCAAATCTAGAATGCCATGAAATACTTGATGGAAATGTACCTTCATCATAATGATAATTGTATGAACATTTATGTTCACGAGAAGAGGTTCCTTGCATCTTTAAAGGAATTTCCTTATCTATCCTAGTCATGACAAGTGAGTGATTTGGTGCTTTTCTAACCTCAAATTTTCCATCAAATATGTGAATGCAGTGGCCATGCTTGCATACTTTTACCAAATACAACAAGTTTATCCTCAGCTCCGAGAGGTGTAGAACATCATGTAGAAGAAAGTTTGGAATACCAGGCAGTTTGAGCTAGATGGTGCAAATCCCTAATGGATTGAGGTTTGAATTGCATGCAAATTATATTTCTCCATCAACATTATCATTGAATTATTCAAATAAATACCTCCCTAGATTCATGTGAAAATTTTCTCCAAAATCAATGAAAGTGAAGCATTTAATAACTCTTTAGTTACTCCAATGTTGCAATGCTACACAACATAATGAGTGGACTCTGTTTATTTTCCTTTACCTTTGTCATGTGTTTTACCTTTTTCTTCATTTCTTTCTTGCTCAATTATGTCCCAAGTCAGATTACATGTGGAAGCATCAGGTCCATCTCTATTGCATTGTATGCAATAAATATTAGACCTTTCTCCTTGGAAATGTCTGCCCTCCCCGCCTCTAAAAGTATTCCTCCCTATTCCTCTTCGACCACCTCTTCCTCTAGGAGAAACTGTGCATAATTACTCTGTCTTTGTGAAAAGCACACAAATTCTCAAAATACTGAGGAGTTGCATTCTTCCCAAAAGCGTATTCTCTTTAAACAAACTTCTTCTCAAGGGAATCAAAGGTAATCTCTTTGAGGTTGTCACTTGCTTGCAATGACTCAAGATAATGTGAATAGGTGGGATATAGTGCCTTGACATAAGCTATGATAGGAATATCCATTTCAACACCAATGGATTTTATGTCATGCATAATGCATCTCACTTCTGATTCTAAGGCAAGAGGGTCATCATTTTTCAATTCAAGATTGAACAACTTAATCATCAATTGAACAACTTCAAGTTTAGAGTGTGAGTCATACAATTCTTTCAACTAATTTAAGGCTTAAAATGCATTTTAAAATGGACAAATATGGTGATTCGCCTCTTAATTTATTGATGCTGCAATCAAGGAATACGCATTGTTATTCTTATTTTCCTAAATAGCAAGCTCCTTTTCTACAGTGCGATTTTCTGGTGCATTGTCTCATTCTCCTTCACAAATTCCTTTCCACAACTCATTAAAAATTAACCTGTCATTTATATTCCTTGAAAACTCATGATAGTTCTATTTTTTTGGAGAGAACCACTCCAACCATATATATAACTGAATGCATTCTCAAAACAATTGTCTACTTTTGGTTTCCAAAAGAATTACAACCTTATTTCTTCTCTTCTTGATAAGGTAAGAAATTTATTTACCATATAAAGGCTTTGAATTTAAATGTAAGAATACATAACATGTGAATACTCTTCAATATTATAACACCACTCCTTAATATACTATGTTCCTTATCTATTTCATTCAACTAACTTCATATATTATATTCCCATTACATATGTGTGAACATATAAATATTTTTTTTTAATGAATGAAACATAACCAGCACATAAAGTTCCCTTCACTCTAATCCACTTAAACATATGTGAGCACCTCATGCACTGATATATGACTATTCACCATTGAAAATAAACACCACATGGTCCATCACACTTCATCCTTAAAATACCAAGCGATCTTTATACCTATACATAATTCAAAAAAAATATTCATGCATAAAAAAAAGACGTCAACGCAGAGAATAACTCACGTCATTGCACTGTAAGGTTTTCATACCAACCAAATTCACATCATGTTTTTTACCCACCACTTTGTGGGTGATTTCACTAGGAGAAAAAAATTATCCAAACGGTCCTTAGCCGATAGCCAACAACCCCTTGCAACCACCAACTAGCTCGTTGCACCCTTTCTCTGCCAACTAAGTCATCCATGTGGTCCCTCAACCATTCATGATTGTATGTTTGAAGGTGGTACTCCCATACATAAAGCTATGTCTTGTCATTTTGTAATTGATAATTTAGTTTTATTATCATGTACAGTTTTTAGCAACTATTAATCGGGGGATTCAACTTAAAGAGTGGGCTAGGTTTGTGCTTATGTCCCCTAGACCTCTTTTCAATGTTACCCTTGGATCTTAGTCTCATGGTATATCCTTTACTAACCATTGGGTTTTATGGTGGCACGACATGGGAAACCATGATTTTGATTATGTGGTCCTACTTCCCCATACACATATATCACCCCCCTTCCGTTTATTTTAACCCCATCCATCCGCTTTCTGACTTGGTCCAAATTTCTCCATGCTACCATAGGCTCCATCAGTATTTTCTTCCTTCTCTTGATTGATCCTCATCTATCCCTATTTTTGTAACTCCAACAATAACTCAAGAATCAAGGCATTAACCTCTATAAGCTTTTCCCAGGCCTCAACTAACTTGTCATTTTCTCCCTTACAACTTCTGATCCTTGGCCTCAATCTCTTCAATGTATCTTCCACACTAGGATAATACTCGTCTCCTTGTTCCCTAAATAATCTCTAGGGAGAGTCACAAGAACTATATAGTCTACCATTTTTCTCTTCATCCTTGATTCTATTCTTCCTGCAAGTATACAATTTCAAAAAAACAAATAGATGCCAAGAAAAAATCCATACCTTATTAATGATCATGGAAGGCTTATATCATCTGTAAGATCAATCCACATTATCTTGTACATTTATAATCATAAAAATATCCAAATATTGAGTATATCAACATATACCATCATGCATGACCATACCAAATTGTATACCCTGATCCCATGCATGATGATAATAAATTTGGCACCATTAGAAATTTACCAAGGAGAGCATAATCACACTTTGATACCACCTATAACATACACCTCCCCTCTCATATACCCACTTTTACCAGCTTACCCAGGGTAAAAATTAGATGAGGGGAAGTTATGGCCAGACTCAACTTCCTAGGTGACCTTAAGGAAATGGAGTCAACAAACAAACATTACAGACTTCCATGAGGTGCCACAGGACCCTGCAAGAGTAAACCAACCCCTCTATGTGTCCATCCCCTGAGCCAAAATGGTTTTTCCCAGAGTTTTACCCTGAGTTTCTCCCTTTCCAAGGCATCAATGAAACTAGAAACCCCCAATCGCTCCCACGAGCCTGCATTAGTGTGACTGTGGCCTATTTTACTCAGTGTTGCACGAGAGATTGTAGATTTTTAGGCTATATTCTAGGGCTGGGTCTAGACCATTTCCCAAAAATCCCTGCAACTTTTAGAAATAATAAATTACACAAGGAAAAAAATTTTAAAACAAAAACTGACACTAGGACTAGGATTGACCATCCCCAACTAGGACTAACATTATATCAAACACTTCACAACAATGAAATATACAGGTCATGCATACAAAAATGATCATAACGGACCGAAAATTCAAATGGAACTGATGAAGAAGGATCACCGCCCTCTCCCATTAGTTGTCTTAACATTAACTGGGTCTTGCATCCATTATTATTTTAGTTACAAGTAAAAACATGAAATGAACCATCACTAGAACTAGTCATATAACCATGCTTATAACTATAATATACCCATAGAAATAATCATAAGATGACAACCATTGTAGTCACATAAATACAAGTACAAAGCACGATAATTTAACTTTCATTAAACATAGGAAAGAGCCAACTAGGTTTAGGACTTCCACATACCACCGACCATAGACATGGCTAAACTAAATGATTATTTCAACCTGCCACCATCATGCCATATTCCAAGCATGAATGTGGAATCTCATGGATAAAATAGTCCAGAAAAAACTAGGGGAATGTAGAGGCTAAACCACCTCCACCCTCACCATACCATCATCTCACCTAAACCGGAACCGAAATCAAAAAACTGTACCGAGCTTGAAATGCCTCTAGATCTCATCACTATCATTGAGGATTTTTTTTTCCCTTGTCTCTAGGCTTTATCGCAATCCACACTCAATCACTAAGCCCTTACCGAGACAACACCCTCAGGCTCTATCTCGTATCCCACCAAAATCGGTCCAGGGATTTCTAGGCATCTGGAATGTTCTTGAGACCACCTATGCCCCAGATTATAAAACCATCCGGTCATTCCAAAGATAAAAATTGAGAATAATCCCATCACACCATGGCTATTCGGAAAAGGAAATCAATTTTGAAAACCATTATCAAAACCTAACAAAACCATGCCACTGACAGCAAAAGAACCAAATACCAACATGCACATATTACCATGCATGTCAAAATAAGCTAGGAAATCATACATATAATATGTTACCTACAAGTATTCTTGTTGAAGATTCTCGATGTTTCTCTTCTTGACTAGATCTTTTCTATCATTTTCCTTCCTTTTCCTTCCTCTGCTTGATTTTCCTTCCTTTTCTTGCTTGATCTCTTTCTCCTTTTGGTTCTCTTCTCCTCTCTGAGTGTAATTCTGAAAATGAATTGACAAAAGGCTAACAATTGATGCTCTGAGGTATTTTTGTCATTCATGCCTCTAATTTCTTCAATTTTCCATTAATTTCCTTCAATTTCCTCCTCAAATGCAACCTGTGACCTTTCACGTTCCTTTCTCCTAGTTTCCTTTATTTTCATAAATAAATGTGCCAAAATTACTTTTTTTCCTTTTTAATGAATTATCCATTTCCTTTGACAATTTCCTATTAGCCATAAGCACATCTAGTGATGCCCACTTCGATATCTTTTCCCAACATTCAACTTGGAATACGTTTCCCTTAACCGTGGTCTTATTTTTTTCCTTTATTAACTTTTATTACATGAATGTTTAACTCAGTTTTGTTACATTTCCATTTCTCATGGCTAGGATATGGCTCCCATAAAACCAAAATAAATTTCTCGAGCCATATATATTTTTACGATATTTAATTCAAAAGATGATTTTCTCAATCGTTCTATGTTGGACTCTCAACTATTAAGATCTATAAGAGATCTAGATTATGCATCGAAGGAGATAATTAACATATACTTATTTGAAAATTATTGAGTGATGTATTTTAAATTATGTATTAGTGTCATATTTGAGTTTTTAGTATTTTATGATGAAGATCCGACAATAAGAACAAAGTAATATAATTAAAATTAGGGGTTCTTGTTATATACGAGTCCACGAGAACATATCCATGATTTCATTATGATTATGGTATGTTATAAATATGGTGAGTCATATAAAGTGAGGAACATTATATATATCTTATTCATATATATTTCTAACTATGTGTGTGAAAAATGTTAAGCTCTTTGATTAAATTCTGAACAGATCTAGTACCCAAACACCTATCTTAGATAATTGTCGGATACAATGAGCTATTTCATCTCACATATGGCAGCATGTCTGATGCACGGTAAATTCTTGATACCCTTAACCAAGACCTTTTACTTCGGCTGATAAATTAGAATTGCATTTAATAAACATAAATGAACAATTGCATGCTGTAAAGAAGAGGAACATAAAATTTCAAGATCAACATTCATAAGAACATGTCGTTTGATAAAGGAGTTCATTCAAGAGGGACTACATCTCCGGGCCTCGGTGTGAAGATGGAGTAGGCCGCTGCATTAAGTGTTGTAAGGAGTGAATATGTACATGAATAGTGTTTTATCTTTTGTAGAAGTGAAATTCCCTCACGCAGGAGTGGTTGGACCTCTCTATGAAATGTTCCACTTCCGAAACTCTCATTCACAACAAGGCTCCTATCAGTATGAAAACAACTCACATATAATGACTATGAGTATCCCTCCAACATGGAAAACAAAGGGATCTCAAACAACATACACGTGAAAATGAGTATCTCACCAACATGGCATCAAAGGGACCTAAAACATAATACATATCCATGACAGAAAGTACATCTCACATCAAAACAAAACAAGATCCCACATCAAACATCAACAGGGATCTGTACTGCATAATGCATCTCAGAGACAGAAAGACAAAGAAGTACATGAACTCAACTCATCATATACCTCACGCTGAATATGATTGAAGAATGATCTGCTGTATTGTTGGATCTGAAATCACCATCACAATCGTGGCATCGAAAAGTGTGAAAACAATTGCTCACTCCTTTAAAGCTGTCACCTGCAACTCCACTTTGAAAAAGTGGCCGAAAAATATAAAACTCAGATGGAAAATCTGAACACACCATAAATAGATTCATAGTGTCGAATAGTGCAAAATTAACTGTCCATTTTCTGAATTCTGATGAAGTGAAAATCTGGGGCAAAAAGGAATCTTTTAGATTCCCCCTAGATTCCTCCAATATGTTGCTCCATGGGTGGATTGGAAATCTACAACTCAAAAGGTGAATCCAACGTTGCCATTGCATTCTCTCTGAAAAATCATGAAAAATGATTATAAACTTGACTATATTCCGACATGGAGAAAAATTACCTCCTGGGGAAATTTCAAGGCTCACTGTTCCGCTTCCTGTTTTTGGGCTTGCTCATGGTTCCACCTACATCGAAAAATGTGCTCGCCTCAAACTGTGTGCTACTCTTGCAATAAAATATGATAAACCCCGATCTGTGTGCGCACTCTCCTCCATGGTCTGGCCTAGGCACACTATGCAAAAATGAGTTTATATAAAACTTTTGGGCGTAGATTTCAAAATGAGCCATTGGCTCAAATGCAAAAAAACTAAATTTGTTGGAGGAGAGGTCGGGGGGTCAAATCCCGACCCTCCTAAAGTGGTCACGTTAAGTTTAAATAATCAAAATATCTTTTTTTTTAACATGTCGTATCTTTTTTAACACCCGACCGCATTTATTTTCAAATGGCAAGTTGGGGCTCGGGCCCGTATGGGGTGGCCCGCCCCACATATTCTGTCGTCTCATTTCTATTAAAGGAGGAGTGGATTGGGGCCGTGGGGTAACAACAATTGGCCCTACCCATATACGGTGACAGTTGTATGCTTTGGCATGCGGTAAGGGCTGGCGGTGGGGTTCACAACCCTCGCCACCCGTAATTTGAATATATGTATGGGATTTGTTAGGGTACGTAGAGTCGCCGCATGGGCGGACTGGCGGACCCGCCAGTGGTGGGCTCAACCCCCATCGGCTCCGGATTTTAACAATCATATATAAGGGTTGGCGGTGGGGTTCACAACCCTCGCCACCCGTAATTTGAATATATGTATGGGATTTGTTAGGGTACGTAGAGTTGCCGCATGGGCGGACTGGCGGACCCGCCGGTGGTGGGCTCAACTCCCATCGGCTCCGGATTTTAACAATCACATATATATATATATATATATTATTTTTTTAATACAACTAACCAATACATTTTTAAAAATTCGATTTTAGACCGTAGGAGTGAATTTAAAGAGGCCATAAATTTTCCCGGAATCTGGCCTGAGCTTGTCAGAATCTGGTGGCTAAGAAAGGTTGAATTTGCGCCTTCCTTAAGGCTGCCGAGTCACCAAGTCAACCCAGAACTTTGACTGCTCCTACCTTCTTCATCTGGACTTGTTTTGATGAACAGTTCACAGCACCACGATCAGGATGACGAGATCTTCAACCTGAAGCTGGTTCGAGAGCAATCCAAACAATTTTAGTTTTGTGCTTCCATAAGCCCACTTTGTCCTATGTGTGTCTCTAGAGGCACCTGGATCAATGTCCATAGGATGGTTCAATTACTTGACTATTTTTTCTAGCAACTACAATGATCCATGTAATTTGGAAAAATAATTACTAAAGTGTGTTAATATTGTTAATCATGATAGGCACATCAATGATAGTCAAAGGTAGTGATATTTTAAATGGAGGTTAGGTGTTATCTTAAAGTTGTGGTGGTGTCGAAAGAGTGGTGTCTACAAGATTCCACACTGAGTGTAAGTGGTTATTAAGACCAACTAGACAAAGATCAATATTATTAGTATAATTTTTATATTTGGCATGTAATCATTAAGGGAGGTACTTGGATATAATGCTTCTATGGTAAGTTTAGAGTTAGTTTGGGATTATGTTGAGAGAATAACCCAACTCCCATATTAATATTTGGAATTAGTAGAATCTACCTTTAAGCTATATGTATAAACTATATGTATATATTATATTTGTGAATAAATTAATGAAAAAAATATTTTGTGAGGTGAATTTATTTGTCCCTACTATTGCAATATTGCAAAGCAACATCAACAACCATACTGGAAATACTAAATAAAGACTATAGTTTAGATAGACATGGGATTTTCAATCTATTTTATGGTTTATAATTTTGAGAGTATTTGTTATTATGTTGCTACCTAGTTTAATTAAACATTGTTGAGAGCTATTATAGATCTAGGTTTGAATGTAGCCTTTCATACCCATTTTTTCTTTAAGCTCGTAGTAATTTCTACTCTCTGTGAGGCATTTTGATCAATGCTAGTCAACTCTAGTTTTTCGTTTGTCTATACCATAACTTGTCGGGAAAATCTTATTTCGTCCTTCTCTTTATTAATTGTGATTATGAAATGAAATGTAATTTTGATGTACATGGGACAAAAAATAGTCTATGGGACTATGAGTTCCATGTTTTTCGCCTGTTGCATTTCAGTCCTTTTCTTATTCAAATTGATGTTGAACTAGCCAACCTTCCAACAATCCCATCGTTGAAAAGGCAATGCCAAGGAATATATTCTAACATATTCCCATAACTTTCTCTAATGTCTTTGAATGCATCACATTCCAAAATGAAATGTTTTTCTGATTCCACTACCCCACGCATGCAAAATGTACAATCTTGTTCTTCCCAAGCTTTCTTTAGGTCTTTTCCACCATCCTGTTTCACACTAAATTTGATGCGAGTTGCTGCGATTTATGGTGATGTAAAATCAGATTATGTTATTTTCATAACCATCTCGTATTGTAGAGGTAATGTCGAAAAGTTATGAGACCGTTGAAAATATATTAATTTCTTAATATAAAACTAAGCAAACTAAATGATTTTAAATTTATATTCTTTCAATACTAGTCGACTTTACAAGGACCCATGGCATTTTGAGCATGTATCTAGAGTAATGGACACAAATCCCTTTTGATTTTGGTGCAACCTCTATTGTATTGAGTATTTTTAGGAGCTCAAAATATTTACGTTAGAAATAATTTGTTGTTTTTTTTTTTTAATTCAATAGCTCCTTGTTATTATAATAAATATTATTTTATTAATATAAAATTGTCCTCGCGTCCTATGAACATTAACTCATCATATGTTGTAATAAAAAAAAATTAAGTAATTTTATTAATTTTATTCTGTTATATTTTTTAATAAAATTTTTTTTTTAAATAAATATATATTTTATTAATATAAATGCTTCTCCCAACAAATTAATAACCTTCACATCCATGCAATGCTAGTTTTATATCTTCTCCACTGCTCAAGATTTCTAGAAAATAAGAAAAATGCAAATGGTGGATTATGTTTTGACTTAATTTTGCACTTTAATTTATTTTCTTTTATCTGATTTCTAAAACATAAGAAAAATGCAAATGGTGGATTTTTCTTTGACTTAATTTTTCATTTTAATTTATTTTCTTTTATCTCTAATTTTATTTTATAATTACTTTTAAGAATGGTTTATATTTGAATTGAGATTGAGGGATTTCAATATTTTACAAACTAGCTTAGATCCAACTTAAAACCAGATCTATCAAGCACTAAGAGGGATAAAATATCTCGAGGTGCAAATGTCTTTTTTGAATGAAAAACTTGAGGAAAGGTTCGCACCTTGAGAGTTTGTATCCCTCTCGACGCTTCATAGATCTGGGTTAATATGGATCTATGCTGGTTATATAATACTATATAGAATTTATATTTGTCTCTACGTGTCTCTTTCTAATTTTCTCTGCCCCGCCCCCTTCATCTTTGTGTCTATATCCCACACTCTCTCCTTCTCTATCTTCCCCTCCTTCCCTACCGCCCTCCCTCCCCAATGTCTCTTTTTTGCCCACTCCCTCTATCATCTAACTCGCTCTCTCTTCCTATCCCTCCATATCTATGTCTCTTTCTTTTTCCCTCTCTCCCCTCACCATATGTATCTATATCTCCATCCATCTATCCTTTATCTCTCTATCTCACCTCCACAAACACACACACACACTCTCTCTCCATATCGATCTCTCTTCCTCCCTCCCTTCGTCTATCTCTCTCTTCTTCTCTCTCTCCCGCCTTCAACTATATCTCTATCTCCCTCTATCTCTCCTTATTTTCCTCTCTATCTCACCCCCCAAACATACACACTCACTCCCTATATCTATCTATCTCTCTCTCCCTCCATATTTCTTTCTTTCTCTCTCTCTCTCTCTCTCTCTCTCTCACACACACACACACACACACTCACTCTCTCTCCATCTCTCCCATGTAAATACCTCTCTCTTTACACCTTTCTCTCTCTATGTATTTCTTCTTCCCCCCCTCTCTCTCCCCCTCCAACTTCATCTCCCTCTCCCTCTCTCCTTATGTCTCTATTCCTTTCTCTCTCCCACCTCCCTCTGTCCCTTCCCCATCTCTCTCTCTCTCTCTCTCTCTCTCTATGTCACTATATCCCTCCCTCTCTCTCGCCTTGAAACTGAATCTCTCCCTCTCTCCTGATCTCTCTCTCTCTCCCCACCCTCTAACTCCTTTCCCCCTCTCCCCCCTTCTCTCTTTTAGATTTGATCTTATTCGATTATATTTAAGAAAGTATCTAAATTTAAGAAAAAATCAATTGTTTGTAATTATTAAACATATATTTTGGATCAATCATGTCAAATAAAATACAATAATGAAAAACTTAAAAGGATCATGTGCTATTTGTTCTCTATCATTATTAGTTTCTTTGTTTTCTCTCATTAAATTGTTTTTCTTGCTCTCATCACTTGGATTCTTAGTCAAGATGGATCTATGCTATTTCTTAATAAAAATATTAGTATATTATATAAATTTCACATCTCTATCTATAAAAGTATTCTCATTTTTTATTTTATTAAAACCTTGATTTAATCAATGCAGGAATATTTTTAGTAGTTGTGAGGATAGAGGGCTTTTATATATCTTAAAAGTAATTAAACTATATTTTATTTTAGGTTTAATAAAAAATATATATTATAAAATTAAATTAAAATAAAATATTTATAAAATATTCTCATTGTGAAATATTCTACGTTTTCTTCCCAACGGGTGTAGCTCAATTGGTGATAGGTGATTGCTTTGTTCTGAAGTAGTGTGTAAAGAATGAGATTCAATGTTCAATTCCCCGTGGGTTAGACCAAAAAAAAAAAATATGTTCGAGTTTTTGGGCATGTGGTATTAATAAGCCATGGTATTGGCCAATGATATTGTAAAAAAAACTATTTACAAGTCAATTATATCCATGGTAAAGAGGAGGTGAATATTCATGGTTAAGAATATTGTTATAAAAAAAAATTTTATGAAATGAGTTATGGTTTTTTCCTATGTGGTATTGATAAGCCATGGTATTGGTACATGGTATTGTAACAAAGATTATTTACAAGTTAATAATATATATGGTAAAATGGAGGAGAATATCCATGGTTAAGAATCTTATGGTATTGCAAGTACTGATTTTTTATGTGCTTATTAGTTAAATTTAAATATGGTTATGGAATCATTATTTTAATTTATAAGATAAAATGGATTTTAATTTATAATTAATACTTATATGATTTTTTTTCATGTAATAAGTATATTATGACTTTCTTTTATTTAAAAAATTGTTTATAATTTTATTAATAAATACAAAATCAAAATATAACCAATTAAATTTTGGTTACCTTACTCCTATTTTTTTTTTTTTATTCTTTAATAAAAATACCTTTAAAAACATTTGAAAACTTTCTCACATTACACTTATACATATCAATACATATCTCCACATATCAGTACATATCTCCTATACTGTGTTATACCTCTTGATGCAATAAAAAAATATTTGAATATTGTAGGTTTAATAATCTTGAATATTTTTAATTTAAGTCACAATCTCATTAATTAAATTAAGCACTAAGAAGAAAAACAAATGAAAATAATTAATTATTCCTTTTGCAACACATTCAAAAAGTTAGACTCTTTTCCGTCAGTGTCCCGATTCCCTATGGCAATGCTGGTGCGGCACTACTAGGAAATAGAAAATTGAAGAATTTCATCAATTTCCTTCATGGCTAGTCTGTATATATATATATATATATATATATATATATATATATATGCTTCTGAGTTTTGATGTTTTTTTCAATCTTTTCTTTATTTTATTATATTAAGTATTTCATTGGTTGGCATGCCCATCAGTCTTTGGTTTTTCTTTCCTAATTTCCGAAATGAGAAGTAGCAGACAAATGGGGTGGATGAAAATCTTGATTTCTATAAAGATTGATGGATGAGCAAGATTCAACGTGTTGGATTGCCACTGTATTTTTTTTTCAAAATCTTTCTGTCCATTGAAATGTTGAAATAAATAAAAATGAACAATCTCTGTTAGGATTAAATTGTAGCAATATTTCATTCATATTCTTTACAATGTTGGGCTAGAATATGATAGCCCATTTGATATTCTGGGAGCGCAATAAGGTTTTATTTGTGTGACATTGTAGGGCTTATTGCAGTAGACAGAAGATCAAAAAACTCATTTAAAAACAGTCAAAAGTTAAATGTAGGTTCTCTAATCATTAATTTTTTCTGTCGAGATCCATTTTTTTTTAATGTGTAGATTATTTTATAAACCACGGGTTTTTCTTTAAAAGTGAAAAAATGTCACACGGTACTTTCCTTGGCTTTCACTGTTTCTCGCCAATACTTGTGTAATTATGGTCATACATTCTATATGTTTTTGTAGTTTTTTTGCTTCGTAAGATATTTTTATTTCCAATTGACTGCGAATGGAATTTGCCTTCGTTTAGTGCGAAAAGCATTTGAAATATGGAAGAGTTCCCAATTTCATGGAGAAATTTTGTTCGACCTCACTCTTTACAAGTCTCTTAGTTCAATAAATTTATATTCTCAGCTAGCTATGGAGAAAATAGATTTTGTTTACTTGGTTTGGAATTGAGAATGGAGAGATATGATAGATATTGTAGATTAGAGTTTTTGGAATACTGTGTAATATGATGGATTAGAGCTTTTGGAATACTATGCAATATGATGGAATAGCTAGATTTTTTTGGGTGAACACTTCATTCAAATGAAAAAACAAAGCCTCTACTTTCTTTCTCAAAATCTGTGAATTATAACCAAAAAATCAAACTCTTCCATCATATTACACAGTATTCTAAAAACTTTAATCTATATTATACATCAATCTGTGAAAACATTCAACCTAACCAAATAGGCTTATATGAATTCCAGAATATGTTACAAACCTTAATAAAATAACTGCATTTCAGAAAAACATGAGTATGCTTTTCTTAACGAGATATACTTATATGAATTCCAGAAAATGTTACAAACCTTAATAAAGTAACTGCATTTCATAAAAACATGAGTATGCTTTTCTTCCTTCAATTTGTGGGTCCTGGACCTTAACGTCGGCAAAGTGTGCAATATTCCGTGGGTGGAGAATAAATAGTTGCCATCTACACCAAACTAGGGATCCTATCCGAATATGAGTATGCTTTTCTTCCTATTTCATAAAAACATGAGTATGCTTTTCTTCCTTCAATTTGTGGGTCCTGGACGCACTTTTCCACCAATGGCACTATCCTAACCAGGGCCTTCCATACGTGTATTTATTGGGAATCTTATACCATTCTGACATAGACTTGCTTGGTAAGTATTTGGCTGGAAGAACTTTGAAAACGAGAATGTTTTCCATGAAGAACCTTTAAGGATTCTTGACTGCGAGAGCCTTGGTGAAAAGATAAATGTCTTTTGATCCTATCCTCTGTAATCCTTTGGGGGCAACGAGTTCTGTCCAATTAACGAATGTGATATTGTATAAATATTAAAAAAAAACAAAAAATTATTATTATTTTAATTGGTTTGTTGACGATAAAAGTTGATTGTTGTGATTATCAATTTTCTGTGTGGATTTCTAAGTTCATCATGGCTTGGATTTATCTTATAGTTCAATTCTAGTAAGTCTTTGATTGTAACATTAAAGGTTTGGTGGTCAAAACATTGAGGGATAAGGTTTATCGGTGTAATCTTTTTAAGTCTTTTATATTTATTGGATAATAAGTTTTTATTTTATGATGGGATGATAAAGGGATTGTTGGGAATGTCAAAAACATTCAAAAGTGTATAATAAAGTGTATATTAATATAATAGTTACAAAAGTTATCAGGTTTTTTTTATTTGGTATGAAATATTATGTCAATGTAATATTAGATATTTATCCAAGTTTATGTTAATAATGTGATTAATATATTTGTGCCTATCAATATAGTGAGTTTTGTTGCATGTTTTTATTTTCTAAGTAACTTGTCATTTTTCTATGCCATAGCACCTATCTCAATAATTCAACATATTTCTATATCTAAACCATTCAAAAAGTTGCTATAATGGATTTTGTTGATGAGGTTGGATGTTCGTCACTTTATGTCTCCTAGTGTTAACCTTGAAAGAGCCTTGAACAAATTGACCATTATGTGTTTTGAAAGGAAGGTCGTTGTCATTTCCAACCTCAAAAATTTCAATTTCATTTTTTTTGTTATTTTTATTATCCTTTATGAGAATTAGAAATCTAGTCGTGGATTTGTGGAAATCATTCTACATCTTTTCTTCCACCATTGAGAGATTGTATTCCCTCACAATGATTGTGCTATATAAAATAGGTCCACCACCCCACCATTTCTGACAATTGAAGAAAATGAGCAAGAAGAATCCTACAAATGGAAAGAATTCCAATTTGGATAGAAAATTATAAAGTATATTTTTTGTACAGACGATACCAAATATATATATATATATATATATTCAACATTGGCCAAATTTAATGTTGAAAAGAAAAGTTTTAGTGAGGATGACTTTGATGAACATTGGAGTAAAAATGTGAATAATATGGGAAATACTAATGATAAAGGGAGAGAATCAAATTAGAACTTTGAAAAGGAGAATTAGTGGAATGAAAATGCAAGAGAAGTTCAATAACAACCTAAGAGGGGCATAAAGAAAAAACAATGTGTATGAAGAAAATTGATGGAAACTCTCCTAGCAACAAATCAAAATTAGATAATCCTAGTGAAAAAATGTAAGGCGTGCTGAAACCCAATATCAAAACTTGTAAACCTATATAAGAGAATACAAATGGAATTAATCATTTGAGGTACAATGATGGATAGTATGTGTAACAAACTGAAGATTATACATGGTAATGACATCTTCTTTCCATTTTCCAATGTAGTTGGTGTTTCTTTTATTTCTTATATTTTTTTCAAAAAGGGGAAAATTTTTCCATTCTTCCCAGATCAAGTCTATCATCAAATTCACCCAAAATGGTAAGACTATTATGATGTAGTAGGCTAGTTAAATGAAACGATCTTTTGAAGGCCTTGAATATAATCAATATTAAGTTCTATAACATTGTTAGTGCACTATGTCCATTTGGATTTATACTAAGTTTATATGGTCAAAGATGATAGAGAAATCAAAATTGAAGGTCCTTGATTGTCCATACCTATAAGAGAACCATCAATCTAATAGAAGGGTGTGTTTCCTTGATTTATTTTCACTAATTAAATCATCGTCATCAATACTATCATTATAGTAAAATAGATTTTGCAAAGATATCACAAAGATATTAAAATGGTATTGGTGTCAACAAAAATGGAATTTCCTTGAATCATTAACAATATCTACAATGCCTCAACAATAAAATGATGTTTAGTGATGATCCCTTCCCCTCACCTCTTTCATGACCATATTTTAGATAGAGAATGGTTGATTGTCACACCAATCAAGATAGAATTTATTTATGGAATAAATGTGAAAAAGTGTAACTAGGTCGGTCTTCATGTTGACTATGTAATTATGTAATTATGAAAAAGAAGAAGTCAAATACTATATATTTTTGTTGTATGTGCTTCATGGGTTTTATGAGCATGATTTAGTAAGTAGAAGGACTTCTTCTTGATGTCCATTAGGTTTAATGTTAAGAGCTATTCTTTGTCATATGCTCCAAGACCTTGTATATCCTTAAAGCCAATCTCCATGATAAATTAAACCTTCATCACTTCTGAAGTAATACGTGACGAGATTATTGAAGAAATTACAGTCATGTCGGCCTTCATAAGTCAGCCTAAATTACATTTGACGATCGGCCTAAAAGGAAGGTCGTTTCATTATATATATACCAAGGCTGCAGATCATTTGGTAGAGCCAAAATTTGTGAACAAGTTTGAATCTGATACAGGAAGGTTGGCGGGAGAAACTGAACATACAGTAAGGAAGAATTGTGAACAAAACTTAGCCTAATACACATCAATCTAAGTATATATAAGTGTGCATATATAGTGAACATCTACGTGGAAAACAGTGCAGACATACACTAGATTATAGTGTGGATATATGTAGGATTACAGTGCGGACTTAAGAAATATGCAAGTGTGGATAAGGGCAGAATAAGGAGCGGTCATCTCTGAGATATATTGCGGACAAGAACAAGCTAATTGTGAGGATACAAAGGGAGAATTCAGTGGATATAAACCTTAGGAAAGACTGTGGGTTTATCAGTGAGTAAGTGCAGATAGATACATTGCAAATACAATGCAGGATATAAGTGAAAATATCTTCAAGCAAACAATGCGGATAGTAAATAACAGGTAGTTGATAGTCAACCATAGATTGCAGACATTCAACTACAAGATTTCGTATAGTTTTAAGGAGCAGACTATAGAAGTTTTGATGCAAAACTAAGTATTTTGGTGAAGAAAATATTCTAGGTTGGAGAAGTTGAATCAAGGTCTTGAAAGCATATCTAGGTCAAGGGTCTAAGTTTTGGTCATGGTACTTTTTAGTTGAAGATCTATAGGAAGAATTATTTGCAGGTTTTCCTCTACAAGAGGGAGAGGTTTTTCCCTGGCTCTAGGAGCCTAACTTTTGTGTCTTGTGCATTTTGATAATTGACTTGATGAAAGATTAACTAAACTAAAATAATAAGAAGACATAATTATCACAAGTAAGTTCACAAGTAATTATCAAGAATAGAATTTGCATTAACCTACAACCCTCCAATTTCTCAACATGATTTTAGAGCTAAGGTGCTGAACATAAGGTTTGCTTGTCAACAAAGACACTCAAAGAAGCAAAGATCAAAGTTTGGGTTGGAAAGACAAATTAGTTTGCAAGGAAGACTATCTAACTACTTCAATTGAGATCTCCTACATCATTCAAAAGATCAACCCATTCAAGAAAATAATCTTTGCCATCAAAGATTTGAACTCAAGATATTATTTGAAGAGAATCTCAACTTATGAATATATTCTTTATAATCAAGGGTTCAAGTACAACAAAATTGAAGAAAGGAAAGCCTTGACTTCATTCTCAACCATCATCAAGGAATATTCAAGAAAATCCACTCAAGTAAGTATTCATGACCCTATCTGTCAAGATACCTTATTGTAAAGAAAGCAACAAGTTGGTTGGGTCATCGAACTTTAGTGCATGGAAGATTAGAACATACTTAAATTTAATTGAACACGAAGTAATGGACTATATCGAAGGATCTATTTTTGAACCCACAAAATAAGATACTCCAACCCATTACAAGTACATGAAGGGAGAAATTAGAGCCCAAAGGATTCTCATAGAACCTGTAATATCCCCAAAATGGGACTGCTTAACCATGCATGCATAAAAAATGCATTTTCAGAAATATATGATGTAAATAATGAAATAAACTCTTGGATCCATTAGATTAGACAATATACAACCTAAATCCAAGAATAGAGCTGAAAAAAATCAAACTAGGTGGGTTAAATAGACCTCCCACACCTAGGATAGCTAAAAAAAAGGCTAAAACCCCAAACACTACAACACAAAAATTTCCGCATAAAGAGACTGCGCAGTCTAATGTGGGTATGTACACATGAATAGCAGAGAAAAATAGAGCTGATATAATATTAAACAATATGGCTCAGAAAATGAGATCTAGTCTTCTTTATACAAATGTTAGAGAACCCGGGAAGGGTTTCTAGGAATACACCCTGAATACAAATGGTGATCTTCAGCATAATGACTGAATAATCACTACAAGTTGAAGCAAAAGAGTATAGAAGGCTACAAGAATATATATCTGATGCAGATCTGATCAAAGGTCTTCCCCCATGGAAGAATCAGACCTCCAATCATAGGAAAACTCCTCGAAAGAGACACAAAAGACACTGCTGAAAATTCCCTCCAAAAATAACACAATTCCTGAATGGAATAACACTGTAGGTGATGAAAATATGTTGGCCTGCTGTCAAAGATCTGATATCAGCCAGAGAACCTTAAAAAATGATCTCCCACAAGAAGGAATCCTTCCTCCTCTGCAAAACCAACTTAGAAAGTGGGTTTCTCAACCCTCCACTGCAACACCCTGCAACTCAAGCCAACCTCCTACAGAAACTGCACTAAAACTAAAGAATGAAGCTTTGCACCAATGCCGGATGTGTGGAATGATATATCAGGTCTCTCCCAAGAGCTACTCAAAGGGAAGAGAAGGAATTCCTGAACAGGAATACCTTAGTGCTAAACAACACTGGCCATCTTAGCTAAACAACTAAAGAGAGAAAAATTATAAATAGATGTAAAAATATAATTCATAAGCTAACCCCAAATGGCTTCCATCCTCTTCCTTATAAACTAAGTGAGCCTTCTCACCTTGAGTCCCACTCAATAGGGTTTCCACCATCACACAAACAATATCCCTCCAAAACTATGTTTTGCCTTCATTTGAGCCACTCTAAACTACGATGCTTGATTTGGTCAAGGTTGACCTCTTCAACCTTCTTCAGCCCTTTTCACACGTAAGGGTATTTAATCCAGCTCACATATAGCTATTTAGGATGAACCTAATTCACATTTAGCTCTTTTATTTGATGATCCACTCCCCCTATATTTATGTTGTTGACTTGGTCAAACTTGACTTTGTCCACATGGAAAATTTCCCTGTTCACACATGAGAGTGTAAAACCCAGTTGGCATTATGATCCCCTTTCACACTATGAGGGATTTAATCCTTATTTCTGAAATGTATGGGCCTCCTTACCCATTTATTCATCTCCTAAGTGACATTAGCAAAATTTAATATTCCAATTTGCTGCATGCAAATTTTGGAATATTACAGCCCTCCCCTCCCAAATGTTGCTTGTCCTCAAGAAACTGCAAGGATAGAACTGAAGAGAATCCTCAACTACCCCTATAGAAACCTCATAAGATAAAATCCTCCAAGGATCAAGGTGTTGTCTCATCAATATATCTCCAAGTTGCCCCTCCCAAGTAAACAAGCTAGCTTTTGGTGAACACCCCAAGTAGTTATCATCATGTGACAGTAAAGTATCAATGGAGGAAACTATGGGTGGTCTAAAGGCCTTCTTGAGGAATGAAGTATGATATATATTGGGATCTACCATCCGCATATGAATCTCCCATCCCCAAGCTATCATCAATACAAAATAAGTTACCTCCCAACATGGCAACTCCTGAAAATCCTCCTCCACCTTGAGCTCTTGCAAAGTAGGTGGGCTGAAATTTTGAACATGGTAGACAAAGTAGCCTACCCCACGCTATCCTCCTCTCCACTTAATATAAGTTCAGAGAATTTTTTGATCTTGGGCTACAATAATGTTTCCCTCAAGTGGCAAGAAGGAAACTAGATCTCCAAAGATCCCTTTCCCAACGTTGTGGATCAAGCTGGCCCAAACCTTCTCATACATGATGGATAAGAAATCACGACCATATGGCATCCCATCCATCTCATGACCCTCCTCATAAAGAAACAAAGATTTGGCTTTGGTGGCCATATCTCCTCCCATGCTCCCCTTAGAACATGTAATGCAGAAAGTGTGGGAATCCTCCTTCCCAAAGAACACATCCACCAAATGTGTTTCTGCCCCAATCATGCTCCCCATAAAGGAAAGAACAACATCAACAAATGGGATCATGATTAGCATCAAAATGAAATAAATACTGAAGGTTTCATGTGGTCCTGGAAGGTACCAATAGTCTCCCAAGTGCTCATTGCGCAGTCTTCCCCATTGTAGCTTCAGAAAATAACATGGCAAGTTGTTTCTTGACAAATGGATAGTTGTGTAAGTCACCACATCTACTAGCAAATAGTAAATGGTTTAATGTATCAACTGAGCATACAAGAAGTAACCAAACACTTGCCCAAAGTCATACAATAGATGGTTGTCTCCATCATAATAGTTGTCCAAAATTGGTTCATGTAGTCCAAAGAAAAGCTTGCCCCTTTGTGGAGCAATGCACTACAAAGAAATTGTAAGAGCATGCAAATATTGTGTTGGACAATCAATAAATTCAAAAACAGAATTCTTACCATGTAATGAAAATAAGATGATGATACAATCCATAAATGAGTCCTCCATAGTGGTATGCCATACTCCTATGAAGAGGAATGAGCCATATGCTGCATGAAGATACTCCTTCTTATGCTTGGAAATCCAATTCAAGAAAAACATACCACAATAATAGATGAATACATCCACTACTCTATCATTCTCACCTCCTCCTTTTCCACCAAGTTCATCAAATGTAAAGTGATCCTAAGGACACTCCATCAATAATTCCATGCTCCAAAGTGACATCGTTGTTGGCCTATGCAAATAGGCTCTTGCCAGCTCATAACTCCATTCTTTGACATGCTCAATGTCAAAGACTCCTCCCATAATGCTGCCACATACAAGAAGTTTCTTCCAAAGGGGAAGTACTTCTAGATCATCTAAGGCTAAGGAGTAGCCCCTTTGCACCATGATAGTGCCATCTCCTACTCCTATAACATCATGTAAAGTGTGAGAGAAAATCTACCCTTGCTCTCTCAAAATCCTCCAAAGAAACAAGAGTTTTTACTACCTCCACATACCTCCATCATACAAATCATGTGGTGAAAACATAAGGATCATATCATCATAATGCATCCACACTCCTTGCTGCCCCATGATGCAAGTATCCTGCCAAGTTCCTTCCACCCACATACCCTTGGAAGAAGGATATATCCCATGATGGCCAAACTCCTTCAAGAGCAGCCAACACAATCAAGCCTCCTGTTGCCCGGTGTCATATATTTTCAAGTATCTTACCAACTTCTTTCTTTCCATCCACTCCCATTCCTTCCAATGCGAGTGCCTCCCATTATGATCAACCTTGGTACCCTTCCAATGAAGACTACCCCTCTCCCAAATCAGATTTTTCTTCTTGCATTCCATGGGACACTGAAATGCAACTCCTTGGAGATATCCTAGAAAAGACCTCACACCAATGATCATCTTGAATCCATAAGGATCCAAGTGGGCTGAAGGAAAAGCCTCCTCACTACTACCTCTTGACATTGTTGTAAATCTCCTCCATGGTGTTTTGGCTGTCTCATGTCCCAACTCAAGGATGAACATATGGTTTTACATAAAAAAAATTGGGACAAAGTTCATCCCATCCTCCAAGAATTTACACCCCAACCTCACATGTGGTGTGCAGCCCAATAGTGGCCCATTAGGATGATGTTTCATCTCTTCCTTGATCAAATCAAGGTTGCACAGTGAAGTGAAATTATGTTGTTCCAAATGAGCAGTATGCAATGGTATACAATCCTCCATATGATTTGCTGAAACAATAGGAGATGAAAATTTAGGCATACCTTGATGAAATTTGGAAGTATCTTGTATTACTGTAAGGGCTTCTTCCTCCAATGAGTTAGCTCCTCCAACTGAAGATGTTGAGGGCTGCTCCTCCAAGGCTATGATAGTGCTAGTAGAAAACTCCTCAAGAGGTGGTGAGGGCTTATCTTCCTCTGATTTCTCTTTATCAAATCTCTTGATCAGCCTTTGAGTCAAATCTACAAAAGAAGATACTTTTGCATGTCTCACATGGTTGAACCACCAATTTCTTACTTCACCCTTCAGGTGTAGTGCTTTAATCTCCACTGCTTCTTTCTCGACCACTAGATGTAGTAGGAAGAATGTACTGAGTCTTCTTGCCCAAGCTTTTGCTACATATGTCCCATTAAAAGTGGACAATAGAAATCTATTGCCCTTGATTTCTCCCTTGTTGTAGGGCCTCCTCTCTTCCTCCAATTGAATGAAATATGGGAAGGCTAGAGTCTTCTTGAAGGCTCTAGGTTGATACTTGTACTCAACAAGGTATTCACTTAGAATTTGATGATCCAAGTGTCCTCCATGCTTCTTATCTTCTTCTTTATGAGAGTAGGAAGTGCATGGTCCTTCCTCTTCTCATTCTTCTATCTGCTTAACCTCCTTGGAGTGGTTATTTCTAGATCTGAAAAGTGATGAGAGTAAAATCATCCTCTCCATCATTCTAGTATCCCTCCTTCTAATAGCTGGAACTCACAGGCTAAGCCAAAGATCATGTTCTGATACCACTGTAATATCCCCAAAATGGGAATACTCAACCATGCATGCATAAAAAACACATTTTCAAAAATATATGCTGTAAATTTAACTCTTGGATCACTTATATCAAACAATATAAAACCTAAATCCAAGAATAGAGCTAAAAAAAATCAAACTAGGTGGGTTAAACAGACCTCCCACACCTAGGATAGCTAAAAAAAAAGGTTAAAACCCCAAACACTGCAACACAGAAATTTATGCATAAAGAGACTACGCAGTCTAATGAGGGTATGTACACACGAATAGCAGAGAAAAATAGATCTGATATTATGTTAAACAATATGGCTGAGAAAATGAGATCTAGTCTCCTTTATACAAAAGCTAGAGAAACCGGGAAGGGTTTCTAGGAATACACCGTGAATACAAATGGTGATCTTCAGCAATATGATTGAATAATCATTGAAAACTAAAGCACAAGAGTATAGAAGGTAGCAAGAATATAGATCTGATGCAGACCTGATCACAGGTCTTCCCCCATGGAAGAATCAACCCTCCAATCAGAGGAAAACTCCCCGAAAGAGCCACAAAAGACACTGCTGAAACTACACTCCAAAAATAATGTAATTCCTGAATGGAATAACGATGTAGGTGATGAAAATATGTTGGCCTGCTGCCAAATATTTGATATCAGACTAAGAACCCTCCAAACTGATCTCCCACAAGAATGAATCCTTCCTCCTCTGCAAAACCAACTCCGAAAGTGGGTTTCTCAACCCTCCACCGCAACACCCTGCAACTCAACACAACCTCCTGCAGAAAATGCGTTGAAACTGAAGACTGAATATTGGCACCAATGCCAAATGTGTGGAATGACAGATTAGGTCTCTCCCAAGAGTTACTCAAATGGAAAAGAACAAATTCCTAAACAAGAATACCTTAGTGCTAAACAACACCGATAATCTTAGCTAAACAACTAAAGAGAGCAAAAGTCTAAACAGACATAAAAATATAATTCATAAGCTAACCCCAAATGGCTGCCATCATCTTCCTTATAAACTAAGTGAGCCTTCTCACCTTGGGTCCCACTCAATAGGGTTTCCACCATCACACAAACATTCTCCCTCCAAAACGGGGTTGTGCCTTCATTAGAGCCACTCCTCTAAATTGCAATGTTTGATTTGGTAAAGGTGACCTCTTCAACCTGCTTCAGCCCTTTTCACACCTAAGGGTCTTTAATCCATCTCACATATAGCTATCTAGGTTGAACCTCATTCACATTGAGCTCTTTTATTTTTTGATCCAATCCTCCTATAGTTATGTCGTTGACTTGGTCAAACTTGAATTTGTCCACGTGCAAAATGTCCCTGTTCACACATGAGAGTGTAAAACCCAGCTGGCATTATGATCCCCTTTCACACTATGATGGATTTTATCCTTATTTCTAAAATGTATGGACCTCCTTACCCATTTATTCATCTCCTAAGTGACATTAGAAAAAATTAATATTCCAATTTGTTGCATGCAAATTTTGGAATATTACAGAATCCATCAAAGACTCTCTCATTCCCTATTTATAAAAACTAAAGACTGCAAAAAAAATATATGAGAAATTGGTGGAGCTATTCTCTGTGAGTACTGCAGGAGAAGCAATCTCTTTGAGACAAGAAATATACAAAATGAAATTATCAAGGGAAGCAGGAATCACTCCATACTTTATGAGGATTTTTGAATTAAAATATCAACTGCAGGAACTAGGGGAAGTGATGTCTAACAGTGAGATGAATACAGTGGTGCTAAATTCTCTACCAGAGGAATGGGGAAACTTCACTTCTAGTCTATATGGGAAGAAAGAAGCCACTCCATTCCATGATTTATGGTCTCTATGTAAAATAGAGGAAACAAGACTAAAAGTTGATACAAGATGAAGTGAAGAGAATCATGCCTTTGCAGCCTCATACAGGAAGAAATGTAGATTCCAAAAATTTGGCACTTAGAATAAAAGAAATATTATGGACAATGTATGATGCTTTGGATGTAATGAATTTGGGCATTATAAAAGAGATTGTCCTAAATTTGGAAAGGACAAGAGGAAAAAGGAAGAAGCCCATGTCACTAATGAAAGAGAAGAACCCGATGCTAAAATATCCAAGAAGGAGGAAGGAAGAGATCTTTATAATTATTGAGATCATATTTCTCTTTAAGTGATCTCTGATTGATTGTAAAATTATATAATAGAAAGCAATGTACATTAAGAAGCATATTAATAGAAGAATTAAATAAGCTCTTGGTAAAACAACTTCTGTAAAATCTCTCTACTAAAGTAAAACAGTCATTAGATCGACGGTCATCATGGTGACATAATTCTGGGAAGTGATGACATATTGATGAAGTAGACCAAAGGAATGAAGCTCTTCATTCTAGAGAAATTGCTACAGGATGACTCCAGGAAATAGGTATGAGGTATGCATAAATATATGTTGATATTGGATGTTGTGAATTCATGTCATATGGTTGCAGGTAATAGAATTCCATATTTAGAATTATGTTATATGAAGAAGGATCTCTTAGTGGACTGACAGATGAAATCAACATAATATGTCCTCATAGAATATGAGGTGGTTGTGCATAAACAATAAATTGGAAAATTTGTAATGTCCTGGGAATGAAGAATGTGTAGAGAGGAAGAGATCATGAAATGAAACCATGCCAAGAGGTAGTTATCATTAGGAAGCCAACAATATGTGACTAGGAGATCTCCTAGGAAGATATGTAGACTCTGACAAAAGTATAGTAAAGAAGAAGACCCTTGGAAAAAACATATCATTAGGAGACATGTCAATCTGTATGAAGGATGACGACACCTAGAGGAAGATGTAATGGTGAAAGATCACCACTAAGGTAACTTTTGTTCTAACAGCTCATATGAATATGTTTATCTGGATAAATTTGTGCAAGGCTGCTAATCATAAGAAAGGATGTATGATCCTTTGAGATGATTCGAAGGAAAGCAACATGGCATAATAGTGGACCAGATAAGGAAGTCTGATGAGTAACTTTCTGATAGATGACATGACTCGAGATGGAAGTGATGGATGATTTGTGCCCTATGAAGTTAAAAGTTGAAGATTCATCTATATCAAAATCCATGACATCGAGGACAAGAATTCTTCAAGAGAAGTTGGGTGTCTCACCATTGTTGCTGGAGGTCCCTATTTAAGAGGGAGCCTGAATATAAGTTTCTTAATTGGAAGAAACTTGGTAGTTCCTAATAATGAGCTTAGGTACATTCCTTGTAGAGGAATGAGTACATTCCCTTATGGAATAGGTGCTCCCTTCTTGAGAGGGAGAGATAGACACATCATTTTGTTCTTCACTTGGGAAGATGGAATGGAGGATTGGGTAATCATATGGCATTCGATACTCTTTTAGAATGTATTAGAGCTTCCAATATAAGAGTAGCTGGGGACCGATATTCTTTGAGGGCTAGCTACCCAAGAGAAGAATAATCCAAGAAGGTCATACTTTGGGAACACCCAGGTGGAGTATGTACCTCGAAGAGACAATGATGATGGTGTCTATAAGTCATGTTTCTCTCTAGCATTGTAGCCCATTGTCTCGTTGAGATATGGGGCTGTTAGTCAAGACCTTGCACTAGGAAAATGTTGGTTGATATAATGCTATACATATGCGATTACCAATCTGATTCTTCTTATGAGATTCTTCAATTTGAAAGTAACCATGTACCTATATGAATACCTCCCTAGTTAGTAGGGAGTGTTGAACAGTGTAACTATGTCAGTCTTCATGTTAAATATGTAATTATGTAATTATGAAAAAGAAGAATTCAAAAAATATATATATTTTGTAGTATGTGCTTCATAGGTTTCATGAGCATGATTTAGTAAGTAGAAGGGCTTCTTCTTGATGTCCATTAGGTTTAAAGTTAAGTGTTAGTATTTTTCATATGCTCCAAGACCTTGTATATCATTAAAGACAATCTCCATCATAAAGTCAACCTTCATCACTGCTGAAGTAATACCCCATGAAATTATTGAAGAAATTACAGTCATGTCGGCCTTCATAAGTTGTCCTAAATTACATTTGATGGTCGGCCTAAAAGGAAGGCCAGTTCACTATATCTATATATATATATATATATATATATATATATACCAAGGTTTTGGATCATTTGGGAGAGCAAGCATTTGTGGACAAGTTTGAATCTGATACAAGAAGGTTTGCGGGAAAAACTGAACATACACTAAGGAAGACTTGCGAACAAAAACTCAGCCTAATATGCATCAATCTAAGTATATATAAGTGCAAATATACAGTGAACATCTATGTGGAAAACAATGCAGACATACACTAGATTATAGTGCGGATATATGCAGGATTATAGTGCGGACATAAGAAATATGCAAGTGCAGATAAGTAGCAAAAGAAGGAATGATCATCTCTGAGATATATTGCAAACAATAACAAGCTAATTTTGTGGATACAAAGGGAGAATTAAGTGCGGATAAACCTCAATAAAGACTACGGGTTTATTAGTCAAAAATTGTGGATAGATACATTGCGGATATAGTGTAGGATATAAGTGCGAATATATTCAAGAAAATAGTAAAGAACAGGTAGCGGATAGTTAACCACAAATTGCAAATAGTCAACTACATGATTGTGTATAGTTTTAAGGAGCAGACTTAAGAAGTGTTGATGTAGAACTAAGTATTTTGGTGAAGAGAATATTCAAGGTTGGAGAAGTTGAAAAAAGGTCTTGAAAGCATATCTAGGTCAAGGGTCTAAGTTTGGGTCATGGTACTTGTCATTTCAAGATCTATAAGAATAATTATTTGCGAGTTTTCCTCTCCAAGAGGGAGAGGTTTTGCCCCAGCTCTAGGAGCCTAAATTTTGTGTCTTGTGCATTTTGATAATTGACTTGATGAAAGATTAACTAAACTAAAAGAAGAAGAAGACATAAGTATCACAAGTAAGGTCACAAGTAATTATCAAGAAGATCATTTGTATTAACCTACAACCCTCCAAATTCTCATCAATCACCAAGTAAAATCCATAAACAAAATCAAATCATTAAGAAATATCAAGTGATATAGTAGGTATTCCCTTCATTTATATCAATTCACTATGGATAATTCATAACAATGTGGTTTCATTTCATATCTTGGGGTGATAGGAAAATTATATCAAATGGGATATTGTACGAAAAATTCCATAAAATCATATTAAAAAGGTTTTTTGAAGTAGGATTATAGAATCTAATATGCATGATAATTTTTAGTTGGAATGGCTAGGTAAGGGGGTAAATGGCCATATAAAAGGAAAAAGAAAATTTTGGGAATGTCGCTCATTAAAAAAATGCAACTGGGTGTTTAAAGAAAAGGTCACAAGTGCTTAGAAGATTCAAATAATAACTAGCAAGTGGTTATGCAAATATAGCATATTTGGGAGTGCAAGTTTCAGCTACAATGGTTTGGAGCACTACTAGTGTCTTAAAATATTCCTTTGGAATAAATATTGTGGTGATTATGTTTATTATAAATCTTAAATGTGTATACTTTTTCTTTGTAATTTTTTTTTGGGATATCTCCTGAGTCCTTCTCTTCTTGGAATATTTAAGTAAAGGGTAAGTCTACCCACAACTACAATAAATATTACAAAACTCTAATGATACACTAGATTTTAATGCCTAATCTATAACCTCTTGTTAACAATATGTATTGGATAGGTTATTCAACCAATTAAATCATCCCTTAAAGCCAAAATGCCAATACATTTATAATAATATTCAAAAAAGTTTACTAAAAATAAACTATCATTAAAAACGCCAAGCATGTTTGTAATATTGTAGCTTAAATGTGTTATCAATTCACCCTTTTCTAACTACTCAACCTAATAAGAAGGGAAATTTATATTTTTCCTAAAATCTAACAATAATTATTTTGGATCGACAGAATTGCAAATGTTACAATTCCAATGGTGTCAAATCCATTTTTGGGTTAATCCAAAATTGGAAAAAATCACCCAAATATATTACAAATATGATTAAGTAAAAATAGCCTAAAATGTTGAATATTTAGTATTCTTCCATTTATAATCATTCAAACTAATATATCATATTTACATGTGCTCTAATTCTCAAAGAAATGTATACTATAATAGATCAAACTAATTACTACCTTAACTCAAAACAAAAACAATGCATTAAAAATAATATATGTGCATGGAAAATACTACATCATATTTATTACAAGAACATGTTAGATACCACTCACATTTATATTTTCCATGGAAAGAAAAAGGCCATTCTCATCTTACCTCACCTTATTAGTATTGCATTAAAATCCATGACTCCAAAGGGCATTGTAAACCTTAGGAAACCTAGTCAATATTTATTATAGGGTCATTAACACCTTTCAGTAGGCTACCACTCATAGTGCCTAATGATATTTTCAAGATAGCAGTAACCATGGTTAAGAAAACAAAATCAATTTCTAGACTTACTCAAGATCAAAGGTTGTTTAAAACTCAATGTTCCACTTGGAGCCCTCAATCTTACTCAAATGAGTAATTACAACAATTTGGATTACTTCTAAGTTCCAATTCAACCAACCTTATTGCCATACATGACAATTAGAAATAAAGTTCTACTACAATTTAAAAACATTACAAAGATCAAGGTACTATTTGTATTATTCTTTGTAGTAGTTGGATGTGGGAAAAGAAAACAATATGTTAAGCAAGAGTAAGACTATTTGCATCCAGCCTCACCTAATAATTGTTACATTGAAAACAATAGCACAATAAATCATTGAAATCCCTAAAACTTAATCAATATTAAAGTTCCATTAATAAACTACCACTCTTGCTAAAGACTATGATCTTTTGCATCCCACCTCACTCAATAATGGTTGCATTGAAAATGACACAATAAATCATTGGAATCCCTAAAACTTAATCAATATTTATTTTTCAGATTGTAAACCTTCATTGATAAACTACCACTCTTGCGAGATATAACTTGTGAGCTTTTGAAACCTGCAGCAAACCCAACTATAATTAACCAACCAATGCCAACAGTAACTTGATCACCTTCTTAAAATCCTTTATTTGGCTTAGATCATCACTACCGCTATAACATTCCCAATCAACTAAACTTTACTACCATAAAAATCATTTTATATGTCGTGAAGACTTTAAATTCTAACAAATGTAACTTGGAATATTGACGTGTGATGATGTTCATCGCAGCGGGAATCAAGCTTTCGTAATACGAATCGAATGGCTCCAGTTGATTGGAAGGAATATGAAAAAGCATGAAAACTTACAAATAAATAAATATACTTTTACTAGCTTTATATCTAATCTAGATATATATAATTAAATTTGCTAGCTTAATATGTAAGCTAAGCTACTTATATATGACTATATATCGTCATGCAGACCAAACCGTGTTTGAAGCAAGCAATACATACTCACTTGCATCTGAAGTAAAAGTTTAGATTTCTGTGGGAGTTATGGCAACCAGATCCAAATCCAGAAAGAAGGTCCGATTCGCCGAGCCTCCTGTTAATGAGAAAAATGACCATAACTCAGTGCCGGCTTCCGTTGCAGTTGGAGAATGCAATGCAACATATTCTGGTAAAGTTATTCATGGTGTTAAATCAGGAGCTGAGGAGGTAAATTTGGACAAGGAGGCCGAGAAATTCATTGCGAGACAAAGAAAGAAATTGGAGATGGAAAGATTGATATCGGAGATGGAGAGATTGATATCAATAAAGACGGTGGAGAGCTGCAGGCTCAAGCCACCAGCTACTGAAAATGTGGAGGAAGCAGAGGACTTCATTGCGAAACAAAGGAAGAAATGGGAGGCCGAGAAAAGGGCCGAGAGCATGCTCAGGAGAGGCTCGTGACCATAAAGATCTAAAATTATTTTGATTTTTCGGCAGACTATATAATATCAGTGTAGTTGTCTAAATTAAATTATTTATAAATATTAATTTATAAAAATCTGTGTTCATATTAATATGCAAATGGTTAAAAGAAAATGAAGAAAAAATTGGAAGAAAAGAGATATATGTCAATGAATGAGAAGGGTAGAGAGCATGCTCAAGAAAAGTCTAAAAAACAGAGAAAATAGAAAAAATTGGGAGAAAAGAGATGGATGTCAATGAAAAGGGTGGAAAGCATGCTCAAGAGACGTCTCTGACAATGAAATTTGAAAGCCCCCCATCTTACTTTGAAGCTAATCAGTATATTTAGGGGATTTGTTTAACCGAGGCCTCTAAAGGCACGGCATTAAAAGCTAAAAGCCCATCACTATATTTAGGGGATGTGTTTATTTGATGACCATTGTCATGTTTTATGGTAATGTTTGCATGAAAACCTAATTTATATATTGTAGGTCCTAATTTTGATATTGTGATTATAGTTTTAGCGTTCTTATGGTTTTACAAGAAAGTTAATATTTGGTATGTTGTTATAATTTGTGCAAATGTTTTTTTTTATTGTTTTCATTTCTGAGTGGTAAATTTGTGTTATTCTCTAAAGGAATTGGAAATATTTGGTATATTTTTTTTAGATAAGGAATAACAATTTCTAATAATGAAGCAGAATTGTTGGCATTAAAATAAGGTTTAGTCATTGCAATCCGGGAAGGTTACCAAAGAATAGTAGTTGAAGGGGATTCAATAATGGCAGTTGGTATACTTAAAAAACTCCAACAAGGAACTCTTTGGCAAAAAATTAGTAAAAGCTGGAAAACAGCCAAACTTATCGAAGATATTGGCCACCTCCTTTGTTAGATAGGATACGTCATTCTACTCATGTTCGCCAAGAAAGGAATGAGGCGGCAAATTATTTGGCGAATTGCGCCTGTAAGAACACAAATCGCCACCTTGATATTAACCATTCTCACCAAGCTTGGAATGTGGAACTATACCCTTTACAGCGTATTTTAGACAAAGATAGATCTTGCCCCTGATCAGGGTGCCAGGCTGACAGTCAGAGGAGTGGGGCTCCACATGGTGGATGACCTTACATTCCCTCTGCTCGTAAATTTTGGCAGTGGTCCTCCACTCTCCGAATTAAGTTGCATGCAGATGCTTGTCAAACTCAACCGGACAATGTCAGGTAGGTTACTGCAGGATAGATGGTAGTGTGGGCTGGGTCATTATGATCCCCCCTTATTAACTAACACCCACTCATGGCTAGGTTTATGAACCAGTTCATTTCTACAAGAGAACGATCCAGCACTGGAGCAGGTTTGCAAGCGATAGGGTAGAAGAAGTTTTTGGTATGTCATGGCATTTCTGCGTTTCATCCTCCGCATTTTCTTTCCGTTTATGCCTCTGTTTACGATGAATGATAATTACCTCTCTGTTTCTGTATCTGTGGATCTTAATTGGGGTTATTCTGTTGGTAACAGTTCTTCTTGGTGGTTTAGAAAAGAGAACATGGGTTTGATGAACATTGAACTGCATTTCATAAGTCCCTCTGGCTCTTTTTTTATCTGTCCCTGTTCTTTTCCTTTGTCTTGGTTTAGCTCTCAGGGCTCTGTCATCATTTACAGCATGTCCAATTTGATTTTCAAGTTCCATTTGGTTAGTTTCATGGTTAGGAGTATTTCCTGTTTCTTTAATACTGTTAGTTTCTCATATGGGCTTACCTCTTACGTTGGTTCTTCTCTGTTTTTACTTCTGGTTATACCTATACCTGTTAGTTCTCTTTATTGGTTGCACTCTGCTTTTCCTTGCTCACTCATCTCGCCTTTCTTGGAAAAGGTTCATGTTGCTGAAATTCAACACTGTTTCGAGTTTGATGGGTCCGTAGATGTAGTGAGGAAGATTCATGGATATCCTGTCTTTTATGGTTTGCATTTTCCTTCAATCATGGGGCGGAATTGTCAGAGTCTTCTTCTCTACAATTATCATATTTGAGATGGTTGTCATGTGGTTCATTTCAATTACAATTTTCACTGTTCTGTCAACCTGTCCACAAACGGAATGGCAAAGGGGGCTGGGTTGACTGCGAAGGAGCCCTATTCAGTTTTATTGGACCAGACTACTAATTTATTTCTGCGCACAGGGTTTCTCTCAAGTTTTACGAATGCAAAAATGGTTAAAGGGCAAGCTGGGAAGGCTAATTGCAGCAGACAAACCAATCGAGAGGTTGGATAGAGCCGACGGGGTAGGAGGTCAAATGAACAAGTGTTGCAAGACATTGCAAAGGTATATGAATCTGGAAACTTGGTTCAAATCAAGACTAAAATTCATGGCTGGGAACGACAAACAGATAGTGAGGATGAAGATATGGAAGAATAGATCTCCAAAATGGATTTCATAACAGATCCAGGAAGCACTCGGGGTTGGGTATTCCTCTTTCAACAATCAGTGAAGATGTATTGGAAGATGAAATGCCTTTTTGCAAAGGCATTGGCATGCAAAGAGGAAAAGAGTATCGGTTCTTCAATTTTGTTTGAATTGTAGCAAATGAAATTGGACATGCATGAGATGTTCAAAGCTCAGATGCAGTTGAATGACAGGATTGGAAAGATAGAGAAACAGTTGCAAAATTCACAACGCAGTGAACAGGTGCTGGGTACTACTGCTAAAGACCCTGCACTTGTAGATTCTTCTGAGGATATTTATGCTTAGATGCTTAGTTTTTTCTATGATTTTGGCATTTATCAGTTTTACTACTTGTTTTGTTTGTAAATATTATGGACATACTGAAGTAATTAAGGTTGTAAGTAGAAGGATAAGACAATTTCAGTTTTGGTCTGCTTTTAACTCATTACGGTGGCCAACAGACCTGGTTTCCTCTGGGCAGGTTGAGGTCACTGTACTTGCTATATTTTGTATGACAATTTTCCCTTTATAAATATGAAAATAGAAAGGTACTACGAAGCTTACAAAAAAAAATACAATTTCTCTGGGTATATGTAACAACCCGTAAGTCATATATACCATAAAATCATGACTTTTGCAAGGATCGAGGCTTCCTCCATTGGGGGCATCTATCCCTCTAGCTTGGTCATGACGAGCAATAGACAACCCTACCTACATTGGGGTTGTCTGTCCCTCTAGCTTGGTCATGACAGGAAATAGAGAACCCTACCTGCATTGGGGGCATCTATCCCTCTAGCTTGGTCATGAGAGGCAATAGAAAACCCCACCCCCAGCCGGTTTTGAACCTGTGACCTCCAAAGAAAAGATATTTGATATATTCTTACAGTGTTTGCAAAATTTTTAATCATATTTATGCAAATATGTTATTTTTACAAATATATTAATTATTACTTTTTTAATATAAAAATTTCATGGTTTTATTTTGGGTCTTTGCAAAATGTAAATTTGTGATCGGTTTTTTATTTTAAATATATTTAATGAGATGTAAATTACTTAGATTTTGTTGACTTTAATTTTTATGAAGTTTTAAGTTTAAATTTTATTGAAAGAGGTTGAGTTCTCGAGTCAAGATTTGTTTTCCAAGTAAATTTAAAAATCAAAATCGTCATAATAAATTTTAATGATTAACAATCTTAATGACAACATTTTACAATTAAACATACTTTATCAAGTCTCATATACTTTTAGTAAGAACTCCATCTAATATTAATAAGAACTCTATGTAATCTCATACCATATTGATAATCACAAATTCTATTTGATATTGTAATTACAATATTAGCATTCTGATTACAATATTAGTATTGTTATGTTTGTAAAACCTAGATAATAATTTGGTATGTTACTTTGTTCAAATGTTTTATTTCTGTTTTTTTAATTTTCATCATTTTTCCATTGTATTAAATAAGTGTTATTGTGTTGTTGGAAGAAATTTATCTTACACTGTTTGCAATTTTTGGGTTGTTTTTGGGATTTTAGGTAATCATATTTCTATAAGAAATATTTTGTTATCTTGAAAATGATAGTAGTGAACTTATTTTGTGTTTTTATGAAAATGTAAATTTTTTGATAGTTTTAATATTAAATATATTTAATGAAGTATATTAGTTGCTTGTGTAGATTTTGTTGTTTATGAAATTTTAAGTTTAAACTTGAGATTGAGAATATAAATAAATTGTGAGGAATAAAAATTGTACCGAATGACTTCTAGACTCATCAAATATAACCCAATCTTAGATAATAACTTCATTAAATTATTTCACAATTTTGATAAAAACGTAAGTCCATAAATATAATTTAATCAAAATCTTATATAATCTTGATAACTCTTATAACAAATCTTGATAAAAATTCAGTCCATTCTGACACAATGGTAATAATAACTTTATAAAATCTTACCTAATCTTAATGACCGCATCTTACATTAAAACAAGTATTGAAAATTTACAGTCACCCCAGTTTAGAAGCAATTCAATAGGAATATAATATAAATTTATAAATATTTGGTACAGTAAAGTTAACCGCCACTCATAATGAGCGACAATAATTGTGAAAGTGAGCGACAATAATTGTGAAAGTGAGGTAGATTCTTCCCACTATCCAAACAATAGTGGTCTACTTTAGTGAAATATGTGACACTAAACTCTCCACTCATAGTGGGCCACAATAATCGTGAACCCTAAGCTCCCTTCTTCACACAACACCAAGCAACAGGGGTCTACTTTAGTGAAATATAACACTAAAGTCATGCGTGATTTTTGTAGTTACTAGATTCTCCTTATGCAAGGTCATCAGGTAGAGATGGACACTATCATAGTACAGCTATTGCCATTCACCTTGTACACCTTCCTTCATCTTATAATTTTACTTTTTAACCTTTTTGAAGTGACTTTGTGACCATGTGTCACGTTACGTTATGATTTAAAAGAAATATGTTATGAAGTGACTTTTAAATTATATGATGGGTTGAGAAATGGTGTATTTTGTGATTTAAAATATATTTTTAATTATTTGATGTTTTTTCGGGAATTTAGCAATTTTTATTTTTTAATTATTCAAAACATATTATTAAAAACAACATCTAAAAAAGAAATTGGAATATGGATTATTTAAACAAATTTATAACAAAATTAATAAAAAAATATATTTAAAACAAAAACAAATCAAAAAAATCTAAAAAATAATAAATATAAATGATAGCTAAAATATTTGCATCAAGATTCGAAGACATATTTACATACTTATTTTATATTTATTGGAATGCTTCCATAATTAGTTCATGAATATATATATATGAGTGGAGACACTCTTGGGGTTCCAATTTCAATTTTTTTTGTTTTTTCCTAATGCATAACTGTAACTATTTACAATAATTCTAATTCTTTTGGATTAGGTCTCAACATACCTCCCTTAATCTGAAGGGATATTGGTGAGTCCAAGCGTCACTTTGAATCTTTCAAACTTTTCTCTTCAAAGCGCTTTGGTGAATATGTCTGCAATCTGCTCATTTGAGGAGCAATGGCATAGGTGAATTCTCTTGGCCTCAACATGATGTCAAATCAGATGGTATTTTGTATAGATGTGCTTTTTTCGATCATGGAACTTTGTGTTCTTGGCAAACTTTATTGTATAAGCATGTCAATAAAAAGAGGAGTTGAATGTACTTATTTCTCCTGCAAATATTCCAAAATTTTCATGAGCTACACAATTTCCTTCATTGTTTCATTTTATGCCACATATTTTTCCTAATTTGTGGAATCCATTGGAACTAATTGTTTTCACGACCTCCATGAGACAACTCTTGATCCAAGACTCATAACAGAACCTGAAGTAGATAACCTAATTTCTTTATCTCCATCGAAATATGAATCAGAGTATCCAATCAAGATGAAGTCATCCATGTGTGTATATTTGAGTTGAAAGTCTTGAGCTCCCTTGAAGTACTTTAGAACTCTTTTTGTAACATACCAATGATCCCCACAAGGATTTTTCATAAACCTGGAGAGAATTCCAATAGGAAATTAAATTCTTGGTTTGGTAGTAGTCAGGTAGTTGAGACTTCCTACGAGTTGTTTGTACTTTATTTCATACTCCAATTCTATTCCTTTAGTGGATGTGAGCTTTAAGTTATGTTCCATTAAGGTCGTCAAAGGATTTCACTCATCCATGCCAAACATGTTCAACAAATCTCCAATGTACTTCTTCTGAGAGAGGAATATAAACATCAGATGTTGAGCCAATTCAATACCAAGATAGCAGTAAACATAGCCCAAATTTGTCATTTCAAAACCATTCCTTAGTTATTTCTTTATGGAATCTGCAATATATCTATAATTTTTCCCTTTCATTATAATATTATCTACATACACTGCAAGATATATAACTAATTTTCCAACTTTCTTGATAAACAAAGTTGCAATATCAAGATCATAATGCTTGAAAATGAGTTTCAGGAGATAATGAGTTAAATTCTCCTATGAGGCTCATGGTGCTTGCTTGAGGCCATACAAGGATTTTACAAGCCTATATATTATGTTCCTCGCTATTCACAACAAATCCTTATGGTTGGGACATAAAAGCATTCTCTTTCAGATCTCCATTCAAGAAAGCAGTTTTTACATTCATTTGATGGACCTTCCAACCATTTTGTGTTGCCAAGGAAAATATTGTATGGATCGTAGCCCATTTTGTTGTTGGGGAAAAATTCTCCTCATATTCGACCCCTTCCTTTTATTCAAAACCTTTTGCAACAAGCTTGGGTTTGTGCTTGTCAAGTGAGTCATCTTCTTTATACTTGTTTTTGAAGACCCACTTGAAACCAATTGGTTTGGTTCCCAATGGAGAATCAACCATATTCCAAGTTTCATTCTTAATCAAAGAATCATATTCTTTATGCATTTCTTCTTTCCATTCATCGTGGGAAGAAACTTCTTTGAAGGAAGATGTTTTACAATTTGTAGAAAAAAACAGTTCATAATCATAAGAAACATCCATATCACATGGTGAATCAAGATTGTCTACATCACCTCCATTCTATCTTGTTGAGCTTCTTGTTCGTATCTTTCCAACCTCATCACGATGAAAACTTACAAGTGTCTTTGAAAACAATCTTGGAGGATATTTTTGAGATGGCCTAGGTTTCTCAGTTGACTGAGATGGGGTTTAATTAAGATTTAGTCTCCCAATTATGTCAATCACATTACTCAAAGTGTTATCAATGGTTGGAGTTTCATGAGGGGGAGAGAGTGCTTCAAAAGAATAATCCACATATTGATCTATTATAGGAATCCCCCCTTCAAGTTGTGGAATCTCATTATCAAACTCTTGAAAATACTTTGCATGTCTGAATATATCCAAGCGATCAAGCTACCACTAAACAAAATTATCAGTCTTGGAAGATTCAAGAAAGATGACATATCTAGATATTATAAACTTTCTATTTACTTCATCATAGAGAGGGTATGCTTTGGAGTTATTTGACTACCCCATGAAGATACATTTGCAACTCCATTCACTGAGTTTGTTCCTCTATTACTTAGGTATCAAGGCATAGTAGGTGGAACCAAAAGCCCTTAGATGTGTCACCAGAGGAATGTGGCCATACCACATTTCATTAGGAGTCTTGTTTTCTAGAGAATTAAATAGATGCTTATTTTTTATATAAAAAACACATAGTACTACATCAACCCAAAACATCAATTTAACATTCTTGAAAAAAAACATGGAATGTACTATATTTAAGATTGTCCTATTCATCTTTTAGCTACTCTATTATGTTGGGGATTATAAGGCATGGTTGTTTGAATATGTTTGATCTGATGTTGCTAAAGATAGTTTTCAAATTCATTTGAAGTGTATTATTTTCCATTATAAGTATGAATAGAGTCAATATGAGATTGTGCATCATTTTCAATCCATCGATGAAAATTCTTGAATGTTTCAAAAGCTTTAGATTTGTTCTTTAATAAATAAACCCAACACATTATGGTGTAGTCATCAATAAATGTCATCATATATTTATTACCATTTGTATAAGGAACATACATTAAACCACATAAATTAGAATGAATGAGTTCAAGTTTTCTATGTGCTCTGGAATGAAAATCATGAAAATATTGTTTGGTTTGCTTTGCTAAGATACAAGCATCACATTGCTTAGGTTTCCTAGGAATTATAGGAAAACCAATAACACCATTTTCCTTCAACAAACAGAGGTTGTCATAGTCCAAGTGTCCAAATCTAGAAAGCCATGAAATACTTGATTGAAATGTACCTTCATCATAATGATAATTGTATGAAAAATTATGTTCACGAGAAGAGGTTCCTTTCATCTTTAGAAGTCTTTCTTTATCTATCCTAGTCAATGTAACAAGTGAGTGATCTGGTGCTTTTCTAACCTCAAATTTTCCATCAAATATGTGAATGGAGTGTCCATGTTTGTGGATTTTTACCAAATACAACAAGTTTATCCCCAGCTCCGAAAGGTGTAGAACATCATGTAGAAGAAAGTTTGGAATACCAGGCAGTTTGAGCTAGATGATGCAAAGCCCTAATGGATTGAGGTTTTAATTGCATGCAAATTATACTGCTCCATCAACATTATGAGTGAATTACTCAAAGAAATATCTACCTAAATTCATGTGGAAATTTTCTCCTAAATCAATGAAAGTGAAGCATTGAATAATTCTTTAGTTACTCCAATGTTGCAATGTTACAAAACATAATGAGTGGACTCTATTTCTTTTCCTTTACCTTTTTCAGGTGTTTTACCTTTTCCTTCATTTCTTTCTTGCTCAATTACGTCCCAAAGCAGATTACATGTGGAAGCATCATTTCCATCTCTATTGCATTGTATGCAATAAATATTAGATATTTCTCCTTGGAAATCTCTTCCCTCCCTGCCTCTAAATTATTCTCCCTCTTCCACTTCAACCACCTCCTCCTCTAGAAGAAATTGTTCATAATTATTCTCCCTATGTGCAAGGCACACAAATTCTCAATTTATCGAGGAGTTCTATTCTTACCAAAAGCCTATTCTATTTAAAAAAACTTCTTCTCGAGGGAATAAAAGGTAATATCTTTAAGGTTGTCACTTTCTTTCAATAACTCAAGATAATGTGAATAGGTGGGATAAAGTGCCTTGACATAAGCTACGAGAGGAATATCCATTTCAACACCAATGTATTTTATGTCATGCATAATGGATCTCACTTCTGATGCTAAGGCAAGAGGGTCATCATTTTTCAATTCAATATTGAACAAATTAATCATCAATTGAACAAATTCAAGTTTAGAGTGTGAGTCATACAATTCCTTCAACTTATTTAAGGCTTAAAATGCATTTGAAAATGGATAAATATGGTGATTCACCTCTTAATTTATTGATGCTACAATCAAGGAATAGGCCTTTTTATTCTTATTTTCCTAAATAGCAAGCTCCTTGTCTGGAGTGTGATTTTCTGGTGCATTGTCTCCTCCTTCACAAATTCCTTTCCACAACTCATTAAAAATTAATGTGTCATTTATATTCCTTGAAAATTCAGATAATTCTATTTTTCAAAGAGAACCACTCCAACCATATATATAAGTGAATGTAAGAAATTTATTTACCATATAAAAGCTTTGGATTTTAATGTAAGAATATATAACACGTGAATACTCTTCAATATAATAACACCACTCCTTAATATACTATGTTCCTTATCTATTTCATTCAACTCACTTCATATATTATATTCCCATTACATATACGTGAACATATAAATATTTTTTTTCAATGAATGAAACATAGCCAACACATAAATTTCCCTTCACTCTAATCCACTTCAACATATTTGAGCACGTCGTGCACTAATATATGATTATTCACCATTGAAAATAAACACCACATGGTCCATGACACTTCATCCTTAAAATACCAAGCGATCTTTATACCTGTACATAATTCAAAAAAACTATTCACGCATAAAAAAAAAGATGTCAACATAGAGAAGAACACACGTCATTTCATTGTAAGGTTTTCATGTGAACCAAATTCACGTCATGTTTTTTACCCACCACTTTGTGGGTGATTTCCCTAGGAGAAAAAAAGTATCCAAATGGTCCTTAGCTGGTAGCCAACAACCCCTTGCAGCCACCAAATAGCTCATTGCACCATTTCTCTGCCAACTAAGTCATCCATGTGGTCCCTCACCCATTCATGACTATATGTTTGAAGGTGGTAATCCCATACATAAAGCTATGCCTTGTCATTTGGTAATTGATAATTTAGTTTTCTTATCATGTACAGTTTTGGGCAACGATTAATCAGGGGATTCAGCTGAAAGAGTGGGCTAGGTTTGTGCTTATGTCCCCTAGACATCTTTTCAATGTTACCCTTGGATCTTAGTCTCATGGTATAAACTTTAATAACAATTGGGTTTTAGGGTGGTATGACATGGGAAACCCTGATTTTGATTGTGCGGTCCTTCTTCCCCATCCACATATATCACTCCCCTTCCATTTATTTTAACCCCATCCATCCGCTTTCCCACTTGGTCAACATTTCGCCATTGGTTTCACATAGGGTTATCCTCCCCTTCCTCTTTCCCACACTTTGGGTTAGGCTTGGAATGATGCCACAAAGGTTGAAGTAGTTGATAAGAAAGAAGAAAAATAATAATTGGATATATTCAAAAGGAAAATATACCACAAAATGTAAAATATGAGCGGGAAAAACATATTTAGAACGTGGTAAAAATCCAATGCTTGATCTCTAACCCATAGCCATGGTCATCACCTTCGTTCCATAGGCCCTAGATGAACTTCCTTTATCATTCAGGAACCCATGATAGTCCCAACACTTGGTGGGAAATGAACTGCTCTACCTTAAAGGGGGTACCCACTACTATATCTTACACATCATGCTCATCCTTTTAGCCTTGAGCACTTAATCAAAGAAAAATAATAAAAGGTTAAAGGCATACAAATAAGGGTGGAAATATCAAGGTTGGGGCACCTCATGTACCATGATTTCTCCCTCATATACATTATATACCCAAGTGTGGGCTTCCCCTTTGATAGCTACCGTTGTACCCCAATATGTAGCCCAAGATTCCACTTTCATTCCCTATTCCATGTGATGAAGAGCGAAACCCACTACAATCAGGTTCGCCTTTCTCTTTTTCAAAGGAACCTACAACTCAAAACAGTATCAATTGCAGATTCACAAAACTGATACTTCGATCCTGAGACCTGCGGGTTATGGCCCACTCTGCTTCCGCTGTGCCACTTCCAATATATCGGAAGCGCTAAACCCATCTTCAATCCACAACTGCACTTGAAACACCCTACATTTAAATCTTCAACAATGTGTATTAGCTGCATTTAAACCAAGATTTAAGTCCCTTGGATCTCCTGATACCTTTGTTCATCATACGTGGCCCACTTTAAACCTGTGTTATTTTAGCTGCGTCGGAGCAAATAAAAAAATAAAAAATATCGTAAACCTTTTGACCAACAGACACTGGTCACACCCCATTGCGCTTTCAACCGTAACTCAAAAACCATTCAGCCACAATGTTATTAAATTTTGGTTCCATAGATGTTTTAACCTCCGAGCACCTCTCGTTCACGAGAACCCTAGGATCTTTCGTCCTTCTAATCGAACACCAATCGCATTTATTTGAGAAGAGAACTTTAACTCTCAGAAATAATGTGAAATGGGCGGTTTCATAGGCATGACATGTTGAGAATTCATTGGGTCACATTTTATTTTAGAAAACTGCTCCCCATCGTTAAGGGGTGCAATATCAGTGGTTTGGGTTTTCAAAACCACCTTCCTCCGATTTGAGTTAAAAACGTTTTTAAACGTGGTTTTCCACCATGAAATTAGTGTAATCTCGCTCCTTTCGGACCCTGGCTTCTCTGCCTTAAGTGTATAACTATAGACCTGATACGAATTCAATAAATAAGCTTAAATTTTGTATCGGATATCAATAAACAGAGACATATATATATCAATAAACACAGTTCCATGATCACCACCAGTTTTCAAGTCAAGGTCTAGTTTTCTTGATTCCTTCCACATCGATTACATCGATTTCGCTCCTCCGTTCACACAAAGACTGATGTTTAATTGAAATCAAATTAAGACAGAATCATATAAACATTTGATTTCCATCGATCCTATACAGATCGATGGTCAATAATCACTGAAATGACCTCATAAATGAAACTACAGATAACCCATATGCAACTCGCACGCATCAAATTAACTCCATAATCTAACTATAAATAACTCACTACGCATATACAGATACACATAAATCCACATAATAATTCCTGTATTATATATAAATACTGCTTACAGACATCTAAGGCATTTCAGCCTCAGTACGCACTTCCTCCTATGACTACATTGCATCCCCTCACTTTTTTTCACACATTACAGGCTCGCTGTTTATATAGGTTACAAAAGAATCGGTTGAGATCGCTCAAAGAAAACTCTTGGTCTTCTATTCGCACACATGGTAGATCATTAATTATTAATCAATTACATAAATTCAGCATCGATTTTAACAAATTTCACTCCAATTTTGCATGGCCGTTTGCATACTCGTCTCTTCAGCTTTAGATTCGAACTTAATCCAAATCTGTTCAGATGCCCCTGCATCAGACTCCTGAGGTACAAAATTTTATGACCTCCTGGTCATATGTCTTCTCCAACTGTCAGCAGTTCTACCCACGTCATCTGTGGAACTGCTCCTTGTGATCTTCCTGTAATAGCATGCTTGAACAATTCTCACCCGCATCCTCTGTGGAATTGTCTTCTATGAGCTACAACAAAACCTATGCAATAGCAAGTCCTCCCTGCTACCAGACACCTCACCAAGCTTCTCTCCTGAGCTCAGTCTTTAGGCATCTCTTTGGTTCGCTCCTGTGGAACCATTGAGCACTCTTGCTCTAGGCTGCTGCAATCTTCTCACCTTCCTCTACTGCTACCTTCACAAAACATAAAAATCACAAGCTTAACAAAACTTCACAAAAGTGTACCTCTCTTCCTCTGTATGCAAACTCTTTCTCCACAGGAAATCATTTTCCCGCTCTGATACCACTCGATGAAGAGCGAAACCCACTACAATAGGGTTCGCCTTTCTCTTTTCAAAATGAACCTACAACTCAAAACTATATCAATTGTAGATTCACAAAACTGATACAAAATCCTGAGACCTGTGGGTTATGGCCCACTCTTCTTCCGTTGCACCACTTCCAATATATCAGAAGCACTAAACCCATCTTCAATCCGCAACCACACTTGAAACACCCTACGTTTAAATCTTCGGCAATGTGTATTAGCTGCATTTAAACCAAAATTTAAGTCCCTTGGATCTCCTTATACCTTTGTTCATCATACACGGCCCACTTTAAACCCATGTTATTTTAGCTCTGTCGGAGAAAATAAAAAAATAAAACATATTGTAAACCTTTTGACCAATGGACACTGGTCACACCCCATTGCGTTTTCAACTGGAACTCAAAAACCATTCAGCCATAATGTTATGACATTTCGGTTCCATAGATGTCTTAACCTCCGCGCGCCTCTCGTTAACGAGAACCCTAGGATCTTTCGTCCTTCTAATCGAACACCAATCGCATTTATTTGAGAACAGAACTTTAACTCTCAGATATAATGTGAAATAGGTGGTTTCATAGGCATGACGTGTTGAGAATTCATTGGGTCGCATTTTATTTTATAAAACCGCTCCCCATCATTAAGCAGTGCGATATCGGTGGTTTGGGTTTTCAAAACCACCTTCCTCCAATTTGAGTTAAAAACGTTTTTAAACACAGTTTTCCACCACGAAATCAGTATAATCTCGCTCCTTTTAGACCCTAGATTCTCTACCTTAAGGGTATAACTACAAACCCTATATGAATTCAATAAATAGGCTTAAATGCTAAATCGAATATCAATAAATAGAGACATATATATATCAATAAACACAGTTCCATGATCACCGCCAGTTTTCAAGTCAAGGTCTGGTTTTCTTGATTCCTTCCACATCGATTACATCGAATTCGCTCCTCCGTTCACACAAAGACTGATGTTTAATTGAAATCAAATTAGGACAAAATCATATAAACATTTTATTTCCATCGATCCTGTACGGATCGATGGTAAATAATCACTGAAATTCCCTCATAAATGAAACTACAGATAACCCATATGCGACTCGCACGCATCAAATTAACTCCATAATCTAACTATAAATAACTCACTACACATATACAGATACACAGAAATCCACACAATAATTCCTCTATTATATACAAATATCACTTACAGACATCTAAGGCATTTCAGCCTCAGTACGCACTTCCTCCTATGACTACATTGCATCCCCTCGCTTTCTTTTCACACATTACAGGCTCGCTGTTTATATAGGTTACAAAAGAATCGATTGAGATCGCTCAAATAAAACTCTTGGTATTCTACTCGCACACATGGCAGATCATTAATTATTAATCAGTTACATAAATTCAGCATCGGTTTTAACAAATTTTGCTCCAATTTTGCATGGCCATTCGCATACCCGTCTCTTCAGCTTCAGATTTGAACTTAATCCAAATCTGTTCAGATGCCCCTACATCACCATTCACCTCTTTACCACATGCCACCACCATTTTAGAGATTTACCTCGGATATAGTATCCCCTATAAGGGTAGAAACCACCTAATAAGATACTACGTTAACCGCCTTTGGGTCTTGGAGACATTAGCATATGCAAAATCTCACTATGGAAGGGGAAGCCATTATGAACTACCCACCTTTTTTCAATGGTTTTTAATCTCTCTAACTTGATTACATTAAATAAATTTTTGTGATGGAGGGCTAAGGGATGAGTTGGATCTTATGCAGGACTACAGATGGTTTCGATTTTGAGTTTGGTCTCCCTAATCAACATCCTAACTCTCCAAAGGTATTCAATGGCACATGTAGGGTGTGTGTAGAGAGCCATGGGCCTCCAAAATAGTATAAATCACTCCATGGATCTCTATATATGTTCATGTATTGCTCGAGATTCACTTATTGGAGGAGGAAGATGCACCTGGTTCATCATGTCCAATCAGACCCATAGTTGTACCATGCACTTGGAAGATGACCCAATATTTAAATGCTAATGTGGCATCACGTACACCATCATATGAGCCCTTACAAATGTTCTATAGGAATATTTGACCTACTTTGAGACATATGAGGTTATTTGTGTGTGTCCACACCCATTGGGAGCACCACCTATTTATTTTTCCGAGAACAAGGGGCCAACCCCCTTTCCATCACTTTTCGAGTCCTATTCATCATTATTTCACTTATAGACTTCATTATACCTCTTATAGGGACCAACGTCATGTATTTTTCATCATTTGACCTCTTGCGAGGCTTATTATTTTTTTATGAGCTAGTTTGGTGGGCCTGTCACTAAAAGTTAGATATTTTTCACATTATTTTATTGTAGAGGCTAATCTATTCCTATTTAGCTAAATCGAAATCCTTAGGAGTGTATGTGACGAGGATTCATTTTCATATCATCACTTGGTTGGACTTGTATCTCTCTAAAGAACTTCACTATCCTTCTTGGAGGAAGAAATTTTGGAGCATGGAATGAATTTTGATGTTTGTATTATTTTCATTTTTTCTTGGAGCTTATTAGCTAGAAAACTTTTAATCGTTGGATATACTCTTGATACATGTAAATAGTTTTAAAGATATTTTCATTCTTATTTTGTCACATACATTGTTGCTGAAATTTTCATTATACTAGGGATAATTTCTTGCACCCATTATTCCAAAGTTGTGGTAATTGGATTTATAGATATTGATGTGTCATGTATGGGCCATGTATTATGAATGGATATTCATTAATATGATTCTTTACTTAATTTCAGCTTGAAAATCCATTAATTTTTCAAAACTAGGTATACATTTCTTGAAGTTGTTTTTGTGCTACCCTAATGGTATGTGAAGCTATCTTTAAGACTTGCTTGACATAAAAGATTGAATGTCCATAGAAATATTCAACATTTCCTTCCAAAGAAAGAAAGACATATCTCTGATCCTCTCTCATGAATAGGCCCCTAGGATAACCCCTCACCCTATGATTGTCTACTTATTTTGTGGTCCTTATCTGATTAGGTCTCCTCACATCGGTGAAAGTAAGTAAAGAGTAGGTAGCCTTAGCCGAGGTGATAGTGGGATATTTACCCATTTGTTTCCCTTGATATAGTAGTATCCCTCCAAGGACCCCCTTTAGAGCCCCTACTAGTTTGAGTGGCAACTTTTATAGCACCATTGTTGGGCAGGAATTAGGTCTGCCTCCCTAGTGAATCATTGAGGAAATGATTCATTGACGATAAATTTATTATTCCTCTGGTGATTCCACTCATTGTCCAAACCCTTAGCTTCCTTGAATGTGACAATATTCCTCTTTTAACTAGGGTTGTTTCAAAGAGGAAGAAACAAGCCCCATCACTTGTTGAAACCACTCTTGTTCATGATTTTTAAAAGGTCAGTTGCCCCAGTGTAAGGATGGAAACTATCTCTACCACTGACAAACCCAATATGAAAAAAAGTGAAAGACATTTTGTCAGTGTATTTTCCCCTTTGAAATTCAGTGATGATCCTAAACCAATGCCTGAAAAATACAACCGATGGTTATCTGAGTTCAAACAAGAGGCTACCACAAGTTCCCATGACTTTGTTGAAGAATTATATTGGCACATGTCCCTAGGATGATATTTGATGAAGATAAGCTGATGATGCTTTTTTATTTATCTCTTGAGGGACAAGCTAGAGAATGGTACTTTAGTTTTTCCCTGGCACACATTGAATATTTTGATGAATTTGAGGATTTGTTCATGAAGAGATGGTCATGCAATGCCCAAGGGACCTTCAACATTGAGAAGTTTTATCAGATAGCGAGGGGAAGGGAAGACATCCAGGAATTTGTTCAAAATTTTTATAAGGTAGTATGAAATATCCCCAATCACCTAAAACTCTCTTATGCCAACATCCTTGAAATTTTTATTAAATTCATAGGTGGCCACTTAACATATGACTTAAGGGACAAGAAACAATCCACATTGGCTGAAGCTAAATAAATGACAATGCGGGTTGAGGAAAATTTACGTATCTTAAGAATGGATGCTAATGACATTCCTAAAACAAAACATGAGTCTAAGAAGCAAAAATTTAAAGATCAACATGAAGAAACCATTTTGTCTATCCTTAAGAAGATGGACAAGCTTAGTGAATAGGTTCACTCATGGGATAGGATAGTGATGAACAAAATCACCACATTGGAAAAGGCCCAAAATTCTAGATACATTCCAAAGGGAAAACCTTTTCCTAAAAAATTGAATGAAGAAGACAAGCCAAGCTCATCTCAAGTCCCAAATACTTTAGCTCCATCTAATGCAGTTCGGAAAGACTCATATTCTAAATATGCGAAAAGTGAAATTAATGAGAGTGATGATGAAGAAGTAGAAGAGAATTAAAATATTTTTGAATCTAACATCTTTAAAATTTTTCTAGATGGTTCAGACACTCACCCTCCCATCCTTCAGGTGATAACCAAAGAAGAGAAAGAGGAACATGTTCTTAACGTTGATGTTAGCAATGGAAGATTCAAAGGGGTACAATATTCGTGAAAATACAATAATAAGGACCACACAACCTCCAAGGAAACCAAAAAATATGACCCACCTCCCAACAAAACTCCTCCTAAGGAAAAGCCTTCTAAGGACCCCCTTAAAAAGGACACCCAAACTAAATTTGAACATAAAAAGGGTCCCAAAAAAGGAGGAAATGCTAAGAAGAAAGATAAGGGTAAACATGTGGGACTTAAAATATATTTAGAGGATACTATGGGGAATATTACTGTACCTGTCCCTCTAAAGGAGAATGAAAAACATCCTGAGAAACAACAAAAGATTAAGAATTTCCCACACTTCAAAGAGGAAGAATTACCAAAAGACTTGAAAAACATTAATATTCCCAATCGTAACCCTGGGAATGAACATTTTATGCTCACTTTGGCTATCAATGACCTTTATTTGGATAATTGTATGCTAGACTCGGGGGCTTCCGCTAACAACACTCCCTTAAAATTCATGAAGAAATTGGGTATCAACATCACTCGTGGATATAAGAAGGTGTGTGGTTTTAATTCCAAGCCTATGGAGTTGGACCATCTGATAAATTACCTTAAGGTTTATTTATATAGGAACCCCAACATATCTCTTCTCATGCATGTTGTTGTCATTGATATTCCTTATGTGTGGGGGATTATATTGTATTGGAAGTGGGGGGCTATTGTTGGGGGTCATGTTTAAATGGACTTATCATATGCTATCATCTCGCAATCTGATGGAACCCATTTTATCTTCTATAGGAAACCCACCTATATATATCATGTGATTAAGCCTATACCAACTCCATATTATGAAGTGTGTGACATTGAGAAGCCTTCTCCCATTTTCCCTTCACAAGAGGTATGTATCCCAAAAAATCCAAATAAAAAGACGAGCAAAAAGTGTAAGACTAAGAAATAATATAAGGTAGGAAAATTGGCCTTAGTGGACAAAGATATGATGCCCGTCAAAAATCATGGAAAAGTTGGGGATGACTATTATTACATTTCTAAACTCAACGATGAACTATGCCCATAGTTGGTCAAGTTAAGTCATATCACCCCTTTCCTTGGTACTTAACATTGTTTTATATGCATGTTCAAGTTGGATGCATCACATGATGATTTTTCTCATGATATATTAGACGCATTTAGATTAAAATTACATATTTCATTACTTGTTTATTTTATGACCTAACATTAAGCATGGGTGATCATAATACACCGTAAAAAAAATGTCTCCTCATGGGTTTACTCATTGATATGTGTGGGTAATATGTCTATGGTGACCAAGATATTTTTGGAGTTCTCATGACCTCCTGCTCGAGTAGCTTCGCCTACTTCTTCGAGAGATCATGTCCTAGTTGGAGCGAGATATTACCCACAATTTTGTGGGTGATATACCTAGGAGAAAAAATATCTCCAAGACAACCCTCAACCAGTAGTGAGTAGTCCCTTGCAGCCACCAACTAGTTGGTTGCATCATTTCTCTACCACCTGAGCCAACCACGTGGTCCCTCATCCATCTCTCATGATCGTATGTTTGAAGGTGGGCATCCTGAACTTAAAGGTATGCCTTGTCCTTTGGTAATTGAGTATTGATTGTTCCTATCATGGACACTTATGGGAATGGATTAATGGGGGGATTCAGTGAAAAGAGTGGGCTTGTTTTGTGCTTTTATCCACTATACCTATTTTGGATGCTACCCTTGGATCTTAGTCTCTTGGGAGCTCCTTTAATAACCATTGGATTTTACAGTGGAACTACATGGGAAATATCAATTTTGTTTGCATGGTCCCACTTCCCCATCCACATATATCACTCCCCTTCTATTTATTATAACCTCATCCATCAAATTTCCCACATGGTTCCACATAGGGTAAGCATCCCCTTCCCCTTTCCCACAACTTTGGTTAGGCTTCGAATGATGCCCTGAAGGTTGAACTAGCTGAAAAGAAAAAATTAGAAACATAATTAGTCACATTCAACAGGATTATATTCCAGAAAATGCAAAATATGGTCGAGAAAAACATATTTAGCACTGGGAAAAATCCAATGCATGAACTCTACCCCATACCCATGGCCATCACCCTAGCTCCATAGGCCCTAGATGATCCTCCTTTATCATTTAGGAACCCATGATTTTCCCAACCTCTAGTGGGGAATAGACCACCCTACCTTAAAGGGGGTACCCATTGTTATATCTTACACATCATGCTCTTATCTTTTGATCCTTGAGTATTTAATAAAAAAAATGAAAATAAAAATGAAAAAGGCATATTAATTAGGGTGGAAAAATCAAGGTCGAGGCACCTCATGTACTGCAATTTCTCCCTCCTATATATATACATTATATACCCAAGTGTGGGATTCACTTTTTCTAGCTACCCTTGTACCTTGATATGTGGCCAGTGATTTCCCCTTTCAATCTGTATTCCATTCACATATTTACCACATTCCACCACCATTTGAAGCTTGTACCTTGGACATACTATCCCCTCAAAAGGTAGAAACCACATAATAAGATACTTCGCTAACCCCCTTTAGAGCTTGGAGACAATAGGATATGCCAAAGCCCATTATGGAAGCGAAGGAAATTATGAAGTACCCACATGTTTTCCATGGTTTGTAAGCTCACTGACTCAATTACCTTCAATAACTTGTTGTGTTGTAGTGTTAGGGTATGCATTGGATCTTATGCAAGATTGTAGATGGTTTTCACTTTTAGTTTGGTCTTTCTATACTAGGTCCTAACTCTCTAAAGGGCAACATTGGCACATGTAGGGTGTGTTTATTGAGGCATGGGCCTCCACAACAATATAAAATACTCCATGGATCCCCAAATATGTTCATATATTTATCTAGATGCGCCTATTGGAGGAGGAAGATGCACCTGGTTCATCATGCCCAACTTGCTCAATAATTGTACCATGCACTTTGTAGATGATATAGGTTTTTTATGTTTTATGTTTGGAGGAGGAATATGCACCTTTGGATACACTCTAGATGCACCTATTGGAGGAGGAATATGCATCTAGTTCATCATGCCCAACCCGCCCAACAATTGTACCATGCGCTTTGTAGATGATATAGGTTTTTTATGGTTATGTCTGATCACTTACACCATCATATGATCCCTTACATATAGTCTCTAGCAATATTTGACATACTTGGAGGCCCATCAGGTTATTTGTGTGCCTCCACACCCACTAGGAGAACCACACGTTTATTGTTTGGATAAAAATGGGAAAACCCCTTGTCCATCACTTTTGGGTGTCCTATTCATCATTATGGAACTTAGAACTTCATCCGACCTTTTATAGGGCCCAACAACATGTATTATTCATCATTCAACCTCTTCAAAGCCTTATTCTTTTGTTTATGAGCTAGTTTGGTGGGCTTGTCACCAAAATTTAGTTATTTTGCACATTATTTATTTTATTTCAGGGGCTAATGTAGGCCTAATTGGCTAAATGAGAATCCTTAGGAGTGTATAAATAAAAGTGATGAGGATTCATTTTAGTATCATCACGTGGTTGGAATTTTATCTCTCTAGAGAAATTCATTATCCTTCTTGGAGGACAAAATTTTGGAGCATGGAATGAATTTTGATGTTTAGATTATTTTTGTTTTCTCTTGGAGCTTCTTACATGGAAACTTGTTAATGGTTTGATATACTCTTGATACATGTAATTAAATTTAGGGCTATTTTTCTTTCTTACTTTGTCAAATTCATTGCTAATAGAATTTTCGCTATACTAGGGCTAATATGTTGCACCTATTATTGTGAAGTTGTGGAAATTGGGTTTCTAGATAGTGATGTATCATGTAAGGACCATGTATTATGAAAAAATATTCCTATAGATTCATCTTTACTAAATTTCATCTTGATAAGGCATCAAATTTTCAAAATGAAGTATAAAATTCTTGAAAATTCTTTTGTTGATGCCCTAATGGACGTTGAAGTTGTGTTTAAGTCCTCCTTGACATAGAAAATTGAATGTCGATAGTCATTATAACTCATGAATCTGAAATATCCCAAAATAGTATCCATTGGTCCACCATAAAGGTGATAAATACATTTTATTCTCTTGCTTCACCTTTACTTTTCGATTTCTAACCCCACAGGTCTCATAGGGCATCATTTATCTTGCAAACCATCCACAGGAAAATTTCGATCTCTTGGAATCATATGCCTTGGGGTTTATCCTAGGAACCCACAAATTTTGAAGCAATTATGAAGGTCATATTGTGAGATACCTCAAGCCATAGCCTCAAGATTCAAACTTTCCCTTGGTTTTCTTAGGCCAAATACCTCACTTGGATCCTCACCTTGTTTGGTTAAAAATTCATTCTTTGGTCCCTTTCCCCTCTGCAATATGTCAAGTACATCATTGGTTGGTATACACTACCCACTTGAACTACTCTTCAGGTCCACTTGGTTCTGTATGATCCCATAAGCCATTAAGAGTAATTCTTCAAGGACCACGTGGAATCGAAGCCTCTACACGAATTTTAGGTTTTAAGGGCTTCCATTGTAGTATACATTCACTAAACCTTAACCTTAAAATTCCCCTTGAGCCCTTCCTTGAGAGCCTTCAACCTTTCCTTACAAATCAAGAAGGCGATATATATGAGTCACTCTCGTGAATACACCCCTAGGATCATCCCTCACCCTATCATTGTCAACTTATTTTGTGGTCCTTATCATATCGGGTCTCCTACCATCGGTGAAAGTCCGTAAAGAGTAGGGATCCTTAATTGAGGCGACAATGGGATATTGATCCATTTTATGCCCTTAATCTAGTAGTATCCCTCCAAGGATCCCCTTTATAGCCCCTATTAGTTTGGGTGGTAACAAGGTTCATTGCATCTAGCTTGACAATCACGATTTCAATCAACTTTTCAACCAATTTGTAGGAGTTTCCTTCAACGTTAAGTCATAGTGTTGATAATCCACAACAAATCAACCACATGACACCAAGAATAGGGTCGACTTTAAATTTATGCATTAGGCCTCATATATATTTCTGACCAAGATACCTTGATCCATGCACACCGCACTAGCAAAGGATTTGAATATACATACCATGGATTCTGAATGCATTGAAATAGCAAACATAGGAGTTCAATGCATTACGAGAGTTAATTAGCACATACTAGATTCAATGAACAAGATTGAATTTAATGCCCAAAATAGTAGAGAGGGACAACATAATAGAGAATAATGGGGGTAGATGGGAGTTAGAGGGAAGAAAATGCTAAAATTAGGGGTTGGCTCTACTACCATGTGATGCCAGGAGGCTAACTCCATGAATTAACTTGTTTATTGTATTTGTAATTTCATGAATATATACATAAGTGGAGAGACTCTTGGGATTACAATTCCAACGTCTCTTTGTTTTCTCTAATGCATAGCTAAAACTATTTATAATATTTACAATAATCCCAATCCTTTCGAACTAGGTGTCAATAGATTAACATATCTACATATTTATATTTTCCATTAATTTATCCTCTTTAAATTTATTATAACAAATATATATATATATATAAATATATATATATATATATATATATATATATATATATATACATATATATATACATATACATATACATATACATATACATATACATATACATATACATACATACATACATATACATACATACATATACATATACATATACATACATACATACATACATACATACATACATATATATATATATACATATACATATATACATACATACATACATACATACATACATACATATACATACATACATATATATATATATATATATATATATATATATATATATACATATACATATATATATATATAAATAACACCTTTGTGTGCTTCCTTTTGTTATGCATTTTTTCATGCAATAAATAATAACACTAAAGTAGGTTTATTGAGATTGATTCTATTTTTTATTCTTGTGGATGGGAATGAATGATTCCAATCCCTTCCTTTCTATATATATAACACCTTTGTGTCCTTCCTTTTGTTATGCATTTTTTCATGCAATAAATAATAACACTAAAGTAGGTTATATGAGATTGATTCTATTTGTTATTCTTGTGGACGGGAATGAATGATTCCAATCCCTTCCTTTATATATATATATATATATATAACCTAAAGACTAATGTAAATATCTTGGTCTTCTTTAGTGATAAATGCATAAAGATATAAGAACATTTACATTCTTCACAATGATCAAAATAAGTTGATATGTCATAGAAATGAAAGCAACTATATGCATAAAAATGTCTTTGTATCAAGCTGATGCTTACCATGTCAATATTTTGTAATGCATGTTTAGATCTCCTCGTACTTATAACAAACTAAAAACATTAGGAGATATCATTTCTAGTGTATTCAAACCTTTAAGCCAAATGCCAAAATTTGTTTCAAAGTTCCATTGAATCCATGATATAACAAACAAATTTTACTTTAGAGTCACTTATTAATGAGATACATAATTTACTATGCAACCATTTTTCTTAAGTTGCTCCAATTAGATGATAATTAGGTCAACGTGTTTATGATGACTTGCATGCTCTATTAATGTGTGTTTAGAATATCATAGTATTTCCCTATATAGTGTCCCAATATAAAGTTGTTGTGAGAGAGTAGTGAATTGTTTGCGCCCCTGAGAACCCAATATATAACACAATTCCCTTTGGTTCCTTGTCAAAATCTTTGCTACTAGTGATTTCTCTTTTGGCCTTGGGCCTTGTCCTCCAAATTCTCCATATATTGGATGATAATGGACTTATGAATATTAAAATGGATGTTTTCAAAATTGAAGGCTTATAAACTCCATACATGGAAGTGGATGCTCTTACATTTTAAGTCAACTTTCAAATCCTCATGAACTTAGTCCTTGGTTATTTTGTTTCCTCTATGGTTTCAATGTAATTTCTTCTTCTACCTCCCTCTCCTATTTCTTCAATTCATTGGCCTCATAAATAAGAGAGAAATTCAATATTCCATATGTGTATCTATTCCTTCCACCATTGGCTTATTACTTTGCTATCGACTATAGACATTGTGCACTATTGAATGGTTAACAAAACCACTAGGATTCATGGTGATAGTTAAGAGGAGGATGAGTCCACAACCCTAATGTGGGATAACCTCGAGATAAATTCTCCAGGGTGTGATTAGATCCATCCCTCCCAATATCCACTTCCATGCATGCATAATTAACATTCCTTCAACACCAACCATAACAAATGTGCTAGCATCATTCCTAAATACCACCCTAAATAGGGGTGTAATATATTCTTGATTGATCTTACGGGTGTCTTTGAAAATAGATATATCTTGTTTACTCTTCTATTATAATATCTAGGTCTTCATTTTTCCAAATAATGTGTTCATTTGAAAGTTGTCTAGTAATTTATTGATTTTCCATTTGACATGAGATGGTTGAATAAAAAATATGAATATGTATGCTACTATTTTTTCCGTGCCCGTTGGGAAGCACATGTAGTAATGTATTTTTCTAATGAGTCACCATCAGTTTCTTTATTGATGGCTTTGATACTAATTTAAGAGCCTTCTTCTACCACTAGGCTACCAAATCCACAAGTAATTTCAATTTAAAGGGAATTATCTAATGCTTGTAGCTCAATTAAGTAGTTTTTATTAATGAATTAATAAGGAATAGAGATTATAAGGATAGTTCCTTTATTTTCCCTGATGTTTAAAACGTAATAAAAAATTAGTTGCTAATTACAAATTGGTTTTTAATGCATGTAGCCCAACTAAGCTTTTCATGTCAGTGCCTTAATAAGAAATAGAGATTGTAAGGATTATGCCTTTGTTTTCCATAAAAACTCACCTAATTCCATCTCTTAATAAAATCATTGAGTAAATATGTAAATATATAATAGAATATGCATTTTTTCATATCAACAAAAATAAGTTATGAATATTTTGTAGCGGCGACAACCACCCTCCAAAATTTTTCCATTGCCTAGATTTTGGAGCCTAACCTTCTTTTCACATGAGCCCAACTTTCAATGCTATAAGCTATTTGTGTTTTGACTGATTTTTATCATTATTTATGCTTGTGTTCACTCTCACTTAACTTAGAAAATATTTTCTAAGTCACAAGCCCACCTCCTATCTAAGCCTTGTGCAACAGTTCTCGGCTTTCCTCAAGAAACTGCACAATTCATGGACGCAAACTTGATCTTATTGTTCAGAATTGTGCAATCATGACTAAAGTCAGCCTTGAGCTCAGAAACTACACAATCATTACAGGAATCCCAACATTGAGCCCATAAATTGTAGAATCCCTCACTGAGCTCAGAAATTGTGTAGTGGGTTGGGAGTTAATAGTTCTCTCGAATTACACAATACTTCCCAATGATGTGCATGGCACATTTCCTGGAAAAAGTAAAAAACCTAAAAAATAAAAAAACATCCCTAAAGTTTAGGGATCTATTTTTAGTAACTCGAAGGAAGCCCATTTGTTATTTTTGGAAATTTTTGCCATGTGTCGCTTTCCCCTTTATTTTTTGGCATGCATGTCATAAACCCTAAATTCTCAAATCTATTTAATAAACACTGCTAGAGATCATTCTCACACTTGATATTGGAGATATAGCCTTCCCGAGTAGATGAAGGAACCTTTGGTATGATTTTCATTGCTTTTCCAAGTGAATTTTTCATTCGATGCTTTTAGTCGCTTTTTCTGTCGTTTTTGTCGTTTGGCTTACATGAGTGTTTTTATACTTGTTTATTTGCATGCATGATAATGTTATAACCTTATTTAGCCTATAGAAGTGTTGTTTCAAGTTATAGTTTTCCATTTATGAGTATCTCATCAGTTTCTTCATTTTTCACTGATGGTCGCCATTGCGACGACTCTCCTCACCAATATCATTAACTTCCCATTTCATCATTTTTTGCAATCGATTTGTATTTTTTCAATTACACTTAGTTATATATGCACTCAAGCCTTACCATCTCTTAGATATTCTCATTCTTCAAGCTTCCGTTTGGTAATATGCCATTCCGTTGGACATAATTCACTTTTCCCAGCTAGACATTAGGCAATCGTGATGCCCAAGCTCAGAGGTTAGTCTCTGGACCTATGCAATGTGTAGTATAGGATGGAACCACTATGCATTGTGTAGTCCAAGGACTCATTCTTCATCCTTTTCCACTGAGACAATGCAATGCACAGTCTCTCCCAGCTCACTGCCCAGGATGAACTACACATTGCACAGTCTCAGTCCTCAAGCTTCGACCCTAACTCCTGGGACTATGTAGTGGATAGTTTCCTCAGTAAGTTAAACCCTCTTCCCAACAATAATTTTTTAATCCTTCTAGTCAGTTTCCTGGTGTTCTTCATCAACATGTCATGAAAGTATTTTTTCTTATAACTAATATTTTACTGTAATCAGTTTCTTTTCTATCCCACCAGTAGATAAGTTTTTGAGCATCTCTCCAATAGTCACTTTCACAATTAGATTTTCCTCAAAGGAATCCATTTAAACCAATATTGGGGAAGTAATTGAACAAGTTCTAGTTAACTTTCCAATTTATGCAGACACTCAACTGTTTGTAGAGAAGGGATTAAAACTCACATGGTAGAAGATTAAAAATGAGTTTACAAAGAATTTCAGACAGACTTAGAGGAACGATAGGTGTATCTTTGTATCATGCAGGTAGGGCTTTACAAGGTTGCATGCAGGTATCCAACCTTCCCATGTGCAGATGTGATGATTTGGGTTTTCTCAAACACTGATGTGAAAACTATTACATTGAGCAGCACCAACGATAAAAATCTTGGTATATTCCTCGAAGAAGACATTAAGCATATGTATCATCTCCCGGGATAGTGAATAACATGTACTCATTGTTCTATGCCACTCACAACAACATGAACACAAGATATATCATCAACAGTTGGGTGAAGGATGGAATGAATTTTAGACAAGCACCCACCCACATGTATAAGAAAAAACAATCACAAAATCCTATCAACTTTGTTCATACTAGCTTGCAGAATATATGGCCAACTGAACATAGAGACCTTTCTTGAGCAGTGGGCTATTTCATTGAACTAGGCAGTGAATGAGGGGAAGTCGTTCAACTAGTCAAAGATCTTGGCTCATAACTTGATATTCCATGTGACACAAGCTCAAAATCCACCAAGGGGAGAGAAATCATGCTTTTACATGTATGCATACTGACTGGATGCAATCTGTCCACATAATCAATTTCTTGGCACGACTTGGACATGGACACCAAGAGAAATTACCATACATGTATATTGCAAGCTACTTTAGGATTGCAGACATCGTGGAGTCATGTAGAAGCTTACTGATCAATTCATCATCCCACTTTATAGGCTCATGTTTTAGGAGGAACCACCTTTCGTTTCGCGAGTAGCTATAGAGGCAATATCAAATATTGCAGATTCGTTCACCTTACCAGAGGCCACATTGATTAAATTATTTAGTGGGCAGCAACTGACACATCTTTTTCCGAGATATTCCACATAGAAACTTGTCATGCAAGAGATATATTATCATATATCCATAGCGTTGTCATGAGTGTTTCATAGGATGAATAAGGAACCATGGATAACTCTTCCTTTGCAGGTCAGATTATATGAAATTAAAAATCTCAAAGTTGTAGATGTTGAAGGGAAAGCCATTTTCAAATTCGAGTTCGACACAAAGAGCTACACTTTGTATGATCTGAGGGGAATTTTCAAATACTGTTGTGCGAGATTATACTACAACTAGGTCAATGGAATATTTTAGTGGCTAGAGGAGGAACCATGGAAGAACTTTTATAACTCCTCCCAACCTTATGAGTCGATCAGTCTGACTGGGACTTCTTAAATTTTTATGTAGACGACAACACTTCCAGAAGAGGTAGCAAGAGGAGGCGTCGGTCAGGTGTAAGAAAAAGGAAAGAGGAAGTTATTTGATAATCCAAAAGAGGAACAAATATGGGAGATCAAATAAGATTTTGTCATTGTGAAATTAGCTTTGGAAATCAAATAAAAGAGTGAACAGAGGTAGTATATATCATAGTGGAGAAATAGAGAGAAGAAATACGTAGAAGAAGCAATGCAAAGAGCATAGAGACCATAACAAGAGTTGAAGGAAGAAGGATAGGCTATAAGAAGAGAATAGGAGGAGAGACAAAGGCAGGAAGAGGAAGAAAGACAAGGTTCCATGACAGAATATATGACACCCATACAGGTTGAAGAGAAGATATATGATCAACCAACAGTAGAAGGAGTGAGTGAATAGATGCAAGAATGTGAGTTTTAGAAAGATCTTGAAAAATTGATTGAATTCATGGACATCGAAGTGGGATCAGAGCTGCAAGATGAGGATCTGGACCTGATTCCCAACACACCTCAGGCCAACTTTCACACTCCACCACCTTTAGCTGCAGAGAAAGCCCCAAGCAAGGAAGGGGAGGTAGTTCCCCTTGATGATGATCTAATGATGGATGTGTACAATATGTCATTTGATAAACTACAGAATAATATTGTACAATCATGAAGAAACCACTTCTCGTATGATCATGCATCACCTGCATTCATGAGAGAAAGGGTGATAGTGGTAAACACCAGCAAGAATCCAAACTCCATTTCCGAAGCAAGCTTGACCTTCGCAGGAGTAGGCAGATCTAACACTCAATGTTTGGTTGAGAATCAACAGTTGGTGTAGAATCTATAGGAAATGTAACATGAGAATGACCAACTCTGTGCAGCAATGCATGATGCACATTCCACATAGGTCTACTGTGAGGAGATGAGGGCATAAATACTTACTAAAGTATCCACACTTTGAGGCACTACGTAAGGAATTTTTATGCTTACATGGCTTGCAACAATAGAGAAAATATTTTTTCAATATATTTAAGAATGTACAGGCTACCATCACCACCGTGTATGAGTGGACAATGTGATACAATGCCACACCACTTACACTAGTGGAGAAGATGAAGCCATAGGAAAAGTTAGAGAAAGCCAAGGTTTGGATGTTGATCCAGAATAATAAGCAGCTCACCTCATTCATCCGAAACATTTAGGCTTCATATGTACGGATATACAATAGTTTGGATTTCATGGTGAGAACCCATCGAATCTCATCAGTTGGTACACTCACCGAGACTAAACACAAATGAAAAGTATGGTAGGAGATTGATCAATACCTTGAGTATCTAGAGAAGATGGCCACCTCAGAGGATTTGGAGGTGAATAGACAAAACTTCCAGATCTACATTGGTGGCCCGACTAGATCAGAAAAATGTTGTTTTTGATTGATAAATACGTTAAGACAAGTTACAAGATAATGTACATGGATGCTATGGAGGCAAGGATCTGCTTCCAACCTAACACTATCTCGTAGTTTGGAGAGACCATCACACATTAACAAGCTTGGCATGAGTATGTGACCAAGAGACAATAAGTCCAAGATGCCTAACCTGAGTTCACCTCAACTCAAACATCATAGTGTTTTGTATTTCTAGGTTGTCAAGTTGTCTCTAACCTATTTTGTCTTATATCAATATGAGTGGAAATTGTAATATTATTTGTAATTATTGTATAAGTGAAATTCCATGTCTTCATGATGGAATCTAAAGAGTCGTATGGTAATGTGAGGATTCATGAGGAGAGTCCAAGAGTCACCAAGGGGGCATGCCAAGAGTCAACCCCTTTGGTTATAAATACATTCTCACAATGTGTAAGGTAAAGGGCTTTTGGGGGCCAATATTTTGGCTAGGTTTAGGCTTAGAAAGGGCTTGGTAGTTTTGTGTCAGCCTTGGCTTCTCTGTAGTGTAGAGGGAGTATACTTCTTTGGTAGGAGAAGGTGTTTTTGACTTCAAGTTCTACTATTGGGGCAAGTGGTTTGTCATACTGCATGTATGAATGGAACTTTCACTTCTAATAAAATCATAGCCGACACATCTTCATGCATATATTGTAAATGTACTAGGGCTATTCTTGTTATATATTTGATGTATCTTGCTTACCTTACGCATATATGCTTATGAACTAATTCATTTGCATTTGTACGAATCTTGTTGAATGTGTTCTCATGTCTTAACCCATCACCTTTAACTTGTGGACTATTATGCTTGTCATTTTGTGTGATGTCTTTTTAGCTTGTGTGTTCCTTTCAAGCTACGTACTATTACATGCTTCCAAGGAGTGCACTTCCTTTTTCCCTTCACATCTTAGAACCACTCATGCATCATATTGAATTTCCATAGGGTCACACACTTGCTTTAATCAAAGACACCATACACCACTCTATGCGTTTTGTAATCCAAGGCATTCTCATTAAACACCACACTGTTAGAACTCCTATTCCAAATGGTGTTAGGTATATTTGGAACTTGATATCGGGGAGATCCCATGAACTTTGGTGGGTCCATCACCGCCAACATTTCTGGTGCTAGAAGGAGGGCCAGATGACAATTTGAGCCCTTAAAGTCTAATTTGAATTTCTGCACTCATTTTATGACTTCTTCTCGAGTCATACTCCTGACATTTTTTAATAGATATATAAAATTACAAGTGTCGGCATTTCTCATTGATGACTTGTCATAGCTAAAATTTGATAGAGAGGGTGAAAAAACCTTTCTTGAGCATGTTGATTGCTTTCTTTAATTTTACGTAGAGTGAAACATCTCTGTTGAGGATGTTGGTTGTCAGTTGTTCATTCTCACATTCAAAGGGCACGTAAGGAAATGGCGTCAGACATTGAACGATGCCCCCATTCACTCTTTAGAACACTTTTTTCATATAACTATTTCATGATTTTGACACATATTATCACGAACATCTATTTAAGAAAATTTCAGAATTGAAAAAATCACCCAATGAATTCCTGCGTCATTTTCAAAATCCATTTGTACATATTTTTTGTGAATTTCCAGAAAATTAATTTGATTGGGATGTCTTGACCAAAACATTTATACATATTTTTCACATTTCACTAACTCCTAAAGAATTATGGTTTTTCAAGTCACTCCTAGATTATCGCGAGGATAGAGCTGACAAATATGCGATGGATAAGGTTGATGTTCCAAATGATGCTATGTTCGCTTCTCATCAAACAACTCTAGTCCCATAGGTTGAGGTGGGAAAAGTTCCCACCTTACATACTTAGAACCACTACACATTTTTGGACTCCAAACCTGATGAGTGTGATGAATATTTTCTCCGCATCCTCAATTCTTTGGTCCCTTTGATCTTCCAAATTGTGAGTTTGTGTGTTCATATGTTTCAAATATCTCCTTTGATGTTCATGAGGATCAGGTGTTAAATGGAGTTGTTGTTGAGAAGTCAACCTACGATGTCATTTACGATGATTATGTATGGGAGTCAAGATTCAAACAATAATATGTGATGCTTTGAATCCCTTCCTTCCACAACTATTCCGCATTATCTTGAAACTTTCCATGATTCTGTCATTCCGCTTGAATCCTATGAGAATTCATTTTCTAATATGTAACAACCCTGGTGAAAATTCCACGTAATAAAGTTAAAAATAATAACCACAGTTGATGAGACACTTATTCCAAGTTGAATGTTGGGAAAAACGTCCTAATGGGTGTTCATTTGGTTTCTTATGGCTGAGGAAATAACCAATGAAAAAGGAAAAGGCTTTGGAAAGAAAAAAAGGCATTTTTGGCATATTTATTTATGAAAATAATAGAAATTAGGAGAAAATGGAGATGAAAGGTAACGCAAAAGTCCCATCTCTGGCTGGTTTTTACACTCATTAATGAGACGCTCATTCCTTTGTTATTTGAAGTATAATTACACTTGTTATTATGTGGATTCTATTGATGTTGTATCCATGGTATTTCTGTTTTTATTATGATGGTTGTAAGTATGTATTTTATCAGTGAAGATGTATGTCTCTATCCATGGTTTTACTTGTAAATGAATGCAAAATGTATCTATGGTAAAAGATATTGTATGTAAGTTAATGATCTAAGGGAGCAATTATTCTTAGTGATACTCAGATAAGTATGAGACCCCTTTGCTCTATTCTGTTGGTTACACCTATAGATTCAATGCTTGGGACATGTTAAATGACTATCATGTCTAGGAGGGGTCCAGATGAGTTCTTACTGATGTGATTGCTTCCTTAGCATTTTCATGTTGTTATTTATCATCTCTAAAATTTTCATGAAGTTCTGGGCAAAGCACTTGGGTATGGGCCTGAAAAGGCTGCTCAAATCCCAAAGATGCATGCACATAACTGATTGTTTTGGGGCTCTAGCCATTAGCATGCAATGTTATGCCTTGGAATATAGCCTCTTGACAACTAGAATGAAAATTTAGGCCTACGGATGGCTCAAAGAGGTCAAAATGTCAATGTCCCAACGGTAAGAGGCCTAAAACTTTGGGTTACCTCCTATGGGTGTTGTTGTTGTCGTACAAGGTTTGCATGTTCTTTTTATGTCAGTTCCACTTCCTTAAGGTCACCTAGGAGGTTAAATCTCATTATAGTCGCCTCTCGTCACATGTTTACTGTTGTTGGTCGATTACTTGGGCAGATGTGGGAAGGGGGTGTTAGACAGTGGTATTAGAGCATGGTTAGACTGGATGGGCAGTGTGTTGGTCATGCATTTATATTTCCTGCATATGTGTCTCTCATACCTATGGTGTATGTGCTTGTTTCATCCATGTTTTGTTGGCCATGGTGGTAGTGATGTCACCATGTTTTTTTCAACATGTTTTCATGTGTATATGACTGATTATGTATTGTTCATGCTTGTTTATTGTGTGGTCACAATCGCTTAGATATTGCTACATGTTGTATATGCATTGCTTGTTTATTATAGGTAACATATTGTTCATGCTTGTGTGTTGTCCATGTATGCTTCCTTGTGTGATGTCATATGTGTTACACAACATTTTGTCACTCTCCCTGCAATCCCCATATTGCACATTGGAGGGTCATTTCTATGACTAATAAGAAGTGTCATGCCTTGCAAAAACTATCATTGCATCCCTTTACATGAGATCAATATTCCTTCTGTTGACAATTCCCTGAGCAAAGCTTTAGAAACCCCTGTTTTTGCCTTGGTTCAAGTAGCCAGTTATGCCCTTGTGCCAATGAGGAATATTAACACTGGTCCCTGCGCTAGTTGGTTCTTTGTCCCAGTTAGCCACACGTGTAGAGCTATTTATGGAATGTTGTTTAAAAATAGAGGGTGAGATTCCAGTCTAAAATATTCGAGGATGAGTCATTGGGAGTGGTTGGACTGAATAACCATGGACTCCCTCCTTTATTTTATGATTTCCACCTCTTAAGGGAACCTCCTAAAGGATAGGCCTCCTGCCCACCTTTGTAGGGATCCTAACCTCCTCTTTTTCCTCTATAAAAAGGAGCTATCGCTCCTTGCATAAGCTAGGTGAACATGGAGAATTGAGTATACTATAGTTAAACTATTGAAGAGATAGAAGAATAAGGAACTTCGTTGAGAGAGCTTGAGTCCATGCCCTCATCCCGCCCGAATCCCCTGATGAGCATCTAAGATGTGCTTTGGCTGATCCCCGTTGGAGGAGACTGCGACATCAAAGCTTTGGTTGTAACTCTTCCTTCTATCAATACATATACATGACTATTGTTTGGTTCCCATTTTGTGTTATGTTAGATGTTTAATGCAATATACTTAGCCCTCTTTCACTGGCTAGTAGTTATGAATGAATTTATTAGGTCTTATGATGTTTTTGTTTGCTAATCTATGTGCAGGTATCCGAGCATGACTGCAGAAGGATTGTGACTTGACGAGGCAGGAGAAAGAGGCCACCACCACTACAACCACGACGATGGCATGGGATTCCAGGTAGGTCGATCTACCGTGTCCTCTTTTCATTCAGTAATTAGGAATCAACACTCTAACATGTCTCTTTGTTTCTAGACCCACTCTAGGGCTAGAGGGATCGTCTCTGTCTGCAGAGAGGATTTACTTGCTTAACAATATGTCGAACATGCATGGGTCTTTCATGCTTTGTTACATGCCGCTTATGCTTTTTTGTGGTCTGTGCTTGTGATGGTGTGTGGTCAAGTTGGATTGGTATGGTTATGCATTAGGTCAAGTTGTCTATTTTCTATGGGCATGCATTGATGACTAGAATCCAACTAGAATGATTTTTTTGCACTAGTATACCATGTTTTATGAGTTTATATACTATTATAATTATATATACATATGTATTATGCTGATTGATTGATCTTGCAGGATGTATCCACCCAAAATTACACTAAGGTGTGTTGGTTTATTGTTATTTGGTTAGCTGACATATTATGCTTTGCAGGAGAGAGAGATCAAAATGAATAGACATATGGTAGACTACAAGGAATCTCCCTATGAGTCATATGAGCAGCATGGTGGGAACTCATCTAATTTCCTAGACACATTGACAAGCCTAAAGGAAGAAATAAGGAGTGGTAAGACAGACAATGAAAGACTCATACAAGCATAAGAGAAACAAGCAGAGGTGAATGTTATACTTCTTCAAATCTTGTCAGATGTTCACAAACAAGGGCCACTTTGGATTAGTTATGGATAGGAGGAAAAAAATAATGGGGCATACGGTAGTAGGTTTGCTAGTAGACATGGGTCAAAAAGAGTAGATACACTGAGAGATGGTAGATTTTTGGATACTCTAGATAGGAGGGGTGATGAGTACATGTACCATTTTACTTCTGGTTTGGTTAAACAATATCATAATCGTCATCAGTATCATCCTTATAGGAGGAATTACAGGGGATACATGCTAGATGGATTTAAGAAAGAAAATCCACCTAGTTTCAATGGGGACTTGAAGAAACTAGAACAGGCAGAAGTTTGGATGCTTGGGATGAAGAAGTTCTTTGAGTTGCATGAGTACTCAGATAACATTAAGGCCAAGATTTCTATCTTTAGCCTTAGAGCTAAAGAAAAAATATGTTGGGAAGATGTGAATTGGGTTAGGCACACTAGGAAAAATGAATTGAGTTGGCACGAGTTCAAAATACTTGTTTCAGGAAGAATTAATTGTCAGAGAGGTACTATGACAACAAGGCCAAATACGTTTATGAGCTAAAGATGGGAGTAATGACAGATGAGGAGTACATGAAAAAATTATTGGAACTATTAAGGTGTGTACCATAACGCAAGTATGAGTCTCAACAAGGATGGAAAAAAAAGGAAAAAGGCAAAGGTAAATGGAAACTGAAAATATAAAGTCCTTATAATGCATAAGAGAAAGAAAATGTGGCACTGCAAAATAAGTTTAATGTAGGTGGATAGGGACATAGTCGACAACAACATCATAGATCATAGCAGCAACATGGAGGTAATGGTACATTACATTTGGATTGTTGGACATGTGGTAAGGACAATATTAAGAGATATTGTTCATAGAATCTGGGTGGTAGACCTAAGATATAAATTTCACAAGAGGCGCATACTGTTGGGGATGTTGGGCAGAGCATTCCTGGTATTTATGCAACATTGGACAACAGGCAGGAAAATCACTAGGCTTCTATCATTGAGATGGATGGAAAGATTTTTGATCAAGTTATTTCTATTTTTATTGACCCTGTATGTAATTATAGCTATGTTAGTCTTGACTTGGTTGAAAAATGTGGTTTGAGTAAATAAATGCATGTAAAATCTTGTTTAGTATATTTGGCCACATGTACGATAAAAATAATTCACCATTGGGCAAGGGCTTCTGCATTTGAGTTAAATGGTATGCCTACAACAACAAAATTGAACATATTTTCATTGGGTTCATATATTATCCTATTGGGTATGGCTTGGCTATACCTTCACAGGACCAAGGTATATTTGTAATATCCCCTTTTCAGGATTTCTCATAAAACATGCATCAAAAATGCATTTCCAGCAAAAAAAGTAATAAAAAGGTGAAATGAACTCTTGGATCCCATATATTAGTCAATATAAATTCTAAATCCAAGAATAGAGTTGAAACAAATCAAACTAGGTGGGCTAAATAGACCTCCCACACTAGTGTAGCTGAAAAGGGTGAAAAACCCCAAGACTGCAAAATGTCGGAGTAGCTGCTCAAGGGAATGCGTAGTATAAGAGAGGGTTTACACCTAAAATGATAGGAGAATCATAGATCTACTCATATATTGATAGATAATTCTGAAGTACAAATATCTAATCTCCTATACAAAATAGAAGATATCTCGGCAAGGGTTTCTTATCAAACACTCTATATATAAAATGTGATATTTAGAAAATGACTGAATAATCACTGCAACACTAAAGTACATGATTGAAAAAGGCTGAAATATGTCTGATATGAAGTATAACCCTAAAGGGCTTTCTCCCATGAAAGGATGAACCTCTCAATCACAAGGAAACACTGCAATAGAGCCACCAAACCATGCAATGAATACTGCCTCCAAAAAAACGCACTCCCTAGAAGAAACAGCACTGGGAGGGTATGAGAAATGTGTGGTATGATACCAAAGATCTGAAATAAGCTCGGGAGCTCTCCAAACAGATCTCTCAAGTGAAGGAAACCTTCCTCCAATGAGAAACTAGCTCAGAAGCCGGGATTCCAATCCCTTCCACTGCTGCACCCAGCAACACTACACAATCTCCAGAAAAGTTATGCTAATGAAGATGGATGAAGCTTGGACTAAAAACCTGATGTGGAATGATGAATACAAACTCTCCCAATGAGCTGCTCAAAGGAAAGAGGTGGGATTCCCGCCTGGGAACACGCAGTGCTAAAGAGCACTACAGCTTTACTAAGTAGCGAAGCAGCAACAATTCTTGGCAGCCAAGAATAATAATTCTACAACATGATGAATAATGCTGCCATACTCTTCCTTAAATAAGATATTGTTTTTCTTGCCCTTGGCCCCACTCACTTATGTTACTTCCAACCCAAGTTACATTTCCCTCCAAAATTGTGTTATCCATCCTAGGATTCCTCCTCCACTAAAACTGTGTTGTTGACTTAGTCAAAGCAGCTTCATTTTAACCTTGTTCACACATGGAGGTGTTTTATTAGGCTATAAAGAATGTCTTATTTCACACATGGAGTGTTTTTATCCTCCTTAGGATACTTATGGGCTTTTCTACCCATTTATTTAGCGGCTACAGCCGCTACTAACTCTAATGTTCCATTTAGCTTGGAAGCTAAAATTTTGGGAACATTACAGTCCTCCCCTCCAAAATATTTGCTTGTCCTCAAGAAAATGCATAAGGAGAGCAAAATATCTCCCCTCCTCCTCATGTGGCCTCCCATCAATAGCCTCCATCACTGCATCAAGATAATCTGCAAATATACTGTCATCGAATGCTCCCTCCCAAGTGTGCAAAACCAAAGTGTCTGCATCAATCAAAGGTGGAAAGTGTGAATGGAAACATGATAGATGTCTCATGGCCTCCAAAAATTAGGAGTGATGATCAACATGGTGAATGAGTGTCTCCCTCACCCATGCAATCATCCAAATGAAGTGAGTCACCCTCCAACATGGTAACTCATGAAAAGACTCTTCCATCTTGTGCTCCTGAAATGTAGGTGGGCTAAATAAGTGAACATGATAGGCAAGAGGGCCTATCCCACGTTGTCCTCTTCTCCACTTATGATAAGTGTAGAAGGTATGCTGATCTTGGGCTACAACATGATTTCCCTCCAATGGCAAGAAGAAAATTGAGCCTCCAAGGACTCTTCCTCTAAAATCATGATTCATGCCAACCCAAACCATTCCATTCAAGATGAATGGCACGTCATCACCACATGACATCCAAATCAGAAAATGGCTGAAGGTTATGTGCAAGTTTGGATGATACATATGGTCTCTCTGGTGGATACAACGCAGTTCTTTCAACCTTTGATGTAGAGCATCAAGTGGCAAGTTGTCCTCCCAAGAATTTTGAGCTATGCATGTTAGTTCATCTACCATGAAGTAGCAAGCTACAATATATATCAGTTGGGCATAATCAAAGCAATACAACACTTGCCCAAAGTCATGTAAATATGGGTCATCAACATCACAATATTTGGCCCAAAAGTGACCACGAAACCCATAGATAATCTTGCTCTCATGTGGAGCAATGCACTGTTTACATATGGTGAGAAAGTACAAATACTCAATAGAGTAATCAACAAGCACATAAATACCTTTCTCACCATACATCATGTGGGAGCTTAAGGTGAGGTCCATTTATAAGTTCCCCCATGTGGTTCTCCTCATAAAAATCTACAAGAAAAAGGGATACATATACTCCTTGGAACACTCCATCAATAAGAATACACTCCCATGTGACAGCACTGTAGGCCTAGAGGATAAGGCCCCATGACTCCTCCCTTTGACATTCCACATGCCAAAGCCATCCACCATCATGCTGCTATGTAAGAAGATCTTCTTCCGACATGGAAGTCTCTCATGATCCTCCAATATTGAAGGGTAGCCTCCTTGCATCATGTATGTTCCTTCCTTCTCTTCAGAAATATCATGAAAAGTATGGGAATAATTTTGCCCATACTCTCCCAAGTGCAACCATAGAAAAAACAACTTTTGTTGTTACCTCATCTATCCCTCATCCAAGCTTCCTTTGAACAAAAATATATCAGGAATAGATGGAAGCAAGATACAATAAAAACAAGTTATCAAGTGACAATCGAAGAGTGAATCTTGGTCCCCCTCATGGAACCAGCGCAGTGCATCCTTGGCCTCCATAAATATAAGAAGTAACAAGTGCTTTTCCAGCCACTTTTTTGCTGCCATAGTCATCTCATAAGATGAAAACATGAAGTTACAATATGGTGTCATTGGTGCACCCCAAGAGACATATGGCTTCCCCCATAGCTCATAAAAAAGATAGCTAAAATCATTGCTACAAGTAGTTGCAAGTACATCATCATATAATATACAAGAAGAGATTATTCTTCTTGTTACATCATGCTAATCAAATAATGAAAATAAGTATAATAAAAAATGTAAAAGTGTACCTCCTCCATCATGTACTTAAGGTCTTGAGCTGAAATAGGTCCACTGGAAATTCTCCCTCACTCCTAATGAGTAGGAAGGTGGCTGTGACATCCTCTCTATCACCATCCAGGCTATGAATCTCTCCATATGCTGATATATGTCATGCTGAATTCCCTCCCAAGTGAACTCCTCCATCAACTGGAAATATGCATCAGAGTGCATAGAAGGAAGTCCTCATGTGCTGCATGTAGCAGCTTCTCCTTGAGACTAGAAGATCTAGTCGAGAAGATCCTGCCATAGAAATAGATGACCACATCATCAACCATGTATCTGTCATCTCCCTCGGGGTCATCAAGAATCATGCATGCACCAAGATCCTTGGAGTACTCTACCAAAAGCTGAGATCTCCAACAAGGATCAATCCTCCGAAGAGAGAGCGCTAGTGATCTGGCATGTGTAGCTCCACTCATGCTGCTACCTGCTACTTTGACATTCCCCATTCCAAATTTCTCCTCCAAACTCTTCACCTCTCCAAAATCCAGGAGTGGTGAACCCAAAGAGAAGATATCTCTCATCAACTAAAGATCAGGTGGCCCCCCAGGTGGAATGCCTCCATGAAGTTAGACATCAATGTCAAGAGTAGACTGCATAGGTGATTAGGAAATCTTTCCCCTGCTTCTACAGCGCAAATCAGCCTGCCTCTTCCTTGCATTGGCTCTCTTAAATAGAGAAGGGTGTATGCCTCTCATCAACTGATGTTGTTCTTCCTCCTTTCCTCCTTCCAGCTGCAATGCTACACAATCATGCTGCTCACTAATTGTGCTTGGACCTCTATGTATGAGATCCTAGGGAACTTCTTGCAAAGATACAATAATCCTTCCCGTGGGAGCATGTGCTCCTCCTCCCTCTACATGAGGCACTGGATGTGCTCTAGATATGACAACGTTGTTGCCTTCTCCTCCATCAATGTGTGTCGGCAACATCTAAACCATTGGATCCCTTTGTGGAAAAGTGATCCCCATGCCCTGTTGTTTAAGAATATGAACTGGAGGTTTTTCTCCCGGAAAAGTGTAATGCAATACATCATCTCCTCCCATGGTTTTCTGAAATGGAGTTTCCTCCATCACATGCAAGGGTTTTGTTTTCTCAAGTTTTCCTTGCTCATGTGTCTTAGGAATTTTTTCACCAAACCTCTCCATCAATGTTTTTATGAATCTTGCATAGGAGAAAGTGTTGGCATTCTTTAAGGAATAAGATTCAAAAATCCACCATGCATGAGCCTTCCCTCTGAAATGCAGTGCTGCAACTCTGATAGCTTCATCTCCATAAATATGGTGCAGCTTCAAATAAGAGTTTAGCTCCTTCATCCAAGCTCCAATTGAACATGTAGGTGATCCGACAAAAGTAGATAGAAGAAATCTATCTGCATCCTGCTGCTGGCTCTTCTCCATCTGGATCTTGAAAAACTCTTGGAAATTAGTATGATCTCTAAACCTCTCAGTTTGAGATTCATACTCCTGCAACAAATCATTAAGAGTCATTCTCTTAGGCATTCTTCCTCCTCCCATCCATCTTAGGATAGCTCTAGAAATTTGACTGCACTGTGCATCATGGAGTGCAGCTGCATGCTCACACTCACCATGTGAAAATATAGATTCAGCTCTAGAATCAACCTCCTTTGGAGATTTCATCTCCAATCTTATTTTCTTCAGCTCTCCTTGAAAGCTCTTCATAGATTTTGGAAGAAGCTTTGTGAGCTTGTCTTCCATTATCTATGAACATATTGAAGCTTTCTGGCTTCTGTCCATCTCTTCTTCTTTTGATAGCTAGATCTCACAGGCTGGGCCAGAGATCATGCTCTGATACCATTGTAATATCCCTTTTTCAAGATTTCTCATAAAACATGCTTCAAAAATGCATTTCCAGCAAAAAATGTAATAAAACAGTGAAATGAACTCTTGGATCCCATATATTAGTCAATATACATTCTAATCCAAGAATAGAGCTGAAAAAAATTAAACTAGGTGGGCTGAACAGACCTCCCACACTAGTGTAGCTGAAAAGGGTGAAAAACCCCAAGACTGCAAAATGCCGGAGCAACTTCTCAAGGGGCTGTGTAGTCTAAGAGAGGGTTTACACCTAAAATTATAGGAGAATCATAGATCTACTCACATATTGATAAATAATTCTGAAGTACAAAGATCTAATCTCCTATACAAAATACAAGATAACTCGGCAAGGATTTCTTATCAAACACTCTATATATAAAATGTGATATTCAGAAAATGACTGAATAATCATTGCAACGCTGAAGTACATGAGTGAAAAAGGCTGAAATATTTCTGATCTGAAGTATAACCCTCAAGGTCTTCCTCCCATGAAAGGATGGAACTCTCAATCACAAGGAAACACTGCAACGGAGCCACCAAACCATGCAATGAATACTGCCTCCAAAATAATGCACTCCCTAGCAGAAACAGTGCTAGGAGGGTATGAGAAATGTGTGGTATGATACCAAAGATCTGAAATAAGCTCAGGAGCTCTCCAAATAGATCTCTCAAGTGAAGGAGACCTTCCTCCAATGAGAAACTAGCTCAAAAGTCGGGATTCCAATCCCTTCCACTACTGCACCCAGCAACACTACACAATCTCCAGCAAAGTTGTGCTGATGAAGATGGCTAAAGCTTGGCCTAAAAACTTGATGTGGAATGATGAATAAAAACTCTCCCAATGAGCTCCTCAAAGGAAAGAGGTGGGATTCTCACCTGGGAACACCCAGTGCTAAATAGCGATGCAGCTTTATTAAGCAGCAAAGCAACAACAATTCTTAGCAGCCAAGAATAATAATTCTACAATATGATGAATACTGCTACCATCCTCTTCCTTAAATAAGATATGATTTTTCTTGCCCTTGGCCCCACTCACTTAGGTTACTTCCAACCCAAGTTACATTTCCCTCCAAAATTGTGTTATCCATCCTAGGATTCCTCCTCCACTAAAATTGCACTATTCACTTAGTCAAAGCAGCTTCATTTTAACCTTGTTCACACATGGAGGAATTTTATTAGGCTAGAAAGAATGTCTCCTTTCACACTTCGAGTTTTTTTATCCTCCTTAGGAGACTTATGGGCTTTTCTACCCATTTATTTACGGGCTACAGCTGCTGCTAACTCTAATGTTCCATTTAGCTTGGAAGCTAAAATTTTGGGAACATTACAATATTTATATAAAAAAAGCTATTGAATTCTTGGATGAAAATCAGGAACCAAGCATCTTACAAGGAAATAAGAAAGCCACATCATTTAGGATGGTGACAACCATGCATTCCAAAAACAGTCATAGGAAATGGTGTGTGTTATTTACAGTTCACATATCTACTGAAAAAGCTAAGGAGGTTGAGGATGTAGATGTTTTGAGAAAGCATCTAGTTTTGCAATAATTTCATGATGTGTTTCCAGCAAATATTTCAGGGTTTCCACCGCACATGAAAGTATACTTTTCTATTGAATCAACACCAAGGGAATCTCCAACATTAAAATCACCTTACAGAATGATCAAACCTATGTTGGTAGAATTTAAGTTGCATCTGAAAGATATGCTTAAAAAAGGGCACATTAGGCCAAGTGTATCACCATGGGGCACACTAGTGTTTTTCATGAATAAGAAAGATGAAAATCTCAGATTTTTCATTGACTATAGGCAGCTGAACAAAGTGACTGTCAAGAACAGGTTCCCATTAGCGAGGATCAATGATTTGTTTGATCAGCTGAAAGGATCATTAGTGTTATCCAAGATCAAATTGCGATCAAGATATCATTATGTACACATTAAATAGCATGCCATCTACAATACCACATTCAAGACCAGGTAGGGGCATTATCAGATTGTTGTAGTTCCATTAGGTTTGACTAATTCCCCGACTACATTTATGTGTTTGATGAACAGTGTGTTTCACCCTTATTTGGACAAGTTTGTGATTGTGTTTATTGATGACATATTGGTGTATTCTAAAAATCAAGAAGATCATGCCAAGAATCTGGCAGCAGTGTTGAAGTTGTTGAGAGATCATCAGTTGTATGCTAAGCTCAACAAATGCAGCTTCTTTCAAACTGAGGTACAATACTTGGGATATGTTTTCTCCAAGGAGGGAATTGCAGTAGATCCAGAAAATATAAGGGCCATTATGGATTTGGTACCTCCTAAGAATGTATATGAGGTGATATCATTCATGGGATTGGCAGGTTACTATAGGAGTTTCATTAGGAAATTCTCACAAATTTTTATCCTATTACATCATTGGAGTGGAAAGGTAAGAAGCTTGATTGGACAGAGAAGTGTGAGGCTATTTTTGAGCAGCTTAAGCAGCTTTTGACACATGCTCCAGTGTTAAATATTGCGAATCCATACAAGGATTTTTATTGTGTATAGATGGCGGCAAGAGAGTACTTAGTGGAGTTCTTATTTATCCGATCACGATTCAGGTACTACTCTAACCATCGTTTACGGTGTGAGCATATTTTAATTGATTGTAGCTTATGCAGGTTTAATTGAGCAAATTAGTTGATCTAATATAATACATGAAACACATAAACATAATTAAATGAACTTCAAATATCAAGAAGCACATTCAAGTAAATGAGAGAGAGGCAATTGATGTTGATAATGGAGTTCACCCCTCCACCTCTAGGGCTACACCTTTGGATCTGCTTCAAATGGAATGCAGATCTTCTATATTCCATATTCAAAGTAAGCTATCAAAGCTCTCTTACATTCAATAACTATGGCCCTTCATTAGATAATAACTATGGCTATCAATAGCTAAGAATTATCTCCTCTTTTCCACCTCCTTCACATGGCTCACATAAGGAATATATATAGTTTTTCCTTACTCACTCTCCAACAAAGAGAATTAATTACAAGATCCACAATTGTAGGATCTAATTACAAAGAAGGAAAAACAAAATCCATGAAAGTAGGATCTCCAACTATCTCAAGATCATAATTGAGAAAAGTCTCAAAATCACTTTAAAGACTCTTCAACTATGCCCTTCATTGTCTCAACCTACAATTGAGAAAAATAGACAATTGGTGTGAGGAGGTTTCTCACATAAAAACTAATTTCCATAATTACCTTAAATGAATAATACGGGAGACAAATTTCCTCTCACAAATATTAATCATTTTGATCGAAAGTGAATAATAATGCATGATTTTAATAAAGGCTCATAAAATGCATAATTAAATGCATGAGCATATCATGAAAAGCATTAATCATAAATAATGAAAAATGCATGATACATTTTCCCCACAAAATACATAATAATTGTCTAAGAAATAAAAACTCATTAACCATAATTTCATCGACTTAAACAATTTGTCACCAACTTCAAATCAACATGGCGCAAAGTAAAAATCTCGTTCACGTGTGGAGATCCTTTTGAATCACACCTCCCCACAAAAGAAACTTTTGGTCTCCAAAAGTATCAGCTTCAATCCATCATCAAGTGCATGCAAATATCTCTGAAAGGCACATTCGACACGACTCCTTCACCCCACGTACTTCAGAATCAAAACGCAACGCCAATATTTGCCACTTCTGCAACACAAATGTCTGAAAAGGGAACATCCCTACAAGACTCCTTCACCTCTGTCCTTCGAAATCAGGATGTAAACGACAACACCTGCAACTGTTGCAACGCAAATGTCTTAAAAAAGCACATCCCTTCAAGACTCCTTCGCTTATGTCCTTTGGAATTAGGATGTAAAGGCCAACACCTGTAACTACAACAGCGAAAATGAGCAATGCCACCCACTAGCTCATTGTGCCAACTTAGCCGACACTACAATTCTTGGACTTGCAACAATACAATAGTGGCCAATGGAAACAAATTAAGGAAGATGTGAACCCGATACAACCGCACTGGTAGCAATGTCATCAACTACCTTGTCGTGCTAGCTTAGCAGACCCTGCAATTATTGGACTTGCAGGAATACAATCAGAAGTAAATTTATGGTACTAATATGTGCACAAGTTCAGGATGAACTGAAAACATGATTTTATCCATGCGAACTAACTCTCCTTCTATATATCTTGTGGATGATGTCTTCGACCCCAAAATGCATAACATATACTATGACTAAAAGTAACCCGTCACTGATTAACAACATACCTCACTTGAAAGAGTGAGAAATCGAAGCACTCACTCTAGATCGGAACCACACCATGCAACTAGAGCCTATCTGGACTTATCTTGAAGATACAACCACACCATACAGCCGAGAGTTGTTCTATAGATGTTCTCAATGCACAACGTAATCTGGAAATGAAATGAATACTTCAATTGAGATCATACAACCATTTTCAGAGATGAGTTCAGTGCACAAATAGCTTTGGAATAAAATGCATGGCCAAGATGCAACCTATTCAATTAATCACCATAAGGGAAAGAAATACATTCCAATATATCAGATGAATCATAAGAGGCCATGGAAAATAATAGTCGGTGAATTGAAGTGGATGAAGGCGTGGAAGACATTCTGACATATCCATCGATTAGAAGCAAATGCAACCCAGAAAAAAGGCATGTGGAAAACGAAGAAAAGTGAAAGACAAGAGCGTTCACATTACTGTAAGAAAATTACTAAAAAAAAAAATGTGCCTGATTTATGTTGGAGTGGTCGTCATCAAAATCATTTGGAGTTTCTCCTCTTCTCATGGGTGCAGACATAACCATGTTATTAGCAGAAGGGAATTTCGTTGAAAATAATTTGCTCTGTAGTATAAAAATCTCTCCAATTGTCAGGGGTCTTCTCGATCAATGCAACCAATTTAAAGCAAAGAAAATAGAAATTTAAAATATCTAAATATAAAATGGACTAGCTTCTCCCCTAACAGATATTGAAGCAACATAACTTGGTGGAAATGATCCCAAAAAATATGCAAATGATCGCAACAGTATTGGTGGAAATATGGAACAAAATCTATGCACATATCGTCGGTGGTGGAATTAATAACAATGCATTGGTGGGATGGCTAATTCTAGTAATACGTATCTTCAAGAGTTAATTTGTTGGCATCAAATAGTTCATGACAGCTCAGCTTAACCAAATCTTTTTGCATTGATAGCAATCATCGCCTTTTTTCTTGGCCCTAAATGTAAGTGCCTTACCAGCTCCTTTATTTTGAAGTGATGACACTGCTTTGTTACAACCATATCTGGTATATCGCCATCTGCTATTGCAGGACCAAGTATTTCACCGAGAAAAGGATTAATCGGCCTCAATTAGATGCGACTAACATCTGGCATTAAATCCATTTCCAGTTTGATTGGATTGACTAGTTGTATCTGCATTTTCTTGGGATCAAGAAAACCTTCAGCTTTAGCTTTTGTGCATTCTGACCACAAAAAAATATGTAATGGAAGAAATCTAGAAATACCATCAGTTGATTCTTATACTTGACCATTTTCGGTCACAAAATGTCCCAAACATGCTTCAGAAACTGGTCTCTTTCCTACTAGAATCAACTGACTCTGTTAATTTGGTATCCCAGTAGAAGGCGATAAAGCCAATTCTGTGAGGTTCCATTTTTTGCTGGATGGAACATGGGTATGCTTCGATGGCTATAAAATGAGGAGGCCAGTGTGAAAAATGTAGGGTTTAATGAATACGGCACAAAACTTCCCACACTGGAAGAGCTCATCGATTTACCGCAGAAACAATTTGTCTGCATCGAGCATGAAAACTCACTCATACTAGATGAGATCCCATCTGTATAGTTTGTTGAGAGTGAGAGAAAAGTGCTTGTCGAAATTGGGTTGGTGTCTATATGAATTGTCCAGGTTGTCTATCGTGACTACCTTGGCTCCATCTCCATTTAGTATCTTGATCCATTGATATGGAACGTCTCAAGATGCAATGACAACAAGGTTTGTGTCCACATTGAGCTGATGGAGGGACCGAAGCATTACACGCACATAGACATAAAACTCATAGTCTCTTGGCCTCCCAATGTACATCATTGTCGCATAGGCATTTATTATTGTGGGTGGTGTCATCTCCGCAATCACAGTGCCCCAGGCATGAACTAACATTATCACACATAATAAAAATAACAATAGTTGATTCTGAGATTCGAATCTCGGACCTGGTGGAGCCATAATTATAGATACTATTGCACTTGAGATAGCCCGAAAATCTCTCTGTGAGCCAAGATCCAGGGTCTATTATGCTCCAAGATTGGTTTATTTATTTATACCAAGCAACCTTGTCATTGGAAGGATATCGTAGTCCACCAATTGTTTCTCACTCAGGATCACCAAATCTCCTATCTTCAGGAAAATTGTGCCCTCTAACACCCTGGTTGTGCTGAAAGCCCAGTAGGAGCCACACGATCCTCTAATTCTTAACCTCCGTCAGGAATCCCTTTTATCTCCAATCAAAGTCCTTCAGCAGATCATTTGTGGGAAAAAATAGGGGCATCGTGGGCATCTTGAAGTGACAGTGCCATTATTTGTTGATTTTGAATTGGAAAAATTTTGATTGTTTTCCATCAACAGAGGGATACATGCCCCCATAAAACTCAAAATTTAGAAAATGAGAATAAATAAACATTGTAGAAACATCATGAACTACTTACCAAAACAACACCAAGCATTTTCTTCTTGTAATCATGTTTTTTGAATGGTGGATGGAGCCTCCTTCTTCATGAGCTCTTTCACCATATGTCTTCTTGACTTGTGGTGAATTTCAAGGTGCAACTTCCAACACTTCTTCTCCCAATGGCCACTGATTTTGAAAAACTATAGAAATTATGTTGTTTCCCATTCAACTGTGTCCTCATGATAGGAGGATTCAGAAGGTTATCATTCTTCTTGGTCTCACTTCTTATGGACACATATGTCTTCTTAAACCACACTTTATTTGTGTGATGCTAACTAAATCACGATTGGAAGATCTATGGAAGAAATCATTTCTCTTATATGCAGAACAAGAATTTGAATGACTGTTATACCTTCCTGCCTTGTGCTTGAATTGATGAGAACTAGGTGGATTGCTTCCCTTCTTGGAATCAGGTGATGAAGAGATGGATTTTTCTTTAGCTACCTTCAATTATTTTCCTTTCTCTTCATGTCCATAACCCGAACCTACAAATGGTTGTCTTGGTACAACCTCCAATGGTTGGGTAATTCCTTGGCCATTTATGCCAAGTCCACCTCCTCTATACCTCGTCTTCATGAGGATCTTAATGCCAACATTAGTATCATATTGAGAGAGAGCAGAACATGAAGTAACATCATATACCTAGGTTTGAGATGCAACATCCATCGTCTCAACCTTCTACAACTTAGACAATATCTCCTCTTTGGCTCATAGAAGTTTCTTTACTGCATCATGGTCTGTTTAAAGATTTTTGTTGTTGCGCTTCAATTCTTCCAATGCCTCTATCATGGCTTGCAATCGAAGTTGCAATCATTTCTTCTCCTCCTTCTCCTCTTGTAGAATCATTTTCAACTCAACGTTATATGCTTCTTGTTTCTCATAAGCATCATATAAAACATCCTCCCTTTTGGACATCCTAAGTATGTCCTCGTACATGTCTTTGAAATCCTCCATTCTTGCACGTTCAACGGTCCATGCTTGTAATTCTTTGAGCATGCTTCGCTCCTCTACCTATCCTACAAAGCAGTCACCTACTCTGATACCAAACTTGATCCAATCACGAGTCAAGTACTACTCTAACCATCGTTTATGGTGTGAGGATCTTTTAATTGATTTTGGCTTATAAAGGTTTAATTGAGCACATTATTTCATCTATTATAATGCATGAAACACATAAACATAAGTAAATGAACTTCAAATATCAAGAAGCACATTCAAGTAAATGAGAGAGAGGCAACCGATGTTGTTAACAGAGTTCACCCCTCCACCTTTAAGGCTACATCTCTGGATCTACTTCAATTGGAATGCAAATCTTCTATATTCCTTCTTCAAAGTAAGGTCTCAAAGCTCTCTTACATTCAAGAACTATGGCCCTTCATTATCTAAGCACTATCGCTCTCAATAGCTAAGCATTCTCTCATCTTTTCCACCTCCTTCACATGGCTCACATAAGGAACATATATAGTTTTTCCTGACTCACTCTCCAACAAAGAGCATTAATTACAAGATCCACAATTGTAGGATCTAATTACAAAGAAGGAAAAACAAGATCCATGAAAGTAGGATCTCCAACTATCTCAGGCTCATAATTGGGAAAAGTCTCAAAATCACTTTAAAGACTCTTCAACCATGCCCTTGATTCTCTCAACCTACAATTGAGAAAAATTTAAAATTGGTGTGAGGTGGTTTCTCACATAAAAACTAATTTCCATAATTACATTAAATGAATAATATGTGAAACAAATTTCCTCTCACAAATATTAATCATTTTTATCAAAAGTGAATAATAATGCACGAGTTTAATAAAGGATCATAAAATGCATAATTAAATGTATGATCATCTCATGAAAAGCATTAATCATAAATAATAAAAAATGCATGAGACATTTTCCCCACAAAATACATAATAATTGTGTGAGAAATAAAAACTCATTAACCATAATTTCAACGACTTAAACACTTTGTCGCCAAATTCAAATCAACATGGCGCAAAGTAAAAATCTTGTTCACGTGCGGAGATCCTTTTGGATCACTTATGTAGGATGGACAGGTGGTATGTTATAAGTCAAGAAAATTTAATGAACATGAGCAGAACTATCAAACATGTGATCTTGAGATAGTAGCAATCATTCATGCATTGAAGATGTGGAGTCACCATCTTCTCCGGAAGCATTTTGTACTGATGAGTAGTCACATTGGATTAAGGTAGCTGTTTGAGTAGTGAAATTTGAACGCCATGAAGGTTAGATGGTTGGCTATGATCATTGAGTTAGATTTCGAGATCAATTACACCAAGGGAAAGGAGAACAGGGTCACATATTCTCTTAGAAGGTGGGTACATGTAAACTACATAGTAGCTATGGGCTCCTATGGGACAAATTTATAGGATAAGATATTGCAGGCATGTTAGTAGGATCACAGGTATAGGGAGATTGTGCATAGGTTGCAACATGGTACAAGTATAGGTAGTGGTACAGGTACAGGTACATGTATAGGTGGTACAAGTACGGGTACAAGTATAGTTACATGTAAAAGTATAGGTGGTATAGGTACAACTACATGTTGTAGTATAGCTACATGTATAGGTACATTTTGAGGAGTACAAGATTTGGACTACCATCTCACGATAGATGGATTTGTTAGATTTAGAGACAGGATATATGTACCAGACACCAAATATTTCAAGAAAGTTATCTTGAGGGAGTTTCATGCGAAACCATATTCAAGTCACCTAGGTTACTAGAATACATTGAATTCAGTGAAGAGATTCTACTTTTGGCCAAATCTAAAGAAGCATTTGGCAGAATTTGTAGCCAGTTGTTTGGATTTTCATATGGGTAAGGCAGAAAGTAAAAATCCAAGTTGAATTCTACAACCATTTTCAATTCCAGAGTGGAAATGGGAGGTCATTTCCATGGAATTCATCACAGGTTTTTGTAAGACGGCTACACAACATGATTCCAGCATGGTTGTTATGGATAAGTTGAAAAAAGTTGCACATTTCATTTTGATAAAGACTACATACTCAGATAGCGATGTAGCATAGGTGTTAATCAGAGACATAGTCAGATTGCATGGTGTTTAGAAGAAGATTGTATTCGATAAGGATGCAAATTTCACTTCCAAGTTTTGGAAATAGTTGTTTACAGGTTTGGGCACCGAGTTGGCCTTCGGCACAACTTATAATCCGCAGATAGATGGACAGACCAATAGGGTGAACAAGATATTGGAGGATATGTTGAGGATGTATGTGATGCATCAACAACACAAGTGAGAAGAGTATATTCCACTAGTATATTTCACCTGCAACAATGGATATCAAGGGTCATTGAATATGAGTCCACTTGAGGCTATGTATGGGAGAAGTTGCAACACTATATCAGTTGGAGTGATCTCGTTAACAAGGTACTAAATGGGCCATAGATGTTGGAAGAAATGGAACATGAAAATACAGGTGATCAAGAAGAACTTGAAATAAGCGTAGGATAGAAAGAAGAGTTGTAGAGATAGGATCAAGTTGTTTAAGGAGTTTCAGGCTGGGGATCTGGTGTACTTTTGATTAAGTCGAAGAAGGGATCCTTGTGAATTGCATCATGTGTGAAGCTGGAACCATGGTTTCGTGGACCCTCTAGGATCACTAAGAGGATTAGGCTAGTGTCCTATCGACTTTCAATTTCTTCCATAATGTAATTCCATGATGTTTTTCATATATATTTTATTAAGAAGTATGTTAAATATGCTAATCATGTGATTGATTGGTCTATATTTCAGGTGGAACCTGATGGATAATTCTAGTTGTAGCCTCAGTGTATATTACAAAAAAGGTGTTCATGCTCTAGAATCAAGCAATAGAGCAAGTTACAATGAAATGGAAGCACTTTGGGCTTGCTGAAGCTACATGGGAAATGGTAGATTATATGTGGGCCATGTATCCTTTGTTGTTTTCGAGTTGAGGAAAATAATTTTTGTTGTGATGTTGGTATTTGTTCAGCATATGATTTGATGATGTTTTGATGTATTTTTTGATGTGATGTTCAGGTTTATGTACATATGTATATGGATGTAAATACTTCCATGATCTATGTTATAAGGCTCCAATAAGAAGTATGGTGTCATGTCATTATAGTTGTCATGTTGTTATGATGGCATGTTGGTTTTCTTTTTAGTAGGGTGATCATGGTAAATACTGCATAGAGCTATGTTATAAAGCTCCATGGGAAGTTTGGTTGTTTTTCAGTGGTTTTTTTGAGGTATATGTGTGGCTTAACATTGAGGAATGTGTCCCCCAAGGGGGAGAGTTCTATAACATCCATCCTGGAAATTCCCTGTAATAAATTTAAAAACAATAACCAGGATTGATGGGACACTTATTCTAAGCTGAATGTTTGGAAAAGAATCTGCATGGGTGTTCATTTGGTTTATTATGGCTAAGGAAATTGGAAAATGAAAAGGAAAGAGCTTTGGAAAGAAAAAATGGAATTTTTGGCACATTTATTTACGCAAATAATCGAAATTAGGAGAAAATGGAGATGAAAGGTCACAGGTTGCATGTGAGGAGGAAAATGAAGGAAAATAATGGAAAATAAAGAAAATAGAGGCCTGTTATATAAAAATTATTCTGAGGATTAGTTGGTACATTTTGTCAGTGAATTTTGTGGAACTCACTAGTTATTCTCTTTCTCGCTCGCACTCTTGGACACTTAGAGTTTCTTGGAGCACTTTGGCACTAGATCAAGAAGGGAAAGAAAGCAGGAAGAAGGAGGAAGCAAGGAAGGAGGAGCAAGAATCAAGTAGCTACAATAGGATTCTTTGCAGGTATTGAGTTTCATGCATGATTTCCTTCCTAGTTCTAGCATGTATGGTATTTCACGTGATTCTTTTCTATCATGGAATGGGTTTTTTCCAGGTATGATAGTGTATTCAACCTATACTTTCCATTTCTAGATAGCCATGGTGTTGTGGAGTTCTCATGTTTGGTTTAGCTGGAATACTAGATGGATTTGAAGCTGAGTGAGGTGGATATCTGAATTATTCTGGAATTAGTTCATGTGTTTCCTTGGTTTAGGGCCTTGTAATTCAAGATCAGATTGCAGTAAATCCTGAGAGGTAGTAATCTCAATTCAGGCCTAGTAATCCTGGGTTTGGGATACATGGTAAATCATGGAAAGAACATATCATCTTAGGGACTAGTGACCCATGATTCATACTGTGGGTAGTGGTAAATCCTGAGAGAATAGGATACATGAAAATCGCTCATGATTTATGTGGAGAGAATCTATGGATATCTTGTGTTGGCCCAGTGATCAGGTGTGGATGATGGTGAAGATTGATTTCTATTTAATGAGGGTGAGGTGGTTTAGCCTTCGTATGCCCTGGTTGGTTCTTTTAGTTTGAGTCCCACACTCATGCTTGGAATATGACACTGGGGTGATTGGCTGAAGAGAGATTTGGCTCAGCAAATCTATGGTCGGTTGGAACGCAAAAGTCCCATCTCCAGTTGGTTTTTACACTCATTAATGAGAAGATAATTCCTTTGGTATTTGAAGTATAATTTAACTAGTTATTATGTGTATTTTATTGTTTTTGTGTCCATGGTATTTTTTTGTTATTATGTTGGTTATAAGCATGTATTTCATTAGTAATGATGTACGACTCTATCCATGTTTTTACTTTTAAATTAATTCACAATGTATCTATGCTAAAATAGATTTTATAGCAGCTAACGATGTAGGGGAGAAATTATTCTTAGTGATTCTTAGATAAGTATGAGACCCCTTTGCTTTGTTATGTTCTTTACACCTTTAGAGTCAATGTTTGTGACATATTTGAAAAAATGTTTGTCATGTCTAGGGGGGTCCGAAATGAGTTCTTAATGATGTGATTTCTTCCTTATCATTTTCCTTTTGTTATCTATGATGTCAGAAATTTTCATGAAGTTCTCTAAAAATCACTTGGTTATCCGTCCGAAAAGGTGGCTCAAATCTCAAATATGCAGGCACAAAACTAATTTTTTGGGGCTCTGGCCACTGACATGCAGTGTTATGCCTAGGGATATAGCCTCTTGGACACTGGAATTCAGCGTTATGCCTAGGGCTATGGCTCAAAGAGTCTAAAATATGAGTGTTACCTAGGGATAAGAGGCTTCAAAGGGTTGGTTACCTCTTGGGGGTGTTTTTATTGTTGTACAAGGTCAATATGTTGTGTTTCTATCAGTTCTACTTCCTTAAGGTTGCCTATGAGATTGAATCTAATTATAATAGCCTCTCGTTGCATGTTTACCTTGGTTGGCAAGTTACTTCAGTAGATGTGGGAAGGGGGTGTTACATGATACTATTAATACTTTCAATCATTCACAGAATTCATGGGATGCCAATTTTCCACCTAAATGCAGAGATGATGAATTTTGTAATCTTTCCAAATTCTCATCATACCTTTCTCAAAACATTGAGGGTGAAATTTCTTATTCTCCATCTCTTCCTCTGTATGTTTCATCAGATCATGAGCATGCCTCCATTGGTAATATTGAATTTTTTATCATGGCTTTCATGTCCTGTTCATTGATTTAGTTGGTCATGATACTCATTTTTGTGTTCTTAAATTTTCCAAGCCACCTATCTTGGATGGTCCACCTTCCAACAAGTTGGAACTTCCTCACACTTTTGAGACACTTTATCCTGAGCTAATGGTTGTGTGAGGGTCTCATAACCTTCAGTTCAGTTCCACTTCTGATCATAAGAATATTGAATTTTCTGTGGTTCTTCATCACTCTACCACACATATTGAAAATCCTTTTGTTTTAAAATTTTCGCATCCTCCATCTATTTTTAACGATCATATCGCTCAAAATTTGGATGAGTCATACTTGGAGAGCACCATGGTGAAATGAAATTTCATTCTCTGTTTATGTTTGCTCGACCTTGTAGTTCAAAAGTTTGCATGTGTAATTTTTTGGGTTGCAGTGTATCAGAACACCATGACACAACTCTGGAATGTATCCCTTACGCTTTTCATTCTTAAATTTATGTGCATTATTTTTAACTTCGAACGTTTTGGTTTACATTGTCTTATCTTTACTTGTTTAGTGTGCTACTTTAATATCTTTCTTGACATGTACTCCCTCGCCCACGTAGGAAAACCAATGTGTTGGTGGATGCATTAGAAGTATCACTTTACGTTATTCTAGCCTACGATCTGCTTAGGTTAGGAGTAGAAGTAGTGTTTTCTTTTATTTGATTTTCTTTCACTCATTTATTTTGATTCTTTCCTTTGTTCTTTTAGTTTTAAGTCAGTTTTTGCATGAGGCCATGTTTTACTTATGGAGCAAACATGGTGAAATCCAAGAGGGAGTTGTTCTTCTATTAGCACTTGGTTTTTTGTTTATTCCCCCTGTTTGTGTGAATCTTGATTTTGTTTTAGTTGATGATACTTAGATGGAAAATACGTTCCTTATCAGAGAGAGTCACGATGAAATCATGATGTTTGGGTTTTAACTAGTTCCGCCTACTCTAATCAGCTTTATCTTTTTAGTTAATCCTTCTCACTTTAGTCTATTAGAGTAAGGAGGGGAGGAAAACCTCAAAAAGTATGTTAGAGGTGTACATAAACATACTTATCTGAAGGAATAACCTATAATGCTCTCAATAAGTTGGGATCCCTCTTCTGTCCCATGAAATAAATAAGTGCCTATGCACAGTTCTTTAAAAAATGAAAAATGGAACAAATTAAGAAAATGAAATAAATGAAGGAAGAAGAGAAATGATTACTATGCATAGAGGTGAAGCAAGAAACTCTTCCAGGGTATTGTCCGGGCTCATTGGCAGTGAAGCAATGCTTGTGTTCCTAAAGTGTCAAGGTACTATCCAAGCCTATTAGCAGCAGATCAACACCAGATATGAAAATAAATACTTTGACATTTTTATTTTACTTGTGTACTCAAATGCTCCTCATCCAAAATCAAAACAACTTAGTGTGGCTTGGATTGGTTAGTGTTCCACCAATGAAGAGAATGGAAGTGGCTACGTCTTTAACTCATACTAAGTGAGGAAGATATGATAATCAATGAATTGAACAATAGTTCCAGAAGGGTGAGACCAGTTTCACACTAGACAAGATTCATGTAGAGAGCCGGAGTTCTATTAGTGTGTTGCCAATTTTGTAGTGGCTACAACCACCCTCTAGAATTTTGGCATTCCCTAGATTTTGGAGCCTAACCTTATTTTTATAGGAGCTTAACCTGCACTAGTATTAGGTATCTGTGATTTGACTAACATAAATATTTAGTTATGCTTGTGTATTAGGTATCCCACTAAGAAAATATTTTCTAAGTCATAAGCTAACCTCTTGTCTAAGCCTTCTGGAGCAGTTATGAGCTTGCCTCTAGAAACTGTAGAATTTGTGGAGCCAGACATGAACTTGATTTTCATAATTGTGTAGTCATAACTGTCAGTTATTCGTGGGCTCGAAAACTACACAGTCATGATAGGCATCCCAACACTAAGCCCAGAAACTGCACAATCCCTCACTAAGCTCATAAACTCCACAATGTACTGATTCCTAAGCTTCCATTTCTCGATAAATGCGCAATCCTTCCTGGTGATGTGCATGGTAGGTTTTCGCAGAAAAATCAGAAAAAAACATCCCTAAAATTTAGGGATCTATTTTTAGTAACCGAAGGAAGCGCACTAGATATTTTTGGAAACTGTCACCATGTGTCACTTTTTCCTTGATTTTTGGCATGCACATCATAAACCCTATTTTCTCAAATATATTTAATCGAAACCCCTAAATCTCATTCTCACACTCAATATTGGATCTCTAACATTCTCGAGGAGAGGAAGGAACCTTCGATATGATTTTCGTCATTTTTCTGGGTGAGTTTTGCATTTATCACTTTTAGTCATTTTTTTGTTTCTTTTTGCCTTTTGGTTTGCACGATTATTGTTTTTCTTTTTTATTTTCATGCATGCTTGTGCTTTAACTTGCTTTATCCTATAGAGGTGTTGTTTCAATTTATTATTTTCTTTTACAAGTTTCGCATCATTTTCTTTGTTTTTCACTGATGATCATCGTCGCGACGACTCTCCTCACCGATCTCACTCACTTCTTATTTTTTTATTTTATGCACTCCATTTGTCTTGTTTTAGCAATAGTTAGTCATATTTTCACTCAAGCCTTCATCATATCTCATATCTTCTCATATTTCACACTTCCCCTTGGAAGATGTGTCATTCCCTTTGCCATAATTAACTTTGTGCCACTAAACATTTTGTAATATTGAAGCCCAAGCTCAGAGCCTGACCTCTAGAACTACGTAATGTGAAGTGTAGGCAGGCCCCACTACACATTGCGTAATCCTATGCCTCAGCTTACATCTTTGGTCGTTGAGACTATGCAATGCTTAGTCTCTTTCAGCTCACTTCTGAGGCTCAAATGCACATTGCGTAGTCTTAGTCCTCAAGATTTGACCTTGACTATTGGGATTGCACAGTGTCATGTTTCTTTAGAAAGTTAGACCATATTTCCAGCAAGAATTATGCAATCCTTCTAGTCATTTTCCTGGTATGCTACATGAACTTGTCTTGAAAGTAGTTTTTATTATAACTGATATTTTCTTATTGTCAATGTCTTTTATGTCTGACAGTTAAAAAAATTTTAGAGCATCTCTCTAGTAGTCACTTTCGCAATGGGATGTAAGAGATATTCCTTAAATTAAACCATTAAAAATGATACTGGGGAATCAATTGAACAAGTTTTGGTTAACTTTCCATTTTATGCTGACACTAGTTGTTTGTCGAGAAGGGATCAAAACTAACATGGAAATAGATTAAAATTTAGTTTTCAAAATGTTGAGAATGTAACAAGATGAGGATCTTAGTGGAAAGAAGTCGCCTTCACTAAGTGGGCCCGCCGGCTATTTTTGGCACAAAGTCTATTTTTAGACTATGTCTATTTTAGACATATGGATCATGTTCTATGAGTTTCAGGATGCTATTTGTGGATGGTTGGTCAAGTCAGAAGAAATAGATGGACTTCTATTTTTAGACATACTGGGCGGAATCTATTTTTAGATTGCCAGTCTAAAAATAGATATGTCGAATATTATTAGCTCTTAATAATATTTGGACTTTAAACATTATCTTATCCTCTTGGAGCACTTCAGTTTGATGCCTGGATGTGGCACATGCAGCTGACAGAAGGAATTACGCTATTCCTAGGGTTTAGTGGAGCTATTGCATGGTTGACTTCAGTTAGAACTCATGTGACAGAGTTTGGTGGAGTTGATGAGACAGTTAATGGAGTTGTGTTCAGTTTAACTTAGTTGAGCTAGTTGTATCTAGTCTAACTGATTGATACAATTAGTGAGAGTGGTGTGAATTAATTATTAATTAATTCACTAATTATTAACTCATAAATCAACTAAAGAATACATCAGTTAACTCAAGTGCATGGACAGTTCAGTGGAGACCAGTGGAGAGGTTAGGTGAAAGAGCAGTGTGACTATCAGTTGTTACTATACTGGTGCATGAGATTTGCACACACATTGATTGATATTTCCAATGAGGATTGCGCAGTACATCTTGGTGGGATTCAAACTTGGATCTCATGTTTTTCCATATTGGATTGCGCAGTAGAGGCAGGAAGACAGGTGGAGTAGATTGGAGCATGTGATATGTATGATCTGAGCTTGTTTTGTGTGTAACAATTGGAGATAGTGCTGAGAGCTTGTGAGGAGTTTGTACTATGATTGTTACATGTTCTCTATCATTATAATATACAGATAGTTGGGGGTTTTCAGCTTTAAGCTTTACCATAAATACTGTGTTTATATGTGTGATTGTTTATGTTTTAATGTGCGCATGTGATTGTTTTTAATTCCGCAAATTGATGATCAATAGTAGAAGAGGTTATGTATTATGCATGAAGCTCAAATAGTGTGTGATCAGGATAATCTCGGTGAATGAGTTATCTATTATTCAAATTTTTACACAAAAGACTTCTAAGAAGACTTAGAGGACCGACATGTGTATCTCAACATAATGCAGTTAGGGCTTTGCAAGGTTTCATGGAGGTATGCAACCTTCCCATGTGCAGATGTGATCAGATGGGTTGTCTCACACACTGAGGTGAAAACTATGACATTGAGAAACACCAATGGGTAGAAGCTTGCTACATTCCTAGCAACATATTTCAGCAGATGTATCATCTCCTTGGGCCAGTGAAGAACATGGAATCACTGTTCTATTCCCCTCACAACTATGAACACAAGATATATCATCAAGAGCTGGGTGAAGGATCCAACAAATTTTAGACAAACACCCAACCACATGTATAAGAAAAAAGCACTCTAGGAAAGCCTATCAGCTTTTGGTCATAATAGCTTGTAGAATATATGGCTAAAAAAGCACATTGATCTTTCCTGAGGGATGGAATATCTTATTGAACCAGGTAGTGAACAAGGAGAATTTTTTCAATTGGTAACATCTATTGGCTCATCAAATGAGAGTCCACATGACACAAGCTCAGAATCAACCAAGGGGTGATTAAGCATGCTTCTATTACAAGCTACTTTGATATTGCAATCATTGCGAAGTCATGGAGCAGCTTATTGATCACATCATCATCCCACTTTATAGGCTCATCTTTCAGGAGGACCCACCTTACATGTCATGAGTAGCTATGGAAGTGATATTAGAGATTAGATATTGGTTCTCCTTATCATCTGGCACATTGATCAGATTATTCGGTGGGCAGAAGCCACCACATCGTTTTCCAAGATATGCCACCAGAAAAAAATGCCATGCAAGAGGTATCTTATCATATCTCCACTAGGTTGTAAACAACACTACATAGGAAGAAGAAGGAGCCATGACCAAATCTTCCCTTGCAAGTCGGATTATACAATATTGAGAATCTAAAATTCGCAGACGTCGAAGGGAAAGCCATAGTCAAATTCAAGTTTGGCACAAAGAGCTATAATCCATATGATCCGAGGGGAATTTTCAAAGACCATTATGCAAGAGTATAATATAATTGGGTCAATGGGGTATTTCCGTGGCCATGGGAGGAACCATGGAAGAATAGTTATAGTTCCTCCCTACCCTTTGAATTAATCACTACGACGAGGAATTCTCAAGTTATTCCATAGATGACAACAATTCCGAAAGAAGCACCAAAAATAGGCATTGGTCCAATGTAAGACATAGGAAAAAGGATCGTAGCTGAAAATGCAGAAGAGGAACATAGTTCAAAAATGAAATAATTTCCTCTCACTGAGAAAGTAGCTTTGGAAATCGAAGAAAATAGGGGACAAATGCAGTAGAGAGAAGAGAGGAGAAAGAGAGAGAATAAATACTTATAGGAAGCAATGCAAAGAGCTTTGAGAGAAGAAGAAGAGTTGAAGGAAGAACGAGAGCTTAGAATAAGAGAAAAAGAGGATAGGGAGAGTTAGGAAGAGGAAGAAAGGTAAGGTTCCATACTAGAAGAGATGACACCCATATAGGTTGAAGAGTAGATACGAGATCAACAAACATCAAAAGGAGTGAAAGAAAAGAAGCAGGAACTAGAGTTTTCTAAAGAGCTTGAATAGTTTATTGAAATCACGAACATGGAACTGGGATCAAAGCTATAAGATGAAGACATGGACCTGATTCCTAGTGCACCTCAGGGCATGTTTCAGACTCCATGACCTTCAACCACATAGAAAGGCCCGAGCGAGGTAGGGGAGGTAGTTCCCCTAGATGATGATGCAATGATTGTTACACCATTTTTTGGCCATCTAACCAGTTACTATTAGATGGACCTAAGTACACCATATAAGACTAGTTTTACCCTAAGTAAAATTTCTCTCACTATGAAAATTAACTTAGTAAACCACCTTTATTAAGTTGTTTATGGTCTAAATAGGAAACCCCATGAGGAAATATTAAATAAATCTACATTTGTTTGATTTTCCTCAAGGAATAATTAGCTAAACATCAGTTTAATTAATATTCCTGGTCATATTTAACCCAAAACAGGAAATTAATTAGATAAATTACTATATATCTCATTATTTTCTAGGAATAATTATTTAAACCTTATTTAAATAATATTCCTTGTTAAATTTGACTAAATCATTCATTAATAATTAAATAAATCATTATTTATTTGATTATTACTCAAGCACATCCTTAAAATAATAAATAAATCATTTATTTATTTATTATTTACAAATAAAGGGATTTGACCCAAGTCAAATTCTTTTTCCCTCCAACAAATATAATAAAATATTCCATAAAAGTTGGATCTTGATTTGGTTAATAATATTTTAATTATGCATTAATATCTAGAGTAACTCAATATTTTGTTATAAATAGAAGGGTTTTTCCATTCATTCACTACCTTTTGTTGCCTAAAGTTCACTCTGGATCTATACTTTTGGTCTGACTTTGATCCACCACATTGTCATATTTTTCTATCTTTTTGGTTGTTAGCTCCCTTTGAGTTCCATTTTTGTCTGGGTTTCCTACACCATCAAGAGAGAGGAATTTTAGATATGAAGTGCTGAGGTCTTACAAAAACCCATCCCATTGAGGAGAACTGGTAACATCCTTCTATGTTTTCCTCCCAGGTCACACTTTTTGGGCCAAAACCTGCGACCTGAACCTCCAAGGCATAGAAAATAGGCCTAAACCTATGATCTCTATAGAAATCAGTTCAGAAACTACGACCTAGACTTTTTGCAGGATTTTTTCTGAAAGTTTCCTGGGTTTGTGTGGGCCTCAGTTCAGGGTTTTCTAACCTCCGTCTCCGCCCGTTTTGGACTTGTAAGTGGGAACCTAGCCCTCTAGGGCTTCAATACCCTCCAAATTTTGCGGAAGAGTTTTAGCTGTTGTAGGTTGTCTAAAATTTCAGAGTGTTCAGCAATTTTTTCAAATCTAATACCTTACCTTCAGATCCACTTCATATTGGCTATTCATCCATCCAAATCACCTCCTTTTAGTTTTGTTTGGGTTTTTCCTCTAGGGTCCCCTCCATTTCCCTCTAGGTTATAGCCTTTTGCCATCTCATTTACAACAAATTTTCCTCTAATTTTTTGTTGATTTTCTGCACCTATTTCTAGCAGATCTGACCTTTAGATCCCTGTCCCTCCCAACCTTATATCTATTAGCTATTTTGGTGTGCTTTGACTAGCTTTTTTCCCACCTACAGACTACTTGTTGAGAGGCCCTCCTTCTTGGGTTTAGATTATTGCATTATTAGCTGTTTATTTTCTGTTATTTTAGTTTCATACACTGTTATCTGCAGGTTTATTTACATGTTATACAACAAAATTTTTCTTTTTCTCTACAAACGTCTCGGTTTAAAAATTAAAATTTACACACTTTACACACACACACTGAGTGAAGAAGAGCTTGGTTAACACCGCCAATAAAAGACTTTAAAACATTTAAATCAATTGATCCTACACCTCTCTGCCCTTGTTTCGACATTGTAATCAGTTGATCCTACACCTCTCTACCCTTGTTGGTCTCTCTTCCCTTCATGCCGTGTTTGTGCCGTCACCATTGCGCCACCAAGGCGTTTATCCCGAAGAATTCTTGGCCTTCATCTTTAGTTTCCGATAGGAATACTTACTCCTCCATGTAGGATTCGAGTTAGTCCTCCACCGAGTCCGCACTCTGACTCCTCTTCTGGTTCATTGGGTTCCCCTTTTGGTTCTGCCCTCGACCCTCCCCCTGTCACCTTCACCATGTTCTTGTTTAGGACTTGACATTGGTGTTAGCCTCGGCCCTAATGTTGGGAATACTACTAGTGCGACTGGAACCGGAACTACCCCGACTACTCCCTTGCTCCCCTATATGGCAGGCCTTAGTCTTCCCGATTTTAACCAGTTGATCAATGACCCTATACACCATGACACTATTTGGCCTGCTATGCCAACCAAGCTCCCTTCTGACATCCCCAAGTTTGAAGGCCTTGGTGGAGAAGATCCTACAAAGCATGTTCGATCTTTCCACATGTGGTGTTCGCCTAACTCCATTACCGATGACTCTATCCGTCTTCGGTTGTTCCAACGTATGCTTACAAGTGAAGCGTCTAAGTGGTATGTTGATCTAGCCTCATCCTCTCATACCACCTTTGCAACTCTTGCTCAGGCTTTTCTGTCTTATTTCCAGCTTCCCCTTCGTTATGACACTGGTACTGAACTCTTGAATTCTTTCCGTCAATCGTCTGCAACTCGCCTATCTGATCATGTCTAGGAGTGGCAGAGAAGAAAGAGCCTATGTCGAGACCCTACCTTTGAAGACCGTGTCTACATGGATTGGTTCCTTAGATCTCTCTTGCCTGCTATCGGCAAAGATTTCGCATCGTATTTCCCTCAAACCGAAGAAGTCGCTCTCCAAATTGCGTTAAAATATGACCTGATCTATGCTTAGTCAGGTTATTTTTATACTGTTGTATCTGATCTTCCTAGACCTGGTGGTGCCAACGCACTAGGGGCATCTCATGCTGCAGACGGTATCATTGGAGTTCTCTCTCATCCATACGCTCAACCTCCCATGGCCTATGGTTTTCCTCAGGGGGGGCCAACACCTTTTGCAATTTTCCCCCTCTCAGGAGCATGTATCCAGGATACGGCATGCCTCCTCCTTTTCCCCAACCTCCTATTTACCACAATTTTATCCAACCTCCTTATTATCTGTATCCATAGCCTAGTACTCTAGATTCTCCAACATTAGCACCTTCGCCTCCCTTATCTTCTTAAACCCCGCAATAACAGCCACCAACCTCTCAGGCAGGTGTATGCGCAGCAGGGCTCGACTAATCCTCCTCCTTCCAAAAATAAGAGAATGACCAAAATCAATCTGCCTTTGGTAATCCTAGACCTAATCCTCAAGATAATATAGCTAACACTGCTAATCAACAACAAGGCACTCAGTCCAAGTAGGACAGGCCTATTCGCATGAACAAACCTTGTTCTTGTTGTGGTGTTTATGGTCATTACACACATGATTTTCCTCTTTTACCATAGATGAAGCAGATGTGGGAGTCTTAAGCAACATTGCGAGGACAACAAGCCTCCCCTTCCATCCCTCCCAGTGTTGCGCCTAGTCAACCAGCCCTATTTACTAATCCTTTCCCTCAGCAAGGATTTGTGGCTACCCAATCACCTGAAGGTCAGGTGGCCACTCAACCTCTTCCATCTGGTACCCTCGATTACCAAATCCTCATGATGAACTCTGACCAACCTATTATCGTTGACCTCAACCTTCAAACTCGGTCTGGTCAGTACACCAAGCCTCCCGCTACGTCTATCCCCGAGCCACCTCCTTCAGTTTCTACAGAGCCTCTTTCGACACCTAATGGTTCCTTAAATATCCCTCAGCCTAAGGCGGAGGTCCATACCAAGATCTGTAAGGGACCACTACGTCGAAATTCTACTTCTGGAAAATTTGCCCATTCGTATAGTATAGTAGATGATTTGGCGCAATCCCCTGCTGCCATCTCAATGCTAGAACTCCTCCAGTCATGCCCTTCACAACGAAAAGCTCTACTATCTGCCATGGGCGCTGTAGACCCTGCCGATGATAACTTGATCATCTTCGATGTTGACCAGTCAGAACATCCTCCTCTTCCTTCTTTTGTCACCTTCCAAACCCCAGTCAAAATCCGGAACGCTCACATTTCCCGATGTATCATTGATGAGGGGGCATCCACCTGTGCGATCTCTGCTTTGGTTTGGAAGCAACTCGGATCACCTAAGTTGGCTCCTTCCACGATCACTCTTCGAGTGTGGGATGGCCACGCCTCCCAGCCCATTGGCCTATTCCACAATTGTCTTATTACTCTTGTGGGCAAGATTTTTTGTGTTGACGTAGAATTCATTAATGCCCCCTTAGATTACAACATTCTATTGGGTCGTAGCTACAGCTATGTGATGTCTTCTGTCCCATCTGCGGTCCACCGCAAGATGTCCTTCCCTCATAATGGAAAGATAGTCACCATTGACCAGTTGACATATTACGAACCAAAGTCTCAGACCTCCCCTGAGTCCATCATCTCTTCGGTGGCCAATAAGAAAACTGTCGCTCCTTTGACTAGTGTCTCACCCAGAGTCTATAAAGAATCCTCTTTTCTTGGTACATTCCCTAGTCTTCCTCCTCCTGTCTCTGATCCCAGCTCATCGAATGTTTGCATGATGCAATCATCTCGGGCCTCCCTCAAGCGGCCCGGTTTGGCTATTCAGCAACCTCACCCTCATCAGCCTACTCCTAGCCCTTCAATTCAGCCTTCTAGGCCCCCTCCTCTTAGCCCTTTACCCACAGCTGGTGTACATGAGCCTTTCTACCCTCCTAGAACGGTTCCTCTAGGCCTTAACCATCTTGGAGCCGTCCTGCCTGGCCATTACCCCTTCGGTCAGATACCGTTCCTAGCTTCCCTTCCTGGAGTTTACATGGTACCTGTCATGGCCACCTTCTCTCTTCCTAACCTGACCCCCGGGGGATTTTTGTCTAAGATCCGACACCAGTCGCTACCCCACCTCGTCAAACCCAAACCTTATCTTGCTTTGGCCCCGGTTCAACCGGTCCCTATGACTTCTCCTGCTGCAACAATGCTTTATTTACCTCAACAGGAACCACCTCCTGTTGCGACCACTTTGGGTAAGAAGGGAAAAGCTTGCAAGAGGGCATCAAAGGACAAGGCTTCGACTAACCCATTTCCTCCTCGCTCTAAAGCCTTAAAGAGTGATGTGGCTTGCCCACACCATATCTCGTCTTGGAGCGTTTTGTATCAAGCCCATGGTTAATGTTGCATTCCCTGTTTCTACGGTCCTGGAAACCTTTGTCCCTTCCTCGATTGTAACCAAGAACCCCAATACTATTCACACCAACCACCCCTGTGCTTTGTGTGATTTCCATGGCCACTATACTCACCTTTGTCCATGCCTCGAGGACTTCCACACCTCTCTAACGACAGTTCGCCAATTCGAGGCCAGGCACAACGAGTCCACCACTCCCTTATTTGTGTTTTTTGCTTTAGCAGAACCAGAGGACACATCCACTCTTATTGATATTCCCCCTCTAGATGTCAAAATGACAAAGCCTTCGGCCACTGTCCACTACCTGTCATCATCTATGAGACCCTCGATGGAAGACCCCCCTGGGACTTCCGCTTCTATTTTGCCTGATCACCATTTAGCAATCACCTTGGGCTCAACATCGGTGGATCCTTCATCTACTTGTTTTTATCTCACCCCTTGTGATGATGCGCATGTGAACCTCTCTTCTCATGATGATGAGTCAGGTAGCTTTGCCACATTAGGTGGTTTTTCTTCCACCAGTCACCGAATCTTTTATTGCGATGATGAGATTATGGAAGCATTTACCACCCCTGACTTTATCTATTCCCCCTTACATCGTACCCATGCATTCGAACCACATACACCTTGTGGCCATTACATTGACACCAAATTTTTTGGTAAGGGGGCACCCATATTTGAGAGTCCAAGAGAAGCAATTCTCCACAACTCTCCTAGTGTATCTGGTCATGTCAACTCTAGTACCATTATTCTTCCCCATTTAGAAGAACCTCTAGAATCCCATACCACTTCAGATCACTCTCGGGATGATACCCCTTATCGTTCCTTCATTTTACATTCGCAACCCAGTCTTTTAGACATGGTTGTTGAACAACCTATAGGTTTTCTAGGAGAGCATCAGTTCATTATCTCCAAATCCTCTCTTTGGGATACTGACACCAGGTATGCCAACCCCATGCATGTAACACCCCAAATTTATGTGTTGAAATTTCAAAGTTAGACATTTGAACTTTAATCCTAAGGTGAGTGGACCCCAAAGGATAAATAAATTGTGAATGTAATTTAATATTCAATTTGAGGAAATGAATAAAGTATTGGTATGCATGTTAACCAAAAATGAGATTGGAGATCACTTGCTAAATCCATGAGGATGGATAAGGCAACTATTCCCCACAATCCTTCAAAAATCCTTGGAAGGAATTAATTCTAATTTAGATTTTGAGGAAGAATCTAAATTTCCCCAATGATGAGGATAGTAGTTGGGAAGAGGTAAAAAGCTGGAAAAGCTGAGGGAAAGCATAAAACAACTTTAAAGAATCCCAAAAATGGGAAGCCTAGGCAAACAGGAAGAAAAACATCCTGCTATTCTGGACGCAGAATTAGAAATAGGCTTTGGGGAACTATTAGCTTAAATAAGTTGCTCCTAAACAGATCAGAGGTTGTTGATCTATGGTGGAGGTGGTCTCAGCTTGGGGGTGAGTTCTGGGAGAGAAATAGAACTCTACGGTTGGGAGGTTGGTCTACTGCATGAGTGGTATGTATTTAAATCACCCAGGGATTTTATTTTCTGCAGTATGAATTGGCTACATATAATTAACTACTCTATATTGGAAGTGTAGATGTTGTATTCTGTGTGATGGTAGATAAGAAATTCAACTATAGTAAATTCTGGCCTATCAGTCTTTATTATGAGTAATGGTAATTATGATAAGATGAATTTTATTTGTAACTTTAATTTGCTTCAATAAATAAGAGAGGGACAGTAGGAATGGGTCATTCAACCCAAATGGTAGAGAAAGGAGAAATTGTTGGAGTCTGTGGTGTTCTTACTTTTAACAGAAGTAAAGAGCAGAAGAAAATCTTCTACCTTCTGTATGGTAGTAAGAACAATAGCCTGGGACAGTATCCACCAGAATGTCTAAACCCAACCTGGGTCTAAATCTGGAGATACTGGACAAAAGAAATACCCCAGGGGGATTCAAGTAAAAACTTAAGCAGCTATTAGAATGGAATACTCCAGATTCTCAGAAAAACAATTATAGAAACAACACCAATGTTACTGTTTGTACAATTTAGGAATACTAAAACACCCTAAATAGATTCTCCAATGGAGATAAATTCAGTCAACTTATCATGGATGCATCTAAAATAGATCATCTGTATGCAAACAAACATTTTGTAAATACATGGAAAAGTATAGACATAATATAAAGTACTCTGAATCTTATTATTAAAGCAGTGGGGGAATCAGTTGAAAACTTATTCAGCTCAGAAATATAGTTCATAGATGTGTTGTAAGGCACCAACCATACACCCCAGGAGGGATGTAACTGTCATCTGAAATTCTGGTTATACCTGAGATTAGAAGATTAATATGACCAGTATTTATTTCGCAACCATAAAACATTATGGAGTATCACATGGGAGGGTCATAACTAGCTGCCCATCAATTTCGATATATTATTCTTAATGCATGTGATTAATTTATGATAACAACACAGAAGTCAACACAGTAAGAGACTAGGTAGATATAAAAAGAGACTTGACAGACATTATATAATTTTCAATACGAAAATCACAAACGCAAGCCTACAGTAGATAGTGAATGTATTAACTCTGCAGACCTTCTGGAAATACGGGAAATTTCGTATATCATGTCAACAGAAGAGAACATTATAGAACAAGTCTAAAATGAAAACGATAAATAACTTAAGGCTTTTTACATAGTCTATCACCATCCATCGGCATCAAAACGAAACAAATATAGTATGCCGAGCATTCAGGCAAAAACACAGTGACCAGAATATATACAGATATATATATAATTTAATCCGGCATCAATATTCACTGTCCACGACCAAAAAGTAGCATCAGAAGTTTAAAGAGTCTTGGCATAAATGTCGAATAAAACTCAACAGAACTTAAAACACAGACGGCGATAAACACAGTCCTCAATACAAATTAGAAACGAAGTTTATCCATTATATGTATGAAATTAACGAAATCAAAAGTCTATAGCGAGCAACGATGGCATCGTTCCATCACGAGGAATTCAGGAATCGACGTCTTGCCATCAAGCATTCATCTGGAAGCTATCTCAATAGGAGAATGCCACGAATACCGACCTGTAGGTATGAGCAGAAGTTCAAATTAGTACATGAGGCAAACTGTGAGAGAAACCCACGTAGCTGAGGCTAGGGTATACACAGGGAACGAAAGACTTCACCTCAGCGAATAAGATCTGACACCTGCACATACCCGAGAAGAGGTATTAGAAACCCATGAGAATGTGAAGGCAGTAAGAGTCAAATACGTATAGAAATTTCAAACAATGGGTACTGCTGTAAATGGTCAGGTATCGCTACTGAATAACCAATAAATTGAAAACTACAGTCGGTAGCATGGCAACCAAGGATACGAAACCAGACATGATGAGGTGGAAAGTCAATCATCAAGACTATTGCCTGAACGCCAAGAGGGTTTGGAGCGAAAGATCTCTGCGAAACGCTCCAGGCACCGAGATGAAACCACGTACTAGAGACCAATTTAGTTAACTGTAAAAAAAATTGTATGACTCGTAAAAATTCATAGCCACTGGAACACACACCTGGTGACAAAAATCGAACAGATTTAGAAATAGAATTTCGATTTTGGTAAATGGCCATCGAACTAAATAAAAAACCCCAAACACACAAGTTACCTGCGTGGAAGCCAGAGGTAACCACGATTTCAGAACTTCAGTCGCCTGTGGGAGAAAACGACCTCAACAGGCCGAGCGATGGCGTAGGTAGAACAGAAGGGAAGAACCCTCTCTGCAAAGCATCACTCCTGCATCGATTTTCCAAGCTAAGGGATGGCCGCGTTTCTCGTTCGGAACGAGAGAAAAGAACAAAGTTATGCAATGGGTAAATTAAATATCAACCGGAATCCAAATCTACAAACCCTAACCCGCCAACGCCATACACTTGTCCTCATCACAATGATGGTCATGGGGATGAGCAACTCGGCGAGACTGGCACAATTAAATTCAGAACTTACAGCCTCCATATCTGTCAACCCGGGTAGGTAGAGTACTACGGCCCAAGTTAATAAGCCACAGTCTCGAACACGTTGGAGGATGAATAGCGTAGTGGTTCAACGAGTAGCCATGTGAATCCAATCTGAGGTGGATCAACCTTTGTCCAGGTGGTACTCCGGACTTAAATGCCAAAGATCGGGCCAAATCAACGTACGCAGAGCGAAATGATGCCCCTCGAGATTTCGATCAGAGTCAGAACGAAACATACGTAAATCTTTATTGTCTCAAATGAATACATATATCTGTGTTAACATGTGGTCGGAGAGTATGCGATCATGGCGTACCAAGGTTTAAATTTCATTAGACCCTACGTTATATCCATATGATATATATATATATATATAAACCCAACGTTGTTGATATAGGTATATGCCAAAGTTTCGTCACGGCTATGGTAAATGCGATATGTAAATTCTTTGATTGGCGCGTGGTATAGGAGGAGTAGTCCTACACGTATATAAATCAAAAATATATATATATGTCATATGCATATATATAAGTTTTATGGAAATGGTATTTATCATGTGTCGGAAATTATGTCATATGGAATATTTTATGGATATATATATTATATGCCCACACCCAAGTATATAATTGGGAAAGTCAATTTAACCTTAACATGAGGATTTTAACCGGATTCGATGCATAAGTTTGAATAATACATCCTGGGATATAAACTTTTAATGTCGAAAAAAAAATTATTGTTGTGGTAGTAGAGGTACATTAACCAAACTTAAGTCTATTTTCTTCATATATGGAGCACCAAAAGAGATTACTAATCCTCCATTCCCTTTCTCAAACTGCATAACCATAACGAAAACAAATGACACACCACATCATAAAAATGTGTTTAGATCCCCCCTTTCTAAATACATTTTGGCATGACCATAACATGCTTGGGGGCACCTATGCCCCTCAACCATAAAAATCTCAGCTCTCAGCCAAAAACAACATTGAAACCCCATTTCATTGATAGGTCACACTTTTCAGGTCATTTTCTGGGACAGGTCATAGTTTTATGCCCAGTGCCTACTACCCAAGTCGCAAAACAAACCCCAAAAGGTGCAACCTATCCTATTCAAGCTCTAGATACCTAAACTGAAATTTTGATTCCCTTAAATGAAAGAGTAGGGTTAGGGCTCTTACCTATAACTGACAGATCTCGATTCCAATGGTCGGCTTGTCCACTTCAATCACCACAAGATTTAGGGAATTCTCTCCTCTCTACATTCACCACAGCTCCACTTGAAAATGAGTCCATTTGGAGGGAAAATGCCTTATTAAAAGAGAAACCCCTGATTTTTCTTTCGTTTGCTGCAGCCAAACCGTAGCTCAGTTTGAGAAACCGTTCGTACCGTTGGAAAGCTCTCACTGAGCCCTCAAATAGGTATTTGTTAGTTTTTTTTTATTTGATACTTGATGACGACACATTTTTTCCAAGAAGGGTCACTTCACCACTCCTCAAAATTGAATTTCTTCTCTTGAAACACTTATATTTGGGGCACCAATTTGCCTCCATACTTGTCCATGCTCATGTTGATTTTTGTCATGAGTAACCGTATTGTACTCATGTATTTATGGTCCCCACCAGACCTTTTCTGTGTGGCAGCATCATCGAGTCGCCCTTGTTTAAAGCATCCGAGTTGAGTCATCATCGCACCCATGGAGTCTATCCCAAGTCCCTTTGTATCCTGCTATAGTCCTCCATACTTCATTTCTTAGTTCCTCTCTCGTGTCACACATTATGGCCCTCAGTCCTACTGTCCCCTATCCCTTATGATATTGTGTCAGTCGCTGCCAGGTCATCCATGCTCTTTATGCTTTAACAAGGGAAGTCGATTGTCCGCTACTCAGTACCCCACATTTCCTCATCATCCCTGGTGTCAGTCCATCAGTCACTCTAATATTTTCTCTCCTACCTTATTTGAGGATCTCTTATTGCCTCACCTATGGCGGACCTCCTTCTATCGACATCAGATCATTCATTCCAGAAGACAGGTATAGAGGGAAATGTACCTTGGTTCCAACTTCCACTCTTGTTCAGTGCCTCAGATCAGGAAAAGGGACTCCTTATTACCCTTTGACTTGATTGTTTCTCAGCTCCAACTCTTTTCAGCATGATCAAGATCCATATACTTGATGGTTCAATGATGCAGTAGATAATACCGGCGATTCTCGGGTGTGTGTGAGATGTTTTAGCCCTCATGAGGGGGTGGGTCTACAGGTATCGCCCCACATTCCTAGATGACCTCTTCATTACAGCCTTTGATGCAACTCCATAAATTTGATGATGTCAGCCTCAGCTGCTTGTAGCGCTTTTTTGTTTGCATGTATCAGTCAGATTTGTAGAGCCTTTTCCTATTTATAGGGGCATTTGGGTTGTATTTGTATCTCATGTACTCAGATATTATTGTATAAGTCCCGGCTGTTATCCCAGGCTCAATATGTATGTGCGATTTATTATCATGTTTTTACCTAGCTCATGTTTATGCTAGCATGTACTATATTATTCAGTCCCTTATTTACTAGACACACTATTCTTTTTACTTTGTCTTGGTGGTCATAGGTATGCCTCCCCCACCGCCTATAGCACAGGTACTCACTCATAAAAGAGACTTGTCACACCTGTAAGTCTCGCCTCCTCAAGTTCTACTCCTCTAGTGCTTTGGTCTACCTTATATTTCTCTCTTTGAATTCCCCTTTCGTGTCTAGTGATTAAGTTCTTACAACGTACTTCGGTCATAAGATTAGCCCCAAACGCTTGCATGCTGGGGGCAACCTATTACACCATTTTTTGGTCATCTAACCTGTTACTATTAGATGGACGTAAGTACACCATGTAAGACTAGTTTTACCCTAAGTAAAATTTCTTTCACTATGAAAAATAACTTGGTAAACCACCTTTATTAAGTTTTTTATGGTCTAAACAGGAAACCCCATGAGGAAATATTAAATAAATCTGCATTTGCTTGATTTTCCTCAAGGAATAATTAGTTAAACATCAGTTTAAATAATATTCATGGTCCTATTTAACCCAAAACAGGAAAATCAATTAGATAAATTACTAATTATCTCATTATTTTCTAGGAATAATTATTTAAACCTTTTTTAAATAATATTCCTTGTTAAATTTGACTAAATCATTCATTAATAATTAAATAAATCATTATTTATTTGATTATTACTCAAACACATCCTTAAAATAATAAATAAATCATTTATTTATTTATTATTTACAAATAAAGGGATTTGACCCAAGTCAAATTCTTTTTCCCTCCAACAAATATATTAAAGTATTCAATAAAAGTTGGATCTTGATTTGGTTAATAATATTTTAACTATGCACCAATATCTAGACTAACTCAATATTTTGTTATAAATAGAAGAGTTTTTCCATTCATTCACTACCTTTTGTTGCCTAAAGATCACTCTCGATCTATACTTTTGGTTTGACTTTGATCCACCATCATTGTCATATTTTTCTATCTTTTTGCTTGTGAAATCCCTTTGAGTTCCATTTTTGTTTGGGTTTCCTACACCATCAAGAGAGAGGAATTTTAGATATGAAGTGTTGAGGTCTTACAAGAACCCATCCCACTGAGGAGAACTGGTAACATCCTTCTATGTTTTCCTCCCAGGTGTCATTAATGCAAATTTCATTCAACATATTCTTGTCTTGTCTATTGGATGCATGGAGCAACTCTTGTTTTTATTTACTGCTTAATGTCTTTTAATGCATAGATCTAGATTTTTGTAGCATTTATCTTGGTCAACTAATTGCAAATCTAAAGATATTGGAAGCCATATTTTGTTGTTAGGGTTGTTTGTTATGTACAGCTAAAGTGGTATTTTTTCATACACTTGCGATCAAGATTCATACTAACAATGATGGATGTCCACAATATGCCATTTTATGAACTACAAAATAATATTTTACAAGCATGAAGAAATAACTTGCTGAATGATCATGCATCACCGTCATTCATGAGAGAAACAGTGATAGTGGAAGACACCAGCCAGAATTGAAACTCCATTTACGATGCGAGCTTGGCCTTCGCAGGGGCAGCCAGATCTAACACTCAATGTTTGGTGGCCAGGAATAAGCAGTTTCTGCAGAATCTACAGGAACTCTAGAAAGAGAGGGAAAAAATTCGTGCAATAGTGCAAGATGCACCTTCGACACAGGTCTACCACGAGGAGATAAGAGTAATGATAGTTGTTGAAGTATCCACAATTGGAGATACTATGAAAGACCTTTACGAGGAGTTTTTGACCATACATAAGGAATTCATATTCTTACAAGAATTGCAACTATAGAGCAGAGGGTTTTTCAAGATCCTTAAGAATGTGCAAGCTGCCATCACCATCGTGCATTAGTGGACAATGCAAAGGAAGGCCATGCCCCTTACACTAGTGGAGAAGATGAAGCAATAGGAAGAGTTGGAGAAAGTGAGAGTTCGGACATCGATTGAGAACAATAAGAACTCTCCTCATTCATCGGAAAAATTTAGGCCTCATACATACAGATATACAGGAGTTTGGATTTCATGGTGAGGATCCACCGAGTCTCATCAGTTGGTACACTCACTCAGACTAAACATAAGTGACAAGTCCGATAGGAGATTGATATATACCTGGAGAATATGGAGCAGATGGCCACCCAAGAGGAGTTGGAGGTGAATAAAAACTTGTAGACCTACATCGGTGGCCTGGTTCAGATAAAAATAATTTTTCTCCTAATCAAGAAAGAGGTTAAGACTGGTTCCAAGACATTGTACTCGAATGATACGGAGGCAAGAGTCTCCTTCTAGCCTAACACTATCTCACAATTTGGGGAGACCATCACATAGTAGCAAGCTTGGAATTAGTATGTTACCGAGAGACACCAAATCCAAGATGCCCAACTTGAGTTCACCCAAACTCCAGCATCATAGTGTTTTCTCTTGTTAGGTTGTTAAGTTGTCTCTTCCCTATTTTGTCTTATATGGTTATGAGTGGAAATTGTAATATTATTTGTAATTATTGTATAAGTGAAATTTCTTGTATCCATAATGGAATGTGAAGAGTGAAATTTAATGTGAGGAGTCATGAGGGGAGTCCAACAGTCACCAAGGGGGCATGCCAAAAGTCACCCCTATTAAAAATACATCCTCATAACTCTTGTAAAGGGGTTTTGGGAGCCAAGATTTTGGCTAGGCTTAGGCTTAGAAAGGGCTTGGGAGTTTCTTTTTAGCCTTGGCTTCTCCGTAGCATAGAAGGAGTATAATTATTTAGGAAGAGTAGGTGTTTTTACTTTCACATATAATAAAATCTAAGCTGACACATCTTCATGCATATATTGTAAATGTACTAGGACTATTATTGTTATATTTGCGATGTATGTTTTTTAACTTATGCATATGATTATGTACTATTCCATTTTGATTTGTATGAATCTTGTTGAATGCATGCTCATGTTTTAACCCATCACCTTTAACTTTTGGACTATTCTAGGTAGTGTGTGCGATGTCTTTGTTCTCCTTTCAATTTTCATACTATTATAGGCTTCCAAGGACCGTACTTCCTTTTTCCATTCACATGTTAGAACTTCTCATGCATCATATTGAGTTTCCGCGGGGTCACAAACTTGCTTTAACCAAATAGACCGTGCACCACTCTATGCATTTTGAAACCAAGGCATATCATTAAACACCCCACTGTTGGGACTCTTCCAAATGGCGTGAGGCCGGTTGGGACTCCATATAGGGGAGATCCCCTGAGTGTTGGCGGGTCCAGCATCGTTAATAGAATATCATATACATATCAATGAATAACAATTTAACATATGTCATTTCAAATACTATTAACTTATGGTTTGAGAATAAAATATTATTCTAACTCTAAATAAAAAAATGATGTTTTTCATGTGCTTGAGGGACACTTCATTCCCAATATTAACAATTGAGATCAAAATTTTAGAGAGATCATATAAGAGTCACTTCTATACTCTTCATTTTTATTCAATATCTAAATATTTGTTTTTTCAAATAAGAAAAATGAGTTGAGAGAAATCTATTCTTTAGCCATATAGAAATTTTCATTGGCTTTTAATTATATTAATGAACCCTAATATATCTCATGAACAATGTAATTAACATTATATAGAGTGGTGTAATGTGAATACATGAAACTATTATATTTATTTCGATGTTCAACTTAGAGTTGACATGTGCCCCTTATTAAAAAAAAAAAAACTCAAATATAATAAAAAACAAGAAATAATATTCCACTCACTCTCAACCATAAATAAAATATTTCACGCTAGATATAATAAAAAACAAAAATGAATATACGAACTTAGTTTGTTTAATAAAAATTATAATAAAACATTATTAATCTCACTCTTAGTATCCATATTAAGGAGTAGTGGTAAAAATGTTTCACTCTCACTATCAACCATAAATAAAATATCTTGATGTCCATATGAAACACATAATCTTATATCAAATTTATAGAGAGATTAACTAGTTAAAAGTTAAATATATCCCAACATTTCAGAAATTGGAAATCTAAAGAGATATAGATAAAACAAATTAAATAGTTTATGTTTTGTCTTTCTTATTACTCAAAAGTTATTTAGGAATTGTTTGAATTACTTATTTGAGTTTTTGAGTCTATATAGTCTAAATACTCTAAATATTTTTTAAATGTCCAATATATTTATACATTCAAAAATATATTTTAAATCATTTAAAAAAATTAATTTTACCAACAATTTCACTTATTCATATTAACATATTTCAATTTTCAATGTACAATTTCATTATACAATTCATTACTATCGATAGAAAGGAAGACCTAGAAAGTATTATCGATAGATTCCAATTGGAAAATTTTCCATTTGGATAAAAAAATATTTCTATTTTATAGCACTTGGAGTCAAGACGGTTTTAAAGAGAAACGAGAAAGTTTTTGACAAGTGATAAAAATGTATACAATCTTATATCGGTTGATGTCAATGAGATTTTAAAGAAAATCCGCAGAGTGTTCGACAATGATTGAAATTTATTACCATGTTATATGGATTGGGTCAAGGAGCTTTGAAGGAAAATCGAGAACGAGAGAACGAGTTTGAAAAATGATGTAAGGGGCTTTTAAAAAGAATGTAACAATGTTGGATAAGTGATATAAGTATAAATGATTATATAATGAAGGTTAAAGAATATTATCCACCTTCTTACAAGGGTCTTTATATTATCATCCACTTCTAAGTGTTACAAAATTTATATTATTATCCACTTTTGAGTGTTACCAAATTTATAGTAAATTTATAATTATTATTTATTTTTAAGTTTTTTTCATTGATATAAAAATATATTAAATTTAAGCTTACATTTATAATAAGATAATTTTAAGCATACATTTATGTTAGAATAATGTCTAAATGGAGTGTTTTAGAATTGTGAATTGTATAGTTGATGAGTTGTCTTATGCTGAGTTGTAGTCACTGCATGAAAGTTAGATCTATACAAGAAAGCTGAAGCTTTTTATTATCTTTTCATTGAGTGTTTACTGTGTTGTTGTCTCGAAGCATCCACTACGATCATGAACCATAATTTTCTGATATATGAGGGCTAAGGTTTGAGCATATTTCCTTATAAGCATTCTGCTTTCCATGGATGCCCAAGGGACGCTTGTAATGGCCTATTGGCATAAACTATGGCGAAAACATGTTTGAGAATTTGAAGTTGTGGATTAAGTCGCAAACCTAACATTAAAATTCATCAATATTGTTGTTGCTATCATCTTTGAGACCATAGTAAATTTTTTGTATTTTGTAGAGAATCTACAAGGCGAAAGAAGGAAGGAAGCGAGAGTCGCATTATTGCCCAAATCAATTCACCATTGTTTCCAAACATGTTTTTAGTTAAGAATTGGGATAATCGTCAATGTGTGTTTAATCTATCATAATTTATTTTTCAAAGCAATAGAGGGGATAATGATCATTAACTTCTATCCGTGAATGCAATTTGACTCATCATCATTATTCATGGAAATCCACACCACTTAGAATGACCCATTGGTGATTCCTAAATGGATAGGAAATGTGACATAAGTTTTCCCCCTTTTACCTTTTTACAATTATGAAAAAATTTCATAGATAAAACTTAAAATTCTATGAAAAGTGAAAAGTGATGTGGAATATGACATACATTGATGATCGTCATAGAGGGAAAGCAAAGATACATAATCGATAAAGAATTAGGGGAATTGATTTAATTTGATGTGCTTATTATCTAAGCTACGTATGATAATATATAGACATGCAAAGCAAACATTGTTTACTAGGAATAGATATCTACATAGATTTTAGGTAAAAAATTATATTTCTCTAGTTTTTATGGCAACCAAATCAAAGGTTCGATCATGAGACTCTTTTTCAACACAACATTCCAAAGTAGCAGATTTTGTGCTGGATTTCATGGCTATTTGGTGGGAGGATATCTAAGAATAGTCATGAGGAAAATATCATTTTTCCCATGGCCATAACTCAGTTCAAACCTATGTAGAAATTGGAGACCACCATGTTCCACATTCATGTAACACTAGTCACAATGGTAAAATAAGATGAGGAAGTTGAGGATACGAGTGAAGATGTAGAGACAAAGGAGATCATTGGAAATTGGAGAAAGAGGTTGGACATGGAAGGTTGATGTGCATGAAAAGGATGCAAAGCATGCTCAATATAGGCCTCTAATAGGAGATCATTAAAAACTAAAACCATCAATTTTAGTTGATTCAAAGATAATTATCATGTTTAATTTTATTATCTTTTGCATGGAAAAGTTTTTCAGGTAGATAAACATCCTCCCTATTGAATGTATTCAAATTAATCTTTCTTTTGACCCAAATATTTACCATATTGTCGTAAATAAAAGATGTTAAAATACTCTCATCTCTCTTTTACATCAATAGATGGAATTTCATATATTAACTACCATATATATCTAAATCAATTTTTATCTTTTTACCTTGAGTTAATACAATCATCATGAAAAATATAAAATATAAACTAGCATCATGTGAATTCACGAGTTTATAAAATTAATGGTTAACATGATCATATAAAATGGATTATTTAACCAATCTTCACATGATCTTATGAAACAAATTTTCCCATGCTCTATTAAATATCTTGTTTTGTAAAACAAAAGAAAGTGATGATTGCTTTATAGTGAAACCCTTAAATGGTAAAGCTTAAATTTGACACAATTTCCTTTAGACATTTTTTAGATTCATTCATGGGTTTTTTGTGTTAAATTTATAAATTTGGTTTCTTTACTTTTTAATAGTCTGCTTTTATTTATTTTTAAATAAATACATATTTATATCGAGAGGTGTACTCGAACCTGGTGTGTTAGATATGTTTTAATGTTTAACATTTCGACTCATTCAAAATAAAACAAAAGAAAATAAACAACATGAAATTATCCAACCCATGGAATTTTCACATGGTATTCTTCTCTAATGCGGCCTATTTAAAGGGTAAAAATTAAACCATAATTGATCCATCTAACTCTATATCGACCAAGTGTTGGAAGGGATCAAATCTATTTTCATTCTAAAAGAGGTTTTCACCTCAAGAGAGATTTTATCCTTCTTAGCACTTGATAGATCAGGAATTAAGAATGATCTAAGTTGACATATATATATATATATATATATATATATATATATATATATATATATAAACAACCACCTTCTAAATAAAAATGGTTACCCTTAGGAAATAATTCACATATATGAAACAAATTATTAATGCTGTTATAATGGATTTATAATATTGTCAAATTCTACTCATTATTATGATTACAATATTAGGGGTAATATGATTGTAAGATTTAGGAAATATTTGGTATGTCATTATAATTTTTGTAGATATATTTCTCTTATTGTTTTAGTCTATGATTATTTATGTAATATGTGTGATTATAGATTTTTTGATACTTCAAAAATATGATGCTTGTAAAGGACTTCATTACATTAGTAAATTGAAGTAGTTGACTTACTCATTTTCAAAATATTCTAAAATATGTAGTCAACATAAAAATAGCCACTTGCCTAGTATCTACAAATGAATATTTTTGACTTAACTTGGAAAGGAATAATAATATTATGTAAATATCTGATAATATTTTTAAAAAAATATATTAAAGTTTATATTTTATTTTCTTGACATACATAAATTTTATGTTTTTCAGATTTTAACCACTTGCCTAGTATCTACAAATCAATATTTTTTTAGTGAACTTGGAAAAGAATAATCATATTTTGCAAATATCTCATGATATCTTAAAAAAATTATATTAAAGTTTATATTTATTACATTGAAGGTGTTCCTCTGTGGGCTTAGGCTTGGAAGACTCACCCAATTATGTCTTTCAATTTTCGCCCTCCTCCATCCTATCAAATTTTACCACATGGCTCATGTAGTCTAGGTCTCGCTTAGGTTTGAGTGGCTCATGTATTCTAGGTATGGCTCAGGTTCGAGTGGCTCATGTATTCTAGTTCTGAATTAGGTTCGAGGGGCTCATGTAATCTAGGTCTAGCTCAGGCTTGAGTCTATCCTGGACCTCATACTTTTCTCGCCCACATTCAGTGTGTACATGATATGTGGTTTGTAGAACATTGGTTCGTCACTAGTCCACCACGCCTGACGAACACCGACTCTCTTTCAAAGAAATTAGGACAAATTTGATCTCCATGCCATTGATGAATTCCCAATGAGTCACTCAATTCCTATCTCCTTTGCAGGTTAAAATCCCAACGATGAAATCATATTATTTACTAGAAGAACTGCTATGACATCGCCTTGGATACTATGCGGGGAATGCTTTATATGCACAATAATTGCAGAGAATGCATCATTCACTATGATATCAAGCATGATAACATTCTCTTGGATGTGTGATATCAAGCCTGAGCACATTGTCCTGGATGCCTTTGAATGGTTGAATTGTCATTTCCTTACACTTATTTTCGTTGTTTTGGTTCTCTCCGTGAAAAATTTATTTCTTTGGTTAAATTCCATGATTTTAATTAACAAGTTATTGTTTTCTCTGTTTTGCAATATTCATTGTGAGTGTCTGAAGGGTTTAGCCATTGGATGCATATTCGATAGGAGTTTAAGCTTGGAACTAAATTTGGAACAGGCTTCAGCCAAGGATGCACCCAATTTCTCTCCCAAAGTATATTTTAGTTGATTCTTCTCTTGTTTTAAGGGACCAATTTAAAATATTTTTAGAGTTTCTACAATAATTTTCAGTAGAAAGGACATTTATGGTGGTAATTTGGATATTTGAATATTTTTTCCCATTCGGGTTTCATTAAATTCTTGAAGTAACACAAATAGTGTATATCATGTGAATTAACTTGCAAGTCTTACTACAAAATGGCATGGAATGGACTTTGGAATTTCTTAAATGTGATCAGATAAAGTTTCCCTTTAAATCTCTTGAAAACTCTCCATCATTGTTTTGTTCCTATGGTCAACTATTGAGATTTTAATCAAAAGGTTAGTGTTTTCTCCATCTTGAAATATTTTTTTTATGAGTGTGTGAAGGTTTTAGCCATTGAATGCATATTAGCTAGGAGTTTAACTTGCAAGATATAAACCTAGATCATTAAAGTTTCAACAAACCAACTAATTAAAGAAAACTAACAACTCAAAACTAGAACTTTATGATGCATTCTAGAAATAAGAAAATTCCCTTATTCCAAAATGAAAATTACTCAAAAAAAATTTCCAAGAAATTATTATGGAAAAATGAGAGAAGTTGATTGATTGTGAGGCAATAATAATGGAAGCATTCAACCATTTCAAATATTTCTATATTGGAGAAGAGGATATAGACCAAAATATGGAGAGAATATGCTCCAAGGGATATCTACACGGTTCCTTAGGAAATAAACCAAAAGTTATGGGTACCAAAGCATAGGTCTTTGAGTCAATTTGTGGGCTTGAAGTTTCTTGTTCCCGCATGGAAGCTTGGCCCAATATTAATTAGTGAGATACTTCACAAAGCAATCTACATTGGAGTATCCATCAAAACCCAATCTTTCATTGTTCAATGAACTTCATGACATTTGCAGGGGGAAACTACTAAAGTTGTCACCTTGGAAAAAGTGCAATTATATACAAGAAAAAAGCAGACTTATAGTGATGTTGAAGATCATGAGTTCATAGCAAATAACCTTGCAAATGATTCGGATGAAGTTTTGAGTGATTGTTTGCGTGTCAATAAAATGAGGTCCTTGAAAAATTGAGTATGATGCCTTCATGTGAGTGTTATATCCAGTAGATTAACACTTTAAAACAAGTACATCAAAAATAAATTCCTTAGAAGTGACAAAAGCTCCAACATTTAAATATTCAGACATGATAGATACTCCAACAAGGAAAATTCAGGTTATTGCAACATACATCTCAAAGGGATGTTTATCTCCTGAAGAAATTTGAGTGAACATGTAATATTATTCCATTACCGATGGTTCTGAAAAGAAAAATAAAATGTAGACTACGTTGGTGGAGTCAAAATAAGATATACTATAATGTAGCGTTAAATTATAAAGCTGCTCATACTATGTAACTGTCTTAAATTATGTTTTAAGGCGCCAATTTTTTCTATTTTTATTACATTCTTCAACATCTCAAAAAGCACGTTACTCCTTAATTCATTTGATATGGACTATTGTTTCCCTCATTCATACACTTCATCGTGTTTTGTGAGTAGGAAGTTACCATAAGAGGTGGAATGGTCTTTTGGAACAAAGGTGGGATAAATCATGTCTCACCAAAGAGAAAGTTTTTATCTTAAATGCTTCTAAGGCTCAATAAGAAAATGGAATGGATGAGCCTTGGTGACGATCCTATTCCATTTGAAGGTGTTTCTTTTGAATCTAGGTGGTGCCTCCATTTTGCCTGCAAATTTAGCTCTTCTCCAACAGATTTCGTGACCCAAAATATTTTGCTTAAGATGTATAAAAGAATTAACATGTGAAAATTGTAGCTTTAAACAAGAAACTTTAAAGGCATAAGCAGAAAAAGAGAGAAGAAATTAACATCGTGCATGAGAACAAAGCGTTGATATCAGAGTTCGTCCAGGAGGGACTACGTCTTTGGGACCTACTCAAATAGTGGGGAGGCCCTGCTTTCATTAAATGGAAAAAATGAAAGTACAAGTACAAAATGAGGAATTACACCCTTATACCTGCCCAATTTGAAATTGGCCAAAAATTGCAGACCTATGATGAAATGGGAAGCACCATTGGATTTGTGGTGTCGAGTAGTGTAGAATCCATATAAAACTTGCCCCAATCTGACAAAGTGAAAATTTGACCCTCTAGAAAAATGGCTCAGATCATTGTTCCACCCCCTCTTGCACATTGCTCAAGGTTCCACTACCTCGTTTTCCATGCCCACTCCTATTTTTCCTTGGGCGCACTACAAAATGATGGTTTAAGAAAAGAAGGGTTGACGGATTCTCCAAGAATTCGGTTAGGCAGATTGGTTAAGGATCCAGATGTTTGGGAGGAGGTTCGCTGGTCAAATCCTGACCCCTACACTTAAAGACTGAAATCTTTTTTAAAACTCGCATGCGTTTTTTTTAACCTACATTTATTTGATGTGTTTGGGGGTCAGGCCCGCATTTGGCAGCCCACCCCCTTATCTCTCCCCTGTCAGTTCTTGTGGTGTCGAGAGTATGGTCAAAGTGGTGTAAGGGTCAGGCGGTGTGGTTACACCCTCACCCACCGTATATATGCAACCATTGCCGCTTGTTAAGTGGGGACCGCGGGGTGGTAGGGTTGACCACCCACCCCCAAACCATATCACACTTTGTTAAAAGTTTTTCAGATTTTCATGGGGTGGCAGGGTTGGTGGCCCTCCACCCTTATTGTTTTTCTTTTAATTTTTACTATAATAACAAATATTGGTTGTTTTGAAATTTTGGGATTTTTCACCGAAGGAGATGTTTTAACCGTCCCACAAATTCGTCTAGAGTTGAGCTAGGATGGTCGTATTTCTTCCAAATTGTTGCCTCCTTAAGTTGCCACATCACCAAGTCAAGCTTCAACTTTTAATTGCTCGTAACTCCTTCATACAGACTCGGAATTGAGTTTCGTATGGGTCGTTGGAATTAGAATGACGAGATCTACAACCTGAACCTAGTTCGAGAGACTTTTGAACACTTTGATTTTTGTGCCTTTGTACATAAGCTACTTGTACTTGTACCCGTTTAATCCACCTGGATCATTCCTCCCCACTAAAGAGCTTTTGGACCCCTAAAGCATTAACACTCTCAACACACTATTTGTGTCCTTTCCAAACCACACTTTCTGTCCTCTGTACGCGAAAATGGTACACCATTTGCAATCATGCACACCACACATGACTCAACCACTTGTCCTTGCCAAGAGTTTATAGCACACACTCATTGGCCAAGGATTACATAAAATAAAAACAAAACAATCAATATCTCAACTACTCATAAAGAAAAGCCTAACATCATCATTGTGTTTTGAAGTGATGGGAAACACACCATCAAATTTACATTTACTTACAACGTATGATTTACAAATGTGGCCATCACACTAAGACCCCTAAAAGAACCATCTTTTACTTAATAAGGTAAATGGATCATCCCCATGTGGAACATCTACCTGTGGAACAGCTTTGAGGACTGGGCTTTGTATGGGTGTTCTTTGATCCTGACGTGTTTGACATGTAGGTTTTTAGGGCTCATTCTAGTTGTGATGATTCTTCCTCCTCCATACCTTTCGTGTCATCTTAGAATGCCTCCTACCGATGTGCCTCCGAGAAGTACCCATGAATCCATCACTGTCGTTGAGGTGTGAGGAGGTGCTCTCATCATCAGTTGTTGGTGGGTTGTTGGCTGTTTTGGAGCTTTCTCCCACTTCCTTCTTGGTGTATCTAAGCCCTGCATGACGCGACAATTACTCAAGTTTGACGGGGTTTATGATGCCTTGGCTATTGATGTCGAGGCCCTTTCCTTGATGCCCCATCTTCTTCAGCAATTTGGACCTGATCCCTATAGTATGGTTTTCAAAAGAAGCGAATTCGTCATCATGAAAAATACATGAAATTGAAGGGTTTCCTTTTACCTTGGTTTCGTTACGTCGCAATTTTTCCAAGGCCTCATCCTTAGATTGTAATTGGCATAATAAACTTTTTTTTTCTTCCCTTGCTTCTTGCAGGAGCCTTCTTAGCTCAAAATTGTCTTCTTGGATGCCTTGGTTAATCTCTTCAAGTTCTTAGAACTCCACCGTAGTAGGTGTCCCTTTTTCCCTTGGTACATTATCTATTGATATTTTTGTTTCATCGCCCGAATCAGAACCCAAGTCTACGGGTCCTTCTGTCGTGATCCCAAAGGCTGCAAGCTTCATTTCATCACCTGAATCGGACCCCAGGTCAATTCATCGAACTCGTGCAAATCCTACAGTTGCGACCTTTTCATCTTCCTCGGATCCCAAATATTTAGAATCTTGGTTTTTTTGTATGGTGGCAGTGGCTTTCTGCTTCCCTTTTTTTTCCTTTCTCTCAGGCCTCAACTCAGGGTGAAACTTCAAACAATTTTCTTAATTATGTCCCTCTTTTTCACAATATTTGCAAGAGGGATTTTCTCCCTTTCTTTTGGTTGCGCCCGTCCTTTTTGGGTAGTCACTTTGTTCATGCGCCCCCTTGCTTTCTATGTGCATGGCCTTCACACTGGCCTCATCAATAGTAGGAGGCTCAAACAACAATAATGAATGTCTTATGTAACTATGTAATGACCCAATGTACCTATTACAACTTTAGGAGAATCTAATGAAATGCCCAAGCTTAGGGCTTGTTTTCTAAATTCCTCGGTAAAGCTTTGCATGTTTTGTCCTTTACCTTGCCCTAGGTACTACCACTCAATTAAGGCTTTTTACTTATATCCCAAGGGATAGAATTGGTATTTAAGTGCAGTAATGAAATTTGACCATGAGGAAAGTAGGTTACCCAAATTATTGTTGCCTTGAAGTTTTCTCTCCCACCAGATGAGAGTTGTGCCACTCAATCGAAGAGAAGCCAATTGGATTTTCACCTCATCCTCCACAATCTACTGGATCCTGTAATAAAGTTCAAGCTGCCTAATCCAATTTTTAAGCTTCTTGGCATTACTTTCACCATTATATACTGGCACATCAAATTTAACATCTAATTGAAAGAAGGCTTGTTAGACACATTTCCATAATTTTTATTATGATGGTTAGAAGGAGGTGGATCTTCATTTGTTGAAGGAGGTGGATCTCCTCCACCTCTCCATGTGTTGAGCCTTGCCCTTCTGAAGCATGATCTCCTGATTTCTCTAACTTCTCAAGTCTAGAGAATAGCTTCTCTACTCGATCTACCACGGTATAGAAGGTTTTGCGAAAATTGAGCTCCTCCTCATTCTGATCTTCGTCACCCATGTTCCTTCTCTGACGTGCACATCCTGCTTCGGTATCAAAAGCATGTAGCATCCCTTCACCTATTATTAGCATGTTTCTTGTTAGCATACAAGCATGTAATTCACATCTACAAACACTTGCTTTGGTACCACTTTATCCAAAATATTTTGCTTGAGATGTATAAAAGAATTAACATGTGAAAATTGTAGCTTTAAACAAGAAACTTTAAAGGCATAAGCGAAAAAAGAGAGAACCAATTAACATCATGCATGAGAACAAATCGCTGATATCAGAGTTAGTTTAGGAGGGACTACGTCTCTAGGCCCTACTCAAATAATGGGGAGGCCCTGCTTTCATTAAATGGAAAAAATGAAAGTACAAGTACAAAATGAGCAATTACACCTTTATACCAGCCCAATCTGAAATTGGCCGAAAATTGTAGACCTTTGATGATGAAATGGGCAACACGGTTAGATTTCTGGCATCGAGTAGTGCATAATCCATATAAAACTTTCCCCAATCTGACAAAGTGAAAATCTGGCCCCTCTAGAAAAATGTCTCAGATCATGGTTCCGCCCCCTCCTGCAGACTGCGCAAGGTTCCACTGCATCATTTTTCGTGCCCCCTCATGTTTGTCCTTGGGCGCATTACAAAATGATGGTTTAAGTAATGAAAGGTTGACAGATTCTCCAATAATTTGATTAGGCAGATTGGTTAAGGATCTGAATGTTTGGGAGAAGGTCGGGTGGTCAAATCCCAACCCCTCCACTTAAAAACCGAAATCATTTTATAATCTGCATGTGTTTTTTTTTTAACCTGCATTTATTGGATGTGATTGGAAGTCGGGCCCGCATTGGGCGGCCCACCCCCTTATCACTCCATCGTTGGTTCATGTGGTGTCAAGAGTATGGTTGAAGCGATATAAGGGTCGGGCGGTGTGGTTGCACCCCCACCCACCATATATATGCAACCATTTCCACTTGTTAAGTGGGGACCGTGGGGTAGCGGGGTTGACCACCCAGCCCCCAACCATATCCCAATTTTTTTAAAGTTTTTCAGATTTTCATGGAGTGGCGGGGTTGGTGGCCCACCACCCTTATCATATTTTTATTTTTATTTTTACTATAATAACAAAGATTAGTGGTTTTGAAATTTTGGGATTTTTGACCGAGGGAGAAGTTTTAACCATCCCACAAATTCACCGGGAATCCAACTAGTTTGGAGAGAATCTTATGGCCATATTTCTTCCAAATTGTTGCCTTCTTAAGCTGCCATATCACCAAGTCAACCTTCAAACTTTCACTGCTCCTAACTCCTTCATACGAACTCGGAATTGAGTGTCGTCTACGATGTTGGAATCAAAATGATGAGATATACAACCTGAACCTAGTTTGAGAGACTTTCGAGATTTTTTATTTTTCCACCTTTATACTTAAGTCACCTATACTTGTACCTGTTTAATCCACTTGGATCATTTCGCTCTGTGGGTCTGTGAAGAAATGGGTTTCTAGGATCCATTTTTATGCTAAAGTGTCTAGCTCTTTCAATTCTGAGCACACATGGTCTTCTAACTTTCAACACTTCTATAGAATGGAATTGTTTTATACATAATGGATGGTCACCTATGTCCTTGCAGATGTACCCATGTGAAATTGCCAATTTTCATAGAGTAATGTAGAGTGTAGTGTGACATTCTAAGGGTCTCCAAAGAAGTTGTTCACATCTCAACAATATGGTGTCCTCTCAATAACAATGTCATTTGGTAAAAAATGTTGAATTGGAAGTCAAGTTAGCCAGAGAGAGAAAAAAATATGGCAAGAAAATTAGGAGGCTTGCAACAATCCATAACATGCAAACTTATTTGAGCTAAGTACTCGTCAAGAGCACCAATTCCATAATTCCACTTCCAAACGGTTTAGTTAGATCTTTCAAAGTTGAGATCAAGGAAGAAGACATAGTTCAAGAGATTTGGGAAGTGATGGAATATGAAGAAGTAGGTTTAGAATCTCAAATACATATCAAGCTAGAAACCCACAGTGAGCAAGTTTCCACTAAACAATCCAGGTTTTTATGTCTCATTAATTAGTGTTTTCATATTGCCAAGCCAATACAACATAATAGACAGTTGCAGGTTTTGTTTTTGTTTTTTTTCTTTCTTTCTTTCTTATATACTATTATATCACAGTCCCTTATATTAGTTCCCTAATTGTCTCTATGTTGTTACTTATAATAATAGATGATTGTTTTGGGAGTACCCATTTAAATTATTTATGTGTAGGGAATTTTGTGAAAAAACTATTTACTTTAAATGTTTTTTTAATTTGCAATTTAATTAATGTTATTTGGTGGATTTTTCATTTTCATTTCAATGTTATGCCACACGCTTTGCCAAACTATGTGGTGGATTCAAATGGAAAGGAATGATATATTGTTTTTTTTTTCCAAATTTGTTTCGATTGTATTTTTTCAATATATATATATTTTTATCGATTATAAGTTTACTCAGAACTATTTTATTTTTATTTTTGGAGTTTCTAGTTAGAAGTCGTGGAGAAAATTCAGATAACAAGGCATGACACACATGGGACAAGTTCTCTCAACACTCTGTGCTCATGCATAAAATGTGAACAGTGGGCTTGTCTCGTCTGGGTCGCATTGGTGAATTTAACAGGCCATATGTGCATGCATTCAATATTAGGCTCTATTAGTGGCAAGAACATATGCCCAAATCTTCTATTCATTCGGTGTAGCTTTTCACCTTTAGGGGCAATTTTTAGTTGATTTTCTTAACGTACATAAATTCTATGCTGTGCAAAATCTAGAAGTATACATTCAATTTATCTTCAAAACATCGTAATGTAAATGCATTATACTTTTATGAACATTTCGTACAATATTAACTTTGTAAAGTAACACGGCTCATAATGTGCCTTGTTAGCACTAATATTCTTCCCCCACAAAATCAAACAAACAAGAATCATGTGAAATATGAGACACTAAAGTCATTACTATCACAACCGCAATAATAAATGTGGTTAATATATGCTGAAAGCTTATAATTATAATTAGTATAATTATTCTTATTAATTAATATTACTATTATTATCTTTATTGTTAACTAAATTTAATAGTGTTATAAATATTAATAATAATTTATTTATTTATATATCAATCATTTATTATTAAATAATCTATTAAAAAATTAATTCATTAAATACTAAATAAATAATTTAAATAATTCATTTAATTAATTAATAATTAATGATAAATTAATCCTTATATTAATTAATAAATTAAATAAATTAATAAAATAATTTTATTTATCATTAATTAATTCACTAAATAATTAGATAATCCTAGTATTAATTATATTAATATTTATTTATTCAAATCAATAATAGTAATTCAATAATTAATAATTTATTGAATAATCATTTAATTAAATAATTATATAATTTATTTCATTAATTAATAATAAATTAACCAATAGATTAATAAAGTAATAGATTAATCCTTAGATTAAGTAATAAATCAAATTAACCAATGATTAACCATAATTGATATTATAAACCCAAAAGAATAATAAATGCAAGGGATTGGTACTAATAACTAAAGGGATTAATTGAGGTGAATATGTTCTGATCCAAGGCAATGGTAACATAGTGACAGAGTTTTTTGACCTTGCCGCCTCTGTAGCTCCTCTGCGCTTGTGGCCGCTGGCTAGACTCGGCCCTCTAGCTTGGAAGGGCTCCGCTATGTTTTTCCATTGGTGTTTGGTTTTTTCGAAGCTTCAAGACGCTACTCTGCCCCTACGCGGCGCTTTGGCTGGGTGTCGCAGCGCTCAAGGTTGGCGCGGCGCACTGAATCGGGCCCTTCTGATTGTTGTGCTCTTGCGTGACGCACTGAGGGCTCGCGGCGCATTGGATCCGTTGCGCGGCGCAACTCTTTTTCCTTCATTTTGGCTTTTGAAGGGTCTCCATCTTCTCTTCTTCGCTGAAGCACTTGTCACTTTCCAATGTTTGGTCCTGTAGGCGGTTGTTGAGCTCCTGCAGCGTGAGCGTTGCCTTCACTTGAGCTAGGGCACCGTTGTTGTCATGGAGACTCTGGGCGATGACCAGGTCACCCCCCCTCCGCCTCCCCTGCCTGATGCAGAATCCTTTCTCAAGCTTCTGGCCTCTCTGCCGAAGAAGAAATTCCCCAAGGTGGCTAAGTTTGTGAAACGTTTGGAAGATATTCCTGAAATCTCGCTCCCGCCTGAGGAACCGATCCAGGTCGCCCTCTCCTTAGCTGAACATGCTTTGGTGGGTCAGTTCACAGGCCTCTGGCCCTCCCCCAAGTCCACGGAGAGCTGGGTCGCAAGGAACTGGGCGCCGTTGATCAAAAATAGAGTTACTTCGTATTTTCTAGGGAGGGGATACTTCCTATTTGAATTCTCAGACAAGTAGGATAAGGACCTAATTTTCCAGAATGGTCCCTATTTCATGGGCCCTCAGGGGCTGTATCTTAACAAGTGGACGCCCAATTTCGACCTAGCAGTTGACGTTCCTATAGCCATTCTTGTGTGGGTTAGGCTGCCCAATTTGCCAGTGCATTGCTGGAATTGGGAGTCCCTCAAGCATATCGGGAACACCCTGGGAAAATTTATTGACCAAGCAAACAGTAAAGATCAATATGACTGTGCAAGAATTTGTGTTGAAGTTGACCTGGAAGTTGGTCTACTGGAGACAATAAAAATCAGGGTTGGCAGTTGGACTCACGTTCAAAAACTAGACTATGAGCAGCTCTTGTTTAAATGCCGAAAATGCCACGTATATGGCCATTTTGCTAGAGGCTGCCCAATGAACAGTGAAGTGGAGAAAGGCAAGGAGGAAGGCTGGAATCAGGTCAAAAGAACCAAAACTGCCCACAAAGCCCCAAGAACGAGAAACTCAAATGGCAAGGGCCCACAGACAACCCCTGTTATCCAAACTCCCTTCATGAATGAGCAAAGTAACAAGTTTGCACAGTTGAGTTCAGCAAATGAAGACATCCAAGATTCCAAGAAGCAGAAGGAAGAATCGCTCCACAAAGAATCCCCCTCGGGATCAAAGCAAGTAGAAAGCAATGTAGACAAATCAAAAGAGATACTCATAGAAGAGACTGAGGAAGTGCAAGTCTCGGAGGACTCAGAAGAAGAAGGTGAAATAGGAGACTCGCAAACCTCGGCTAGAAGATCAATGAGAGGCCGAAAATATGCTCGTGAAAAAAGAGAGCAAGAAACCTACAAAGACAAACTCCAAGGAAGTCAACCAACCCTAGAGAAGCTCTTGGCAAGAACTCCGAAGATGACTAGAAATCAGTCCCAGAGCTCTAAAGGAGCTAATCACCCCAAAAGCAAGTAGTGAAGATCGTCTCTTGGAATTGTAGAGGTATGGGGAGCAGAATAAAGGAAGAAGCTGTTAGAAACCTTCTCAGAGAAGAATCTCCTGATATTCTCCTCATCCAGGAGACCAAAATGGAGGACAAAGATTTCCTCCATATTAGCAAGAATCTGTGGAAAAAAAGAGAAGGACAAGAAGTCTTAGCTAGAGGTGCTTCAGGAGGCCTAGGAACTATCTGGAATGGCAACAAATACTCAAGGATTAAAGAGGTCCTCAATACCCATTGGCTGTTTTCAAAACTGCAACACGTTGACTCAAATGAGATACTATGTTTGCTTAATGTGTATGCTCCTGTCAACGCAGGGGAGAAAAAGATCTGCTGGGATTCCATAAGAAGATTGGTTGACTCTGAAAATCTGACAAACATCATTATTGCAGGGGATGTCAACCTCACTTTATCGTTATCTGAAAAGCGAGGTGGAAGTATTGTAAGGGATCTAGCGTGGGAATGGGTGGAGGATCTGCTTCAGGATTGGGATTTGCTCGACATCAAGCCTTCCTCGGGTAAGTACACTTGGTCCAACAAAAGACTCAGACCGGGGCATATTGCTGCAAGGTTAGATAGATTTCTTGTTCAAAGCTCTTTTCTTCTCCTTGGTCTAGAATCTAGAATGCATATTTTGCCATGCAGTGTTTCCGATCATAGACCCATTAAACTTGAGCTCCTAGCCCATTTGGACCAAGGCCCTATCCCTTTTAAATTCAGTCCTCAATGGGCCAAGGAACAGTCCTTCATGCTACTGGTAAAAGATAGCTGGATCCAATTAGTCAAGGGTTCTGCATTTTTTGTTTGGGAGGAAAAACTCAGAAGAGTGAAAGCTGCATTAAAAACTTGGGTTCAATCCCTTCCTAACCCTACTGTGGAAAGGAAAAAGATCCAAGTTCGTCTCGAGATACATCAAACGAGATCGGAAGAGGAAGAGATCACTAAAGAAATCCTAGACAAGGAGGCTGACCTCCAACAAAAGCTTCATAAGGCAAGCTTGGCAAAGGAAGAGTTTTGGAGAGTCAAATCTCGCTGTCTCTAGCTTAAGGCAGGAGATAGGAACTCCTCCTTCTTTCACAAACAAGCCCAAGCTCGGAAAAGTTTCAATTCCATTTCAGAAATAAGGGAAGAGACCTCCAAGCATAGAAATATCCGAAGTATAAAAAGAGTTGCTTTCCTTCAATTCAAAAATCTCTATAGTGAAGAGGAGGGTTTGGGGTATAATCCACATCTTGTGAATGAGGTGCCCTCTTTGATCTCACCCAGAAAAAATCAGTATTTGGAAGTAGAAGTCACTAATTCTGAAATAAAAAATGCCCTCTTTGCAATGGAACCAGATAAGGCCCCAGGTCCTGATGGCTTCACTGCCAGATTCCTTCAGACCTGTTGGCAGATTGTTGAAAAAGATTTATGCAAAATGGTCCAGAAATCACAAGACTGTCAGAAAATTGGGGGAAGCACCAACTCGGCGTTCCTTGCCCTCATCCCCAAGGAGAAAGGCGCTAACACCTTCAGCAGATTTCAGCCTATCTCCCTTTGTAATATAGGATAAAAGCTGATAACTAAAGTGATTGCAAACAGATTGAAACCATCCTTCCAGACATTATTCCGGAGAACCAGGGAGGCTTTATTCAGGGAAGACAGATTGTGGAAAACTTCATTCTTGTCCAGGAGGCGATCCATTCTAACCTGCTTCGAAAAGAGAAAGGAATGGTTGTCAAATTAGACCTAGAAAATGCCTTTGATAGGGTGAGACACAGATTCCTCATGGATGTTTTACACAAATTTGGCTTTGGCTCTAAATTTACAAAATGAATTCAGGCTTGTATCAGTGAACCTTGGATAGCTCCTTTGATTAACGAGAGAGTAGCTGACTTCTTCAAAGCTTCTCGAGGATTGAGGCAAGGGTGTTCACTTTCTCTCCTTCTCTTTGTCCTCCAAGCTTCTGTCCTCAGCGTCCTCTTGAATAAGAAGCAGCAGGATCAAGAGATTATGGGTCTGTGCATTACAAGAGGAGTCAAAAATATAAATCATGCGTTATTTGTTGACGACTCCCTTTTGCTGGGTGTTGCCACTGTTCTCTCAGCAAAAAAATTTAAAGAGGTGGTGGATAGTTATTGTGAAGTCTCAGGAAGCAGGCTAAATAAAGGCAAATGTCATATCTACTGCTGGAATACTACTGTCAGCAGTCTCCAAGCCATCTCCTATTGTTTTGGCTTTGCTGCCTCCTCTTCATGGTCATCATTCAAATACTTGGGGCTCCCCATCTTCAAAAATTGTGCTCTCAGCAGAGACTGGCTTCCTCTGCTAGAAAAATTTAAAACTAAGGTCCAGTCCTGGGGTTACAGTTGGCTCAACCTGGCAGGAAAGACAGTGCTCATTAAAGATGTTTTAAACAGCCTCCCTATCTATCAGTTTGCAGTTATGTTGGCCCCAATTGGCATAATGAGAAAAATGGAGGATTACATCAGGAAATTCTTCTGAAAGGCAGAAAATCGAATGACAAGAAAATCCCTTTAATTAGCTGGGATAAAATATCTTTGCCTAGAATGGAAGGAGGTCTAAATTTCAAGAGTATTAGTACTCAAAATGTCGCTTTGGGTGCAAAGCTGTTATGGAGGGTTATTTCCCCTAATCCAGGTTGGGCACAATTAGTGATGTGGAAAAAATACTTCCGAGGTCAGAGAAAACGGTGTCTTGATAGTCCCATTCCAAAAACTGGCTTGATGATCCACAAACTCTACGCTAAAGCACATCCTTTAATTAGCTTTCATGCGAACTGGATCCCAGGTAATGGTAAACTCATAAGAATTTGGGAGGATCGTATCATGGGCTGCGATCCCCTGGCAGATGATAGCTCCCTGGCCACGCTGAGAGAATGGATGAACAGAGCCGGCTTCAAAACCCTGTGGGGCATATCTCAATGGGAGGGCCTCGTTTGGCAGAATTGGGCTAAGCTAGAGGTGTCGCAAAACCTATCTAACGAGTGCACAATCTTCATAAATCGATTAAATGGCAAGGCCCCAATAAATAGCAGAAAATACGGTACCCGTGGTTGGGGTTCGACTCCTGGGAGTTACACTGTTTCGCAGGGGTACAGACAGCGGATTGCTCACCCCCACGTTCCTCCTAACCCAGAGCCTTGGAAGGGGATTTGGTCACAGACTTCGATCCCAAAAATTGACACATTTTGCTGGCTCCTTTGCCATAAGAGGATTTTGACTGATGACAGGCTTCAGAAAAGAGGATACCTAGGGCCTTCTAGATGCTTGCTGTGTGGAGTAAATGAAGAGTCTGCCATTCATCTGATGCTCAACTGTAATTTTGCTACAACGATCTGGCATGCGATCTTAGGCCCATGGAGCAACGATTTCGCCTATCCCTCCAAAATTTCCGATCTGTTCTCAAACTGGATGTCTAAGTACCCTGGAATCACTCCTAAGAACCAGCATATCAAGGATGCCTAGATGGCACTCCCTAAACTAATATGCTGGAAAATATGGCTTGAAAGAAATCAGAGAACTTTCAGAGACAAAAAGAATGATCTCAAGGTCGTCTTGGTCAAAATCAAAATCCAGCTAAAAGATTGCTTGGGATATCAGCTAGACGGGACTGACCTGAGTGAGCATGATTCTAAATGGATTGCTATGCTCGACCTCAATTTCATAGACATTGTAAGGCCTCTCACTCCTCTCAAAGACTGGAAAATCCGGGTCAATGCAATTGACTTTTCTAAGTTTTCCACAAAGCTGGCATGTTCTGTCCTTTTCTTTGACAGGGCTGCAAAAGGAAATCCTGGTATTTCCGGAGCTGGTGGTATTGTCAGAAATGCTGAAGGCAGAACTGTGCTCAGATATAACTAGGGTGTGGGTTACAACACCAACATTCAAGCCGAAGCGTTGGCCCTTCTCCAAGGTCTCAAGCAACTCAAATTCCTTGGTATTAAAGATGCCACTGTCTTTGGCGACTCTCTGTCCATAATTCAATCCATTGTGGTCAGATCCTCTCCTTCTGATCTAAGACTAGCAAGATTGATGAGCAGAATTAGATCTTTGTCGAAATCCTTTCAAAGTCTGAATTTTTTCCATGTAAAGAGAGATAACAACAAAGATGTTGATGCTAAAGCTAACAAAGCTGTTCTTCTCTCCCTAGGAGTCCTCCTAAGAGATGGAGATGAAGGCTGGGATCCCATCCCCTAAATTTCTGGTTTCATGTTTTACTGTCTATTATTGAAGCAGTTTGTTTGCATCTTCAAATTCGGGAAGACAGCAGAGATTGGTCATATTTTTGTTTGTAAAAAGCGTTGGCTTACAAGTGAAAGGGCCATTTTTTTCCTAGCCGGAGAGAAAATCTGGGCATTGCCCCTGCATCTTGTAATATGAATTATGGCATTCATGCCAGGAATCAATATATCCTATTAACCATTTCTATAAAAAAAAAAAACTAAAGGGATTAATTCGAAAACCCAAGGGATTATGAACCCAAGAGAATAATATTAAACCAAATAGACTAATATTATAAACCTAAGGTATATAAATCCTAAGATAAATATTATAAATGCTAAAATAAACATGGTTGACCATGATTGAGACTCAATGTTTTTCATATTGAGACAACATTTTTCGCAATGCGACGTTGGACCATGATTGACCATGGATGACCACGATTGATTTTATAAAGTATGGTTGATCATGGTTGACCATGGTTGACCATGATTGAATTTATAAAACACGGTTTATCATGGTTGACCAAGATTGATATTATAAACCCAAGGAAATAATAAAGCCTAGTGATTAATATTAAAAATACAAGCGACTATAAAACATGGTCAATATTATAAACCCAAAGTATATAGACCCTAGGATAAATATTGTAAACCCTAAAATAAACATAGTTGACCATAATGGATTTCCATATTGAGACAATCCTTGTCACAATGCAACAACATACCATGGTTCACAATGATTGATTTTCATATCGAGACAATCTTTGTCACCATGAAATGTTGGACTATTATTAACCATAGTAAATTTTCTTATTAAGACAATTATTATCAAAATGTGACATTCCTCCTTCATTGACTACAATTAACTATGATTAAACATAATTAACCATAATTGATATCAAACCCAAAAAATAATGAACTTAAAAATATTAATATTATAAACCCAAAAAAATTAATATCATAATAATACCATAACTATTGACATCCATCTTGTAATCTTTCCTTCACCTTTCAGGAATTGAAGTGACTTGGTGGCCATGTGTCACGTTATGATTAAAAGGAAGTATGTGTCACGTTATGATTAAAGGGAAGTGTGTTCGAAATGCCTTTTATGGATGGTGGATAGAAGGTTTACAACAAAGTCTTAAGACATATACCACATATGTAATTTGTGATTTTCATTGATTTTAAATTTTTTATTACAAATCTCTTAAAGCGTTAAACACCCAAATCATTATTTAACATATATATACATACACGCAGATACATTAATATATTCTTAAATACATGCTTAAATACATCTAATTTTTAGATTCTTTCAATCATTATGTATTTTTGTATATGTCATATGATAACAATAAGCTCCATTGTAGTGCATCGATGGAGAATCCCAATCCCTCCGCTTATGTTGATTTATTCCTGTGATAAATGATAATATTAAGGTTCTTAAAAAGAACTGGAAATACACATTATGGGTCATTTTTGTCATTGTGCAGTGGGTAAAATGAGGCGAGTACAATTCTAGTTAATGTAAAATATGAAAATGATTATTTCCATGGTTGTTTATTACAAAAGCTATGCAAGAAGTACAAGCCGTGTTAATTGAATTTGCTACTTCAAAAGTTCAATCAAAAGTCACAAATGAGGTATGGCTAATAGTTGCATGTCTGTGTGCGCGTGTTCCACATGAAGATGGATGTTGAAATCCTAGTCTCCTTAATAGTTGCTTTTAAGCAACATTCATTACATTTTATTATAATGATGAAAAGAAGTCAATAGGTCATATATAAGCAAAAACAACTATGTGCACTAAATGAACTATATGTGAAAGCAAAGTTTCTAGGATTACAAGTTTTAGCTACAAAGATTTGGAGCATTGTTATTTTCTTAAAAGATGTCTTCAACATACATATTAGAGTAATTATGTTTTTTTATTAATTTTAAGTATATATATATATATATTTATAAAACGAATTTGGATCTCTTTTCTTGAAATATCTAATTAAATTGTAATTCAACCTCTAATTACAATAATTACTTGTAAGCCTCTAAAACTACACTACATTTTAACCAATAATCTATAATCTCATACTAGCAATATGTATTAGATGGAGGATTCAACCAATTAAATTAACCCTTAAAGTTCAAATGTAAACAAATTCACAATGTTCAAAATAATCGAGTAAAAATAAATAATCATAAAGAAATACAAGTACGTTCATAATGTTGTAGTTTAATTGTACCATGAATTGGCTATTTTCCAGCTAATCAACATAATGGAAAAGGAAATTGATATTTTTGCTCGAAATCCAACAATACTAATTTTGATTCAACAATAATAATTTTGGCTTGTGGAATTGTAAATATGACAATTTGATTGTAGTAGGGGTGTTTGATGATGCCAAGTCCATTTTTGTATTAAAAAAAATATTTTATTAATCCAAATAGCAAAGACCACCTAGCTATATTACAATGATAACTAATAGAAAATGGTAAAAAATGTAGAATGTTTAGTCTTCTTCATTCATAATCACTCAAAATAATATATCATATTTGCATGTTTGATAATGCTCAAAACAATGCATTACACTAACAATAATACATCCTACAATTTATTACCTTAAAAAAAATGCGTTAAAAATAATATATATGCATTGAAAATAATACATCATCTTTATTACAATAAAATGTTACATACCACTCATGATTTTATTTTCCAAAGAAAGAAAAAACCATTTAGATCTTACCTCATGTTGTCACTATTGCATTTAAAACTATGTCTTGATAGGGCATTATAGTCCTTATGAAACATAGCAAATGATTAATCTAAGGTCATTAACACCCCATGGTAGACTACCACTCCTCTTTGAATAGTGCCTTATAAACTTTTCATGACCCTAGCAAGTCCAACTATAGTTAACCATCCAAAAACAATTTCTAGACTTAAGGTTGAAGAGAGTTTTCATCTAAGTCTCTTTCTTGGAGCCCTCTTTCCTCCTTAAATGAGTCATTTCTAGGGATCCCTAGGTTTGAATTGCTTGTAAGTTCCAATTCAACCAACATTATTGCCATTCATGGCAATGAGAAATAGATCTAATTTATGGACATGCCAAAGTCCAAGACTAATTTTATTACTCTTCGGAAGAAGCAACAATAAAACCATTTTCATCCCACTTGGAAATGTTCATTCCTTTTTTACTAACTCATGGCTAATACTACACATATTTATGTCATTTACAAATCTAAGATCAACAAAATTTAATACCATACAATTTTAAAAATAGTGAGAAAAACTATCATTGTCAAACCAACAGTAGGACAATTATCATTGGTTGCTATCAACTAATCAAGGTTGGACAACTATCATTGGTTGTTATCAACTAATCTAGGTTGACTCATCACTCTTATTTAAGGAAAATCATGTGTAAAGAAGTAGACTTTCACTCTTGTGAAGTGTTTAGATCTTGGACCATTAACTTGTTTCATTACATATAAAAAAAAATGAACTCTTAACCGATAGCAAGAAAAACTATCAAAATTTAGTTATCAAGCCAACAATATAAACAACCATCACTCACTACCATACATCATATTTTATATATATGGAAATTATATTTCTCTTTTTTTATAATTAGGTAAGAAAAACTTTAAATTTTAACAAAAGTAACGTGGAATATGACGTTTAATGATGATCGTCATAGAAGGAATCCATAACTTACGTAATGCGAATAGAAGTACTGGAGTTTATTCGAAGGGAATATGAAAAAGCATGACAACTTTAAAATATATGTATTTTTATTTAATTTGGCGTGCTTATTATCGAAGCTACTTGTGATTATACATAGGCAACAGGCCCAGCATTGTTTGTAGCAAGGATTAGATATTTAATTACTTCTAATTTTTTTTAGATTTGTCTGTCAGTTATGGCAAGCAAACCCAAGGCTCGATTCTCTGCGACTCCTGTTCAACACAACAATTCAGAGCAGCAGAGTTCTGGTTGGAGTTCATGGCTCTTTGGTGGTCGGAGAGCTAAGGATACTCACGAGGAAACTCACAATTCTTCGCCTGCCCATAACTCAGTGTAGGCTTCTGCTAATGTTGGAGAACGCCATGCAGCACATTCTGGTAAAGCTACTCACGATGTTAAAGCAGCGGGTGAGGACAAAGAGGCGAAGGATTTCATTGAAAAACAGCGGAAGAAATTGGAGATGGAGAGGTTGAAGTCCATGAAGAGGGTGGAGAGCATGCTTAACAGAGGCCTCTGACGAGACGCCATTCAAAACTGAAAGCCCATCACTGTTAGTTAATGGTATTGTTTTTGTATGAAGTAGTTAATTTCCTATATTGTCAACTTTGATTTGATACCTTAACTAAAATATTAGCGCTGTTATGGTTGTAAAAGTTTGGTAATATTTGGTATGTTATTATAATATGTGCAAATGTTTTCTTTCTGCTTTTTAAATTTTCAATAGTATTAAATCAGTGCTTTCGTTGGAAGGGCAATGGAAGGAATTGCCCTGAGTTTTTATGGTGATCCGTGTTTCTATAAATATCTTGTAGCACTACAACTTAAAGGGAGTTTTAAGACAATATTTAAGACAATTTTTGGGTAAATTGTCTTAATTTGAGACAAAAGAAAACTTGTATATTGTCTTAAATATTGTCTTTAAGCGGGTGTCTCAAATTAAATCGTCTTAAAATTAAATTGTCTTAAAATATTGTCTCTATAAAGACAATATATAACACAAGCATTTTTGTCTTTCTAGAGACAATTTCTTTTTTGTCTCTCCAGAGACAATAGTTGCACTACAACACAAAGGGGGGTTTTAAGACAATTTTTGGGTAAATTGTCTTAACTTGAGACAATTTCATTTTTGTCTCTCCAAAGACAATAGTTGGAATTAAAGACATATTGTCTTTATGGAGACAATGTCTTTAATCCTATCTATTGTCTTTCTAGAGACAATATAAAACAATGACTCCAGAAAAATATCTCACCATTGAAATAAATCAATATAAAAATATTTAATTAAAAAAATTCAACAATATCATTGAATAATTCATGTTAGGGTGTAGTGGAATTGAACCACCAACCTCCTGCATGGCAGGTGCTCTTCCAATGAGCTAGCATCCTTTACAGAATTATGTGAGAAGTTATGACAGTCCTTGAAATTGTATAATAAGCATTGATTTTTTAAAAATGTTCAACACATAATTAGAGCAAAACAAAACCAAAGCATTCTCAGAAGTAAAAAACACTGACAACAAGCCTAAACAATCTCAATACAAAACCACAAGTATAGACACAGAAGGCAATGAAGCCAACCAGATTCTAATGAATTACGTCAAGCAGAACACATAAGGGAAGTCCAACCTAGGTTTTCATCATTGAGAGATCTAGACAACACTAATAACCATATAACACAGTAACTCAAGGCGACTTTGAAATGACAAAAATTTAATTCGCAATTACTGATGACAGACTCATTTATCCATACATTAAGCGATAGATAAATCCAAACAAATATTTGCAGGTCTAATTGGTACTGTCCTTGAAATTGTATAATAAGCATTGATTTTTAAAAAATGTTCAACACATAATTAGAGAAAAACAAAAACAAAGCATTCTCGGAAGTGAAAAACACTGACAGCAAGCCCAAATAATCTCAATACAAAACCACAAGTATAGACACAGAAGGAAACAAAGCCAACCAAATTCCAATGAATTATAATAAAGGTGATTGGGATTATATGACAAACCCAAGTCAAATGTTCCAAGACAAGCTTGTGATCAGATGATTCTTCTAGAAATCGTGTTTCCTCTACAATAGTTGCCAGTTGATCATGTGTCATACCAATTGACTCCTTTCCTCTTTTCCGCATAACAGGAGACCCTTGCAAGGTATTTTCAAATTTATTTGTGCTATGATTCTCCATATGTCCAATTCTCATTGTTGTAATCCTTTACTTGCATACAAGAATGAAAGTGTTCGTAAATGCCCAGACTCTTCTAGCAAAACTTCTAGTTTCTCATGCACTGTCCATTCAAGCCACAGGGCCATCCTTCTTGTAGCCTTCTTATAATAGTATCCATTCCTTTGAAGCATGCATGGTTTCTAAATTCTAGAACCCCACTCTATTACAATGTATGCAAAGGACACATGATCTTAAGACATCTAGTCACTAAGTTGGACTATGGAACTATAATGCAAAATAACATACATTGACCTCTGTTGACAACATGAAAATGAATATACAGTTTTACCTGAAAAAATATTACGTATTAAAGCAACATAATACATTACAATGAAAGTTACATACCACAGCACAACTATTTTCAGAGGATGCAACTTGCTTCATTTCTTCTGTAAGTCCAATAACTCTGTAAAGGTACATCAAAAGTGTATCAATTCCCTCCTTCATTAAAGGAGCCATATCCTTGTTTCAGGAAGCCTTGTGATACCTAGAGTTGTATAAAAAACACAATATTTCGCATAGAAAAGAAATTGTGTCAGAAAAATGCTTAGATTTGGGGGAAAGAAAATCAGAAACTTAGATTATCATGTTTGGTAGGCATAAACAACAGGAATATATTCCCATGCTACTAGAAAGTCTAAACCAAAAGCCACAAGGACTATTGTTGACAAATTCGTACACAAGCAGTTCACATTTTTACAAGTCTCTATCGATAGCATTGATATATTTCAATGACTTGAAAAGTAAGTCCATTGCCAACTAGCCTTAAGTTCTTCAGGATATATCCGCAATATTGTGTTAAGACAAGAAGAAAAAGAAAGTGACCTGATAATATTTTGAATTGTCAACTCCAATAAGATACTTGTACTTGAAGAACTTGGAAGCATATCGTCCTAATTGGTAAAAAGAAGTTTTAGTAGTAACAGTTAACAATATAAAGTTTTGTTGGCTGTATAATTGGTTTGATAGCAATATAAAGCTTTGTTGGCTGTAAGCATGTTTTTTTTAATAAGTATCAGTTTCATAGGCATCTTCTTTATAATCATTGCTCGGTAGATTAAAGTATAGTGACACTCCTTTCAGCAATGAAGATTGCAGTTGTTGTACTAAATGGCATCCCAGGTATTGGCTCAGATCTATCTGCAAAAGCCCATAGTCATTATCTTGACAGTCTACAGTGGATATCTATAGAGCAGTTGTCAATAAGGGAGGTTTCACTATTTCACCTTCAGAAAAAAATTCTTGTCACATCACCTTCCTACAACATGATAAAGTCTCATCTCAAAGATGGGAGTGCAGATTGTCAAATTCTTGATGATCACCTATAGTAAGGATTCAGAGGGACCTGTAATGTTTTGATGATGTATGCTACCACTGAAAAAGGGAGTTAATCTTTTCTTTTATATGTAGCTTTATTCCTAAAAAATTCTGGCAATATGGAGTAGTTGTTGATCCAAATATAGACTATGTTCGGTAAAATTGGTGTATACCTTGATACAGAGACTCTCAAGTCGATTAAGCCTTATACATTAGATATTTGTTCATTAAGAGCACATATTAGTGCCATATATATATATTGCACTGGGACATCATTGAAGCACAATAAACAGTGAACATGGCTCAATTATGAAGCTATTTTAGCACATATTTGTTGTATATTGGAGAATAAGATACCAAGCATCCAATGCTTCACTTTATATGATATGATATAAGACATTCCTATTTTATGGCATGTCGAAATGGATAAATCTAATAAGCAGGTTACCTGATGGATACTTTGCAAAGACAAGTTTGGGCTTGTAAGAGGGAGTAAGTATAGTTAAGTATTTCCTTCATCAATATATGCAAGAAGCAGAGGATGGACAGACTGCATGAGAAATATAAGACGCTTGAAGTGGAAGGACGCCCAATAGCTTCACGTAATACACAACCCTGTGTTCACGCTCTATGGTCACTGCTTCCTTCGTTTTGCAACTACCCAACAGACACAGCTCAAAACTTTCTGGATATTGCAAAGAAATTGTGTGCATCACTTCTTAAAGAGCCAGATTTACGTGGCATAATTTTTTCAAGCTTGCAGATACTTATTCAGCATAACAAAAAAGCACAGGAAGAAGCTCTCCATAGCTTGAGTAGTTTAGAACAGGTTGAGGGCTTGGAAATCAGTCTGGCTGAGCAACAAGCCAAGTCTCGTAACAACTCAAAAGTTGCATCAGAGAATATGAAGAGTTTGAGGAAAATTTCTCCCGGATTTATTTCAACTTTATTTACTATATTCATGTCATCTCACCAAGAAAAGCATGGATATCTGCAGCCTACTATTGTAGACGTAGCTCCTGTAGCTAACAAGGAAGTAGTCAAACATTTTTTTATCAGTGCTATGAAAAAGCTTCTCAAAGTAACACAAGAAGCAACTAAATTTGGGCATGCAAGAAAATCTTCTATGGAAGTTGATGGTTCAAATAATGAACAGACAACACCATCAACAAGGGCCCAGCTCTTAGATCTGGCAGTATCACTTCTGCAGGGTCTAGACGTTGAAGCTGTGAATATGCTTTTTGCTGCTACAAATTCGGCTCTGCAGGATGTTGAAGGGCTAGTTCAGAAGAAGGCATATAAGGTGCTGGTAGGCATTCTGAAGGAACACGGGGATTTTTTGGCAAATAATTTGGATGAGATATTTGAACATATGGTCACAAGCATGTCATCCTACCATTTTTCTGCCAAGCAACACCAGCTTGATTGCTTGCAGTATTTAATCATTCATATTTTAATGACTGGTGAAGAGAGAAAAAAAGGGGGCATTGCTTGTTTCCTTAGTGAAATCATTCTGGCTGTAAGAGATTCCAATAAAAAAATAAGGTCTTGGGCTTATGATTTGCTGGTCAAAATTGGCCATTGCTTGGAAGATACAGAAAATGGAGGTTCACAGGAAACGCTACACAAGTTCTTCAACATAGTTGTAGGTTGTCTGGCAGGTAGTACGCCGCACATGATAAGTGCAGCAGCTACTGGGATATCAAGATTGATGTATGAGTTCTCTGAGCTCTGCTTACTGGGATAGCAAGATTTAATGGAAGATAAAGAATTTGTAACAATTTTATTAAAGTCTTCCAAGTATGTATCAAAATTTTCAACCCTGTTATGTACCCCTTTCAAAATTGTTGTACTATCATTTGAAGAACCACATGATTGCTCCTAGAAGAAGAACAAAGATTGAAGAAGGTTAAAGGTGAGGGACCTAATAGAGAGTTCACTAGAGAATAAAGAATTCATTGCAAGGCAAGAGGTATGGGTAGTACAATAACTGGACATAGAAATTCAAGAGTAATGCACAAGATTCTGAAGGTCATTCTCAAACCAACAAGCCTAAATATTGTAACTATTACTGAAAGAATAATCACATAGAACAATAGTATTTTCTAAATAAATACATGAAGCGGAGAGGAATAGAGCTAGAGGTAGAAGTAAAGGTAGAGATGATATGCATAGAAGCAATTTTGCAAAATGTAGTCAAATTGTAAACAAGAATGACACTAAAATAGACTATCTTCTCATGCTTGCACAAAAATAAGTAGCAACACTTAGTGTGTCTTCACTGTGAAATAGACTATTTTCTCGTGGTTGCACACAAATAAGTGGCAGCACTAAGATGTGTTAGGTATCTCATTTTCAGACCTACAAAATAAAGCATCAAGGAAAAGGAAGTTTTTCAAAACTTGATGAATGTTAAAATAAAGTGAGACTAGGTGATAACAAAATACATACCAATGAGAGTTTTAGGTCATGCAGTTAAAATCGTGACCTAACCTGGTCATGCAATTAAAAGCATGACTCTTTTATCTTGGTTTACAAATCTCTACCATTCCTCTCGTATCACAGAATATATCTATTGAATCACTTTCCTTAGCTTCTCTGCACCAACATATTATTACCATCTTAGGAATGATTGCACAACTTATTAAGAATAAGAAGAATCTCAAGAAACAATTTTATTTCATTCCTACTATTTGTGATTATTTATGAAACTTACCGCTTTGGATGCTATAAGAACCCTACTAAGAGTTCTCTTAAAAACCAAATATGTGCATGTCAATTCTCTTCAAAGAAAAAAGATACAGATTATAAAAGGTTTAAAGTCCATAAATCACGCTCTTATTAGTCTTATTCTGGACCTGAATTCAATATAATATCTAGATATGTTTTCAAGAAAAGAACTAAAGCGACAAAAGAATCAAAATGCTTTATATGTGCGAAAAGAATTTGTTTAACTCATCATATGAAGTAAAAAAATGGGAAATTACCTTTGATTTTGATCCATATGTTGAGTGTGACGTGAGTCCAATGTAATCATACCAATCCGTCGATGCCTGTCAAGGATGGAACCACAGGAACTGTGGTCATCCTTACCACACCGGCTGCCCAAAGAGAAATGCTTTCATACCAAGTACCGTTTTCAACACTTCAACTCTCGACTTGATTTGGAAATTTGATTGGAAATATGAACATTCTCTTGATTTTTTCTTTATCACTCAAGCTCAGCTGTTAACTCGTCTGATGAGCTCATTTTGAAGCTCAGACAATGCCCTTGGTAAACTGTGTAGAGTTTTAGCAGTTTTAATAATTAATGATAAGGGTACATGCCCCTTTGTTTGCAGGGCATGTCTTCCATCATAAATTTCGATTCATCTTTATCTAATTTGATTTCCAAATCAAGAATTTTGGTAGTGGAGGGTTACTTATGGGAGTTCCCTCAGACAATAGATGCTATTGCCCAGGCATGTGAGGCTGCACACAAACATGATGTGCTCGTTGCAATTACTGCAAGTGATGTGTCATGTATAAGAAGGCACCACAAGAAATTTTGGTATGAATCAAATTCAAAATATTTTGATGATGTGCTTTCTCTTTGGTAAAATAGAGAACATAAACTCTAGAAACGAAATTATATGTAGGACTTAAGCTAAGTATATTTTTATTCACAAAAGCAAAGTGAGTGTGTTTGTTTTAGAACTTTGAAAGGATTCTCCTTACCTGGTGTTCACTACTTTATTTGCATTATTTCAAGAAACAACGCCGTGGATGTTCCAGTAACGAAGGCGGAGTTATTTGGATGGGGAATTGGTGACCCAGTTCCATATAGAGAGTTGAGAATGGTTTCTTTTTGTTATCAAATGGGAAAAAGTGTCAAAGGAAAAAAAAAAACGTTTCAGTTCCTTACTATTTTCTTTCATTTTGTAACATCGTTCCCATGATGTTATTTTGTGCAGGGATATTATAGTTGAGCATGCTGATATTGTGCTTGCAAATAGTAACGAAGCAAGGGCTTTGTGTGGTTTTAGTTCAAGCAAAATTCCAGTGTTAGCTGCAAAACATATAAGTTATTATTCTCCCCTTATATCTGTCACAGATGGTGCACATGGCTCCTACATTGTGGTAAAAGGTGAAGTTATGTACATACCTCCTTCGCCTTGTGTTCCTGTAGATACTTGTGGAGCAGGTGATTCTTATGCTATTCCGTACAACCATTGGCAAGGCCAGTACCAACCCTTCGCGGTACTTTATTGCTTCACCTTCTTATTTTCAAACTTCGGTCCAAACGCCACCACTTGCATCGTCTCGGGGGAGATTTTCCCGGCAACTCTACATTCTACATGCCACGGCATATCGGCTACTACAGAGTCAAACGGAACCATTGCATGGAGAGTATACTGACCAAGAAACATCATTAGGTGTTCACAAAACTGATTGCCAAAATTCAATAGTTCATAGGGGACAAAACATTGAGGAAACCATTCAACCATCTAAATCTATTAATGAATCATAAATCTCAAATATTGATTTGCAGATTGCAACTGCTATGAGTATTATAGTAAAATCTCTTGCAGAATGTACAATCTTGCAGGAAATATTTGAATTCCATAGTTTATAGATTTCAAAAATGAAAAATTCATTTGAAAAAATAAGGAGTTTCTTTGATGCAGGAGGAGAGAGATTCAGCTATACAACAACTTGCTATTACCATGATCAGTTTAGAAAGTTGGTCCAGCAGCAAGAGAGGATGACTGAGAATAGTGAAGAGCTAGTTGATTGTCTTCGGGATGCAGAGCCTAGTGAAGTTGGAGAACAAAACGTGCAATCTTTTGTGGTGTTGGACATCCTAGTTACTGACTGTAGCAAGTTCATGAAACAATTGCAGAAAGCATTGGATGAAAGGTCGCAGTTTGAACCCACTATAAGAGAACTTGAATCTGTTTTGTTTTCAAAGGACCAAGATATTCAAGATATGAATGTTAATTCTATTGAGCTATCTCAGAAATGTGCACAACTTGAATAAATTAGTGGTAAGTGCACAATACTTAATGAAAAATGCGTTGAAATGGCTTTTCAAGCAGCTCAAAATGAAAATGAAAGAGATTCCTTACATTTGGAGGTAGATGCCCTTAGGAAATCTCTTTCAGAAAAAGAAACATTAATGAAAGCCTCTTCAGAATTCCATTCTGACTTGAAACACCAGTTTGACACTACCATAGAGAAGTTAATAGCTGCCATTGAGGAAGTCATTCAAGATGAGACTTTGGCAGCTATTCCTTGCTTGGAGAGAATGTCTTATCTGGAGACAAGCCTCCTTTTGCTTATTGAGAAGTACAAGGTAGATTTTTCACAAGTGAACCTGGTTCATAAATGCTTACTTGAGCTTGCTTCTAATTATGGAAACTTGTTGGAAAAAGAACCTACACTTTTTTTGGATGTGTTCCTCAGAGAAGTATTCAGTTACAAATAAAAGGAAGTAGACCAGTTAAATGAAGAATTAAATGCAATGAATTTAATTAAAAATCAGCATGAAGAAGAAATTAGGGAACTGGAGGACCGTTTATATAAATTTGATGAAAATATTAAAGAAATGAGCATGGATAACAACAAAATGAGAATTGATCTTGAGCAGACAGAAATAAAATTTTCATCAGTCAGATAAAATCTTAGTCTAGCCATCGCTAAAGGAAAAGGATTGGTTGAGGAACGCAATACACTAAGACAATCATTAGTGGACAAGTCTAATGGGCTAGAAAAGTGTTTGCAGGAATTGTAGAAGAAAAATGATACATTGCTTGAAACTGAAATGAAAGCTTCTAAGCGTGTTAAAGTACTGGAATTAGAGCTAGAAGATATTCAGAATTCTGCAAGTGCTTTTTGAGAATCCATTTCTAACAAGGATTCACTTCTTCAGAAAATAGAAAATGTCTTTGGGGAGATGAATTTGCCAGAGGCAATCCACTCCAAAGAAATAATTGATAAAGTTGAGTGGTTTGCAAAAATCATCTCTTGGAGTAAATAACAATATGTTTGAAACAAGTGTGGATGATGACAAAACTCAGAAGAGACATCTTCAAGATCTAAAAGAAGAGTACGAGGAACTACAAAATAAATACCGTAGTGTAGTTGAGCAGTCAGATATACTGGAGAAGTCTTTGTTGGAAAGGAACCATCTTATTCAAAGATGAGAACAAATCCTTGAGAATGTTGATATGCCAACATCTATGCGATCAGCTGATCCAAAATTTCAGATTGAATGGCTCAGGAGATCACCAACTCAGGTCCAACAAGATGCAGCTCATTTTAAGCATGCAATTGAGAATGCTCAAAGAATTGTTGACTTATCTGCCTTTGAACTGGAGGACTCGAAAAAGAGAGAGCCTAGAGGAAAGTCTCTTGAAAGTAAACCATGAAAAACAGGAATATGTGAAAAGCCTCGAGGAGCTTAATTCTAAATTTGAATCTCTAAACGAGCAATCATTTCAAGAAGCATCCCGGAAAGAGAGTTTATGTGATGATATTTTTGATCAACCTATGAGTGAGTCTGTTGTAGAATCAAACATTGCTGATAGGAGTTTAATTACAGAAGAATGTATGCAGAGACTATTGGATATGGTTATTGAAACATTGAAAGATCAAGATATTCAAGAGTTATCTTTATTCTGCAATAATGGGGAGTATCTTAAAGGATGTATCAGGAAACTCATAGAAAAGCTAGATGATTTATCTGAAGAAGTTGAAAGCTCAAGGAAAGTGGTGATGCAAAGATGATGGAGCTTCAGGGTCTCTAGGCTGCAATGACTAAAAAAAATACAGAACAAGAGGAAATTACTAAAAATCAAGAAGAAGTATGTTTAGCAGTGGCATCACATAGAGCAGAGATAGAAAGTCATATAAAAAAAATAGAATAATGGCTAGGAGCTAGAGACAGTGAAAAAACAAAAGGATTCTTTACAGGTACATTTTGAGGAGGAAGAAGAGAGATCATCAGTAATAAGGGAGAAACTGACATTGGCAGTGAAAAAAGGAAAAGGGTTAGCTCAACAACGAGAAAATTTGAAACAATATTTGGATGAAAAAGTAGTAGAACTTGAGCACCTAAAAACGGAGTTACAATTACTTGACTCTATGATTAATGAACATGGGCAGAGAATCAACAAGTTGTCAAGTGAGCTGGAGCGCTTTGAAAGTCCAGAGACACATTTTTTTTCCTTAAAAAATCATTTTGCCAAGCTAGAGAAAAAGTTACTTGATAGCAACAGTACAACACAGAGTATAATGAAGACATTAAACGCTATTGAGTTTACAGGTGTAGTTATATACATATATATACCTAACCAAACTTGAAAACGAATTAAAAATCACCACTGTCAAAGCTATTTTTGGAACACTATCAATCCTCTCATTGTCCTATATTTTTGCGAACCTATTGCTATGAAAATGTTTTACTTGGACTTCACTAATATTAAAATACGCACACATACATAACCCAAACACACATGTGTATAGTTCAACTTAAAAGGTAAAAGGGAACAATAGGGCATACGAAGACTACCTATCACAGAGGAAATACATATACATCATATCTAGGTCTGGCAGGATATTTCCACATACACATCATATCTAGCTCTAGCAGGATATTTCTACAAACACATATTTAATTCCACACATACCCAGTATATATCAATTAGCCCAATGGTCTGAAATTTCAGAAGTCATGCAAGTTGCTTTTGGTTGACCAATCAGTAGACTTGTTTAATTTTTACTTATACAACTACTAAATTCGGAGGTCTGAATCCTCCTTCCTGGAAACAAAATGATATTGCATTCACAAAGACAGTTTGACTTCCAAAAGTGGCATGCTTCAATACAAATAATGTTTAGACACCTTTCTAATAATTTGAAATATGAATTTCAAATGTAACATTCTTGCAATCAAGAGATCACGCAAGAGCAAGGGTAAACAAATCCCAGAAGTGAATGTTGGAAGCAAAGATTGACTTCCAAAAGTGTCATGCTTCGATATGTATGAAGTTTAAACACCCTTATAATTATATGAATTTCAAATGTGACATTCTTGTCATCAAGAGATCATGCTAGCAGATAAATCCCAAAAGTGAATGCTGAAAGCGACGAAAATGCCAAATTATTTTCCTACAGGTAAAAAAGCAGCTTCCGAGGGGACTTGGTTCTCTATCCTTAATATATGGAGCATTGGTTCTCTAATGAAACCCAAAGATTCATGGGCTGCCCACCAGGGTTCCAATATCCTACCCCGGTCAGGCTATAGATAAGAGAACCCAGAGCACAGCAAAAAATAGGATTTTCTGAACAAGAAGCTACAAAATTCAAAGGAGAAGCTAACATACTAGCCACGGCATATCGGCCGTTGCAGGCAAGGTTGGGGCCATAGTTAAATATTCCATTCATAATTATAGGCCCAACTAACTAAAAATGCCAACACACAATAACACCAGCATTAATAGAGATTTAGAATTTAGTTAATATGGTTACAAGTTTGTCTATACCCCCTTTTTCTTTCTCATTACATTTTAGATGAAAATTTTAAGATATTCATAACTCAGATAAAAGTAACTGACCTCAGCATAAATAATGCATCCAGTAACCAGAACTCTCTGTCTCCTTGGCTCTGAAGTTGGCATGATCAGAACTGGGTTAAGTACCCTATACAAGCCAAAACATAACGAGGGTTAAGTGCCATTCCATTATACCACAGAGCCTCTTTGTTTGTGGCTACATCTATGAAGCTATATATTATAAGGGAACCCACATACATCACAGATGATTTTGAAAAATATAAAATAACAATGAGGCTACATTGCTTCCAGAAGGACCATATATAGCAGATACAAAACAACATCAGCTTGATTGCAACTTTGATTGGAGCAGAACAACAACGCTTTCGGCTCTATCTTGAGTTCTAAGCATAGCCATATCCTAAACATTAATGGCATACTTCTGCCCAGTTGCTAGCAGATAATTCAACCATGAAAAATTCAAGCTGCTTATAAATATTGAACTACCATAACTTGTGAGGGTACCAGAGTTATGTTTTTGGGGGAACAGTATTTTATCAGTTAACTAATTTTCAGAAAGGGGATCAGAATTTTCTATCACTTCTACCTTTTTAGAGCCTTTGATAGCAATGAAAAAAAGTGTTGATATTAGTCACTAGAAAATTTGGCGGAAATCCCGACGGTCAATTTGTCGCTATTCCGACACATAGTCGTCGCAAGAGCGACAATTCGAGGGCGGGCAAAACGTGGTTTACCATACCGCCGCAGTTCCGACGCAATTAAAAAGTGTCGCACTATCGACACTTTTTCCGTCGCTTCCAAACAAGCGTCACTCTTCCGACGTTTTCCAATCCGTCACACTTCCAACCTTTGTAAACTGTCGCACTTCCGACGAAATGTGGTCCGACGTTTTGAACGTCGCTCTTTCGACGTCTGTAAACTGTCACAATTACGACGAAATGTGGTCTGACGTTTTGAACGTTGCTCTTCCGACGTGTTTATATTGTCGCTCTTCCGACGTTTCTAATCTGTCGCAATTCCGACGCTTACAAGGCATCAATATAACGACGGCAGGTTCAATTTAAAAAAAAATAAAATGAAACTTTAAAAGAGGAAAAAATTGAGCCTAATATTATATAGGCAGTATTATTACTAAGCTATTTGAGATTTTCATATCTTAAGATTGAACCTAAATATCCAGCCCTGGTAAAGTGAAACCACCCTAGACAATAGATAGAAAATATTCTGTTTTCAAGACATACATGACAGAGAAACCTTTAATGTCCATGATTGAGATTATTTGCTATCCGAGTCAAGTTATAAACTGATGTTCTTAAATGTACTGAGCAAATATATGAAATAGCAAGATGTAGAATAGTAAAGCAACAGACAGAAGACCAACGTCCATTGTTCCAAATACAAATTAAAGTACCCAAAATCCTTGAACAGAGAAAAATGCTAATCATGTGAGGAGTGTGATATGTCCAAAATATAAAAAGACCATGAGACCATATCAATAAACCAGCAAAATAGACCAGCATAGCTAGTTTTGAAGGCAGAGTGATAAACATTAATCATTTTTTTTCACAAGAGAAAAAACGATGTTTTAAATATATTATATGAAGTAAAACAGTCCATGAAGTCATTGCATTTTCACATCTGAAGATTGGAACCCAAATATCCATCCAGAAAAGTGGAAGTCCCACCCCAGACAGTGATAGAAAAATACCCCATGTCACATACAGGGACTTGATATAAAACCTTGTAACGTTCCACATGGAGATTATCGACAAATTTGAGAAATCATCCAAATATGCCCAAGGCATATATAAGAAAGTGAAATAGCAGTATGTAGAATAGTAAAACAACGGATAGAGTACCGACGTCCATTGTTCCAAATACAAATTAAAGTACCCAAAATCCTTGAATAGAGAAAAATTCTAATCATGTGAGGAGTGTGATATGTCCTAAATATAAAAAGACCATGAGACCATATTAATAAACCAGCAACATAGACCAGCATCGCTAGTTTTGAAGGAAGAGTGATAAACATTAATCATTTTTTTTTCACAAGAGAAAAAATGTTGTTTTGAAGATATTATATGAAGTAAAACAGTCCATGAAGTCATTACATTTTCACATCTGAAGATTGGAACCCAAATATCCATCCAGAAATGTGGAAGTCCCACCCCATACAGTGATAGAAAAATACCCCATGTCACATACAGGGACTTGATATTAAACCCAGTAACGGTCCACATGGAGATTATCGACAATCCGAGAAAGCATCCAAATATGCCCGAGGCATCTATAAGAAAGTGAAATAGCAGTATGTAGAATAGTAAAGCAACAGATAGAGTACCGACGTCCATTGTTCCAAATACAAATTAAAGTACCCAAGATCCTTGAACAGAGAAAAACGCTAATCATGTGAGGAGTGTGATATGTCCAAAATATAAAAAGACCATCAAACCATATCAATAAACCAATAACATAGACCAGCATCACTAGTTTTGAAGGCGGAGTGATAAAAATTAATCATTTTTTTTCACAAGAGAAAAAATGTTGTTTTGAATATATTATATGAAGTAAAAAAGTCCATGAAAAACGTTGTTTTACAGACACATGAATCATGTAAAAAGTCTCTAGCATCAATTCATCATCCAGCAAGCTACAAAGAAATTTCTCCAACAGCACTTTATTCCGAAAAAGTCAATGTTACTGCAAAGTATATGAATCCACACTTACTACTCCAATTGATGGAGTATTTATACAAAAAATCATACAAAATATCTCATAACAAATTGAGATATTATCTAGGATAACTAATAAGTATTTTACAACAATATAGAGACAGATGGTCTCGTAGATAAGAAAAATGATAACTAATGTTGTGATGTTTCCTTCTTTTAAGAATGTGCTGGAGGCAGGCCCTATATCTTGGCTTGATGTTGTCCTCTTCAGTAATTCTATGTTGATTATTTCGTTTCACTGATACTCTTTAACTGCTCTGATACTTTTTGACCTTTGTTCATCCTTTTATCCTTTTTATCATGATATACTGTGGTAAATAGGCAAAAATTTATATAGGGATAATTTTTTACAAAAGTTCCACTAGCCTTCCTACCAGTCAAATTTCTGTACTCTGTCCTTTTGGGGTTTCTCTGAGAGTTTCATCACAAATTTCAAGATATTCTGAAATTAGGTTTATTTTAACAATGATTTATTATGTTTCAGATAGTAAAATAACTTCCAATCGTTTGTTGTCATTTTTCCTCGTAGGCAATGCCGTCATTGATGAATCAAGAAGAACTAGCTTGATTATCAGCATATTTGTCCAATTTTTCAATATAACTATCAAGGTCCATTAGCTTATCTTCTGCAACTATAGGACTGGGCAATCCTCTATTTAACAAAATATTCAATCTTTCTCTGAAGGCAATGATTTCTTCTTGCATATCTGAGCACCTTCGTTCTAAATTCTGTACCAGAGTTCTTTTAGTAAAACTCTCTTTATTTCGCACTATCCTTTGCCTGCCCGAATAATACTCTTAACTTCTCAAGTTGATTCTTTCAGTCCGTGTCAATCAGTGCCCAGAAACATTAGCTCTCTGTGATATTTCCTGTCCTTCAGTTCATCTCTCTAACTATCCACAGTTTGTCTTCAATTCAAGTTATTCTTGCCTTCATCCATTATTTGAATTGAGTGCACTAAATATCCTTTATTATCAGAAATGATATTATATCTCACACTTCATTTATTTCTTTTAAAGGCCTGTACCGTGATCTTCTACCGTTTCATCACAAGCTCTCTAATTTGTTAACTATCGTTTTTATCAAGCAATGACCTATTTCTGAAAGATCATATTTATGTTCTAGAGTGGCCAAGTTTTCCTTTTTTTTGTGAAGCTCTATGGCCAGAATGTTCATATATTCCATTGAATTTGTTAATTCATCAGTGTTCAAATTTGCAGTGTTGCTCTGTGACAATTCTGCTGGCTGACCTGTTGTTGCTATACCTGTCACTACTCCTGCTGTAGATACTAGAATATTTGCTTGCTCATCTTTTAATGTATTCTCAAGCTATTTTTCAGTTGCAATAAGTTGCTCATTCAATTTTAAGAGCAAATCCATTATTTTTTCCTCAGAATTTTGTTTGATGATTTCTGCAGTCTGTGGATGTCTTGAGGCCAGTAACTTTAATTGTTTTCTCAGAGCTGCAATATCATCATCTTTTCTCTTGATCAAAGCTTCAATAACTTTCACATCTTTAGGATTATGACCCAAACCAATGATTATTTCCTCTAAATTTTTTATTCTATTATCCTTAGCCTAGGAGGAGGCTTTTTCAAGCTGCAACTGTGTATTAGTATTATCCTAAGAATCCTACAACTTATGGGTCATCATTGATTTATCCATCAGAGTAGAATAAATCATCTCACCCGTTTGCTTGTGTAGCTCAATTTGACCTAAAGGATGGATATCCTTTGCTAAGAATTCAAAATTAGTCCTAACGTAATCTGCAGCTGTCTGAGGCTACTGCACCTTGGGCTTCAAATGGCTCATTAACATCTTACCCCATTGGATTTCATAAGTTGACATCAATATTTCTTGATTTTTCGGAGCCATATTCAAAAATTGGTTGTACACTTGAAGTCTAAGTGGATCGTTCGTGGCCTTTATATCAATGAATGTTGTTTTGATGTCCCAGGAAATTTTTACTAGAGGTTTGAAAGAAGATATTTCTGCACTTTGTTTCCTCTGTATTCCTTGTTTTTGAAAATTAGTGGATGTCCCACTACCTGTACCTGTTTGCTGACTGTCTTCTCTTCCCCAGCTATCAGGGATTTCCTGAAATGATTCATCTTCTGGAAGGGGAGTTAATTTCTACCTTTTAACATCTTGCTGTTCAGAAGAGCCACCAATAGGAGTAGTTTTTTTAGCCTCTCTCTTTTTGCCCTTTTCTATATTCAGAGGAGTTTGTAAAATAGAAATTTTTGGCTCACTGATCTGAGTAGGAGGAATTTTTCCTTGACCTTGTTCTTTAGAAGTCTCTGGTTGCTCTGTCATTGTGAATTTTTCAATTACTTGAATATCAGGCTCCTTTTCTTTTCCGTTAGATTCTACTACCACTGTACTAATCTCCTGAAAATTTCGTTGCGAAGTCCCGGTAGAAGAACGACCAATACCTGGTATGTGCACCTGTCCAAAAGAGTCTAGGTCAAGTATCTTTTCAAGATATTTCATCACATTTTCAACATTGACCTGCTCACTATCTTTTTCAATGAATGTCCCTTCCACCCATTCATCTGTATTGGCATATTGTTCTATTTCTGGGATTCTTTGATGGATGTATGGGTGAGCGCTTATTTATTGTTCTATGTTAAGACAGTTGTTTCGGATCATATGAATCCGCAGAAATCCTTTGTACCGAGATAGTCTTCTAAAACTTTTCTTCGACTTCTTTCCAAGTTTCAGAGTTACGGCCTAAGGGACCTAATCGTCTTTAATCCAGTTGTTTTTCGTATTGCAAAAATGAATTATATCCGAATTATTCATCCGCCCGAAATATTCTAATGCAGAGTCTCATTAAAATAACTTCTGCGCTTTGAATGGGCATAATTCACATCCATATATCTTGATCTTCGTGTAGTTTTGATAGGCATCACTACCTATCTTGTAATGCTTCGAGAGTCAAGGATTTTCTTTCGATCTTATTGTTAATTCTAGGAGGAGAGACTCCTGTAAACAAGGTGGTTGTCGGGTGTATAAATAGGTCAAAAAAATCATTATAGGAATAAGGGGAATCAAGGGAATTATGAGTAATGGCAGACCAAAAGATAACGTACCTAGGATTTCCTTTGGCATCAAGCTTTTTGACATGGAAAGGAAAATTTTTAGATTGGTAATAAAGCATGAGATGATAAATAACAGAAGAATACTTGAATACTCTTTCATTCTCTAATCTCATGAACTCAACTGCATGGATTTTTTGCCGCACATAAGATGAAAATCGCACTGACAACAGAGGTCACCTGTATAAAATGGATAACAATACTAGGTTAACCGATCAACATACTCACTAGTACGAAGCCCATTATGGAAGATATCACAAGCGAAAATAAGTCTACCCTCATCAAGAAAGAAACTATAACCATAAGGGGGAGGGTTTTTAGGTCGATGCTTCCGGTAACATGAAGGTCATATTGTGGCGGTTTAACTTTTCATGGGATAACTTAGTAGATTTCTCAAGTAATTCAGCCATGGATAGGGGAGTGAGAGCTTGACCAGGTTGGAATTGTAGCATTTCATTTATGGACTGAGCAGTTATTGGGAAAAGGACATTTTGACTTGGGGATAAAACTGCTCGTTAGTTGGGATCATAATTTGCGTAGAAATAATGGATTAACTCAAGAAAAATATGGACTGAGGGGAGAAGGTACATAGGAAGATTTGATTCCCAAAGTCCAAAGATGTCAGAACCATTCAAATAATTGTCTCTGCAACGGCAAAATATTCGAAGAGGATTCTCACTGAAACGAAAGTCCTTAATTTGAAAATCCATATCGACTAAAGGCAAATAATCCAAGTCCTTGTGAGGGGCATTGATGGGCACGACATTTAGAGCTACAGGAACTTCCATTTCTGGTTCTTGTGGATTTAGAAATGGAATTTCAGGGTTTTTGTGGAAAAGGGGCACAATTACCAGTTTTGGGAATATAATTGCAGTTCTTGGAACGAAAAATACCAAACTGAACTTCTTTTCAGACCTTAGTGCAGAATTATTTTTTACAGAGTTTAGCGGGGAATTGGAATAAATACCTATTTACGGGAAATGAAACGTGTTTAAACAGGCATTGTTTATGACAGAAGAACCCTGAAATATTCGGCTTCAATTCTCTTCAGCAAGGTAATGGTTAGCAAGCGTTAACAGTTGGTTTTTGAATTTTGTTGCATGGAAGAATGGCTAGCGCACGGAAAAATGAAAATGACGCAGACGCAATTTGTTTTATTTACAAAGTCAAAAGGGTGGCAGGTTTTGATTGATGACGTCAACATGTATGATGCTTTCGTCACAAAGGGATAGGAGCGGATCTTTGTTTGGGCCGCTCGTGCAGTGGAAATCTGGACCCGAAAAATATTAGGGCAAATTTGATAAGAAATTGGCATCACAACTCTCCCTCCGTACGCCAGCCCAACTTCGGACCCGAAAAATATTAGGGTGGAATTCATTTGGTTTTCGCGTCACAAAATTGGCCGACGTCAGTAAGCTATTTTGGAACGCGAATTTGGTTTGAATTATGGTTTATTGATGTTTGAAGTCCGATGGGCTCGACTTAAGAACAATTTTTTTTTATCCCATCTTATAAAATTTGTGTTGGTTTTCTTTGATAATACACATATTTATAATAAATCATGGGAATACCACACCAGTAAACATGTGGAAAAGTTATATAAATTATTGAGAACAATCATTTTTATGTAAAAATATCCAAATGTGCTTTTGGGAAATAAGAATTCGAGTATTTGGTTCATATTGTTTTAAAGGAAGGAGTGAAGTTGGAGCCTTAAAAGATGCAAGCTATTACAAAATGACCTATTCCTAAGAAAATCAAGGTTCTTAGAATATTTTTTAGACTTACATGATATTATTGATAATTTGTTAAGAATTATGCATGCATTTCAAGTCCACTCACATATCTCTTGAAGAAAATATTATTTATATGGAATGATGAGGCTACTTTGGCATTCTCTCTTTTAATGGATGCCATGTCCTCTACACCAACATCGGTTGCACCTACTTTTGGTAAAACATTCATAGTAGAGTGTGAGGCACTAGGACAAGGAATTTATGTAACATTAACACAATAAGGGATATCATTGGCTTTTAAAAGCAAGAAATTCAAAGAAAATATTTGGTGAAATCTACGTATGAAAAATAAATGGAAGAAATATTACATGCAATAAAAAATGGGGATAGTATATCATTGGGAGGTACTTTAAAGTCAAGATATAGCATGATAGCATAAAGTATTTTTTCAAGCTATGGATTTCATTGGAAGATTAACAAAAATGAGGAGAAAAAATGCAAAGTTTTAATTTTGAGATAATCTGCAAAAAGGGTAAGGAAAATTTAGTACATGATGCTCTTTCTAAAATAGAAGAGGCCTCAAATTTATATCCAATTACATTTTATATTCCTAGGTGGCTAGAAGAAGCTTGCCATAATGGAAAAATGACAATAGTACTAAACAATAACTAAAATTTATAAAGGATGGGATGAACTCTATGGAGCATTGGGAGTGAAAGAGAGATATACTTTGGTGCAAATGTAGAATATTTTTATGCACGCAAGCATATTTTAATAAACAAATATTAAGGAGTCCCATGTCTCTCTAATGGTAGGACGCAGGGTTCTTTAAAACATCTCAAAGGATCAAAAAATATATTTTTTGAAGGAATGAAGAAAGATATTCAAAATTTTGTAAGAGAAGGTCAGGTTTGCATAATAAATAAAAGAGAGATAGTAAAATCTCTAGGGTTACTTCAACCATTCCACATACATATTCAAAGACTAGAAGATATATCAATAGACTTTATTACGGGGTTACTGAAATATAAAGGTAAGTATTACATTTTTGTGGTCATTTATATAGACAAATTTTGTAGATTTTTTTTGTAGAGCTCAAAGTACATAAACAACAAGCCAAGTGGCAGAAGTGTCTGTGAAAGAAATTCATAATCTTCATGGTTTTCCTAAAGTAATAGTAACAAGAAACTTTTGGAAATAATTATTTAATATGAGTGGAGAAACACTAGCTGCCATGAGTTCTACATATCAAACACAATCAAATGGTCAAACAAAAATAGTTAACAAATGTTTTTAAGGTTATCTACAATGTTACTCTTTAGAAAAGCAATCTTAATGGATGAAGTGGGTTCCTAAAGGAAGAATGGTAATATGATACTATCATACTACCTATCACATATATACTAAAATTTCCCCATTTAAGGCCCTTTAAGGATATCCAACTCCTAGTATCTCATACTTTTTGCAAGATAAGTCCAAAGTATAGGAAACATAGTCACATATGGAAAATACTAAAGAAACTTTGAAAATTATTATGGAAAACCTTCAAATGACATGAAACATGATTAAACAACAAGGGGAACAACATTGAAGTGAAAGATAATTTGAGGAGGGTAATTGGGTATTTTTTAGATTATAGCATTATAAGCAATCTTCATTCAAGAAAAAGAAGAATAAAAAATTAGCTCAAAAATGCAATGTGTAAAAAGTCGAAGTCGGGATTAAATCAGCAAGGGTCCAAAAGTTGAAATACTCAATAAAGTCGGGAGTTTTTTGAAAAAGTCGGCAAAAAGTCGGCAAAACTAAAAAAATACAAAAATATTCATTTTTGGAAAAAATCCTGATTTTTTCAAAAAAAAATAAAAAATTATTAAAGAAACTACCTCACTCAAGATTTTTTCGAAAAAGTCGACAAAAAGTCGGGACTTCGAGGATAAAATTGCGACTTTTTCAAGAATGAAAAATTCGGCAAAAAGTCGGCCAATAAAGTCGGCTCCGGGAAAAATTCAGGATTTTTTCAAAAAGTCGGGACTTTTTGCCGACTTTTTCCACAGTGAAAAACTGTTATGGCCCTAAATAATTATTCATAGGATTGCACAAGTGGTATAGAAGTTATATTTTCCTTCTTCTTGCATTCATAAGGTTTTTCATGTATCTTGCCTAAAAAAGGTTTTGGGAAAAAATATGCCAATGTAAATAGAACTTCCAAAATTAGATGAAGAATGAAAGTTGATTCTTGAACCACAAAAAGTTATAGATAAACATTATGTATCTCTTTGACATATAACCATTATGAAGTACCTAATCAAGTGGAAGAATATTCCTCTAGAAGAAGGTACATGGTAAAATTATCAATTCGTGATGAAATACCCACGGCTAAAGGGTTCGTTTGAAGTTTTGACAAAGGTTTTGTAATATGTTTTATATAACGCGCGACGAAATAGTTTTATTGTTTGTTAAGGTCCCACACAGTGATAAAATTTGAAGGGCAGGTTTGAATTTCAATTAGAAGGGCATATATCTATGTCACCCTTCCATAATGAAAATCTTTAAAAAAAAAAAACTTTTCAATTGACAACAATAAATTATTTTTACATTTCATTTTCAGAAAGACAAAACCATCAATCTTTATATTAATAAAAGACTGTTACATATACAACAATGAAGAAGGCTCCATCTTTCATTTCTTAAATATCTCATTGGAAATGTCAACATAAATCTTGAAGACACTATTATAAGAGTTTGGATACATACCATCGGGATATAGGAGATTCTTATGTGTCAAATTGTGTAATGCAATTTTGACTTTGTCTCACAAGGAGCAGCAGCATGGAGGTCTGGATTTTTCTTATAGAACTTTTTTATTATTATTTGAAACGTTGTTTATAGATATGAATACAACAATGAAATTATGAGCATGGTGGACAATTAGTCAAGCTCATGATGCCAAACCATGATGATGTAAATTTGGAATTTAACATTTTTACATGTTAAAGACAAATAGTCAAAATCACTGACAACTTAGTATGCCATAATTAATAATTATTCCCTATTCACTTTTGTTAATAGTTTATGTCACACGATGATGCAAGGGCATTAGGCACTAGCCAGCAATGTAGGAGGTTTTGTCCACATGTTGTGGCTAGGAGGGTTCAAAAACATTTGAGTTGTAACAGCTAGGTGTCAATACCTCAGCTGACTGTATTACTTAGAATAGTTAGAGTTGTAGGAGTCAAACAGTTTCAGTTAGTTGAATTATTATAATTAGACCTTTTGATTTCTAGAACAGTTCTCTCAGAGGAACCGAAGAGCCATATGTTATGTATATAAATTGTAATTCCTCGGATGAATAAAAGTAGAGAGGGAAGAGGAGAGTAGAGAGGGGATTTCTGTAATAAACCTCTGTGTGTGAACAATTGTTTCCAGTTAAATGATTTCCAAGCATAGTTTCCATTGAATTATCTCGAACTACTAATTGTGAAGAATTGTTTAACTGTGAGGCGATTGGGTACTGATAATTCCATTCTTCTGTCTTTGAATTCCTGTAAATTGTTGGATAACCCTGTGAACTCACCCCACCCGAAGGCGAGGTCTATGTAGAGAACCGGGGTCGTGAACACTGTTCAAATATAAAATCCCGCTTAATAAAGAGATAATATTGTTGTGCTTTCGGAACCTGACCCAAGGATTGGACATTAGTTAACAAACAAAAGGATAGCGGAACTAGACTTGCACCCATGGTCAAGCCCTGTACCAAAACCACAAGCGGAATCACAAAAGCGGGTTGCCCATATCGCACCGCTTTTGCGGAGTAGGCGGTATTTCCTATTCGCGAGCGATTCCATAGGGAATGCGACACGTGGCGAAGTGACCCCCGTAAAACCACCGTTTAACCCGCGCCATCACACGTTAAAGCCCGACGTTGGAAGCCGAGCGAAATTGCCAAGAGTCGTTGATTTGGAGAAGGGCCATCGGACGATGGTCGCACTTTGAACTTGCCCGGAGGTTAACTAAGGTGTGCGGAGGATAGCCAGGTACGATACAAGTGTTTGATTGGTTATTGATATATATAGGTGGGCCCGGAGTATAATGAAATTGTTTAATTAAACGATTGGCGAATAATTAGCATAAGTATGGAGCGTGATTGTTGTAAGGCTGGGTGGTGAAATATAGAGCCGAAAGTTCATTACAAGTTATATATTTAAAAAGAAACATGGAGTATAAATACAAAGTGTTGAAAGTTAAACATTCGTTATAAGGCTTGGAGATAATATAAAGTCGGGAATACAAATTAAAGTCCAACCATTGTGGATAGTATTTATTTATCAAATTCTACGAATTTGATAAATAAACCCGAAGAAAGAAGAAGTCAATTAAGACTCAGGCTGGAGGAAAAGAACGGGGTACACCAAGGGAAAATGCTGACACAGCGATTGTAGACACACCAGCTCTCCTTGGGGGTTCAATTTCAGTTTTGTTGCGTCACACGATGATCTCTCTTCTCTAGCATTTACTTGTATTGAAGATCACTATTCTAGGAATAAGGAGTTATTTTCTCCAAAAATAACCCTAGCCAAACATTGACAATGCATCAAGGATATCTTTCTATGCTTCATAAGTACATATGTTCTACTTCTAAATCATGTCTTGGAAGTCGTTGTTTTGCTGGAAATTATTCACCAGTTGGTTTCATACCAAAGTCTTTTTCTCATTTTCAGCATCCAATACATGAAAAAGATAATGGTTTAAAACAACATAAATATTTGAAATTTTTCAAGAATTGTCTGGCACACTTTGAATATGAATTTTGAATTCAAGTGCATGATGTTGTATAGGATCAAGTGTCATTTTGAATACCAAATGTTTCACAAGAAACTTCTCAACATGCTACCCTGCGGTAAGGATTAAATGACAATATTGCATCAACTATTTCCATAATAAAAGTGCACCTCGGCCATAAGACTAAACAACTACAAATGTTGTAGATCTAACAAGACCACACGATCAAATGTATTCCACAAGGCCAATACTGTATGAAAAATGAAAAGGAGTTTGCAACCAAAAATACCTTAGGCAACTAATTCAATTAGATACACCAAACCATCAGCAAAAAGGAAAACCAGCCTACTTGGCCCCAATATTTTCAACTGGGTCCTCTAATTCAACCAATAAAATGTCCAAAACCATAGCATTGAGATACATTTCATTACACTGTCAATAACAATAAAATTTGACTCAGCCATAACCCTTTCCTTTTATTGTTGTGAAAAGCTTTATGCATTACTTTAATATTGAATTATGAACTGTAAAGGAACTTACAAAATGTGACATTGCGAACCTGGTCAAGCGCACAAGCAAAAATATCCTGGACATGACCCTGGTTGACAAGTTGTATTGCTCATGATGAAAGAGGATTTGTACCTGCACTGCCAAGTCAATCAAAATCCACCATTATCTATACAATAAATACAAGTAATTTATGTAGTATTTTTTACTCTAAGATGCATTCTTATGATAATGTTAGAACATATGTTGAAAATGTCAAAACATACCTGAATAAGCTCCTCTTCGTTTCAAGAACAATTTATTGGAGTCGCATGAACTTGGAACAAGCCTCCCACAATCTGAAAGAGTAGTAACTAAGTCAACAGTGACTTTTTTGTTGCTACGCTGGATCAAGGGAGGTTTGCTCCAAGATTAAATCGCTCCAATAAATTATTCTCTACTAAACAGGGCCAACCACGTGAAGGTGGAAGCTCTTATGGCCCCTCGCCCCCCCCTCACATCACTTTCAATTCCCCAATACCCAATCTATATTTCATTTTTTACTTTCATGAGCATAAAAAAAAATATTCAATAACTAATAAAAAAACAATTCAACAAAAAGTACGCAAGGAAACATTGCAATTAATGCTTGACATAAAAATAGTATGATAAATGAGTTTTTTATATAAACGCAAAAAATGTTCCAAGTATGGTAACGTTTGTCTTATAATAATACAATATTTTACATTATCAAATTTTCTTTTTCTTCTTCCTATTTTTAAAGCTCCCAATTACATCATCAATATCATCATGCTCTACTCTTGTTTCATGCCTTTCGGCCCGCACTGCTGACCTAGTTGCGTAGTCACGATGTCTGGTCTCATCCAGTGACGGGGCATCGCCTACAAAAACAGATAATATTAAATTTTAATTGTCAGTTTTTAAATATCATTGAACTAGTTCGGTAATATTAATAAAAAAAATTGCAATGAGATTATTTACCTGGTGCACCAGTTGTCGGCGCTGACCTAGTTGCGTAGTCACGATGTCTGGTCTCATCTAGTGACGGGGCATCGCCTACAAAAACAGATAATATTAAATTTTAATTGTCAGTTTTTAAATATCATTGAACTAGTTCGGTAATATTAATAAATAAAAAATTGCAATGAGATTATTTACCTGGTGCACCAGTTGTCGCCGCTGACCTAGTTGCGTAGTCACGATGTCTGGTCTCATCCAATGACGGGGCATCGCCTACAAAAATAGATAATATTAAATTTTAATTGTCAGTTTTTAAATATCATTGAACTAGTTCAATAATATTAATAAAAAAAATTGCATTGAGATTATTTACCTGGTGCACCAGTTGTCGCCGCTGACCTAGTTGCGTAGTCACGATGTCTGGTCTCATCCAGTGACGGGGCATCGCCTACAAAAACAGATAATATTAAATTTTAATTGTCGGTTTTTAAATATCATTGAACTAGTTCGGTAATATTAATAAAAAAAATTGCAATGAGATTATTTACCTGGTGCACAAGTTGTCATCGTTGGGACTGTTGCCCTGTCTTCCTCTCTGGTGGTAAGATCCTCAAGGAAAACATTCTCTGTCATTTAAACAAAAAACGTTATAAGGACAACCATCAAGGTATAATTAGAAAAAATTATAAGTGGAAATTAATTACCGTCACGGCCCTCACTGATAGTAGCATTGTTGGCCTGGTCCCTACTACAATGATCAGGTTGCACGTGAGGATCATCTACATTTGGCTCTAAAACTGGGTTATTTGCGTCGTCGGTAGTTTTGCTCCCCTGATTTAAACAAAGTTGTTAGACATTAAATTTATGGATGAAAACAAACATATTGAAAGGTTAATGTTTTACCTTATCAGGCATTCTGGATCTTGGGACCTGCCCCAAGCTTATGCGACGTTCAACTACGACTTGATAGCCGAAATGGAAAGCAATATTTTTATCTTCCTCTATAGTTTCTGTTCCGAATTCAACACCCTACATTACATATGATTGTGTATTTTTAATCATATTTGATAGGATTACAAAAACGTTGGAAGGTGATACAATTAATTATAAGATGTTTAGCTACTTAATTACAATTCTTGCGGCCAATTTAAGGTAGCCGCCCTGGCCTAGCTTGTGATGGCCCTTTTTTTCAATCCTAGCTTTGGTTGCCTTTGAGGTGTCAGGCAACCTAGCATCAAAAGATTAAAGTCAGATATGACATAGCACACTTTTATTTTAGACATGGAGAAAATTCAAGCTATTGAATTAAAGTTGTAATTTACCTTGCAGGTCCAGTTGGCATTTTTCCTTCTTTCTTTGCCCTTTTCTCTTTTCCGTCATGGATGAGTGCTCTCCACTCACTCTCTGGAACTGTGAGAGGACGCTCATATCTAGGGTTAAATTGAAATTGCGTCCTATAGGTGTCCCTGGTATATTTCAAATATTTGTCGGCTACCCGAGCCACCGTTGTTTTGTCAAATGTGCCGACCCCAATAAGGGCTTCTAGATAATCTAGAAGTTCTTTTTTCAGGTTGTAACTCTGGGAATTCCACCCTGTGCGTATGGTTGGGCCAAAAATTACCAACGAATGGCTCTCTAGATACCTGTAGAATCATTGTTTCCTACAGAGAGAAAAAAAAAAAAGAAGAAGAAGAAGAAGAAGATATTATCATTAATTTAAAAATAAAAATCATGATAAATATGTTTTAGATAAAGTACATGAAATAGTTAAAATATTAAAATTTACTTGGAAGTTGTACATGCTTTATAGGGACACCTTCATTGTTCACCAACAACGTGCCATTAATGGTCCCTGTGGAGCTGACACGTGTAGCTCCAGGAAACGCAATAATGTAGTTGGCCATATCAGCCTCATCATTGCCAACACGTTCAATGGTTTGCTGGGTGTCTGCTTGGGTAGGGTGTGTTTCTTGGCTGGCACCTAAAGGAGTAGAAGGTGTATGAGAGGGTTGTTGGGCAATCTCTTTCCCTTGTGTCCCACTACCACCAACACTGGATTTAGCAAGTGCCAGAAAATGCTACATACAAAAGAAATTTTTGTTAGTTTAGTCAATGTAAAAATTAAAAATCAAACTATCACAATTCATCTCATGCAAAACAAAAAAAATATCCTTTTGACTTTTTATTATTGCCTGATATCTTTCTAGCTGGCTCATAAGTTTTTTTTATCCTCTCTTCTGTTTCAGGTGTTTGAGGCGCGTCTATCAAAGTATTAAATTCCGACCTTGCATCTCGTGCCTTTTTTCACAACAAGAACACTGGAGATAGGGATGAAGAAAGATCTTCCTCAAAGAGGGAATCATCAGGTGTACCATGGCTAGGTGTCTACATATTTGAACAAAATTAATATTATTTCAATTATGTAAATAACTAAAATACCTGAAGATAGAGCAATGCTGGCACTTTACATGTTCTTCCGCTGGCCTCTTTCCGCGATCATCCTGTCTCTAGGTTGTTCCTGCACTGCTCTCATCAGTCTGCCACATTGCAATAAAATTATAAATGTAAAAACTTGAAAACAATATCTAACTTGAAAATACAAAATGAAAACTGAAATAATTTCTAATAAGACACCGGACGACAGAGTTAGAGTTTCAAATATGCCTTGCATTGAATTCAGTCTTGGAAACATGTCATTGCACATTAAGGCACCCAAACAAGAGACGAGTTGACAATGAAGACCTTATTGAATATATTGTTGGAGCAACTTCTAGTAAACTTGTTTTGAAGACCTTGAGGACATTTTTGGAGCAACATTGTTGAAGCTGATGGTATAGCATTGTTGGAGACGATATTGAAGGGCCTTGAAGTGAAGCTTTTGGAGCAACTATTGAAAAATCCTTAGAGCATTTAAGTAAGGCACTTTCTATCTTCCATCACCTTTTTCCTTTCAATATCCTTTAAACAATTTTGTTGATATTTAATGTTTGAAATCACATTATAATTCCTTGATTATATGTGTTTGGGGACTACAATAATTTCACACTAAACCATGCAAACTTAAAAGTAACTTAACAGATCCATAAAGTAATAATAATCATAATTCCTAATTTCCTATTGTACGATATGATGCAAATTATTGAAACATGAAGCAATGAAGACATGCAATGTCTGAATTTCAAGATTGATGAACCAATACAAGAAGTTAGAAACTACAACTTTGATTCAATACTTTGTGTCCTAACTCCAAGAAGGAATCTAGTTTGTAGTACAGAACATGCATCGTGTATTATCAATTCTTAATTGACAACAACTAAAGGTCATCTACCTCATCAATTCCTTCCCATATTGTGTTTTTGTGTTATATTCCTTATAAAAGTGTCAAATTTCTCTCAAAGTAAGCAACCACTGAATAAAATAAAAAATAGTTGAGATATGATTGAGAAATGGTCATTTATTTCTTGAAAGGATCTTCACAATTTCTTTGGTTGTTTTTCATCTCAATAAACAAGAAATGACGTAAGAAACTATTGTGATGTAATATAAGAAACAACACGGTGCAATGGCCATTTTCAAAGCCAAATGATGTCCATTGAGGACATGGAATTTATTTGGTTCCCGTTTCGTAGGAGTTTCGGGTAGAAATGGAACTTTGTTGTACCATTTCCAGTAGTAAAAAGGGAAAACCTTCTTTTTCCATGGGAAATAATTTACCTTTCCTTTTTCAAGATAATCTAAATCACAAAATATATGAACTATACTGCACACATTCTTGGATAATGTGAAAGTGGAAAAGGAATACCCTACACAAGTGATGCACACATGTACATTTGAACACTAATAGATTTTTGTAGTTGAAATGTAATGCTTGTTTTCATTTAAATGTAGGGTTTTTAAAGCAAGGAGAAATAATGGTTGCCAAATTAATAAGCGTTTCTTTGGGAAAAATTTAAATCTTGTATTGGGTGATGAAGATAATAGAGGGTATTGAATCTTGATTCTTGACATCTAGAGAGAACCCTACAACCTAACACAATCTAATGGAATTGACCAAAAAAACCCAAATAGAGTCAACCCTACTATAAGAGGAAGGGCCTGCAGTAAGAACTTACCATTTTGCAAGAGCTGAGGGCGAATGCTGTTCTGCAAGAGCTGAGGGCAAATGTTGTTCTGCAAGAGCTGAGGGCGAATGCAGGGCGAATGTTGTTCTGCAAGAGCTGAGATCGAATGCAGGGCGAATGCTGTTTTGCAAGAGCTCAGGGTGAATGCTGAGGGTGAATGTTGTTCTGCAAGAGCTCACGGCGAATGCTGAGGGCAAATGCTCAGGGAGAATGCTGTTCTGCAAGAGCGGAGGGCGAATGCGCACGTGATATCAGACGTTAATGTAGCACACATGTGCATCTGAACACTAATAGATTTTTTTAGTTGAAATGCAATGCTTGTTTTCATTTAAATGTAGGGTTTTTAAAGCAGGGAGAAATAATGGCTGCCAAATTAATAAGCGTTTCTTTGGGAAAATTTTAAATCTTGTATTGGGTGATGAAGATAATATAGGGTATTGAATCTTGATTCTTGACATCTAGAGAACCCTACAGCCTAACACAATCCAATGGAATTGACCAAAAAAACCCAAATAGAGTCAACCCTACTATAGGAGGAAGGGCTTGCAGTAAGAACTTACCATTTTGCAAGAGCTGAGGGCGAATGTTGTTCTGCAAGAGCTGAGGGCGAACGCTGAGGGCGAATGATGAGGGCAAATGCTGTTCTACAAGAGCTAAGGGCGAATGCTGTTCTGCAAGAGCGGAGGGCGAATGCACGCGTGATATCAGACGTTAATGTAGCTATTGCGATGGATACGAAACAATAAAATCATTTTTACGTAGCGCGCATAAAGTTTCGTATTTGTATTTAGCGCGCATATAAGTGTCGTTATACCGACGACGGAAAATGCGTCGTTATTGCGACGAAGGCCTCCAAATGTCGCAATTACGACACTTAGACATTGTGTCGCACTTGCGACGTTTAGAGGCAGTCGTCGCAATAGCGACGCGTTGGGCCATAGTGTCGCAATTGCGACACTTTTCTAAGTGTCGGTATTGCGACACTTTTCTATAAACGTCAGTATAGCGAAGGTTTCGGGCGGGATGGAAAAAATTTGGGGAAATTTCCGACATTTGGTCAAAAGCGTCGAAACCAAGTGTCGGAATTTCCGCCAAATGTAGTAGTGAGTGGAAGAGTCACAACCAATATGCAATCATCAAATATGCTATGAAATAAATGGGAGTTGTCACTAGTGAACAAAACAACATGTGGAATCATTTCATATACCCACATAATGAAGCTAGATATCCACCATCCTATCAAAAGAAATGATGTGAAGATGATGCATACCCCTTTTCTGTAGTAGTGTTATAACCAAATGTAAAAATAGGTATTGACATAAAATAGTACCATAATAAATTCAAGTATATTTGCAATAATTTTCTTATAAAATGGTATTTAATATCAACATGGTTAGTATGATTGCCAATTGTTGGATTCTCACAAGTTAATGGCTCTTTGACTATTACAAAGCAATGTGATTTTTTCTTGCATTATCTTGAAGTAGCTCCATAGTCACACTATCTAAATTGCCTCTTTGTTAGCCCTAATTGACGCCACATGTTCTACTTTATTGGTTGATAAAGCCACCAATTGCTACAACTTAGATATCCAAATTATAACTCCACCAACATGAGTGAAATTATATCTTGTATTAGACTTTAGTCTATCTCTGTCTCCACCAAAATTAGATTCAAAAATACCTTTAATTTACAAATATGTAAATTTATGGTAAATAATAGCATCTAAGGTTCCCAAGTATTTGAGTACCCTCTACACTATAGTCTAATGTTCCTTAAAAGTATTAGCCATGTACCTACTTAGAACTCCCAATAAGTGGGAAATATTTATTCTAATGTTCACCATGGTGAACATGAGGCTCCCTATTAATTAGTAAAAAGGTAAGTACAGATGTTTTTATTCTTTTCTTCTATCTTAAGGCATTATTTGGAAGCCAATTTGAAGTGTACAGGAAGTGTGGTATTGACTAGTTTTGCATTTTCATATTGAAGCATCATAGAATCCTTTTAGTATGTTACTTTTTCCATAACCATATATTTCTACATGTTTTATTCATTTGTATCATTAGCCATAGAATTTGGTTTCTTGCTCCTAAGTCATTCATTTCAAATTTCCCACCCCAACTGAGCCTTAAGATCAATTATTTTCTTGATGTTGAGGATTGCAACCAATATATGATCAACACTCGATAAAATCATAATAGAACTTCCATTATTAAACCTATTATAGTATCCACAATGGTCCACCTCACGCCTACTAAAATCTTCACTTTTCATGAAGGTATCAAATTTTATTAACACATCCTTGACATCCATCTCAATTCATAGAGAACCTTCCACACAGACATCATGCTTGATATAGCTATGAAAGAAAGTAATGTTTACAGCAATATGCTTTAGCTCTAAATCCTCTGTTGCTGCTAGTGCATGTCAAAAATCTACAATAATCAACATCACAATTGGAGAGGAAAATTCATTAAAGTTTATTCCTAACTTCTACACACAACCTTTTTCCACTAAGTAAATTTCACTAAAGTCTATTGCTAACCTTTGCACATAATCTTTTTCCACCTAGCATACCTTATAGTTTTACAATTCCATTAATATTCTCATTTACTTTGTACTTCCACTTGTTACCAATGACCTTCTTTTAGGTAGGAGATTCACAAGTTCCCACATTTCATTCTTGTGAACAACTTTCACTTCCTTGTTGATGAATTTCATCCATTTCTCTACATCCTCAAATTATCTCGGTTAACCATCATCAATTACCAAAGCGAAAGAGAAGTAGAATAAAAAGAAGGATACCACACTAGATGCATATCAGGACATGTTGATCATTAAGTTATGGCTATTGAACTTGCTACTTCACATGCTAAGTAGATGCGTCAACACACTTATTTTCATTTCATCTTAGTTCATTTCTAGTTCAATTGGTACAATCTGAAGTTTTTGTTGTATCTCCTTAAAAATATAACCCCAACTAACAATTAATTTATGGTGAGTAGGATCTCACTATTTATAGTCTTTTATTATATTTCCCAAAACACATTTCCTTGATTTTGGGTTAAATTTGTACCTTTTTGTTTAGTCATATGGGAAAATGCATCACAACCAAATGTATGTAAATGAGAGTAATCAACTAGCTTACTACCCCAAAAATTTTCTCTAGAATGAATCCATCTAGAATATCTGTGATTAACCTATTAATAATATAAGAAATTGTACCAATAGTTAGTAGTCTTGACTCTCTGCCCATAATCCATTATCCAACATATACATGTTGAGCTTGCTTCTCACACATTCCACGATTGTGTGAGTCATATATATAATCCGCACCACTTTGCCATGGAGCATATGGAATAGTCTCTTGGTGATTACTTCCTTCCTACATGAAAAGTTTATCAAAATTCTTAAGGAAATATTCTCTTCTATTATCTAACTTGAGACATAAATTATACTTTCCTAATATTTTCTCTACTAGTGCGTTAAACTTTTTAAATTTTCTCAAAGGGTACTAACTTGTTTTGGAAAAATAAACCCACACTCATATATCATTGCTTATTTGTGAATCTGACTTTTGAAATACTTTCCATAAGTTCTAACCCGACTATTTACAAAAAACTGACCAGTGGAGTTTTAAGTGACACAAAGGTACCTGACCATCCTTGCTATAAACTGTGAGAGGATGTCTAATAGTTTCTTGCACACAGAAAAGGTTTAATGCAATCCCAAATACACCATCATAGTCCCACATATTAATTAGTTCTTCGTATTCTGCATTTTCTGGAGTTATGACTCCATAAACCACCCTTTGACTGAGGTCTGTAGCCCTTAGTCCCCAAGCCTTGCAAGTAAAATATATGCTGTGAGAATCATGCACTTAGCTAATATGATAAAAGGAACTAGATTTCTTTGGGTATGGCAGCATGTCTTTCCTACCATTATGAGTAATGGTAATGTACCCTTCCTCAATATCAATGTTAGGAGTTCCATATTCTTCCATGGTACCCAGTTTAACCAAATGGCATTCTAGGCTGAATTATTTGAAAGCAAAAAGCACATTCATGGTTACAATCACATTATTATGCTGAGTATAGATTGTTCTTCCTCTGTCTATCATAGAATAAGCAGCAAACCTTTCTTCTTTAAAGTGTACGACTGCCTCAGATTCAAAGGACTTGAAAGCCTCTACAGGGAAATCAAATTCACAAACATCTCCCACAAAGAGGTCAAGTTGTTTGCTAGAACCTTCTATTGGGGTAATTTCAACTTCAAGCGATCAGATTGCTGTGTAGAGAATGAAACAACAAGAATATAAAGCAGCAATGAAGTCAGCTAGAGATGCTCAATCTCAAGAACTTTTGGAGCTAGTTGTTGAGTGTTTGGTATCAAAGAGATGTGAAACATTTGAATATTATGTATCTTAGGCAAGAAGGAAGTTTGAGGACACTTTTCCAAATCGAGTGAAGCAACGTACTTACACATTCTATAAGAACGCAAAAATAGGTGGAGGTGCACTATTCTGGTCTGCTCCAAAACGTTTTCCAAAGCCCCTAGAATTTAATTCAAATGATCCTAATATTTCAGCAGTTGTGGAGAAGGCTCGGCTACGATTTTCTCATGCAAAGACTATCATACTTTTCACTTGTCTCCTTCGTCTATTTCTTTCTATCTCTGATATAGAAAAAATTCAAAGGGAGTAACCTTTGGAGCCTCCACCCAAACCCCCTCAAGAAATAGAGATGAAGAGGGAAATTACTTCAATGACGATAGTGATGACGAAGAGGATACTGCATCTGCTCGTATAGGATGTGTACCCAATGAACAGGGACATTTTGTTGTTGTGAATGGAAGTGCTTGTTTTTCATCTTTCAGGGATGGGTCCATTGCTTTGGTTGATTATGATGGTCTAGAGAAGGTTTTATGCTTAAATCGGAGAAAAGAGAAATATCTTGTTGTTGCTGTTGTTCAATTTATAAGAAAAATACTATATCGAAATGATGCTTATCTTAATTTCCACATTCTAAATCAGAACCTTTTTGAACCAGTAATTCAGTCTTTTACTGCTAATGGAAATCGATTCTTAATTCAACAGTTTTTGAACTTATAGAATATATCTGTAAGAAAAATATTAAATTTATGGTTGAATACTTGATCAATAAATTTTCTGATCAAATAGAAAAGTTAGATTGTGTGGGTACTTTCCAAGCACTAAAGCTAAAATATGAGCAGACTCTTGATGGAGTGACTACAAGAAGTGTGTCAGGAGGGAAGGGTCCAAATCATTCAGGTCAGATGAATAACATTGATGATCAAGGAAAGAGAGTTTATGGAGCTCATTGATGATAAGCGACTAGAGCTTATGGAGGCAGCTGCATCAGCTAAGGGCCTCTCCTCAATATTTCTGCTTGATAGTGAGACATTCCAAAAACTTGAATCATTCAAAGATACATTGGGAAAATTTCCAGCGACTTCAGTTAAAATGAAGAGACCATTCGCTGTTCGTCCCTGGACAGATTCTGAGCGGAATGTTGGAAATTTATTTATGGTTTGGAGAATTATAGTTACATTTGTAGATGTTCTTGGTCTTTACCATTCACTCTTGATGAGTTTGTTCAAGCCTTTCATGATTATGAACAGAGATTACTTGGAGAGATTCATATCAATCTCTTGAAAACAATTGTTAAAGACATTGAAGATGTGGCACAAGCTACTTCTAATGGGCTTGGAGAAAACCAGAATAGTATTTTGCTTGATGGAAGGGGAATATTCCGATCTGAGTGTTGAAGAGCGTTTAAGTGCTCTTGTTTGTTTAATTGGTGTTGCAAATGAAGGCAATACCATTCGTGTTGTGCTTGAGGAACAACTAGAAGCTGCAAATGCTTTGAAGCACCAAATGTGGGCAGAGGCACAAAGTGATAGAAGATGGCTAAAAGAAGAACAACTTTCTAGAGCTCAAGCTCTTGGGGGAATAAAGTTTGAAGGAACTAATGTTAATCCCGCATTTGAGGGTGGGCATAGCCATTTTGTTGGAATGGATATCAAGGGAACTGAGGCATCTGTTTTCTCTCAACCCAAATGTGAGGCATTAGCAGACCTGATCTCAGTTCCAAACCATTTGTCAGCATCAGCAAACTCTAATGCAGCAGTCAAAAAATGTTTTCCATTGCAAGAAAACTCATTTATCCAGGACACTTCCATTGCACAACAAACTAGATACACGACTGAAAAAATCATGTGCACAGTTAAAAGCTTCTATAGGACTGAAGGTAGAAGGGTTATATGTTTATAGGACAATTCCGCTGGTCCAAGATCGCAGACATAGTCGCTATTGGTAATTTGCAACATGTTCTTCAGGGAATGATCCTAGATCTGGTAGAATTTTTTTTTTTTGAGTCTCACGAGGATGGCATCTGGAAGGTCATTGACACTGCTGAGGCATTTGATGCTTTGTTATCATCTTTAGATATTCAGGGTGTTAAGGAAGCCCATTTACGTGCTGTCTTGCAAAAACTGGAGAACCCATTTAAACAAGCAGTGAAAACACGTTCAGCTTTAGGAAAGCACAATGATGTTATTAATGGACTGGGGGTTAAAATAGAAATTGCTTACAAGCCATCCTGTCCTGGCTATGTAATGGAGGATGGGGATCTCAGTGCCATTGATCATGATTCTTCGAATTCCTCAGAGCTTTCTAGATCCTTTACAATTGAACTTGGAACAAACAGGGCTTGAAAAATGGCATAGGTGGCAGTCATTTCAATACTTGGGCGTTCAATTCATCTTCAGCGATCCTCCATATGGTTATTTTAAGTAATCTGGAATAGACCAAAAAATTTCCCCTGACGTAATAGAGAAGCTTCGAAAGAAAATTGAGACCTGATGTTAACCAAATGAATGTGAAATGATAGTTTTGTTTACCAAATGAATGCGAAATGATATTTTTTGTTTACCAAATGAATGCACAATGATAAAAACTACGGTTTGGCCCTGGGGAAGTTGAACATAAGCTACTCATAACTACAATTTATAGCCTAAATATTAGCCAGAGCCTTCACCCTGGAAAGTACTCAATGAAGATTTTAAACATTATAAGCCAAGAAACAACATTTTTATAACCTATGCATGTACAAAATAACAAAATCCCAGCTAAGAATCTTACTGGTGAAGAAAACCCGAAGAAGATTTTGTCGTATTGAAGGCAAATGAGGTCTGCGGACAATCACCTATGAGCAGGAATCTGGGTGAACAGAGGAATATGTTTTTCTCTCGAAATTTAATAGGGTTAGAAACCATATAGAGCAATCTGATACTCCAGTAACAACAGGAATAAATCTTCATTGGCAGAAAAGGATGAAACTGATGCAAGTAACAGCAGGAATAGATCTTCGGCTACAGGAAATGGATGAAATTGATTCAAGTAACAGCAAGAATATATTTTCAGTGGCAGGAAAGAGATGAAAATGATGCAATGCAAGATGAGGAAGAGAAAAATTTCTTAGCAACGCAAAGAAAAATGACAGAGGACAACTTTTCAGGAAAGGGCTGAAACTAAAGTAATAGCACTAAAAGCAGGAATAGATTTTCAATGGCAGGAAAGAGAAGAAAGTGATGAAATGAAAGACGTGGAAAGTAAAATTTTCTCAGCCGCGCAAAGCAAAATGATGGAGGGAAACTTTTATTAAAATAAATAATATTAAAAATTATAAAATATTAATTGTAAGGCTAAACTGCAATTTGTTAAAAAAAACTTTTATTAAAATAAATAACATTAAAAATTAAACTAGGTACAATTTTTAACTTAAATATGAATAATAGCTAATTAAACAACAACAAAAATTGAATGCGAGGATAATAGACGTACTTATTATTAATTATTCATTTTAGATTTATTATAATTTTGTATTTAATTAGTGTTGTGAGGATAATAAAAATATTATTATTATTAATTAATTATTTTAGATTTATATTAACTTTCTATTTATCAAGTGTTATTGTAAAATCTATTTTCACTCCAAAAAAAGGTTGGCACTTTAATATATTTGATCTTTCTAGAAGCCTAAAGGCATCAATAAAAAATATATAAGACCTCCCTAATGCAATCAAGTATGTTGACATAAGGAGGAAAAGGGGACATGAGGTCTTCACATAAGGGAAACATCCATTAACCCTTAAGATGGGTGATAAATATCCTCAAATCTGTGAATAATGATATCAATAAACTCAAGTAGTTGTAGGTACCCCATAATTTTTTGGAGAACTTCACTTAGAGCTCAAAATACCATATTAAAAGTTAATCATAGTTTAGAATGTCTTCACATGTGTTGTTAAGAGACACAAAGCAAGAAGAGGTAGATATACCGCATTCCTCTAGGGTATAAGATAATATGATTTCCCCTTAACATTGTCATGAAGAATATTATGAACTAAGAGAAGAAGAGCTAAATAACCATCTCATGGACTTAGATCGAGTAAAATGAAGTATTGTTTGCGTGGAGCATCCAATTGAACTAGAAAAATGAAAAGATGATGTCAAATGTAGAATTTCCTTGAAATTTTGCAACTACTATAGTGAATAATCTGAAAACTGAAAACTAGTTTCTTTTCACTAAAACTCATAATTTATGTACTTCAAATTTGGAGCGGAATAGACAGAAATAACAACAATCACACAATTCAGAACACATTTTTTTAGGGAACCCAACTAGGAAAACCCTCTGCTTGCTTGAGAATTTTATTGAAGAAAAAAAATTGAGCAATAAATCTCTTACAAAATAATTATTTCAATTAGAAAACACACTTGACTTCCCTACTTTTTCTAAACATGAAACCCTTTCAAGATTTTTAATCTTTTTTGCCCTCTACCAATTTGTGCACAAACTTCTTTTGCACACTCTCCTCTCTCAAACTCCACGCACAGCCATGTACAACCTTTCCATAAACCTGTGAGCTCTATTATCTTGTCTTACCAACTTGTGCTCACAAGACAATGATCAAATTGTGCTTTCATTCGTTCTTATAAGAACCTCGATTAGGATATTACTAGCAAGTTCTATTTTAGGAAAGTAGAACTACTCATTGACTAGTTAACAAAAGCTCATTGATTGTGTTAACTCTTCCTTCCTATACTTTAGGAGCCTAACTCAATCAACTCGTACATTAGCCAAAATAACTTGCACTAGAAGAAAATAAACTTGGTCTTCCACTAATTAACACTAGTCAGTTGAAATGGTTAAGTAGACTTATGTAAGAAGATATGATTATCGAAAAAGAAGGTTGTAGGAGGCGGAGCTGAACAGGTGGCGGCGATGGCAGAACTAGGGTTCGGGCTGCTTGGTGTTCATGGCAGGGTAGCAGCCCGCCCCCATGACCATTGAGCACATCTCTACTCTTTGCTCCATCTGTTTGGAGCTCTCCCCGTGGCGCACATTCATTACTGTTGCTCACAGAAGTCTTAGGGGTTTGTTGTTTTGCATGACTACTTCTGCACGCTCTCCGACAATTGCACCCCATCTTCATTTTCTTTACACCTGCTCTGTTTTCACTGCTGTCTGCCCCCTCTGCGGATTTTGAGCACTAACTGATGATTGGTTATCTATCGGTTTGCAACGGTTTTCATTGGGGTTATCAATGGAAAGGGCCCAGGACGAAGAGTTAGTTGACTACTCGGAGGACCCATATGCCTCGGTGGACATCTACGCATTATCCCGACACTTCTCTTCTGGTATTCATGGCACACACCCGACATCTTCTCCTTTTTCATTATTTGCTGACCCCTGGTCATCACCCTCTGCATCTGTCCCCTTTCACTCTTTCCCTGGCCTCGACTCCTTCCTGGTCCCTGAACTCACCCCTAACTCCCTTTCTATCTTGTCTGCGACTGACCTCGATCTCATCTCCTCCTCAGAACTTTGCCCTCCTTCCCCTTCTACGCTTGCCTTTCTCTCTCAGACCCTCCCCCTCTCGGTCGTTGCTACCTCCTTCACTTTCCCCCAGACATCCTCTTTGTTCCCCCCGCCTCCTTTCTCCACGATGTCCACCCTCCCCACTGGCCCCCCTATCGAACACCCACTTACCCCCTCCCCCCACTTCCAATCCACTCGACTCTGCAATCCCATCCCCTTGCCGGCCCTCTGGCCGTTTCTACATCCCCCCACCTGAGTTTAGCCGTCACCCCTCCTCCACTGCGCCCTCCTCCATTGAGTTTAGGCTTGATCGTTTCCTCATTAAGGACGATATCCTTCTTAATCTTGGCTCATACAGATAGTGGATTGGTTCGAGAGGCGTCTCTTAATTTGGTTGCATCTATAAGGCTTTCAACTCCACTTTCATCACCCTCATCCACAAATTGGATCACCCCTCATCTTTTAAGGATTTCCACCCCATCTCTTTGTGTAATTGCACCTACAAGAATATGTTTAAAATACTTGCTAATCGGCTCAAACCTATTTTATCTGACTTTATCTCTCCTGAAAAATTTGCATTTCTTGAGAACATACAGATTCATGATGCCATCTGCATTTCTCAGGAAGGCCTACACTCCTTGCACACCAAGTATATCAAAGGACTGATCCTCAAGATTTATCTTGCGAAAGTATTTGATCAAGCTAGTTAGCTCTACATCTGCATGCTCCTTACTCATCTTGGTTCCCCATTCAGGTTATCAATTAGATCATATGCTGCATCAACTCTGTTTCATATAGTATCGTCATGAATGGTGCTACTACAGACTTCTTTCATGCGGAACGAGGTCTCCGTCAGGTATGTCCACTATCCCCCCTTATTTTCCTACTAATAATGGAAGGCCTCAACAAATGTGTTATTGATGAAAGGGACAGAGGTAGACTGAAATGCATTCGAATTGCGGAGAATTGTATCCTCACACACCTACTTTTTGTTGAAGACATAATTATTTTTCTCAATGGATCTTTAGGTGACTCCATAGTGGTAACATCAATCCTATTACTCTTATGTACTTCTACAAGAATGAAATGCAACAACAGCAAATCCACTATGACTTATCATGACTGCTCCCCACACGAGGTCCACTTTACGCAATAGAGATTCCATTTTATTCTCACCAGATTTGAAGACGGCCTGAAATAATTGGGTTTCTATCTTAAACGTGTTAACATAAAATTGTTGATTGGAACTGGTTACTACCAAGATTGAAAATATACCGAACAATTGGTGCCACCGTTGGCTCTCCAGGTCGGGCAGGCTGGTACTTATCAAGTCCATTTTGGAGGCCATTCTGGTCTATTGGATGTCCTTGGCTTCGATACCAAAAGGCATTCTATACAGGATCCAAAAGGTATGCCACAAATTTCTCTGGATCGAGGCTAAAGAAGGTCACACATTTTCCTGGTCCAAATGGACGTGTATTGCCTTACCTGAGAGCTGGGGAGGATGGGGCATCAAATATCTTCTGATTTTTTCATAGGCACTTGCTGCTAACCTTGGGTGGCATATTCTCACTAGCAATAATCTTTGGACCAAGGTTGTCACTCTCAAATACATCCACCCCTACAGCACTATTGAATGGCTTCGACAACTCCCTACACACAAATCCAATTGCTTAATGATCTGGAGAGCTATTATGTGTTCCATAAATCACATTAGTAATGGCCTGGCCTGGAAGATCGGTTCAAGTTCGATGGCGTGCATTGGATGGGATCCTTGGTCAGGATGTATAAATGCTCACATCCTCCTGCCTGTTCTCATCGACACTCTCAACCGAGCTGGTATTCACACACTAAATCAAATTGCTGACAGGGACTGATCTACCATAGTTACCCAAGGCTGGTTGAGTCATCTGGATTTACACCTTCATCCTCAATGGGAGGCGCCCTGGACTACATATCTGGATGCCTTAAAATTATCTCATGTTATAATCACAGACCGTGAGGATGAACTCATCTGGGCCATCTCTAAACACGACAAATACACTCCAAAAGAAGGGTACCTACACATCTACAACCCTCATCGGACTCCAACTCTTCTCCCTTGGTGGCATACTCTCTGGAAATTAAAAGGTCATGTTAAAGCTAGGCTTCTCATGTGGTGCATACTGTCAAATAAAATTCCTACGGGGGCTAATCTCTAATTTCGCTCACAAATTGTACCCAACAGATGTATCCTCTATGTTGTTGCCGCTGAAGACACCATGCACCTATTCCTCAACTGTCCATCCATTCATGAACTTTGGCGTCTCATCATCACCTCCCTCAAACTCCATCTCCGTTGGGAGGGACCGACTGTATCCACAGCATGGGAGACTTGGTGGCTATCTTCTATTCCCCACAAGCTCCGTAATCTTCCCCTATTAGTTTGTTGGAGCATTTGGATTGCCCGCAATCAGGCCATCTTCTACAACTCCCCACTCAATTGGACCTCATTTGCTGCCCATATTATCTCCATCAATGATATGATTCAGATGACCCCCTACCTCCCCCTCCCCAGACTATCACCCCTTAACATATTGATCACTATCTACCCTAGGCATATTTTGATGGCTATGCACAACTAGATGGTTGTGGCGGTGGATTCCTTCTACATTTAACTCCTCTTCATTTCTTCAAAGTAAAGATCGGTCTTGGGCGTGGCACTAATAATTTTGCTGAACTTTCCTGCCTACTTGTTCTTCTATATCCATTACTAAAAACTGCTATAATCTTCAGATCTTTGGTGATTCCAAAATTATCATTGACTGGTTCAACTTACACACATCCTGTCACATGCACACACTCTAGAGAATATTGGATGTAGTACTTCAACTCAAAACACATTTTGATTTCATCTCATGTCAACATATTTACAGGGAATGGAACGCGATTTCTGATCTCCTATCCAAGGAGGCGGCGCACCTACTGGGAGACCATATGGAGATACAGAAGCAGAACGATCATGCATTTTATCAGTATTTTCATTATCCTTTCGATCTTGATCAAAGGATGGGGTGAAAATCACAACAGAGGCATCTCTTGATTAATTTTTGGCTACTTATATCATTTTTTGAACACAAACTGTTATGTTAATATTGTTGCCATACACAATATGTATCTATTCATACATTTATCAGATGTATTTATTTTTTCTATCATGATACAACTTTATTGTTGATATGAATATGCTCTCTACATATACGACATGTAACTTGTATTTCATATTAATAGAAGCTACAATTTCTCCTATGGAAAAAAACACTAGTCAGTTGTTTCTTTCACTCCTAACTTTTAGGATTTTTCCCTAAATTTTAGGATCTCGTCCCACTTTTTAGGAATTAGCTCCTAACTCATAAGAACTTTTGCATGCTCAAGGAGAAACTCATTTTGGTTCCATTGATTAAGGCACAAATCAAATAACCCTTTCTTGCTAACATTTTCTACACTCCCTCTTAGCAAGGAAGGTGTTCTTGGAAGAAACTCGTCCACCTGGATCTGTCTCTAACATTACCATGTTCTCTGTTGTTGCAGTTGCTCCCTCTAAACTAGAAGGCTTCCCTACTTTCTTTTGGGGAACCTACTTTAAAGACTTATTCTTTCCCACAATGCTCTGCAAGCCTATCACTTCTTTATTCTGAGAACTTCCTGCCTTGTTTCTCCCTCTGAAAGCATGCATCAACAACACCACAATCTGCCTCTATTAGTGAATGCATCTCCTTTAGGTCATTGACTCCTTTAGGTTAGTGAATGCATCTCCTTTAGGTCAAGTTCTTGAAATTATAGCATGCCAAGGATTGAAAAGGCATGCTAACACATGCCAGAAAGTGTCAATGGATGTTGAGGAGTGTTAGGGAGTGCCAGGACATCACAAGGGAGAACTAATTCAAAATGCATGGAAATGAACAAATAAGAGTGTGTGCCAAGTAGTGTCAACAAATTCCAAGTGTCTCAAGGATAAAGTGTGTTAGGAGAAGGCCAAAATAAGACTTGTAGGATGTAAGCCTAAGGTTACATAAAGGGTTGAAAAAAGTAGTTTCAGACAAAGGGAAACTTTAGGTTGGGCACAACATTGATTTTCCAATGACTTGGTTGGGTTCCCAAGTCGCAAAAAATGTAAGGCTATTTATGACAGCATGAAATCTAAGGAATACCAAGGTGTGGCAGGGAATGCCTACAACTACTAACACCTGTTAGGCAGTTCCAAGGCATGATAGGCATTCCAAGATGTGCCAGGTGCCAGGGTGTGGCATGAACACATGCTAGGGAGTGTGAGGGCCAAGTGTCAGGGAAACACAAGGGAGCACTAGTTTCAAATGCATGGAAATGAAGTATCAGCCTGTTCCAGGTGTGCTAAGAAGGGAGTTACATGGTATTCTAGGAAGTGCCAAGGCATGTTCGAGTGCTATGGAATCATATAAAGATGTTCCAAGTGCCAAGGTGTGCCAATGTGTGCTAAGGAGTGTTAGGGAGTGCGAGGAAAACATAACAGAGCACTAGGTCAAAATGCATAAATGAATGAATAAGAGCATGTGACAGGGAGTTTTAGCGAGTTCTAGGTGTCTCGAGGGGGGAGTAACATGGTATGATAGGCAGTGCTAAGTCATGTTATAGTGTCAGGGTGACATGCATCCAAGATGTGCCAGGTGCCAGGGTGTGCCAACATGTGCTAGGAAGTGTTAGGTACTATTAGGGAAACACAAGGGAAAATTTACGTTGTAGCCATTGGAGAAGTATTTACATTGTAGCCATTACAGGACCCAGAGAATTTTTGTCCATGGAGAATTATTTACGTTGTATCCATTGCATTAAAGCAAGAGGTCCGTCAATTTTTTTTTGGATGTGTTTATAAATTGGAAGAGAGAAATCAGAAACAAGAAGGGCCTGAAAGAACTAAACAAAGAAATGGAGGTCACTGGGATAAAGTTGATGGCATTGGAATTAGTAGTTTAAGATTGTCACAAGGGCATCCAAGACAACCATGACCTGATTGAAGAAGTGGAAAACAAGCTGGCAGTCCACATTGAGGAATATATCAATCCATTTTCAACTAAACCAGATATATAACCGTGGCTCTCTCTACTCACAGTATTTCATTGAGATTGTGTTAGGTATCTGTTACTAACCTATGCTTGTGTCTATTTAAATGGATACTATATTGATAGCCCAAAAATGATGCATTTTGGATTGTTTATAGTTTGTACTAGTTTTGAAAAAGAACTAGCAACAGTTAATCTCTTTGGCTGCAAAAAGTATTCTACTTGTTGTGTTGGGGAGTTTCTCTCAGGAAATTTATGGATAACCCGACATATTTTTTATATACGTACTGTGCAGAACCTTTATAAATCTACCTTTCAAATCAGGGTCAACCCAATGCAACAACATTTTCCCCACAACAAGCACAAGATCAAGCCAACATGTGTGTTTTGTGCATTTAAAGAGATGGATAGGTAGGTTTACCCTTACGAGAACATGGCACCTTAAAATCCGACCAAAATTGGTGAGTGCAAGCATTTGTGAAATGGCATCATGAGTGGAGCCTTTTCCAAAAGAGATTATTCATTTACATTACAATATATACAACATGTAGTTAGTGTTCCATCCATGTTAGCGCACACACCTGATGGTCCTTAAATAGGTACAAAAAAAATGGTTTTATATATTCACATACGGGATAGTCACAAGATGTCAACAAAATCACATACTTATCGAAATCCTCAACCAGGAATATGCTAAATTGCTTCAAAATGTGCTTGTAACTAGGTAGGCATCAAAGACAATCATTGCAATGGGTTAAGGGGATCTAAGAGAGAATTATGTAAGGAGTTCCTTCTAGGTAAAGGACATTGGTATTACTATTGTTAAAGGGGGTGGCCTACAAGGATACATTGGTAGCTATTGATGCAAGAGCATAATTTCAACAATTTATTTCAAAATTTGTATTTTTCCTCCAGAAGGCCTTAGAGATTTATAGAAGAGGAAGTTGGTTTCCTTGTTGCCCTATAATTTTGTAGAATTTCTAATTTTGATATTTGGGATAGGAAATTTTAGTAATTTTAGGCATAAGTTAAGATGTTGTTTGATTGTTAAGGCCTCCTAGTCATTAGGAAAGTTGATTCATATGATTAGGATTACTTGTGGCATCCTATGTATTTTTCAAACTCCAATACACCAAGAAAATATGTGGAGGACATTTGGGTGAAGTGTGATTGTCCATAAAATGTAGATCAGATTTGGGGAACTTGTAGCTCTTTTCCTTGGACCCTACTAGTTCTTAGAGGTTGTATTTCGAGTGGTTAGTAGAAAAATCATAATTGCCCAAGAATATTAGTGTTGGAGCACCTGTGGTTTGGGAGAAAGGATAAGGGGTTCTAGGAGTTAAGGGGTTTAAGGGTTTAGGAGCAAGGGGTTAAGGGTAAAGGGTAAAGGGTTAGGGATTATGGGATTTAGAGGTTAGGGGGTTTAAGGGTTAGAGGTTAATGGCTTACTGGTTAAGGGATTCATGGGTTAAATATTAACCATAAATGGATTACAAGTCAGGGGATTTAGGGGTTAAGTGCCTAAGGGTTGTGGTATTTAGCTGTCAGCGAGTTAAGGGGTTAGGGGTTAATGATTTTAGGGGTTAGGGGTTATGGGTTAAGGTTCAAGGTTTAAGAGGATATGGGATTAGGGTTTATGGGGTTCAAGGATTCCAAGTTAGAGGTTAGGGGTTAGTGGCTTTGGGTTTAAGGGATCAAGGGGTTAATTTGTTATGAGTTATGGGTGTAGGGGTTAAGGGATTGTGGCTTTGGGGTTAAAAGGATAGGTATTTTAGTGGTTAGGGGTTAAGTGCATATGGGTTGTGATAATGTGGCCCCTAATCCCCTTGTCGAAACTATTGGGTTTCCCCTATCAATTTCTCTCATTGCCTTACCTATAGGTCCCCTAGCCCTTATGCCATAAGGCCCTAAGGCTCCTTCTCATTCTCTAATGTTAGGATTATAGATCTCAGTAAACCATGCTCGAACCTCTCAATACTTCTACCCATCCATGCTACCCTTATGCCCCTTTGTCCCGTTCAATACACCAAAAGATCCCCCTCCCCCAAAATTAATGATAATTGAACATTTGGAGGTGATAATTTAACAACAACCTCACAACTACTCCATTTCTAATGGTGTCTTGGAGCTATTAGATGTCATTTCATTGAGCTACAGTGATAGGTGAGAGCTATGCATAGCTCACTAAAGGTGTATCAAGAGGCTATTAGTCTATTTGCTATAGAATTTGACTCTTTTTATTTGTAACTTAGCGAAATGGAAAATATGTGGAGACAATCTCCATTCTTCTTCTTTCACTGGGCCATGTAAAATAAATGAAGAAAATAGTCTCAACCCCTTGGAGAAGGAAAGTTGAGAACAATAATTAGCATGAACAAACAAAGAATCCAATGAGTTAATTTTAGAGGCATCTCCCTTTGTAAACAGGCATCCATAAGCTTGTTAGAGTTAGTTTGAATCTTTACTAGAGGTTGAGTAGTCTTCACATCACCAACCACATCCAATTGAAAGGTACCAACCCCTACAATAAAAATGATGTCTCAAAATAAGGTGTAGTTAATACCAATAATATCACCTTATGAATCTATTACAATATGATTTGGAAAGTACATTTCCATATATGTGTGAAAGAAACAATCCATTTGGTTAGCAAAAGGAAGTCTTTTTTAAGACCTCAAGAAACCCCCTTGAAGGAGACAAGAAGGGTTTGAAACCATATAATACAAGTCGATCTATGAACCCTATTTCTTATGTGTTCTATGCATGTACTTGTTCACTCGGTTTGACATGTGATAGACAATATATGAAGCCTTCTTTTCCACGTATCATCTTCATTAGATATCATGTTGCTAAGAATGAAGTATCTAGATTAGAGTTAAAGTTCCTATTTTAGTTTGTTGTCTTTTTTTGTCTTTTTTGTCTTTTACAGTACAGATATTTCTGGCCTATTGTGCTAAGGTAGTTTGGTTTCAAATATTCAAGGAATATGTGAGCTAATATAAGACCATATTGTAATATTTTAAATAACATGATGAACTATTTAGCACAATTTATGGTGTTGGATTGATTGAGATGTTTATTTTTGGATGGATCGATGTACATCTCTTTAGCCAATAGATAAAACTCATTAAGCACTGTTGCAAGTATGTTATTGACATGTTGAAGTGCCATTGAGACTTAGAGGTAGAAGATTTAGACTTGTATGTTGTCACCTATCCAGGTGTGATGATACCTTGTGGAGGTAGGCAAAATTTTGATTTTTTTAACTCTTGGATATATTCTATACGCTCTTGAGAGAATTTCAACCTTTTAAATAAAATTACAAACAAATGTGCATTCTTGCAATAATTACTAATTGATTTGGGGGTGACTCAATAAATTGTAGCATGTTGGCTTGTTGAATTTGTTAGTAAGCTAATTAGGGCTTGATAAATTTGTAAGCTTCAGTGGGATTTATTGTGGTTGTATGTGTTTTAGAGAAGCGAGTTTGGAGTGGTGGTTGTGCTTCCTTTATTGAATTTGATTTCTTTGGTTCTTCTTCTTGTGCATGCCCACTGTGGCATCTTCTCGTTTGCAAATAATTTCTTATTATGTACAGAAAAAGTTCTTGTTGCATCCTTGAAAAAGTTGCACAATTGTCCTAATTTATCTCTGTAATACCTTGAGTTTTCTCGCTTCTTTCAATTGGGCTAGAATTTCCACCTCAAGAGGGTTGTTAGTTGTTTTCTAACTAAATTTTTAAAACATTTTTTCTTGTTTTATTTATTTATTTTTTCTTCAAGGAGGTGTTTCCTTTAAACTCTAGGAGAAGCATTGCAAGTGGCCTGATTATAGTTGTCATCAGAAGTTGTCTGTGATCATGGGCAAGACAACACTCAAAGGGTGAAAATGGGGTATGTTATACCTATGGAAAATTTTGGCTAACATCCAATTAGATATGCTATACATGATAGTTCACAATTAGGAGATCGCAGACCATACAATTGCACATAAAAATGCACTACTCCTCAAATATCAGGGTAAGTGCAAGATTATTTATTGAATATAGTTTAGTCACATGATACAACTATCCCACAACTCTACAGTAGAGAGAGCAACATGGAACAACAAACTTAAAATCGATCGATGCACTCACTTTCATGGGAATTTCATGAACATTTTTATTTTCTTATATAATGCACTTTTACCCACATCTTGAGATCACACGAAAATGGTATTCATAATAAAGTTTTCTGGGTGAAGTAATTCATTTTTCCTGCAATATCAAGTTATGTAGCTATAATGTCTCGTGTTTTTTCATACATCTGACTGGAAACATACCTTGCAGGAATTTTGCAGGAAATCCCACTCAAATTATCAGAGAATCTCCAGGTGATCACATTAAAATAGGTTTCTCCTTAATTATATGTTGATTATTCTTGCTATTCACTGTGTTTTGTATATAAATTAATTTCAATTCATTTATATCAGATATACTCAGGCTCCTGGTTCCAATTTAAAGGTCGAGTTATCATCATTGTTTGTTGTTCTTTAGTTGGAAAGTACTGGTGGTAATTTGAAGAGTTTGCAAGAGACAGGAATCTCGAATAGTTGTTGACCGGGCTAATGCAAATTTTATAAGTAAGATGTGTGGCTTCAATCCGATGTCTCAAATTTGGCCGCGCATTCAGGAGCTAGAATGGTCATCCTTCACCCACATTTATCATGAGCTCAATCAACTAGCAGATAAGATCTTCGAGGAGGCATTCAATTAGTAGCCAGCTGATGAATTATCGGCAAGATCAAGGTTATGGCACGCCAAAAAAAAAGGCAACTCACAAAATTTAAGCTAACAAAAACCCCTACTCATGAAGCTGACAACTTGTCTCCCTCAAGGACCACTGCATTCTCCTTCATCAGGCAATACTTCCTCAACAACTCACTCAACTGCATCATTTCTATACCCCCAACAATCTATTTATGTTATTGTGCCCATAACATTTTTCAAATAATCTGATGTTTCATAGGTGAATGTCAAATGCCAATTTACTATTTGAAAGCCAAATTTTCATCCTTGTACCTAATGAGCCTTCTTTCAAAATTCAAATTCCCTTGAGTGGCCAACCAAAAAATAATATTTTTTATCTATTTATTTATTATATTTTTAGAATGTAGTTTTAATGAAAAAAAAATATATAATATAAAATAAATAAATATCATATATAACTTTTTTTTTTTTTTTGAAGAATAATAATAAATTTTGTCTGAATTGAAAATTTTACAATCAAATTATTTCAATATCCTATTGTATTAGAATCCAAATTTGAATTTGGTAACTATTATCTGTATCATCGCCGAATTTTAATTATACAAATGACAAATGGTCTTCTGGAGAGTTCTGGAGAGAGCAGAAGGTTGATTGGAACGTCCATTTGCAAATGTTTGACTAGAAGGTGGATTGTAATGAACGGTAGTTTCTCGGGACATACGTTGACGAGAAGTGGCCTGTGATGACTGGTAGGTAATAGCTCGGGTTGCAATGGCTACGCCTTGAACACATCTATATACTTTCGTGCGACCTGAAAGAAGAGCACACGGTATTTTGGATAAGTAACAATGGTGAACGAGTTAGGATCTGAGAGGCCCCTTCTGGAATCCCTTGAGTTTTATATGAAACTGGCCATTGCTGTCTTTGCGTTGGTGGGGGCATGGAGCTTCTTCGTCAAGGGAAGAAATAAGAGGCTACCCCCGGGGCCGTTCGCTTTGCCCATCATCGGAAATCTCCATTTGCTGGGACAGCTTCCACACCAAGCACTGGCAGCACTTTCTCTGAAATTCGGGCCTCTCATGTCGTTCCGCCTCGGCTCTGCTCCCACCTTAGTAGTCTGTTCACCTGATATCGCCAAGGAGTTTCTCAAGACACATGATCTGGTTTTTGCTAGCAGACCTCCATCCGCGGCCGCTAATTGTTTTTGGTATAATTGCACTGATATCGGTTTTGCTCCGTATGGCGCTTACTGGAGGCAAGTGCGTAAGGTATGCGTTTCACAGTTGCTGAGCTCCAGGCAATTGGATTACTTCCGCTTTATAAGAGAAGACGAGGTCTCTGCTATGATCACCTGCGCCGCTTTCCATGCCGCACTTATCTGTGGGAGCCTGCAATGTGTTGGGCTATGAAATTCCCAAAAACACTCTGGTTTTGGTGAATCTTTGGGCGATCGGAAGGAACCCAACGTCATGGGAGGATGCTGAAAGGTTCGTGCCTGAGAGATTCATGAATGGCTGTTCCCTCGATGAAAAAGTTCGGAACTGTGAGTGGATTCCGTTTGGAGCAGGGAGGAGAGCATGCCCTGGAGAGCAGCTGGGAATGCTTCTTGCTCAATTTATATTGGCGCAGCTATTGCACTGTTTTGAGTGGACACTTCCCGATAAGATGAATGGGCAGGAACTGGATATGTCTGAAAGGTTTGGCATGACAGTGGGCAGGGCACGTGATCTCTGTGCTGTTCGGTCCCGTCGCCTTACACTGTAACTTGTATGGCTTACTCTATGCAAGAGTCGGTGCAAGAGTCGGTGAAATTTAGGAGATTTAGTTAATTGAGTTAAGTCTAGTGATTTTGATTTAAGTTATATTTTCGTAAAAGTCCAATTAATAAAGAAGAGCAGTAGCTCCTATAGCTTATATATTAATTTGTCTTTTCTCCTCTATCTCATTTATTTTGTTTTTTTCAGAAAGAAAAAAACGTTTTTTGTATTAATAGTATTACTAGTTTATTATCTGTTGAGGTGTTGTAAGCAGCTGCGCTTCTTATAAATGATATTGATGATTTTAATCGATGTTTTTTTAAACCTAAATTTTTAAGTCTTTGAAAAATGTAAATTTTATGATATTGTATCAGCATCACTAGATGTAACGAGTGATAAGTGGATTATTCAAAAATCATAAAAAATTAGTTAATTACTACTATATGTCATGGAAATGGTCATAAATGAATTACTTACTTAAAGTAGTTAAATCTCAAAAATAATATAAAAATAATATCTAATATAATTCACTGTAAAAACCTCTCATGCTTAAATATATATAATGAGCGTAAATTAATTAATTTATGTGAAATAATTTTTATAAAATTTTAAGTTGAAATTTTATAGAAAAAAGATTTTGGTAAAAATTAAGTGTGAAAAATAAAAGTTGTTTGAAATAACTTCTAAGATTTATTAAGTTTTTTTATCACAATATATTGCAATTAAATAATCTCCATCAAAAAATGTTATCAAGTCTCACAATATTTTAATGAAAACTCCATCGAATCTAAAACAATCTTAATAATAACTCCATCAAATCTAACACAATCTTAATAATAACTCCATCAAATCTTACAAAAAACTTAGTAACATCTTACAATATAAGACATATTGAAATTGATACTAATCTTAATGTAAAAACAACACAATATAAATATATTTTGCTTTTATAAATATTAAAATATTTATAAAAAAATTTAGCACCGCTCATAATGAAGCACAATTCTTCCCACAAAGACAAGACCAGGGTCTATTCTAGTGAAATGTCTTACACTAAAAGTGATGAGCAATTTGTACTTATGGGATTCTCCTTATCGTAATGTTGTCACGTAGAGATGGAGACCGCAATAGCACAACGAGAACCATCCACCTTGCACTTTCATTAGTTTTATTTTTTAATTGACTTTGACCTCATTTGTCATGTTACGTTATGTAATGATTTAAAAGAAAAAATGAAAATTGTTTGAAGTAAATTTGGAAATATGGATTTTCTTATTTTTAATGATTTAGTTTTTTTAAGAATCAAATGGTTTTTTAATAAATGAACCGAATCAATATTTTAAATTGTTTTGGAGTATTGGAGTATTATAATTTGAAATTATAATTTATAATTTAATTATTTTTATCTAATTTCAAATAAAATTAATTAGAAAAATATTTTTCAAAAAATATAAATATACCTCAAAATCTTAACACAGATTTAGATATTTATTTTGTGATTTTAAATTTGTGATTTCATTTCTTATTGAGAGGATGTTTTTTTTGTTATTTAAAATGTGTTTTTATTATATAAATGGATTCTAACACTTTTTTTTTGGTTTAGTTGGGTTGTATAGACTATATATGAGCAAAAAAATAATGTTCTTAAAAAAACTAAAACATTAAAGAATAGAAATATGAATTATGGATAAAATGTTAACATTAAAATCTTAACACACATTTACATATCTAATATGCAATTTTAATTTTTTTTTATCTCACTTCATATTGAGAGCTAGCATGGAACATTGACGCTAACATTGCGACTATACTCACTTAAGATTTTACAAGGCTCAAAGCCGATACAATAACAATCTACTCACAAGTTTACAATGACGGAAGCCAATACAATTACAATATAATGCAGGTGCATAAGCTGAGCACAAATCTTGATGAATACTGAACAAAACTTGCCAATGTGATGGGATGGTCACAATGTGGTAATGTTGAGGGGAAAACCTTTGTTTAGAATTTTTTATTTTTTAATTTACGAGAAATTTTGATTTTTTTTTAATAACTGGAGTTATTTTTTGTTGTAAATATGAATTTATAGTTTCCTTCTTTTTTTTTAGAGAAGATGAAATGATTGACATCATGTGACTTTTGGTTGTCACATGTTAGTTTTTCTTTTTAAAGAGATCGATTGCCTCGAATTTAAGAAGAAGAAGAGGAGGAGGTAGGACTCGTTGCTTTCTCTATGAAATTATAGTCATGTAGGTTTTAAATCGTTGTAATTTCCTTTTTTTTGTGAATGAAATAATTGAATGTCCAATGGGACTGTATGTTGGTGTGGTTTTGAATTGAATCGAAGTCCATTGTTTGAATCAAATCGATGTCTTCTTATGACCTTTTGTTAATTGTAATTTAATTCCTGTGCGTTGTTTATCTTTAAAATTTTGTACTTGCTCAATCAAATTACATTAATAATCTAAGCATTGAAGCCTTACTCATTGTGTTTTGTTCATATATTTTGTGTATTCTGTTGAAATGGTCTCATAACCCAGAGAGGAAAGTGCCACAATGTTCAGGAGTGGGAACATGAGATATTTGTAGTGAATTGAGCATTGAATCAGAGTACCCTATTATGAATTGTGTGACGTCCTTTAGATTGGATTTATGACCATGAATGTGAGCTAGTATGCTAACCTTAACGAAGAAAGGAAGGCAATATAATTAATTGTATCAAGGAGCGACTTGAGGCCATGGAAACTTGATTTTGTAGAGAGTCGATTCATTTCACCTTCCTAAATCCAAAATACAAAATTTTAAAGAGCACTGCGAAATTATTTCGTAGTGAATGACACTACAAAATTACTCTGTAGCGAATCGAATAGTGAAATAGAAATGAAGAAATGAAATTGTTTCCTAGCAACTAATACCTTTTTTTTGTATTGTGACTTGGTATCTAAGTCTCCTTGTGGCCTGTTGAATATAAAAAAAATTAGAATCAGAGCAAGAAGATGGATATATGAGTAAGAAGAGCACGCGGTTGAGGAGGTAGACCCATGGGTAATGTAGAACTCAAAGAAGAGGTAAGGAGGCTACACGCTCCTTTAGAGTCCATTGATCAGAATTGGATTAGGACCTAAGGGATGACTCAAATTTCAAAGTGTTCAAAATTGTACCGAACCTGAGTGAACAGATAGATCTCGTCTTCTTGATTCTGGCACTGTGAACGGTTCGAAAAACCGACACCATATGAAGCTGTTATTGCACTTTGAATGGCAAGGTAAAGTGCAAAAATTCACGAGTTTGGTCTTATATGTGGAGGTAAATTCTCTAATGTTACCTAAGGTGGAATTGTATTTAAAAAAAAAAAAAATATATATATATATATATATATATATATAATCATATATTACATACATTATAATTTACGCGAAAGGCGTTTTATTATGGGAGTTTCAGTTTAGGACACTGTTCAAATTCGTCATTCCTGACAGAATCTGAACAGGTGTCCCCTCATCCAGTGAAAAATTGACACGTCAGAAATTAAAATTATCGCGAGCTCCGTGAGGAAAACCATCCAATCGTGCCACTATGTAACACTCTGAAAGAGCGGCGGAGATAGATAAGAAGCAACTGCAGTCCAAACGTTTTTCACACTCTCATACTTCATCACTTACCACCAATCAATATCCCTTCCATACTTCTATACTTCCATCCTCAGCTCTGCCTAATACCATGAATTTCCCTTCCCTGCAAACACCCCAACAATCCATGTGTGGTTCGGTCATGGGAGGCAAAACATCCCACTTATCCTCCTCCACATCATAAGCTTTTGTAGTCACCAAACAGTTGAGTTGCCCGTCATACTCGCAACAAAGTAAATACGCCCAATAGAAGAATAGGCTGTATACGCGAATAAGCTGCAAAGATTAGGAATATTAGCTCGAGGCCTCCATTTGGCAGACACAAAATCATAAACATAAATATTTATGGTTTCTCTGTGTTAGTAGCGATCGAATCTGCCTATGAGAACCAATTTCCCATTCACACAAACACACTTACAGGAGTCTGGAATTCCACCACTGTGGGGAATGTCCAGTGTTAGCCTTTCTGAAATGCCCTCAACGCGAGGTCAAACACGGATATGCCAACAACATACGGTCCTTTATTTCCTTTCAGAAGACATAAAATTTGATCGCTCTTTTCAGAGAGTTTTCTTTCAGAATAAAATTTAGGGTCACTCAGCATTGCTTTCTAGCTTCGACACACAGCTTTGAGATTTCTGTGCGAGATTTAGGGTACTTTGAGTAAGCAATGTCGAACGAGATCATATGGAAGATTGGTAATTGCGACCATCACTGTAGAGATAACCTGAAGCTTCAAACACTGTCTCTTACCCAATTTGTATCCCGATTTTCCAACATATCTCAACATATTTGTACTGGGCATCGCCTCTACTACGACCGTTATATATTTTTACAGGAAGGATTCTGTCACCTACCATTTGATCAAAAAGCTTATGCGCCTTTGCAACTCTCCAGAGCCTGCACCATCCATTGATGAGAATATTGTAAGCCATCGGAGTGGACTTGAATCCAGACCTCCGGTGCTGAAAAACACAGTTGCACAGTTGCAAGATGCCCTTTGCCTTCTTTGTAGAGAGCGTCCAGTTGCACAATTGAAAAATGTGCTTTTCCTTCTTTGCAGAGAGCGTCCAGAATAATATTGAAAGCATCTCAGTTCGCTTTGTCGCCAAAGTAATCCATCAAATCAAAGATACAAAGGTCAGCTTCGGGCATTCGAGCCCTAGCATATCTCCTCATCAGAATTGCGAAGGTTTACGATGTAATGAGGCCTTGTTCTCTCATGAGGCCAACTAGAACCCAAGCGGAATCCAACTCGCGCATCTTGGTCATCATGTTGATCATCAAATTGAAAGAATTAGTGTTATGCATGAAGCCTAACTGGTTGGTTGCCCATGAGAAGCACCTCAGCATGGGTTTCCATGAATACTCAGCCCTCTCCAAAAGCTTCTCTATGAGTTGTGGGTATATTCGAACCCCACATTTTTTAAATTCACTCTCCATGTCATCGCCATTCTCCCTCATGATTTTTCTGATCTTTGCGAGCATGGATTCTTCTTTGCCTTCAGTCAATTTTTTTCCTTCAACGTATTTTTGCACTCTCATGTGCAAATGCTAGTATATAATATAAATATTATATATATTATAATAAAGTTTTACTAAAATTAAATCCAAACCATATATTTCCAATCCACTTTGTTATAAGCCAAGGCCAAAGGTTATTAAACTCCAAAGTCATATGGAGTCATTTAAATGAATGTTGCTTGTGTATTATCGAAGGTTTTTGGTTTATTAAATTTAAAAGCCTGTGGGTAATTAACTAAGGTTCACCAAATCCGTTGGATCCGTTAGAAAATTTAATGTGCAAAAGAAATGTGGGATGGGAAGCAGGGTCAAGTCTTGAACCCAAGATCTTCGTCCCCATAACACAATGCCTTAACCACCAAGCCACCAGTGGAGATTTTGAAAAGGCATGGAATTAATTAATCCTTATCCCTTATCCAATGATCGGCAGAGATTAAGCCACTAATTTCATATTAGTGCGCCATTAACACATTTAAGTGTTGCTTATATGTTAGTTAATATTCAGTTAAGGATGGCGGAGATTCTATAGGCATCCCCAAATTTAGGCAGACTTCCACTTTTAGTGGAGTTAACTGGTAGAGTTCCCAAATTTAGTGGAGAAAATTGGGGAAAAATCGATTGTGCTCTATCTTGAGCATCTTTCAACCAAATTAGGAGCGTGAATAGTCAATTTTGACTACCTTGGACATTATAGAGCCATTGGTGAGGTTTTCAGAGCCAGTTGAGGACTTATGAGTGTGATTTTGCTTCAGATAATTTCCAAGGGCCACTAGGGCCACCATGGTCCAGCAAAAGGATGAGGCCTAGCCAGGGCAGCCAGAGACCATTCTCAGCAAACAAATAGTCTATTCTGACTATCTTGAACCTTCTGAATCAAACGATGGGGTTTGCAGAAGCTTTTGAAGACTTCTAAAGGCTGAGATACTTCGAGGAAGTTTTCAATGAGCTTAGAGCCACAGAGTGCCACCAAGTGTTGGAGGCATAACCAGAGTAACCAGAGGCCTTTTTCAACAAGTGAATAGTCTATTTTGACTATTTTGGACATTATGAATCCATTGGAGGGATTTTTAGAGTCATTTGGAGACTTCTAGAGCCAAAGAAGCCACAAGGAATATTTGGGGAGCTTAGGGCCAATAGGAGTTGGAGGACTAGATTGGGAAGCCATAGCTCATTTGGAGAAAATGAACAATCTATTTTGGGTGACTAATATATGCTAGAGATAGTAGAAAATGTTTCAGGGATATAAATTGACTTCTAATGGATTTATTGCCATAGAGAAGCTCAGAGAAGCTTAAGGGCACCAACAAAAGATGTCAAGTCAAAAGGAGCCTAGGTGCATTTGCATAGACTTAGCAATCATTTTAGGGGTATGATGGTATTATAAAATCATTGGTATATTTCAAACAACCATTGGAGTTAAGTAGAAACTTGTAAAATAAATTTTCCATCATAATCCCAAAGAGCCAAGTCAATTGACAAAGGCTCAAGGAGATGTAGCCCACAACATTCGGGTGAAGTCCTTTATTAAATTTGATGTTATGTGTTGATGATTCATTTTCTGTAATTTATGATTGTTGTACATGCATTTAATCATAAAAAACAAATGTTTAAAGCCTCACACATAAAGACCTAAAACAGTTAAAACACATACACCTGATTCAAGTATGCAATTTTGCACATGCATGTATAAGCTGTATAAGCAAGATATTGAATTTGATTTAATTGAGTGGGAGGTGCTTGCATAGGATAACAAGTCAACCACGCATTTCAGATCAGGTTGGTATCATATGACTAGGTTGCTTTCTTAACAGAGCATAAGGTTTCTTGCTTGCTTGTTTGACCTGAAAAGTGTTTAAACAGTGCAAAGAATTTAACTATTTGCAAATTGATTGATGCTTACAAGTTTGAGTTTGCTAGAGGTGAAGGCGAGCTACTGCTAACTAAGTCCAGAAGAGAACAATAAGGAAGAAGGTTGAAAGCATTATCCTTACCCAAAGGACCTCAAGGAAACCCTTGAAGCACAAGAGGGATTATTTGCAAAAGATGCTGCTTGAAGAAGAGATACAAGCTGTAGAAAATAGCTTGAATCTACAGCCATATTGTTTAGAAGATTTATTAATTATTTTTGAAGATTTTTGAATTGTTGTTGAAGTTCTTTAATCTATTTACATAATGATGACACCTTCTTCAAGTGAGGTTTCAAAATCCTCCTCCTTTACAAAAATCTTTGATGAAGAGATGAAACGGTACTTCTACATCCTGAAGGATATGGTGCAAAGTCTGTATGAAGATGGAAGGGAAAGCACCAGACTTCATGAGAAATTGGTTGCGATCAAGCAAGAGAAAGAATGAATTCTTCAAACAATGCATGAGATGGACATGAAGCTCCATCATGCCCAAGAGGTGTTAACCAAGAACATGCTTGAAGCAGAGGTAAATCACTCAAATTTTTCTTCAATTTCCTCTTCAGATAGATGTGTAGGTTCATTTGAAAAACAAACTAGAGGTATAGGGTCCAAATTGATGTTAAAAATGGGCTATGAAGGCAAGTGGCTAGGAAAACATGCACAAGACATGATTAAGCCTATTATGGTTGAGGAAAGGCCTAAGAAGTTTGGTCTAGGCTATGTTCAACCTTATGGTGAAAACTCTATAGCCATGAGGGCACTTGAGACAACTCCAAGAAAAACTTTTGTTGCAAGTTCAAAACCACAAACATTTCAAGTTGTATTGAAGATGACTGCCATTATTTGAAGCCTATGTTGTAGCAATATGTTTGTATATATGCAGCTTATGGCAAGCAAGAAATTTCTGACAGCTATCAAGGCATGAACACTAATGTTGGTCTTCAAAAGAGAGCTGGAACCTCTAAAAGTTCATCTCCTCAAGAAGGTAAAAAAGATGGACATACAAAGCAACATTCGGGGTATATTCTTCCCATAGTCAAGTTGTTTATGATTATGTTAAGCATGACAAATCTGCATGCATGAATGGAAGAAAGAGTTTTTGTTCCTATTATGGTTTGTGTAACCATGAAGTTTCAAGATGCTGGAAGAGAATTAAGGCATACAAGAAATAGTCAAAGCGAAGGAAACTTGAACAAAATATGCAAAACACTCACACATATTACCAAAATAGGGACATTTCATTGCCTAATGTTGGACATTGCATCCAACCAATCATCCCAAGCACTTGAAGCAAGAGGATAAAAAGACTGGCGAAAATGGAACCAAAGATTCCATCATCGAGGTGAGTCCAGATGATTCACATGAATAAGATTTTGAGCAAGAAAAATTTCCATGGAAGTGGCTTGGGAAGAAGTGGTTTGACTTAGCGACCCAGTAAGACATACATTCATTTGTACATATGCATATTCCAGTCATGTATGCATGTATTTTTGTTGAAAACTTATGTTTGTATGAGCCACCTTTGATCGATGATCAAGGAAATGATGTTCAAATACCTTTTATTGAAGATTTCTCACCAGAAATTTTTGGATGAGCTCAAAGAAGATACAATTCTTGATAGGAGGACAAGAGTATCAAAGAGGGGAAGTATTGACTACCTTCGAGTTGGGGCTCAAAGGCACTAAGCCAAGCAAGGTAAAGTGTATGGAGGTTGGAAAGGTGAGGGAGTTGTACTCTCATCTGTTGAACAGTTAATCAAGTCTTTTGGGGTCCAAAAGATTCCCAATGGGGAGGAGTGATCAGAATCGGATCAGGACCTAAGGGATAGCTCAAATTTCAAAGTGTTCAAAAGTGTGCCAAACCTAATTGACCAGATAGATCTCATTTTCATGATTCTGGTGCCATGAACGGTTCGAAAAATCGACACCATATGAAGAAGTTATTGCTCTTTGAATGTCGAGGTAAACTGAAAAAATTCGCGAGTTTAGTCTTATATGTGGGGGTAAATTTTCTAATGTTGCCTAAGGTGGAATTGTATTTTTTTTTAATATATATATATTCTTTAATCATATTATATATATTATAATATATAATATATATTATTATTATATTATAATTAAGTTTTACTAAAATTAAATCCAAACCATATATTTCCAATCCGCTTTGTTATAAGCCAAGGCTGAAGGTTATTAAACTCCAAAGTTATATGGAGTCATTTAAATGAATGTGGTTCATGGATTATCGAAGGTTTTTGGTTTATTAAATTTAAAAGCTCATGCGGAATTAACAAAGGTTCACCAAATCCATTGGATCCATTGGAATATTTAATGTGCAAAATAAAAATGGTATGGGGAGCGCGATCAGGTCTTGAACTCAGGACCACTGCTCCCATAATCCAATTCTTTAACCACCAAGCCACCGGTGGAGATTTTGAAACGGCATGGAATGAATTAATACTTATCCCTTATGCAGTGGTCGACAGAGATTAAGCCACTAATTTCAAATTAGTGTGCCACTAACACATTTAAGTGTTGCTTATCTGTTAGTTAATCTTCAGTTAAGGATGGCGGAGACTCTGGAGGTGTCCCCAAATTTAGGTCGACTTCCACTTTTAGTGGAGTTAACTGGCAGAGTTCCCATATTTAGTGGAGAAAATTGGGGAAAATTTGATTGTGCTCTATCTTGAGCATCTTTCAACCAAAATAAGAGTGTGAATAGTCAATTTTGACTATATTGTACATTCTAGAACCATTGGTGAGGTTTGAAGACCCAGATGAGGACTTATGAGCGTGAATTGTCTTCAGAGAAGTTCCAACGACCACTAGGGCCACCAGGAGCCAATAGGAGAATGAGGCCTAGCCAGGGCAGCCAGAGACCATTCTCAGCAACCCAATAGTCTATTATAACTATATTGAACCTTATAAATCCAATGATGGGGTTTTCAGAAGTTTTTGAAGACTTAAAGAAATTAAGTGATAAAGAAATTTTTAAACAAATGGAGAAATAGGAGGTCATCTATGCGGTAATATTCAAACCAAAGGTAATACTTATGCATAATGAAATTGTATATTTACGTATCGAGATTCAATAAATGTCGCCTGAATTTAATGATATCATAGTAGATGATTTTCCAAGCGAGTTCCCACCCAAAATATGCATCAACCACCATATATATTTGATACTAGGAGAAAGCCTTCCAACTAAGGCTACATACTAAATTCCACCCAAGGAAAATGAAGAAATAAGGAAATATGTTCAACAAATGTTGGACAAAGGGTTGATAAGAGGGAGCATGAGTTGACGCACTTTTCCTACTGTACTAAGTCCAAAGAAGGATTGAAAGTGGAGGATGTGTACAGATTGCAGAGTAATCAACAAGATCATGACTATATATATATTTCCCTTGGAACATATGGATGATATGATGGACTGTTTGAGTGGATCAACTTACTTCTCAAATATTGAATTGAAAATTTGTTACCATCAAATCTAGACCAGAGAATGGGGACAAGCAGAAGACAACTTTCAAGGATAAGGATAGGTTGTATGAGTGGTTGGTCATGCCATTTGTACTGAAAAATTCACCCAGTACATTTATGTGATTGATGAATGATGTCTTGAAGGAGTCGATTGGTAATTTTGTCATTGTCTACTTAGATGATAATTTAATTGTAAAAAAAACTAAAGAAGAGCACCTCATAAATGTGAGACATGTTCTGCAATGATTTCAGTAATAAAAGTTGTTAATTAACCTAAAAAATGTACATTTATGAAACATGATTTAGCATACTTAGGTTTTGTCATTACCAAAGATGGACTGAAAATGAATCTAGAGAAAATAGAGGCAATTGTGAATTTTCCTTGACCCAAGAGAATTTTCAAAGTTATAAGTTTCCATGGATTAGCGAGCTTATATCAGAAGTTTACCAAGAAATTGAGTGGTATTTTTTCTCCTCTCATAGATACAATCAAGGACAAACCACAAGGGCTTCACTGTGGGAGCAATACCATAACACGTGGGTTCACATTTGGGGATATATAATGAGGAAAAAATGACATAATATATTGGGGGATATATAGGGGGTAATTGGTTTTTATATTGGCGGGTATAAAAATGGACATAAAAGTTAATGAAAAAATATAAAGGGGTATTAAAAATGTTAATGAAAAAAATAGAGACATGTACAATATATAGTGAAAGTAGGGGCTTTTTAAATTGGGAAGGTGTATTGGGCTTATATTGGTAGGGGGTTAAATAATGTGATTTTTAGAGGTATTTTCCAATATGTACTCAAATTAAGGGTATTGTTTAATATGTTATGATCACACGTCATATGTTAAAGGTTCATTGAGTGAAGCCCCCATGGGACAAACAACCATTTTTTTGGATAGCAGCAGCAGAGAAAAGTTTCTAGCTATTGAAGAAGAACATCACCAAGAAACTAGTGTTAATTTGTCTTTCCTCCTCTTCCTTTCCCACAAATTGATATCAAAACCGAGTCCAGAAATAACAGAAATTTCAAAAGCATGTGTGTATCGGAGGGGTGCGCAGTCGTAGTGTGCAGAAAACATTACTAGTTTATTATCTGTTGAGGTGTTGTAAGCAACCGCGCGTCTTATAAATGATATTGATGATTTTAATCGATGTTTTTTTAAACCTAAATTTTTAATGGATTTTTTGAAAAATGTAAATTTTATGATATTGTATTAGCATCACTCGATGTAATGAGTGATAAGTGGATTATTCAAAAATCATAAAAGATTAGTTAATTACTACTATATATCATGAAAATGGTCATAAATGAATTACTTACTTAAAGTAGTTAAATCTCAAAAATGATATCTAATATAATTCACTGTGAAAACCTCTCATGCTTAAATATATATAATGAGCATAAATTAATTAATTTATGTGAAATAATTTTTATAAAATTTTAAGTTGAAATTTTATGGAAAAAAGATTTTGGTAAAAATTAAGTGTGAAAAATAAAAATTGTTTGAAATAACTTCTGAGATTTATTAAGTTTTTGTATCACAATATATTGTGATTAAATAATCTCCATCAAAAAATGTTATCAAGTCTCACAATATTTTAATGAAAACTCCATCGAATCTAAAACAATCTTAATAATAACTCCATCAAATCTAACACAATCTTAATAATAACTCCATCAAATCTTACCAAAAAAAAAAAAAAACTTAGTAACATCTTACAATATAAAACATATTGAAATTGATACTAATCTTAATGTAAAAACAACACAATATAAATATATTTTGCTTTTATAAATATTAAAATATTTATAAAAAAATTTAGCACCGCTCATAATGATGCACAATAATTGTGAACACTAAGCTAGATTCTTCCCACAAAATCAAGACCAGGGTCTATTCTAGTGAAATGTCTTACATTAAAAGTGATGAGCAATTTGTACTAATGGGATTCTCCTTATCGGAATGTTGTCACGTAGAGATGGAGACCGCAATAGCAGAACGAGAACCATCTACCTTGCACTTTCATTAGTTTTATTTTTTTAATTGACTTTGACCTCATTTGTCATGTTACGTTATGTAATGATTTAAAAGAAAAAATGAAAATTGTTTGAAGTAAATTTGGAAATATGGATTTTCTTATTTTTTAATGATTTAGTTTTTTTTGAGAATCAAATAGGTTTTTAATAAATGAACCGAATCAATATTTTAAATTGTTTTGGAGTATTGGAATTGTATAAATTATATAATTTGAAATTCTAATTTATAATTTAATTATTTTTATCTAATTTCAAATAAAATTAATTAGAAAACTATGTTTCAAAAAATATAAATATACCTCAAAATCTTAACACAAATTTAGATATTTATTTTGTGATTTCATTTCTTATTGAGAGGATGCTTTTTTTGTTATTTAAAATGTGTTTTTATTATATAAATGGATTCTAAAACTATTTTTTTTTGGTTTAGTTGGGTTGTATAGACTATATTTGAGCAAAAAAATAACGTTCTTAAAAAAAACTAAAACATTAAAGAATAGAAATATGAATTATGGATAAAATGTTAACATTGAAATCTTAGCACACATATACATTTCTAATATGCAATTTTAATTTTTTAATCTCACTTCATATTGAGAGCTAGCATGGAACATTGACACTAACATTGCGACTATACTCACTTAAGATTTTACAAGGCTCAAAGCCGATACAATAACAATCTACTCACAAGTTTACAATGACGGAAGCCAATACAATTACAATATAATGCAGGTGCATAAGCTGAGCACAAATCTTGATGAATACTGAACAAAACTTGCCAATGTGATGGGATGGTCACAATGTGGTAATGTTGAGGGGAAAACCTTTGTTTAGAATTTTTTATTTTTTAATTTCCGAGAACTTTTGATTTTTTTTTTAATAACTGGAGTTATTTTATGTTATAAATATGAATTTATAGTTTCCTTTTTTTTTAGAGAAAATGAAATGATTGACATCATGTGACTTTTGGTTGTCACATGTTAGTTTTTCTTTTTAAAGAGATCGATTGCCTCGAAGTTAAGAAGAAGAGGAGAAGGTAGGACTCGTTGCTTTCTCTATGAAATTATAGTCATGTAGGTTTTAAATCGTTGTAATTTCCTTTTTTTGTGAATGAAATAATTGAATGTCCAATGGGACTGTATGTTGGTGTGGTTTTGAATTGAATCGAAGTCCATTGTTTGAATCAAATCGATGTCTTCTTATGACCTTTTGTTAATTGTAATTTAATTCCTGTGCGTTGTTTATCTTTAAAATTTTGTTCTTGCTCAATCAAATTACATTAATAATCTAAGCATTGAAGCCTTACTCATTGTGGTTTGTTCATATATTTTGTGTATTCTGTTGAAATGGTCTCATAACCCAGAGAGGAAAGTGCCACAATGTTCAGGAGTGGGAACGTGAGATATTTGTAGTGAATTGAGCATTGAATCAGAGTACCCTATTATGAATTGTGTGATGTCCTTTAGATTGGATTTATGACCATGAATGTGAGCTAGTATGCTAACCTTAACGAAGAAAGGAAGACAATATAATTAATTGTATCAAGGAGCGACTTGAGGCCATGGAAACTTGATTTTGTAGAGAGTCGATTCATTTCACCTTCCTAAATCCAAAATACAAAATTTTAAAGAGCACTGCGAAATTATTTCGTAGTGAATGACACTAAAAAATTACTCTGTAGCGACTCGAATAGTGAAATAGAAATGAAGAAATGAAATTGTTTCCTAGCAACTAATACCTTTTTTTTGTATTGTGACTTGGTATCTAAGTCTCCTTGTGGCCTGTTGAATATAAAAAAAATTAGAATCAGAGCAAGAAGATGGATATATGAGTAAGAAGAGCACGCGGTTGAGGAGGTAGACCCATGGGTAATGTAGAACTCAAAGAAGAGGTAAGGAGGCTACACGCTCCTTTAGAGTCCATTGATCAGAATTGGATTAGGACCTAAGGGATGACTCAAATTTCAAAGTGTTCAAAATTGTACCGAACCTGAGTGAACAGATAGATCTCGTCTTCTTGATTCTGGCACTGTGAACGGTTCGAAAAACCGACACCATATGAAGCTGTTATTGCACTTTGAATGGCAAGGTAAAGTGCAAAAATTCACGAGTTTGGTCTTATATGTGGAGGTAAATTCTCTAATGTTACCTAAGGTGGAATTGTATTTAAAAAAAAATATATATATATATATATAATCATATATTACATACATTATAATTTACGCGAAAGGCGTTTTATTATGGGAGTTTCAGTTTAGGACACTGTTCAAATTCGTCATTCCTGACAGAATCTGAACAGGTGTCCCCTCATCCAGTGAAAAATTGACACATCAAAAATTAAAATTATCGCGAGCTCCGTGAGAAAAACCATCCAATCGTGCCACTATGTAACACTTTGAAAGAGCGGCGGAGATAGACAAGAAGAAACCGCAGTCCAAACCGTTTTCACACTCTCATACTTCATCAATTACCACCAATCAATATCCCTTCCATACTTCTATACTTCCATCCTCAGCTCTGTCTAATACCATGAATTTCCCTTCCCTGCAAACACCCCAACAATCCATGTGTGGTTTGGTCATGGGAGGCAAAACATCCCACTTATCCTCCTCCACATCATAAGCTTCTGTAGTCACCAAACGGTTGAGTTGCCCGTCGTACCCGCAACAAAGTAAATACGCCCAATAGAAGAATAGGTTGTATACGCAAATAAGCGGCAAAGATTAGGAATATTAGCTCGAGGCCTCCATTTGGCAGACACAAAATCATAAACATAAATATCTATGGTTTCTCTGTGTTAGTAGCGATCGAATCCGCTTATGAGAACCAGTTTCCCATTCACACAAACACACTTACAGGAGTCTGGAATTCCACCACTGTGGGGAATGTCCAGTGTTAGCCTTTCTGAAATGCCCTCAGCGCGAGGTCAAACACAGTTATGCCAACAACATACGGTCCTTTATTTCCTTTTAGAAGACATAAAATTTGATCGCTCTTTTCAGAGAGTTTTCTTTCAGAATAAAATTTAGGGTCACTCAGCATTTCTTTCTAGCTTCGACACATAGCTTTGAAATTTCTATGCGAGATTTAGGGTACTTTGAGTAAGCAATGTCGAACGAGATCATATGGAAGATTGGTAATTACGACCATCACTGTAGAGATAACCTGAAGCTTCAAACACTGTCTCTTACCCAATTTGTATCGCGATTTTCCAACATATCTCAACATATTTATACTAGGCATCGCCTCTACTACGACCGTTATATATTTTTACAGGAAGGATTCTGTCACCTACCATTTGATCAAAAAGCTTATGCGCCTTTGCAACTCTCTGGAGCCTGCACCATCCATTGATGAGAATATTGTAAGCCATCGGAGTGGACTTGAATCCAGACCTCCGGTGCTGAAAAACACAGTTGCACAGTTGCAAGATGCCCTTTGCCTTCTTTGTAGAGAGCGTCCAGTTGCACAATTGAAAAATGTGCTTTTCCTTCTTTGCAGAGAGCATCCAGAATAATATTGAAAGCATCTCAGTCCGCTTTGTCGCCAAAGTAATCCATCAAATCAAAGATACAAAGGGCAGCTTCGGGCATTCCAGCCCTAGCATATCTCCTCATCAGAATTGCGAAGGTTTGCGATGTAATGAGGTCTTGTTCTCTCATGAGGCCAACTAGAACCCAAGCGGAATCGAACTCGCACATCTTGGTCATCATGTTGATCATCAAATTGAAAGAATTAGTGTTATGCATGAAGCCTAACTGGTTGGCTGCCCATGAGAAGCACCTCAGCATGGGTTTCCATTAATACTCATCCCTCTCCAAAAGCTTCTCTATGAGTTGTGGGTATATTCGAACCCCACATTTTTCAAATTCACTCTCCATGTCATCGCCATTCTCCTTCATGATTTTGCTGATCTTTGCAAGCATGGATTCTTCTTTGCCTTCGGTCAATTTTTTTCCTTCGACGTATTTTTTCACTGTCATGTGCAAATGCTAGTATATAATATAAATATTATATATATTATAATAAATTTTTACTAAAATTAAATCCATACCATATATTTCCAATCCACTTTGTTATAAGCCAAGGCCAAAGGTTATTAAACTCCAAAGTCATATGGAGTCATTTAAATGAATGTTGTTTGTGTATTATCGAAGGTTTTTGGTTTATTAAATTTAAAAGTCCGTGGAGAATTAACAAAGGTTCACCAAATCCGTTGGATCCGTTAGAAAATTTAATGTGCAAAAGAAACGTGGGATGGGAAGCAGGGTCGAGTCTTGAACCCAAGATCTCCGTCCCCATAACACAATGCCTTAACCACCAAGCCACTAGTGGAGATTTTGAAAAGGCGTGGAATTAATTAATCCTTATCCCTTATCCAATGATCGGCAGAGATTAAGCCACTAATTTCAGATTAGTGCGCCATTAACACATTTAAGTGTTGCTTATATGTTAGTTAATATTCAGTTAAGGATGGCGGAGATTCTATAGGCATCCCCAAATTTAGGCAAACTTCCACCTTTAGTGGAGTTAACTGGTAGAGTTCCCAAATTTAGTGGAGAAAATTGATGAAAAATTCATTGTGCTCTATCTTGAGCATCTTTCAACCAAATTAGGAGTGTGAATAGTCAATTTTGACTACCTTGGAAATTATAGAGCCATTGGTGAGGTTTTCAGAGCCAGTTGAGGACTTCTGAGTGTGATTTTGCTTCAGAGAATTTCCAAGGGCCACTAGGGCCACCATAGTCCAGCAAAAGGATGAGGCCTAGCCAGGGCAGCCAGAGACCATTCTCAGCAAACAAATAGTCTATTTTGACTATCTTGAACCTTATGAATCAAACGATGGGGTTCGCAGAAGCTTTTGAAGACTTCTAAAGGCTGAGATGCTTCGAGGAAGTTTTTCAATGAGCTTAGAGCCACAGAGTGCCACCAAGTGTTGGAGGCATAACCAGAGTAACCAGAGGCCTTTTTCAGCAAGTGAATAGTCTATTTTTACTATTTTGGACATTATGAATCCATTGGAGGGATTTTTAGAGTCATTTGGGGACTTCTAGAGCCAAAGAAGCCACAAGGAATATTTGGGGAGCTTAGGGACGACAGGAGTTGGAGGACTAGATTGGGAAGCCATAGCTCATTTGGAGAAATTGAACAATCTATTTTGGGTGACTAATATATGCTAGAGATAGTAGAAAAGGTTTCAGGGATATAAAATTACTTCTAATGGATTTATTGCCATAGAGAAGCTCAGAGAAGCTTAAGGGCACCAACAAAAGATGTCAAGTCAAAGGGAGCCTAGGTGCATTTGCATAGACTTAGCAATCATTTTAGGGGTATGATGGTATTATAAACTCATTGGTATAGTTCAAACAACCATTGGAGTTAAGTAGAAACTTGTAAAATAAATTTTCCATCATAATCCCAAAGAGCCAAGTCAATTGACAAAGGCTCAAGGAGACGTAGCCCACAACATTTGGGTGAAGTCCTTTATTAAATTTGATGTTATGTGTTGATGATTCATTTTCTGTAATTTATGATTGTTGTACATGCATTTAATCAGAAAAAACAAATGTTTAAAGCCTCACACATAAAGACTTAAAACAGTTAAAACACATACACCTGATTCAAGTATGCAATTCTGCACAAGCATGTATAAGCTGTATAAGCAAGATATTGAATTTGATTTAATTGAGTGGGAGGTGCTTGCATAGGATAACAAGTCAACCACACATTTCAGATCAGGTTGGTATCATATGACTAGGTTGCTTTCTTAACAGAGCATAAGGTTTCTTGCTTGCTTGTTTGACCTGAAAAGTGTTTAAACAGTGCAAAGAATTTAACTATTTTCAAATTGATTGATGCGTACAAGTTTGAGTTTGCTAGAGGTGAAGGCGAGCTACTGCTAACTAAGTCCAGAAGAGAACAAGAAGGAAGAAGGTTGAAAGCATTATCCTTACCCAAAGGACCTCAAGGAAACCCTTGAAGCACAAGAGGGATTATTTGCAAAAGATGCTGCTTGAAGAAGAGATACAAGCTGTAGAAAATAGCTTGAATCTACAGCCATATTGTTTATAAGATTTATTAATTATTTTTGAAGATTTTTGAATTGTTGTTGAAGTTCTTTAATCTATTTACATAATGATGACACCTTCTTCAAGTGAGGTTTCAAAATCCTCCTCCTTTACAAAACTCTTTGATGAAGAGATGAAATGGTACTTCTACATCTTGAAGGATATGGTGCAAAGTCTGTATGAAGATGGAAGGGAAAGCACCAGACTTCATGAGAAATTTGTTGCGATCAAGAAAGAGAAAGAATGAATTCTTCAAACAATGCATGAGATGGAGATGAAGCTCCATCATGCCCAAGAGGTGTTAACCAAGAACATGCTTGAAGCAGAGGTAAATCACTCAAATTTTTCTTCAATTTCCTCTTCAGATAGATGTGTAGGTTCATTTGAAAAACAAACTAGAGGTATAGGGTCCAAATTGATGTTAAAAATGGGCTATGAAGGCAAGTGTCTAGGAAAACATGCACAAGACATGATTAAGCCTATTATGGTTGAGGAAAGGCCTAAGAAGTTTGGTCTAGGCTATGTTCAACCTTATGGTGAAAACTCTATAGCCATGAGGGCACTTGAGACAACTCCAAGAAAAACTTTTGTTGCAAGTTCAAAACCACAAACATTTCAAATTGTATTGAAGATGACTGCCATTATTTGAAGCCTATGTTGCAGCAATATGTTTGTATATATGCAGCTTATGGCAAGCAATAAATTTCTGATAGCTATCAAGGCATGAACACTGATGTTGGTCTTCAAAAGAGAGCTGGAACCTCTAAAATTTCATCTCCTCAAGAAGGTAAAAAAGATGGACATACAAAGCAACATTCGAGGTATAATTCTTCCCATAGTCAAGTTGTTTATGATTATGTTAAGCATGAAAAATCTGCATGCATGAATGGAAGAAAGAGTTTTTGTTCCTATTATGGTTTGTGTAACCATGAAGTTTCAAGATGCTGGAAGAGAATTAAGGCATACAAGAAATAGTCAAAACGAAGGAAACTTGAACAAAAGATGCAAAAGACTCACACACATTACCAAAATAGGGACATTTCATTGCCCAATGTTGGACATTGCATCCAACCAATCATCCCAAGCATTTGAAGTAAGAGGATAAAAAGACTGGCGAAAATGGAACCAAAGATTCCATCATCGAGGTGAGTCCAGATGATTCACATGAATAAGATTTTGAGCAAGAAAAATTTCCATGGAAGTGGCTTGGGAAGAAGTGGTTTGACTTAGCGACCCAGTAAGACATACATTCATTTGTACATATGCATATTTCAGTCATGTATGCATGTATTTTTGTTGAAAACTTACGTTTGTATGAGCCACCTTTGATCGATGATCAAGGAAATGATGTTCAAATACCTTTTATTGAAGATTTCTCACCAGAAATTTTTTGATGAGCTCAAAGAAGATACAATTCTTGATATGAGGACAAGAGTATCAAAGAGGGGAAGTATTGACTACCTTCGAGTTGGGGCTCAAAGGCACTAAGCCAAGCAAGGTAAAGTGTATGGAGGTTGGAAAGGTGAGGGAGTTGTACTCTCATCTGCTGAACAGTTAATCAAGTCTTTTGGGGTCCAAAAGATTCCCAATGGGGAGGAGTGATCAGAATCGGATCAGGACCTAAGGGATAGCTCAAATTTCAAAGTGTTCAAAAGTGTTTCGAACCTAATTTACCAGATAGATCTCATTTTCATGATTCTTGCGCCATGAACGGTTCGAAAAATCGACACCGTATGAAGAAGTTATGGCACTTTGAATGTCGAGGTAAACTGAAAAAATTCGCGAGTTTAGTCTTATATGTGGGGGTAAATTTTCTAATGTTGCCTAAGGTGGAATTGTATTTTTTTTTAATATATATATATTCTTTAATCATATTATATATATTATAATATATAATATATATTATTATTATATTATAATTAAGTTTTACTAAAATTAAATCCAAACCATATATTTCCAATCCGCTTTGTTATAAGCCAATGTTGAAGGTTATTAAACTCCAAAGTTATATGGAGTCATTTAAATGAATGTGGTTCATGGATTATCGAAGGTTTTTGGTTTATTAAATTTAAAAGCTCATGCGAAATTAACAAAGGTTCACCAAATCCATTAGATCCATTGGAATATTTAATGTGCAAAATAAAAATGGTATGGGGAGCGCGATCAGGTCTTGAACTCAGGACCACTGCTCCCATAATCCAATTCCTTAACCACCAAGCCACCGGTGGAGATTTTGAAAAGGCATGGAATGAATTAATACTTATCCCTTATGCAGTGGTCGACAGAGATTAAGCCACTAATTTCAAATTAGTGTGCCATTAACACATTTAAGTGTTGCTTATCTGTTAGTTAATATTTAGTTAAGGATGGCGGAGACTCTGGAGGTGTCCCCAAATTTAGGTGGACTTCCACTTTTAGTGGAGTTAACTGGTAGAGTTCCCATATTTAGTGGAGAAAATTGGGGAAAATTTGATTGTGCTCTATCTTGAGCATCTTTCAACCAAAATAGGAGTGTGAATAGTCAATTTTGACTATATTGTACATTCTAGAACCATTGGTGAGGTTTGAAGAGCGAGCTGAGGACTTATGAGCGTGAATTGTCTTTAGAGAAGTTCCAACGACCACTAGGGCCACCAGGAGCCAATAGGAGAATGAGGCCTAGCCAGGGCAGCCAGAGACCATTCTCAGCAACCCAATAGTCTATTATAACTATATTGAACCTTATAAATCCAATGATGGGGTTTTTAGAAGTTTTCGAAGACTTCTAAATGTCGAAAATCTTTAGGAAATGTTTTAGTGAGCCCAGAGCCATAGGGTACCACCAGGTGTTGGAGGCGTAACTAGAGCAGCCAGAGGCCTTTTTCAGCAAGTGTATAGTCTATTCTTATTATTTTGGACATTTGAAATCCATTGGAGGTATTTTCAGAGTCATTTGTAAACTTTTAGAGCTAAATAATCCACAAGGAAGTTTCAGGGAGCCGAGGGCCAACAGGGGTTGGAGGCCTAGATTGGGAAGCCAAAGCTCATTTGGAGAAAATGAAGAGTCTGTTTTGGATAACAGATATATGATGGAGATAGTAGATAATTTTTCAGGGATAGAAAAGGACTTCTAAGGGATCTAGTGCCACAAAGAAGCTCAAAGAAGCTTAAGGGCACCGACAGAAGAGGTCAAGTCAAAGGGAGCCTAGGTCCATTTCCAAATATGTAGCAGTCATTTCAGGGGTATGATGGTATTCTAAACCCATTGGTACAGTTCAAAAAACCATTGGAGTTAAGTAGAAACTTGTAAAAGAAATTTTCCATCATAATCCCAAAGAGCCAAGTCAATTGACAAAGGCTCAAGGAGACGTTGCCCACGACATTTAGGTGAACTCCTTTATTAAATTTGTTGTTATGTGTTGATGATTCATTTGCTGCAATTTATGCTTGTTTTACATGCTTTTAATCAGAAAAAACAAATGTTTAAAGCCTCGCACATAAAGACTTAAAACATTTAAAACACATACACCTGATTCAAGTATGTAATTCCACACATGCATGTATAAGTTGTATAAGCAAGATCTTAAATTTGTTTTAATTGAGTTGGAGTTTCTTGCATAGCATACCAAGTCAACCACCCATTTCATATTAGCCATGGAGGTAGGAAGACAATGAGAACCTGAGATTGAAGATATCAGTGAACCTGAAGAAGTAGTTGATAAAGAAGGAGCAGCACATGCCGAGGAATCTCCAGAAGTCATGTTATTGAGATCATTGTTAGGCTCAATTTCAAGACCAAAACCTGAATTATATACCTATGATGGTATCGTAATAGTCGTAAATTTGTTTGAATCAATGAGTTAGATAAGTATTTTGAATATGAAGATTTGGATGATGACAAAAGGATGAAGTTTGCAGTAACAAGGTTGAAGGGTGACTTTTCACTATGGTGGGACAATGTGCAGACTAAAAGGAGGAAGAGCAATAAGACATTCATCAAAATATGGGACAGAATGGTGGAAAAGATGATCCGGATTTATGCAGGAACGCAACAGAATAAACATATAAACATAAATACAGAGATGCAGCGGAAATAACACTTCATTTCATTAATATCAACGAACTGAATTTTGCTTACAGACAGAATGGAAATAAATCTAGCTAGGGCGCTGGTAGCTATCTCTGAGAAGAGATGTGGCGGCTACAGGCCTCTGAACATTGTTACAATGAGGCTCAAGGGCCTATTTATCATTTAGAAACAATGGGAAATCCTAAACAGCCAAAACCCTAACCCTAGGAGATGAAGCGCCAAAACTATGGGCCCCGTTTGGGTAAATTGGTGTTTCAACTTCCCAGAGGCGTAACTTTGGCATACGATCTCCGTTTGACGCGTACCATACCTCGTTAGAAAGATCTATCCGAGGACTACAAATTTGGAATGGGCAACATCGGTCTATGGACCCATGTTGCCCTCCGTTTTCCCAAAAAACGTCGTTTAGGGCCTCAAAACGGCTCCGGAAGTTTAGGACCCGAAAAACTGCTAAAAATAGTAAACTGTGCCGAAACTGAAAAACTAAAATAGACAATGGTGGAGCCCCAAGTGGAATAGGTGGGTGACCACCAATATCCACCTGGATCATTCCTCCCCCCTTAGGAAGCAATGGTCCCCATTGCGTTAAGTTCCTCCATGAGATGAGGAAATTCCTGCTGAACTTGGTCCCTGGTGAACCACTTTCCTTGGTGCAGGAGTTGGCCAGCTTTGACAACCCGATATAGTTGGATCTTCTGCTGGCGAGTGTTCTTGATTTGCATGTCCATGATGCAATCTGTGGTGGCTTGTTCCATGCAGTCTGGATTTAACTCAGTTGGTGTGAGTTGTTCTGCAATGTCCGAGGTGTCCAGTAGAGGTGGGAAGTAAGGACGAAGGCGATCCACATTGAAGACTGGGTGCAGACCAAGGAATGGTGGAATACTGAGCTCGAATGCATTGTTCCCTACAGCCTTGGTGATGGTGTACGGCCCGTATCGGAGCGGGTGAAGCTTGCGGTGGGGTCCAGTGAGGCGCTCCTTCTGCAAATGTAGCCATACTTTGTCACCCACCTGGAAGTTGTGTGGCACCCGGTGTTGATCATGGCATTGCTTGTACTTGGCATTGGCTCTGTCCAATATATCATGAACCTGTTGGCAGATGTGTTGAATGCGCTCGATGAAGCTACTTGCTTTGTCAACTTCAGACTGGACATGAGCTGAATCGGCCTGAGCAGCTGCAAACGGCATGGCTATGTCAATGGGACATAGTGGCTGGAATCCCAAGCCCACTTGAAAGGGGCTATGGCCAATTGAACTGTGGAGAGCCCGGTTATAACTGTGTTGTACATAGGGGAGGCTCTCGTCCCATGTGCGTGGATGCTTTGAGTTGTACATGCGCAGAATGTGTACAATCATTCTGTTGACGACCTCTGTCTGGCCATCTGTTTAGGGATGGAAAGCTGTGGACTTGGTGAGCTTTGTGTCCATCATTGACCAGAGGTTGGACCAAAATGTGCTGAGGAACCTGCTATCTCTATCTGATATGATAGACTCTGGGATCCCAAAGTGCACCCATACTCGTTCAAAGAAGAGTTTAGCAGTAGCTTCTGCTGTGATATTCTTCTTACAGGCCGCCATAATGGCCATCTTCGAGAATCTGTCAACGACCACGAAAACACAGTCATTGCCATTCTTAGTAGAGGGCAGCCCCGACATGTAATCCATGGAGATGGATTCCCAAGGTCGACTAGGGGTAGGTAGTGGAGTATATAGGCCTTGCTTCTTGATGGTCGGTTTAGCAATGGCACAAGCAGTGCAGGATCTGATGTGCTTCTTGACATCCTTTCGAAGGTTCGGCCAATAGAAATACTTCTGTAGTATTGCTACTGTTTTCTCGACCCCGAAATGTCCAGCGACTCGACTGTAGTGTGCTTCCCATATCATCTTGGCACGCTCGCTTGAAGGAACACAAAGGTGTCCCAGGTGACATAAAAGTGCATCTTGGAGGTGAAAATTTGGAACTTGCGTGCCCCCAAGAGTGCCTTGTAAGTGTGGCCGAATTCTGGGTCACTCTCATAGAGAAGCGGCCAATCATAAGTCTCGTGCCCACAAGAGTTGAGCACGGTGGTGAGCGCCACAATCGGTGGTCGGCTGAGGCAGTCTGCAAAATTATTGGTGCTACCCTTCTTGTACTTGATGTTCAATTGAAACTGTTGCAGATATGTGGACCACTTTTGATGGCGATCATTCTGCAACTTCCCTTGTGTCTGTATGAACTACAAGGGCCGGTGGTCTGTGTGGATGATTGTTTCCTTCCCAAAAATGTAATGCTTCCATTGTCGACAGGCTTGCACAATGGAATACATTTCTTTGTCATAGGTGGGATACTTGCGAACTGTCTCAGACAATGTCTCACTGTGATATGCCACTGGATGTCCCTGTTGAGTAAGAACTGCCCCAATAGCATAGTCAGAGGCATCTGTCTCGATCTCAAATGGCTATTGCAAGTCTGGTAAAGTGAGCACTAGGGCAGAACAGAGGCGGTTTTTCAGTTCTGTGAACGCCTTCTGTTGAGGTTCCGACCAAAAAAAATTTTCTCTCGCTCCTCCCTTGGTGACTTGACTCAAGGGCCAAGTGATATGAGAGAATCCCAACACGAACCTCCGATAGAAATTAGCAAGACCCAGAAAGCTGCGAAGCTCTGTTATAGTGGTTGGGGCTGGCCAATATCGAATGACTTGGATCTTGGCTGGATCCACATGCACCCCCCTTTCATCAATAATGTATCCCAGATATTGAACCTGGGTCATGCCAAAAGTGCACTTCTCCAAATTGGCACACAACTTTTGTTGCCGCAGTGTTTGGAGGACTTGTCGGATGTGGTGAAGGTGCTCTTCCCAAGTCTGGCTGAAGATCAGAATATCATCCAAGTACACCACTACAAATGAGTTGGTGAATGGCCGCAAGATGTCATCCATCATCCTCATGAAGGTGGCGGAGCATTTGTCAACCCGAAAGGCATGACCAACCATTCGAAAAGGCCTTCCTTGGCTTTGAAGGCAGTCTTCCACACATCGGAGGGTTCAATTGGTACCTGGTGATACCCAGACTTCAGGTCGATCTTGCTGAAATATTTTTCACCTTTGAGTTTGTCCAGAAGGTCATCAATCCGTGGGATTGGGTACCTATTCCGGACAGTGATCTTGTTCAGCGCCCGATAGTCAATACAGAGTCTCCACGTTCCATCCTTCTTCTGTACCAACACGATCGGGCTCCCACAGGGCGATGAACTTGGTCTGATGTGACCTTTCTGCAACAGCTCCTGAATCTGCCTCTTGATTTCATCATTCTCCAGAACAAAGCGCCGATAGATCGGTCCATTAGGTAGCGGCGCACCGGGGGTCAGATCAATCGGGTGCTTGACCTGACAGTGCAGAGGAACCCCTGTGTGTGAGGTGAATATGTCCCCGTACTCCTCCACAACCTTATCCATTTGTTGTTGTTGTGCAGAGGAGCCCTGTCTGGAGGTCGTGGCCACAGTCTTCTTCTTTCCCTGGGGGCGGATCATCAGGAAAACGAATTTCCTGGTTTGGGAAATGAGCTTACTGCATTGTTTTGCGGTAACCAAAGAGATAGCGGCAGGAGGTGGTACCTCTGGTATCCTGTACAACTTATTTCCCAAAGTAACAATAACAGCACGAGGTCGAGACTCATACACAGCATGACGCTTCCACAAGTATGGTTGTCATAATAATACATCAGAAACATCAATAGGAGCAACGTCACATAATACCTCATCCGTGAAGGGCTTGATGCTATAGGGAAGGCGGCACTGCTGGCTGACGCGGAGATCTCGTCCTTGGTGAAGCTACCCGATGGTGTATGGATGTGGGTGAGCTGTGGTCGGCAAGCCCAACCGCTTCACGGCGTCTGCTGAAATGAGGTTCTTTTGGCTCCCATTGTCGACAATGAGCTGTACAGGGGAGCCCTTTACCCACATCTGGGAGTGGAAGAGACGTTCCTCCTCCTCTGGATCTTCCGGTTCCTCCTTCTGGACCTTTGTAGTGGCAACGGTGGCGTTGGGCTCCGCATCAATAATCTGTTTCCCTTTTTCATTCCCCTTTTCAGGTTCTGATTCGGAGTCGGAGCATGCATCTGACTCAGAAGCCCTCATCTCGGCCACTAGCGACTGCTTGGCCCGACACTCCCTTGTGTTGTGAGTGGAGCTCTTATGGAACTCACACCACTTTCCCGTGTCCTTCTTTGGCTTTGCGGTGCTGTTCTTTTCTTGTGGCTTCGATGAGTTGTCTTTAGCCGCCATGCCTTGGCTTGGTCCTTTGTTCTGCGGTTTGGAAGCACCTTTCCCTTGCTTTTGATTCACAGATCCAAAGTCTCGCTTCTTCTGCTTGAATTTCTGCTCAATCTTGGCAGCATACCGGTATGTCGTACCAAGCGAGGAGATGTCGAGGAACTCCATTTCCTCCTTAATGTATCTGTGCAGACAGCTGCGATACTTTAGCACCAAATGTTTCTCTGAATCTTTGATACCCAACTTTGTGCGCAGGGTATGGAACAGATTCGTCAGCTCGTGCACATCTTGATCCCTTTGTTGTCGCAGCGTGGTCCATTGTATGTACTTGTCCTCATAGCTCCCCACGGAATAGTACTGTTCCTTGACGGCGTCTCGGAAAGAATTCCAAGTTGGTACGGCCGAGAACAGAGAGGGTTCTGTCTGGTCCTTGTTCTCACAGTAGGTTTCCCACCAGTCCTTAACATGGGGGGTAGCTTTGAGGAGTGCAAAAATAATCTTCTCCCGGTCTGAAAAGTCATGAACCGAGAAATATTCTTCTAACAGATTCAACCATTTATCTACAGCATCTGCGTCTATTTGACCCTCAAATATGGGAATGTCAAAATTTACTTGTACCTTAAAAGGAGTCACGCCTCTAGAGTGGCTGCTGGATGCAGATGCGCCGCCGGTGGGTAGTCGTTGAAGGATCTGAGCAAAGTTATCCATCATCACGTTCCTTTGTCTTTCGAGGGCCTCCTCGAGCAATATTTTGATAGGATCTCCTGCTCCCTCATCTTTCTTTTCGTCCCCCATGGGCGTCCGTCGAGGTTTGCGAGGCTGATCTTGCAAAGGTTCCACCAGATCAAGCCCTAGCCCCTTATGCCCCGACCTCGTTGGGGACATGCAAAGAAGGATCGAGAAAAAGCAGACCGCTCTGATACCACTGATCCGGATTTATGCAGGAACGCAACAGAATAAACATATAAACATAAATACATAGATGCAGCGGAAATAACACTTCATTTCATTAATATCAACGAACTGAATTTTGCTTACAGACAGAATGGAAATAAAACTAGCTAGGGCGCTGGTAGCTATCTCTGAGAAGAGATGTGGCGGCTACAGGCCTCTGAACTGTGTTACAATGAGGCTCGAGGGCCTATTTATCATTTAGAAACAATGGGAAATCCTAGCTTGGTAAAACCTAACCCTAGGAGATGAACGCCAAAACTATGAATGGATTTGGGTAAATTGGTGTTTCAACTTCCCGGGGCGTAACTTTGGCATACGATCTGTTTGTGCGGCTGCCATACCTGGGTGAAAGATCTGTCAGGGACTACAAATTTGGAGCAGACGACATCGGTCCATGGACCCATGATGCCCTCCGTTTTCCCAAAAAACGTCGTTTAGGGCCTCAAAATGGTTCCGGAAGTTTAGGACCCGAAAAACTGCTAAAAATAGTAAACTGTGCCGAAACTGAAAAACTAAAATAGACAATGGTGGAGCCCCAAGTGGAATAGGCGGGTGACCACCAATATCCACCTGGATCAAAAGATGAATAATAATTTCTTACCAAAATATTACCAGTTATCTCTTTACAGGCACATGCAAAACCTAAAGAAAAGGTCACTAACAATAAAATAATATACCGATGAAGTTTACATAGTTGACTTGAGCATTGGTTATGTGGAAGAAACAACAAAAAATATAGCAATGTATATTAATGTCTTAAGAATAGATATTCTAGATGAAATCGACATGCTTTATCTAAGGACCATGGAAGAAGCATACCAATATTCCTTAAAGGAATAAGAAAAGATAACAAGAAAGCAGAACTCGAGTAGAGGGAATGGTTTTTCTAGAGGGAAAGGATAATCAGATGGAAGAGGAAAGCTTCCAACTCAAAATAATTATGCAGATGGCTCAAAATATCAAGGGTAGCCACATAAAGAAGGCGTCACCAAAGGAGGGAGGCCTTACCAAAGATGTAGAGGAATAGGTAGAGAGATTGATTATTGGTTCTACATATGTGGAAAAACGGGTCAGAGATATGTTGAGTGCCCAAAGAATTAGAATGGCGGACAACATTTTGGACATATAGTTTAGTCAAAAGCAGCAAAAGTGCAAGAACCTAAGGAAAAAAATATGCCGCAAACCAAAGAGACGCTGATAATGAATAAAGTCTTGTTCAATCCATCCAAAGAAACTATTGAACTAGCCCATATAAGATGATTATTTATGACTATGTGTAAGGAAAAAGGGAAGTGTTTAAAGGTAGTCATTTACAATGGAAACATTGATAATCTTGTATCCTTAAAATGGTGGAAAAACTAGGATTGGAGAGGATTAAAAATCCAACACCATATAAAGTATCATGGCTACAAAAAGGACACCAATTGCTAGTGAATGAACAAAGTGAAGTTGATTTCCAGATACGAAGATATAAGGACACGGTAATGTGTGATATAATTCCAATGGATGCCTACCACATCCTTTTGGGTCGACCATGGCAGTTCGACAGGAAAGTGATATATGATGGAGAGAGAAATTGCTACAAGTTTGAAAAATATGGCATAAAACATACCCTTGTACCTTTGAAGGAAGGAAGTACAACTGAGGCAATAATCCCCAAGGCACCGTTGTTAAGTGGTAAAGAAATTTTTAAACAAATGGAGAAATATGAGGTCATCTATGCGGTAATATGCAAACCAAAGGTAATACTTATGCATAATGAAATTGTATATTTACGTATTGAGATTCAAGAAATGTCGCCTGAATTTAATGAGATCATAGTAGATGATTTTCCAAGCGAGTTCCCACCCAAAATATGCATCAACCACCATATATATTTGATACTAGGAGAAAGCCTTCCAACTAAGGCTACATACTAAATTCCACCCAAGGAAAATGAAGAAATAAGGAAATATGTTCAACAAATGTTGGACAAAGGGTTGATAAGAGGGAGCATGAGTTGACGCACTTTTCCTACTGTACTAAGTCCAAAGAAGGATTGAAAGTGGAGGATGTGTACAGATTACAGAGTAATCAACAAGATCATGACTATATATATATTTCCCTTGGAACATATGGATGATATGATGGACTGTTTGAGTGGATCAACTTACTTCTCAAATATTGATTTGAAAATTTGTTACCATCAAATCTAGACCAGAGAATGGGGACAAGCAGAAGACAACTTTCAAGGATAAGGATAGGTTGTATGAGTGGTTGGTCATGCCATTTGTACTGAAAAATTCACCCAATACATTTATGTGATTGATGAATGATGTCTTGAAGGAGTCGATTGGTAATTTTTTCATTGTCTACTTAGATGATAATTTAATTGTAAAAAAAATAAAGAATAGCACCTCATAAATGTGAGATATGTTCTGTAATGATTTCAGTAATAAAAGTTGTTAATTAACCTAAAAAATGTACATTTATGAAACATGATTTAGCATACTTAGGTTTTGTCATTACCAAAGATGGACTGAAAATGAATCTAGAGAAAATAGAGGCAATTGTGAATTTGCCTTGACCCAAGAGAATTTTCAAAGTTATAAGTTTCCATGGATTAGCGAGCTTATATCAGAAGTTTACCAAGAAATTGAGTGGTATTTTTTCTCCTCTCATAGATACAATCAAGGACAAACCACAAGGGCTTCACTGTGGGAGCAATACCATAACACGTGGGTTCACATTTGGGGATATATAATGAGGAAAAAATGACATAATATATTGGGGGATATATAGGGGGTAATTGGTTTTTATATTGGCGGGTATAAAAATGGACATAAAAGTTAATGAAAAAATATAAAGGGGTATTAAAAATGTTAATGAAAAAAATAGATACATGTACAATATATAGTGAAAGTAGGGGCTTTTTAAATTGGGAAGGTGTATTGGGCTTATATTGGTAGGGGGTTAAATAATGTGATTTTTAGAGGTATTTTCCAATATGTACTCAAATTAAGGGTATTGTTTAATATGTTATGATCACACGTCATATGTTAAAGGTTCATTGAGTGAAGCCCCCATGGGACAAACAACCATTTTTTTGGATAGCAGCAGCAGAGAAAAGTTTCTAGCTATTGAAGAAGAAGATCACCAAGAAACTAGTGTTAATTTGTCTTTCCTCCTCTTCCTTTCCCACAAATTGATGTCAAAACCGAGTCCAGAAATTTCAAAAGCATGTGTGTATCGGAGAGGTGTGCAGCCCTAGTGTGCAGAAAACATTACTAGTTTATTATCTGTTGAGGTGTTGTAAGCAGCCACGCGTCTTATAAATGATATTGATGATTTTAATCGATGTTTTTTTAAACCTAAATTTTTAATGGTTTTTTTGAAAAATGTAAATTTTATGATATTGTATTAGCATCACTCGATGTAATGAGTGATAAGTGGATTATTCAAAAATCATAAAAGATTAGTTAATTACTACTATATATCATGAAAATCGTCATAAATGAATTACTTACTTAAAGTAATTAAATCTCAAAAATGATATCTAATATAATTCACTGTGAAAACCTCTCATGCTTAAATATATATAATGAGCGTAAATTAATTAATTTATGTGAAATAATTTTTATAAAATTTTAAGTTGAAATTTTATGGAAAAAAAATTTTGGTAAAAATTAAGTGTGAAAAATAAAAATTGTTTGAAATAACTTCTGAGATTTATTAAGTTTTTTTATCACAATATATTGCAATTAAATAATCTCCATCAAAAAATGTTATCAAGTCTCACAATATTTTAATGAAAACTCCATCGAATCTAAAACAATCTTAATAATAACTCCATCTTAATAATAACTCCATCAAATCTTAAAAAAAAAAAAAAAAAAAACTTAGTAACATCTTACAATATAAAACATATTGAAATTGATACTAATCTTAATGTAAAAACAACACAATATAAATATATTTTGCTTTTATAAATATTAAAATATTTATAAAAAAATTTAGCACCGCTCATAATGATGCACAATAATTGTGAACACTAAGCTAGATTCTTCCCACAAAATCAAGACCAGGGTCTATTCTAGTGAAATGTCTTACATTAAAAGTGATGAGCAATTTGTACTTATCGGATTCTCCTTATCGTAATGTTGTCACGTAGAGATGGAGACCGCAATAGCACAACGAGAACCATCTACCTTGCACTTTCATTAGTTTTATTTTTTTAAATGACTTTGACCTCATTTGTCATGTTACGTTACGTTAAAAGAAAAAATGAAAATTGTTTGAAGTAAATTTGGAAATATGGATTTTCTTATTTTTAATGATTTAGTTTTTTTAAGAATCAAATGGGTTTTTAATAAACGAACCGAATCAATATTTTAAATTGTTTTGGAGTATTGGAATTGTATAAATTATATAATTTGAAATTATAATTTATAATTTAATTATTTTTATCTAATTTCAAAGAAAATTAATTAGAAAAATATGTTTCAAAAAATATAAATATACCTCAAAATCTTAACACAAATTTAGATATTTATTTTGTGATTTTAAATTTGTGATTTCATTTCTTATTGAGAGGATGCTTTTTTTGTTATTTAAAATTTGTTTTTATTATATAAATGGATTTTAACACTAATTTTTTTTTGTTTAGTTGGGTTGTATAGATTATATATGAGCAAAAAAATAACGTTCTTAAAAAAAACTAAAACATTAAAGAATAGAAATATGAATTATGGAAAAAATGTTAACATTAAAATCTTAGCACACATTTACATATCTAATATGCAATTTTAATTTTTTTATCTCACTTCATATTGAGAGCTAGCATGGAACATTGACGCTAACATTGCGACTATACTCACTTAAGATTTTACAAGGCTCAAAGCCGATACAATAACAATCTACTAACAAGTTTACAATGACGGAAGCCAATACAATTACAATATAATGCAGGTGCATAAGCTGAGCACAAATCTTGATGAATACTGAACAAAACTTGCCAATGTGATGGGATGGTCACAATGTGGTAATGTTGAGGGGAAAACCTTTGTTTATAATTTTTTAATTTTTAATGTACAAGAACTTTTGATTTTTTTTTAATAATTGGAGTTATTTTTTGTTGTAAATATGAATTTATAGTTTCCTTCTTTTTTTTTAGAGAAGATGAAATGATTGACATCATGTGACTTTTGGTTGTCACATGTTAGTTTTTCTTTTTAAAGAGATCGATTGCCTCGAAGTTAAGAAGAAGAGGAGAAGGTAGGACTCGTTGCTTTCTCTATGAAATTATAGGCTTGTAGGTTGTAAATCGTTGTAATTTCCTTTTTTTGTGAATGAAATAATTGAATGTCCAATGGGACTATATGTTGGTGTGGTTTTGAATTGAATCGAAGTCCATTGTTTGAATCAAATCGATGTCTTCTTATGACCTTTTGTTAATTGTAATTTAATTCCTGTGCGTTGTTTATCTTTAAAATTTTGTACTTGCTCAATCAAATTACATTAATAATCTAAGCATTGAAGCCTTACTCATTGTGTTTTGTTCATATATTTTGTGTATTCTGTTGAAATGGTCTCATAACCCAGAGAGGAAAGTGCCACAATGTTCAGGAGTGGGAACATGAGATATTTGTAGTGAATTGAGCATTGAATCAGAGTACCCTATTATGAATTGTGTGACGTCCTTTAGATTGGATTTATGACCATGAATGTGAGCTAGTATGCTAACCTTAACGAAGAAAGGAAGGCAATATAATTAATTGTATCAAGGAGCGACTTGAGGCCATGGAAACTTGATTTTGTAGAGAGTCGATTCATTTCACCTTCCTAAATCCAAAATACAAAATTTTAAAGAGCACTGCGAAATTATTTCGTAGTGAATGACACTACAAAATTACTCTGTAGCGAATCGAATAGTGAAATAGAAATGAAGAAATGAAATTGTTTCCTAGCAACTAATACCTTTTTTTTGTATTGTGACTTGGTATCTAAGTCTCCTTGTGGCCTGTTGAATATAAAAAAAATTAGAATCAGAGCAAGAAGATGGATATATGAGTAAGAAGAGCACGCGGTTGAGGAGGTAGACCCATGGGTAATGTAGAACTCAAAGAAGAGGTAAGGAGGCTACACGCTCCTTTAGAGTCCATTGATCAGAATTGGATTAGGACCTAAGGGATGACTCAAATTTCAAAGTGTTCAAAATTGTACCGAACCTGAGTGAACAGATAGATCTCGTCTTCTTGATTCTGGCACTGTGAACGGTTCGAAAAACCGACACCATATGAAGCTGTTATTGCACTTTGAATGGCAAGGTAAAGTGCAAAAATTCACGAGTTTGGTCTTATATGTGGAGGTAAATTCTCTAATGTTACCTAAGGTGGAATTGTATTTAAAAAAAAAAAAAATATATATATATATATATATATATATATAATCATATATTACATACATTATAATTTACGCGAAAGGCGTTTTATTATGGGAGTTTCAGTTTAGGACACTGTTCAAATTCGTCATTCCTGACAGAATCTGAACAGGTGTCCCCTCATCCAGTGAAAAATTGACACGTCAGAAATTAAAATTATCGCGAGCTCCGTGAGGAAAACCATCCAATCGTGCCACTATGTAACACTCTGAAAGAGCGGCGGAGATAGATAAGAAGCAACTGCAGTCCAAACGTTTTTCACACTCTCATACTTCATCACTTACCACCAATCAATATCCCTTCCATACTTCTATACTTCCATCCTCAGCTCTGCCTAATACCATGAATTTCCCTTCCCTGCAAACACCCCAACAATCCATGTGTGGTTCGGTCATGGGAGGCAAAACATCCCACTTATCCTCCTCCACATCATAAGCTTTTGTAGTCACCAAACAGTTGAGTTGCCCGTCATACTCGCAACAAAGTAAATACGCCCAATAGAAGAATAGGCTGTATACGCGAATAAGCTGCAAAGATTAGGAATATTAGCTCGAGGCCTCCATTTGGCAGACACAAAATCATAAACATAAATATTTATGGTTTCTCTGTGTTAGTAGCGATCGAATCTGCCTATGAGAACCAATTTCCCATTCACACAAACACACTTACAGGAGTCTGGAATTCCACCACTGTGGGGAATGTCCAGTGTTAGCCTTTCTGAAATGCCCTCAACGCGAGGTCAAACACGGATATGCCAACAACATACGGTCCTTTATTTCCTTTCAGAAGACATAAAATTTGATCGCTCTTTTCAGAGAGTTTTCTTTCAGAATAAAATTTAGGGTCACTCAGCATTGCTTTCTAGCTTCGACACACAGCTTTGAGATTTCTGTGCGAGATTTAGGGTACTTTGAGTAAGCAATGTCGAACGAGATCATATGGAAGATTGGTAATTGCGACCATCACTGTAGAGATAACCTGAAGCTTCAAACACTGTCTCTTACCCAATTTGTATCCCGATTTTCCAACATATCTCAACATATTTGTACTGGGCATCGCCTCTACTACGACCGTTATATATTTTTACAGGAAGGATTCTGTCACCTACCATTTGATCAAAAAGCTTATGCGCCTTTGCAACTCTCCAGAGCCTGCACCATCCATTGATGAGAATATTGTAAGCCATCGGAGTGGACTTGAATCCAGACCTCCGGTGCTGAAAAACACAGTTGCACAGTTGCAAGATGCCCTTTGCCTTCTTTGTAGAGAGCGTCCAGTTGCACAATTGAAAAATGTGCTTTTCCTTCTTTGCAGAGAGCGTCCAGAATAATATTGAAAGCATCTCAGTTCGCTTTGTCGCCAAAGTAATCCATCAAATCAAAGATACAAAGGTCAGCTTCGGGCATTCGAGCCCTAGCATATCTCCTCATCAGAATTGCGAAGGTTTACGATGTAATGAGGCCTTGTTCTCTCATGAGGCCAACTAGAACCCAAGCGGAATCCAACTCGCGCATCTTGGTCATCATGTTGATCATCAAATTGAAAGAATTAGTGTTATGCATGAAGCCTAACTGGTTGGTTGCCCATGAGAAGCACCTCAGCATGGGTTTCCATGAATACTCAGCCCTCTCCAAAAGCTTCTCTATGAGTTGTGGGTATATTCGAACCCCACATTTTTTAAATTCACTCTCCATGTCATCGCCATTCTCCCTCATGATTTTTCTGATCTTTGCGAGCATGGATTCTTCTTTGCCTTCAGTCAATTTTTTTCCTTCAACGTATTTTTGCACTCTCATGTGCAAATGCTAGTATATAATATAAATATTATATATATTATAATAAAGTTTTACTAAAATTAAATCCAAACCATATATTTCCAATCCACTTTGTTATAAGCCAAGGCCAAAGGTTATTAAACTCCAAAGTCATATGGAGTCATTTAAATGAATGTTGCTTGTGTATTATCGAAGGTTTTTGGTTTATTAAATTTAAAAGCCTGTGGGTAATTAACTAAGGTTCACCAAATCCGTTGGATCCGTTAGAAAATTTAATGTGCAAAAGAAATGTGGGATGGGAAGCAGGGTCAAGTCTTGAACCCAAGATCTTCGTCCCCATAACACAATGCCTTAACCACCAAGCCACCAGTGGAGATTTTGAAAAGGCATGGAATTAATTAATCCTTATCCCTTATCCAATGATCGGCAGAGATTAAGCCACTAATTTCATATTAGTGCGCCATTAACACATTTAAGTGTTGCTTATATGTTAGTTAATATTCAGTTAAGGATGGCGGAGATTCTATAGGCATCCCCAAATTTAGGCAGACTTCCACTTTTAGTGGAGTTAACTGGTAGAGTTCCCAAATTTAGTGGAGAAAATTGGGGAAAAATCGATTGTGCTCTATCTTGAGCATCTTTCAACCAAATTAGGAGCGTGAATAGTCAATTTTGACTACCTTGGACATTATAGAGCCATTGGTGAGGTTTTCAGAGCCAGTTGAGGACTTATGAGTGTGATTTTGCTTCAGATAATTTCCAAGGGCCACTAGGGCCACCATGGTCCAGCAAAAGGATGAGGCCTAGCCAGGGCAGCCAGAGACCATTCTCAGCAAACAAATAGTCTATTCTGACTATCTTGAACCTTCTGAATCAAACGATGGGGTTTGCAGAAGCTTTTGAAGACTTCTAAAGGCTGAGATACTTCGAGGAAGTTTTCAATGAGCTTAGAGCCACAGAGTGCCACCAAGTGTTGGAGGCATAACCAGAGTAACCAGAGGCCTTTTTCAACAAGTGAATAGTCTATTTTGACTATTTTGGACATTATGAATCCATTGGAGGGATTTTTAGAGTCATTTGGAGACTTCTAGAGCCAAAGAAGCCACAAGGAATATTTGGGGAGCTTAGGGCCAATAGGAGTTGGAGGACTAGATTGGGAAGCCATAGCTCATTTGGAGAAAATGAACAATCTATTTTGGGTGACTAATATATGCTAGAGATAGTAGAAAATGTTTCAGGGATATAAATTGACTTCTAATGGATTTATTGCCATAGAGAAGCTCAGAGAAGCTTAAGGGCACCAACAAAAGATGTCAAGTCAAAAGGAGCCTAGGTGCATTTGCATAGACTTAGCAATCATTTTAGGGGTATGATGGTATTATAAAATCATTGGTATATTTCAAACAACCATTGGAGTTAAGTAGAAACTTGTAAAATAAATTTTCCATCATAATCCCAAAGAGCCAAGTCAATTGACAAAGGCTCAAGGAGATGTAGCCCACAACATTCGGGTGAAGTCCTTTATTAAATTTGATGTTATGTGTTGATGATTCATTTTCTGTAATTTATGATTGTTGTACATGCATTTAATCATAAAAAACAAATGTTTAAAGCCTCACACATAAAGACCTAAAACAGTTAAAACACATACACCTGATTCAAGTATGCAATTTTGCACATGCATGTATAAGCTGTATAAGCAAGATATTGAATTTGATTTAATTGAGTGGGAGGTGCTTGCATAGGATAACAAGTCAACCACGCATTTCAGATCAGGTTGGTATCATATGACTAGGTTGCTTTCTTAACAGAGCATAAGGTTTCTTGCTTGCTTGTTTGACCTGAAAAGTGTTTAAACAGTGCAAAGAATTTAACTATTTGCAAATTGATTGATGCTTACAAGTTTGAGTTTGCTAGAGGTGAAGGCGAGCTACTGCTAACTAAGTCCAGAAGAGAACAATAAGGAAGAAGGTTGAAAGCATTATCCTTACCCAAAGGACCTCAAGGAAACCCTTGAAGCACAAGAGGGATTATTTGCAAAAGATGCTGCTTGAAGAAGAGATACAAGCTGTAGAAAATAGCTTGAATCTACAGCCATATTGTTTAGAAGATTTATTAATTATTTTTGAAGATTTTTGAATTGTTGTTGAAGTTCTTTAATCTATTTACATAATGATGACACCTTCTTCAAGTGAGGTTTCAAAATCCTCCTCCTTTACAAAAATCTTTGATGAAGAGATGAAACGGTACTTCTACATCCTGAAGGATATGGTGCAAAGTCTGTATGAAGATGGAAGGGAAAGCACCAGACTTCATGAGAAATTGGTTGCGATCAAGCAAGAGAAAGAATGAATTCTTCAAACAATGCATGAGATGGACATGAAGCTCCATCATGCCCAAGAGGTGTTAACCAAGAACATGCTTGAAGCAGAGGTAAATCACTCAAATTTTTCTTCAATTTCCTCTTCAGATAGATGTGTAGGTTCATTTGAAAAACAAACTAGAGGTATAGGGTCCAAATTGATGTTAAAAATGGGCTATGAAGGCAAGTGTCTAGGAAAACATGCACAAGACATGATTAAGCCTATTATGGTTGAGGAAAGGCCTAAGAAGTTTGGTCTAGGCTATGTTCAACCTTATGGTGAAAACTCTATAGCCATGAGGGCACTTGAGACAACTCCAAGAAAAACTTTTGTTGCAAGTTCAAAACCACAAACATTTCAAATTGTATTGAAGATGACTGCCATTATTTGAAGCCTATGTTGCAGCAATATGTTTGTATATATGCAGCTTATGGCAAGCAATAAATTTCTGATAGCTATCAAGGCATGAACACTGATGTTGGTCTTCAAAAGAGAGCTGGAACCTCTAAAATTTCATCTCCTCAAGAAGGTAAAAAAGATGGACATACAAAGCAACATTCGAGGTATAATTCTTCCCATAGTCAAGTTGTTTATGATTATGTTAAGCATGACAAATTTGCATGCATGAATGGAAGAAAGAGTTTTTGTTCCTATTATGGTTTGTGTAACCATGAAGTTTCAAGATGCTGGAAGAGAATTAAGGCATAGAAGAAATAGTCAAAGCGAAAGAAACTTGAACAAAAGATGCAAAAGACTCACACACATTACCAAAACAGGGACATTTCATTGCCCAATGTTGGACATTGCATCCAACCAATCATCCCAAGCATTTGAAGCAAGAGGATAAAAAGACTGGCGAAAATGGAACCAAATATTCCATCATCGAGGTGAGTCCAGATGATTCACATGAATAATATTTTGAGCAAGAAAAATTTCCATGGAAGTGGCTTAGTAAGAAGTGGTTTGACTTAGCGACCCAGTAAGACATACATTCATTTGTACATATTCATATTTCAGTCATGTATGCATGTATTTTTGTTGAAAACTTACGTTTCTATGAGCCACCTTTGATCGATGATCAAGGAAATGATGTTCAGATACCTTTTATTGAAGATTTCTCACCAGAAATTTTTGGATGAGCTCAAAGAAGATACAATTCTTGATAGGAGGACAAGAGTATCAAAGAGGGGAAGTATTGACTACCTTCAAGTTGGGGCTCAAAGGCACTAAGCCAAGCAAGGTAAAGTGTATGGAGGTTGGAAAGGTGAGTACTCTCATCTATTGAACAGTTAATCAAGTCTTTTGGGGTCCAAAAGTTTTCCAATGGGGAGGAGTGATTAGAATCGGATCAGGACCTAAGGGATAGCTCAAATTTCAAAGTGTTCAAAAGTGTGCCGAACCTAATTGACCGGATAGATCTCATTTTCATGATTCTGGTGCCATGAACGGTTCGAAAAATCGACACCGTATGAAGAAGTTATTGCACTTTGAATGTCGAGGTAAACTGCAAAAATTCCCGAGTTTAGTCTTATATGTGGGGGTAAATTTTCTAATGTTCCCTAAGGTGGAATTGTATTTTTTTTAAATTTATTTAATTATGATAATTATATATATATATATCATAATTAAATAAATTAAAAAAAAATATATATATATATATATATATTCTTTAATCATATTATATATATTATAATATATAATATATATTATTATTATATTATAATTAAGTTTTACTAAAATTAAATCCAAACCATATATTTCCAATCCGCTTTGTTATAAGCCAAGGTTGAAGGTTATTAAACTCCAAAGTTATATGGAGTCATTTAAATGAATGTGGTTCATGGATTATCGAAGGTTCTTGGTTTATTAAATTTAAAAGCTCATGGGGAATTAACAAAGGTTCACCAAATCCATTGGATCCGTTGGAATATTTAATGTGCAAAATAAAAATGGTATGGGGAGCGTGATCAGGTCTTGAACCCAGGACCACTGCTCCCATAATCCAATTCCTTAACCACCAAGCCACCAGTGTAGATTTTTAAAAGGCATGGAATGAATTAATACTTATCCCTTATGCAGTGGTCGATAGAGATTAAGCCACTAATTTCAAATTAGTGTGCCATTAACATATTTAAGTGTTGCTTATCTGTTATTTAATCTTCAGTTAAGGATGGCGAAGACTCTGGAGGTGTCCCCAAATTTAGGTGGACTTCCACTTTTAGTGGAGTTAACTGGTAGAGTTCCCATATTTAGTGGAGAAAATTGGGGAAAATTTGATTGTGCTCTATCTTGAGCATCTTTCAACCAAAATAGGAGTGTGAATAGTCAATTTTGACTATATTGTACATTCTAGAACCATTGGTGAGGTTTGAAGAGCCAGCTGAGGACTTATGAGCATGAATTGTCTTTAGAGAAGTTCCAACGACCACTAGGGCCACCAGGGTCCAATAGGAGAATGAGGCCTAGCCAGGGCAGCCAGAGACCATTCTCAGCAACCCAATAGTCTATTATAACTATATTGAACCTTATAAATCCAATGATGGGGTTTTCAGAAGTTTTTGAAGACTTCTGAATGTCGATAATCTTCAGGAAATGTTTCAGTGAGCCCAGAGCCATAGGGTGCCACCAGGTGTTGGAGGCGTAACTAGAGCATCCAGAGGCCTTTTTCAGCAAGTGTATAGTCTATTCTTATTATTTTGGACATTTGAAATCCATTGGAGGTATTTTCAGAGTCATTTGGAAATTTTAGAGCTAAATAATCAACAAGGAAGTTTCAGGGAGCCGAGGGCCAACAGGGGTTGGAGGCCTAGATTGGGAAGCCAAAGCTCATTTGGAGAAAATGAACAGTCTGTTTTGGATGACTGATATATGATGGAGATAGTAGATAATTTTTTCAGGGATAGAAAAGGACTTCTAAGGGATCTAGTGCCACAAAGAAGCTCAAAGAAGCTTAAGGGCACCGACAGAAGAGGTCAAGTCAAAGGGAGCCTAGGTCCATTTCCAAATATGTAGCAGTCATTTCAGGGGTATGATGGTATTCTAAACCCATTGGTACAGTCCAAAAAACCATTGGAGTTAAGTAGAAACTTGTAAACAAAATTTTCCATCATAATCCCAAAGAGCCAAGTCAATTAACAAAGGCTCAAGGAGACGTAGCCCACGACATTTAGGTGAACTCCTTTATTAAATTTGTTGTTATGTGTTGATGATTCATTTGCTGCAATTTATGCTTGTTTTACATGCTTTTAATCAACAAAAACAAATGTTTAAAGCCTCGCACATAAAGACTTAAAACATTTAAAACACATACAATTGATTCAAGTATGTAATTCCACACATGCATGTATAAGTTGTATAAGCAAGATCCTAAATTTGTTTTAATTGAGTTCGAGTTTCTTGCATAGCATACCAAGTCAACCACCCATTTCATATTAGCCATGGAGGTAGGAAGACAATGAGAACCTGAGATTGAAGATATCAATGAACCTGAAGAAGTAGCTGATAAAGAAGGAGCAGCACATGCCGAGGAATCTCCAGAATTCTTGTTATTGAGATCATTGTTAGGCTCAAGTTCAAGACCAAAACTTGAATTATATACCGATGATGGTATTGTAATAGTTGTAAATTTGTTTGAATGGATCGGTGAGTTAGACAAGTATTTTGAATATGAAGAGTTGGATGATGACAAAAGGATGAAGTTTGCAGTAACAAGGTTGAAGGGTGAATTTGCACTATGGTGGGACAATGTGCAGACTAACAGGAGGAAGAGCAATAAGACATTCATCAAAATATGGGACAGAATGGTGGAAAAGATGAATAATAATTTCTTACCAAAATATTACCAGTTATCTCTTTACATGCACATGCAAAACCTAAAGAAATGGTCACTAACAATAAAATAATATACCGATGAAGTTTACATAGTTGACTTGAGCATTGGTTATGTGGAAGACACAACAAAAAATATAGCAATGTATATTAATTTCTTAAGAGTAGATATTCTAGATGAAATCGACATGCTTTATCTAAGGACCATGGAAGAAGCATACCAATATTCTTTAAAGGAATAAGAAAAGATAACAAGAAAGCAGAACTCGAGTAGAGGGAATGGTTTTTCTAGAGGGAAAGGACAATCAACTGGAAGAGGAAAGCTTCCAACTCAAAATAATTATGCAGATGGCTCAAAATATCAAGGGTAGCCACATAAAGAAGGTGTCACCAAAGGAGGGAGGCCTTACCAAAGATGTAGAGGAATAGGTAGAGAGATTGATTATTGGTTCTACATATGTGGAAAAACGGGTCAGAGATATGTTGAGTGCCCAAAGAATTATAATGGCGGACAACATTTTGGACATATATTTTAGGACATATATTTTGGACATATATTTTATGACTATGTGTAAGGAAAAAGGGAAGTGTTTCAAGGTATTCATTTGCAATGGAAACATTGATAATCTTGTATCCTTAAAATGGTGGAAAAACTAGGATTGGAGAGGATTAAAAATCCAACACCATATAAAGTATCATGGCTACAAAACGGACACCAATTGTTAGTGAATGAAAAAAGTGAAGTTGATTTCCAGATACGAAGATATAAGGACACGGTAATGTGTGATATAATTCCAATGGATGCCTACCACATCCTTTTGGGTCGACCATGGAAGTTCGACAGGAAAGTGATATATGATGGAGAGAGAAATTGCTACAAGTTTGAAAAATATGGCATAAAACATACCCTTGTACCTTTGAAGGAAGGAAGTACAACTGAGGCAATAATCCCTAAGGCACTGTTGTTAAGTGGTAAAGAAATTTTTAAACAAATGGAGAAATAGGAGGTCATCTATGCGGTAATATGCAAACCAAAGGTAATACTTATGCATAATGAAATTGTATATTTACGTATTGAGATTCAAGAAATGTCGCCTGAATTTAATGATATCATAGTAGATGATTTTCCAAGCGAGTTCCCACCCAAAATATGCATCAACCACCATATATATTTGATACTAGGAGAAATCCTTCCAACTAAGGCTACATACTAAATTCCACCCAAGGAAAATGAAGAAATAAGGAAATATGTTCAACAAATGTTGGACAAAGGGTTGATAAGAGGGAGCATGAGTTGATGCACTTTTCCTATTGTACCAAGTCCAAAGAAGGATTGAAAGTGGAGGATGTGTACAGATTGCAGAGTAATCAACAAGATCATGACTATATATATATTTCCCTTGCAACATATGGATGATATGATGGACTGTTTGAGTGGATCAACTTACTTCTCAAATATTGATTTGAAATTTTTTTACCATCAAATCTAGACCAGAGAATGGGGACGAGCAGAAGACAACTTTCAAGGATAAGGATAGGTTGTATGAGTGGTTGGTCATGCCATTTGTACTGAAAAATTCACCCAATACATTTATGTGATTGATAAATGATGTCTTGAAGGATTTGATTGGTAATTTTTTCATTGTCTACTTGGATGATAATTTAATTGTAAAAAAAACTAAAGAAGAGCACCTCATAAATGTGAGATATGTTCTGCAATGATTTCAGTAATAAAATTTGTTAATAACCTAAAAAATGTACATTTATGAAACATGAGTTAGCATACTTAGGTTTTGTCATTACCAAAGATGGACTGAAAATGGATCTAGAGAAAATAGAGGCAATTGTGAATTTGCCTTGACCCAAGAGAATTTTCAAAGTTATAAGTTTCCATGGATTAGCGAGCTTATATCAGAAGTTTACCAAGAAATTGAGTGGTATTTTTTCTCCTCTCACAGATACAATGAAGGACAAACCACAAGGGCTTCACTGTGGGAGAAATACCATAACACGTGGGTTCACATTTGGGGATATATAATGAGGAAAAAATGACATAATATATTGGGGGATATATAGGGGGTAATTGGTTTTTAGATTGGCGGGTATAAAAATGGACATAAAAGTTAATGAAAAAATATAAAGGGGTATTAAAAATGTTAATGAAAAAAATAGACACAGGTACAATATATAGTGAAAGTAGGGGCTTTTTAAATTGGGAAGGTGTATTGGGCTTATATTGGTAGGGGGTTAAATAATGTGATTTTTAGAGGTATTTTCCAATATGTACTCAAATTAAGGGTATTGTTTAATATGTTATGATCACACGTCATATGTTAAAGGTTCATTGAGTGAAGCCCCCATGGGACAAACAACCATTTTTTTGGATAGCAGTAGCAAAGAAAAGTTTCTAGCTATTGAAGAAGAAGATCACCAAGAAACTAGTGTTGAATTTTCCAAACTTCAACAACTTTTTCAAGTAATATGTGATGCCCGTGGAATAGCTATCAGAGTTTTATTGAGCAAATAATATAAACCTGATGCATATTCCAGTGAGAAGTTAAGTGACTAAAAAAATGTACTATTGTTATGACAAAGAGTTCTATGTTATGATTCAAACTTTGAAGCATTGGATGCAATATTTAATTCCCAGAGAGTTTGTTTTGTTCTTTGATAATGATTTGTTGCAATATATAATGCACCAGTGTAATTTGAATGATAATAATGCCAAGTGGGTTGAATTTCTGTAGAGTTTCACCTTTGTTTTGAAGAATATAAGTGGACAAGAAAAGAAGGCAGTCGGTGCTTTAAGCAGAAGAAGTTTTATCATGCAAGAAAATCAAGTGTAGGTTTTATGCTTTGACCATTTGAAGGATATGTCTGAAACTGATGTTGGTTTTCAAGATGTTTTCGATCCATGCAATAACCCTTTGAGCATAGATAACAATTCATGGAAATATTTAATGTTGTAGGATGGTTTTTTATTTAAGAACAACTAAATATGTATTCCTAATTGTTCTATGAGAGATAATTTGATACAAGAGAAGCATGATGCAGTGTTGGCAAGACATTTTGGTATTGATAAGACACAAGGGAAACTTGACCATTTTTATTTGTAGAAAAATATGAGAGTGTATGTGCGAAAATATGTGAGTAGGTGCAGGGTATGTCAGTATGTCAATGATCTAAATATGAATGTTAGTTTTTTGTGCTAATTTCATTTTCATAATTATAAACAATTGTTGATCATTTGCTTCATGTGCATAGGTTTCCTTATGGTGTTTGTGAGTGTTAAACAGGTAAATGTGTCAAGTTTTATTTTAAATTCATTAGCATTTTAACATTAAGACAAAGTACTGAACAATAGCAATCAAATGTACAGAAAACCATCAAATGTACCATTAACATAGTATTTTGATGAAGGAGTTCACCCCTCCTGGGCTACATCTCCTTGGTCTCGCTTCCATCGCTTGAGCCTCTATATTATCTCAAAATGGAAAAGAGTGTTTTTTACAATCTTCTACTACTCCTGAAACATGCTCCAACATGCTCAGAATGTCCAAATCATCTAGGATAGATTCTTCCTGAGCCGAATCTGGTCGAATTTTGCAAAAGTTATGGTTCCTTAAATTCTGGCCTAGGAAACCACACCAAATCTGGAGAGAACTCCAGTTACTGCCACAATTTTGGAGTTCTTCCAGAAATGGCAGACTCTGCCACCTTCGACGCTAAGATAAGAATGATTTAATTAACTCATAAGTTAGTTTTAATTAATGATAAGCGATGTTTTAGCGCTAAACTCATTCTTAACCAAATCCACATTAAAAATCAGGATCAACACAAATAAACATTCATTAAGGGTTAAATAACCCAAGTTTAATGGTTAAACCTTTTCCATTATTATAAGTCCTCCCCAATAGGTCACGACATATGCTTCTATGGAATGAGGGGGGTTGGCTCCCGCTTTACCCCTGCTAAAACTTTGTATTAAAACAAATGTGAACTGCGCGCATAATATATTAAGAACTAAAATGCGGGTATGTTGGTAAGTCACCACATTTGTGTCAGGAAGGACGCGGGGTCAAACCCGATCTCCGCCCTTCCTGCAATAAAAATTTCCAACCATACAATATATGATATTTTGACCATACATAACGAAAAATTTCGGCCTTTTAGGGGGGGGGGGGGGGGCATTTGGCAGCCTCCGGGCTAGCCACGTGTCCTCTTCCCATTGGCTTATTCCCAACCAATGAAATTGCAACAAGTCACCCACTTAGCAACCAACCACAAAGTGACACTTTTCATAGTGTCACCAGGAAAATTGAAGGAATATTCTGGGAATATTATTTTTTTTGCTGACTAGGATTCCATGTCATCATTCTATCATTTCTACAATTTTTTTTCGCTATTTAGGAAAACAAACAACAAGCCCTATCTTCCCCATATGGGTGATTTTTTGATGAAATTAATTGTGTTGGATTCCTAGCGACGAGCACTTCACGGTTGTTCAAGTTCCGATCGATTCTAAGTAATTCCATTTTTTAGCTTAAAAATGAGCATCTGACCATTCCTCCCCACTAGAATCCTTTTGGAATGAAAAACATCTTTCATTACTAAACATGTGGATGAGGGTACAGTTACCTCACCCTTCTAGTCTCAATCCACTCAAATTTTCCCATTTTAATCAATCTGAGCTTTTCACAAAAACTAATCATTTCCCTTGACTCTTGAGACCCTCTCTTGCTGTTGTAGACACCATCATGCTACAATTTCCCTAAATTTGCAGAGCATCAACTATATTTCCTTGTAGAAACAAAATTTTTCCCACCTCGATCTCCAATCAAAGGAAACTTGAAACATGTCTCACCTCGAGAACTGTCATCATGGCGATTCTTAGTTGAGCTTGCTTTACACTTACGTTGAATTTTGACCAACTATTTTTGCCATTTCCATGTACCTTTTGGAAACCAAAATCAAGCACTTGTGGAACCTATGCCTTCTTTGTCAAATTACTTTGGCGCTTTCTCTTTGAATTTTTCTCTCTCCTGCACTAACATCTTCCTTCCAGCACCGCTCAACATTGATGTTGACTGTTGCAAATATTTCACATATTTTTTACCTCCTTTCAAAGGTAACCTGTTAAATTCCTTAAACATATTATTAAAAGCATAAGAAACTTCAATTAAATTTAACTTGTTCATTTGATGTATCTTTTTGAAAGGTCTCATTCAAAACATCTCTATGCTTGATCATTAACAAAGTCAAATTTAGACTTGTATTCACTATTCTCTTCATTTCTCTTGCATGTACAAGGGACAAACTTCTCTTCTTCTTATGCGCTCTAACTATGTACTCAATTCCATATTTTAGCAAGTGATACTTATTCTCATGGCGATGAAACAATGCTTTCCTATCATAAAGATAAGGACTTCCCAAAACAAAAACTGAAGTCTCAAGCGACACTACGTCAAGTTCAACTTCATCAAGAAAGTTTGAATTGATTACAAACCTTAGAATGCACTTCCTTGTTACCTGCAAGTTTGAATTATTGCATATCCACCTTAAAGGATAAGGAATATGTAACAATTTAGAGATTTAGCTCCTTAACTAAGTCTTCGGAAATAAAATTAGCTTGAGAACCACTATCAAATAGTTTTTCTATCTTGGTATGTTTAGAAATGACTCTAATAAGAAAGAGTTCAATTCTTGTATCTTCATCTTGAGTTACATTGGAACAACTTGAAGAACTAGTGCTTTCTATGTTGTTACCTTTCAAACCCATTGTTGTAATCTTGGTTTCGTGTCTTGAATCTAAACCTAAGTCATGTTCAATGATTCCAACTATTTTCCCCTTCTCTTTGGCTTTAAGTTTGTTTGGCTTCAACTCTTGATGGTGTTTCCAACGATGGTGTTCATCACAGCCATTCTTCGAACAATGTTTACATGTGAGTTTCTCTTTATATTTTTTTATAGAGCTATTTCTCTTTCCTCTTCCATTAAACTTTCCCTTTCCTTTACCCTCATACTCAAGGAAACTATCACTTTTCTCATATGCACTTTGTTTCCCTCTTGCTTCTAGATGTGTGGCTTGAATGCAAACCTCATTTAAGTTTGCGGGATTGAACATGAGAATAGTATGTCTAAGGTAATTGTGAAAACCCCCAATATATTTTAACAAAGTTTCTCGAGAATACAAATTGACACCCAAAATAAGAGCTCTTCTCCTAAATTCATGAGTATAATCTTGCACACTTTTCCCTTTCAATTTTCTAAAATTATGCAAGCCCATAATGGCTTTTTGCATATAATATAGAGGATATAATTTCCTTTTAATGGAAGCAGTAAAATTTGACCAAGACATTGAGATATTCCCATTGTTTTTAATCTCTTCTTGAGTCCTTGCTTCCCACCATACAAGTGTTGATCCATCCATCCTCAAGGAAGCCGATTAAATCTTTATGTAATATTATTGAAGGTTATGAATTCTACAATAAACCTCCAGTTGATGAATCAAATTATCTAGATTCTATGCATTGACTTCACGTTTATAAATTGGAAGTTCAAATTTAACATAAATTTTTAGTAAGTGAGTTTTTCCTTTTGGGGTTTTTGAGTGATTATGGGTCGTTTTGGTTGTGGAAGTGGAAGATGATGTTGATGGCGATTGTTGGGCCCAGACTAAGGTATGATTTTCACCCTGTAAATACCGCAAATTATATTGTAATTTCAAGAAAATCCCTCTTCACAGTAACAATAAGGAATACAAATCATGGAAAGGGGAACAATCAGACTAATGATAAAAAGGACAGTTTATAATAAGAAATTGACTCATTTTTTCTTTACCTGCAGGAAACTAGGAATGCCTAAACCAATAGTGAAAGGAAGCCAATCGACGGACGTAAGCACAAGAAGTCCTAAGCAGTCTCAACGGCTGATAGAAGGCGAACAAGCAGATTGAGTCTAAGAACTCAAACGACAGCCATGCATAGCAGGCTATCATTTGAGATACGTTCTCGAAATTCCCAAAGATCGCCTTTAAAAGGGCAAAGAACAGAATGAGAGGGCAATCCAATAATAGAAAAATCCAGAACAGTCTATCTAATTATATTTTGTATCATTCCTAGATGTAACAGAGAGTTTTGAATAACCATCTTTTGAAGTTTCCTCAGTGCCGAGGCTTTTGTAGGCCTGGGCCTAACCTTCAGGAGCTCCACACACGTTTTCATGTTCTAAAAAGTTACAGAATCGATACATGTGAACTTTATATAGTTGTAATGCATACTTCCATTTGATATAATTACATCTCTTCTTCTTTAATGAATCATTGGCAATTTCATTCTTAGAATAAGACAAGTGCAATCCCGTTTCTAATAATGTTTTGTTAATTCTGGTTCTTCTGTTGTCATTATGATTAATTTCTAGGCCATAGGAAGATTGATTTCAGCATTCCGCGTCTCCATGCATTGCGTGCTCCTTCTAGCATAATAAAGCAGTTAACCAATTGATCAGTGTTGCTTAATTAAGTCTTACAGAAAACTCCATTGAAAAATTACTTAATTATAGCTGTATGAGTTATTTGACCTGTTTTGGTTATATTGTTGTTCATTACTACTGGCTTAGTTATACTACTATTTCACTATTGTACAAATAGTCATATTGCTTAGTTCTACCGATGTGTCATTATTGCACATCGCTTAATTCTACTGTTGTTTAATTATTTGCACAGCTAGTCATATTGTTCAGTTATACTTCTACTTCACTAGTGCACAGTGATTCATATTTCTCAGTTATACTGTTGTTTCATTATTGCACAACTAGTCATAATTCTAGTTATAATGCTAGCCATATAGTTGTTTCATTGCTGCTTAGATCACTAGGTCATTGATTCAATTCAATTTAATTTCTGAAACAACTTAGTTAGACTAATGTTCTGCTTAATTTCATTACTATCATTTCAATTCTTTCTTAGTTTATTTAGATTGTTGCTCGGGTTACTTAAGCTGTTGTTTTGCTCTAGTAGAGAAACACCAAATCCCATTACCCAACTTTAGGCTAAAGATCCATCTAAGACACCTTCTCTAGGATCAGTAAGCTCCAGAAGTTAGTAATTCCTTTTGTATGTTGACAAAGAGCATCTGTAGACCAGTTAACTCGCATATACTGTGCTGACACTCTTGAAATAATAAGACTTACCCCGGGTTGATAATTAAATGAAGGAACACTAGAGTTGTCACAAAAATTCACCTCTATCCGACCCAACAGCGATGATGAGGATGATGATGAAGATGGTGGATACGGAGGAGGCCTTCCTCCACTTCCATTTGAATCCTTCTCTTCATCCCTTTTGTCTTCTAAGGTTCCCTCTCCATGTGGAGACTTATAATTCCCTTCAACCATATCGGTGCTCCTCTCTTCAAAGAGGATCCTAACCCTTTTAATTAGGTCATAGAAATCCTTATTTTATGCTTCCTCTTCTGAAGACCTTTAGTCTCTCCTACACCTGACATGATGGCTATGGATTCAAGCTCACCTTCTGGTGCAACTTGTACCTCTTCAATCTTAGCTAGAGATAAAACTTGAGGTGCTTCAAGTGCAGCTGTGAGTGAATATTTGGGTGGACATGGTGGCCTTGTGGATCTCCTTCTTCTAGTCCTAACCTCATGAATAGAAACCAACAATTTCCCAACTCCTCTCTGAAGCTTTAAATTTGTAAGCATCACAAATTTTCAACCATTAAAACCCTACTTACACAAAACTCGAGAAAATATCAAGAAAATAGCTTTTTCTCTGATACCACCTTGATATGAATCTGAATGTTATTTTTTCTGTTTTAATTTCATATTCATAATTATAAACAATTTTTGATCATTTGCTTCATGTGCATAAGTTTCCTTATGGTGTTTGTGAGTGTTAAACAGGTAAATGTGTCATGTTTTATGTTAAATTCATGAGAATTTTAACATAAAAACAAAGTACTGAACAACAGAAATAAAATAAAATGATCCATTAACATGGTATTTGGATGAAGGAATTCACCCCTCCTAGGCTACATATCCTTGGTCTAGCTTCAATGGCTTGGGCCTCTGTATTAGCTCAAAATGGAAAAATGTGTTGTTTACCATCCTCTCCTACTCCTGAAACCTGCTCCAACATGCCCAAAATGTCCAAATCATCTAGGATAAATTTCTCCTGAGCCTAATTTGATCAAATTTTGTAAAAGTTATGGCTCCTTCAATTTTGGCCTAGGAGACCCCATCAAATCTAGAGAGAAGTCCAATTAGCGCCGACAATTTTGGAGTTTCATCGGCAATGGTGGACTTCACTAACTCCACCACTAGGATAAGCACAGTTTAATTAACCGATAAGTGATATTCATTAAAAATCAAGATTAGCACAAATAAACATTGATTAAGGGTTAAATAACCCGCGTTTAATGGTTAAACCTCTGCCATTAGTATAAGCCCTCCGCCATAGGTCATTGCATACAGTTCTATCAATGGGGGGTCTTTCCCTTTGGGGTTGGCCCCCGCTTTACCCTTACCGAAACTTTTTATTAAAAAAATATAAATTGCAGGCATAAGATATTAAGCACTGATATGTAGGTATGTTGGTAAGTCACCACGTTTGTGTGGGAGAGCTAGTGGGGTCAACCCTGACCTCCACCCATCCTCCAAGAAAAATTTCCAACCATTTAATATATGATATTTCAACCATACATAACCAAAAATTTCGACCTTTGAGGGGTGGGCACATGGCGGCCTCCGGGCTAGCCACGTGTCCTCTTCCCATTGGCTCATTCCCAACCAATGAAATTGCAACAAGTATCACACTTAGCAACCAACCATGAAGTGAAACTTTTCATAGTGTCATTGGGAAAATTGAGGAAATATTTCGGGAATATATATTTTTTTCTTGCTAACTAGATTGCCATGTCATCATTTTGTCATTTCTGCAAAATTTTTACCTATTTAGGAAAATGAACATCAAGCTCTATCTTCCTCATATGGAGTCGATTTTTGATGAAATGGAGTGCATCGAATTCCTGGCAACAAGCACTTCGTGGTCATTCAGGTTTTGATTGATTTTGAGAACTTACATTTTTTTAGCTTAAAATAGAGGATCTTATCAGTAAAAGGGAGCAAAAATGATGGACTGTATACTCCTTTACCCATTCCCAATAGACCATGGGACTTAGTGAGTATGGAATTTATTTTTGGTTTTCCAAAGTCTCAGCGAGGTAATGACTTAATACTTGTAGTTGTGGAAAAAATTACAAATATGGCTCATGTTATTCCATGTTACAAAATTAGTGATGGTACACATGTGGTTAACTTATTTTCATTGATATTTTCAAATACATCTGATCCGGATTTATGCAGGAACGCAACAGAATAAACACATAACCATAAATACAGAGATGCAGTGGAAATAACACTTTATTTCATTAATATCAAAGAACTGAAATTTGCTTACAGACAGAATGGAAATAAAACTAACTAGGGCGTTGGTAGCTATCTCTAAGAAGAGATGTGGTGGCTACAGGCCTCTGAACTGAGTTACAATGAGGCCCGAGGGCCTATTTATTATTTAGAAACAATGGGAAATCCTAAACAGCCAAAATCTTAACCCTAGGAGATGAAGCGCCAAAACTATGGGCCCCGTTTGGGTAAATTAGTGTTTCAACTTCCCAGGGGCGTAACTTTGGCATACGATCTCCGTTTGATGTGTACCATACCTCGTTAGAAATATCTATCCGAGGAATACAAATTTTGAATGATAAACATTGGTCTATGGACCCATGTTGCTCTCTGTTTCCCAAAAAACGTCGTTTAGGGCCTCAAAATGACTCCAGAAGTTCAGGACCCGAAAAACTACTAAAAATAGTAAGTTGTGCCGAAACTGAAAAAATAAAAGAGAAAATGGTGGGGGCCCAAGTGGAATAGGTAGGTGACCACCAATATCCACCTGGATCATTCCTCCCCCCTTAGGAAGCAATGGTCCCCATTGCATTAAGTTCCTCCATGAGATGAGGAAATTTCTGTGAGAACAGGGTCCACCAGTGAACACTTTCCTTGGTGCCCGGAAGTTGGCACTTTCCTTTGACAACCCCCGATACGGTTGGATGTACATTAAGCAAATGTTCTTGATTGCATGTCATGATACAATACGCGTGCTTTATTCCATGCGATCTTGGGTTTAACTACTGTTGGTGTGAGTTTAGTGTGATGTCAAGGGTATCCCACGATGAAGCTGAGAGAAAGTAAGGGCAAACCAGATGCAGTGAAGGCGGGTGTAGACAAAGATAGTGGAATACTAAGCATAAAGGCATTGTTCCTAAATGTGGTGATGGTGTGGAAACCATATCGGGTAATTAAAGATTGGGTGGGGGTCAACAAACTCCTTACGCAAATGTGGCCATGCTTTGTAGCCACACAAATTTATGTAGCACCCGGTGTTGATCATGGCGTTGCTTGTACTTGGCATTGGCTCTGACCAATATATCATGAACCTGTTGGCGGATGTGTTGAATGCGCTCGATGAAGCTACTGGCTTTGTCAACTTCAGACTGGACATGAGCTGAATTGGCCTGAGCAGCTGCAAATGGCATGGCTACGTCAATAGGACATAGTGGCTGGAATCCCAAGCCCACCTGAAAGGGGCTATGGCCGATTGAACTGTGGAGGGCCCGATTATAACTATGTTGTACATAGGGGAGGCTCTCGTCCCATGTGCGTGGATGCTTTGAATTGTACATGCGCAGAATGTGTACAATCATTCTGTTGACGACCTCTGTCTGGCCATCTGTTTGGGGATGGAAAGCGGTGGACTTGGTGAGCTTGGTATCCAACATCGACCAGAGGCTGGACCAAAATGTGCTGAGGAACCTGCTATCCCGATCTGATATGATAGACTGTGGGATCCCAAAGTGCACCCACACTCGTTCAAAGAAGAGTTTAGCAGTGGCTTCTGCTGTGATATTCTTCTTGCAGGCCGCCATAATAGCCATCTTCGAGAATCTGTCGACGACCACAAAAACACAGTCATTTCCCTGCTTAGTAGAAGGCAGGCCCGACATGTAATCCATGGAGATGGATTCCCAAGGTCGACTAGGGGTAGGTAGAGGAGTATATAGGCCTTGCTTCTTGATGGTCGATTTGGCAATGGCACAAGCAATGCAGGATCTGATGTGCTTCTCGACATCCTTTCGAAGGTTCGGCCAATAGAAATACTTCTGCAGGATTGCTATTGTTTTCTCGACCCCGAAATGCCCAGCGACTCGACTGTAGTGTGCTTCCCATATCATCTTGGCACGCTCGCTTGAAGGAACACAAAGGTGTCCCAGGTGACATAAAAGTGCATCTTGGAGGTGAAAATTTGGAACTTGCGTGCCCCCAAAGAGTGCCTTGTAAGTGTGGCTGAATTCTGGGTCACTCTCATAGAGAAGCGGCCAATTAGAAGTCTCGTGCCCACAAGAGTTGAGCACGGTGGTGAGCGCCATGATCGGTGATGGTGGGAGTGTTACCATGACATTAATGGTGCTTCTTGTACTTGTACTTGTGACTGGTCGGCCTTGTAAATGTGGACCATTTCTTAAACGTCGATGCCACGCTTCTGTATTATAGTTAGGGGGTTGGTGAGTACGTGGATGGGTGGTTAACCCCAACATATGTAATGCTTCCATTATTAAATGATGTGCACAATAGAATACATTGTGTCATAAGTGGGTGGTGGAACTATATGGAACAATGTCTCCTTTAGCAATGTACCTTTGGATATCCCTATTGGCTTGAGTGCCCTTATAACATAGTCGAGGCATATCAGGCATATGTCTAAATCTCAAATAGTTTATTTACCAAGTTTGGTAAGTAGCTTAACTTCGGGTAAACAGAGCGATTCTCCTCTCTATAGATGTTATACCATTAAGGGTTTCGACCAAAAGAATTTTTCTCTCGCTCCTCCCTTGGTGACTTGACTCAAGGGCCAAGTGATATGAGAGAATCCCAACATGAACCTCCGGTAGAAATTAGCAAGACCCAGAAAGTTGTGAAGCTCTATTATAGTGGTTGGGGCTAGCCAATCCCGAATGACTTGGATTTTGGTTGGATCCACATGCACCCCCCTTTCATTAATAATGTATCCCAGATATTGAACCTGGGTCATGCCAAAAGTGCACTTCTCCAAATTGGCACACAACTTGTGTTGCCGCAGTGTTTGGAGGACTTGTCGGATGTGGTGAAGGTGCTCTTCCCAAGTCTAGCTGAAGATAAAAATGTCATCCAAGTACACCACTACAAATGAGTTGGTGAATGGCCGCAAGATGTCATCCATCATCCTCATGAAGGTTGCAGGAGCATTCGTCAACCCGAAAGGCATGACCAGCCATTCAAAAAGTCCTTCCTTGGCTTTGAAGGCAGTCTTCCACACATCAGAGGGTTCAATCGGTACCTGGTGATACCCCGACTTCAAGTCAATCTTGCTGAAATATTTTTCCCAGGTTGGTCGAAGGTCATCAATCAATGAGATCGAGGTACCTATTCTAAGCAGGTGATCTTGTTCGGTGCTCGATAGTCATCCCAAGGTCTCCCGCGTCATCGTTCTTTTGCCAACATCGTCGGGCTCACGAGCGATGGTCGGTACGTGTGACCTTTCTGCAACAGCTCCTGAATCTGCCTCTTGATTTCATCATTTTCCAGAACAGAGCGTCGATAGATGGGTCCATTGGGTAGTGGCGCACCTGGGGTCAGATCAATCGGGTGCTTGACCTGGCAGTGCAGAGGAACCCCTGTGGGTGAGGTGAAGATGTCCCCGTACTCCTCCACGACCTTATCCATTTGTTGTTGTCGTGCAGAGGGGCCCTGTCTGGAGGTCGTGGCCACGGTCTTCTTCTTGCCCTGGGGGCGGATCATCAGGAAAACGAATTTCCTGGTTTGGGAAATGAGCTTACTACATTGTTTTGCAGTAACCAAAGAGATAGCGGCAGGAGGTGGTACCTCTGGTATCCTGTACAACTTATTTCCCAAAGTAACAATAACGGCACGAGGCCGAGACTCATACACAGCATGACGCTTCCACAAGTATGGTTGTCCTAATAATACATCAGAAACATCAATAGGAGCAACGTCACATAATACCTCATCCGCGAAGGGCTTGATGCTATAGGGATATTAAACCTTTCTTCTTTTGAAACACAATCTCATCATGGTGGCAAATGGTGTATGGATGTGGGTGAGTTGTGGTCGCTAGTAACCGCTTCATGACATCTCTTTGAGAAAATGAGTTCTTTTGGCTTCGTGCTCGACAATATTGTCTTCAAGGAAACCCTTTACCCATCGAGGAGTGGAAGAAACGTTCCTCCTCCTCTACCAGGTCTTTAAGTTCCTCATCACGGATGTTACGCGGTAACAGCAGTCGCATTGCGCTCGCATACGATAATATGTTTCCCCTTTTTCATTCCCGTGATTAAGTTGAGTTGAACGTACGTACGGCTACAAAGAAGCTAACATCTCGTACGACGGCCAGCAGCACAGCACTCACTTGTGTTGTGAGTGGAGCTCTTATGGATCTCACACCACTTTCATGTGTCCTTCTTTGGCTTTGCGGTGTCCTTCCGGAATGTTGGGGTCCTGTGATTTGGCTGATTGGAAAACCAAATGACAAGGCAACATTCAAACCAAGCTTTAGAGCTCTAAGATCTAGCCCTTCTAGTCTCAGAGAGGGATCTCTCAATGTGCTTGTAAGGATATAGCTTGATGCATTTAAGAGGTTGATTTTAGGCTAGTTATTAAGTACAAGTTTGTTTGTTTGGGTTTGGTTGGTTGGACATGAATGATCTAGGAAGCATAGATAGAAAGGGGAAATATCAGAGCCATTGGGAAAATGGGTCAAGAAAAAGTTATAACAAGCTCAATCAGTGGATATGGGATATCAAAGGGAAAATCTAACTTGGCCAGTGGATCTTGGGTTTGGTGGATGAAATGAAATGGACATTAAGGATTTAGAAGGGGAAGTAGAACTAAGGGAAATTAAGAATCCTTAATTATATGTACTTCTCAACAAAGGGACTTAAAACATCATTTCAACATGAAGAGGCATTCCATAGATAGGGCTAACCGTAAATTCTAGAAACCACACTTCAGCAAATAATAATTTCAAGACAAACTTTTCAAATGAAATCTAGGAGTCGAGGAACGCTCTATCTCATCCAAAGATTTCACCTTCAAGGAATTTAGAAAACATAAAAGATTCACAAATAATTGTATCATTGAAGAGGGAACACCTAAACATCTCTGATTACAATTATAAAAACCTTAAAAGCAATTATCTCAGCAATAACAAAGGGTATGATCAAAACAGACCTCTTTGGCAGACTATAAACAATGGTACTTTAAAAGGAGACTTCAGAAACAATTTTCAAGTGGCAGCAAGTAAGCAGGGAAAACCATAAATCATTCTTGAGACTAATTTTTTGAACTATTTCTGAAATAAACAAGCATAAGGGTTCAAGATACCAATTAAGAATTCTCTAGAATGCCTCAGCAGATGAAAACATAAAGATAGTGAAGAGCAAATAGGTCTAAGGTGCTTCTACGAGATATTTCTTAGCCTAAAATTTTTACTCTACTATAAGTATATAATGATGGAAAAAAATGGAAAATAGGAAATAACAATTAACAAATTAGAATACATCACCAATAGCCATGCTCAGGGATCCAATGATAGAGCCTTCTCATTAACAAAACATGTCAAAACATCATCAATCTTCCAATACTTCAATTTCTTCTTTAATCTTCAGCTAGACTATGTACAACTTCAAAGAGTTCGAATGCCAGCAACCAACCTCTAACAAAGAGCTCCTCATAGAGTATTTATAGAAGAATGAGTAGGTGGAACTCTTTTTAGGGTTCAAAATGTTATTAATTACAGAGTAAATGCATTCCTAGCCTTGAAAACCACGCAAGGCCTAAGGTAGGAATGAGTTGCACTACTTCTCTATTTAATAAATCTATCTTTACTTATTGAGGATAAAGTAGTTGAAAAGAGTGGGTTTTAAGGCTTTCCCATGTCCTAAAATAACTGTTCTAACGGTCAAAAGATGTTTTGTCAGTGTGATAACTATCAAAGTGTCTTTGTAGGTGAAAATCAGGCTACATGTGGCTTCAGATATTTCGATGAATTAACTGCTCTATGTTGACGTGTTCGAGGCTGCTTGCCTTGTTGATCTATCGTTTAATCATCTTCAGCTTCATTCTTTGAACTGTAGGTTAAGTCTTTGGATCCTCGGGATTTGACTGTAACCTTTAACCTTTATCTTAAACTCTGATACTCTTCACTGTTTCTTCATTTAATCTTCACTGTTTGCTGACAGGTACTTTATTTTCTCTGGAGGGTTTGATTTAATAGTCAATATCATGATTTATTTACTAACACTCGGAATTTAACCCTTCGTCCCTTTCTGCAATTGAATAGGCCACAGGATCGTCACCTTGAGCTCTATGGCACCTTTAGTGACTGTGGGACTATTTGAATAGCTCAAATCACCATAAAACCTGCAAAAACCAATAAAATTGTTAAACAAAACCTGCGCGAGGGCTTGAAATGCTTCAGAGGCTTGGGTGGAAGTGGAGGAGCATTGTAGAGGGGGGGGGGGGGGAATGCACTGAGGAAGGTTTCCAAAGGTGGAAATAGGCGGAAGGAGGAAAATATTTAAATTATGGCACGAAGAATGAATGAGCAGTTTTGCGAAAACTAGAAATGGTTTTCGCGTGGCCAAAAGGTGGTAAGCGGTTTGGGGCTGATCGAATGCGATACAGGTTGGAGGATGACACGTGTCCTATCAAAACCACCCATTTTGCGTTTAATTTGGCCATTAAATAATTTTGGTGGATTGATCTTGAAAACAGTTCTAGACTGTCAGATCTAGGAGATTGACGGCTGAGATCAAATTCGAAGGGAGAAAAGATGTGTGGGTGGGAAATAGGTGGGACCCAGTGCTGGCGTTAGCTACTTTGTCACAGAGCGAAATGTTCAATGTGCAGGGTGAAAATTGGTTTGGTGGAGTTAAAGTGTGAGGATCAATGGGAGTCGTTGGATCGGGGAAATGGACAGTTGTGATTGAATCGGGGCTGCGCACATCGGAGATCCGGACAGACGGGAGGAGGAAATGTGGAGGGAGCGATTGTGAAAATGTGATAGTCGATGGGGCTTAGCGCTTGGTCACAGGACCAGGGTATATGACGTAAAGGGGCTAGGGCTAAGCCGAAAGGCGCTTAAGCCTAAATGTCTAAAAGGAGAGGAATTAAGCCAAAATGAAGGCTTTTTAAGGGTTTTGAGGGGTTCCGATAAGGGGGAAAAAGAGGTTCAAGACAGAAAAAGATGATTTATAAGGTCTTAAGGGGTCTTGATGGGGAATGAAGGATAAATGAGGGGAAAATGAGGGAAAAAAGGAGAAATGATGGACATGGAGGCTTGAAACAGTATTTTTGAATCAACAAGCTTCTTTGAGGATTTTGAAGTGAAAACATCAGCGAATTCGGGTTTCTTTGGACAAAGAGAACAACCAGGCTTCAAGAACCAACATATTAGCTTGAAAATGTTTCCTGAAGGCTGCAAACTGATTCTAGCCATCATTAGGTATAACAGAAATTATAGATGGCTAATAGTGGCTCCACTTGGGGATGACAGCTTGCCCTTTAGGTGTCCAAAACCTCAGTTTATCAATCTCTAGTTTTCAGTAGTCCAGTGTCTTAGTCCATTGGGAAGCAGTCCTTTTCTTTCTTGGGCTGATCTCTTATCTTGGACTTAATAATATTTCAGCAATCTGTATCATATGACATTCTTCAAAGCAACATCACTTCCTACCCAATCCTACTTATCCTAGCATTTTTTCTTCTCTTGAGTGCACTTGGACTAGCATCTCTTTTACATATTATTTTTGAAGAAAGAAAGATAAAACTATCTAATTCTACCCTTATTTCTTCCAAGAGTCCAAATTAAACAGTTGGACTCTAAAGATTCTCTACCTAATCTACCATCTGTCAAGATTAAGTTGTTTGACAGATCTGCATTCTCTACATTCTAAAACAGAAATTTAAACATGGACAAACCAGGATTAAACAGTCTGATTTGTTGTAGTGTCTATGGCATAAGAAACCAGCTGCACATAGGTTTTTATTTGCAGAAAATTAAAACAAAACTGTGAAGGCTTAAGATCTGAAAATAAAAGGAATCCTTCTTTCTTCTTTGCTCAAGTTTTGATCTATTTAGAGCCATCTTTTTCTTTCTTTTATTTGGTTCAGATTTTGAGCATGTTTGAACCATTCTTTCTTCTATCCTAATCTATTCTAATGATAAGCCAAGATTAAACAGTTTGGAAAATCTTCTTCACTAACCTATCCCTAGTAAACTGAAATCTATCTAGTCATGATTAGGTTGTATGACTAAATAGCAGTGTTTTCTTTTAGTAATGGAATTTAAGCTTGCAAACTTTCATATTCCTCCTTTCTTTTTAGTATGGGATTGTACCTTTCTTCTTTTAATCTGCCCTCTTTTTCTTTTTCTATTTTTCATTCTTTTTCAAAGCAAAATCAAAAACTAACTAAATGCTCACATGCTAGGCTTATTTGATTTCCTATCTAACCTAATCTAACCTGGAAAATTGACATATTTAGCTGATAAACTCCCTTTTCCAATATAGCCAATCAAGTAAATGGTTCCATGATTGGTCTTTGCTCATCTCTTTGAGCATGCTGGACAAACAGGGTCACTCCCATTTCCCTTGTTTTTTAGCAGCAGTGCTAAAAGATCTTCTTTATTTTGGTAATACACTACTCCTAACAACATTTATTCCTTCTTCAGATATCTTCAATAAATGAGAATAAGGATTTTGAAATAATGCCTGGTTATGAATATTTGGAAAATATAGGTTTCAACCAGACTTACTTTTTCCTCCACTGGATCAAGCTTAAGGTTCTTTTGAGAAAGAACTTCCTCATCTTCACTATCATCTGAACTGGAGGACTCATCATATATTGCAGTGTTGTCCTCTTGTAGTCCTGGTATGTTCTGATTCAGTGCACTGTACTCTTTGAAGAGATCATCATATTCTTGAGCAGGGGTATCTTTTATTACCTCAACCCTCTCAGGAGAAGGCTCCTTATCTTCAGCTTTCTCAAGAAATTCCTCTTTCTTCTCAACCTCATCATCATAACTAATAGATTGCTGACTTCCAATTATGTGAAAGCTATTTTTGATGGATTGGATTGGTTGATTGCTGCTTTCTAGCTAATGATAGTGAATTTCATGATACCAATCAACTGTTGGTTGCCCTGCATGATTATTTTCTGCTTGAAGCTCATCATCATCATGAGACTGATAAAAAATTGGAAAATCATTAGTATAAACAATCTCACCAATCAAACATATTGGGTTATCAGTTTGTTTTTCTTTAAGCTGTTCTACAAGTTTATTTTTTGGTTCAAGACAACAAGGTTCAGTAGGTAGATGAGCAGAAGTGTTTTGTTCAAATGAAGGTTTGGATGTTGGTTGTTTGTTTAATATTTGATCAATTTCTTCTTCTGTCAAAAGAGGAGGAATTTTTATTTTTCTTTCGACAGAAGTACAATAGTTCTCTTTCTCTTGTGTTGACTGATTTTGAGGCTGGATATCTTCTTAAGCCTCTCCTAGTGAATCTTTACTTGTGTTTGCAGAAAGACCTTGAGGACTTTCTTCTTTTTCCCGGTATTTCTCGCTCTCAAACAACTCTTCTTGATCTTTGTGATAGTCAATTTGAGGCTCGTGTTTTGTTTCTATTATATTGTCAGGATACCACTCTCCTTTTAAAATCTGAAATGAGTTATAACATAGAGGGAGAGTCCCTATATGTGTTGATTTTTCTTGTATTTCAGGTTCTGTGTTTCCTAGGAGGCTTATTGTTTCCTCAAAGCACTTCTCACTTTTTGCATTTGCATTTTGGTCGTAAAGTTCCCTTAACAGTGCAATACAAGATAAAGGTATGATGTCAAGACTTTCTTGACAACCTTTTTCACTGTTTTCTCTGTAATCTTGCTCATCATACATATTTTTCTTGTTGTATATGTCTTGTAGTGGTTGAGCTTGTGTTTGATCAAGGAAAGACATAGGTTGCTCTGGATAATCAACATCTGTATCAACCTCATGCCTTTCCATTTTCTTATCAAGTATGTACACTATTTTTCCAAATATGTCCAACAATATGTTTAGTTTAGCTTCTCTGTCTATACCCAATTCCATGTTTGTTGATTATAAAGATGTCACTGCATCTTTTCAACTAGTTTAGAGTCTTCTACCAGTGGAGATATTAGGTCTTTTGGAGGTTGTGGAGTTGCCAGGTGGAAGATTTGAACTTTTTTGTCCACCAACATTATCATTGGGTTTTATCAATGCATTCCCAAGGGAGTCTATAAGGACTAGTGAAGTAATAGGCCTACTGGAGGCCAGTGGAGCTGCCAGGTGGAAAATTTTAGCTCTTTTGGAGGTAAAATATTATATGGTCCACCACCAATGTTTATTATGAAACTAATCTGATTTTTTTTGGGTTTTCTAATTTTTTTTTTTGAAGGACTAATGAGTCTATAAGAGTTTGCTAGGCTATTATGTACTCAGAAGTCCCACGATGATTGCCAGTATGTTGGGGTCCTGTGATTTGGATGATTGGAAAACCAAATGACAAGGCAACATTCAAACCAAGCTTTAGCGCTCTAGGATCTAGCACTCCTAGTCTCAGAGAGGGATATCTCAATATGTTTGTAAGGATATAGCTTGATGCTTTTAAGAGGTTTATTTTAGGCTAGTTATTAAGTACAATTTTTTTTGTTTGGGTTTGGTTGGTTGGACATGAATGATCTAGGAAGCATAGATAGAAAGGGGAAATATCAGAGCCATTGGCAAAATGAGTCAAGAAAAAGTTATAACAAGCTCAATCAGTGGACATGGGAGTTAAAATGTGAGGATCAATGGGAGTCGTTAGATCAGGGAAATGGATGGCTGTGATTGAATCGAGGCCGCACACATCGGAGACCCAGACAGACGGGAAGAGGAATTGTGGAGGGAGTGATTGTGAAAATGCGATAGCCGATGGGGCTTAGCGCTTGGTCACAGGACCAGGCTATATGACGTAAAGAGGCTAGGGCTAATTCGGAAGGTGCTTAAGCCTAAATGTCTAAAGGGAGCAGAATTAGGCCGAAATGAAGGTTTTTAAAGGGTTTTGAGGGGTTCTGATAAGGAAGAAAAAGAGGTTCAAGACCAGAAAAAGATTATTTATAAGGTCTTAAGGGGTCTTAATAGGGAATGAAGGGTAAATGAGGGGAAAATGAGGGAAAAAAGGAGAAATGATGGAAATGGAGGCTTGAAACAGTCTTTTTGAATCATCAAGATTTTTTGATGATTTTGAAGTGAAAACATCAGTGAAGTTAGGTTTCTTTGGACAGAGAGAACAACCAGGCTTCAAGAACTAACATATTATCTTGAAATTGTTTCTTGAAGGCTGCAAACTGATTCTAGACATCATTAGTTATAACAGAAATTATAAATGGCTAACAAGGAACACCCTTTGCTAAACATCACTACAAACTTATCTACACATCTTAAGAATGCATGGAATGTCAAAAGACAACTCTAGATCTAAACAAATCACAAAAAAATATAAAGCCCCCCTCTAATGTTTCCTTCATCTTCATTATATAGTTTGTGAACCTTCCCATGCTTTGGCCCACCTCATAAGTATGTTGTACATGTGGACATAGGTCTCCACGTTGACTGTATTGTCTCTCCATGATTTCCATCATGTGTGCATGTAATGATCACCCTCTCCATAATGTGTGCATTAATGCACCACTTTCTCCATCATCTCATCATAAATGCTCTATGATCTTACATTTGATTCCCTGCATGATCTTAGTTGACTAGTTCAATCTCCATGATCTTTCTCATTAATGAGGCATGATCTCCACTCCTTTCACATTAAGAAGTTGCTCCAATACTCCATAATGTAGATATGGATCTGAAATATCCACATATACACGTAAAAAGTGGATTTTATTCATTTATGGTGTTTGTGGGTCCCTCCACCCTCTAATTTACTTAATTAATTATGAAAATTAAGAACTATAATATTCCAATTATCTTGTGGAAAAATTGGGAATATTATAGTCATCTCTGACAAAATGTTGCTTGTCCTCAAGCAACTAAAAAATTGGATGCTATAGCAAACATCCTCACTCCAAATGGCATCCTCATATGGAAGGCCTTCCCATCTGTCACAATGTGTCATGCATGCCTAGATCCAAAGCTGCCTCTGCAGAATGTTTATAATGGGCCTCCAACTGAAAAGTTAGATACCCATCCTCATCAATGAATCTCCAAGTGGCAACCATATGATGACCAAATAACTCCTCTATACATGAGATACATAGAATGAAGTGGTTCATTCCCAAAATGGAAAGTCCCAACTCATGAACTATCTCTCCAACCCATGATACATAGAGTATATTGCATCTATAAATGCTCACGTCATTAGCCCTGTTGGCCATGTGGGATCCAAACATAACATTAGCATAATGAAAAACAAGAAGTAGATACATATGGATGAACATGAACAATGTCAAACCATATTCCCCAATAACAACCAATGAAGCAAAGCCTTCTATTGCTATGCTAGATCATCCTAAAAACAAAAAAGAGAGCCATACTCTCTCAAAAGAAGCCACCGTAACAATGCTTCTTGTTTTCATGCCAAATCTGCATCAATATGAATGTGAGAGCCATACTCTCTCAATAGAAGCCACCGCAACAATGCCTCCTGCTGACATACCACATCATCATTGTACCAAATGTAGTGGCCATATTCTCTCAAGAGAAGCCACCTTAACAAGGCATCTTGCTGCCCCGTCACATCATCATCATACCATGTACAATGACCATAATCCCCCAATAGAAGCCAACATTGTAAGGCCTCGTGTTGCAATCCTCCAACAATGTCATGCAATGTATGGGAATAATTCAGCCCATACTCCCCCAATAGTAACCAAAGCAACAAGGATTCTTGCTACCTCCTTACATCATCATCATGAAAGTTATGGAGCACCAACATAGTAATGGACATGTGAAATGTCTCATCAGAATAATAGAAACAAGATCCCTTATGACACATCATGTGAGAGTTATTATTTATCCCAAGCCCAAGTACATACATGAACATGAGATATATCCCAAATAGAAATACATGTAAAGACATGAGACACATCCCAAAAAAAAGTAAATACAAGGACATAAGATATATCATGTGATGTCCAAAATCTCTCATCAATAACCAGCATAGCCATGCCTCCTTCTGCTCCATGTAATCTATGATATACGTGGCATGGATCCTAGAAATGTGATATGTTGGGTAGTATTCATAATCACCTAGAAGCAACAAGTGTATCGATGCTTATTGCTGCCCTGTATCATAGATCTGCAAGTGCTTTGGCAACCCCTTGCTCCATATCACCAACCATTCATGCCAATGTGGATGACGGATCTCATTATGCAAAAACTTGGTATCCTCCCATTGTAGGACACCAACCTCCTCAAACTGTTTAAGAACTTTGCACTCCATGATATGTTGAAGTGCACCTCCATTGAGATATTCCTATGAGACCTCCTTCTCATCAATGACCCTCCAAAACCAATAAGGTTCTAGATCTGCTGCAGGTAGAAATTTCTCTTTGAGCTGTGAGATGCTCATTGAGAAAGAGTCATCTTGAAAGGGGGAAAGATTTCCCATCTCAAGATGTCTACCATCTATCGTCTTCTTCTCCATGGCTTTATGAGTGAAGCTTCCATTGGATTGCTCCCATAAATAATGGGTCCTCTTCTTCTCATTGTTTCTCATTAACAACATTGTAGATCTGCAAGGTGATACATGTGTTGTCTCATGGCCACCTACAATGCTAAACTCATAGTTTGGCACTGTATTGAATAGGATTGTGCTCCTCCTATTTTCTGCAACTCCACACTTCAACACAAAGTGTTGGGTGTAGCTTAACCATGAAAAACTGGGATAGAAATACATCATGTCCTTAGTTAAATCAAGGGTCCTATGTGCAGTGATAATTTGCTGCTCCAAATCAGCAAGATGCTCTAATCCTTGGTTATGCACTTTCCCTGATGGCATGTCCCCATAAGTTTCAATAAGGGGTACTAAAAAAATATGAGATGAAAGTGGTTGCATACCTTGAATCAATTGATGTGTGGGAACCTCTTGCAAGACCACAAGAGTTCCTCCAACTGGGACAATGTTGTCTCCAACTGTTGGTAGTGATGATGGCTCCATCTCTACAAATGTACCAATGCTGGTATCTTCCTCCTCTTCATCATGCATCTTATGAGTAATACATGGGGCTCTGAATTTCAAGAACTCAAGACCATCTTTCAAAGATTCAAGTGATCTTCCTCTTGATGTAAGCACATCTGCAACTGGTGGTGGTAGAGGCTCCTCCTCCTGAGTGATAATGAGGACATCTTATTTTAGATCTTCATGTACTATCTCCTTGATGATGGGAGATGTCACTACGTGAGATGTTTATGGTTTCTTTCTACCATACCTCTTCTTCAGTCTTTGAATAAAATCTGCATAAACAAATATTTTCATATGGGACAAGTGACTGAACCACCAATATCTTGCTTCACCTTCTAGGTGCAGTGCTAAAAACTCCACAACCTCTCTTTATGATATAGGATATTTCAGAAAGAATGTAGCCAATTCTTTCCTCCAAGCCCTCAATGTGGTTGTGGAAGATCCATCAAATGTAGGCAAGAAGAATCTATGCCTCTTTCTTCTATTACTGCTTCTGGATCTCCTCTCTTCTTTGAACTATAAAAGTTGTTAGAGAGAGATAGATTCTCCTTCAATGCTCTTGGATGTTACTTGTATTCAGAAATATATTTACTTAGGGTCTAATTTCCCAAGTCTTCTACATATTTATACTAGTCCACTTTCTCAAAGAAAGTGGATCTACTGGAATAATGTGAATCCCTTTGCTTCTCCGGTCTTCTTTGCTGTTGATAGGAAGTACTAGGACCTTCTTCATTCTGAAACCTTCTTAAGGTTTCTCTTTGCCTTTATCTCTTCATTTCATTGATATTCTTGGAGAGATCCTTCATAATTTTAAGGAAATATGCAGCAAAACTTAATCCCGCCATATTTACAAATATCTACTATCTGCTTCTCATATGTTGTCAATATTCTCCACAATCTGAGCCAAATATCATGCTCTAATACCACTGTAATATCCCAAAATGGAATAATGCATTGATACACAAACAAAATATTTGAAACACAAAGAATGTAAATGTAAAATTATGATCATTTCAGATATACACAGAATATATGAGCCATTTTATTCTTAGGAAATGATTCAATTACAAAAGTATACAAAACATGAGGTATTCTAGCCAAAGAAATGGCCTAGAATGACCCTGAAAGCATGCTAAAACAAGCACTGCGTAACTATATAGCTGCAGGAAGCAATACTACATTGTCTCTTCAGCAGATGATAAACATGTGACTACTGGCTGAAATGAAAATGCAAACCTATGGAGCTTAGGAGCTCTAATGATGCCAAGATTCAAGATCTTGCCAATGTGATGGACACCCAAGATAACCCAGAAAGAAAATTCCAAATCTATGAGATTTGAAATTCACCCTCCTAGGGTTTGATCCTTCATTGATCCTTATTAAAGAGAACAAGTGCCTAGAAGCTAAGAAGAAGAGGAGAAGAGAGGACTTGTTTCTTTCTCGATGAAATCGTAGACTTGTAGGTTGAAAATCGATTTACTTTCCTTCTGGGTGAATATGGAAGTGTTTTCTATGTGAATGTTGCAATTGAATGTCCAATCCGATTGTAAGATGGTGTGGTTTTGAATTGAAACAAAATCCAGTGTTTGAAGGAAATTTACGTCTGCTTATGAATTGTTGTTAATAATATTTTATTCGTGTGCATTGTTTATCTTTAAAATATTTTACTTGTTCAATTGAAGTACACTAATAATATGAGCATTAAAGCCTTAATCATTGTAGTTTGTTCATATATTTTGTGTATTATTGCTGAAATGGTCTCACAACCTATAGAGGAATGTGCCACGATGTTCAAGAGTGGGAACATGAGGTATTTATAGTGAACTAAACGTTGAAATAGAGAACCCTATTTCAAATTTTATCATGTACTTTGTATAGGATTTATGACTGTGAAATATGAGCTAGCATGCTAACCTTTACGAAGAAATGCGAGTAGGATCATTCACTATGTCGAGGAGTAAGTTGAGGCTATGGAAAGTTGATTTTGCAGAGAGTCAAGTCATTTCACATTCCTGAATCTGAAACATATAAATTTAAAGAGCGTTATGAAATTATTTCTTTGTGAATGCCACTACGAAATTATTTTGTAGCGACTCGATAATGAACAAGAAATGGATGTTGTGAAATTATTTCATAGCGATTGATAATTAAAAAAAAAATGGATTATGTCTTCGTATCTAAGTCAACTTTTGGCCTGCCTGTTAGACCACAATATACTCACTTAAGAGTTTATAATGCTTGAAACCAATATAACAATATTCATAATCACAGCAATATTTATCATCTCACCATCAATGATTTGAACCTAAGTGATGAAGATAACAATCATTCCACTCAACCACTCAATATAATCCCAATTGCCAAAAAATGAGAGAACACGGGGGTGGCATTTGGTCCACATATGTTTGCATGGGTAATGAAACCATTTAATATGGTTTTTCTAGGTACAATCACTCATTGGACCACTACTTCAAGGTGCCCCATGACTCTAAGAAATCTCCCATGAAAGTTGAACCTTTATGAGTGGCGAAAAGCTCTTCACATTACACCATTCAAACCAAACCCTTTAAACATTCATTTATTATATAAAAATAAATTAAATATTTATAATTTTCCTTAATTTTTTTCTTGAACTTGTTATAAAATGAATTTATTAATTAATATATAAAAACATATATTCACATATATCTAATATGAACTTAACGTGTTTTGTTATATAATAAATAATAAATAATAGCACTAAATTATATATATATATATATATATATATATATATAATTTCCATTTACAATATTTATTTTTTAACATGTATAAATCAAATTATACATTAATCTTCAATAATTAAATTATGATTAATGTATAATTTGATTTTTACATGTTAAAAAATAAATATTGTGAAGTGGAATATATATATATATATATATATATATATATGAATGATATGAATGTATAAATATATAAGAACATCAATATTTTTTTTGTAATAATTAAAATAATTTTATATGTCATATAAAGGAAAGCAACCGTATACATAAAAAAATATTTATATGAAAGTGATGCTTGTCACGTCATGATTTTGTAACGTAGGTCTAAATCTCCCCTTGTTTCTATTAAACCAAGAGAGTTCGGAACTATTATTGCTAGCTTATTCAATCCCTAATGCCACACAATTTATTCTGCAACCAATTTTCTCAAATTCGTCCAATTAGAGGATAACTAGGTTAATGTGTTCATGTTGGCTTCTTGGCTCTATTAATGTGTTTAGAAAAGTATGGTATTTTCATAAGGTAGTGTCCAAATATAAAGCCACTGTGAATAGTTTAGCTCCTTGAGAACCCAACGTTTAACGCAATTCCCCATAATTCCTTGTCAAAATGTTTACTACTAGTGGCTACCATTTTGGCCTTGGGCCTTATCCTCTAGATGGATTATCCATCTTTTGGATGATAGTGGACTTTTGACTACTATGAAAAAATCCCTTTGCAACGTCGAAGTATTATGAATTACACACATGGAAGTGGATTTTCTTAAACGTTGAGTTGGCATTCAAATCCTCATGAACATTTTCCTTGGGTAGTTTGTTTTTTCTTCGAAAGTTTAGGCATAATTTATTCCTCCACTTCCTGTTTTTTCTTTAAGACATTGGCCTCATAAATTAGTAGAGTAATTCAATATTTCATATATGCAACAATTCCTTCAACCATTAACTTGTGGCTTTCTTATTAACTATAGAGATTGTGGGTTACCGTTTGGTTAACAAAATCACTGGGATTCATGGTGATAGTTAGGATGATAATGAACCCTCACCCTATGTGAGATGTTTCTCCCGAATGTGTTCCTTGTCGTATTTTGTACATCCTCATGATTTTTTCATGTGGGTTCATATAAATATATATTCTCCAAGGTGTGATCATATGAATCCTTCTCAAGTGTGCAATAATTTTCATGTCATCACCATCTACCATAATGAATATGATAGAATCACTCCTCCTTGCCACCTAGATGGGACTATAATATCTTAATCATAGGGTTGTCTTTGGAAAGATCTATATCTTGTCTACTCTTCAGAAAGATATATATCTTTTCTATACCCAGAGACTCCCCTAATGCCATCTCTTAATAATTTGTTGAGTAAACTTCTCTAAACTTAACATATCTCATTAGCAATAATGTTAACTCATGGTTTGACGATAAAATGTTACTCTACCTCTAAATATATAAAACAATGCTGACATGTACTTTAGTTACACTTCAAGCTCCAACATAAAAATTTAGAGCAAAATTTTAGAGAGATCAGATAAGAGTCACTTTCCTTTTCTTTACTTGAATTTGATAACTAAAAAGTAATTTTTTTCAAATAAAATAAAATTGAATTAAGGGAAAAAAACCTTCACTAATATGGAAATTGTATCTCTTTTAAATTGACATAAACAAATCCAACAAACAATGTAATTATAACCTAATGTTAATACATGCACCTATTATATATATGTTCAACTAATAATATGTAACACCTCCCACCCCATTATGGCATCTTAGGATGTGGAAGTGCTACCCTTTTGACCTAATCTCCAAGGTTTGTTACGAAGATGGGGTTACAACAACCCAAGATTTCGTTTTGTGTGCATAATTCAAAAGGGGTTGGGCCTACTAGTCTAAGGTAGAAAAAGATAAGATTTGAATGTTAAACATATTGTATCCATACTTAACCTTCAATATCAACTCCAATAACTGAAGAAGGTGTGGTTGAACACATATATACTTATATAAGGGACTTCGTATGCATGTGAACCCTTACTCATACAATGTTCAGACATACATGATGAGTGCCCAAATTGGTGAATTTTCAACACCTATCCATAACCTATTTCATGTCATTTTTTCACTTTTCATTCCTTGTGCCTTTTCCATCCATGATTTCCGGTTAGGGTATGGATAGTCTATTTTATGCCACTTTTATCGCTATTCTTATATACTATGTTGTGAAATTTTCACTCTTTATATTAACACTATCAAGCATGAGAAAAGGTTAGTGGTTGCATTCCTTTTTGTTGTTGCAACTCCAACTACAAACCCTCAATGAGGGAAAATTTTAAGGGCTAATATCGCAGGTGAGTTTATTTTCCATTTTTTTTCCAAAAACAAATTTGTCAATTTTTAGTTTTTTTTCTAGAAATGATTTTCCCAAAACTTTTAGTATAAATTTACTTTACCTTAAATGTTTCTAAATTGTAATATACATATTTATGTATCTTAATCTATCTCAAAACGAAAGGAGGGACTTCCACACTCCACCCAACCATAGGCCATATATACAACAAATTTCTTGCAAATAACCACCCCTGAGTCATATCTAATGTCTAAGGAAATGATTTATCGGGAAATTTACATGGAGGGCTTAGTTTAACACTCAAAACATGGATCCCAATTTCTAGGTCTTTTATTAACTACCTTCTAACAACAAGCACCAAGTTGGTTTATTAATTGTACCTGAAAGAAGTACCATGTTGGTTTATTAGTTTGTTTCTAGTAATAAGCACCACAATGACTCTCTCTCTTCCTCTGAGTTCATTCAAAGGGGTTCACCAAAGTATTGGGTGGGGTATTTCTCAATATTACAAGTTGGAATCCACTATCTACACTGATTATTAGCTTTATTTTCATAGAAAGCAACATATGGGTCTGATGTCCAATGTCCAGGTGGTTTATTATCTACTCCACAATAAATATAGTGACCCATAATTCCTTTTAGAAGTGGTTTATGAGATATATAGCAAGTACCACAGTTATTAAATCTTCCACTGAGCCTCCCACTCATCCAGAGAGGCTTATGCAACACATTATAGTGGCTTCACACATAGTTCATATGGGATTCACCCAAAATTCAAAAGGATTTAAATCATGATTATGCAGGGTCAAGTTTTCAGGTTACTGGTATCTAATATTGAATGCATAAGGGCTTAAACCACTCTATCTGTTACTTGCATAACATGCGCACAACATTCATGTGGAATTTAACTCAATTCATAGGCTTGGTGTACCCCATGCATAGGGATATGTATGTTGGCTCAAACACCACTCTTTCTTTTATTTCCAATGAAAACACTCCATCACAGTTTTGTTCCTATGGTCAAATGTTGATATTTTAATAAACAGGTTAGTGTTTGCTCCATTTTGAAATATATTTTTATCAGTGTGTGGAGGTTTTATCCATTGAATTCATAGTCGCTAGGAGTTTAACTTGCAAGATAGGAACATAGATCATTAAAGCTTCAACAAACCAACCGAAATGAAGAAAACTAACAGCTTAAAACTAGAATTTTATGGATGCATTCTAGGGATAAGAAAATTCCCTTCTTCCACAAATATACAAAATAAAAATTACTCAATTTTTTTTTTCAAGAAATTGTTATGGAAAAATGAGAGAAGTTGATTGATTGTGAGGCAATAATAGGGGAAGAATTCAACCATTTCAAGTATTTGTATATTGTAGAAGAGTATATAGATAAAGAATATGCAGAGAAGATTCTCCCAGCGATATCTACATAGTTTCTAAGGAAATAAAACAAGAGTTATGGGTACCAAAGAAAAGGTATTTGAGTCAATTTGGGGGCTTGAAGTTTTTTGTTCCCATAAGGAAGCTTGGCACAATATTAATTGGCGAGATACTGCACAGAGGAATCTACGTTGGGGTATTTTTCATAAACCCAAAGTTGCATTTTTCAATGAAATTCATTTTCAGGGGGAAACTACTAAAGTTGTAGCCTTGGAAAAAGTGCAATCCTATACAGGTAAAAAGCAGATTTATAATGATGTTGAAGATCATGATTTCATTGCAAAGAACCTTACGAATGACTAGGAAGAAATTTTGAGTGCTTTTTTTCCTGTTAATAAAAGGAGGTTCTTGAAAAATTGAGTATGTTGCCTTCATGTGAGTGTTATATCAAGTAGATGAACACTTTAAAAAATGTACATAAAAAATAAATTATTTAGAAGTGAAAAAAAAACTCCAACATTGAAATATTCAGACGTGATAGATACTCCAAAAAGAAAAATTAAGGGTATTGCAACATACATATCAAAGCGATGTTTATCTCCTGAAGAAATTTGAGTGAACATGCAATATTATTCCATTACCGATGGTTCTAAAAAGAAAAATAAAATGCAGCCTGTGTTGGTGGAGTTAAAATTAGATATTCTATAGTGTAGCCTTAAATTATAAAGCCGCTCATATTATGTAATTGTGTTAAATTATGTTTAAAGGCTCCAATTTTTTTATTTTTGTCACATTCTTCAACATCTCAACAAGCAAGTTACTCAGCTCATTTGATATGGACTATTATTTCCCTCATTCATACACTTCATCATGCTTGGTCAGGAGGGAGTTACCATTAGAGGTTGAATGGTTTTGGAACAAAGGTGGGATAAACCATGTCTCACCAAAGAGCAAGGTTTTATCTTCAATGTTTCTAACGCTCAACAAGAAAATGGAATGGATGAGCCTTGGTGATGATCCTATTCCCTTTGAAGGTGTTTCTTTTGTATATGGGTGGTGCCTCATCCATTTTGCTTGCAAATTTAGCTCTTCTCCAACATATTTTGGCCTGTGGGTCAGTGAAGAATTGGGTTTCTAAGATCCATTTTAGAGCTAAAATGTCTAGCTCTATCAATTTTGGGCACACAGGGTCTTCTAACTTGCAACACTTCTATGTAATGGATTTTTTTTATACATAATGGATGGTCACCTACGTCCTTGTAGATGTACCCATGTGAAATTGCCAACTTTCATAGGGTAATAAGGAGTGTAGTGCGACATTTCTAAGGGTCTCCAAAGAAGTTGTTCACATCACAGTGGTATGGTGACCTCTCTATAACAATATCAATTGGTAAAAAATGCAGAATTAGAAGTCAAGGTAGCCAGAGAGAGAAAAACAATATGGCAAGAAAATTGGGAGGCTTGCAACAATCCATAACATACAAACTTAGTTGATCTAAGGACTAGTCAAGAGCACTAATTCTTATAATTCCACTTCCAAACGGTTCAGTTAGGTATTACAAAGTTGAGATCAATGATGAACACATAGTTCAATAGACTTGGGAAGTGATGGAATATGAAGAGGTAGATTTAGAGTCTCAAATACATGTCAAGTGAGAAACCCACAGTGAGAAAGTTTGCACTAAAAATTCCAAGATTTTTTGTCTCATTAATCAGTACTTGCATATTTCTAAGCCAATACATCATAATATATAACTGTAGGTTTTTCTAATGGTGAAAAATGTAAGAACCATGCTAGGTAAGGCCTTCCCAATTTTTGGCACTATCGAACCAATGTGGCCAAGCCTTGTTATTTTGAATTGTATTATCTCAATGTAGAGTGCAATCAAAACTTTCTTTTAATGAAATTATTATTACTGTCAATTTCAATCCTTCTTAGATTCAACCATGCCAAACTCAACGATAGATTTGGCTTTGTCATCCCTATTATACTATACTCTGGTTTTTTCCCATCACATGTATTTGGGCTTAGTTACATTCACTATTTATGCATATGGAATTTATGTCCATTAAATTCTTCCATGCTTCCATTTCAACAAAAATACTTCTAAGTAATTTCCTAAATCATTAGAAAATAATAATCAACTTTAAAAAATAACATTTTTTGAATGTTGATTGTGTGCCCTAGTTAGACACATTTTTTATTCACTTTAATTGTAACCTACATTATTTTCATATAATATTCTTGTGGATGGGTTTTTTTTCTCAAAAATCTGCTGCAGGTTTCTTTCATTTCTTAATATGCTCAAATTCCATATATTTACAATTCACATTCACATTATACAGTGATTAGCATCTTCATTCATCATTTTAAGGATTTAGTGGCCAACATCTATCTCCAACCTTTCGTATGCCAATGAATCAAATATATCTCCTGTCATTTTGTTGATATTCTAACAAATTTCCATCATGGAACCAACAATGAGGCTTACAGAGTGTAACTGAGTAAATTAATCATCCTCTTGAATGGAATTTTGAGGTGGTCATTGTTGAATGATATTCTGTGTATACATTATGAGGGTATTAACTGGGACTGACCATGTGATCTAACAATGAAACTTTGAAATGGATTAGGATACCGAGGAGAGATATTTGGTATTTATTTTGATGATGAGAATTTTTAACTTAGGAAAACAAATAAACAAACAAACATGATTTAGTCACTAATGTTGGCATGACATATAGATTTCCTTACAATATAAATCAAAGTTAAATAAGTTTTTGTGTACCAATAAAGAAAAACCTGAAAAAGAAAGAGTATTAAAAATAAAAAATATTAGATTTAAAATTTATATTTTAAACCTTTTGATACCTCTCAAACTAAGAATCCAAAACCTAATCCTATGTTTTTTTATACTCAATCGGAGCATCGCAATAAAAAAAAGGTTAAGCTAAGATCCAAATAAAAAATTGGTTGAACTAAGACAATGATTAGCTTTTATACAAGTTTTCCTTCTTATATAGCAGTCCCTTCTATGAGTTCCCTAATCATCTCTATGTTGTTATTTACAATGACAGATCATTGTTTTGGGACTATCTATTTAAATTTAAATATGTGTAGGGAATTTTGTGAAAAACCTATTTATGTTCGATGTTTTTTAATTTGCAATTCAATTAGTGTTATTTGGTGAGTTTTTCATTTGCATTTCAATGTTATGTAGTAGCCTCTCCCAAACTATGTAGTGGAGTCAAATGGAAAAGAATGATATTTTTTTTTATTGTATTTTTTTTTTTAAATCAGTTGTATTGATTATAAGTTTACTCGTAATTGTTTTATTTTTATTTTTTGAGTTTCTGGTTAGAAGTGGTAGAGAAAAGACACATAATAGGGCATGACACATTTGGGACAAGGTCTATCAACACTTTGTGCATAAAATGTGAACATTGAGCTCGTCTCGTCGAGCTCACATTGGTGAATTTAACATGCCATATGTGAATGCATTCAGTATTGGCCTCTATTGATGGCAATAAGATATTCCCAAATCTTGTATTCCTTTGGTGTACATTTGCATCTTTAGGGGCGATTGCTAGTTTATTTTCTTGACATACATACATTCTATGTTGTGCAAAATCTAGAAAATCACATTGAATTCATCTTCAAAACATTCTAATGTAAATTCATTATGATTTTATGAACATTTTGTAAAAAATAACACCACTCATGGTGTGCCCTTTTAGCATTAATGTTCCCCCCCCCCCCCCCCCAAAAGCAAGAAAACAAGAATCATGTCAAATATCCAACACTAAATTCATTACTAACACAACCACATTTGTAAATGTGGTTGATATACGCTGAAGGCATATAATTATGATTAATATGATTATTATTATTAATTAAAACTACTATTATTATTTTTATTGTTAACTAAATTTAACAATATTAACAATATTAATAATTGTTAGGAATTTGGCTTCTATGATCCATAAATTGTGTGTAAAATCTTTCGGTGAAAATCACATTCAAGTAGATTTTGTCGATGTGTTTTGAACCAGCCAGTGTGGTTCATCATCATGACAAGTTGAGAAATCTTATCTAGGACCTAGTTTAAATAGATAGGAAACTCCAACTAGCCATTGTGGAATAACGACTAGTTTGACTGCAATAAGAAAATACAAAGACAAAATAATAGTTGAATTATTATTATTATATTTTTATTTATTAATTGAGGAAGGCCTTAGAAATCGAAAGTTGAGGGAGGCCTTAGAAATCGAAAAGAGGCCAGTCAACCTTAACAGAGATGATGGATGGAGTGTTAGCAGAAACTGGATCCTTGCCCTTCATTCTTAGTTATTGGTTTTGTTCCCTTCAGTTCTCCCTCGTATCCTTTCCTCTCCTCTGTTGCCCAGTTTCATTCTCCCTTTGTGTACTTTATTAGTTAATTTATTATTATTATTATTATTATTATTTGTTATTAGTATTTATTTATTTATTGATTTATGATCATTATTATTATTTTTTATTTAATATTTTTTTTTTTTTTGTAAGTATGACTAATTCTATTATGTATAAGGAAACTAGTACAATTCAGGCACAGTGTCAGCTGTGGAAGCCTGAACACTGTGTATAGACGTCAAGCTTATCAACGAGTGCTTAGACTGCCCATATCGGGAAACCAGTCCTTTTAAACAACAAAACTTAACCGCCCGCGTGCGGGAAACCGGTTTGAAAAACTTAGAAACTGTAAAAGCATAGAAATAAAAACAACTGTTTTTGGACCACTGTGTGAGCTGGTCGTCCCAACAACAGAAAATATCATAGACTATGAAACTGAACCAAAAAACCTGGAGCGCAGTGCTGAAGCTAGTCATGCGTCGGGGAAGGAGGTTCTTCAATGATTCTGCAGCCAATATATTCTCCACTGTCCTCCTCGCCAGAGTCGCCTGTGTCCATTCTTCCTTGGGTATCATCCACGTTTTTCTGCTGCTGCTGAGGCTCGAGAGGAGAGGAGACCGGCACCGCAGCACCTAAGATTCCAGAAGCCGGAGAGAAGAGAGCAGAGGCCGTAGAAGGGGGAGGGTAGTTGGGAATTTCCTCCCTCAGAGTGACGGAGATGAGGGCCGTGAGGACAGCATTGGAAGCAGAGGGATAAAATTTAAGTTTAGCATGCTGCGAGGATTGTCTGTAGGTGGGACGAAGAGGAGCAGGAGGGACAGCCCGTGAGGAAGTGCCACCATGAACAGGAGCCTGAGAGGGAGGGGACGAGGTGGCAGCTCCAGGAGCTGAAGCCGAAACGCCAACACGACGTCGCCCTCTACCTTTGCCACCGCGCGAAGTCAGAGTAGGGTCCGGAGCATCATCAGAAGGAAAATTGCTAGGAGGGGGCCGACTGTCACCTCGACTGAGGCCACGTCGGGCCCTCATTCTTTCACGGAGACGCAGCATAATCAAGCCGATACCACTGGGGCGAGCGGGTGCAAGAGGTAGAACAGAATGGTCCAGGGGAGGAGAATAAATGACAGCAGGTGGCGCAAGACTGGTAAGACCCGGAGAGGCGGAGGAAACAGGCGGGGGTTCACGACACTGGAGCGCACCACCTCTGAGCAGAGAATTAAAATAACAATGGGGGCTTTGAGAAAAATGAAAACCTGGACTCAGCTCGATGCAGGTCTGCAAGGAACATCGCCGCCCTGTCGATGTTTTCTCGGTAGCCTCAAGCGAACCAGAGCTGCAAATGCCGAACAACGGGGTAGGCGCGCTCACCTCACCAGAGGCCTTATCGACATCATTCAACTGAGCCATCGAAAAATGGAACACCTCCATATCCTCCTTCAGATTTAGCCGACCAAGGTGGGTTGATATCGCGCGAGCGGAATCATTAATTGCTGAGTTAATACAAATGTCGGGAGCCATGTGGGCTGCCCAGGCTCCGTCCATGGGGAAATGCGCGTGGCAGCGCTCCCCCGTCGAGACTTTAATCAGCCGGATCCGGCACATTTTTTATTTAATATTATTATTTTTCATTTTATTTATCTATTTTTTTTTTTTATTTATTTATTTATTAACTTATTTTTATTTTTATATATACTTTTTTAATCTTACAATTTTAAATTATTATTAATTAAGAATATATAAATATTATATTATATTCAAATCTTTTAATTATTATAATAATTCAACTATTATTTTGTCTATGTATTTTCTTATTCCAGTCAAACTAGACATTATTCCACAATGACTAGTTGGAGTTTCCTATCTATTTAAACTAGGTTCTAGATCAGATTTCTCATCTTGTCTTGATGATGAATCACACTTGCTGGTTCCAAACACATCAACAAAATCTGCTTGAATGTGATTTTTACCAAAAAAAAATTATAGACAATATTAATAATTATTTATTTATTTATTTAGCATTCAGTAAATAATGCATTAAACAATTAATTCATTAAATACTAAATAAATTAATTAAATAATTTATTTCATTAATTAATAATTAGTAATAAATTAAATTCACTAATTAAATAATCTTATTTATTATTAAATAATTAAATAATTCTAATATTAATTATATTAATATTTATTTATTCAATTCAATAATATTTAATATTTAACAATATTAATTAAATAATTAAATAATTTATTGAATAATTCATTTTATTAATAATAAATTAACCCTTAGATTAATAAATTAATCTTTAGATAAAGTAATAAATTAAATTAACCAATGATTGACCATGGTTAACCATGATTGATATTATAAACCCAAGAGAATAATAAATGCAATATTCCGATATTATAAACCCAAGAGATCAATATTAAAACCCAAGGGAATAATATTAAACTCAAGGGACTAATATTATAAACCCAAGATATATAAACCCTAAGATAAATATTGTAAACACTAAAGCAAACATGGTGGACCATGGTTCAAACAATGAATGATTTTCATATTTAGAAAATCTTTTCACAATGTGACGTTGGACCATGGTTGATCATAGATGACCACAATTGATTTAAGTATGGTTGAACATGGTTGACCATGATTGAATTTATAAAACATGGTTTACCATGGTTGACCAAGTTTTATATTATAAACCCAAGGAAATAATAAAGCCAAGGGAATAATATTAAAAATACAAGGGACTATAAAACATGGTCAATATTATAAACCCAAGGTATATAAACCCTAGGATAAATATTGTAAACCCTAAAATAAATATAGTTGACCATAGTGGATTTCCATATTGAGACAATCTTTGTCACAATGCAACAACGAACCATGGTTGACCATGATTGGTTTTCATATCAAAAAAATGTGTGTTACCATGGGACGTTGAACCATGCTAGATTTTCATACTGAAACAATCATTGTTAAAATACGACATTCATCCATAATTGACCATAATTAATATTATAAACCCAAAAAATAATAAGCCTAAAAAATTAATTTTATAAATTCAAAAAATTAAACCCAAAAATTAATATTATAAACCTAAAAAATTATCATCACTAAAATTCTCAAGCATACAAAAGTCATGTGAAATATCCGACATAAAGTGATTACTAATTTTCGCAGGGATGAGATTCCCCTTATGATGATGGACACCATAATAGTACTATATACTATTACCATCGACCTTGTTATCTTTCCTTTACCTTTAAGGATTTGAAGAGATTTGGTGACCATGTGTCACGTCATGATTTAAAGGAAGTATGTCTCACGCAATGATTAAAGGGAAGTATGTTCGAAATGCCTTTTATTGATGGTGGGTATGATTAAAGGGAAGTATGTTCGAAATGCCTTTTATTGATGGTGGGTAGAGGGTTTACGCCAAAGTCTTAAGACATATACCACATATGTAATTTGTGATTTTCATTGATCTTAAATTTTTTATTAAAAATCTCTTAAAGCGTTAAATACCCAAATCATTATTTAACATATATTAATATATGATTAAATACATTTAATACTTGCTTAAATACATCTAACTTTTAGATGCTCCCATCATTATGTATTTTTGTATCTGTCAAATGAGCATCGACGGAGAATCCCAATCCCTGTGCTTATGTTGATTTATTCGTGTGATAAATGATAATACCAAGGTTCGAACAGGAAATACAAATTATGGGTCATTTTTGTCATTGTGTAGTGGGTAAATATGACGTGAGTACAATTTTGGTTCATGTAAGATATGAACCCTAACGTTCATTTCCATAGTTATTTATTACAGTGAAAAGCTAAGTCGTGTTAAATTAGCTCAAGTTGAATTTGCTATTTATGTAAAATAAGTTCAATCCGTCAAATGGGGTATGGCTAATAGGTGCATGGCTTTCATGTATGCTTTACTCTAAGCATGTCAACAACTCAATACCCTATTTCAAGTTTGTGTATCCCAGATAAAGATGCAATATTTTAAGTGTGTGCGCGCATGTCTCACATAAAGATGGACGTTGAAATCTTAAGCTCCTCAAATGATAATTGCTGAAGGTTCTAAGAACATCTATTTTATTATAATGATGAGAATAAGTCAATATGTCATACAAAGAAAAAGAACAAGGTGCACCAAAAGGTCTATAGTTATAAATATTTGGACCACTACTCTCTTAAAAGATGCCTTTAACATAATTAGCAATGGCATCATTACTAGATGTTGCAAAGAAAGCGTCATAAGAATTTTAAAGAGATCCAATAATTGCTAAGCAAGATAAGTGTAGTGAAATCGATGTCTATCTTATTCTGTGCGTAAATTTCCATACAACTTTACACCATATCAATCCCTATCAACTTTGTCAAATTCGCAAGTCGATGTCTACCCGACAACAGATATTCATGCCCTGAGACAAGACCTTTCTTCATCGCCAGTTGTTCAACATAAGAGAGCTCTTTTGCATACAAAAAACTGGCAGTGAGATACCACCCAACTTAAGATGCACAATCAACATATTAGAAAGGAAGTGCAAGTGACACTCAATGTTTAAAATATATTGAATCTTGACATTCTAGATGTTGATAGAAAGCGTAGAGTGATGCCTCTTGGCCAGAGGGAAGAAGGAAGAATGATATATGTTGAAATTGAGATTGATATTGAGGTTAAAATAGTATTGGTAATAAATTTGTTATTATATTTTTTATATTTAAAGATTTTTATTACATATTATAAATTATTTATAGATTGGGGATATCACATATTGAAATATGCAAATAAAATCCTAAATTTATGTCAACCCTAACATAAGATCTAGGATAGTCAGTAATAAAGAAAAGCATTAACAATGTAAAGAAGGTCAATGAAGGGAAGCATTAACAATGTAAAGAACAGAGAGCTAATCTCAAAAAAAGAGCAGGCATTGTTGAATTGCACCTTTTCATGAAAACCTCTTTTTCCATGGCATGAGCTTCTGCTCCACGAGGCCTTCTGCATGTTATTTTTTCTGTGCTTCAGATTATGAAAAGATATTGTCACTCCGTTTTCTGTTTTTTAAGCAGTAGACATGGGACACCTAATTTCCATATAAGAGTTATTTTGAATATATTTAATGTATGTAGCTCTACAGTGCATGGACCTACTAGATGAATTCCCATGCCTTTATCATTATGTGCTAATGTCCATTCAACCCATATCATTATGTGCAAATGTTCTTGGACTTTTGTATTCAAATCTGGCAGTTCTGGTATCCTCTGACCTAACGAGGATGTTAAGCCATTTCCAAACCACCACAACAGGACCTAATTCATAAATAAAAATGTAAGCAACATCAATTTAATTTGCATCTTTTCCTTTACGTTTTAAGATACCTTTTTAAAAAGCAATAGCATTTATTTTTAGGATGAAGCATAGCATCTTTTCTACGTTTTAAAATACCTTTTTAAAAGCATTAGTATTTATTTTCAGGATGAATCAATTATATGATATCAATCGACAACTGATTTTTTTTTGTAATTACCCTCATACTGGGAGTTCAATTTGTACATGAATATATAATCTCCTGATTTTCTGACATAAGAGAATTGTATTCTGCCCCTAAATGAATCAATTATATGATATCAATCGACAACTGTTTTTTTTTTTTTTGTAATTACCCTCATACTGGGAGTTCAATTTGTTCATGAATATATAATCTCTTGTTTTTCTGACATAAGAGAATTGTATTCTGCCCCTAAGTATTTGTTGTTTATTTTAAAAGTTATTCTATTAGGGAATTGTAAAATACCTGTGATTATTATTAAGAAAACTGTTTTTTTTTCAACAATTATTTGAATAAAAAAGAGATAATAATGATGCATTTATGGTATTTTATTCAATAATTAATATATAAAACAACTTTAAAGAAATTATGATATTTAATTTCTCTCTATCATAAACTAAGCCCTTTCCAACCTCCATGAACTCCCTTTTAACGAGCTAAAGTGATTAATAAAGAACATTACCCAACACTATTTTGAATTTTCATTCAAAAATATTAAATTGTATTATTGGTGACATTCTCCAAAATCTCATTGGTCATCCCTTCTATTAAGGAAAAAGAAGGGAAAAGGAAAGCCCTTTTACTAGTCACAAGTTCAATGATTTTGAAGCCTGTATTTTACATATTTTACAAGGAGATTTTCATAGCACTATCCTTGCTTGCTTTGAAGCTCTATTCAAATATAACACTTTTTCTAAAAACAATTTATACATTGGACTTTTAGAATCCGCTTCATCAGTTGATCGAAATTCCATAACGTGTAGAATAGGGGTGCTCTGAAGAAGGCATCCTAATACACAGATTTCCCTGTTACTAGTTTCATCTAGATATATGTACACCCATATCTTACGGAGATTAGAGCGTGGGGAGTTTAGAGACAAAGGTATAACATGGTTTGCTAGCTCCTGCATTACATTTCAAAAATATAGTTAGCCATTTCTCCCCTCATTTACAAGGTAAAAGGCATAAAAATGAATGATTAACATAATGGAAAATAACAATAAAATGAAGAATTTTACATCATGTACATATTTACAGTGGGCATTCTTTTGAGTAAGCTAAGGTATCAAGATTTTATGTTGATTGTTGATTACAGATTCTGTTATTTCATAGTCATAGAGCAAAGTAAACAATTTACTTTACTTATTCTCCTCAAATACATGGAATATACAATCCAAGTAAACATACCCCACTGCTTGCCTACCTACAGTAAGATTTAAATAAATGTAAGACAAATGTACATGAATGTAAGAGAGGTTGGATAATCAGTTTCCAAAACCACATCAGCATATGCCTGGTCTAACATGTCTTGCACATTATAGATACCCTGACACCTATGGGAAGAAAATTAAAGCACACGACCATGGAAACATTTATTGCACTAAACACATCAAATTTATGTAGAGATTTTGTTCTTACCAAGAGAAATTTCTCACCCATGTATAGTTCCTCAAGATAAGGAAGCCTTTGGAACACATTGAGAATATAAATATCCATCTCCTTTTCAGTTTTAAGCAAAGGCCCAACGAAAACGACCAACAACTTCAATAACTTGAAGCTTCCTATTATGTTAATAAATCTCTCTGCTGAGATATTGTATTCATCAGAAAGAGATTATAGTTTCAATCCAATCAAATTACTTCCACCCTGCAAGTTGAGTTCCCAAATTGAACATGAAATCTCATGAAATGGTATCCCATTCACCCTCAAATCCTTTATCAAGTATGCATGTAGGGTTTTCAGCTTTGGGCAGTTCACTGTTAAAAGCCTCCACACTATCACACACTTCTAAATCTTTAATGTTTGGAGTCGAGATCATAGGTTGTTGCAGGATTGGTGGTGGCTACTGCAACTATGAAATACAAACATTGTGTTTAAATTGGTGGTGGGTACTGCAACTCTGAAATATGAACATTGCGCTTGTAATAAGTAACCTCATTTTAATGATTCAACAACAACAAGAACAAGCCATAACTGCCATGAAAAAATAAATCACCTGGGAAGGTTGCAGTCCTGAGGCTGCCATCTCCATCTCTCGTAACAAGTTCTTGTTACAGAGAGGGAATTACAGAGCTTCATAAATGGGAGATCTAAAAAATCCCAAGCAATAATAAATCTAGCGAAAGCTAAGGGAAATAGTGAATGGAATCAAATAATAAGGCTGTAAAGAAATTTGTTCCAGATCTGGTGGAAGACGAGGGAGGCACAAGTGGCTACAATCTACATATATTTAAGAGAGGTTGGATAATCAGTTTCCAAAACCACATCAGCATATGCCTGGTCTAACATGTCTTGCACATTATAGATGCCCTGACACCTATGGGAAGCAAATTCAAACACACAACCATGGAAACATTCATTACACTGAACACATTAAATTTATGTAGAGATTTTGTTCTTACCGAGAGAATTTTCTCACCCATGTATAGTTCCTCAAGATAAGGAAGCCTTTGGAACACATTGAGAAGAGACATATCCATCTCCTTTTCTTCTTCTTTTTCAGAAAGCCATCTCCTTTTCACTTTTAAGAAAAGGCCCAAGAAAAATGACTAGAAGCTTCAATAACTTGAAAATCCCTATTATCTCAATAAATCTCTTTGCCGAGATATAGTATTCGTCAGAAAGCAATTCTAGTTTCAATCCAATCAAATTACTTCCACCCTACAAGTTGAGTTCCCAAATTGAACATGAAATCTCATGAAACAATATCCCATTCACCCTCAAATCCTTTATCAAGTATGCATGCAGGGTATTTAGCTTCGAGCAGTTCACTGCTAAAGCCTCCACACTATCACGCACTTCTAAATATGTAATGTTGGAAGCCGAGATGATAGGTTGCTACAAGATTGGTGGTGGCTACTGCAACTATGAAATAGAAATATTGCATTTACATTGGTGGTGACAACTGCAACTCTGAAATATGAACATTGCATTTGTAATAAGTAACCTCATTTTAATGATTCAATGACAGCAATAGCAAGGCAGAACTGCCATGAACAAATAAATCACCTGGGAAGGTCGCAGTCCTGAGGTCTCCATCTATTGAAACAAGAAGTTACAGAGAGGGCGTTGCAGAGCTTTATGAATGGGAGATCTACAAAATCCCAAGAAATAATAAATCCAATGAAAGCTAAGGGAAATAGTGAATGGAATCAAATAATAAGTCCATAAAGAAAGTTGTTCTAGATTTGGAAGACGAGGGAGGCACCAGTGGCTGCAATATACAAGGCTGTAATCATTCTCATTTTTCATATACTTCATCTTGTTGGTATACACTGATGCATGCACATCCCTTATGTACACTGGTTCTACATTCCTCGTGAAGGAGACGAAGGTTCTGCCATGGAAATGTTGCCGCCCCTGCCTCCCATGGGCACATCATTAGAACTCTTGTTGCTTGTCTCTGGATTCGACCCACTGAAGCCTTAGAAACACTACCATAACCAATGAGCTATCATAACTTAATAAAATAAATATTTGTAACTACTTTTTCCTTTTCATCCAACGGCTGAATATGTTTTAATCGTCTAACATATAATCGAACAGTTTCAGGTTATGACACGATGCACACAAGAAAGTTGTTTACAGATAGTGACGCCTTACGGCATAAATATTAGAATAATTATGTTTTTTTATAAATTTTAAGTATATATACTTTTTATTTATAATTTTTTTTTATCTCTTTTTGAAATATTCAATTAAATGGTAATTCAACCCTTAATTGCAATAATTATTTGTAATTCTCTAAAACTACATTACATTTTAACCCATAATTTATAACTTCATGTTAGCAACATGCATTAGATAGGCTATTCAACTAGTTAAATTAACTCTTAAAGCCAAAATGTAAACAAATTTACAATAATATTCAAAATAATCTAGTTAAAATAAATAATCATAAAAAATTACAAATGCATTCATAATGTTGTAGTTTAATTGTATTATGAATTGGATATTTTCCAACGAATCAACATAATGGAAAGGAAATTGATATTTTTCTTCGAAATTCAACAATAATAATTTTGATTCAAAAATAAGAATTTTGGGTTGTTGAATTGCATATATCATAATTTAATTGCAGTAGGGGTATTTGATAATGCCAAATCCATATTTTTATTAAAATATTATTTTCATTAATCCAAATAGCAAAGACCACCTAGCTAGATTAAATGATGATTAATTGAAAATGGTAAAAAATGTAGAATGTTTTGTCTTCTTCATTCATAATCACTCAAAATAATATATAATATTTACATGTATAATAATGCCCAAAACAATGCACTGCACTAAGAATAATACATCATATAAATTACTACTTTAAAAAAATGCACTAAAAATAATATATATGCATTGAAAATAATACATAATCTTTATTACAAGAAAATGTTAGATACCACTCATGATTTTATTTTCCAAATAAAGAAAAAACCATACAGATCTTACCACCTGTTGTCACTATTGCATTTAAAACTACGGCTTGAGAGGTGATCCAGGAGGATCTTGATCAATACAGGTCAACAGAGTTCCAAGTCAATTTCAGCAGTCGACGTCCAGTTCAGTCTTTAGTATTGACAATTTCGCTAGTGAAAAGAACCTCCAGATGTCATAAGGATCGAATGTTTTGTAAAGGGTTTTAATCCTAAACTAAGTTTAAAAAGGACATTGTAAAAGTCTAAGGTTAAAATTTATACCTATACCTAAAACCCTAATAACTTAGTCTAAAACCCTATCCACATCATCTAAGACTTAAGTGATGGCCTAAGTCCTATTCCTAAAACTCTAACCCTATGGTCGTAAATCCTTATCCTAAGTTTTAAGACCTATGAAAAAATCCTATGCTAAAATCCCTAAATCTTATCTCTAAAAATCGACACTTAAACCTATGGTGACAAAGGTCCTATTCATAAGTTTTAAAACTATGCTAAAGTCTAGCGCAAAGTCAAATCCATATTAAAACTACATATTCAAACTATAATATAACATCCATGCCAAAAACCTTTTAAAGGTTTGGATGATTGGTTAAAAACCATGGTGTAAAACCTTATTACAAGGTTCGTATATTTGATATATTAAAACATATATGGTTTAAAACTTTAATATAAATCAAACCCATAGAGTTAAGTGCTAACCGTGTCGGAAATGTTACAACGTGTGAGCAGACTAGAAACCGCAGCAGAGTTGTTTTGAAAGTTATGTTAACCGCTAGTTTTAAAAACCGTGTCAGGTATCATGTGACCTGGTCACACCGGAACTGCTGGAGTCAAGACCGCCAGATGGACCGTGACCGCTAGAGGAAAACCGTAGTCATCGCACTCGCTCGCCTGATCACATGCCGCAGGCAAGGTCCTCCACCCGGTTAGCCTAACCGTCGGGCTGATAATTATAACATATGGTCAGTTTTTGGGTTTTATGAATTAAATTTAGCGCTAACTTAGATTTGGGGATATTTATCCCTAGGTATAAGGTTCATGTATGGAGATAGGGATTTGAATCCCTTATCACAATTTTGGCTCAACAAATTGCTAATTTTGGTTATCAGAGGTTCGAATGCAGTTATAAAATCCATGGAATTCTTCATGAAGAGATCATATTTGGTTTTTGGAAGACATAGTGCTTTTGGAGTGCAGTTTCATACGGTTAGAGGCGATTTTGTTTGCAGCATTTCTCAGCCGTCGGTGGTCGAAATTGAGCACAGAGACAGGCGTCGAAAAGGTGAGGAAGAGTACTTTCTATTTACAGGGTTTAGAAGTGCCTGCGAGCATAGTATTTCTGTTCCATTTTAGTTTAAATATTCTTCAAGATCAATCCTAATAAAAATAGACACCCACTTAAAAGCGGACCTGGAGATGTAGTCTAGGAGGGACGAACTCCGTCATCAAATTGCTTTCCTCTTCTTCTCTCTGATTCTTGTTGTTATTTAATTCATTTATGCTATTGGTTTATGTCATTTTTCATTAAAGCATACTTCAGTTAACAGTCAATCTAAAGGACAAAATAATCAAGCTGCTTAAGCACTTTAATCGATCATCATTCAGATAATTTTTGGTATCAGAGCAGGTTGTGCTTGTAGTTTGTTTGTCAGCGGATGTTAACCAGGTTGGGATTGCAACGTGGAAAAGGCGAGCTTGAGGAATTCAATCCAGATATCGGAAGGGAGAAAGTCAATCACCAATCAACGATGACAGGGACTGAGATCGTTGAGACTCCTAAAGCTACTGAAAAGAAATCCATGGATGAGAATCAAATCCAGCATATGTTTCTAAACATGCAACAAATGTTGGCATAATTATATGAAGACAATAAGACGAGGGATGCAGCCTCATCGTCAAAGGCATCAAAGAAGGATAAGGGTAAAGGCAAGGCAGACAAAACTACTTCTCCTCTGTCATCTCCATCATGTTCTTCTTCCTCTTCTACTTCTAATTCTGAATCAGAAAAAGAAAAGAAACATAAGAATCCACTTTTGAAACTTGATGTTAAGTTCGAATTACCTGTGTATGATGGTGAAATAAACCCTGAGAAACTAGATAATTTGGTAAAACAGTTAGAAGCCTATTGTCGTATTCAAGATATTACTGATGATAAGACAAAGATCCAATTAGCTACTCTTATAATGGGGGGTATTGCTTTGATCTAGTGGGAGAGTAGGACACAGATAGATTTAAAGAATAAGGGAAAGTTATCACCTCATGGAATAAGTTTATTAAAGCTCTAAAGAAACAATTCTATCCATTGGGTCACAAAAAGTAAGCTATAATTGATTGGCAGCGCTTGCGACAAGGTAAGGTACAAAGTGTTCAAAATTTCACACAGGAATTCAAAAAGAAGGCATTAGAACTTGGTATTTCTTTGGACACAAAAGAAACTTTGTTGAAATATATCGGAAGTTTGCATTCATATTTGCAGCATACATTGTTAATGTTCAATCGTAATGATTTTGTGTTCAAGCAATTCATGTCGAATCAGGTGGTAAACCATTCAATTTTACACCAAAGACATCTAAGCAGATGGAAACTAAAGACAACAAAAATAAGGGCAAGTCAAAGGGAAAGAAGACTGCCACATCTCAGAAGGAAGAAGATAGACCTACATGTACACATTGCCAAAGGATTGGCCATGATGAAGCTAGGTGTTGGAAACTTCATCCGGAACTGAAGCTGAAGAAGTTTCAATCGAAGAAGGGTGAAAAAAAGGTCAAAACAGTAGTCCAAAAAGGCTTGGACTTGGGATCTGATTCAAGTGATGAAGGTAAAATCACTGTTATGGTTACAACAGGTAAATTTCTGATGCTAGTACTTCTGCTTCTTCAAACATCCAACAAAAGAATGAAGATAAAATAATCGAGTTATTTCATATAAGGGTAAATTCAAAGCATACTAAGATAGATACATTGTTCGATACGGGATCGCAGGCAAATTTTATTTATGAGTCATTGGTTAAAAAATTGGGTTTGAAAACACATAATCATCCAAAGCCATATCCTTTAGGGTGGTTAAAGGAACAAAGTCAAATTCAAGTTACCAAACAGTGTCGATTAAAATTTTCAATCAAAGCTAACTATATCGATGAAGTGGAACTAGATGTGATACTGTTAGACATTTGCGGGATTGTCTTAGGTAGCCCTTATCTCTATGACCGTGATGCAGTATTTTATAGAAAAGAACATGTGTATCATCTCAGGAAATATGGGATTAAGTACATCATTTGGGCACATAAAAACAAACATCACTTGAATTTAATTAATGCTAATTAGATGAAGTGCTTAATAAGTTCAAGTAGGAGATACATACTCATGTCAATAAAAGAGCAACATAAGGATCTTATTGATACTTGTTCAGGTTGTGAAATTCAGTATGAAGGTAATTAGGTTGAAAAGGTAGATTCATTTCAGGATCTAATTAAATAACCAAAACATCTACTTCATAAAAAGAAAATATCACATGAGACGCAGTTGATGTTTGATGCCTCTAATAATGGAATGTGTCACAAGTCAGTTGTAGAGTGTAAATAAATAAAGCAACAAATTTCAAGGATGGAATTAATGCGACACAATTTAAATCTATACATTTCACCTATAATTTTGGCTCATAAGGAAAACTGGGCATGGGGAATATGTGTCGATGTTAAAGTTGATTCAATTAAGCAGAAATTTTTTACAACATTGATAAATTATCAACAACCATATGAAGTTAAAACAGATGTTAAAGGATATGCAATGAAAATAGTGATTCATATAGATTATCAGTTTCTTCAATACTTTCAGTCATATACTAAGATGCAACAATCTCACTACAGATGGATGGGATTTATTCAGCAAAATCACTTAGTAATGAAGGACATGGAAGAAGTAACAAGTAAAGTAGTTGATATACATTGTCTTTGAATGCTTCAGTAGTACTGCATAAAATTTCATTGGTTTATGAAATTTATGTCAAACAATATAGTACTAATAATGGTTTCAAAGATACATTTGAATCACTAACTCATATTGCTCAGATAGAAAAGGTGTAGGTTATTCAGGAAATTTATTTTTCTCAGATTGCATGCGTAAGCAAGACTACGACACAAAGTCAAATATATTGTTACTAGCCTCATATGTATGAAACAATTGTGAAGTACATAAAGGGATGTGTAATGAGTTCGACAAGCAGGCCATGCAATTGAAAGATTGGTTTGCACACACCACTTCCAGTTCCTTTGCAACTATGGGACATCATGGATTTGGTTCAAGGACAGACAGAAATGGTGAACAAGACCGGGATACATATTCTTCGAGGTAATTGCAATATACATCCTAATATGTGGGATGAATTTGTAACTTATGTGCAGCAAGCTTATAATCAAGCCTTACATTTTTCTGCGCCACGACAAGCATTGAGTCAAGTTAGGTTCAAATTGCGTCATGATAAGCATCAGTTTCAGGTCAACGAGCAGGTATGGTTGTATGTCATAAAAGTGAAGATGAAAGTGAGAGAGTTGTATTCTCACTTATTGGCAGTTTAAAATTAATCTTTTGTGGTCCAAAAGCTTTTTATGTGGAGAGGATTGATCGAGGAGGATCTTGATCAGTACAGGTGAACAGGGTTCCAAGTCAACTTTAGCAGTTGATGTCCAGTTTAGTATTCAATATCGACAGTTTTTCCAGTGAAAAGGACCTCCAGATGTCATAAGGATCGAATTCTTTGTAAAGGGTATTAATCCTAAACTAAGGTTAAAAAGGACATTGTAAAAGTCTAAGGTTAAAATTTATACCTAGACCTAAAACCCTAATACCTTAGTCTAAAATCTTATCCAAATCATCTAAGACTTAAGTGATGGCCTAAGTCCTATTCCTAAAACTCTAACCCTATGGTCATAAATCCTTATCCTAAGTTTTAAGACCTATGAAAAAATCCTATGCTAAATCCCTAAGTCTTATCTCTAAAAATCAACACTTAAACCTATGGTGACAAAGGTCCTATTTATAAATTTTAAAACTATGCTAAAGTCCTAGCACAAAGTTAAATCCATATTAAAATTATATATTCAAATTATAATATAGCATCCATGCCAAAAACCTTTTAAAGGTTCGGATGATTGGTTAAAAACCATGGTGTAAAACCTTATTACAAGGTTCAAATATTTGATATACTAAAACATATATGGTTTAAAACTTTAATATAAATCAAACGCACAGAGTTAAGTGCTAACCGCGTCGGAAATGTTACAATATGTGACCAGACTAGAAACTGTAGCGGAGTTGTTTTGAAATTTATGTTAACCGCGAGTTTTTAAAACCGCGTTAGGTATCATGTGACCTGGTCACGCCGGAACTGTCAGAGTCAAGACTGCCAAATGGACAGTGACTGCTGGAGGAAAATCGTAGCCGTCGCGCCCGCCCGCCTGATCACATGCCACAGGCAAGGTCCTCCGCCTAGTTAGCCTAACCGTTGGGCTGATAATTATAATATATGGTCAGTTTTTGGTTTTTATGAATTAAATTTAGCACTAAGGTTTGGGGATATTTATCCCTAAGTATAAAGTTCATGTATGGAGATAGGGATTTGAATCCCTTATCACAATTTTGGCTCAAAAAATTGCTAATTTTGGTTATCAGAGGTTCGAATGCAGTTATAAAAGCCATGGAATTCTTCATGAAGAGATCATCTTTGGTTTTTGGAAGACATAATGCTTTTGGACTGTAGTTTCAGAAGGTTAGAGGCGATTTTATTTTCAGCATTGCTCAGCCATCAGTGGTCGGAATTGAGCATGGAGACATGCATCAGAAAGGCGAGGAAGATTAATTTATGTTTATAGGGTTCATAAGTGCCTGTGAGCACAATCTTTCTGTTCCATTTCAGTGTAAATATTCTTCAAGATCAATCCTAATAAAAGCAGAAGCCCACTTAAAAGCGGACCCGGAGATGTAGTCCAGGAGGGATGAACTCCGTCATAAAATTGTTTGCCTCTTCTTCTCTCTGATTCTTGCTATTATTTAATTCATTTATGCTGCTGGTTTATGTCATTTTTCATTAAAAAATACTTCAATTAACAGTCAATCTAAAGGAAAAACTAATCAAATTGCTTAAGCACTTTAATCGATCATCATTCAGATCATTTTTGGTATCAAAGCAGGTTGTGCTTGTAGTTTGTTTGTCATTAGATGTTAACCAGGTTGGGATTGCAACGCGGAAAAGGCAAGCTTGAGGAATTCGATCGAGAGATCGGAAGGCGGAATGTTGATCATCAATCAACGATGACAGGGACTGAGACCGTTGAGACTCCTTAAGCTACTGAAAATAAACCCATGGATGAGAATCAAATCCAACAGATGTTTCTAAACATGCAGAAAATGTTGGCAGGATTATATGAGGACAAGAAGACGAGGGATGCAACCTCATCGTCAAAGTCATCAAAGAAGGACAAGGGTAAAGGCAAGGCAGATAAAACTCCTTCTCCTCTGTCATCTCCATCATCTTCTTTCTCCTCTTCTTCTTCTAGTTCTGAATCAGAAAAATAAAAGAAACATAAGAATCCACTTTTGAAACTTGATATTAAGTTCGAATTACGTGTGTGTGACAGTGAAATAAACCCTGAGAAACTAGATAATTGGGTAAAACAGTTAGAAGTCTATTTTCGTATTCAATATATTACTAATGATAAGACAAAGATCCAAATAGATACTCTTGGAATGGGGGGTACTGCTTTGATCTGGTGGGAGAGTAGGACATAGATAGATTTAAAGCATAATGGAAAAGTTATCACCTCATGGAATAATTTTATTAAAGCTATAAAGAAACAATTCTATTCATTGGGTCACACACAACAAGTTGTAATTGATTGTCAGTGCTTGCGACAAGTTAAGGGACATAGTGTTCAAGAGTTCACACAGGAATTCAGAAAGAAGGCATTAGCACTCGGTATTTATTTCGACACAAAAGAAACTTTTTTGAAATATATCGGCAGTTTTCATTCATATTTGTAGCATATATTGTTAATGTTCAATCCTAATGATTTTGATGAAGTTTGTGTTCAAGCAATTCATGTCGAATCAGGTGGTAGACCATTCAAGTTTACACCAAAGACATCTAAGTAGATGGAAACTGAAGACAACAAAAAGAAGGGCAAGTCAAAGGGAAAGAAGACTGCCACAGCTCAGAAGGAAGAAGATAGACCTACGTGTACACATTGGCAAAGGATCAACCATGATGAAGCTAGGTGTTGGAAACTTCATCCGGAATTGAAGCCGAAGAAGTTTCAATCGAAGAAGGGTGAAAATAAGGCTAAAACAACAGTCTAGCAAGGCTTAGACTTGGGATCTGATTCAGGTGATGAAGGTAAAATCACTGTTATGGTTACAACAGGTAAAACTTCTGATGCTATTACTTTTGATTCTTCAAACATCAAACAACAAAATGAAGATAAAAGAATCGAGTTATTTCATATAAGGGTAACTTCAAAGCATACTAAGATAGATACATTTTTCGATACGGGATCACGGGCAAATTTGATTTCTGAGTCATTGGTTAAACAATTGGGTTTGAAAACACATAATCATCCAAGGCCATATCCTTTATGGTGGTTAAAGGAACAAAGTCAAATTCAAGTTACCAAACAGTGTCAGTTAAAATTTGCAATCACAACTAACTATATCGATGAAGTGCAGCTAGATGTGATACCGTTAGACATTTGTGGAATTGTCTTAGGTAGACCTTATCTCTATGACCGTGATGCAGTATTTTATAGAAAAGAACATGTGTATCATCTCAGGAAAGATGGGATTAATTATATCGTTCAGGCACATAAAAACAAAGATCACTTGAATTTTATTAATGCTAATCAGATGAAGCGCTTAATAAGTTCAAGTAGGAGATACATACTCATGTTGATTAAAGAGCAACATAAGGATATTATTGATACTTGTTCAGGTTGTGAAATTCAATGTGAAGGTAATTTGGTTGAAAAGGTAGATTCATTTCAGGATCTAATTAACGAACCAAAACATCGACTTCATAAAAATAAAATATCACATGAGATGCAGTTGATGTTTGATGCCTCTAATAATGGAATGTGTCACAAGTCAATTGTAGAGTGTAAAGAAATAAAGCAACAAATTTCGGGGATGGAATTAATGCGACACAGTTTAACTCCATACAGTTCACCTATAATTTTGGCTCATAAGCAAAATAGGGCATGGGGAATAAGTGTCGATGTTAAAGTTGATTCAATTAAGTAAAAAAATTTAGAGAATTGATAAATTATCAACAGCCATATGAAGTTAAAAAAGATGTTAAAGGATATGCAATGAAAATAGTGATTCATATAGATTATCAGCTGCTTCAATACTTTCAGTCATATACTAAGATGCAAAAATATCACTATATATGGATGGGATTTCTTTAGCAAAATCACTTAGTAATGAAGGACATGGAAGAAGTAACAAGTAAAGTAGTTGATATGTTGTCTTTGAATGCTTCAGTAGTACTGCATAAAAGTTCATTGGTTTATGAAATTTATGTCGAACAGTATAGTACTGATAATTATTTCGAAGATACTTTTGAATCGCTAACTCATAATGGTCAGATAGAAAAGGTGTAGGTTATTCAGGAAATTTATTTTTCTCAAATTGCAGGCGTAAGTAGGACTACGACACAAAGTCAAATATATTGTTACTGGCCTCATATGTATGAAACAATTGTGAAGTACATAAAGGGATGTGTAATCAGTTCGACAAGCAGGCCATGCAATCGAAAGATTGGTTTGCACACACCACTTCCAGTTCCTTTGAAACCATGGGGCAGCATGGATTTGGTTCAAGGATAGACAGAAATGGTGAATAGGACCGTGATACATATTCTTCGAGGTAATTGCAGTATACATCCTAAGATGTGGGATGAATTTGTAACTTATGTGTATCAAGCTTACAATGAAGCCTTACATTTTTCTATGCCACGACAAGCATTGAGTCAAGTTAGGTTCAAATTGTGCCATGATAAGAATCACTTTCAGGTCAACGAGCAGGTATGGTTGTATGTCATCAAAGTGAAGATGAAAGTGAGAGAGTTGTATTCTCACTTATTTTCAGTTTAAAATTAAGCTTTTGTGGTCCAAAAGCTTTTTATGTGGAGAGGATTGATCCAGGAGTATCTTGATCAGTATAGGTCAACAGAGTTCCAAGTCAACTTCAACAGTCGACGTCCACTTTAGTCTTTAGTATCGACAGTTTCGCTAGTGAAAAGGACCTCCAGATGTCATAAGGATCGAATGTTTTATAAAGGGTTTTAATCCTAAACTAAAGTTAAAAAGGACATTGTAAAAGTCTAAGGTTAAAATTTATACCTAGACCTAAAACCCTAATACCTGAGTCTAAAACCCTATCCACATCATCTAAGACTTAAGTGATGGCCTAAGTCCTATTCCTAAAACTCTAACCCTATGGTCATAAATACTTATCCTAAGTTTTAAGACCTATGAAAAAATCCTATGCTAAAATCCCTAAGTCTTATCTCTAAAAATCAACACTTAAACCTATGGTGACAAAGGTCCTATTTATAAGTTTTAAAACTATGCTAAAGTCCTCGCGCAAAGTTAAATCCATATTAAAACTATATATTCAAACTATAATATAACTTCCATGCCAAAAACCTTTTAAAGGTTCGGATGATTGGTTAGAAATCATGGTGTAAAACCTTATTACAAGGTTCAGATATTTGATATATTAAAACATATATGGTCTAAAACTTTAATATAAATCAAACCCATAGAGTTAAGTGCTAACCGCGTCGGAAATGTTACAACGTGTGACCAGACTAGAAACCACAACGGAGTTGTTTTGAAAGTTATGTTAACCGCTAGTTTTTAAAACCGCATCGAGTATCATGTGACCTCATCATGCCGGAACCGCTGGAGTCAAGACTGTCAGATGGACCGTGACCACCGGAGGAAAACCGTAGTCGTTGCACCCACCTGCCTGATTAGATACTGCAAGCAAGGTCCTCCACCCAGTTAGCCTAACCATCGGGCTGATAATTATAATATATGGTCAGTTTTTGGGTTTTATGAATTAAATTCAGCGCTAAGGTTTGGGGATATTTATCCCTAGGTATAAGGTTCAGGTATGGAGATAGGGATTCAAATCCCTTATCACAATTTTGGCTAAATAATTGCGAATTTTGGTTATCAAAGGTTCGAATGCAGTTATAAATTCCATGGAATTCTTCATGAAGAGATCATCTTTGGTTTTTGGAAGACATAGTGCTTTTGGAGTGCAGTTTCAGAAGCTTAGAGGCGATTTTGTTTGCAGCATTGCTCAGTCGTCGGTGGTCAGACTTGAGCACGGGGATAGGCGTCAAAAAGGAAAGGAAGATTACTTTCTGTTTATAGGGTTCAGAAGAGCTTGCAAGCATAGTCTTTCTATTCGATTTCAATGTAAAGATTCTTCAAGATCAATCCTAATAAAAATGGACACCCACTTAAAATCAGACCCGGAGATGTAGTCCAGGAGGGACGAACTTCGTCATCAAATTGTTTGCCTCTTCTTCTCTCTGATTCTTGCTGTTATTTAATTCATTTATGCTGCTGGTTTATGTCATTTTTCATTAAAGCATACTTCAGTTAACAGTCAATCTAAAGGACAAACTAATCAAACTGTTTAAGCACTTTTATCGATCGTCATTCAGAATCCATATGAAACGTAGCAAATGTTTAATCTAGGGTCATTAACACCTAATGGTAGACTACCACTCCTCTTTGAATAGTGTATTGTGATATTTTCATGACCCTAGCAAGTCCAACTATGGTTAACCATCCAAAAACAATTTATAGACTGAAGGCTAAAAGAAGTTTTCATCTGAGTCTCTTTCTTGGAGCCTCCATTCCTCCCTAAATGAGTCATTTCGAAGTATACCTAGGTTTTAATTTAAACATCTAAGTTCAATTCAACTAACCTTATTTCCATGCATGATAGTGACCACCTATTCTAGTTTACAGACATGCTAAGGTCCACGATTAATTTTATTATTCTTCAGAAGAAGCAACAATTAAACTGTTTGCATCCTACTTGTAACCCTCAGTTCTTTTTTTACTAAATCATGGCTAATACTACTCATATATATGTCATTTACACATTCCAAATCTACAAAATTTAATATCATACAATTTTTAAAATAGTGGGAAAACCTATCATAACTTAGTTGTCAAATTAAGAAAGGGACAACCATCGTTGGTTGCTATCCGCTAATGCACGTTGACTCATCAATGTTATTTAAGAAAAACCATGTGTAGTTCATAACGGGACAGGCTTTCACTCTTGCGAGATATCTCTTGGTCTTAGGCCATTAACTTGTTACATGAGAGGAAAATGAGCTCTTAACCTAGCAAACACAATTTTAAGGCATACTCTAGGACCAAAATGTATTACCACCACACATATCAATTTTTTTCAGTTGTTAAACTAAAAATATAAACAACCATCATTAAGAACTATACATCATATATATATATATATATATATATATATATATATATATATATATATATTTTTTTATTTTTTTTTTATTTTTTTTTATTATAATATAAAATTTATATAAGACAAACATTAAATTCTAACAAAAGTAACGATAATGATGATCGTCATAGAAGGAATCCGTAAGTTACGTAATGCGACTAGAAGCACCTGAGTTTATTGGAAGGGAATATGAAAAAGCATTACAACTTTAAAATACATATATTTTTAATTAATTTGGCGTGCTTATTATCTAAGCTACTTATGATTATATATAGTTAACAGGCCCAACATTGTTTGCAGCAAGGATTTTAGATATTTACTTACTTCTAATTTTGTTTAGATTTGTGTATCAGTTATGGCAAGCAAACCCAAGGTTCAACACAACAATTCAGAGCAGCAGAGTTCTGGTTGGAGTTCATGGCTGTTTGGTGGGCGGAGAGCTAAGGATAGTCACGACGAAACTCACAATTCTTCGCCTGCCCATAACTCAGTGCAGGATTCCGCTATTGTTGGAGAACGCCATGCAGCACATTCTGCTAAAGCTACTGATCACGATGTTAAAGCAGCGGGTGAGGACAAAGAGGCGAAGGATTTCATTGAAAGACAGCGGAAGAAATTGGAGATGGAGAGGTTGAAGTCCATGAAGAGGGTGGAGAGCATGCTTAACAGAGGCCTCTGACGAGACGCCATTAAAAACAGAAAGCCCGTCACTATTAGTTTATGGTATTGTTATTTGCATGAAGTAGTTAATTTCCTATATTGTTAACTTTGATTTGATATCGTAACTACAATATTAGCGCTGTTATGGTTGTAAAATCTGGGTAATATTTGGTATGTAATTATAATATGTGCAAAGGTTTTCTTTATGTTTTTTCAATTTTCAATGGTATTAATTTTTTGAGGTGGTTAAAAGATTTGGTTTTTTTTTCGGAGATTGAGACTACCAAAAATTTATGAATATATATAACAACTTATAGAAAATAGAAAGATACTACAAAATTTAAAAAAAAAATTAATAGTATTAAATTAGTGTTTTAGTTGCAAGAAATTGTTCTGCAAATTTACCTCGAGTTTTTATGGTGATCATATATCTCATTGTCTTATAAATCATATTAATAATTTTATTCGAGTTTTTTTAAATATGAAATTTTGATGATTTTATTTTAGGTTTTTGGAAAATGTAAAATTTATGATATTTTTATTATTAAATATATTTATTTTAGGTTTTAGAAAATATAAAATTTATGATATTTTTATTATTAAATATATTTAATAAAGTATAGATTAATTAATTTATGTGAAATTTTATAGAGAGGGTTTGGAGTAAGAGTTAAGTATTGACGCTAACCTTATTCTAAAAACAACACAATATAAATATATTTTGCTTTTATAAATATTAAAATATTTATAAAAAAATTTAGCACCGCTCATAATGATACACCATCCACAATAATTGTGAACACTAAGCTAGATTCTTCCCACATAATCACGACCAAGCCTGTCTACTCTAGTGAAATATCTTACATTAAAGTGATGAGTGATTTGCGCTTACGGGATTCTGCTTATCCTAATGTTGTCGCGTAGAGATGGACACCGCAAGAGCATAACGATAACCATCTACCTTGTAAACTTTCATTAGTTTAATTTTTTAATTGACTTTGACCTCATGTGTCACGTTACGTTATGTAATGAATTAAAAGGAAAAATGTTTGAAGTAAATTTCGAAATATGGATTTTCTTTTAATGATTTCGCTTTTTAAGAATCAAATGGGTTTCCAATAAATGAACCGAATTAATATTTAATTTTTTTTTGGAGTATTGGAATTGTATAAATTCTATGATTAGAAATTATAATTTATTATTTAATAATTTTTATCAAATTTTAAATAAAATTAATGTTTTAAAACTGCATAGTCATGACATGAAGTCCAACACTATTCTAGAAATTGTGGAATCTCTTACTAAGCTTAGAAACTAAGCAATGCACTCATTCGAGAGCTTCCATTTCTCCATAACTGTATAATCCTTCCTGATGATGTGCATGGCAAGTTTTCCGAGAAAAACAGAAAAGTTAAAAAAGCAAAAAGAATCCCTAAAATTTAGGGATATATTTTTAGTAACCTGAAGGAAGTGCACTCGTTATTTTCGGAAACTATCACCATGTGTCACATTTCCCTTGATTTTTGGCATGCATGTCATAAACCGTAATTTCTCAAATCTATTTAATCGACACCCCTAGAGCTCATTCTCACACTCGAACTTGGATATCTAACATTCTCGAGGAGAGGAAGGAACATTTGGTACGATTTTTGTCACTTTTCCAGGAGAGTTTTGCATTTATCACTTTTAGTCATTTTTTTTGTCACTTTTTTCCTTTTGGCTTGCATGAGTGTTGTTTTACTTGTTTCTTTGCATGCATGCTAGTGTTTTAACTTGCTTTATCCTATAGAAGTGTCGTTTCAAGTTATCATTTTCCTTTTACAAGTTTCACATCATTTTCTTCGTTTTTCACAAATGGTCGTTGTTGTGGTGACTCCCCTCACTGATCTCGTTCACTTCTCTTTTGCTCAGTTTCTATACTCGATTTGTCTTGTTTCAATCACACTTAGTCATATTTGCACTCAAGTCTTCATCATATCTCATATATGCTCGTGTTTCACACTTCCCTTGGGAATATCTGTCATTCCATGAGCCAAAATTAACTTTGAGGAGCTAGTTATTGCATAATCTTGAAGCCCAAGCTCAGAGTGTGGCCTCTAGTATTGTGAAATGTGCAGTACAGACTAGCCCCATTACACATTGTGCAGTCCCGGGCCTCAACTTGCATCCTTGGCCATTGAGACTAAGCAATGCGGAGTTTCTTCCGACTCACTAGCCAGGATGAACTACACATTACGCAGTCTCAGTCCTCAAGCTTCGACCCTGACTGTTGGGACTACATAGTGCAAAGTTTCTTTAGCAAGTCAGACCCTCTTCCCAGCAAGAATTATGAAATCCTTCTAGTCAGTTTCCTTGTATGCTACATGAACATGTCGTGAAAATAGTTTTTCTTATAACTGATATTTCCTTGTTGTCAGTGTCATTTTTGTCCCACAGGTACAACTATTGTAGAGCATCTCTCTAGCAGTCACTTTCACAATGGAATCTAAGAGAGTTTCCTTAAAGTAAACCATTGAAAACAATACTGGGGAAGCAGTTGAACAAGTTTTGGTTAACTTGCTAGTTTGTGCTAACACTTAATTGTTTATAGAGAAGGGATCAAAACTAACATGGAAATAAATTAAAGATGAGTTTTCAAAATACTTTTAAGAAGACCTTGAGGACCGACAGATGTATCTCAATGTCATGAAGTCATGGATTTTCAAGGTTGCATGTAAGTATCCAACCTTCCCATGTGCAGATGTACTCAGCTGGGTTCCCCCAAACACTGATGTGAAAACTATGACATTGATCAACACAAGCGAGAAGAAGACTTGTACATTCTTAGTAGATGTATCATCTCCCTCGGCTAGTGAAGAACATGGACTCGCTATTATAGTCCACTCACAACTACATGAACACAAGATATATCATCAATTTTTGGGTGAAGGAGCTAAATAAGTTTAGACAGATACCCACCCACATGTACAAGACAAAAGGACTCAAGAAAGCCTATAAGATTTTGGTCATACTAGCTTGCAGAATATATGGCCAAAAAAACACAAAGACCTTTCCTGAGGGGTGGGCTATCTTATTGAACCACATAGTGAACGACGGGCAGTGGTTCAAGTGGTCAGATTTGTTGGCTCATCACCTTAGAGTCCATGTGAATCAAGCTCATAATCACCCAAGGGGAGAGAAAGCACTCTTCTACATGTCTGCATACTTACTGGATGCAATCTGTGCACAAAATTAGTTTCCTCGCATGAACTAGACATGGACACCGAGAGAAACTATCGTACATGTTTATTACAAGCTACTTTCTTATTGCAATCATCGCATAGTCATGGAGCAGCTTACTAATCACTTCATCATCCTGATTTACAGGCTCATATTTCAGGAGGACCCACCTTGCATGTCATGAGAAGCTATGGAGGTGATATTAGAGATTACAAATTGGTTCTCCTTACCTAATGGCACATTGATTAGATTATTTAGCGGGTAGAAGTCACCACATATTTTTCCAAGATATGCCACTGACAAAATTTCCATGAAAGAGGTATCTTATCATATCTCCACAGGGTTGTAAACAACACTACATAAGAAGAATAAGGCACCATGACCAAATCTTCCTTTGTAGGTTTGATTATACGATATTGAGAACCTCAAATTTACATATGTCAAAGGGAAAGCCATAGTCAAATTCGCGTTTGGCACAAAGAGCTACAATCTGTATGATCTAAGGGGGATTTGCGAAGACCACTATGCAGGAGTATACTGCAACTGGGTTAGCGGGATATTTCGGTGGCCATAGGAGGAACCATGGAATAATAGTTATAACAACTCCCTACCTTGTGAGTCGATCAGTATGGTGAGGACTTCACATGTTCTTCCACAGAGGACACCAGTTCCGAAAGAAGTAGTAACAACAAGAATCAGTCTGGTGTAAGACAAAGGAAAGAGGAAGGTAGTTGAAAATGTAGAAGAGGAACATAGTTGGAAGATGAAATCAGATCCTCTCATTGAGAAAGTAGCTTTGGAAATCGAAGAAAAGGGGGGACAAATGCAGCAAAGAGAAGATAGGAGAAAGAGAGAGAATAAATATGTAGAAGAAGCAGTGCAAATAGTGTAGAGAGTTGAACAAGAGTTGAAGGAAGAAAGAGAGCTTATAAGAAAAGAAAAGGAGGAGAGGAAGAGGCAGGAAGAGGAAGAAAGCTAAGGTGCCATAGCAGAAGAGACGACACCCATACAGGTTGAAGAGAAGACATATGTTAGGTCCCTATATTACTAGTATATTCCCTTATTGTTGTCAGTGTAACCCTCTTATTGTTATTATTGTACCCTTGTAACCCCCATATTGTTATTATTGTGCCCTTAAATTATTATTGTTAGGTTGGCTAGGATTACATTGTGGCCCCACTAGAATTACATTGTGGCCCCATGGACTCCTATATATAGAAAGGAGGTTTTATAATTTGAATCATCCAAGAATTGTTCATTAATGTAATCTATTGGAGGTTTCCCCCTCGAAGTGGCTTATTTCTAAGGCGTTGATATCTCTTTTCTTCTATTTTTGTAGCTGGTTTAACAACATTTGGTATCAGAGCTTGGGATTCTAGGGTTTCGCTGCTCCAAACAGGTCATCGTGGAATTTTCGCTATAACTTTTTTTCTACGAAGGTTAAGAAGCTGAAATGTTTAGAGTGCGATGTCGAAATCGTGAGGAACATTGTCACAAAATTTTAGAGCCTGGTTCACAATATTTTCGAATATATGATTTTTGGAAGTTAGGTCTTTTTGCAGGCTCCTGAATTTCACTTAAGAAGATCATCGCGGAATTTTCGCTATAACTTTTCTTCTACGAAGGTTCAGAAGCTGAAATTTTTAGAGCACGAAGCTAAAATCCTAAGGAACATCTTCGCACAATTTCAGAGCTTGGTTCGCAACATTTTGGGAGATATGATCAGTGGAAGTTAGGTCTTTTTCAGGCTCCCAAATTTCATCTCAAAGAGTTTATCATGGGAAAATATTCATAACTCTCTCTTTGAGCATCAGATTGGAATTTTGTAAAAAGTGACTGGAAGTACACGGACTTTAGTTTCCTGTCTGTAAATTTTAGATACAGAGGAGCAAACAGTAACACGTGGCAAGTCATACAAGTTCACTCTACTGAACTAGTCCATAATTAGGTCATTGTGGGAGATTGGACATAACTTTGACTTGAAGAATCCAAATCAAGTTAGACCTGTGGCATTTGAAAGAAGCTTCAGAGTCCTACTACGGGGCTGAATTTCAGATATTGATGATCTGCAATTATAGAGATAAGTCAATTTCAATATCAAGCTCCTTAAAAGCAAGTAAAGGTGTGTATTGTTTTTTCCGAATTGCATAAGTCTTGTTTGAAGAATCAAGTTGAATTGATTCCAAGGGCATATTATATAATATATATCAGTATTGGATTCTCAAATGAACCCTAAAAAGAATTCAACACCCATTAAGCCTTTAGAAGGCTCTACTGACTCATGAAGACGAAGAATGGTAACATGACATATCAAAATTACAAGAGCAAGTGCAAAAAATTTCGCTCTCGCAAAGAGCAACAAAAAATGACATGGAAGTTTTGAAGAAAGGCGTGGAATCTAAGATGAATGGTTTGAAGAATGGCATGGAAGATAAGATGGATGGCATGGAAGCTGGAATGGAATCTAAGATGGATGACATGGAAGCTAATATGGAAAACATGAAGAATGATATAAAAGAAGACATGGAAGGTTTGATAAAGTTGATACAAAAAATGTTTCCTAATGGTGAAAAGATAGTAGAGGAAACTCATGATGAGAAAAAAATAAATGCTAATCGTGATTTCATAAACTCTAATGTTGGCGGGAAGAACCACCATATTCCAAAAATGGATATGAGGAAGTTTGATGGAAAGGATCCTGTAACATGGATACTACAGATGGAGCAATATTTTGATCTCCATAATGTGCAAAACACACAAAGGTACGCATTGCAACTTTACATTTAGAACAAAATACATTTGTATGGTATCGATGGCTTTGCTCCCGTAAAAAAATTGTCACTTGGTCAATTTTTACGGAGGAAATGATAGCACATTATGAGGATACAAAGAGCAACACCTTCTTTAGCCAATTGATAAATCTTAAACAAAAGGGTTTAGTGGGGCATCACATTGAGGACTTCCAAAAATTGAATAAAAGGGTAACTGATATTCCAGAGGAACACAAGATTGACCTCTTCATAGGAACTTTAAAGGATAACATCCAACATGAAGTTCGCGTTTTGGAACCTGATTCATTGGAGAAGGCATTCAGGTTGGCAAGAAAAGTTGAATGTAAAATTATGGCGACAAGGAAGCCTACCACTAAATTCTATAAAGAAGGAAGTGTTGCTACGCCTAGATTTCCACAACCTACAAGGTTGACACCACAAAAATTGGAAGAAAAAAGAGCAAAAGGGCTTTGCTACAGTTGTGATAGAAAATACACTAAAGGTCATAAGTGTGCTGAGAAGAAATTATTTGACATAGATTGTGAAGAGGAAGAAGAAAATGAACAAGAAGAGGATATACACCAGGAACCAACCTTAGAAGAGGAAGAAATGAGTTCGACCATATCATGTAATGCATTGGTAAGAATTGCCACTCCTCAAACTCTCAAGATAGAAGGACATATCAAGAAGAAAAAGGTAATAGTGTTTATTGATTCAGGTAGTACCCATAATTTTATTCATTGTAAGGTAGCCAAGGAATTGAATTGTTTCCTATACCCAACACGAGAATGTCAAGTGATGGTTGCAAATGGAGGAACTATAAATTGCTTTGGAAAATGCCATAATATCAAGCTAACCATGGGGAAATATGTATTGAATAGTCCAATGCTTTCCATTCCTATGGGAGGTGTTGATTTTGTACTAGGAGTACAATGGTTACAATCTTTGGGGACAGTAGCTTCTAATTTTCAAGAACTTTTCTTGAAATTTTTTTCAGAAGGAAAGGAAGTTGAATTACGAGGTATTTCAGGGAAGCTGGGAAAGATAATAAGCTATAATGTCATGACAAAGCTTCTAAAGAAATAACAACAAGGAATATTGCACAATTATGCTCACTAGAAGTTCCAACATCAAAATCATCTATTTCTGAAGATCTCCAAAAAGTCTTGGACAATCATTCCAAGGTTTTTGAATCTCCCAAAGGACTCCCACCTATTCGTGATCATGATCATGCTATTCATTTGATTCCAGGAAGTTTTCCTCCTAACATCAGGCCTTATATATATCCTTATGTCCAAAAGAGTGAAATTGAACATATGATTGTAGAAATGTTAGAGGCAGGTATAATTCAACCTAGTCAAATTTCTTTCTCTGCTCCTGTAGTATTGGTACACAGGAAGGATGGATCATGACGCATGTGTCCCGATTATAGGGAGCTCAATAAGCTCACCATTAAAGATAAATTTCCCATTCCTGTGATTGATGAATTATTGGATGAATTACATGGAGCAATTTATTTTACCAAGTTGGATCTTCGTTCAGGATATCATCAAATTAGAATGAAGACTGAAGATATTCCGAAAACAACATTTCAAACTCATGAGGGTCATTATGAATTTTTGGTCATGCCTTTTGGCCTTACCAATGCACCTTCTACATTTCAAGGCTTGATGAATTCCATTTTCAAACCCTTCCTTAGAAAATTTATGCTAGTATTTTTTGATGATATACTAATCTACAGTAGGTCTTGGAAGGATCATGTTCAACATGTTGACAGGGTGCTCAAACTATTGCAGGAGAAACAATTATATGCAAAAACATCCAAATGTTTCTTTGGAGTATAAGAGGTGGAAAATTTGGGTCATATTGTATCTCATGAGGGTGTTAAGGTAGACCCTAACAAAATTAAAGCCATTAAGGAATGGAAAGTCCCCAAAACCATAAATCAGTTGTGAGGATTTCTCAGGTTAAGAGGGTATTATCGCAAGTTTGTTAAGAATTATGGGAGAATAGCAGCACCTCTAACAACATTATTGAATAAAGATGCATTTTCATTGACTTTGAAGCAACTAAGGCATTTGAACATCTTAAAGAAGCAATGTGCCTAGCACCGGTCTTAGCTACTCCAGACTTCACAAAAACCTTTATTGTGGATTGTGATGCCTTAGGAAATGGAATTGGTGTTGTTTTAATGCAAGAAGGAAGACCCATTGCTTTTGAAAGTTGTCCAATTAAAGGAAAAAAATTACAGAAGCCTATTTATGAGAAGGAAATGTTAGCAATACTGCATGCACTAAAGAAATGGTGAACTTACCTAATGGGAAGACACTTCAAGGTAAAAACTGATCATGATAGTCTTAAACAATTTTTGGAACAAAGACTATCAACATTGTTACCGATGAAATAGGTAACCTGACCTCAAAACGGGAACTCTAGCCCAAAAAGACTCAAAAAACATGAAAAAACACTCCAAAAACAAAAAAAAGGTGTATTCCAGAACGTACTTGGTTTTTTTTTAAGGTCAAATTTTAACATTTTATAAAATTATGCTAAAAACAAAATTGTTTCTTGAAAAAAGGATTGAAAAAACACCCTCAAAACAAAACCAGTTGATGCTGGAATAACAAAAAAAAAATTGTGTCATATTTTTGACATTTTTAAAAATAGAAATAACATTTTTTAATTTTTAAAATTCAAACATTGAAATAAACCTAAAATTTAAGAAAAAAATAAATTTAAAAAATAAAAACATTTTAAAGCTTAAAATTTAAAAATATATAGGAATAAAAAAATAAAAATAAAAACAAAATAAAAATTTTAATTCAAACATTTAAAAAAAACCTAAAATTTAAGGAAAAAAAATTGAAACATTAAAATTTCAAAATATATAGAAATAAAAAAATAAAAATAAAAACAAAATAAAAATATTAAATTAAAAAAAAACAAGTTAGAAAAAGAAAGAAATTATAAAAAATAAAATATAGAAATTAAATTTAAAAAAGAAAAAGAAAATGTTTATTAAATTAAAAATAAATAAATAAATAAATAAATAAATTTTAAAATAAAAAATTAAATTTAAAGATATATATTAAATTTTAATAAATTTAAAACTTTAAAATAAAAATTAAAAAAAATACATTATTTAAATTAAAAGTAAAAAAACGAAAAATTAATTAAAAATAAAAAATGAAAAATAAAATACAATAAAAATATTAAATTTAAAAAAATATATATTAAAAAAACAAATAAATTTTAAAAAATAAATTAAATTTAAATTATAAAAAATAAAATATATATATATGAACTTAAATTAAAAATATATATATTAGATTTTATTAAATTTATAAAAAAAATGTTATTATTAAAATAACAAATTAAATTTAAAAAAGAAAAATATTAAATTTTAATAAATAAATAAATAAACAAATAAATTTTGAAATAAAAAATAGATTTTAAATATATTAAAAAAAGAAAAGAAAAGAAAAGAAAAGTTAAAAAACTTTAAAAATCAATTAAAAATGAAAAATTGAAAAAAATAAAGTAAAAAAATTATTTAAATAAAAAACAAATTAATTTGAAAATATTAAGTTTAATTAAAAAAAAAAATTAATTTTAAATACACAATTTTAATTGAAATAAAAAAAATTTAAAATTTTATGTAATTAAAAAAATAATAATAAAAAATTTAAAAATTAAAAAAAAATAATAAATTCAAATAAATTTAAAAAAAATACAAAATTTATTAAATTTTAAAAAATTAAATGAAAAAACTAAACATAAAATTTAATTAAAAAAAAATTTTAAAAAAAAATCAATTAAATAAAAAAAAAAAAAAATTAATAAAAATTATTAACCAAATTTAGAAAAAAAAAAAAAAAAAAAACTAAAAAAATAATAAAATTAAAAAAAAAAAAAAAAAAAAAAAAAAAAAAAAAAATTTCAAATATAAAAATTAAATTAAAAAAAATAATTTTCAATTTTTTGAATTTAAAAAAATTAAAAAAATAAAAAATAAAAATTAAAAAAAAGAAGAAGAAGAAGAAGAAGAAGAAGAATTTTTTGATCGTGGTGGCACCGCCAATCGGCCTCCTGCCCAGGTGGCGGCAGAGGACAGCCGCTGGGCGGGCGAGGAGGCTGCATGCAGCCCCCCGCCCACCCAGCGGCCGGCCTCTGCCTGCAGCCTCCCCGCCCGCCCAGCGGTCGGCCTCTGCCGCCACCTGGGCGGGAGGGCGATTCCCGGAATCGCCCTCCCGAATCGACCTCCTGTCACGGGAGGGCGATTCGCGACGGGAGGGTGATTCTCGGAATCGGCCTTCCGTCGCGGGAGGCCGATTCCGGGAATCGCCCTCCGGCGGCGTGAGGGCGATTCCATGAATCGCAGGGCGATTCACGACAGGAGGAAGATTACCGGAATCGGCCTCCCGTCGCGAATCGCCCTGCGATTCCCGGAATTTCCCTCCCGCCACCAGAGGGTGATTCCCGGAATCGCCCTCTTTCTTTTTAATTTGATTTTTTTTTTTTTTTAATTCAAATTTTTTATTTTAAATTTAATTTTTTTTAATTTTTTTTTTGTTTTTTTTGTTTTTTTTTTTTAATTTTGTTTTTAAATTTAATATTTTAGATTAATTATTTTTTAAAATTTAAAATTTATTTATTAAATTTTATTTTAATTAAAATTTTTTTTTTTAATCTTTTAGTTTATTTAGTTTTTCATTTTAAAAATTTAAAAATTGTTTCATTTAAAAAAAAAACAGTAAATTTATGGATATTTGTTTTTTAATTATTTGCACGTGGTTTTTTTCATTTTTTTTGTTTTTTAATAATAGTTTATTTTATTTTAATTTTGTTTTTTTTTTTTAATTTGTTTTTTTTTTTATTAATTTTAAAATTTGTGTTTTTTTTTCTTATTATTATTATTTTTTGATTTAAATTTTTAAATTTAATTTTTTCTTTTTTGTATTTTTTTTTTAATCTAAATTTTAATTTTTTAATTTAAATTATTTTTAAATTTTTATTAATTTTTATTTTTTTTAATTATATGTTTTTTTTAATAACTTAGAAAAAAATGTTTTTGATGTTTTTTTTTTTAAATTTTTTTGGTTAATTTTTGTTTTTTTTTCTTTAAATTATGTGTTTTGTTTTTCAAATTTTGTCATTTCTTTTGATATAATTTCCGAATATTTTTGTTTTTTTTTTTGTTTTTTTAATTTATTTTTGTTTAAATTTTTTATTTTTACGAGTTAATTTTGGTTTTTTTTACTCTTTTTTTTTTTTTTTTTTTTTTAAATCTAAGTTTTGTGTTTTATTACCAACATGAAAATCACCACTCTGAAAAAAAAGGTTGATGCTGCATCAATACGTTTCAAAATTAGCATGAAAATCACCGCTCTAAAAAAAAAAAAGTTGATGTTGCATCAATACGTTTCAAAATTAGCATGAAAATCACTAACATTTTTAAACAAATATTCATACTTCATAAATAAAAATATTAGAGTGTCAAAAATGTGCACAAAAAAAAGGGGTGATTCTGCATCACCACTTTTCAAAATCAGGTGCTTTTTATGCTACCAAAAAAAAGTAGGTAACAATGCGGTTACCTATTTCATCGGTAATAGTGTTTATCTTCAGAAGAGCAGCAAAAATGGGTCACAAATATGTTGGGCTATGACTCTTGAAATAATCTACAAAAAAGGGAAGCTAAATATTGTTGCAGATACACTCTCAAGAAAGAATGAAGAGGTGGAAGCATTGATTTGTGCCATTTCTATTATCCAACCAGATTGGATAACCGAAGCAAGAGATGAATGGAAGAAGGACGAAGAAGTGTGGACACTCATTCAAAAGTTGCAACAAGATCCTAGTACACTTGATACATTTAGTTGGAAAAATGATTCCTTATGGTACAAAGATCGCTTATATCTTTGTAAGAATTCCCAACTAAAACAAAAAATTCTTTTGGAATTTCACACTTCTCCTTTAGGAGGACACTTAGGATTTTTAAAAACTTACCACAGGGTGAAGAAATAATTTTTTTGGGATGGCCTTAAATCTGATATTCAAAATTTTGTGGCAGAATGTTTGGTTTGCAAGTACAATAAAGTTGAGACAATTAAGACCCCGGGTCTTCTACAACCTTTATCCATTCCAAGTCAATGTTGGGAGGAGATTTCAATGGATTTTATCACAGGTTTACCTAAGTTCTAAAGAAAGAGTGTCCTCATGGTGGTAGTTGATAGACTTACCAAGTATGCACACTTTTGTGCATTATCTCATCCATTTAAAGCAAGTAAAGTTGCTGCTACATTTATGGACACAATTCAAAAGCTGAGTGGAAACCCAAGGGTTATTGTGAGCGACAGAGATCCCATTTTTACTGGAAATTTTTGGACGGAGTTATTTTCTTGTTTGGGTTCTCAATTAGCTCATAGCTCATCTTATCATCCTCAATCTGATGCCCAAACTGAGATAGTAAATAAATGTTTGGAAGGATATCTTTTTTGTTTTGTATCTGATAAACAGACACAATGGGTCAAGTGGTTACCTCTCGCTGAATGGTGGTATAACACTTCCTTCCATACTGCAGAAAAAATGACCCCATTTATGGTACTTTATGGATATCATCCACCATCCATCACATCATATTTAAGAGAAATTTCGAAGGTTCAAGCAGTGGAAGATCACATCGAGCATCAACAAGAAGTTCTCCAACTCTTAAAGGAAAACCTAAATTTGGCACAAAATCGAATGAAACAACAGGCAGATCAACATCGCAGTGAGAGAATTTTTGATGTACGAGACTGGGTATTTTTACGGCTACAACCATACAAACAAATGTCCCTCAAGCACGCTAAGAAGGATAATAAATTATCGCCAAAATACTATGGTCCTTACAAGGTGTTGCAAAATATTGGTACTATGGCATACAAATTCGAGCTTCTTGATTCTTCACGAGTGCATCCAATTTTCCATGTTTCATGCTTAAAGAAGGTTATAGGTGAAAATCTTCCAGTTCAAACAATATTTCCAGAACTTTATGAGGAAGGAAAAATCATATTAGAACCTGAAGCGGTCACGGAAACAAGAACTCGACAGCTACGGAATCGATCGATTTCAGAGTATCTCATCAAGTGGAAGAACTTACCCACTGAAGATTCTACATGGGAAGATGAGAATTTTATACAGAAGCACCCAAAGCTACTCAAGCATTAAGGAAAACACTTTTTTGAAGGAGAGGGGCATGTTAGGTCCCTATATTACTAGTATAGTCCCTTATTGTTGTTAGTGTAACCCCCTTATTGTTATTATTTTACCCTTGTAACCCCCATATTGTTATTATTGTGCCCTTAAATTATTATTTTTTTAGGTCGGCTAGGATTACATTGTGGCCCCATGGACTCCTATATATAGAAAGGAGGTTTTTAAATTTGAATCATCCAAGAATTTTTCATTCATGTAATGTATTGGAGGTTTCCCCCTCGAAGCGACTTATTTCTAAGGCGTTGATATCTCGTTTCTTCTAATTTTGGAGCTAGTTTCACAACAACATAGGATTAGCCAGCACTCAAACGAGTGAGCGAAGAGATGCAAGAATGAGAGTTTTCTAAAGAGCTTGAATATTTGATTCAAGTCACGAACATGGAAGTGGGATCAGAGCTGCAAGATGAAGATGTGGACCTGATTCCCAATGCACCTTAGGCCACCTTTCAGACTCCAACACCTTCAGCCACAAATAAAGCCCTGAGCAAGGAAGGGGAGGTAGTTCCCCTAGATGATGATCCGGTGATGGATGTTTACAATTTTTCATTTGATGAACTACAAAAGAATATTTTACAAGCACAAAGAAATAACTTCCTAGATGATCATGCATCATCCGCATTCATAAGAGAAAGAGAGATAGTGGAAGAGACTAATCAAAATTGAAACATCATTTCTGATGCGAGCTTGGCCTTTGCAAGAGAAGCCAGATCTAACACTTAATGTTTGGCGGCGAAGAATAAAAAGTTAGCGCAGAATCTACAGGAACTCTAGAAAGAGAGTGAAAAACTTTGTCAAACAGTGCAGGATGAAACTTCGACACAGGTCTACAATGAGGAGATAAGAGTAGTGATACTTGTTGAATTATCCACACTTGGAGACACTATGCAAGACCTTTATGAGGAGTTTTTGACTATATATAAGGAATTCTTCTGATTACAAGACTTTGAACTACAAATCAGAGAGTTTTTCAAGATTCTTAAGAATGTGCAAGCTGCCATCATCGTTGTGCATGAGTGGACAATGCAATACAAGGCCACACCGCTTACATTAGGGAAGAAGATGAAGCCATGGACAGAGTTGGAGAAATCCAAATTTTGGATGTTGATAAAGAACAATAAGAAGCTCTCCTCATTCAGCGGAAACATTTATTCCTCATACATACATATATCCAACAGTTTGGATTTCATGGTGAGAATCTATTGGATCCCATCAATTGGTACATTCACTCAGACTAAACACAAACAGAAATTAGGAAAGGAGATTGATAAATACCTGGAGAAGCTAGAGCAGATGGCCACTCGGGAGGAATTGGAGTTGAATAAACAAAACTTGTAGACCTACATCGGTGGCCTGGTTCAGATCAAAACAATTTTTCTCCTCATTGAGAAAGAGGTTAAGACTGATTCCAAGACACTATACCTGGATGCTATGGAGGCAAAAGTATGCTTCCTACATGAATTTATCTTGCAGTTTTTGGAGACCATCACATAGTACCAATATTAGCATTAGTATGTTTCTGAGAGACACCAAGTCCAAGATGTCTGACTTGAGTTCACCCCAAATCTAGCATCATAGTGTTTTGTCTTGTTAGACTATCATGTTGTCTCTACCATATTTTTTTTATATGGGTACGAGTGGAAACTGTAAAATTATTTGTAATTATTGTATGAGTGAAATTCCTTGTGTCCATGATGGAATGTGAAGAGTCAAATGTAAGGCAAGGAGTCATGAAGGGAGTCCAAGAGTCAACAAGGGGGCATGCCAAGAGTCACCCCCATTATAAGTACATCCTCATAACTCTTGTAAAGGGGTTTTGGGAGCCAAGCTTTTGGCTAGGCTTAGGCTTAGAAAGGGGTTGGGAGTTTTGTGTCAGCCGTGGCTTCTCTGTAGCATATATGGAGTATAATTATTTAGGAGGAGCAGGTGTTGTTGAATTCACATTCCACTATTGGGGCAAGTGGTTTGTCATGTTATACGTATGAAAGGATCTTTAAATTATATAAAATCTGAGACGACACATCTTCATGCATATATTGTAAATGTACTAAGACAATTATTTTTATATTTTCAATGTATGTTATTTAACTTACGCATATTCTTATGAACTATTTCATTTTCATTTGTACGAATCTTGTTGAATGCGTGCTCATGTTTTAACCCATAACCTTTAACTTGTGGACTATTATTCTTGTTTTTGTGTGATGTCTTTTCATCTTGCGTTCTCCTTTCAATTTCCATACTATTATAGGGTTCCGAGGAGCATAATTCCTTTTTACCTTCAACATGTTAGAACTACTCATGAATCATATTGAGTTTCCGTGGGGTCACACACTTGCTTTAACCAAATACACCGTGCACCACTCTATGCATTTTGCAATCCAACGCATATCATTAAACACCCCACTATTTGGACTCCTCCAAATGGTGTGAGGTCTAGTTTAGACTTCATGTAGGGGAGATCCCCTGAATTTTGGCAGGAACAACACCGTTAATAGAATATTATATACATATCTCTAAATAACAATTTAACAAATGTCATTTGCAATAGTATTAACTTATGGTTTGAGAATAAAATATTATTCTATCTCTAAATCTAAAAAACAATGGTTTTCATGTGCTTGAGGGACACATCATTCCCAATATTAAAAATTGAGAGAAAAAGTTTAAAGAGATCAAACCATAGTCACTTCTATACTCTTAATTTTTATTAAATATCTAAATATTTGTTTTTCCAAATATGAAAAAATAAGCTAAGAGAAATCTAATCTTTAGCCATATGGAAATTATCATTGGCTTTTATTTACATTAATGAACCCTAATATATCTCATTAACAATGTAATAACATTATATAGAGTGGTGTAATGTGAATACATGCAACTATTATATTATATAGAGTGGTGTAATGTGAATACATGCAACTTGGAGTTGACAGTGTCTCTTATTAAAATTAAAAAACCCAACTCAAATATAATAAAAAACAAAAATTAATATTCCACTCACTCTCAACGATAAACAAAATATTTCACATTAAATATAATTAAAAAATAAATATGCATATATGAGTTTTGTTTGTTTAATGAAAATTATAATAAAACATTAATAATCTCACTCTTAGTGTCTATACTAAGGAGAAGTGGCAAAAATGTTCCACTTTCACTATCAACCATAAATAAGTTATCTTGATGTCCATATGAAACAGCATAATACAATATCAAATTTATAGAGAAATTAGAAGTTAAATATAGTCATACATTTCAAAAAAATGGAAATTGGAAATCTAAAGAGATATAAATAGAACAAACTAAATTGTTTGTGTTTTGTCTTTCTGATTACTCAAAAATTATTTAGAAATTGTTTGAATTACTTATTTGAGTTTTTGAGTCTATATAGTCCAAATGACTGTCCAATCCATTTATGCATTCAAAATGTATTTTAAATCATAAAAAATATATATATTACCAATAATTTCACTCATTCGTATTAATATATTTCCCTTTTCAATATACAATTTTATGATAAAGGAAGATCTAGAAATTATTGTCGATAGATTCCAATCGGAAAATTTTCCGAAAGCATAAATGCACTTGGAGTCTGACAAGAAGGTTTCAAAGACAATCACGAAGGTTTTTAACAAGTGATAAAAATGTATACTATCTTATATCGGTTGATATCAACGAGATTTTAAAGAAAATCCACAGAGTGTTCGACAAGTGATAGATATTTATTACCATCTTATATGGGTTGGGTCAAGGAGTTTTGAAGGAAAATCGAGAAAGTGTTTGAAAAATGATATAAAGGGCTTTTAAAAACAATCTAACAAAGCTCGATAAGTGATAGAAGTACACATGATTATATAATGAAGGTCAAAGAATATTATCCACCTTCTTACAAGGGTCTTTATATTATCATCCACTTCTAAGTGTTACCAAGTTAATATTATTATCCACCTTTGAGTGTTACCAATTTTATAGTAAATTTATAATTATTATTTATTTATAATTTTCTTTAATTGATATAATAATATATTAAATTTAAACTTAAATTTATAATAATATAATTAAATTAATTTATGTATACGTTTATGTTAGAATAATGTATAAATAGAGTGTTCTAGAATTGTTAGTTATATAGTTGATCGGTTGTAGTCGTAGGTCATTGAGTTGATTTACGTTATAGTTAGTGTTATGTTGGTTTGTTTGTTGTCTGCGATATTTTATATTTTTAGTATATTTGATCTAATTTCTTAGAATGTATAATGTCCAAGAATTGTCTAAGAATCTCTCTCTATATATACGTAATGTTTGATCAAAGATTTGTGTAATTGAGTGTGATATCACATATTGTGAGACAGTGGTTTTTAGTTATATTTTCTTTATGTAGATTTCTTTGATATTCTATTTTGGTATTAAAGCTAGATGGATGAGATCTGAGTTGTTCGAGTGTGTGAAATTTTGCTTTATCAAAGCCAATGCATAGAAAATTGTGACGACTGTAATCACTGCGTGAAAGTCAGATCTATGTAAGAAAACTAAAGTTTTTTATTGTCTTGTCGTTGAGTGTTTACTGTGTTGTTGTCTCGAAGCATCTTCCACAACCATGAACCATAAGTTTTTGAGATATGAGGGCTAAGGGTTGAGTGTCTTTCCTTATAAGCATTTTGGCTTTCCATGGATTCCCTAAGGACACTTGTAATGGCCTATTAGCATAAACTACGGAGAAAACATGTTGGAGCATTTGAAGTTGTGGATTTACTCGCAGTCCTAACAGTAAAGTCATCGATATTGTTTTTGATATCCTCTTTGAGAACATAGTACTTTTTTAGTATTTAGTAGACAATCTACAAGGCGAAAGCAGGAAAGAAGCGGGAGTCATATTATTTCTTAGATTGATTCACCATTGGTTCCAAAGATGTTTTAGTTAAGGATTGGGATAATTGTCAATGTGTGCTTGATTTATCAAATTGATTTGTCAAATCAATAGTGGGGAGAATGATCATTAACTTCTATCTGTGAATGCAATTTGACTCATCATCATTATTAATGGAAATCCACACCTCTTAGAATGACCCACGGGTGACTCATAAAGGGATAGGAAATGTGGCATAAGTTTTCCCCTTTTTACCTTTCTACAATTATGCAAAATTTTCATAAATAAAACTTAAAATTCTATGAAAAGTGAAAATTGATGTGGAATATGACATACAATGATGATCGTCATAAAGGGAAACTAAAGATACATAATCCATAAATATTTAGGGGAATTGATTTAATTTGATGTTCTTGTTATCTAATCCATAAATATTTAAGGGAATTGATTTAGTTTGATGTTCTTGTTTACAACTAGGAATAAATATCTACTTAGATTTGAGGTAAAATTTTATATTTATCTAGTAGTTATGGCAACCAGATCTAAGGTTCGACTATGAGACTCTTATTCAACACAACATTCTAGAGTAGAATATTTTGGGTTGGAGTTCATGGCTATTTGGTGGGAGGATATCTAAGGATAGTCGTGAGGAAAATATCAATTTTCTCATGGCCATAAATCAATTCAAACCTATGTTTAAGTTGGAGAACACGATGTGCCACATTCAGGTAAGGCTAGTCACAATGTTAAGAAAAGCCGAGGAAGTTGAGGATACAAGTTAAGATGAAGAGGCAGAGGATATCATTGGAAATTGGAGAAATAGGTTGGACATGGAGAGGTCGATGCCCACGAAAATGATGGAAAGCATGCTTAATAGAGGCCTCTAATGGGACATCATTAAAAACTAAAACCAACTTTGCAGTTGATTCGAAGGCCATTATCATGTTTAATTTTATTATTGTTTGCATGGAAAAGTTAATTAGGTAGATAAACATCCTCCCTATTGGATGTTTTCAAATTAACATTTCTTTTAATCCAACTATTTACATTATTGTTGTAAATAAAAGATGTTATCATACTCTCATTCTCCCTTTTACGTCAATAGATGTAATTTCATGTATTAACTATCGTATATATCTAAATTAGTTTTTCCCTTTTTACATCTAGTTAATGCAATCATCATGTAAATTATAAAATAAAAAATAGCATCATGTGAATTCATGAGTTTATAAAATGAATGGTTAACATGATCATATTAAATGGATTAAACAAATATTGACATCATCTTATGAAACAAATTGTCCCATGCCCTATTGAATATATTGTTTTGTAAAACAAAAAAAAATAGCAATGATTGTTTTAAAATGCAACCCTTAAATGGTAAAGCATAAATTTGACACAATTTCCTCTAGACATTTTTTTTAGATTCATTTATGGTTTTTGTGTGTTAAATTTATAGATTTGATTTATTTACTCTTTAATATCTTGTTTTTGTTTTTGTTTTTAAATAGTACATATTTACATTAAGAGTTGTACTCCAAACTATTGTGTTAGATATGTTTTAATGTTTAACATTTTGATTCATTCAAAATAAAACAAAAGAAAATAAACGACATGAAATTCTGCAACCCATGGATTTTTCCCATGGTATTCTTCTCTAAAGTGGGCTATTAAAAGGGTAAAATTTAAACCATAATTGATCCATATAACTCTAGATCAACCAAGTGTTGGGAGGAACTTTTCACTCTAAAAGAGGTTTGCACCTCAAGAGAAATTTTATCCTTCTTAACGCTTGGTAGATCAGGATTTAAGATCAATCTTGCTACTTATATATATATATATATATATATATATATATATATATATATATATATATATATATATATATATATATAAACAATCACTTCCTAAATAAAAGTGGTTACCCATTGATCTGATATGGGTGGATAACTTCATATGCTTTGCAAGCACCTCCCACTCAACTAGACAAATTAAGATCTAGCTTATACTTGACTGTGCGGAATTTAATTCTTGATTCAGGTGTATGTGATTTTAAACAGTTTTAATGCTTTAAGTGTGAGGAATTACACATTTTTTTTTTTCTGATATTAAGCATGTACAAAAATCATAAAGTGCAGCAAATAAGCATCAACACATAAAAACAAATTTAATAAAGGAGTTCACCCGAATATCGTGGGCTACATCTCCTTGAGCCTTTGTCAAATTGACTTGGTTCTTTGGGATTATGATGGAAAATTTATTTTACAAGTAACTACTCAACTCCAATGGTTATTTGGATTGTGCCATTGGGTTTATAATACCATCATAACACTAGAATGGTTGTTATCTCTTTGAATATAGACATAGGTTCCCTTAGACTTGACCTCTTCTGTCGGCACCCTTGAGCTTCCCCGAACTTCTCTGCGGCTCTAACTCGTTAAGAAATAATTTTATGTCCCTAAAACCTCACCTAATGTCTCCAGCACATATCAGGCATCCAAAATAGACTGATCATTTGCTCCAAATGAGCTCTGGCTCCCCAATCTAGGTCTCCATCCACTCTTGGCCCTGGGCCACCTGAAACTTTCCTGTGGCTTCTATACCTTTAGAAGTCTCCAAATGACTCTTAAAATCCTCCCATTGAATTCATAATGTCAAAATTAGTAAAAATGGACTATTCACTTGCTGAAATTGGCCTCCAGCTGCTCCGGTTACGCCTCCAACACCTGGTGGCACCTGGTGGCTCTAGGTTCACCGAAAAATTCTATGAATCATCTCGACCTTAAGAAGTCTTAAAAAGCCTCTAAAAATCCTTCCATTAGATTTATAAGTCTCAAAATAGTCAGAATAGACTACTGTTTTGCTGAGAATGGATACTGGTTGCTCAGGATAGGCCTCATTCTCTTGCTGGCACCTGGTGGCCCTGATGGCCCTTGGAACTTCTTTGAATCATCTCAGCCTTCAAAAGTCCTATGGTGGCTCTAAAAACCTCACCAATGGTTATTGAATGTCTGAAACATCCAAAAATTACTATTATTTTCCTAAGTAAGGCCTCTAGCTGCCCTGGCTAGGCCTCATTCTGCTATTGGAACCTAGTGGCCTTAGTGGCCCTTAGAACTTCTCTGAAGTAAAATCACACTTAGAAGTTATCTGATGGCTCTACAACCCTCACCAATGGCTCTGGAATGTCCAAGAAATTCTAAATTGACTATTCAAACTCCCATAATGGTCGAATCATGCTCAAGATAGAGCATAAACAATTTTTCCCAGTAATCCCTAAAATAGCTCCACTAAAAATGAAACAACTGCAGTTAAAAATCCAGAAATAGTAAAGTCTGCCAACATTGGCGCCTCCGCCATAAAAATCGCTAGTCTAAACTATTAAGTTTAAATGTTAAGGGTAGGTGGTTAGGCACATTCCCCAAACCATGCGGTTATGGTTACCGTTGGGCGAAACCCAAGGCATAGACCATGATAGAGTTGAATTAAACTGTAGTTTACACCGATGTTTAACGAAACTGTCGATTAACTGTAACCTTGCACATGACAGCTCCAATTTTGATGCCAGTTAGGTCGGGCAGGTTACATTTGAGCATTGGTGATTAGCCCTTGGTTCCTGGGCTAAGGCCATATGGGGAGGGGTTGGCCCCTCCACTCCCCAACACGACTTATGTTCAACATTAAATAAAACCCGTCCACTTGTATGGTTAAGTCACAACTCATGGCGCGGTTGGTGGAGACCTATGTGCATAGGTCGGAGGTCATGGGGTCGAACCCTGCAAACCCCAACAAAATTTTAGCACGCAGTTCTAGGGCCACGTGGAAACCTTAGGGCTGGCCACATGGCGCCTTCTCATTGGTCCTTCAAACCATACATCAAATTAAACTGCGACACTTGTCAAAATCGGATAGGCCCGGAAGGAATATTTTGGGGAATATTTCGAGGAATATTCCAGGAAAATTTCAAGAATATTCCCTGGAATATTGATTTTTTTTACTGTACCCTTGCCCAGTCAACTCTGGTCAAATGTCAAAAATTACAGTTTACTGGACTTTTCAAAACATGATAACCTCTTCATATGGTGTCATTTTTTCGAACCATTCACGGCGCTGAAATCAGGAAGACGAGATTTATCCGATTGCTAAAGTTTGATACACTTTCGAACACTTTTAAATTTGAGCTATCACTTAGGTCCTTGATCCAAATTTGATCACTCCTCCCCATTAGGAATCTTTTGGACCCCAAAAGACTGATTACCTGTTTAATAAATGAGAGTACAACACCCTCACATTTCCACCCTCCTTACACTTTTCCTTGCTTGGCTTAGTGCCTTTAAGCCCCAACTCGAAGGTATTCAACACTTTCCCTCTTGGATGCTCTTGTCCTCCTATCAAGAACTGTATCTTCCTTGAACTCATTCAGAAATTTCTGGCGAGAAATTTTCAATTGAAGGTAGTTGAACATCACTTCCTTGATCATCAATCAAAGTTGGCTCAAATAAATGTAAGTTTTTAATAGAATACATGCATACATAGCTGAAATATGCATATGTACAAATGAATGTATGTCTTATTGGGTCAAGAAGTCAAATCACTTATTACCAAGCCACTTCCATGGCGATTTTTGCTGCTAAAAATCTTCTTCATGTGAAACATATATTCTCACATCAATGATGGAATTTTGGTTCCACTTTCACGAGTCTTTTTATCCTCTTGCTTCATGTGCTTGGGATGATTAGTTGGATGCAATGTCCAACATTGAGAAATAAGATGTCCCTTCTTCTGGCAATGTGTGCAAGTCTTTTGCACCTTCTGTGCAAGTTGCCTTCGCTTCAACTGTTTCCTATATGTCTTCATCCTCACCTAGCATTTTGAAACTTCATGGTTACACATACCACAATAGGAACATGACCTCTTTATTCCATTCATCCATGCATAATTTCCATTCTTAGCATAAACATAATCAACTTGACTATGGGAAGAATTATACCTTAAATGTTTCTTTGCATGTCCATCTTTTTTACCTTCTTGAGGAGATGAACTCGTAGAGGTTCCAACTTTCTTTTGAAGACCAACATCAGTGTTCATGTCTTGATAGATGTCGGAACTCTCTTGCTCGCCATAAGCTACATGTCTACAAACATCTTACTACAACATATGCTTCAAACAATGGCAATCAACTTGAAAACAGACTTGACATGTTTGTGGGTTTCAACTTGCAACAAAATTTCTTCTTGAAGTTGTCTCAAATGCCTTCATGGTTGTAGAGTTTTCTCCATAAGATTGAACATAGCCTAGACCAAACTTCTTAGGCCTTTCCTGAACCAAAATAGGATCAATCATGCCTTGTGAATTTTTTCCTAAACCCTTCCCTTCATAGACCATTTTTAACATCAACTTGGACCCTATACCTCTAGTGTGCTTTTCAAATTAACCTACACATCTATTTGAAGAGGAAATTGAAGACAAATTTGAGTGATTTACCTTTGCTTCAAGCATGTGTTTGGTTAAGGCGTCTTGGGCATGATGGAGCTCCATCTCCATCTCATGCATTCTTTGAAGAAGTCCTTCTTTATCTTACTTCATAGCAACCAATTGCTCATGAAGTCTAGTTCTTTCCCTTCCATCTTCATACATAATTTGCACCATATCCTTCATGATGTAGAAGTCTCGCTTCATGTCTTCATCAAAGAGTCTTATAAAAGAGGCTTTTGAAACCTCACTTGAAGAAGTTGGCATCTTATGGAAATGAACTAAAGAACTTCAACAATAATTCAAAAAGCTTTAAAATAAAATTTACAAATATTCTCAACAATATGGTTGTAGATTCAAGCTCTTCTCTGCAGCTTGTATCTCTTCTTCAAGCAACCTCTTTTGCAACAATCCCTCTTGTGCTTCAAGGGTTGCCTTGAGGTACTTTGGGTAAGGATAATGCTTTCATCGTTCTTCCTTATTTTCCTCTTATGGACTTAGCTAATAGTAGCTCCCCTTCTCGTCTAACAAACTCAAACTTGTAAGCATCAGTCAATTTTCAAACAGTTAATATATTTGCACTGTTAAACACCCTTCAAGTCAAACAAGCAACCTAGTGCTCTATCAAGAAAGAAACCTACTGCTATGTCAAGAAAGAAACCTAGTCCTCTGATACCACCTAATCTGATATGGGTGGATAACTTGATATGCTTTGCAAGCACCTCCCACTCATTTAAACAAATTAAGATGTAGCTTATACTCAACTGTGCAGAATTTAATTCTTGATTCAGGTGTATGTGTTTTTAAACTTTTTAATTCTTTAAGTGTGAGGAATTACACATTTTTTTTTGCTGATATTAAGAATTTACAACAACTATAAAGTGCAGAAAATAAGCATCAACACATAACAAAAAATTTAATAAAGGTTTTCACTCGAATATCGTGGGCTACATCTTCTTGAGCCTTTGTCAAATTGACTTGGCTCTTTGGGATTATGATGGAAAAATACTTTTACAAATAACTACTCAACTCCAATGGTTATTTGGATTGTACCATTGGGTTTATAATACCATCTTACTCCTGGAATGGTTGTTATCTCTCTAAAGATAGGCCTAGGTTCCCTTAGACTTGACCTCTTCTGTCGACACCCTTAAGCTTCCCTGAGCTTCTACGTGGCACTAACTCCTTAAGAAATCATTTTCTGCCCCTGAAACCTCATCTACTATCTCCATCACATATTAGGAATCCAAAATATATTGATCATTTGCTCCAAATGACTTATGGCTCCCCAGTCTAGGCCTCCATTCACTATTGGCCCTAGGCTACATGAAACTTCCCTGTGGCTTCTCAACCTTCAGAATTCTCCAAATGACTCTGAAAATCCTTCCATTCAATTCAAAATTTCAAAAATAGTCAGAATAGACTATTCCCTTGCTGAAATTGGCCTCCAGCTGCTCCGGTTACGCCTCCAACACCTGGTGGCACCCCTTGGCTCTAGGTTCACTGAAAACTTCTCTGAAGCATCTTGACCTACAGAAGTCTTCAAAAGCTTCTGGAAATCCTTCCATTGGATTCATAAGGCTTAAAATAGTCATAATAGACAACTGGTTTGCTGAGAATGGATACTGGCTTCTCTAGATATGCCTCATTCTCCTGCAGGCACCTGGTGGCCCTGGTGGCCCTTGGAACTTCTCTGAAGAATCTCGGGCTTAAAAAATCCTCTGCTAGCTTTGAAAAACTCACCAATGGTTCCCTAATGTATCAAACTTCCAAAAATGACTATTTTTTTCCTGAGTAACACCTCTAGCTTCCCTGGCTAGGCCTCATTCTGTTGCTGGCCCCTGGTGGCCCTAGTGGCCCTTAGAAATTATCTGAAGAAAAATTACGCTCAAAAGTTCTTTGATGGCTCTGAAAACCTCACCAATGGCACTGGAATGTCCAATAAAGTCAAAATTGACTATTCACACTCCCAGAATGGTCGAATCATGCTCAAGATAGAGCATAAACAATTTTGCTTAGTAATCCCTAAAACAACTCCACTAAAAATGGAGCAACTATATTTAAAAATCGAGAAATAGTAAAGTCCACCACCATTGGCACCTTCGCCATAAAAACAACTAGTCTAAACTGTTAAGTTTAAATTTTAAGGGTAAGTGGTTGGGCACATGCCCCAAACCATGTGGTTATGGTTACCATTGGGCAAAACCCAAGGCACAGACCATGGTAGAGTTGAATTAAACTGGAGTTTAAACTGTTGTTTAACGAAACCGTTAGTTAAGTGTAACCTTGTATGTGACAGCTTCGAGTTTGATGGCAGTTAGGTCGAACAGGTTACGTTTGAGCGTCGGTGATTAACCCTTGGTTCCTGGGCTAAGGGCATATGGGGAGAGGCTGGCCCAAGGGGCTAGCCCCTTCGCTCCCCAACACGAATTCCGTTCAACGTTAAATAAAACCCGTCCACTTGTATGGTTAAGTCACAACTCATAGCCCAGTTGATGTAGACCTATGCGCGTAGGCCGGACGTTGCAGGGTCAAACCCTGCAAACCTCAACAAAATTTTGGCACGCAATTCAAGGGCCATGTGGTGGCCTCAAGGCTAGTCACGTGGCACCTTCTCATTGGTCCTCCAAACCATACATTAAATTAAATTTCGAAACTTGTAAAAATTGAATTGGACCAGAAGGAATATTCCAGGGAATATTTTGAGGAATATTTCAAGGAATATTTCAAGAATATTCCCTGGAATATTCTTTTTGCTGACTGTGCCCTTCCCCAGTTAACTCTGGTCAAATGTCGAAAATTGCAGTTTACTGGACTTTTCAAAATGCGGTAACTTCTTCATACGGTGTCGGTTTTTCGAACTGTCCGTGGCAGCAGAATCAAGAAGACGAGATCTATTCGGTTGCTTAGGTTTGACACACTTTTAAACACTTTGAAATTTGAGCTATCACTTAGGTCCTTGATCCAAATCTGATCACCCTTAATTTTTAAGGGGGGAATAATTGACATATATCAAACACATTATTAATGTGGTTATAGTGGATTTATAATATTGTCAAATTCTACGCATTATTACGATTACAATATTAGGGATATATAGTTGTAAAACTTAGGCAATATTTGGTATGTCATTGTAATTTTTGTAGATATATTTCTCTTATTGTTTTAGTCTATCATTATTTATGTAATATGTGTGATTATATATTTTGTGATGTTTCAAAAATATGATGCTTATAAAGGAGTTTATTACTTTAGTAAATTTAAGTAGTTGACTTCACTCATTTTCTAAATATTCCAAATATACAATCAACATAAAAATAATCGCTTGCCTAGTATCTACAAAAGAATATTTTTTTAGTTAACTTGGAAAGGAATAATCATATTATATAAATATCTGGTGATATCTTAAAAATATATATATTAAAGTTTATATTTTATTTTCTTGACATACATAAATTCTATGTTGTGCAGATTTTAGCCAGTTGCCCAATATCTACAAATCAAAAAAAAATTAGTTAACTTGGAAAGGAATAATCATATTATGTAAATATCTCATTATATCTTAAAATATATATTAAATTTTATATTTATTACATCAAAGGTGTTCCTCTATCGGCTTAAGCTGGGAAGACTTACCCAATCATATCTTTCAATTTTTGTTCTCCTACATCCTATCATTTTTTAGCGCATGGCTCATGTAGTCTAGGTCTCACTTAGGTTCCAGTAGCTCGTGTATTCTAGGTATGGATCAGGTTCAAGTGGATCATGTAGTCTAGGTATGGCTTAGGTTCAAGGGTCTCATGTAATCTAGGTCTGGCTCAAGTTTGAGTATATGCTAGCCCTGATACTTTTCCTACCCACATTCAGTTTGTACATGATCTGTGGTTTTCAAAACATTGGTTCGTCACCCCTCCACTGACCTTGACCAAGATCGACTCTATATCAAAGACATTAGGCATCAATTCGACCTCCATGCCATTGAGTAATTCCCAATGAGTCACTGAATTCCTATCTCTTTTCTAGGCTAAAATTCCAACCATGAAATCATATTATTGACTCAAAGAAGTGCTACGACATTTCCTTGGATACTACACAGGGAATTCTTTATATGCACAATAATTTCAAAGAATGCATCATTCACTATGATATCAAGCATAATAACATTCTCTTGGATTTGCGATATCAAGCCTGAGCACCTTATCCTGGATACCCTTGAATGGTTGAATTACCATTTCCTTACACTTCTTTTCCTTTTTGTGGTTCTCTCCATGAAAAATTTATTCCTCTAGTTAAATTCCACGATTTTAATTAATAGGTTAATGTTTTCTCTCTTTTGCAATATTTCATTGTGAGCATCTAAAGGGTTTAGCCATTGGATGCATATTCGATAGGATTTTAAGCTTGCAACTAAATTTGGAATAGTTCTCAGCAAAGGATGCACCCAATTTCTCTCCCAAGGATATTTTGGTTGATGTTTATCTTGTTCTAAGAGATCAAATTAACATATTTTTAGGGCTTCTACAAGAATTTTTAGTAGAAAGGACATTAATGGTGGTAATTTGGATATTTGAATATCCCCCCCCCCCTTCTAGTTTCATTAAATTCGTAAAGTAATTCTCTTTACAAAAATAGTTTATATCATGTGAATTATCTTGCAGGTCTTATTGCAAAATGGTGTGGAATGGGGTTTAGCATTTCTTGGAATGTGAAAAGATAAAGGTTCCCTTTAAATCTCCTGAAAACTCTCCATCACAGTTTTATTCCTATGGTCAAACACTGAGATTTTAATCAATAGGTTAGTGTTTGCTCCATTTTAAAATATTTTTTTGTCAATGTGTGAAGGTTTTGGCCATTGAATTCAAATTCTCTAGGAGTTTAACTTGAAATATATAAACCTAGATCATTAAAGCTTCAAAAAACCAACTGAAATGAAGAAAACTAACAACTCAAAACTATAATTTTATGGATGCTTTATAGGGATAAGAAAATTCCCTTCTTCCACAAATAAACAAAATAAAAATTACTCAAAAAAAATTTCCAAGAAATTGTAATGGAAAAATGAGATAAGTTGATTGATTGTGAGGCCATAATAGGGGGAGCATTCAACCATTTCAAGTATTTGTATATTGGAGAAGAGGATGTAGATCAAAAATCTGTAGAGAATATGCTCCAAGGGATATCTACATGGTTTCAAAGGAAATAAAACAAGAGTTATTGATACCAAAGTAGAGGTCTTTGATTCAATTTTGGGGCTTGAAGTTTGTTGTTCATGTTATCACAAAATTGCACTTGATTGGTTGATGATCAGACAACTCTATGTAACTGTTTCAAACCAACTTGTGACTAAAGCTTAGCCTCTTCAGTCTGAGAGGGCTCTCTAAAAGGGGTTAATGATATTGGATAAAGATAATCTAGATGGATAACTCTACTTGAAAAAGTAACTTTCTTTTTGTGTATGTAGGTTGAAAAGAATGAAATCTTCCAACCATTGGGCTTATGGAGTCAACAATCAGTAGTTTCAGTGGAAAGGTTTCTTGACATGGAAGCTGTGGTAGATAGGGGTATTTAACAAAGGAACTTCACTCATAAAACATAAGAAAACACAATCATTTAATTGCTAAAGGAATTCATAGCATAGAGTTATGAATTCTGAGTAATAGCAATGAAATCTACTGCTAATGGTTCAAAGGCAATTCACTCATAAAACATAGGAAAACACAGTCATCTTATTACTAAAGGAAGTCAGAGCATAAGGTTATGAATTCTGAGTAATAAAAATGAAATCTACTGCAAGTAGTAAAGAATAAGATGTAGATCAATGAAACATTAAAAACCCCATGAGAATCTCAAGTCTGTCAAGAAGAAAACCACTTTGTATTACTGATATGAGTCAAAATACATAAGGCAGCAGTTTGCTGCAAAATGTCTCAAACCCTTGACAAATTCGACCCAATGGCCTTTAATAGAGTTGTTACATCATGAGATGATCTGCCTCCAGGCTATATACATCGAATTTTTTCCTAATGAAACCTTGCATAACCATAAAACATCAACTTAATGATAAACAAACACCTATCCTACTTGACAGTCCTATTCCTAATAAGACTCAAACTACTCATTATTGTCTTTAACAACCGTATCTTCTAAAGAAATTAAATTATTTGAAAATTATGCTTTCACATGGTCGAATTGGGGTGATGGGACTCATCACTACATGACCACTTAACCGACCTCCTCAAAACTAGGAAACAAAACCTTGTTTTTTAGGCAAATGGTCTTCTTCTTCCATGAATACTTTGGCTGTCAGTTTATCTTCATTTCGTGGTCTTTAAGTGATGAATGATTGTTTTCATGATCCTCTAACACTTTCATAATACCCAGTTGTCCATATATGCCCAAAAATATTCTTAAAAAACTCCCACACAGTACACTACAAAAGTAAGGCAGTTATGTAGCATACTTTCGTAGCGCTGCAAAAATGCCATTCACATTCAATATTTTTATTATTTCCTTTGGAATAGTGTTCATCATCATTAAAAACATATCCCACACAAATTCCAACTCTTGATAGAATCTAGAACTGGTTCAAAAAGTAAAAAGAGCAGCTACAGTAGTTTTATAGTGTTTTGTTGCCCTTCAAGCCTAGGCATGCTAGGAAACTGCTGAAAAGTGCTGAAAATGCATATTTTTGTGAAAATTTGAAAAATGAACCCTTCGAGTGCCAAAATATTGTATCTAACATGTCATTAGCCTTAAACAACCATAAATCAACTCAAACTAAGAGTTTTGAGGTGTCAATCTCACCTTTCATATTTAAGACATCCTTGCTGATTTTTCTTGTTTGTTTCTAAACAATAGGCCTTAGAACAAAGCCCATATCTCCTAATCCATGATGTAGTTTGAAAAATGGGAGGATAATTTTTTCAATAAGAATGTTTTTAATAAAAACCTGTTGTGTAACCAGCTCCAAAAATAGAAGAAAAGAGATATGAACGCCTTAGAAATAAGCCACTTCGAGGGGGCAACCTCCAATACATTACATAAATGAACAATTCTTGGATGATACAATTTAAAAAACCTCCTATCTATATATAGGAGTCCATGGGGCCATAATGTAATCCTAGTGGGCCACAATGTAATCCTAGCCGACCTAACAATAATAATTTAAGGGCATAATAATAACAAAATGGGGGTTACAAGGGTACAATAATAACAATAAGGGGAGCTACATTAACATAATAAGGGGCTACACTATTAATATAGGGACTTAACATGCCCCTCTCCTTCAAACAAGTGTTGTCCTCAACGCTTGATTATTTCTTGATGCTTCTGTATAAAATTCTCATCCTCCCATGTGAAATATTCTACAAGAAAGTTCTTCCACTTGCTGAGATACTCTGAAATTGATCGTACTTGTTGAGTTCTTGTTTCTATGACTGCTTCATAACTTCTTTCGATGTGATGTTGATCTTCCTGTTGTTTCATTAGATTCTGCACCAAAGTTGGGTTATCCTTTAAGAGTTGGAGAACTTGTTGTTGATGCTCGATGTGATCTTCCACTAATTTATCATCTAAATTTGCTATTATTTTATCCTTCAAACCATACAACTTAGCAAACATTTCTTCTTTTAAACCATCTATTTCATCTTCAATTGCTCTTCGTAAGATCGAAACGTGTTGCACTTGGTACCGTAATTTTGATATCTCATATTGCAATTCTTCCTCCTCATGCGTCATAGTATAGCTTTCTAAGGGCTTAATGGGTATGGAATTATTTTTAGGAGGCATTTCAGAACCAAATACTGAAATATATGCTCAATAGGCCCTTGGAATCAATTCAAATTGATTCTTCAAACAAGACTTATGCAATTCGGAAAACAAAACACACCCTTTTCTTGCTTTTTAGGAGCTCGATATTGAAATTTTATTATCTCTGTAATTGAGAATATTCAATATCCAAAATTCACTGCTATATTAGCCTTCTGAATTCTCTTTTTAATGTCACAGGTCTGACCTGATTTTGATTCTCCAAGACAAAGTTGTGTCCAATCTCCCACAATGACCTAATTCTGGACTGGTTCAGTAGAGCGACCTTGTAGGACTTGCCACGTGTCACTGTTTCATCCTTTGTCTCTGAAATTGATAGAAAAGAAAATACATTCCGTGTACTTGCGACCAATTTTTACGGCACTCAAATCCACTACCCAGAGAGAGAGTTATTGAACTTTTCCCACGATCACCTCTTTGAGATGCAATTCTGGAGCCTGAAAAAGCACTACCTTCCACAGATCATATCTCCGAAAATATTGCGAACCAAGCTCTGAAATTTTTTGATGAATTTCCTCAGGATTTCAGCTTCGTACCATATGAATTTCAGATTCTGAACCTTCGTAGAAATTTTTTTATAGCGCAAATGCCACGATGACCTATTTAGGAGCCTGAAAAAATACCTGACTTCCACAGATCATATCTCCGAAATTATTGCGAACCAAACTCTGAAATTTTTATAGGAGCTTCCTCAGGAGTTTTTCTTCGCACCCTAAAAATTTCAGCTTCTGAAAATGCCACGATGACCTATTTGGAGAAGCGAAACCCTAGAATCCAAAGCTCTGATAGCAAATGTTGTGTAACCAGCTCCAAAAATAGAAGAAAAGAGATATGAACGCCTTAGAAATAAGCCACTTCGAGGGGGAAACCTCCAATACATTACATAAATGAAAAATTCTTGGATGATACAATTTAAAAAACCTCCTATCTATATATAGGAGTCCATGGGGCCATAATGTAATCCTAGTGGGCCACAATGTAATCCTAGCCGACCTAACAATAATAATTTAAGGGCATAATAATAACAAAATGGGGGTTACAAGGGTACAATAATAACAATAAGGGGAGCTACATTAACATAATAAGGGGCTACACTATTAATATAGGGACTTAACAAAACCTCTCTTGGGTTTTAGAAAACCATCTCCAACTGTCCAGAATCGGCATTTGAAAAACATGTGTAAAACAGGAAAACTCTGTTTTCTAAAAATAAGTCTTCAAAGAAATCCTTGCATCTCCCAACTGATAGCACCTGTGAGAAAAGTGAGAGAGGTTATTGTTATTTGATATGTTCTTGAAAATAAATTCTCTCAGTTTCTTAAAATACCTTTCTGTTTTCCCATAAACCTCCTTTGAAGTTGACTGCTCAAAGTCAGAAAACAGATAAATGCTTCATATTAGCTACGAAACTATTAGCCAGTTTCGTAGCGCTTTCTGCCTATTTTACACTATATTTGCTACGAAAGTAGGGATTCTCGGGAATTGAAATCTGTCAGAAAATTATGAGTGATATGACATGAGGGAATTTGAAAGTGAGTGGGTTTAGACCTTAGGGTAAGCTTAAACAAGAAAAATTTGAAATTTCCCTTAACCAAGTAATGAAAAATGAATTCTATGACCCTACCATTTACACATGAACCTCTAGGATTATGTCAAATGATGCTTCATTTTTATGAGTGATAATAGTAGCTCCACTTGGGATGGTGTGCCCCTGTGGTACACCAAAGAACCTGTAGTTCCAGTGCCATCCATCTTCTTGGAAATAAAAACTGAAATTTATGAAAACTTCGCCAAGGTCTTATGGCCTTCTCCTCGGGCTCGAGCTTGATGAGTACTGCTAAAAAACCAACTTTGTACCTACTGAAAAGATGCTCAGTCAACTTTGAGCTTATTCACATACTCCTACCTACCCTATCAACTGCAATCTCCATTTTTTATTCAGGCAACATGAAACTTCCAATGAAGCCAGTCATTGATCTGATCTGACACTTGAACCTCATGAATGCATTTGAACCCAAAGTAAGCATGATACTGAAATGAACAAGGAAACATAAGATATATCTCGATCTTTCATAATGAAAACATAACCGGAAATCTGGACCGTAGAACTCTTTCATGTAGTCGCCTATATGATCATAGAACATACAATCAGTTTGATAATTCTCAAGACGTTCTGCAGCTTTGGACAACTCATTAGTATGACCATTTCCTCATTAGTATGACCATCATTCCATTTTTTAAAACCTTGAATTGAAGGGAGAGTCTGCCACCAACTCTATTATGTCAATCCATTCTTCCAAAAACATAAGACAAAAATCTGCAAATCACTTAATAGATCTGACAGGAAAACTTTCAATCCACTATTTACATTTCCCTTGAAATGAATCATAGAACAATATAATGCAAAAATCTGCATGTTTGACTCTAAGAAGCTTAGTAAATTCATAGAAATCTGATATCTGCTTCAAGGTCAAACTTAAATCTTCCCCATTGAATTTTGGACCATTCCTTAAAAAATATGCATCCTTGGGAAAATGATTTGGGAAACCATAAATTCCTGAAAAATATACACATGCATACCTTGAAACAAAAAAGGCAGCATCTGAGTTCTTCATAAGTACAGTGGAATCACCATGAATCTATGAATTTTGAATTCTTCAACAATGGAGTCGCCAAGGTATTTCCAGCCTCAAACAACTTCCTGAGCTCCTGCTACCTTTAGAAGTTCGGCTTCTGAATTCTAGGAAAGTCTTCAGACTTCCGGTAGACGCACCAAAATGTTATGACAAAATTTCACCTGATTAGCTGCTGATCAGACAAATCTATGTAATTGTTTCAAACAAAATTGTGACTGAAGCTTAGCCTCTTCAGTCTGAGAGGGCTCTCTCAAAGGGGTTAATGATATTGGATAAATATAATCTAGATGGATAACTCTACTTGGAAAAGTAACTTGATTTTCGTGTATGTAGGTTGAAAATAATGCAGGCTTGCAATCATTGGGCTTATGGAGTAAAAAATTAGTAGTTTCACTGGCAAGGTTTCTTGACATGGAAGCTGAGGCAGATAGAGGTCTTTAATAAAGGAAATTCATTCATAAAAAATAATAAAACACGGTCATTTCATTGCTAAAGGAAATCAGAGCATAAAGTTATGAATTCTGAGTAATAGTAATGAAATCTACTGCTAATGGTTTAAAGGCAATTCACTCATAAAACATAGGAAAACATAGTCATCTCATTACTAAAGGAAGTCAGAGCATAAGGTTATGAACTATGAGTAATAGCAATGAAATATACTACAAGTAGTAAAGAATAATATGTATATCAATGAAACATTAAAAACCCCATGAGAATCTCAAGTCTGTCAAGAAGAAAACCACTCTGTAGTACTGATATGAGTCAAAATACATAAGGCAGCAGTTTGTTGCAAAAAGTCTCCAACCCTTGACGAATTCGACCCAATGGACTTTAATAGAGTTGTTACATCATGAGATGATCTGCCTCCATGCTAGATACATCGAATTTTTTCCTAATGACACCTTGCATAACCATAAAACATCAACTTAATGACAAACATACACCTATCCTACTTGACAGTCATATTCCTAATAGGACTCAAACTACTCATTATTGTCTTTAACAACCTTATATTCTAAGGAAATTACATTCTTTTACAAGTATGCTTTCACATGGTCGAATTGGGGTGATGGGACTCATCACTCCATGACCACTTAACTGACCTCCTCAAAACTAGGAAACAAAACCTTGTTTTTTAGGCAAATGGTCTTCTTCTTCCATGAATACTTTGGCTGTCAGTTTATCTTCATTTCATGGTATTTAAGTGATGAATGATTTTTGTCATGATCCTCTAACACTTGGATAATACCCAGTTGTCCATAGATGCCCAAAAATCTGCTTAAAAAACTCCCACACAGTACACTATGAAAGTAAGGCAGTTTTGTAGCGTACTTTTGTAGCGCTGCAAAAATGCCATTCACCTTCAATATTTTTTATTCTTTCCTTTGGAATAGTGTTTGTAATAATTAAACACATCTCCCACAGAAATTACAACTCTTAATAGTCTCCAAAACTCATTCAAAAAGTAAAAAGAGAAGTTATAGTAGTTTCGTAGCATTTTGGTGACCTTCAAGCCTAGGCATGCTACAAAACTGCTAAAAAGTGTTGAAAATGCAGATTTTTGTGAGATTTTGAAAAATGAACCCTGTAAGTGCCAAAAGCTTGTCTCTAACATTTCATTAGCCTTAAAAAACCATAAATGAACTCAAACCAGGAGTTTTGAGGTGTCAATCTCACCTTTCATATTTAAGACATCCTTGCTGATTTTTCCTGTTTTTTCTTAAACATAGGCCTTAGAATAGAGCCTATATCTCCTAATCCATGATGTAGTTTGAAAAACCGGAGGAGGTTTTTGTCAATAAGAATTTTCAAAATAAAATCCTCTCTTGGTTGTTAGAAAAACATCTCCAGTTGTCCAGAATCGTCATGTGAAACACATGTGTAAAACAGGAAAACTTTGTTTTTTGAAAATACGTCTTCCAAGAAATCCTGGTATATCCCAACTGATAACACCTATGAGAAAAGTGAGAGATTTTATTGTTATTTGATACGTTCTTGAAAATAACCTCTCTCAGTTTCTTAAAATACCTTTCTGGTTTCCTAGAAACCTCCTTTGAAGTTGATTGCTCAAAGTTAGAAAACAGAGAAATGCTTCATATTCGCTACGAAACTATTAGCCAGTTTTGTAGCGTTTTCTGCCTATTTTACACTGAATTCACTACGAAAGTAGGGATTCTTGGCTAAAATTACCTTTTCGGTACAAAAACCTTGGGAAATTAAATCTTTCAGAAAATTATGAGTGATATGACATGAGTGAATTTGAAAGTGAGTGGGTTTAGACCTTAGGGTAACCTTAAACAAGAAAATTTTGAAATTTCCCTTGACCAAGTAATGAAAAATGAATTCTATGACCCTACCATTTACACCTAAACCTCTAGGATTTTTTCAAATGATGCTTCATTTTTATGAGTGATAACAGTTCCCACATGGAAGCTTGGAACAATATTAAATGGCAAGATATTGCACAAAGGAATCTACGTTGGGGTATCCATCATAAACCCAAAGTTGCATTGTTCAATGAAACTCATTTGTAGGGGGAAACTACTAAATTTGTATCCTTGGAAAAAGTGCAATCCTATACAAGTAAAAAGCAGACTTATAGTGATGTTGAAGATCATGAGTTCATGGCAAATAACCTTACAAATGAATGGGAAAAAGTTTTGAGTGATTTTTTTCCTTTTCATAAAAGGAGGTTCTTGTAAAATTGAGTATGTTTCCTTCATGTGAGTGTTATATCTAGTAGATGAACACTTTAAAACAATTACATCAAAAATAAATTATTTAGAAGTGACAAAAACTCCAACATTGAAATATTCAGACATAATAGATACTCCAACAAGGAAAACTAATGGTATTGCAACATACATCTCAAAGCGATGTTTATCTCCTGAAGAAATTTGAGTGAACATGCAATATTATTCCATTACCAATGGTTCTGAAAATAAAAATTAAATGCAGCCTGCGTTGTGTTAGCCACCTATAAAATTTTTTATAGCAAAAGGTGGCTAAGACTTTTTTGAGCCTTCAAGGAACAAATTTTATTGCTAAAAAGTGTTGGCTCTTGAAGACTCTTGAAGGCTTCATGCCTCTGTCCAAATCTTCACTGCTGTCCCCATTTCAATACTCAGAAATTCTGCTAAAATCCAAGAGAAAGACTGCTGCAAAACCATCATTTTTCCCCTTCCCACACTCAAAACTAACCTTCATTTTCTCCCCTTTTTTCTCCATATAATTCCTCTATTCTTCATGATTTCTCCTTCTTCCATTCATGAAAATCATTTTTCGAGGTTTAAAACCCACTTTTAAGCCTTACCGAAACCCTTGAAACCCTTTAAAAACGTTGAAAAACCATAAAAATTCATGTTTTATATTATAGGCTTTAGCCCCTTCGGCTAAGCCCCCTAACCACTTCCCCACATATGCCCTTGCCATAAAAACCAAGCGCTGATAGGACTAGCACTTATCGCATTGGAAGTTTTAAATGGGTTGATTGAAAAGCCCAGGCCCGAAGGCCCAACTCCGATTAGCACATATATACATAAGCCCCGGGCCTATCGGAGTTCTATATAAAACCAAGCCCTGCAACCGGGCGCCCAATCGCATCGAAAATTTTCCTTTGGCGTGGTTTAAATGTTTACCACCGCCGATTGCGATGGCCCGATCGCGCAATCGCATCGGCCCTTCTCCGATCGTGCCTATCGCATCACCTCACCTTCGATTGCTGATTGCGATCCCTCGAGGCATCTCCCGCCGTCGATCTGATCTGCAGATCGACGGTCTACAATTAATCGCATCGGCCCTTCTCCGATCGCACTGATCGCATCACTTCACTTTCGACTTGTGATTGTGATCCCCCGATGCATCTCTCGTCGTCGATTTGATCTGCAGATCGACGGTCTGCAATTAATCGCATCGCATTTGTTCAGCGGGTGCGTTTGTTTGTTTTCCCCAATTGCTGATCTCCCAATTTAATGTCCACCATTGATCTTTTTTGGGTCTAGTCGCATCCAATGACCACGCTCTCTCCTCATGCCCTCTGAAGAAGTTTACCCAATAAACGCAGGATTTTATAATTTTTGTGTGTTTTTTGTAGGATCTAATGGATTTCAAATTTTTTGAAGGAAAAATCAAAGCCAAAGGATGATGATCCTTCAGGATTTGTTTATTAAAAGAATCCATTTAAAAGGTTTCAACACCACGCTTCGTCGGTGCATCATGAAGCACTGTACCATAAGAGGCCTTTGCGGATCTGCACATCAACAAAACACCGTGAAGATTAATCTAATCAAAGAGTATCAGACCGACAACATGGAATCAAAGTGTAAAAACATTTGAATATTGTTAACACATTTTAGAGGAATTAGGACATATATTTGACTGAATCAAGCATCTGATTCACGATTAAAAAAAAAAAAAGTTTGAAGACCAGAAGACAAAGAACAGGCTTCATTAAGCCTAAAACACAAAATTCAAGTATATTAAAGGTGTTTTAGGTTGAAATAAAAATATCTATCAGTTCGAACAGCCTATACTGCCACATCAGGGGCAAATTGAATCCCCCAGCTACCATAGAGCCACCTACAGCATCAAAGTAATAAAAAAGAGGCTGAGTTATTACCAGACCAAGAGAATTTGCATCAAAGCGGCCGAACAGTTAATTCCACCAAAGGAATTTGTTTGAGCCTTAAAGTCAAACAATTTTTTTCCAGCAAGCTTAAATAGTTAATGTAACCAATTATCAAAATGTTCTCCATTGAGCCCCTCAAAGGCCAAGAGACAGCGAACTGTATTAATTAAACTTAGAAGATATTTTGTCCCATTCCACCTCCTCATTTCTTCTATAAATACTGTTGTAGAAGATGAGGAGTTGTTGGTTGGTTGTTGGTTGATCATTAGTTGTAATATTGAAACTCTCTGAAATAATACATAGTCTGTTGAAGTTGAAGAAGAAATTGAAGTCTTGAAAGACTTGATGATGTTGTTGCATGGTTGTTCCTGAGAAGTCTCTATCATTGGATCCATGAGCTTGGCTGTTGGTGAAGTATTCTGAACTGTTTAATGTTTTCTCCTGTTTTCATTATGTTCCATAACTTCTTACTACATTAGGTTGAAAGTTTTAGGCTAAGAAATGACTCCTGGAAGCACCTTAGACCTGTTCATCCTTCACTGTTTTATGTTTTATTCTGCTGAGGTATTTTAGAGTCTTAAATCTCTCTCTTTAGTCCTCATGCTTGTTTATTTCTGTAATAGCTCAAATAGTTGGTTTCAGCATGATTTATGGTTCTCCCTGCTTGTCTGCTATCACTTGAAAGCTGTTATTGAAGTCTCCCTTTGAAGTACCATTGTTTTAAGTTAGCCAAAGAGGTCTGTTTTGATCTTTTCCTTGGTCATTGCTTGAACAGTTGTTTTGAAGATCTTTATAGTTGTGATCATAGATGTTTTTAGGTGTTCCCTCTTCTATGACTGCAATTATCAGTGAATATTTTATGTTTTCTAAGTCATTTGAAATAAAATATTTGAGGAAATAGGGTGTTCCCAAAATCTTAGATTTCATTTTGAAAGTTGTCTTGAAGTCATTATTTGCTTAAAGTATGTTTGTAGAATTTATGGTTAGCCCTGTCTCTCAAATATTTCTTTATTGTTCAAGTTATGTTTTAAATTTCCCTTCATTGAGAATCAAATTTCTCTTTCCAAATCATTGATTTCCATCTCATTCCAAAACTAAAGGATCCTACGACCAAGTTAGATTTTCCCTCTGATATCCCATATCCATTGATGAGTATGTTATGACCTCTTTTTGACTCCATTGCCCAATGAACCAGATGTTCCTTCATTCTATATATCTTTCCTAGGCCTTTCATGTTCTGTTGTATCAATTCAACCAAACAAACAAACAAACACCTGCACTTAAAAACTAGTCTAAAATCCATATTCTAAGCACACAAGATAAACCTTTGCAAAAAAACATTCGAGAGATCCCTCTCTAAGAATAGGAGGACTAGATCCTGGGACTCTAAAGATTGGTTCTGATGTTGCCTTGTCTTTTGATTTGCCAAACTATCAAAACACAGGACACCAACATAATGGCGATCACGGTGGGACCCTTCTGAGTTAGTAATAAATCTAAGTACCCCTTAGGACTCCAGAAATCCCTTATTTTTAAAGACTATCCAGTGATTATCAGCCACCTCATCGCCACCAACATAATGGCGATCACGGTGGGACCTACTGAGAATACAGTGGTTTGAAAACCCTTCTTCAAACTTTTTAGGCCCACTATAACATAAGTAACCTTATTCAAGCACTACTTAACAAATGGTAATCATGATAGGACTTAATTGAATCAGTGACAAACTAAGTAACCCTTAGGATTCCCGTTATCCCTCATCAAACCTTGAAGGGACCAGTTACCAAGCCATAAGAGCAACTTTGTATGATTAAACACCTTAGCTAAGTGTCAAATCACATTTAGGACACTCTCTTAACCTATAAGACCGAAATAACTCAGAAAAACCCAAAATATCTCGGTTTTGCTTCATAATAAACATGGTGGTGGAACCATAATACACTTTACCTTCAGAAGAAGCTAAATATTTTCGACCCGGTGACTCCACAGTTCCTAGAAGACCAAAAGACTCCACTGGGAGACCAGTCGCATTACAACATCATCCCCATCAATGGGAGACTCCGAACTAAGCCCCCTTTAAGATTTTCGTTATAGAATATCAAACCTACTGGCTAAACTCAGAAGCAAGGACCTTCTAGAGGTCTTCCTTTCCAACTCAAGATTCAATAACCAGCCTGAGCTGAAGCAATTTTTTCTAGAAGTGCTGGTTGAAAGGTATGAAGCTGAAATTGAAATATTAAATTCACAAGAGAAATCATGCCAATTCGGGGACTTGAGAGCCTTTTTGGAAAGTCTCCCTCCCCCTAAGAAAGAAGAAATTCCACTACCTCTCAATGTGCAAGAAGAGGACGATTGGGCTTTAAAGAGCCACACTAAAGATTCAGTAATCAAAGTTGTTAAAGATGCAGATATTTTACCAGTTATGGAAGGAATAAAAGTAGAAAGTCTACACCATGTGTTCATTGATCCTATGGTAGAATATATGCAAGCCCTGATTGGCTCAATTTCTCCAGCATTAATCCTTTTCAGGGGCCATATGCATCAGTAGTGGTCACCACTGATGGTGGCCTTGGTTTTGAAGACCCACATTCAAAATACCCCAAGGTCATCTTTGACCAGCAGTCAGATTTCTTCCTCATTTTTGTTACTACTAAACTGGCTACACTGGCACTATTGTATCATCTAACACAACAAAGGTTTCCAAGTTAGATTAGGTTAGATAGGAATGTCAATAAAGCTCAGCTTTGAGCATTTAGTTAGTTGTTGATTTTTTTCTTTGAAAGAAAAAGAAACATCTAAAAAACAATAGAAAAGAAAAGAGGGCACATTTTAAAACAAGAAAGGTACAGCCCCATACCAAAAAAGAGAAACAAATTCTGAAAGTGTGCAAGCTTAAATGCCACTCCTAAAAACACACACTTCTAGTTAGTCAAACAGCCTAATCGTGACTAATTAGCTTTAAATTTTCTGCTGATAAGATAGTGAATTCGATTTTCCAAACTGTTTAATCTTGGCTTATCATTATATAGATTAGGATAGAAATTAAGGGTTCAAAAATGCTCAAAAATTTGAACCATAGTTTCGCAAAGAAAAGAATGAATCCAATCTATTTTTCAAATTCTGAGTCAAAAGAGAAGTAAAACTGGTTCTGATATGCTCAAAACCTGAACCAAATAAACCAAGGAAAAATAGCTCAAACAAGCTTAAAAACAGAGCTGAAGAAAAGAGAAGGATGTTCTTAAGAAGCTTTCAGGTCTTAAAGCCTTCATCATTTTGATTTAATTTTCTGCAAATAATAATCTATGTGCAGCTTGTTTTTATGCCATAGATCAGCATCAAGTTAGACCGTTTAATCCTGACTTGTATGTTTTTTAATTTCTGCTTTAGAAATTAGAGAATAAAAATCTGTTGGACTACTTAATCCTAACAGATTAGTAGATTAGGTAGAGAAGCATCTGAACTCAACTGTTTAATCTGAGTTCAGGGAGAAATAAGGAGTAGAAATAGTTTAGGTTTCCTGCTTTCAAAAGAATAAAATGTTGTGAAAATAGTTTTCCAATCCAAGTGCACTCTTATGAAGAAAAAATGTTAGATCAGTAGGATTGGGTAGGTAGAAAGCTTGTAGATGAAAGATCCATTGTTTGTATAGTTGCTAATATGTTTTCAGAGCAAGATCATCCCAACAAAGGAAGGGCAGCCCAATGGATCAGGCACAGGTCAGCCTCCCAGAGAATGCAAGTCTGAAGTTCTTGATGCCTTCAAGAAGGCACCATCCCCAAATAGAGCCACTGTTAGCCACCTATAAAATTTGTTATAGCAAAAGGTGGCTAAGACTTTTTTGAGCCTTCAAGGAAAAAATTTTATTGCTAAAAAGTGTTGGCTCTTGAAGACTCTTGAAGGCTTCATGCCTCTGTCCAAATCTTCACTGCTGTCCCCATTTCAATACTCAGAAATTCTGCTAAAATCCAAGAGAAAGACTATTGCAAAACCATCATTTTTCCCCTTCCCCCACTCAAAAATAAACTTCATTTTCTCCCCTTTTTTATCTATATAATTCCTCTATTCTTCATGATTTCTCCTTCTTCCATTCATGAAAATCATTTTTCGATGTTTAAAACCCACTTTTAAGCCTTACCGAAACCCTCGAAACACTTTAAAAACGTTGAAAAACCATAAAAATTCATGCTTTATATTACAGGCTTTAGCCCCTTCGGCTAAGCCCCCTAACCACTTCCCCACATATGCCCTTGCCATAAAAACCAAGCGCTGATAGGACTAGCGCTTATCGCATCGGAAGTTTTAAATGGGTTGATTGAAAAGCCCAGGCCTGAAGGCCCAACTCCGATTAGCCCATATATACATAAGCCTCGGGCCTATCGGAGTTCTATATAAAACCAAGCCCCGCAACCGGGCACCCAATAGCATCGAACCTTTTCCTTTGGCGCGGTTTAAATGTTTACCACCACCGATTGCGATGGCCCGATCATGCAATCGCATCGGCCCTTCTCCGATCGCGTCGATCGCATCACCTCACCTCTGATTGCCGATTGCGATCCCCCGAGGCATCTCCCACCGTCGATCTGATCTGTAGATCGACGGTCTGCAATTAATCGCATCGGCCCTTCTCTGATCGCGTCGATCGCATCGCTTCACTTTCGACTTCCGATTGCGATCCCCCAATGCATCTCCCGCCGTCGATCTAATCTGCATATTGACGGTTTGCAATTAATCGCATCGCATTTGTTCAGCGGGCGCATTTTTTTGTTTGCCCCGATTGCTGATATCCTGATTTAATGTCCACCGTCGATCTTTTTTGGGTCTAGGCGCATCGAATGGCCATGCTCTCTCCCGACGCCCTCTGAAACAGTTTACCCAATAAACGCAAGATTTTATAATTTTTGTGTGTTTTTTGCAGGATCTAATGGATTTCGAATGTTTTGAAGGAAAAATAAAATCCAAAGGATGACGATCCTTAAGGCTTTTTTTATTAAAAGAATCCATTTAAAAGGTTTCAACACCACACTCCTTCGGCGCATCATGAAGCGTTGTTACCATAAGAGGCCTTCGCGGATCTGCACATCAACAAAACACCGTGAAGATTATTCTAATCAAAGAGTATCAGACCGACAGCATGGAATCAAAGTGGAAAAACATTTGAATACTGTTAACACAGTTTAGAGGAATTAAGACATAAATTTGACTAAATCAAGCATTTGATTCACGATTAAAAAAAATAAAATTGAAGACCAGAAGACAGAGAACGGGCTTCATTAAGCCTAAAACACAAAATTCAAATATATTAAAGGTGTTTTAGGTTGAAATAAAAATATCTATCAGTTCGAACAGCCTATACTGCCACATCAGGGTCAAATTGAATCCCCCAGCTACCACAGAGCCACCTACAGCCTCAAAGTAATAAAGAAGAGGCCGAGTTATTACCAAACCAAGAGAATTTGCATCAAAGCGGTCGAACAGTTAATTCCACCAAAGGAATTTATTATAAATTGTCAGCAAAAGTTATTCTAAGAATAACGTAGAGCCTTAAATTCAAACAAATTCTTTCCAGCAAGCTTAAATAGTTAATGTAAACAATTAATACAGGAGAAATATTAGAATGTTCTCCATCGAGCCCCTCAAAGGCCAAGAGACATCAAACTGTATTAATTAAACTTAGAAGATATTTTATCCCATTCCACCTCCTCATTTCTTCTATAAATATTGCTATAGAAGATGAGGAGTTGTTGGTTGGTTGTTGGTTGATCATTAGTTGTAATATTGAAACTCTCTGAAATAATACATAGTCTGTTGAAGTTGAAGAATAAATTGAAGTCTTGGAAGCCTTGATGATGTTGTTGCATGCTTGTTCCCGAGAAAGCTCTATCATTGGATCCATGAGCTTGGCTGTTGGTGAAGTATTCTAAACTGTTTAATGTTTTCTCCTGTTTTCATTATGTTCCATAACTTCTTACTACAGTAGGTTGAAAGTTTTAGGCTAAGAAATGACTCCTCGAAGAACCTTAGACCTGTTCATCCTTCACTGTTTTATGTTTTCTTCTGCTGAGGTATTTTAGAGTCTTCAATCTCTCTCTTTAGTCCTCATGCTTGTTTATTTCTGTAATATCTCAAATAGTTGGTTTCAGCATGATTTATGGTTCTCCCTGCATGTCTGCTATCACTTGAAAGCTGTTATTGAAGTCTCCCTTTGAAGTACCATTGTTTTAAGTTAGCCAAAGAGGTTTGTTTCGATATTGCCCTCTGTCATTGCTTGAACAGTTGTTTTGAAGGTATTTATAGTTGTGATCATAGATGTTTTTAGGTGTTCCCTCTTCTATGACTACAATTATCAGTGAATCTTTTATGTTTTCTAAGTCATTTGAAATAAAATCTTTGAGGAAATAGGGTGTTCCCCGAATCTTAGATTTCATTTTGAAAGTTGTCTTGAAGTCATTATTTTCTTAAAGTATGTTTGTAGAATTTATGGTTAGCCCTGTCTATCAAATATTTCTTTATTGTTCAAGTTATGTTTTCAATTTCCCTTCGTTGAGAATCAAATTTCTCTTTCCAAATCATTGATGTCCATCTCATTCCAAAACTAAAGGATCCTACAGCCAAGTTAGATTTTCCCTCTGATATCCCATATCCATTTATGAGTATGTTATGACCTCTTTTTGACTCCATTGCCCAATGAACCAGATGTTCCTTCTTTCTATATATCTTTCCTAGGCCTTTCACGTTTTGTTGTATCAATTCAACCAAACAAACAAACAAACACCTGCACTTAAAAACTAGTCTAAAATCCATATTCTAAGCACACAAGATAAACCTTTGCAAACAAACATTCGAGAGATCCCTTTCTGAGAATAGGAGGACTAGATCTTGGGACTCTAAAGATTGGTTCTGATGTTGCCTTGTCTTTTGATTAGCCAAACTATCAAAACACGGGACACCAACATAATGGCGATCACGGTGGGACCCTTCTGAGTTAGTAATAAATCTAAGTACCCCTTAGGACTCCAGAAATCCCTTATTTTTAAAGACTATCCAGTATTTATTAGTCACCTCATCGCCACCAACATAATGGCTATCACGGTGGGACCTACTAAGAATACAGTGGTTTGAAAACCCTTCTTCAAACTTTTTAGGCCCAGTATAACATAAGTAACCTTCTTCAAGCACTACTTAACAAATGGTAATCATGATAGGACTTAATTGAATCAGTGACAAACTAAGTAACCCTTAGGACTCCCGTTAGCCCTCATCAAACCTTGAAGGGACCAGTTACCAAGCCATAAGAGCAACTCTGTATGATTAAACACCTTAGCTAAGTGTCAAATCACATTTAGGACACTCTCTTAACCTATAAGACCGAAATAACTCAAAAAAACCCAAAATATCTCAGTTTGGCTTCATAATAAACATGGTGGTGGAACCATAATACACTTTACCTTCAGAAGAAGCTAAAGATTTTCCACCTGGCGACTCCGCAGTTTCTAAAAGACTCCACTGGGAGACAAGTCGCATTACAACATCATCCCCATCAATGGGAGACTCCAAGCTAAGCCCCCTTGAAGAGTTTCGTTATAGAATATCAAGCCTACTGGCTAAACTCAGAAGCAAGGACCTTCCAGAGGTCTTCCTTTCCAGCTCAAGATTCAATAACCAACCTGAGCTAAAGCAAATTTTTCTAGAAGTGCTGGTTGAAAGGTATGAAGCTGAAATTGAAATATTAAATTCACAAGAGCAATCATGCCAATTCGGGGACCCGAGAGCCTTTTTGGAAAGTCTCCCTCCCCCTAACAAAGAAGAAATTCCACTGCCTCTCAATGTGCAAGAAGAGGATGATTTGGCTTTCAAGAGCCACACTAAAGATGCAGTAATCAAAGCTGTTAAAGATGCAGATAGTTTACCAATTATGAAAGGAATAAAAGTAGAAAGTCTACACCATGTGTTCATTGATCATATGGTAGAATATATGGAAGCCCTTATTCGCTCAAGTTCTCCAGCATTAATCCTTTTCAGGGGCCATATGCATCAGGAGTGGTCACCACTGATGGTGGCCTTGGTTTTGAAGGCCCACATTCAAAATACCCCAAGGTCATCTTTGACTAGCAGTCAGATTTCTTCCTCATTTTTGTTACTACTGAACTGGCTACACTGGCACTATTGTATCATCTAACACAGCAGAGGTTTCCAAGTCAGAATAGGTTAGATATGAATGTCAATAAAGCTCAGCTTTGAGCATTTAGTTAGTTGTTGATTTTTTGCTTTGAAAGAAAAAGAAACATCTAAAAAACAATAGAAAAGAAAAGATGGCACATTTCAAAACAAGAAAGGTACAACCCCATACCAAAAAAGAGAAACAAATTCTGAAAGTGTGCAAGCTTAAATGCCACTCCTAAAAACACACACTTCTAGTTAGTCAAACAACCTAATCGTGGCTAATTAGCTTTAAATCTTCTGCTGATAGGATAGTGAATTCAATTTTCCAAACTGTTTAATCTTGGCTTATCAATAGATAGATTAGGATAGAAATTAAAGGTTCAAAAATGCTCAAAAATCCAAACCATAGTTTCGCAAAGAAAAGAATGACTCCAATCTATTTTTCAAATTCCGAGTCAAAAAAGAAGTAAAACTAGTTCTGATATGCTCAAAACCTAAACTAGATAAATAAAGGAAAAATAGCTCAAACAAGCTTAAAAACAGAGCTGAAGAAAAGAGAAGGATGTTCTTAAGAAGCTTTCAAGTCTTAAAGCCTTCATCATTTTGATTTAATTTTCTGCAAATAATAATCTATGTGTAGCTTGTTTTTATGCCATAGATCAGCATCAAGTTAGACCATTTAATCCTGACTTGTATGTTTTTTAATTTCTGCTTTAGAAATTAGAGAATAAAAATATGTTGGACTACTTAATCCTAACAGATTAGTAGATTAGGTAGAGAAGCATCTAAACTCAACTGTTTAATATGAGTTCAGGGAGAAATAAGGAGTAGAAATAGTTTAGGTTTCCTGCTTTCAAAAGAATAAAATGTTGTGAAAATAGTTTGCCAATCCAAGTGCACTCTTATGAAGAAAAAATGTTAGATCAGTAGGATTGGGTAGGTAGAAAGCTTGTAGATGAAAGATCCATTGTTTTTATAGTTTCTAATATGTTTTCAGAGCAAGATCATCCCAGCAAAGGAAGGGCATCCCAATGGATCAGGCATAGGTCAGCCTCCTAGAGAATGCAAGTCTGAAGTTCTTGATGCCTTCAAGAAGACACCATCCCCAAGTGGAGCCACTGTTAGCCACCTATAAAATTTGTTATAGCAAAATGTGGCTAAGACTTTTTTGAGCCTTCAAGGAACAAATTTTATTGCTAAAAGGTGTTGGCTCTTGAAGACTCTTGAAGGCTTCATGCCTCTATCCAAATCTTCACTGCTGTCCCCATTTCAATACTCAGAAATTCTGCTAAAATCCAAGAGAAAGACTGCTGCAAAACCATCATTTTTCCCCTTCCCCCACTCAAAACTAACCTTCATTTGCTCCCCTTTTTTCTCCATATAATTCCTTTATTCTTCATGATTTCTCCTTCTTCCATTCATGAAAATCATTTTTCGAGGCTTAAAACCCACTTTTAAGCCTTACCGAAACCCTCGAAACACTTTAAAAACGTTGAAAAACCATAAAAATTCATGTTTTATATTACAGGATTTAGCCCCTTCGGCTAAGCCCCCTAACCACTTCCCCACATATGCCCTTGCCATAAAAACCAAACGCTGATAGGACTAGCGCTTATCGCATCGGAAGTTTTAAATGGGTTGATTGAAAAGCACAGGCCAGACTCCGATTAGCCCATATATACATAAGCCTCGGGCCTATCGGAGTTCTATATAAAACCAAGCCCCACAACCGGGCACCCAATCGCATCGGAACTTTTCCTTTGGCGCGGTTTAAATTTTTACCATGACCGATTGCAATGGCCCGATCGCGCAATCGCATCGGCCCTTCTCCGATCACGCCGATCGCATCACCTCACCTCCGATTGCCGATTGCGATCCCCCGAGGCATCTCCTGTCGTCGATCTGATCTGCAGATCGACGGTCAGCAATTAATCGCATTGGCCCTTCTCCGATCACTCCGATCGCATCGCTTCACTTTCGACTTCCGATTGCGATCCCCCGATGCATCTCCCGCCGTCGATCTGAGCTACAGATCGACGGTCTACAATTAATCGCATCGCATTTGTTCAGCGGGCACGTTTGTTTGTTTTCCCCGATCACTGATCTCCCGATTTAATGTCCACCGTCAATCTTTTTTGGGTCTAGTCGCATTGAATGGCCACGCTCTCTCCCGACGCCCTCTGAAGCAGTTTACCCAATAAACGCAAGATTTTATAATTTTTGTGTGTTTTTTGCAGGATCTAATGGATTTCGAATGTTTTGAAGGAAAAATCAAAGCCAAAGGATGACGATCCTTTAGGCTTTGTTTATTAAAAGAATCCATTTAAAAGGTTTCAACACCATGCTCCGTCGGCGCATCATGAAGCGCTGATACCATAAGAGGCCTTCGCGGATCTGCACATCAACAAAACACCGTGAAGATTAATCTAATCAAAGAGTATCAGACCGACAACATGGAATCAAAGTGGAAAAACATTTGAAGACTGTTAACACAGTTTAGAGGAATTAAGACATAAATTTGACTGAATCAAGCATCTGATTCACGATTAAAATAAAATAAAATTGAAGACCAGAAAATAGAGAACAGGCTTCATTAAGCCTAAAACACAGAATTCAAGTATATTAAAGGTGTTTTAGGTTGAAATAAAAATATCTGTCAGTTCGAACAGCCTATACTACCGCATCAGGGGAAAATTAAATCCCCCAGCTACCACAGAGCCACCTACAGCCTCAAAGTAATCAAAAAGAGGCCGAGTTATTACCAGACCAAGAGAATTTGCATCAAAGTGGCCGAACAGTTAATTCCACCAAAGGAATTTATTATAAACTGTCAGCAGAAGTTATTCTAAGAATAACGCAGAGCCTTAATTTCAAACAAATTCTTTCCAGCAAGCTTAAATAGTTAATGTAACCAATTAATACAGGATAAATATCATATAGTTCTCCATCAAGCCCCTCAAAGGCCAAGAGACATCGAACTATATTAATTAAACTTAGAAGATATTTTATCCCATTCCACCTCCTCATTTCTTCTATAAATACTGTTGTAGAAGATGAGGAGTTGTTGGTTGGTTGTTGGTTGATCATTAGTTGCAATATTGAAACTCTCTGAAATAATACATAGTCTGTTGAAGTTGAAGAAGAAATTGAAGTCTTGGAAGCCTTGATGATGTTGTTGTATGCTTGTTCCTGAGAAGGCTCTATCATTGGATCCATGAGCTTGGCTGTTTGTGAAGTATTCTGAACTGTTTAATGTTTTCTCCTATTTTCATTATGTTCCATAACTTCTTACTACAGTAGGTTGAAAGTTTTAGGCTAAGAAATGACTCCTGGAAGCACCTTAGACCTGTTCATCCTTCACTGTTTTATGTTTTCTTCTGCTGAGGTATTTTAGAGTCTTCAATCTCTCTCTTTAGTCCTCATGCTTGTTTATTTCTGTAATAGCTCAAATAGTGGGTTTCAGCATGATTTATGGTTCTCCCTGCTTGTCTGCTATCACTTGAAAGCTATTATTGAAGTCTCCCTTTGAAGTACCATTGTTTTAAGTTAGCCAAAGAGGTATGTTTCGATCCTGCCCTTGGTCATTGCTTGAACAGTTGTTTTGAAGGTCTTTATAGTTGTGATCATAGATGTTTTTAGGTGTTCCGTCTTCTATGACTGTAATTATCAGTGAATCTTTTATGTTTTCTAAGTCATTTGAAATAAAATCTTTGAGGAAATAGGGTGTTCCCCAAATCTTAGATTTCACTTTGAAAGTTGTCTTGAAGTCATTATTTGCTTAAAGTATGTTTGTAGAATTTATGGTTAGCCCTGTCTATCAAATATTTCTTTATTGTTCAAGTTATGTTTTCAATTTCCCTTCGTTAAGAATCAAATTTCTCTTTCCAAATCATTGATGTCCATCTCATTCCAAAACTAAAGGATCTTGCGGCCAAGTTAGATTTGCCCTCTGATATCCCATATCCATTGATGAGTATGTTATGACCTCTTTTTGACTCCATTGCCCAATGAACCAGATGTTCCTTCATTCTATATATATTTCCTAGGCCTTTCATGTTCTGCTGTATCAATTCAACCAAGCAAACAAACAAACACCTGCACTTAAAAACTAGTCTAAAATCCATATTCTAAGCACACAAGATAAACCTTTGCAAACAAACATTTGAGAGATCCCTCTCTGAGAATAGGAGGACTAGATCCTGGGACTCTAAATATTGGTTTTGATGTTTCCTTGTCTTTTGATTTGCCAAACTATCAAAACACGGGACACCAACATAATGGCGATCACGGTGGGACCCTTCTTAGTTAGTAATAAATCTGAGTACCCCTTAGGACTCTAGAAATCCCTTATTTTTAAAGAATATCTAGTGATTATCAGCCACCTCATCGCCACCAACATAATGGCGATCACGGTGGGATCTACTGACAATACAGTGGTTTGAAAACCCTTCTTCAAAATTTTTAGGCCCAGTATAACATAAGTAACCTTCTTCAAGCACTACTTAACAAATGGTAATCATGATAGGACTTAATTGAATCAGTGACAAACTAAGTAACCCTTAGGATTCCCGTTAGCCCTCATCAAACCTTGAAGGGACCAGTTACCAAGCCATAAGAGCAACTTTGTATGATTAAACACCTTAGCTAAGTGTCAAATCACATTTAGGACACTCTCTTAACCTATAAGACCGAAATAACTCAGAAAAACCCAAAATATCTCAGTTTGGCTTCATAATAAACATGGTGGTGGAACCATAATACACTTTACCTTCAGAAGAAGCTAAAGATTTTCCACCTGGTGACTCCACAGTTCCTAAAAGACCAAAAGACTCCACTGGTAGACCAGTCGCATTACAACATCATCCCCATCAATGGGAGACTCCGAGCTAAGCCCCCTTGAAGAGTTTCATTATAGAATATCAAGCCTACTGGCTAAACTCAGAAGCAAGGACCTTCCAGAGGTCTTCCTTTCCAGCTCAAGATTCAATAACCAGCCTGAGCTGAAGCAAGTTTTTCTAGAAGTGATGGTTGAAAGGTATGAAGCTGAAATTGAAATATTAAATTCACAAGAGAAATCATGCCAATTCGGGGACCCAAGAGCCTTTTTGGAAAGTATCCCTCCCCCTAAGAAAGAAGAAATTCCACTGCCTCTCAATGTGAAGGAAGAGGATGATTGGGCTTTCAAGAGCCACACTAAAGATGAAGTAATCAAAGCTGTTAAAGATGCAGATAGTTGACCATTTATGGAAGGAATAAAAGTAGAAAGTCTACACCATGTGTTCATTGATCGTATGGTAGAAAATATGGAAGCCCTGATTGGCTCAAGTTCTCCAACATTAATCCTTTTCAGGGGCCATATGCATCAGGAGTGGTCACCACTGATGGTGGCCTTGGTTTTGAAGACCCACATTCAAAATACCCCAAGGTCATCTTTGACCAGCAGTCATATTTCTTCCTCATTTTTTTTACTACTGAACTGGCTACACTGGCATTATTGTATCATCTAACACAGCAGAGGTTTCCAAGTTAGATTAGGTTAGACAGGAATGTCAATAAATCTCAGCTTTGAGCATTTATTTAGTTGTTGATTTTTTTCTTTGAAAGAAAAAGAAACATCTAAAAAACAATAGAAAAGAAAAGAGGGCACATTTTAAAACAAAAAAGGTACAGCCCCATACCAAAAAAGAGAAACAAATTCTGAAAGTTTGCAAGCTTAAATGCCACTCCTAAAAACACACACTTCTAGTTAGTCAAACAGCCTAATCGTGACTAATTATCTTTAAATTTTCTGCTAATAGGATAGTGAATTCGATTTGCCAAACTATTTAATCTTGGCTTATCAGTAGATAGATTAGGATAGAAATTAAAGGTTCAAAAATGCTCAAAAATCTGAACCATAGTTTCGCAAAGAAAAGAATGACTCCAATCTATTTTTCAAATTCCGAGTCAAAATGGAAGTAAAACTAGTTCTGATATGCTCAAAACCTGAACCAGATAAACAAAGGAAAAATATCTCAAACAAGCTTAAAAACAGAGCTGAAGAAAAGAGAAGGATGTTCTTAAGAAGTTTTCAGGTCTTAAAGCCTTCATCATATTGATTTAATTTTCTGCAAATAATAATCTATGTGCAGCTTGTTTTTATGCCATAGATCAGCATCAAGTTAGACCGTTTAATCCTGACTTGTATGTTTTTTAATTTCTGCTTTAGAAATTAGAGAATAAAAATCTGTTGGACTGCTTAATCCTAACAGATTAGTAGATTAGGTAGAGAAGCATCTGAACTCAACTGTTTAATATGATTTCAGGGAGAAATAAGGAGAAGAAATAGTTTAAGTTTCCTGCTTTCAAAATAATAAAATGTTGTGAAAAGAGTTTGCCAATCCAAGTGCACTCTTATGAAGAAAAAATGTTAGATCAGTAGGATTGGGTAGTTAGAAAGCTTGTAGATGAAAGATCCATTGTTTTTATAGTTGCTAATATGTTTTCAGAGCAAGATCATCCCAGCAAAGGAAGGGCATCCCAATGGATCAGGCACAGGTTAGCCTCCCAGAGAATGCAAGTCTGAAGTTCTTGATGCCTTCAAGAAGGCACCATCCCCAAGTGGAGCCACTGTTAGCCACCTATAAAATTTGTTATAGCAAAAGGTGGCTAAGAATTTTTTGAGCCTTCAAGGAACAAATTTTATTTCTAAAAAGTGTTGGCTCTTGAATACTCTTGAAGGATTCATGCCTCTATCAAAATCTTCACTGCTGTCCCCATTTCAATACTCAGAAATTCTGCTAAAATCCAAGACAAAGACTGCTGCAAAACCATCATTTTTCCCCTTCCCCCACTCAAAACTAACCTTCATTTTCTCCCCTTTTTTCTCCATATAATTCCTCTATTCTTCATGATTTCTCCTTCGTCCATTCATGAAAATCATTTTTCAAGGTTTAAAACCCAATTTTAAGCCTTACCGAAACCCTCGAAACCCTTTAAAAATGTTGAAAAACCATAAAAATTCATGTTTTATATTACAGGCTTTAGCACCTTCGGCTAAGCCCCCTAACCACTTCCCCACATATGCCCTTGCCATAAAAACCAAGCGCTGATAGGACTAGCGCTTATCGCATCGGAAGTTTTAAATGGGTTGATTTAAAAGCCCAGGCCCGAAGGCCCGACTCTGATTAGCCCATATATACATAAGCCCCAGGCCTATCGGAGTTCTATATAAAACCAAGCCCCGCAACCGGGCGGCCAATCGCATCAGAACTTTTCCTTTGGCGCGGTTTAAATGTTTACCACCATCGATTGCGCTGGCCCGATCACGCAATCGCATCGGCCCTTCTCCGATCACGCCGATCGCATCAGCTCACCTCCAATTTCTGATTGCGATCCCCCGAGGCATCTCCCGCCGTCGATCTGATCTGCAGATCGACGGTCTACAATTAATCACATCAGCCCTTCTCTGATCGTGTCGATCGCATCGCTTCACTTTCGACTTTTGATTGCGATCCCTTGATGCATCTCCCGCCATCGATCTGATTTTGAGATCGACGGTCTGCAATTAATCGCATCGCATTTGTTCAACAGGCGCGTTTGTTTGTTTGCCCCGATCGCTGATCTTCCAATTTAATTTCCACCGTCGATCTTTTTTGGGTCTAGTCGCATCCAATGGCCACGCTCTCTCCCGACGCCCTCTGAAGCAGTTTACCCAATAAACGCAGGATTTTATAATTTTTGTGTGTTTTTTGCAGGATCTAATGGATTTCGAATGTTTTGAAGGAAAAATCAAATCCAAAGGATGACGATCCTTTAGGCTTTGTTTATTAAAAGAATCCATTTAAAAGGTTTCAACACCATGCTTCGTCGGCGCATCATGAAGCACTGATACCATAAGAGGCCTTAAGAGTATCAGACCGATAGCATGGAATTAAAGTGGAAAAACATTTGAAGACTGTTAACACAGTTTAGATGAATTAAGACATAAATTTGACTGAATCAAGCATCTGATTCACGATTAAAAAAAAAAAAAAGTTTGAAGACCGGAAGACAGAGAAGAGGCTTCATTAAGCCTAAAACACAGAATTCAAGTATATTAAAGGTGTTTTAGGTTGAAATAAAATTATCTGTCAGTTCAAACAGACTATACTGCCACATCAGGGGCAAATTGAATCCCCCAGCTGCCACAGAGCCACCTACAGCCTCAAAGTAATAAAAAAGAGGCCGATTTATTACCAGACCAAGAGAATTTGCATCAAAGCGACCGAACAGTTAATTCCACCAAAGGAATTTACTATAAACTGTCAGCAGAATTTATTCTAAGAATAACGCAGAGCCTTAAAGTCAAAAAAACTCTTTCCAGCAAGCTTAAATAGTTAATGTAACCAATTAATACATGAGAAATATCAGAATGTTCTCCATCGAGCCCCTCAAAGGCCAAGAGACAGTGAACTGTATTAATTAAACTTAGAAGATATTTTATCCCATTCCACCTCCTCATTTGTTCTATAAATACTGCTGTAGAAGATGAGTATTTGTTGGTTGGTTGTTGGTTGATCATTAGTTGTAATATTGAAACTCTCTGAAATAATACATAGTCTGTTGAAGTTGAAGAAGAAATTGAAGTCTTGGAAGCCTTGATGATGTTGTTGCATGCTTGTTCCTGAGAAGGCTCTATCATTGGATCCATGAGCTTGGTTGTTGGTGAAGTATTCTGAATTGTTTAATGTTTTCTCCTGTTTTCATTATGTTCGATAACTTCTTACTACAGTAGGTTGAAAGTTTTAGGCTAAGAAATGAATCCTGGAAGCACCTTAGACCTGTTCATCCTTCACTGTTTTATGTTTTCTTCTGCTGAGGTATTTTAGAGTCTTCAATCTCTCTCTTTAGTCCTCATTCTTGTTTATTTCTGTAATAGCCCAAATAGTTGGTTTCAGCATGATTTATGGTTCTCCCTGCTTGTCTGCTATCACTTGAAAGTTGTTATTGAAGTCTCCCTTTGAAGTACCATTGTTTTAAGTTAGCCAAAGAGGTCTGTTTCGATCTTGCCCTTGGTCCTTGCTTGAATAGTTGTGTTAAAGGTCTTTATAGTTGTAATCATAGATGTGTTAGGTGTTCCCTCTTCTATGTCTACAATTATCAATGAATCTTTTATGTTTTCTAAGTCATTTGAAATAAAATCTTTGAGGAAATAGGGTGTTCCCCGAATCTTAGATTTCATTTTGAAAGTTGTCTTGAAGTCATTATTTTCTTAAAGTATGTTTGTAGAATTTATGGTTAGCCCTGTCTATCAAATATTTCTTTATTGTTCAAGTTATGTTTTCAATTTCCCTTCGTTGAGAATCAAATTTCTCTTTCCAAATCATTGATGTCCATCTCATTCCAAAACTGAAGGATCCTGCGGCCAAGTTAGATTTTCCCTCTGATATCCCATATCCATTGATGAGTATTTTATGACCTCTTTTTGACTCCATTGCGCAATGAACCAGATGTTCCTTCATTCTATATATCTTTCCTAGGCCTTTCATGTTCTGTTGTATCAATTCAACCAAACAAACAAACAAACACCTGCACTTAAAAACTAGTCTAAAATCCATATTCTAAGCACACAAGATAAACCTTTGCAAACAAACATTCGAGAGATCCCTGTCTGAGAACATGAGGACTAGATCGTAGGACTCTAAAGATTGGTTCTGATGTTGCCTTGTCTTTTGATTTTCCAAACTATCAAAACACAGGACACCAACACGTTGGTGGAGTGACAATTAAATATACTATAGTGTAGCCTTCAATTATAAAGTTTCTCATACTATGTAACTATTTTAAATTATGTTTAAAGGCTCCAAATTTTTTATTTTTATTACATTCTTAAACATCTCAACAATCAAGTTACTCCTTAATTCGTTTGATATGGACTATTATTTCCCTCATTCATACACTTCATCGTTTTTGGTCATGCAAGAGTTACCATTAGAGGTGGAATGGTCTTTTGGAACAAAGGTGGGATAAATCATGTATCACCAAAGACAAAGGTTTTATCTTCAATGCTTCTAAGACTCAACAAGAAAATGGAATGGATGAGCCTTGGTGATGATCCTATTCCCTTTGAAGGTGTTTCTTTTGAATTTGGATAGTGCCTCATCCATTTGGCTTGCAACTTTAGCTCTTCTCCAATATATTTTTCTCTGTGGGTCTGTGAAGAATTGGGTTTCTAAGATCCATTTTGGAGCTAAAGTGTCTGTCTCTATCAATTCCAGGCACAAAAGGTCTTCTAAATTGCAACACTTCTATAGAAAGGAATTTTTTTGTACATAATGGATAGTCACCTACGTCCTTGCAGATGTACCCATGTGAAATTTCTAATTTTCATAGGGTAATGCAAAGTGTAGTGAGACATTATAAGGGTATTCAAAGAAGTTGTTCACATATCAGCGATATGGTATCCTATCAATAACAATATCAACTGGTAACAAATGCAGAATTGGAAGTCAAGGTAGCCAAAGAGAGAAAAACAATATGGAAAGCAAATTAGGAGGCTTGCAACAATCCATAACATGCAAACTTATTTTATCTAAGGATTGGTCAAGAGCACGAATTCCATAATTCCACTTGAAAACGGTTCAGTTATTGTTCGACAATCTAATTCTAACCACCTGCTAGGTGTCAAAACCATCCATCCAAGTGTCCCAGTTCAGTTTCACTTAGTCTAGTTTTAGTTGATTCTCGCTGATGTCTCCAATGTAGTCTTATTTAAATAATTCGTAATCTTGAGAAGATCAATCCTCTGCTCCACTTCTTTTCTGTTTTCAATTCTTGTCATGGTACCAGAGCTAGTTTTCATAAGGCTCCTTCAGAGAGCATCAATGAGAGCGAAGTTGGAACAACAGAGAGAAGAGGCGAGCCTTCATAAGACTCTTTGACAGAGCAACAAAAGTTTGAAGAAATTAGAAGATGCCCCCTGTGAAGAAGAAACATGAGAACGAAAAAGCCAATTACGGTGAAGCCAATGAATGCGTGGGTGAAACAAATTGAAGAAACGCAACTAATACTTAACAATGGGAAAAATGAAGAGGCAAAAGCAACAACAAGAGATGTTTGAGATATTTTTATATCTAGAAGTGAAGAGGCAAAAGGATGCCTTTGCATTAAAATGTATAAAAGAATCAGTGGATGACAACATTCTCCCTCTGATTTCAAATGCCAAGACAACCAAGGAGGCTTGGGATACCCTTCAGAGGTGTTTTGGTGCAAGGGGGAGCATTGAAGTTGAACATGAAGGTGGATATAAAGCAACAGATCTACAATGAGATGAAAAGTTTATTGAAACCCAATTCGTTGAGCCACAAGTGGATGATGTTGTCTGTGAATAAAGTGGAGAAGCAGCAAAGTAGAAGAACGAAGATGCTCGTGAACCCCACTGTGCATAACCAAAAGTGGACGAAGATATCATGAATCTAGAAATATAGCTTGCTGACGAAAATTTGGTGAATCCACCAACACATCTTGTTGATGACAATTTGATGTGTCTAGCAACAGAACTTGTTGATAAAGACTTGGTGATTCCGGCAATAGAGCTTGATGATGATGATTTTATGAATTCAGCAATAGAGCTTGTTGATGACGACTTGGTGATACCAACAACAGAGCTTGCTGATGATATTTTGGTGATTCCAACAACAGAGCTTGTTGATGATGATTTGGTGATACCAACAATAGAGGTTGTTGATGAGAGTAAAAATACTATAGTAAATCCAGTGACTAATATTTTTGATGTAAATTTTGATAGAGAATTTTTGGCTAATGATGATTGGTTTCAGATGATGCAACAAAAACATCATATCAGCATGATGTTATTTGGTGAGGTAACCCCACTTGAGATAATGGAAGACAACCTGTTTTCAACAGCACAGGTTAGTGAAGAAGAGACAAAGACAGAGATAGAGATCAATATAGAGACATAAACATAGACAAATACAGATGCAAAGAAAGAAGTTGTCAAAGAGAAAGTAGAAACAAAGATGGAGGCAGAAGCATACAAGGAAGTGCATTAGGAGAAAGTTTCCATAGCAAAGAAGAAGGAACAAAACCAAGAGACAAAGATAAATACAAAGACAGAAACAAAGATAAAGATAGATGCAAATAAAGAAGTCTGCAAAGGGAAAGAAAAAACAAAGATAGAGGCAGAAGAAAGTGCAACAAGAGAAAGTTTCCATTACGGAATAGAAGGAAGTGCAACAAGAGAAAGTTTCCATTACAGAGCAGAAGGAAGACCACAAAGAGAAAAAAAAAGACAAAGGAAGAGGAAGAGAAGGAAATGCAACAGGTGAAAGCTCTCATTGCAAAGCAGAAGGAACAAAACCAATGTGGTTTTGGAGATGTTTTTACACTTACCATTTATCTCCAATGTGAAAATAAAAATATTGATTATTAAGAAGAATTAAAGTTACTTGAAACATGGATTTCAAAACCAAAGATGAGGTCTACATAGTAGATGTAGATATGAATGTTGAAGACAGCATGCATGACGAACATGTCAATGAAATTTTTAGGTATTGAATTTATGAAGAGATAAAATATTATTTTGATCTTATGTTGCAGCAGATTGATGATGAAAAGTGTACTACAGAAGACAAAATGTGGTAGAAACCCACATAAGAGGCATTTCTTGAAGAATTCCAGGACATTCTTAGACAGCCCATAACAATAGAAGACTTGAACCAACAAATGAAGAAACAGAGGTTTGAAGAATACAACAAGAAGAAAATGTTGAAACAATTTAGAGTCTATAGAATTTGGAAGAAGAGAAGAAGAAAACTAAATCTAGTCGAAGTCAATTTTTTGAAATTGTAAGCCTCACTAAGACATAGACCAGAAGGTATCTTAATTAAATTTTTATGTGGTTGTAATTAAGGGGGAGTGTTGGAGAATCTAATTCTAACCACCTGCTAGGTGTTGAAACTATCCATCCAAGTGTCCCAGTTCAGTTTCACTTAGTCTAGTTTTAGTTGAGTCTCACTCCAGTCATTTAATGTTGATGTCTCCAATGGAATCTTATTTAACTTATTTGTACCCTTGATAAGAGAAATCCTCTGCTCCACTTCTTTTACGTTTTCAATTCTTGTAAGTTAGATCTTACAAAGCTGGGATCAAGGACATAAATCAAAAAACTTGGGAAGTTATGGAATATGAAGAAGTAGATTCAGAATCTCAGATACTTGTCAAGTTAGAAACCCACAGTGAGCATGTTTCCACTAAAAATCCAAGTTTTATGTTTCATTAATCAGTACTTTCATATTTCTAAGCGAATACATCATAATATATAGTTGTAGGTTTTTTTTTCTGGTGAAAATGTAAGAACCATGCAAACTATAGATAAGGCCTTACCAATTTTCATTAGGGGAATTTTGAGGTATAAAATGGGCATCCTAAGGAAATTATAAAAAAATAGTGGAAATAATAAAATAAAACTTGATTACATCATCAAATTTTAGAGGGAAAAAAAGAAGAAGAAAAAAATACTTTTTCAACTCGTATTTTCAACTTATCTCCAAAAATTTTTTAATCAAATTTCGAGCGAGAGTACTCATTGGATGAAAAATTTAATTCTGCATCCAAGGAGTCCCCATGCTGCATACTTTAGATGGATCCTGCTCCACGAAAAATTAGAAATACATGAAAAGTGTGATTGCAATCACGTTTTTTCATGTAATTCTCATTTTTCTTGTAGTAGGGTCCATCAAAAGTATGCAACATGAGTACTCCTTGGACGAGGAACTAAATTTTGCATCCAATGAGTACTCCCACTCAAAATTTGAGTAAAAACTTTGGGAGATAAGTTGAAAATACAAGTTGAAAAAGTAGTTTTATTATTTTATTATTTTTTAATCATTTTACCTATTACTGTCAATTTCCTTCTTAGAGTCAACCATGCTAAAATCGATGATAGATTTGGCTTTGTCATCCTTATTATACTATACTCTGATTTTTCCCCATCACATGCATTTAGGCTCAATTACATTGACTATTTATGCATATGGAAGTTATGCCCATTAAATTTCTCCATAAAAACTTCTATTGCAAGAAAAATATTTCTAAGTAATCTACTAAATCTTCGAAAATAATAATCAACTTGAAAAAATAACATTTTTTTGAATGTTGATTGTGTGCCCTAGTTAGACAAATTTGTTAGTCACTGTAATTGTAACCTACATTATTTTCATATCATATATTCTTATGCATGGGTTTTTTTCTCAACAATATTTTGCAGGTTTCTTTCATTTCTTAATCTTCTCAAATTCTAGATGTTTACAATTCAGATTCACATTATACAGGGCTGGGTATCTTCATTCATCGTTTGAAGGCTTTAGTGGCCAACATCTATGGCCAAACTTTCTTATGCCAATGAATCAGCCACATGTCCTATCATTTTGCTGATATTCTAACAAATTTCCATCTTGGAACTAACATTAGGACTTAAAGAGCACAATTGAGTAAATTAATCACCCTCTTGAATGGAATTTTGAGGTGGTCATTGCTGGTTGATATTCTGTGTATTAATTATGAGGGTATTAACTGTCACTAACCATGTGATCTAACAATGAAAAGTTTAAATGGATTCACATATAGAGGAGAGATATCTGGTATTTCTTTTTATTATGAGAAATTGTAATTAAAAAAAAAAAAAAAAAAAAAATAGATTTATTTACAATAGAAACCAAATCTAAATAAGTTTTTTTTTACCGATAAAGGAAAAGAGGAAAAAGAAAGAGCATTAAAAATAAAAAATCTTAAATTTAAATTTTAGATTTTAAACCTTTTGATACCTCTCAAACTAATAATACCAAAACCTAATCCTATGCTTTTTTCTACTCAATCGGAGCATCGCGATAAAAAATAAGAAATTAAAGTAAGACAATGATTATATTTTATAAAAGTTTCTGATACAAGAAAATAAGAAAAAAGAAGTTAAACTAAGACAATGATTAGATTTTATAAAATATTTTATACAAGTTTAAACTAAGACAATGATCTGGGTAAATTTTTGATACCCTTTTAACCAAGAGATTTTGCTTCAGCTAATGTGTTAGAATTGCATTTTTCAAAGCATTAATGAACACGCATGCAGATATAATTAATAGGAAAACATGTCAACAATCATACGACAAAAAATGCAGCAGGTTTAATAACAGAGTTTGTCCAGTGTAGACTACGTCTCTGGGCCTCGGTGTCTCGATGGTGTTGGTTGCTTCATTCAGTGTTGTAACTGGTGATAATGTACATGGATGTTTTTGACTTGCAATACAAGGAAAATCCCTGAACATGAGTGACAAAGTCTCTCCATGAGACATTCCGTTACAAGGAACTCTCACTCATCACAAACCTCTTATCAGCATGACAACTTCACACATGGTGACAAAGAGTATCCCGCCATCAAGGAAACAAAGGGATCTCACAACATAAATCACCATCCATGATAAATACATACCACATCAATACATATAAATATTTCACATCTTACATCAGCAGGAATCAAAAACAAATAAACATGAAGAATCGGCATCATACATCAAGCAGGAATCGACATGAGATAAATAATTCTACAAAAATAATCAATGAAGTACATGGAAACAAAACTTCATATACCTGAACTCTAATGTTGGCTAAAGAATATGCTGCTCAATCGCTGGATCTGAATGCACCATTGCAAACGTGGTGTCGAATGGCAAGAAATCAACTGTCCACATGCTGAAATACGACATCGTCATTCCATTCTGGAAAATGGCTGAAAAAGCGAGACTTTTGTTGCATAAACTGACACTTCCATCAGACTTGTGTTGCCAAGAGGTGTAAAATCCATATAAAATTTGTCCAATTTGGACACTAGAAAAATTTGGCCCCTCTGGAAATGAGGCTCAATCATGGCTCCACTGCCTCAGCATCCTGGCTCATGGTTCCACCTGCAATTAAATAATATTTGTCTCAAACTACGTTCTTGCTCCTCTCTGACATGCCTTCTCCACACATTGAAGGAAGGTCAAGTTTATATGTAATGGGTTGGGGAGACATTATAGGGTCCATCAGTTGGCACATTGGTTAAGATTCGAATTTGGAGGAGGAGGGGTTAGGGGATCAAATCCCACCCCTCCCCTTTTTTACATTGAAGTTATTTCTTTTTTTTATCATGGGCGGGCACATGCGCTCCACACGGCCCGACCATACCCGACCCCGACACCGTTTAATGTTCTAAAATCCATATATATGCCACCCTTGGATTTCTATGGGGTGGAGGGGTTTGACCACCCACCCCCCAACCACTTTTTATATATATTTTTAATATATGCGTGTATGGGGTTCGCAGGGGTCACGACTCGTCGAAAAATGTTTAATATATTTCTTTGTTATGTTGGTTTGGGGGGGGGGGGGGCCGTGCTTTGCTCCTCCAAATTTATTATTTTTTCTATTAAAAGTAAAACAACCCCCGTTTTAAAATATTATTGGAATATGGGGTGTAGCAGAAAAGTTAAGTATCCCACATTTTCACCCAAAATCTGGCCGAAGCTAATCAGAATTTGGCCTTAGGAAAATTGCAAAAATGTTGCCTCCTTAACCTGCCAAGTCATCCAGTCAACCTTGGAACATTGACCAGCTCTAACTTTCGCATGCAAACTTGGTTTGACGAATCGTTTGCACAATTGCGATCAGGACAATGAGATCTTCAACTTGAAACTGAGTTTGCCACGTTTCTGCCACTTTTATTTTCGAGATTTCATAAGCCCTCTTTGTCCTGTGTGTGTCTCTAGAGCCACCTGGGCCACTTTGATACCTCTCAAACTAATAATACCAAAACCTAATCCTATGTTTTTTTCTACTCAATCATAGCATCGCAATAAAAAAGAAGAAGTTAAACTAATACAATGATTATATTTTATACAAGTTTCTCTTCTTATATATTAGTATATCATAATCCCATCTATTAGTTCCCTAATCATCTCTATGTTGTTACTTATAATTATAGATCATTTTTTTGGGAGTACCCATTTCAATGTTTTATGTGGGGAATGTTGTGAAAAATATATTTACGTTCAATGTTTTTTAATTTTCAATTCAATTAGTGTTATTTGGTGGGTTTTTAATTTTCATTTCAACGTTATTCCACAAGTTTGCCAAACTATGTGGTGGATTCAAATGGAAATGAATGAGATATCGTTTTTTTTTTCTACACTTCTTTCAATTGTATTTCTTTCTTTCTTTCTTTCTTTCTTTCAGTTGTATTGATTATAAGTTTACTCATAAATTTTCTTTTTTTTTTTATGTTTATATTTAGAAGTGGTGGAAAAAAGATAGATAACACTGCATGACCCACTTGGGACAAGGTTTGTCAACACTTTGTGCTCATGCATAAAATGTGAACAGTGGGCTTGTCTTGCCGAGCTCGCATTGGTGAGTTTAACAGGCCATATGTGCATGCATTCATTAGTGGACTCTATTAGTGGCGAGAATATATTCCCAAATCTTCTATTCCTTCGATGTAGCTTTGCACCTTTAAGGGAAATTGCTAGTTTATTTTCTTGACATACCTAAATTCTCTGTTGTGTGAAATCTAGAAATATACATTGAATTCATCTTCAAAACATCATAATCTAAATGCATTATAATTTTATGAACATTTCATACAATATTAACTTTGTAAAGTAACACCACTCATAGTGTGCCCTGTTAGCACTAATATTCTACCCCCACAAAAGAAAACAAACAAGAATTATGTGAAATATCTTATGAGCTCCATCATTAAGTACATTTGGAGGGGTTAATTGTCATCTTTTTGCCTTATTAAGTCTCTTTGTCTTGCATTTTAATTATATTATGGTCTTATGTTGCTAATGTAGACGGTGATTGAGGCTTGTGATACTTCGAATGTCTAACATGAGTTAAATGTAGGAAAGTCACGAAGATATTGCATTTTTTATGAATATTTTTCCATTAAAGCTCAGTGTAGACAAAAAGGAGAGATTCTAGGGGGATTTTCCACCTCCTTAATTCCCAAAGGAAACCAAGGGATCCTTGAGATTCCCTCCAACAACTAGAAATCAAAGGCAACCAAGCAAACTCAAGATCAAGTGCACCAAAGATACACTACACTTGCAGTCAAAGTGGACACATCACCTAATGTTTAGGGAGATGTTGGTAGCTACCGTCTAGGTTAAATAGGGCTGAGCAAGAGCTCATTAGGATTCAAACTTTGAAGGAAGCTAACAGGCTCTTAGCTCTTGTAATAGGTTTTTCAGAATTTCATGTTGATGTAATGAGACTATCTTTTGTAATAGAATGAGTATTTATATTTTCTTTCACTGATCTAATTTTAGAGGGTTAGGCTTGTGGGTTAGGGCCCAATCCATTTGCCTTAGTCTCTCTTGCGTATTCATTATTTACTTTTATGTCATTTTAGCTAGTTTTTCTTATGATTATTTAGCTAGTTTTCTTACATTTCAATTGATCATTTTTAGTTTGCTTCAATTTGTATTTTTTTGTAGCTTTAGCTTGCTTACATGTTGGTAAAGTAGGTTATAAACTCATAAAGTTGTGTTTCAAGCCTCCCCCTCTCATCTCTTTCATTGAAGCTTGAGGAGGGTAGACATTCCCCACAGGCAAAAATTACTTTTTGGTTTATGATTTCTTGGAATTAATAAGTTAGGTTGTTGTAGTTCCATGAATATGTTTGGAATGTTGTGTTAGATCTCTGTTTGTAGGCCAAAGTATATTTTCTTTCCAAATACAACTCATCTTTTCCATTTCATTTATAATGAATTTTCCATATTTATTGCATGAATAGGTAGTTTGCTTGCAGTTTCAAGTAGCATAGTAAAGGAGGACTTCACCATCACATTTAGCTTCATTTCTCTCCCTTCATTAGCCTTCCATTCATCAAAATTTCCATCAACCCTGTTTTCATTTTTTTCATCTTTACACAATGAGAAAATGCTATAGGTGCAAGGCAAGCCTATCAAGAGGTTCTAAGCTTGGACAAGGGGTGGGCCACCTTCCCTACACTTTTCTCACCCATTTTTTGCCTCAGATTTCCCCCGTACTATTTCCTGTAGGAATTCAAGAACTTCCTATAGCACTACAAGAAACATGTAGCACTACTTGCAGCATCACCAGTGGGCCCCTCCTTAAGCTCATAAACCACCATCCACCTCATCCAGACCTGCCAAAACCACCTAGACACCTTCAACCTTGCACCCATGAGTTCAAGCCTTCCATAAGCCACCTTAGTGCTTTCTCCTCCTAGCTACAAAAAAATGCATTTACAAGCATAGTTAAGTCATGATTAGCTACATGATTAAAATCATGATAGATAGAACATAGAGTGGATAGAGTGTGTTTAGCCATTTGGCCCAAAAATGTGGGATTATGCTAGTTTCCTTTATCAAATTTCAATTCAGGAATTTATTTCATACAAGATGCCTAGCTTTCTTCCATTCCTTATCATAGATTAATGTGTAGATTTATTTCATTGCAGAGTAGTTAGATGTAGTTTCTTGCTGTAGAATAGTTCTTTACTTTCTGATAGAGAAATTTATTTGAATCATTTGTAGCCCTATGCATAAATTCAGAAGTGTGACAGAATTCATCTAGAAACCCTAGAAGTAGCACCCTTTCATAGAGCTGAGAAGAGGATGACATGAGTAGTATGCATCTGTTGTGTATATAGAATTGTCACCTCCAAGTTTTTACGAACCCTAGGTTGATAAATTAAAGTAGGGCAGCCTATGGGAGTTTCAACATTCTTGGTGCAATACCAGGGCTCACCAATTTTTGGCGTCATTGTCGGGGAGGTGTCTAGTAGATGCTTTGATTTTGTTTTAGCATTATTTTTTGATTTACTTTGATACGTTATTTCAAAAATATTGAAAAAATACAAAAAAAAATCTGATATTCATGCCTCGTGGTAGGGATACTCAAGGAAAAAATTTACCTAAAACCCCCACATCACCACATAGTCACCCTTCACTCTTCCTCAGTGGATGTGACGTTGAACACACCACAGGCGAGCCTTATGAAAATTTTGAAGAACCTATTGGAGAAAAAGAAGATTTTGTTTCACCTTAGGAACCTGTTTCACCTATTCAAACCATGGATGAAACTGAAGCCCATGGAGCCTTTCCCTTTAGAGAGGCTCATGGGGAAACTAAAATGAAGAACATTAGCCCCTCAACCCTTCCACACTTCCATGGACTTACCTCTGAATATCCTGACACATTCATGTTCAAATTTTTTATTGTCTATAAGAACTATGACTATGCCTCAGATGAGCAAAAGTTGAAGCTATTCCCATCTACCCTTAAGGATGCAACTTTGCGTTGGTTCATGGGTCTACATGGGAACAACATCACTACCTAGGAACAGATGCAAGAGTCCTTCATAAACAAGTAGAAGGACTATTGTAGGTCCAAGGAAAGTAAATATGAGATATTTAGGATGACTCTAGGGCTTGATGAGTCCCTAGAAAACTATGAAGAGAGGTTTCAGTTAAACTATAAGAGAGCCAACTGTAATCTTGATCCCGTATCACTTAAACTAGTACTTCTCCGAGGGATCAGGGAGGAGGTGATAGAAACCCTCAATATTTTATCAGGAGGAGATATCTACCAGCTACCTTATGAGACAATCAAAATTGTCTCCCGGGACCATTCTAGGGAAGCTGGGAAGAAAGGCAGAGCTAGCCAAAGTACAACCAATACCTCTTCCTCTTCCACCTCCATCAATCATGAGATTGGAAATATGTTGGAGGACTTCAAGAGTGACATGTTGCACACCTTTTCCTTGCAAATGGACACAATATAGGTCAAGAGGAAGCAAGAGGAAGCAGAAAGGGCCTTGGCTATATTTTTCCCTAGATGTACTAGAAAACACCCTAGAAATGAATGTCCATTAAATGTCATAAAGGTTTGCTTAGTCTGTGAGGAGAATCATGCCATAGATAAGTGCCCCACTTTCCCTGGACTCAAATTTGTATATCAATGTGGGGAAGTAGGACCAAAGAAACTTTGTTTCATCAACTAGAGAAGGCCTCAAGGCCCTAGGTCATATCAGCAGGGTATGCAAGGTGCACCTTACTCTTATTATCACAATAATGAGAATGCACCCATGCAATATTGGTACACCTCCACTCCTCCATCCTAGCCTACACCTCCTACTTGGCCTTACAACCCTCCATATCATCCTCAACTTATGTACCAACCATTTCAATTGTATGTTCCTTGACAATCTAAGTGGAAAAACCCATCCCAACAGTGGAGGCCTCAACATAATTAACCACCTACTCTAATTCCTCCACCCTAACCTCAACCTCATCTTACTCATATTGCTCCACCCAAGCTACCATAGATGCCTGCACAACCTAATCTAAACCTGAACAACAAACATGCACAACAGGTTTATAGTGGAGAGACATCCTATCCAGATTATGTTGTGGATATACAAGAGATTAATCTCAAGTCGGGAAGAGTACTCACAAACAACCACCCTCCATCTCCACCTATAGAGGTTGAGGAGGAAAAGGAAGAAAGTAACACTCATATCCAACAACCTCCTTTTCCGAAGCGCTTGATCCATTCCAGTGAGCACACCCCAGAGGAGACCGAACTTCTAGGAGAACTGAAAAAATTGTGTGTAAAGATACCCCTTCGCTAGGACATTAAGGATGTCCATACTTACAATAGGCTCATCAAGGTAAATTGCTTTAAGAAACCTAGGAGAAAGAAGAAATATACCCCCACCATCAATGTAGTAGGGAAATTGTCTAACTTAATGTTGGGAAGGGTGATCTTCCCAAAGTACCTCGACCCTGGCATTCCAGTTGTAGATGTGCACATAGATGGTGTCTTAGTCCCCAATACTATGTTTGTTCTCGAGGCAGACATCAATGTTATGACCAAGGAGACTATGTTCAAACTCAACCTCCAAGGGAATTTGAGGAAAACCACAACAGTTTTGAAACTTGCATATCATTCCACAATAACTCCAAAAAGAATTGTTGAGGATGTTATGGTTTCACTTGACTCTTGGGAGTATCCTACATATTTCCTGGTTTTACAGCCAAAAATTGAGTTCAATGGATATCCTCTCATCTTAGAGAGACCTTAGTTAGCCACTTTCGATGTTTATATCATCTTCCAAGCCAGAAATATGACTATTAAGAATGGGCCCTTGTCTAAATAGTGGGTATTATATCCTCTAGTCTAGCCTTCCATTGATCATGACCTACCTATATCGTTGGAGGATGAAGAAGATAAAGTATACAACACTACCCCCATGTGTACCATAGATTATGTTCTTAGAGGGGGGCATATTGATGAAGATGAACTCGTCGACCATGTCATTGAAAACGATTCCCCCACTAACAACTCACTTGAAAACCTAGTCAAGGAATCTGAAAGCCACCCTTGGATGGAATTGCAATTAGTCAATTCAACCTCTGAAACCACCAAGGCTCTGGATTTCAGCCCATCTAGATATATGTAAATTAACTCAAACCTCTCAGATAAAGAAGAAAATTAGATATGCTAGCTTCTAAAAGAAAACCTAGATGTGTTGGCTTGGGATTACAAGGACGTGAAAGGGGTCCATACCTTAGTATGCGGCCATCATATTCACATTAAGGAAGGGAGAAAGCCTATGCACCAACCCCAAAGGGGGATGAAACCAGCTCTAAAGGACATATTCAAGGAAGAACTACAGAAATTGTTGGATCCATGTTTCATTTATCCTATATCAGAGAGTGAGTGGGTATCTCCTCTTGTCCTAGTCTTGAAGAAGAGTAGGTATCTCCTCTTGTCCATATCATGAAGTTTATTTCTTGCAAAGGAAGACTTAGTGTGGCCTATGGGTATCATTTTAGATTGCTAACTGAACTTAGGTTTCATGGAGAACTCCCTCTAGAATAGAGATTAAGCATCCCTCACTTCCTCCTGAACTCCATAGCTAACATGAGTAACAAGGTGAGGCAAATAAAATATCAGCACTTGGCTCATCATGGCCTCATAAAACTAAATGTGAATGATTATTTGAGAAGATTGAACCTACCTGTATCCTGGTCTTATTTCATAGACATGGATAGGGAAGCCTTCATAGCTACCCGAATAGGGAAAACCTCTGCTTCTAGCCTTAGAGAGAGGGATTTTGAAGAAGAAGAAGAAGAAGAAGAGGCTGAAGAGGAGGTAGAATAAGAAAAAGGGGAAGAAAATAAGGAAGAAAAATAAGAGACAGAGATTGAAGAAAAAAAAACCGAGAGAACAGAGACAGAGAAATAAAAAGCTGAGGGGAAGGAGGAAGAAAATACTAAGGAAAATAAAGGATTGGACCATATCCTAGGTAGTGAAACCTCCCCTGAAGACACTAGCATGTCCCTAGAAATTACAGATCAGGAAGTGGATGCTACCTTAGCCACTTTGAGCACACCTTTCCAAACAAAAAGGAAGAGGTAGACAACTATGTATTTTAGGACTAGGAAGAGTCAAAGGGTGAGGTAAAGAAAACTAGAGACTCCCACCAAGAGCCCTATTTCCATTGAGGAATCACTAAAGAAAGATGATGAAATAATATTAGAGGAAGGAAGGGTGAAAGAGGTCACCTCACCTGTGAGGACCCCTGTAACATATATCAGAAGACACTGAGGAACATTGGCATCCCATACACCTCATGCGACCCCCACAGACCCTCCAATGGATAAAAAGAGTGGAAAACAAGAAAAAGAGGGTCTTCAGCAAGAAAAATATAGTTAGCTATAGGAAACTCTATTTTTGGTGCAGGAAACTCCAACAAGCCTAGAATTAGAGAAAAAGGCCTTGGTTGAGGAAAAAAAGATAGCCAAAGATGGGCAAGAGGTCAAAGAAGTTGAGGACAAGGAACAAGAGGGAAAAAAATATGAAAAATAGGGAGGAAAAGATGACAAGGAAGAGCCCACCTCACCAAAAACAGTCCTCAAAGATGTGGCAATAGTGCCAAACCCTAGCCCTCAATGCAATCTCAGCTCCTACTACACACACATTGAGGGGGATGTTGAATTTTTAGTTGAACTGAGAGGGGGGGGGGGGTGAATTAGTTCAATACATACATGAGCTTTTTAAATTTTTCATCAGCTTATTTACAGCTTACTTTTGTATTCAACCTTAGTATATGAACAGTCTTAATATGTTGTAGCAAGTATTAAATTAATGTGATGTTAAACTTATTATGAGAGTAGCAAACATTAAGCAGATTTGATAAATCATCTCAGCACACAGGAAACATAGATAGAGACAGCGGATATAAGTGGAAACCCATAAAGGGAGAAAACCGCATCTTATTATTGTTGTGATGCAAAGGCAAGCTCCAACTCCCTCTCACCACTATTTTTCTGCAGGCACCAACCTACAGGAGGCTCCAACCTCAATTCTGCAAGCTACAACTTGCAAGGAAGCTCCAACTCCCTTCAATTTTCTACAGGCACCCGACCTACGGAGAGGGCTCCAACCTCGGTCAGCTACAACTAACAACTATCAAGCTTCAACTTGATAGGGAAGCTCCAACTTCCTCAATTTATCACAAGAAATGTTTGCTGATTTACCTCAGATATTAGCTCTGTTCTGTAGCATCTCTTTCTGCTCCTCTCTTCATTATCTTCTCTGCCTCAATATTTTATGCTTTTCATTCTCTATCCTTACTCCTCTTTTCTCACTTATGCATATCAAATTATATATAGAGTTCCTCACATGACTGTTTGTATTCCACAAGGAATTTTGAGTGACCAGCCATGACTCTTTGACTTCTACCTTCTCAATTCTTTATCCAGCTCATTAAAAATATAACAATATCTACAAATTTCAATATTACAGTGGGATTTTTTATTTTCCTTAGGATACTTGCCTTTGCATCACAAACAATATAAAACAAATAAAACAAATAAAACATTTACATTTTCAGTTACAGTATATAAGCTTCACTCAGCACTACAGGAAACTCCTGTAAATTCTACAGGAAACTCATTCATGAAGGAATAAGCTTTCTCAAGGATTTCTAAACTTCAATAGGAGCATGATAATTTATTTTTTTCCTATACCTACCATTCCCAAACCCTTATTTCACTCCATGCACAAGGATTCACTCTCTAAACCCTATGTTGCACCATTAGCATCTAGATCATATGAAACTTGCCATGAGACCCTTTCACTCGCCCATCCTCCACTCCATTCATTCCATGACTCCCTCCATAGACTCCATGAACCATTTCCCTCTATTTTTGAGCAAAATGAAGCAAGAAGAGGAAAGAAAGGACTGCTACAAGAATTAGAAAATTTCTTGTAGCAAATTTGTGTGTGGCACAACAAGGAAAAAAGATGAAGGAACGTTGATAAGGATGACTCAAAAAGACCACCAAAAGACTCCAAAAAGGAAAGCACACCAACCATGGCACCTGAAGACCTCCATGCAGTGCCTAAAAATAAAAAAACAAAAAAAAAATGATTAAGAAACTCACTCAGAAAAGACAAGTAGCTCACTTAGGAAACGTTGCTAACTCAGAAAATAAATAAGAGGTAAAAATAAAGTAAAGAAGAAATCATGGCTACAACCACCAGCTCCATCTCCTTGCACCAACTCATTCAACACCACACTAGCACCAGGTAGGCTCAGGTATGGCCCTTCACCTCTCTTTATGAATTCATAATGACCAAAATGGTTTAATGTCGAGTTTTAGAAATTTAAAAGGAAAAAAGGTGGCCAATTAACTTGGCCACCTTCGTAAAGTTAAACTGGAGGAAAAGTTAAAATACATGCCACATGGGAAAGTCAAATCAATTCAATGGGGAGTGAATGACTACGAAGAGGGTGATTACAAGGCTCAACAATCATTAACTGGAGTGGGACCAACGGTCTCAAAGAGGAAAATGTGTGTTAAGTGCAAGTGAACACAACGCTCCAAATTTAGTTAAAAATTCCATAAAGGTAAGATATGTCTCATTTTCACCATTTCGCTGAGAATTTTGAAGAGTAAAAATAGTAGAAGAGCAGTGGGAGCCATCAAGAGAGAAACATCAAGATTAGAGCTTTCATGCATCATCATGCTATAGAAAACATACATTTTCTACAGGCAACTTCAGAGGCAAATCAGCAGGGGTATAGAGTGCAACACGGAGTCACCTATGGATGAAATTGCTTCCCAAATCCATCATCTCTAAGAAAAAACCACCAGAGGAAAAAGGTAAGTGGTTACCATCCACCAGAACTGAAATTTCTCCATGAAATTTACACACAGCAAGTTAAATCTGGCAATTAAAGGGTATTTTTTTTCTTGCATTTGTTCAAGACCTCCATCTCCAAGACATAACTCTCAAATATCTCACCGCCTTCATATCACAACCATTAAAATGGGAGGGGGATTCAACAGAAGGGACCCACTAACATTAAGAGAATTAGGCAGCATCCTCAAGTCATGGAAATCTTCAAAAGTCACCAATGACTAGGGTTCTTTGAGCTTTTGAAAGGCTTTGATGAAGAGATAGCTCGTGAATTTGCAGTGGCTCTGCAATCACACTCAGAGGAGAGAACCACCATTGTGGTTAGATTCTTAGCCATCACACTATCACCTGAAATCATAAGTAGAGCTGCAAATTTTCCCTTAGGAGTCAAATGGGTTAAGGAAAGAATGCCTAGCACTGCAGCCAATAAGAGCTTCTTTCTGCCAGGAAAAGAATACACTGAAGAAAAAAATGGAGTGAGGAGAGAAAGCCTTCCATATGCCTGGGATGAAGTAGCCTTCCATATCATGAAGTTTATTTCTTGCAAAGGAAGACTTAGTGTGGCCTATGGGTATCATTTTAGATTGCTGACTAAACTTAGGTTTCATGGAGAACTCCCTCTAGAACAGAGATTAAGCATCCCTCACTTCCTCCTGAACTCCATATCTAACATGAGTAATAAGGTGAGGCAAATAAAATATCAGCACTTGGCTCATCATGGCCTCATAAAACTAAATGTGAATGATTATTTGAGAAGATTTAACCTACCTGTATCCTGGTCTTATTTCATAGACATGGATAGGGAAGCCTTCATAGCTACCCGAATAGGGAAAACCTCTGCTTCTAGCCTTAGAGAGAGGGATTTTGAAGAAGAAGAAGAAGAAGAAGAAGAAGAGGCTGAAGAGGAGGTAGAATAAGAAAAAGGGGAAGAAAATAAGGAAGAAAAATAAGAGACAGAGATTGAAGAAAAAAAAACAGAGAGAACAGAGACAGAGAAATAAAAAGCTGAGGGGAAGGAGGAAGAAACTACTAAGGAAAAGAAAGGATTGGACCATATCCTAGGTAGTGAAACCTCCCCTGAAGACACTAGCATGTCCCTAGAAATTATAGATCAAGAAGTGGCTGCTACCTTAGCCACTTTGAGCGCACCTTTCAAAACAAAAAGGAAGAGGTAGACACCTGTATATTTCAGGACTAGGAAGAGTCAAAGGGTGAGGTAAGGGAAACTAGAGACTCCCACCAAGAGCCCTATTTCCATTGAGGAATCACTAAAGAAAGATGATGAAATAATATTAGAGGAAGGAAGGGTGAAAGAGGTCGCCTCACTTGTGAGGACCCCCTTAACATATATCAGAAGACACTGAGCAACTTTGGCATCCCATACACCTCATGCGACCCCCACAGACCCTCCAACGGATAAAAAGAGTGAAAAACAAGAAAAAGAGGGTCTTCAGCAAGAAAAATAGAGTTTGCTATAGGAAACTCTATTTTTGGTACAGGAAACTCCAACAAGCCTAGAATTAGAGAAAAAGGCCTTGGTTGAGGAAAAAAAGACAGCCAAAGATGGGCAAGAGGTCAAAGAAGTTGAGGACAAGGAACAAGAGGGAAAACAAGATGAAAAATAGGGAGGAAAAGATGACAAGGAAGAGCACACCTCACCAAAACCAGTCCTCAAAGATGTGGCAATAGTGCCAAACCCTAGCCCTCAATGCAATCTCAGCTCCTACTACACACACATTGAGGGGGATGTTGAATTTTTAGTTGAACTAAGAGGGGGGGGGTGAATTAGTTCAATACATACATGAGCTTTTTAAATTTTTCATCAGCTTATTTACAGCTTACTTTTGTATTCAACCTTAGTATATGAAAAGTCTTAATATGTTGCAGCAAGTATTAAATTAATGTGACGTTAAACTTATTATGAGAGTAGCAAACATTAAGCAGATTTGATAAATCATCTCAGCACACAGGCAACATATATAGAGACAGTAGATATAAGTGGAAACCCATAAAGGGAGAAAACCACATCTTATTATTGTTGTGATGAAAAGGCAAGCTCCAACTCCCTCTCACCACTATTTTTCTGCAGGCACCAACCTACAGGAGGCTCCAACCTCAATTCTGCAAGCTACAACTTGCAAGGAAGCACCAACTCCCTTCAATTTTCTACAAGCACCAACCTATAGGAGGCTCCAACCTCAGTCAGCTACAACTGACAGCTATCAAGCTGCAACTTGATAGGGAAGCTCCAACTTCCTCAATTTATCAAACAGAATGTTTGCTGATTTACCTCGACACGCCCGCCCGTAGCATCTCTTCGCTCCCTCTCTTCCTTTCTTATCTTCTCCCCGCCCTCAATCTTCTATACTTTTCATTCTCTATATTTACTTCTCTTCCTCTTTTTGTGTATATCAAGTTGATATTATATATAGAGTTCCTCACATGACTGTTTGTATTCCACAAGGAATTTGGAGTGAACAAACATCCATCTTTGATTCCCCGCCTTTCTGCCTTCTCAATTCTTTGTCCAACTCATTAAAAATATAACAATATGTACAAATTTCCATGTTATAGTGGGATTTTTCTTTTCCTTAGGATACTTTCCTTTGTATCACAAACAATATAAAACAAATAAAACATTTACATTTTCAGTTACAGTATATAAGCTTCACTCAACCCTTGGCTTGCTGGTTTTGTCCTTTCTGTAGCAGTCATGCAGCTGTCCTGCATACTTTGTTCACTGTCTTTTACATATTTTCCCGTTTTCTGTGCTTATTCACTTGTCCAATTCATTCCTATACATATTCCTGTTCACTGAACTTTCATCTCTGCACGCTCTCCTCTTCTTTTTCCTTTTCCATGCACATTCATCACACACTCCACTCTATTTTTCATTTTCTCTTTGATTCAGTTCCCTGTTCATTGCAGTTATGTAACTGCTGTATGTACAACTGCCTTTAATCAAACATAAAATAACTCTCGGCATTTTATAAAACCCTTTTTTTTAACAACACAGATATATCAGTAATCACAATCTTTATCATGAACCATCAACAATTTAACCTTTGGTTTCGTGTTTACAAGAAACGCTCATATAATATCTTCGGACCCCATAGCATTTCGCGTTGTATAATTGAACCCTCTATTTCATTTTAACTGAATATATTCGAACTTCAAAAGACTGTAATATTAACGCCTATTCTCCTTTCGGTATCGCCACTTAACCCATGCTAGCCTACATATTTATATTCCGATTATTTAATAATCAACAATTAAACGTTGACCCATACCTTGTTAGACATCTTGCAACTTTATTCATGATCCAACAGTGGATAGTTCATCTCTTTTTCAACCTCTGATCCAACGTAAATCGCGCGGTTAACTTGCACGAGGGTTAATATTCAATAGTTGCGCGATGGACTGGGCCCCAGCGCTTAAACGACCCTTCATATCTGACGGCAGAGAACACGTCGCCTTGCTCCACACGATCTGACGAATATCGCTCGGCTTAGATGCATGAACAATAATGCTTGATGAGAGTGGTTTTTGGGACCCCGCAGTATGCCACGTGCCAGCCGCTCTATGGAATCGCTCCGATTTCTTGAATACCGCTTGCTCGTCGAAAGCGGTGCGATGAAAACCGGAATCTCGCCTTTACTGTTCACTCCGCTCATGGTTCCTCTCCTTCGCTCAAGGTTCCATCCGCCTTTATTATTTATGAGTTCCGCTCTTCTTTCTCAAGGTTCCATCCCTTTGTTCCGTCATCGTTACTTTTCTTTTAGAGTAATTTTCAAATTCCAGGTTGTAGTTATTCGAAAACATTGATACAAGCCATGTCAAATGTCCCATTAAAACGAGCCCCATAGGGTTGGGTTCACGGCAACCAACCTCGGCATTTCATAGTTTCAACAATGCGTGCAGGGCCATCATTTACAACGTATTCTATATACAGGAATTCAACAGAAATACTCTTCGTCATACAGTAGACGCCTCATTTGACCAGTGGTCTTTTACCCTCAACACAGGTTTTAATGCACATTCTCCATACACTTTCATCATTAAATAGACAGGCAGTTGTTAAGGAGATTCAAGACATTTTCTCATTGCCGCAGGAATTTAATTGTCAGGAACCTCTATATATATATACACACAGAATTTAATTCGATCACTGCACAGATAACCTTGAAACAATTTCTTTCTTCACACAATGAGTTTACTTACAGGACTTTCTGGTTCTGGCCAAGTTCTCTATGCAGTCCTAAGCAGTTCTCTATGTAGGTATGTTCGCAGGACTGTCCTTGATTAATAGTTTCCAATCTTTCTCTTTGAATAGAGCGAAGTTACATAATTGTGCCCACATCCATGGTTCTCATACAAGTTCTTATTGACATCAAAGCTCTTTCATATAGAATTTGTTTCATCAACTTCCTAGCCTGCCTCTTTTCCTTGTTTGCTGCTTTCTCTGCTGCCTCTTTTCCAACTCCTTTGCCATCAATGACAACATTTCCAACAGTCTCCCCCTTTGGCATTGATGGCAATACACTTCCTCTTCTTTCCTTTTAGGACCCTTTCTTCTGTTGCTAGCTCTTCCTCCCCCTTTGACATCAATGGCAAGGGGTTGCGCATTTCTTTAGTGTAGATTCTGTCCTTTGATCCTGAGGACCTATTTCATGCTTCCTTTGCTGGCTGATCTTCCCCTCAAATGATATTTTCATTTATGTTCTCCCCCTGAAACTGTGCTTTCTCTTCATATTAGAGAGTAGCATCTACAGATACTACCCCTAGTCTATCTCTCAAATATTCAAATGGTTCTCTAGTAAGCGGTTTGGTAAATATATCTATTGTCTGTTCTTTTGTTGGTACATACTCCAGTTTTACTATCTTCTGAGCCACTTGTTCTCAGAGAAAATGATACTTGATTGGGATATGTTTAGTTTTTGAGTGAAGCACATGATTTTTAGATATACTTATAGCACTTGTATTATCACATTTGATTGAGATAGGTTCATCAATGTTTACCTTCATGTCTTGGAGGGTTTACTTCATCCACATGACTTGTGTACAACATGCTGCTGCTGCTATATATTCTGCTTCTGCTGTAGACAGAGAGATAAATGTTTGTTTCTTGCTTAACCATGCCACCAGACTTTCTCCTAGATAGAATGCACCTCCACTTGTACTTTTCCTGTCATCCACACAGTTGGCCCAATCTGCATCTGTGTATGATGTAAAAGTGAATTTTTTGCCTTTAGGATACCAAAGCCCATACTGTGTTGTTCCTTGTAGATATCTGAATATTATTTTTACTGCAAGAAGGTGATTTTGCTTAGGTGATGCTTGATATCTAGCCACTAGTCCTACTGCTAGCATGATGTCTAGTCTTGATGCTGTCAGATACAACAGACTTCCTATCATGGATCTGTAGAGTTTTTGATCTATATCATCAGATCCATCATCAGTACACAGCTTGCATCCCGTGATCATGGGAGTTGACACAGGTTTGCAGTCCTCCATTTTGAATTTTTTCAACATTTCTTTTAAGTATTTTTCCTGTGAGATGAATGTACCTATGTTATTTTGTTGAATTTGAAGTCCTAAGTAGAAACTGAGTTCTCCAATCATGGACATATCAAACTCTGATTTCATCTCCTCAACAAACTCTTTTGCTAGTTCATCTCTATTGCTTCCAAACATAATGTCATCAACATACACTACAACAATCAGGAGTTCATTTTCATGGGCTTTTATGTATAGATCGATGTCTACTCCACCTCTCTTAAAGCCTTGTTTTTGCAAATACTTATCCAGTCTTGAGTACCAAGCATGAGGAGCCTGTTTCAGTCCATATAGGGCCTTCTTCAGTCTGCACACATAGTCTTCTTTGTCTTTTAAAGAGAAACCTTCTAGTTGTTCCATGTAGACTTCTTCTTCTAGATCTCCATTTAGAAAAGCATATTTTACATCCATTTGATATACCTTGATGTCTTGGTAGCATGCAAAGGCCAGAAACATTCTGATGGCTTCCATTCTGGCTATAGGGGCAAACGTTTCATTGTAATCAAGTCCTTCGATTTGTGAATATCCTTTGCAGACAAGTTTGGCTTTATTCCTGATTACCTGTCCTTCCTCATTCATTTTATTTTTGAATACCCATTTTGAGCCTATGACATTTTTCTCAGTGGGTCTAGGAACTAGTTCCAGGTATTATTTTTCTCAATTTGGTCCAATTCTTCATTCATAGCATTCACCCAAGACTTGTCCTTGCTGGCTTCTTCAAATTTCTTTGGCTCTGTTTGTGATAACATGGCCATGTATACCTCTTTTTTCTGTTCATTTAACTACCTTCTTGTCTGGACCCCTTTTCTCTTATCTCCTATGATCTGATCTTCAGGATGGTTCTTCTGAGTGTATCTAGAAGGGGCTTTAGAGCTCAGTTCAGCATCTTCTGTTGTATTGCTTGTTTCATCATCATTTTGATCTTCTTCTTCATGATTGTCTGATGAACTACTGCAGTCTGTATCTTTTTTATTGTTTGGAAGTTCTTCATCAAATCTCACGTCAACGCTTTCTACTATTTTTCGAAGAGTCTTGTTGTAACACCTGTACCCTTTACTTTTGGAAGCATATCCTAGAAATATCCCTTCATCTGCTCTTGCATCAAATTTCCCAAGATTTTCATCATTATTCTTTATGTAACACTTGCTTCCAAAGATTCTAAAATGTTTGATTGAAGCTAGTTTTCCATGCCATAGTTCATAGGGAGTCTTGTCACTGCTTGGCCTTAAGTGAGCTTTATTAAGGATATGCACCGCTGTGTGTACTGCTTCTGCCCAGAAGGTCTGAGCAACATTACTTTCATGCATCATGGCTCTGGCTATTTGCTGTACAGAACTGTTTTGTCTCTCTGCTACTCCATTTTGCTGAGGTGTTCCTGCAATAGTAAATTATTGCTTTATCCCATGTTCATTGCATAGGTCAGCAAAGTCATAATCTGTGAATTCACCTCCTTTGTCTGATCTGATGCATTTCAGCTTGCATCCTGTTTGATTTTCTGCTAATGCTTTGAAGATCTTAAATTTTTCCAGAGCTTCTGATTTATTCTTGAGAAATGCAACCCATGTCATTCTGGAGAAGTCATCTATTATCAACATGAAGTAGGATTCTCCACTTGGAGTTTTAGTTCTTGCAGGTCCACACAGGTCCATATGCACAAGCTGGAGTGGTCTTCTTGTTGATAACTCATCTTTGGCCTTAAAGGATGTGCGGGTCTGTTTACCCAATAGACAAGATTTGCATATGGTATTAGAAGGCCTTTTTATTTCTGGCATGTCTCTGACCGCTTTCTTCTTGCTTAGTCTGATGATATGATCGAAGCTGAGATGTCCCAATCTCCTATGCCATAACCATGACTCCTCAAGTTTTCTAAGATGGCATGCTTCATCTTCCTCTTTCACGATGTAAACATTGCTCTCTATTCGAACACCTTTGAGCAAAGTCTTACCTGTGGTGCTTGATCTGACTTCACAGTCTTGTGCTCTGAAAAGAAATTCGCAGCCTTTATCACACATTTGACTGACACTCAGCAAATTTGCTTTCAGCCCATCTACAAATAGTACATCTTGGGCCTTACCTCTGCCACTATCTAAGATGACTGAGCCCTTTCCCTTGATTTTTCCTGATTTATCATTGCCAAAAGTAACATTACCAGTTTTATTTTCATTAAAAGTTATAAATTTTCTCCTGTCTCCAGTCATATGTTTTGAGCAGCCACTGTCCAAATACCATTGGCTTTTCAGATCTTGAGCAGTTAGAGCTAGGTCACACTTATTCACCTTCTTTTTCCACTGGAAGCATCCTTTTGTTTGGTATCTTTTGTGAGATGATGAATCACATACTTTCAGAGGACATTTGGAAGGCATATGTCCAACTTGATTGCATACACAACATTTGATCATAATTTTTGCATAATTGTGAGTATGAACAAAATTCCTTTGATTCATAAACCCCCTTGGGGTGTTGAGCATCAATCTTTGTCCATACTTTCTACACTCAATGATATTATGGCCAATTTCCTTATAATAAAAACAGTAACCATAGAAACTATTTGCATACCTGATGTAAGGTTGTCTTCTCCATTTGTTTGTTTGAGACGGTCTCTTCACGGTTTGCATCTTTTGCTGGTTTGAATTACTCCTCCTTGCGTGACAATATGCAGCAATGTGTCCCAGCTTGTGGTAGACATAACAGGTGGAATTCTTCATAGGAGGGAAGAATCTCCTTTGATGGCTTCCAAGTTTGACATACTCAGAGGCATATGATTCTTTTTTCGTTGTCTTAGTATTTATTACATTCTTTGTTATTAGAGGTTTCTTCTGATTTCTGTCTTCCTCATTACATGTTTCTTATTTTGTAGGAATTGTTTGAGCTGCTTCATCATTCTTCTTTGCTTTTACAAAAATGATCTCTTTGTTTTCCTTTTCTTTGCTTTTACTTGATTCTCCTTCATAGCCTATTCTATTCTTTATCATAGGAGATCTTTGAGCGACCAGAATTTCGTTCAACTTACTAGAGATTTTTTTTGAGAGGAATTTATAGCCACTTTCCTTTGAGCATTTTCTAATTTCTTCCTGAGACATACTACTTCTTCTTCCAACTTCTCTTGTTCCTGAGTTTTCTCCTTGATCTGCTTAAGTAACATGTCCTCTATCTTCTTGGCTTCTTCAAGCTCTATCTTTAGCTGCATAAGGACTTCAGAATTATGTTCTTCTCGTACATACTTGAGGAGAATGTCCTTTTTTTTTCTACATTTCAGTTTGAGTCCATCAATATCTTCAAGAGCACTTCTTAGCTCCCCCTCAAGGTCGAATTCACCTTCTTCTTCTTCATCTTCTAGCAGGAGACCTTCAAGTTCTTCTATGGCCATCAATAAAAATTCAGAAGTTCCTTCTTCACTTGAGGGTTCATCTGAGTCTTCAGATGTAAGGCTGTTTTGTTGAGCATAGAAGGATTTTCTGCTGAATTTCTTTCCTTTCTGCTAGTTCTTTGATGTATTTTTCTCTGACTCTTGGGCCTGATTCCTTACTTTCTTGTGAGGAAACTTAGCTGCATAGTGTCCAACTCTTCCACAGTTAAAGCATTTGAAAGGAATTTTACCTTTGTATTTACCTGAGCCTCTATCCAGTTTCTTGACGAATTTCACTTCTTCTTCATCCGAGCAAGAGCATATGTCTTCCTCTTCTTCTTTCTTCTTTTCTGTTTTAAAGGCTGCCTCCCTCGTACTTGGCTTCTTCTGTGGGAGCCTCATTTCATATGCTGTTAGATTTCCAAGTAGCTGGTTCATGGTCAAGGTCTCCCAATCAACTATTTCTTCTATTGCAGACACCTTGGGATTAAACCTAGATGGAAGAGATCTTAGAATCTTTTGCACAATTATACTTTCTGGCATGGTTTCTCTAAGAGCTTTCATATTGTTAACAATTTCTGCAAGTTTTAGAAAGAAGCTAGCAGTGTCTTCATCATCATTCATTTTTAAGTTCTCAAACTGGGCTCTATAGATTTGAATTTTGGCAGTCTTTACCTTCTTGTCTCCCTCATGGATGTTCTCTAGAGTATCCCACATCTCTTTGGCAGTGTCTTTGTGCATTAATTTGATAAACTCTACTTCACACAATCCATTTAAGATGGCATTCATGGCTTTTGCGTTAGCTACAAAATCTTGTTTGGTTTCTTTCTCTGTGTCAGTTGCCTTTGGGGCATATCCTAATTCCACAGCAGCCCAAACTTCTATTCCTAGAGACATTATGTATGTCCTCATTCTGATTTTCCAGAAAGCATAATTTGCACCCGTAAAGAAAGGGGATTTATTGGTTGAGCATCCTTCTTTACTAGCCATCCTGAGAACCTAGGATCTCCTTTTAGTTGTTAAACTGGCACAAAGGAACCTGCTCTGATACCAATTGTTGAATTCTTAGTTGAACTGAGAGGGGGGGGGTGAATCAGTTCAATACATACATGAAATTTTTAAATTTTCATCAACTTATTTACAGCTTAATTTTGTATTCAACCTTAGTATATGAACAGTCTTAATATGTTGCAACAAGTATTAAATTAATGTGACATTAAACTTATTATGAGAGCAGTAAACATTAAGCATATTTGATAAATCATCTCAGCACACAGGCAACACAGATAGAGACAACAGATATAAGTGGAAACCCATAAAGGGAGAAAACCACATCTTATTATTGTTGTGATGCAAAGGCAAGCTCCAACTCCTTCTCACCACTGTTTTTCTGTAGGCACCAACCTACAGGAGGCTCCAACCTCAATTCTGCAAGCTACAACTTGCAAGGAAGCTCCAACTCCCTTCAATTTTTCTGCAGGCACCAACCTACAGGAGGCTCCAACCTCAGTCAACTACAACTGACAGCTATCAAGCTTCAACTTGATAGGGAAGCTCCAACTTCCTCAATTTATCACAAGAAATGTTTGCTGATTTACCTCAGATATCAGCTCTGTTCTGTAGCATCTCTTTCTGCTCCTCTCTTCCTTATCTTCTCTGCCTCAATCTTCTATACTTTGCATTCTCTATCCTTACTCTCTCTAACCTCTGTATGCATATCAAGTTGATATTATATATAGAGTTCATCACATGACTGTTTGTATTCCACAAGGAATTTGGAGTGAACAACCATGACTCTTTGGCTTCTGTCTTCTCATTCCTTTGTCCAACTCATTAAAAATATAACAATATGTACAAATTTCCATGTTACAGTGGGATTTTTCTTTTCCTTAGGATACTTGCCTTTGCATCACAAACAATATAAAACAAATAAAACATTTACATTTTCAGTTACAGTATATAAACTTCACTCAGCCCTTGGCTTGCTGGTTTTGTCCTTTCTGTAGCAGTCATGCAGCTGTCCTGCATACTTTGTTCACTGTCTTTTGCATATTTTCCCGTTTACTATGCTTATTCACCTGTCCAATTCATTCCTATACATATTCCTGTTCACCAAACTTTCATCTCTGCACGCTCTCCTCTTCTTTTTCCTTTTCCATACACAATCATCACACACTCCACTCTCTTTTTCATTTTCTCTTTGATTCAGTTCCCTGTTCATTGCAGTTATGTAACTTCTGTATGTACAATTGCCTTTAATCAAACATAAAATAACTCTCGTCATTTTATAAAACCCTTTTTTTTTAACAACATGGATATATCAGTACTCACAATCTTTATCATGAACCATCAACAATTTAACCTTTGGTTTCGTGTTTACAAGAAACGCTTATATAATATCTTCGGGCCCCATAGCATTTCGCGCTGTATAATTGAACCCTCTATTTAATTTTAACTGAATATATTCGAACGTCAAAAGACTGTAATATTAACGCCTATTCTCCTTTAGGCATCGCCACTTAACCCACGCTAGCCCGCATATTTATATTCTGATTATTTAATAATCAACAATTAAACGCTGACCCATACCTTGTTAGACATCTTGCAACTTTATTCATAATCCAACGATGGATAGTTCATCTCTTTTTCAACCTCTGATCCAATGGAAATCGCGCAGTTAACTTGCACGAGGGTTAATATTCAATAGTTGCGCGATGGACTGGGCCCCAGCGCTTAAACGGCCCTTCATATCCGACAGTGGAGAACACGTCGCCTTTCTCCACACAATCCGATGGATATCGCTCGGCTTAGATGCACGATGAGAGTGGTTTTTGGGACCCCGCAATATGCCACGTGTCAGCCGCTCTATGGAATCACTTCGATTTCTTGAATACCGCTTGCCCGTCGAAAGCGATGCGATGAAAACTAGAATCCTGCCTTTACTGTTCACTCTGCTCGTGGTTCCTCTCCTTCGCTCAAGGTTCCATCCACCGTTATTATTTATGAGTTCTTCTCTTCTTTCTCAAGCTTCCATCCCTTTGTTCCGTCATCGTTACTTTTATTTTAGAGTAATTGTCAAATTCCAGGTTGTAGCTATTCGAAAACATTGATACAAGCCATGTCAAATGTCCAATTAAAATGACCCCCATAGGGTTGGGTTCACAGCAACCAACCTCGGCATTTCATAGTTTCAACAATGTGTGCAAGGCCATCATTTACAACGTATTCTATATACATGCATTCAACAGAAATACTCTATTTCATACAATAGACGCCTCATTCGACCAGTGGTCTTTTACCCTCAACACAGGTTTTAACGCACATTCTCCATACACTTTCATCATTAAATAGACAGGCATCTGTTAAGGAGATTCAAGACATTTTCTCATTGCCGCAGGAATTTAATTGTCAGGAACCTCTATATATATACACACAGAATTTAATTTGATCATTGCACAGATAACCCTGAAACAATTTCTTTCTTCACACAATGAGTTTACTTACAGGACTTTCTGGTTCTGGCCAAGTTCTTTATGCAGTCCTACGCAGTTCTCTATGCAGGTATTTTCGCAGGACTGTCCTTGATTAACAGTTTCCAATCTTTCTCTTTGAATAGAGCGAAGTTACATCATTGTGCCCACACCCATGTTTCTCATACAAGTTCTTATAGACATCAAAGCTCTTTCATATAGAATTTGTTTCATCAACTTCCTAGCCTGCCTCTTTTCCTTGTCTGCTGCTTTCTCTGCTACCTCTTTGCCAACTCCTTTGCCATCAATGACAACATTTCCAACAGGGGATAGATTGATTCCTCAAAAGTTCACAGTGCATTTATTTTATCAGTTGGAAGAGGAGAGGGCACAAACTAATCATTGGATGAAGCTTGCCACATCTAAAGTCGTGTATGACATAGAGGTCATGGAAGGAAAAGTGGCTGAGTTTTGGAAGGCTTTGTCTAATGTTAGGATCAGAGAGTCAATATTGAAAGAGAAAATTCAGAAGGCCCAAGAAGATAATTTAGCATTGCAGGAGCAGCTTCAGCAAAAGGAGAAACCAATGGCCACCATGGCAGTGTGCATGGAGGTCATTCAACATAGATATCCATCAGATTCCTATGCAATTTACCTCAAGGAGTAGTGGCTCCTATTTCAAATAAGAACATTAGCCTCCCATGGATCCTTACATTTTCATAACTGCAGAAAATTCATTGAATTTTGCAACTAATCAATTATGGCAGAGAAAGAAAAAATGGCAGAATTCTACATGCATAAAATTGTGTTGACAGACTTGAAAATTTGGGACCCTAATCCTAAGATGGGAGACATGCATTTAAAGGCATTTTCATCATGGATGGTTAATGAAGAGACCATATCATAAGAAATGAGAAAGGTTACGAGGAGAGAAAACAAATAACCCTTAAATATTAGGGCAAAAATATTCAACCCTAGGGGAGTCATCAACAACCATATTAATATTGAAAAGGATCCTGCACTTGTAGAAAAATACCGCCACACACAATATCAAGACATGGCTCACTTTGATGATGTTTCTAGGTTGTTGGGAGATGAATGCATAATGGATATCCAAAGGAGATGGAATAGCCTCCCTCACAGCCTTAGAAACATGGAGTACCACACACCAGAAATATTGAGGGGTGCCTTGAAGAGAGCGCCATTATACAATAGGGCCATGGAGGCCAAAAATATTCAATGGCTTGGTTTGAAGCTTAGTCCACCCTTGTTGTTGGGGTTGAGTGATGGAAAGGACCAATATGAGTAGAACAGAGAATGGGAGGAAGAAGAAAAGAGTGTTGGTTTTTACCCTCCAAAAGGGACTCCCACACTTCTTCCTTGGGAAGTGAAAGGGTCCTTCAAAGCTTTGAAAGAAATGCAGATTGAGAACTAAGTTGCTCAGAGAATGAGCAACCATTTGGTAGGGGGGTGATGATGAGCTCCATCATTAGCAACATTTGGAAGGATTAACGGTCACCTTTTTTCCTTATTAAGTCTCTTTTTCTTGCATTTTAATTATATTATGGTCTTATGTTGCTAGTGTAGATGGTGATTGAGGCTTGTCATACTTTGAATGCCTAACATGAGTTAAATGCAGAAAATTCACGAAGATATTGCAATTTTTATGAAGATTTTTCCATTAAAGCTTGTAGTAGATAGAAAGGAGAGATCCAAGGGAGAATTTCCACCTCATTAACTCCCAAAGGTAGCCAAGGGATCCTCGAGATTCCCTCCAACAACTCGAAATCAAAGGCCTCTAAGAAAACTCAAGATCAAGTGCACCAAAGCTGCATTTCACTTGCAGTCAAAGTGGACACATCACCTAGTTTTTAGGGAGTTGTTGGTAGCTACCCTTTAGGTTAAATAGCGTTGAGCAAGAGCTCATTAGGATTCGAACTTTGAAGGAAGATAATAGGCTCATAGCTCTTGTAATGGGTCTTTGAGACTTTCATGTTGATGTAATGAGACTATCTTTTGCAATAAAATGAGTATTCAGATTGTGCTTCAATGATCTAGTTTCAGAGGGCTAGGCTTGTGGGTTAGGGCCCAATCCATTGGTCTTAGTATCTCTTGTGTATTCATTCTTTACTTTTATGTCATTTTAGCTAGTTTTCCTTATGAGTATTTAGCTAGTTTGCTTGCGTTTAAATTCAATGCTTTTAGTTTTCTTCCATTTCTCTTTTGTGGTAGATTTAGCTTGCTTACATGTTAGTAGAGTAGGTTATAAACTCAAAAATATGTGTATCAAGCCTCCCCCTCTCATCTCTTTCATTGGAGGTTGAGGAGGGTAGGCCTTCTGCACAGTCCAAAATTACTTTATAGTTTATGATTTCTTGGAAGGAATAAGTTAGGTTGTTGTAGTTACATGAATATGTTTAGAATGTTATGTTAGATCTCTGTTTGTAGGCTAAAGTATATTTTCTTTTCAAATACAACTCATATTTTCCATTTCCTTTATCATGAATTTGTCCATATTTATTATCTGAAAAGGTAGTTTTCTTGTGGGTTCATGTAGCACAACAAAGGAGGATTTCACCAACACCTTCAACTTCATTTCTCATCCTTCATCAACCTTCTGTTCATTAAAATCACCATCAACCATGTTTTTTGATTTTTCATCTGTACACCATGAGCAAAACCTAGAGGTGCAAGACAGGCCTCTCAAGAGGTTCTAAGCTTGCCCAACGGGTGGGCCACCTTCCACTCATCCAAACCCACCTTCACTCCACCTTCCCTATACTTCTCTCACCCATTTTTGGCCTCATATTGCCCTTAGACTATTTCTTGTAGCAATTCAGGACTTTCCTGTAGAAATTCAGGACTTTCCTATAGCAACACTTGCAGCAGCACTAGTGGACCCCTCCTTCAGCCAAGAAACCACCACCCACCTTATCCAGACCTGTGAAAACCATCCAAACACCTTCATCCTTGCATGCATGAGTTCAAGTCTTCCATTAACCACCTTAGCACTTTCTCCTTCTAGCTACAAAACATTTCATTTACAAGCATAGTTAGGTCATGATTAGCTGCATGATTAAAAGCATGATAGATAGAACATAGAGTGGATATAGTGTGTTTAGCCATTTGGCCGAGCAAAGTGTGATTAGGTTAGTTTCGTTTATGCAATTTCAATTCAGAAATTTACTTCATACAAGATGCCTAGCTTGCTTCCATTTCTTATCATAGCTTAATGTGTATATTTCTTTCATTACAAAGTAGTTAGATGTAATTTCTTGTTGTACAATAGTTCTTTACTTACCGATAGAGAAATGTCTTTGAATCATTTGTAGCCTTAGGCCTGAGTTCAGAAGTGTGACAGAATTCATCTAGAAACCTTAGAAGTAGCACAGTTTCGTAGAGCTCAGAAGAGGATGACATGAGTAGAATGCATCTGTTGTGGATATAACATTGGGACCTCCAAGTTTGTATGAACCCCGGGTTGATAAATTAATGTAGGAGTTGCAACATTCTTGGTGCAATACCAGGGCTCACCAATATCCAACAATAAAGTCATTACTAGCACAACCACAATAGTAAATGTGGTTGATACACGCCAAAAGAATATAATTATGATTAATATATTTATTATTATTAACTAATATTACTATTTTATCTTTTTTTTTCTAACAAAGTCAGTTGTATTATATTTCCAAAAAGTTGAGGAGAAATGCTTCTCCCATACATAGTTTCCCAAGTTTTTTGCATAGGGCGATCTGCTTGGGGATTTTTTCCTGAGATATGCTACTTGAATTACAATTTTTTTCGCTTCTTTTGGATCTAGACATTGTTACATTGGTGTTATACTGTTTGACAAACTGAAATAAAAGCCGAATACACTTGACTTGCATAATAAAATATGATAGACTATGATTTCTACTACACTTTGGAACTGAATCCTTGGGTGACCAGAGACTTTTAAGAGCTATTTGTTGATGGTGTTTTCACTATCTTATTGTCTGCTGCCTTGGTTCATTGATGTGGAGCCTTGCTCCGACTTTTTGCTCATTGCTTTTCGGATGAAGTTCAGTGATTCCTTCAGATGATTGCAACTGTTCTTTAACTTTTTTATTTATTCATTACATGGCTTCCATTGTTCTTTCATATAAACCATATCTGCCTTTGAATTTTCTTTATCCTTCTGGATTTGGTTCTTGAGGTTCTATATTAGAATTCGATGTGATTTGCAAAATTTACAAGGATCCATCAGTATCTTTCTGTTGTTGATGCAAGGCGCTATAAAGGCTTCCTCTGTTGTTGGTGCAAAGCACTTTAATGACTTCTTGTCAGGTCTCTGGAACTCTGCTCTTGATCTACCTGCACAAGATTTTGAGAATGGTGTGGACCTCATGCTGTCCAGTGGCTTATAGCATTGAGGAGCCAATAGCCACACGGGTAGCAGAGGTTGGGAATTCCGAGGTGCAATGGAATAAAGCCAAGGAAAGCATGTTGGTGGCATGTTGGAGATAGAAACAACGTTATGAATAAACGCTGGCTAGGCATGAGATTCACGGGATGAGGCTTGCCCAAAGTTTTTGTAGTGTTGTTTTTAAAAATTTGGATAGTAATGCAGTGCTGAAGAGTTATATCTGTTTTTTCATTTTGCATATGCTTGAATTCAAAAGGAGTGTTGTTGCTACCAATGGATTTCTGGTTGGGTTTTACTTGGTTGTTTTCCATCTTGACAGAAGGAGGAGAGTTTAAGGAATATGAAGCTGGGTTATAATTTCTCCAATTTGTGCTTGTTTAGCATTCTGTTGGACTCCCATGTTTGCTTGCTCATCTGCCATCCTGTTATTCTTCCTCAAGGTGTGAAAAAAGTCAATGTTACCAATCTAATTTGCTATTTTTTGAGCTCTACTCAGAATTTGGTTTAGGCCTGCATTTTGAGAAAGAGAGTTGCTTACCATTGCTTTTATAATGATAGTTGAATCCCCGAACACGATAGCTTCTTTGATTTTTTTTTCCTTTAATATTTTGAGGCCTAGCAAAAGCCCATAAGCCTCTGCTCTATTATTCATCATCTGGCCTAAGACCCAATTGTAAAGAATCTAAATAGTTTGATTTTGCAAAATTATTATTCCTCCTGTACCTGCTTTGCCTGGGTTCTTTTTTGATGCTCCATCAAAGAAGAGACAAGCTTTGTTCAAAGTATTTACCCAGGCTTGGAATTCCTCTTCAATTTTCCTAATTTTCCATTTTTGAAATGTCATTGTATTTTTTGTTTGAGGAGACTGTTTGATTTTGCTTGTTGCAAAACTAATCTAGCTTCTTTCTTCCTCTTGAATTTGGCTCTGGTTGATTCCTTTGGCTCCTTTTGCTGCGATAAATTCCACCATCAATCCTCATGCTTTTGATATAATTGTACTTACTTTTGGGACTTTGTCTTTAAATATTACTCCATTTCTTGCTAGCCATAATTGCCAGCGAAGGAAGGAGGGAAGGCTGTTCCACTGGTGCTTCATTGTTTGTTTGTTTTTGAAGGAGTGAGGGTAATTGCTCTTCCATCTGCTCATAAATTGATTTATAGGGAGATTATAGTTCATATTTGCTGTTGTGGGTATCACCATTGCCTCCCAACATTTTCTTGTGAAGGAGCAATTCATAAATAAATGTTGGATTGTTTCTTCCTCCTTTCTGCATAGTGGACATTGAGACGGCCCATATATTCCTCTTCTCTTTAGATTTTCTACAGTTAGATATTTGCTATGGAGTAGATTCCACAGGAATATTTTTATTTTAGGGAGAGATTCAACCTTCCATGCTAATCTCCAGTATTGCCAGTCTTGTTGATTTTGATTTTCATGAAGGTTTTGGTATCCTGTTTTGACGATGTAGTCTCCTCTTGTTGGTTCCCATATATATAGATCCTTTATACTTTTTCCTATCGGGGCTACTCCTGCCAATAGATTTTTCAATTGGTTCCATTAGCCTGTTAGGTTACTTGGAAGCTTTGGATTGCTCCATCTCTTCTAGTCTCCATCCTTCTCCCAATTTGAAATGTCTTTCAGCTTGTGAAGGCCTTCCCTTGTCATCCATTCTTTTAATTCTTTCAGACTTGGGTTTCTTCCCAAAGGGGGATTTCCCATTATGTTATCTTCCTAAATGCTTTTTTGCTCCCCATTTCCCGGTCTCACTATGATGTAATCTCTGATTAGTTGAGTTGCATTGATGATTGCTTTCCATATCTTGGTACATGGCCTTATCGAAGGGGTCTTATCCAAGATCGAATTTCTGGGTCCATTGAGATATTTAGCATCAAGGGCAGCTTTCCACCATGTCTTTTCCCCAGTTAGGAAGTTCCATGTTATTTTTCTTCCCAGTGCTGTGTCCATTAATCCTGGAAGTTTTATGGCCAGTCCCCCACTTATATATGAATTTTCCACTTGTTTCCAATTTATCAGACTGAATTTTTTCTTTTCTCTTTTCCCTCCATGCCAGAGAAAACTTCTGATTATTAGTTCTATTTGTTTGTGGATACTTGCAGGAGCCGAAATAAGAGTAAATTGATACAGTGGCAGGGCTACCAATATGGAATTTATGAGCGTAATTCTTCCTACTTAGTTTAGCCAGAGTATTCCCCATGCCTGGATTTTCACCTTCATTTTTTTAGCAAACTTACTCCATATTTCATTCTTCATGTTTTTCTTACTTATAGGCAGCCCTAGATATTGAAAGCGGTCCCAACTATTTTGGAAGGGGATATTTAGGATTGTGAAATTTTCTGCAGGGTCCTTATAGGAGTGTTCCAGCTGTATAAACAAATTTTGCCATTGTTTACCAATCCTCCAAACACCTCCAATAAGTTGTCCAAGATAGCTTTGAATCTTCTTGCCACTATGCAATAGGCTCCACCCAAGAGAAGTGTGATAACTTTGAATCTTCTTGCCACTATGCAATAGGCTCCACCCAAGAGAAGTGTGATAGCTTTGAATCTTCTTGCCACTATGCAATAGGCTCCACCCAAGAGAAGTGTATCATCCGCAAATAGACAGTGGTTTATTCTTTTGATTCCTCTGCTTATGGATAGACCTGTTAATGTGGAGTTTCTTCTGTAGTTTTCCAAATTCCTACTGAGAGAGTCTGCCATTATGATATATAAGAAAGGAGATAGGGGACATCCCTGCCTTAGTCCTCTTGTGCTTTGGAATAATTTGCAAGGCCTCCCATTTATAAGAGGAGCTATCCAAGGACCCATTGTGCAAGCTTATATAAGTTCTACAAATTCATCTAAGAACCCAAAGGTTTTTAACACAACAGCAAAAAAAGATAGATTTACTCTATCGAAGGCGTTTGCCATGTCCATTTTTAAGATGAAGCCTTTTTTGTTATTGGAGAGACTGGAGTGGATAGCTTCTTGGACTAAGATAATGTTGTCCACAATCTGCCTATTGGGAACAAAACCCCCTTGATTTTCAGTGATCAGGAAGGGGAGAAGAGGTTTTAGCTTGCTGGCTATGATTTTGGAGATTATTTTGTGTGAATTGTTGCAGAGGGATATGGGCCTGAAGCGATTGAGAGAGGATGGCCGAGGATCTTTGGGTATTAAGGCCAGAAAGGTTGATTTGGTGTATCCTCCAATCTTCCTTTTTCTCATTACATATTTTATCATTTTCAAGAGATCCTTTTTGATAAGATGCCAGAAGGTTCTATAGAAGGCTATTGGAAAGCCATCCGGTCTTGGAGCCTTGTCTGGTTGCAGCGCCCATATTGATGTCTTAACTTCTTCTTCCGTAACTTCCTTTGTGAGTGAGGTATTGGTGCTTTCGTCAATGATTTTTGGAGTATGCCTCAAGAACTCTTTAGGATTTGCATGATTATATGGGGCTGTGCAGAGTTTTTTGAAGTGTTTGAATGGCTCATTTTTTATTTCTTCTTACCCTTTTAGCTCTTGTCCCTCTCCTCCTGAAATTTTTTCAATATTGTTCTTTATCAGTCTTGCTTTTGCTGAGTTGTGGAAGAGAGAGGTGTTCTTTTCTCCGGCTTGCATCCATACCTGCCTGGACTTGAGCCTCCAAGTTTCTTCTTCTCGTCTGTTGTTTCTGTAGATTTTCCATTGCACCTCTTTTTATTTTTCTTGCTTCTCTGTGGTGCTATCATTGCTTTCTAACTCCTCTTGAATCTGTTTTAGCTCATTTTTTAATTCCTCTTTCTCTTTGTGGGGTTCCTTATATCGGTTTTTTGCCCAATCTTTTAGTCTTACTTTTGTTGCTTTTATTTTTGTCTCCCATATGAAAGTTGGGGATCCGCTAATGTTTTCCTTCCATAAATTTTCCACTTCCTTTTGTGCTTCTTTAGTGCTGCCCCAGAGTTGATTATATCTGAAAGGCAACGGCCCGTAGTTTTCAGCCATTCCAAGCTCCAGTAATATTGGTTTGTGGTCAGATGCTACTGAGGGGATAATTCTAGACGCTGCTCTACTGTAGTTTCTTATCATCTTGTCTCGGATGAGGATATGATCTAACCTTTCCTTGATGTTTGCCTGACCTATTCTTCTATTATCCCTGGTATATTTCCCATTTTTTGGAGGAATGTCAAGAAGATTGCATTGTTCCATTATTTCTAGTAGAGTTTCTCTGCTTGGATCCAGCAAGAAATTCCTTCCTCTTTTTTCTTCTGCTTTGAGGATTAAATTAAGATCTCCTCCTACAATGAGGTTTTCTTCGCAATCATCCCCAATACTTTCTTTTAAGGTCTGCCAGCAATTTTCCTTGTCCCTATAGTGATTGGGGAAGTATATGTTGTAGATGTTGGTTTTCCTTCTAGTGTCAACATTTTCCAACTTTGTGTTTATCCAATGTTCTGATTTTGTGTATTGATGCAGTTTCCACTTTCCATTTTTCCATATAGTGCTTATCCCTCCAGATGCTCCATTAGCTAGTATTTCTTTTCCTTCATATGTTCTAGCTTTTTCTATGATCTTATCTGCTTCTTGACTATTGAGTTTTGTCTCTTGAATTAAGAGGATGTCAGGTTTTTCACTTTTTATCTGGTATTTTAAGAAATTTATTTTGGAGGGGTGACCCAACCCTCTGCAATTCCAAGAGACAACTATCATTATTTATTGTTGTGGGTGGCTGTGGGACCCTCCCTTTGTTCGTTTGCTGCATTTTCTCTTTATTATTTGGTCCTTTTTCCAGAAAGTTCTCCAACCCCTATTGTGTTCCCAATGAGATGTCTTTGGCTGCTTCTTCATCTCTGATTTCTTTGTTTAATCTCCTTCCAAATTTCTTGATATTCTTGGTGTTCTGAAGGTTCTCTTTGGATTGGTTTCTTGTTAGTATTCGTTCCGAGATTTGGGGGATGGATTTGTCTACCTGATGAGGTGATCCTGGGGGGAAGGGGCAGGGGATGAGAAGAGAGAGGGTTTTGGAGATGAGGAGGAGACCGGATCTGATGATATGAGGGCAGATGAGAGAATGTCGAAAGGATTTGTCCCCAAAAGGTTGGTTTTGGAAATGTTTGTTTGAGAGGAGGGAGGGGGACTAGGCGATGGAGGGGGTGGAGGGGGATGAGATCTTGAAGTTAGCTTTGGGGCTGTCTTCTTCTTTTTAACTTGTTCCCATTCTGGATCTAAGGTTTCTTCTACATTTTTTTTAGGTTCCTCTCTTTTACTGCATCTATTGGCGAAATGACCATATTCATGACATACCTTACATTTGAAGGGGATTTTCTCATAGTCCAACTGTTGGATATGGATCCAGTTGTCCACCTTGATCTTGACAGCTTCCGGGAGGCCCTTTCCTAGATCCACCTCGACGCAGATCATTGCGCATGCCTGCCTGTTATCTTTGGGTTCACTTCTGTCAATGTATTTTCCCACCCCATTGCCTATTGCTCGAACCAATTCGTCACTCCAGCAGTGAAGAGGGAGGTGTGGAAATCTGACCCATACCGGAACAACATTGGGGACATCCAGTTCTGGATCGAAATCTGGGGTCCATCGGTTAAGATATAGCCCTCTTGTATCCATGAAATAAGGCCCACTTCGAAAGATTAGATCTCGGTCACTTTTGGTCTCGAAGTGGAATGTATAGTATCCCCTTCCACAGAATTGAATGGCGATTTTCCCTTGTATGAACTGAATCCAGTTTCTCTCCACCCATTTCTGCACTGTCTTGGGTGATGGCCATAGTCCTGTAAACTGACCTACAAGTCCTTTCTCCGCGAGAGAGATTGCGGCATTTCTTGGCACGATTGGTGGTAATTACTAATGAAATTTCTGGTATGGCTTCTAGTTTTTTTACAAATTTTGTGGCTGTTGGTTTGGTTCGTTGGGATCCGAGAGAGCCGATTAAAGATGCAAAGGCAATTATGGATTCATCGAATTGCTGGCTATTTGTATTTGCAGCAGAGTCAGCAGATGGTGAGGCCGACTCCGGATCGAGCTTCGGGGTAGCCATGCAAACTGTGGGTCGAAGCTGCGGGCTGTTGGCAATGGCGGCGGATGTTGCAGAGCTTCGCCGCAAGCTTGTTCCGATTGGGTCATTACTTTATCTTTATTGTTAATTAAGTTTAATAGTATTATAAATATTAATAATAGTTTATTTATTTATCATTCATTATTAAATAAGCCATTAAACAATTAATTCATTAATTCATTATATACTAAATAAATAAATTAAATAATTCATTTCATTAATTAATGAATTAATTAATAAAATTAACCAATAGATTAATAAACGAATAAATTAATCCTTCTATTAAGTAATAAATCAAAATAAACAATGATTGACCTTGGTTGACCATGATTGATATTATAAACCCAAAGGAATAATAAATACAATGGATTGATATTATAAACCAAAGGGCTTAATATGAAAGCCGAAGGGATTATGAACCCAAGGGAATAATATTAAACCAAATGGACTAATATTATAAACCCAAGGTATATAAACCCTAAGATAAATATTATAAACGCTAAAATGAACATGGTTGACCATGGTTGAGACAATGAATGATTTTCATATTGAGACAACGTTTTTCACAATGAGACGTTGGACCATGGTTGAGCATGATTGACCATGGATGGCCATGATTGATTTTATAAAGTATGGTTGATCATGGTTGACCATGATGGAATTTATAAAACAGAGTTGACCATGGTTGACCAAGATTGATATTATAAACCCAATGGAATAATAAAGCCTAGGAATTAATATTGAAAATATAAGGAACTATAAAACATGGTCAATATTATAAACCCAAGATATATAAACCCTAGGATAAATATTATAAACCCTTAAATAAAGGTTGTTGATCATGGTATATTTTCATATTGAAACAATCATTGTCAAAATATGAGATTTGTCTTTCATTGACCATAATTAGCTATGATTAGCCATAATTAACCATAATTAATGTCATAAAAGCAAAAAAATATACCAAAAAAATTACTATCATAAATTTAAAAAAATTACCACTAAAATTCTAAAAAATAAATAAATAAATAAAAATCATGTGAAATATCCGACATTAAAGTCATTACTCATTTTCATAGCGATGAGATCCCCGTTACCCATGGTCGTCACGTAATGATGATGGACACCATAATAGTACCATAGCCTATTGCCATCCACCTTCTAATCTTTCCTTGACCTTTAACGATTTGAAGTGACTTGGCGACCATGTGTCACGTTATGATTAAACGGAAGTATGTGTCACGTAATGATTAAAGGGAGGTATGTTGGAAATTCCTTTTATGGGCGGTGGATAGAATGTTTACAACAAAGTCTTACATATACCACATATGTAATTTTTTATTTTTTTATTTTTATTAAAAATCTCTTAAACCGTTAAATACCCAAATCATTATTTAACATATCTACATATTTTTATTAAAAATCTCTTAAACCATTAAATACCCAAATCATTATTTAACATATCTACATATTTTTATTAAAAATCTCTTAAACCGTTAAATACCCAAATCATTATTTAAAATATCTACATAGACGCCCATTCATTAATATAAGCTTAAATACATTTAATACATGCTTAAATACATCAAACTTTTAGATGCTTTCCATCATTATGTATTTTTGTATATGTTAGATGGTAAAAATAAGCCCCATTGTAGTGCATCGATGGAGAATCCCAATCCCTCCGCTTATGTTGATTTATTTATGTGATAAAAGATAATACTAAGGTTCTTAAGAACACGAAATACAAATTATGGGTCATTTTTGTCATTGTGTAGTGGGTAAAAATGAGGTGAGTACAATTCTAGTTAATGTAAAGTACGAACATTAATGGTCATTTCCATAGTTGTTTATTACAGTGAAAAGCTATGCAAGAAGTACCAGCCGTGTTAGTTGAATTTGCTACTTATGTTAAACAAGTTCAATCAAAAGGCACGGATGTCAAAAAATTAATACGTATTTAAGTGTTCTCACATAAAGATGGATGTTGAAATCTTAATCTCTTTTCATGATGGTTGATTAAGGTTTTAAGCACATTTATTTTATTATAATGAAGTCAATAGGTTATATAAACAAAAACAGCCATGTCCACAAAAGAATTACGAATTACGAAAGCAAAGTTTATGGGAGTACAAGTTTTAGTTACAAATATTTGGAACATTGTTACTCCCTTGAAAGATGCTTTCAAAATACATATTAATGTAATTATGTTTTTTTTTAAGTTTGAAATACATATATCTTTTCTTTATAATTTTTTTTTTATTTCTTTTTTTGGAATATCTAATTAAATGGTAATTCAACCCCTAATTACAATAATTACTTATAAGCCTAAAAAACTACACTACATTTTAACGAATAATTTATAACCCCATGCTAGCAACATGCATTAGATGGATGATTCAACCAATTAAATTAACCCTTAAAGCCAAAATGTAAACAAATTTACAATAATATTGAAAATAATCAAGTAAAAATAAATAATCATAAAGAAATACAAGTACATTCATAATGTTGTAGTTTAATTGTACTATGAATTGGCTATTTTCCAACGAATCAACATAATGGAAAAGGAAATTGATATTTTTGCTCGAAATCCAACAATAATAATTTTGATTCAACAATAATATCACAGTTTGATTGCAGTAGGGGTATTTGATGATGCCAAACCTGTTTTTGTATTAGAAAAATATTTTTATTAATCGAAATCGCAAAGACCACCTAACTAGATTACAATTATAGCTAATAAAAAATGGTCAAAGACATATATAATGTTTAGTATGCTTCATTCATAATCACTCAAAATAATATATCATATTTACATGTATAATAATGCTCAAAACAATGCACTACACTACTAACAATAATACATCATACAAATTACTACCTTAAAAAAATGCACTAAAAATAATATATATGCATTGAAAATAATACATCATCTTTATTATAAGAAATGTTAGATACCACTCATGATTTTATTTTCCAAATAAATAAAAAGCCATTCATATTTTACTTAATGTTGTCACTATTGTATTTAAAACTATGGCTTGAGAGGTCATTATAGTCTGTATGAAAAGTAGAAAATGTTTAATCTAGGGTCATTAACATGCCATGGTAAACTACCACTCTTTTTTGAATAGTGACTCGTGAGATTTTCATGACCCTAGCAAGTCCAACTATGGTTAAACATCCAAAAAAAATTCTAGACTTAAGGTTGAAGGGAGTTTTTATCTAAGTCTCTTTCTTGGAGCCCTCATTCCTTCCTAAATGAGTCATTTTTTAGGATGCCTAGGTTTGAATTGCTTGTAAGTTCGAATTCAACCAACATTATTGTCATTCATGACAGTGAGAAGTAGATCCCCTATTCCAAGTTACAGACATGCCAAAGTCCAAGACTAATTTTATTATTCTTCGAAAGAAGCAACAATTTAATCATTTGCATCATACTTGTAACCCTCCATTCATTTTTTACTAAATTGCGACGAATACTACTCATATTTATCTCATTTACACACTCCAAATCAACAAAATTTAATACCATGCATTTTTAAAAATAATGAGAAAATCTATCATAACTCAGTTGCCATACCAACAGTATAGTAAGACAACAATCACTCCTTGTTATCCACTAATGCAAGTTGATTCATCAATGTTATTTAAGAAAAACCATTTATTTAAGAAAAGCCATATATAGTTCGAAAAGGGACACGCTCGCTTGCAAAATGCAAAATGTCTCTAAGTTTTAATTAGTCATTCACTTGTTTCCTTATATCTTAGAAAAATGAGATCTTAACCAAACAAACACAATTTTAAAACATACTCCAAGTCCAAAATTTATTACTATACATATTTTTCATATCGAAATATCATAATTAAGTTGTGAAAGCAGCAATATAGACAACCATATAACTGTCCATTATGTGTAATTTTATTTCTCCAGTTTTATAATTATGTAAAATTTATATCGAAAGTAACGTCGAATATGACGATCGTCATAGAAGGAATCCATAAGTTACGTAATGCGAATAGAAGTACTCGAGTTTATTCAAAGGGAATATGAAAAAGCATGACAACTTTAAAATATATGTTTTTTTATTTAATTTGGCGTGCTTATTATCTAAGCTACTTTTGATTATATATAGGCAACAGGCCCAGCATTGTTTGCAGCAAGGATTAGATATTTACTTACTTCTAATTTTTTTTAAAGATTTGTGTATCAGTTATGGCAAGCAAACCCAAGGCTCGATTCTCTGCGACTCCTGTTCAACACAACAATTCAGAGCAGCAGAGTTCTGGTTGGAGTTCATGGCTGTTTGGTGGGCGGAGAGCTAAGGATACTCACGAGGAAACTCACAATTCTTCGCCTGCCCATAACACAGTGCAGGCTTCTGCTAATGCTGGAGAACGCCATGCAGCACATTCAGGTAAAGCTACTGAAGATGTTAAACCAGCGGCAGAGGACAAAGAGGCGAAGGATTTCATTGAAAGACAGAGAAAGAAATTGGAGATGGAGAGGTTGAAGTCCATGAAGAGGGTGGAGAGCATGCTGAACAGAGGCCTCTGACGAGACGCCATTAAAAACAGAAAGCCCACTACTATTAGTTTATGGTATTGTTATTTGCAAGAAGTAGTTAATTTCCTATATTGTTAACTTTGATTTGATATCGTAACTAAAATATTAGCGCTGTTGTAAAAGCTTAGTAATATTTGGTATGTTATTATAATATTAACTAAAATATTAGCGCTGTTATGCTTGTAAAAGCTTGGTAATATTTGGTATGTTATTATAATTTGTGCAAATGTTTTCCTTCATCTTTTTAAATTTTCAATACTATAAATCAGTGCTTTCGTTGGAAGGAATTGCCTTGCAAATTTACCCTTATGGGTGAAGAGTGATTTGCACTTATGGGATTCTCCTTATCCTAATGTTGTCACGTAGAGTTGGACACCGCAAGAGCACAACGATAACCATCTACCTTGTACACTTTCATTAGTTTAATTTTTTAATTGACTTTGACCTCATTTGTCATGTTACGTTATGTAATGATTTAAAAGGAATTTTTTTTGAAGTAAATATGGAAATATGGATTATTTTTTTAGTTATTTAATGATTTTGGTTTTTTAAAGAATCAAATTGGTTTTTAATAAATGAAACGAATTAACAGTATACTTTTTTTTTTTGGAGTGTTGGAATTGTATAAATTATACCATTAGAAATTGTAATTTATTATTTAACTATTTTTATTAAATTTCAAATAAAATTAATTAGAAAAATGTGATCCAAAAAAATTAAAGAGAAAATATTTCGAAATATTTAGATAAAAAATCTTAGCATAAATTTAGATATCTATTTTTTTATTTTAAAATTATAATTTCATTTTTTTTAAATTTAGAAGATGTTTTTTTGTTATTTAAGATGTGTTTTTATTATATAAATTGATTCTAATACTTCTTTTTTTTTTATTACCTGGGTTGTATAAATTATACAATTAAAAATTAGAATTTATGAGCACAAAATCATGTTCCAAAAAATACTGACATGAAAGAATAGAAATATCAATGATGGATAAAATGTTTACATTAAAATCTTAGCACACATTTACATATCTAATATGTAGTTTTAATTTTTTTTTTCATTTCTTATTGAGAGCTACACGCTGATGTTGCAACTATATTCACTTAAGATTTTACAAGGCTCAAAGCCAATACGATAACAATATATTGACAAGTTTACAAGGTCGAAAGCTAATACAATAAAAATATGATGCAGGTGCATAAGCTGAGCACAAAGCTTGATAAAGACTAGAAAAAACTTGTCAATGTGATGGTCACATGGTAATGTTGAGGGGAAAACCTTTGTTTAAAATTTAAAATTTAAAATTTAGGAGAAATTTTAGTTTTTTTAATAAGTGGAGTTATTTTCTGTTGTAAATATGATTTTTTAGTTTCCTTAGTCTTTCAGGGAAGATGAATTGATTCACCTCTTGTGAATTTCGGTTGTCACATGTTTGTTTTTCTTTTTAAAGAGAATGAGTGCCTTAAAGCTAAGAAGAACAGGAGAAGAGAGGACTCGTTGCTTTCTCAAATTACATTCATGTCAGTTGCAAATCATTGTAATTTCCTTCTGTGTGAATGTAATAATTGAATGGCCAAAGTGACTGTAAGTTGGTGTGGTTTTGAATTGAATCAAAGTCTAGTTTTTGAATCAAATTGATGTGTACTTATGAACTGTTGTTATTTGTAATTTTATTCATGTGCCTTTACCTTTAAAAGTATGTACTTGTTCAACCAAATATCATTAAGAATATGAACATTGAAGCCTTAGTCATTGTCAGTTTTTCATATATTTTGTGTATTCTTGTTGAAATGGTCTCATAACCCACAGAGGAATGTGCCACAATGTTTAGGAGTGAGAACGTGAGCTATTTGTAGTGAACTGAGCATTGAAATAGAGTACCCTATTATGAATGGTATCACATCCTTTAGATTGTATTTTTGACCATGAAATTTGACCTGGTGTGCTAACCTTAATGAAGAAGGGCGAGTGGGATCATCTATTGTATTGAGGAGCGAGTCGAGGGCATGGAATGTTGATTTTGCAGAGAGTTGATTCGTTTCACGTTCCCGAATCCATAATACAAAATTTTAAAGAACACTGTGAAATTATTTTGTAGTGAACCACGCTGTGAAATTATTTTCTAGCAACTGGACCAATGAACTAGAAATCGACACAATGAAATTATTTCGCAGCAACTGATAATTTTTTTTTTTTTGGATTGTGTTTTGGTATCTAAGTCTTCTTTTCGCTTGCTTGATATACCAAATTTTCGTATCAGAGAAAGAAGATGGCTATGTGAGTAATAATAGCATGCGGTTGAGGAGGCAAGTTGGTGGGTAATGTAGAACTCATAAAAGAGGTAAGGAGACTACAAGCTCCTTTATAGACCATGGAGGTAGGAAGACAATGAGATCCTGAGATAGGAGATGTTAGTGAACCTGAAGAAGTATTTGAGAAAGAAGGAGTGACATGTGCTGAGGAATATCCAGAAGTCAAGTTATTGAGATTATTGTTAGGCTCAAGTTCAAGACCAAAACCTGAATTATCTACCTATGATGGCATCATGGCATCTATAAATTTGTTTGATTGAATTAGTGAGTTAGAGCTAAACGATGACAAAAGGATGAAGTTTGCAGTAACAAGGTTGAAGGGTCACGCTCCACTACGGTGGGACAATGTGCAGACTAAAAGGAGGAAGAGGAATAAGCCATTGATCAAAATATGGGAAAGAATTGTGGAAAATATTAAGAATAAATTCCTAGCAGAATAATATTATTTAACTCTTTATAGGCACATGAAAAACCTCAAGAAAAGGTCGCTAATAGTAAAATAATATACCAACAAATTTTACTGGGTTAACTTGAGAGTTTTTTCTATGGAAGACACAAAAAAATGATAGAAAGGTATATTAATGTCTTAAAAATAGATATTGTAGATGAAATTGACATGCTTTATCCAAGGGCCATGGAAGAAGCATACAAATATGTCTTGAAAGAAGAAGAAAAGATAACAAGAAGCATAACTTAGGTAGAGGGAATGGTTTTCCTATAAGAAAAGGACAATCAACTGGAAGAGGAAAGATTCTAGCTCAAAAGAACGATAGAAGTAGCTCAAAATAACAAGGGAAACCAAATAAATAAGGTGGCACCAAAAGAGGGAGACCTTACCAAAGAGGTAGAGGAATAGGTAGATAGATTGTTAATTGGTGCTACATATGTCGAAAATTGGGTCAAAGATATTTTGAGTGTCTAGAGAATGAGAATGTGGGACAACATGATGGGCATATAGTTTAGCCAAAAATAGTGGAAGCATAAGAACTTGAGGCATAAAATATGTCGCAAACCAAAGAGGTGTTGATAATGAATAACGTCTTGTTGAAGCCATCCAAAGAAACTATTGAGCTAGCCGAAAGAAGATCATTATTTATGACTCTGTAAAGAAAAAGGGATGTGTTGCAATGTAGTCATTGAAAATGGAAGAAATAATAATATTGTTTCATTAGAAATGGTGGAAAAAATGGGATTGGAGAGAATTAAACGTCCAACACCATATAAAGTATCATGGTTGAAAAAGGGACACCAACTGTTACTGAATGAACAGAGTGAAGTTGAGTTCTAGATATGAAGATATAAGGATAAGGTAATTTGTGATATATTCCCAATGAATTTCTACCGCATCCTTTTGGGTCGTCCATGGAAGTTTGACAGGAAAGTGACATATGATGGAGAGAGTAACTGCTACAATTTTGAAAAAAATGGCATCAAAAATACTCTTGTACCTTTGAAGGAAGGAAATAGAGTTGAGACAAGAATCCCTAAGGCGCCATTGTTAAGTGGTAAATAATTTTTGAAACAAATGGAGAAAGAGGAGGTCATATATGCGATAATATGTGGTGAGCCCTGGTATTGCACCAAGAATGCTGCAACTCCCATAGGCTTCCCTTCTTTACTTTATCAACCCAAGGTTCATACAAACTTGGAGGTGACAGTGTTATATACACAGCAGATGGATTCTACTCATGTCATCCTCTTTTGAGCTTTACGAAAGGGTGTTACTTATAGGTCTACTGGATGAATTTTGTCACACTTCTGAAATTAGTCCTAGGGCTACAGATGATTCAAATCCATAATGCTATTAGCAAGTACAGAATTGCACTACAACAAGCATGTACATCTAACTATTTTGCAATGAAATAAATATATTCATTAAACTATGATAAGAACTAAAGAAACCGAAGCATCTTGCATGAAGTAAATTGCCGAATTGAAATGGAATAAAGGAAACTAATCTAATCACACTTTGTTGGGACAAATGGCTAAACACACTCCACTTACTCTATTCTCTATCTATCATTATTTTAATCATGCAACTACTCATGACCTAACTATTCTTGTAATTGTGTTGTTTGGCAGCTAGGAGAAGAAAGTGGTAAGGTGGCTTATGGAAGGCTTGAACACATGGGTGCAAGTCTAAAGGTGTATGAGTGGTTTTAGTAGGTCTAGAGGATATGAATGGTGGTTTTTGGGCTTAAGGAGGGGCCCACTGGTGCTATTTCAAGTGTTGCTACAAGTTTCCTGTAGTGCTAGAGAAAAGTCCTGAATTGCTAAAGGAAATAGTCCGAGGGCAATCCGGGGCCAAAAATAGGTGGAAAAAAGGTAGGGAAGGTGGAGTGAAGGTGGAATCATTAGGATGAGTGGAAGGTGGCCTACCCCTTGGCCAACCTCAGAACCTCTTTGGAGGCACTTCTTGCATCCCTAGGTTTTTCTCATGGTATAGGGATGAAAAATCGGAAAATAGGGATGATGGTGGTTTTGATGAATAAAGGGTTGTTGAAGGGTGAGAGATGAAGCTGAAGGTTTTGGTGAAGTTATCCTTCGCTATGCTACCTATACCTGTAAGAAAACTACCTATTCATGCAATACAGATAGAAAAATTCATGATAAAGATAATGGAAAATATGACATGAATTTGTAAAGAAAATCTACTCTAATATACAAACAAGGATATAATCACAACATTCTAAGCATCTCCATGGAATCACATCAACTAATCTTATATGTTCCAAGAAATCATAAACTAAAACGCACTTTTGGTCTATGGGGAAGGTCTACCCTCCTTAAGCTCCAATTAAAAAGATGATAGGGGGAGCGTTGACTCACATATTTCTGAAGTTATAACCTATTCTACCAAAATGTAAGCAAGCTAAATCTACAACAATAGGAAAATGGAAGCAAACTAAAAATAGTAAATGAAAATACAAGAAAACTAGCTAAATAATCATAAGAAAAACTAGCTAAAGGACATGAAAGTCAAGAATGATTACACAAGAGAGGCTAAGGCACATGGATTGAGCCCTAACCCACAGGAATAACTCTCTGAAACTAGATCAATAAAGCAAAACCTGAATACTCATTTCATTTCAAAATATAGTCTCATTGCATTAATATAAAAGCCTTGAAAACTGATTACAAGAGAAAAGAGCCTAATGGCTTTCTCCAAAGTTTGAATCCTAATGAGCTCTTGCTCATCCCTATTTAACCTGGAGGATAGATACACATAGCTCCCTAAAAATTAGGTGATGATTCCACTCGACTACAAGTTAAATATGGCTTTACTGCACTTGATCTTTAGTTTGCTTGGTTTCCTTTGATTTCGAACTATTGGAGGGAATCTCGAGGATACCTTGGTTGCCTTTAAGAGTTAAGGAGGGTGGAAAACCCCCTAGAGTATGTCCTTGTTGTATACTTCGAGTCTTGATGACAAAAGCTTCACAAAAATGCAATATCTTCATGATTTTCCTACATTTAACTCATGTTAGGTATTCAAACTATGATAAACCTCAACCACCATCTACACTAGCATCATAAGACCATTATATAATTAAAATGAAAGAAAACGATACTTAATAAAGAAAAAAGGTTACCATTAACCCATCCAAATGTACCTAATAATGGAGCTTATCATCACCCCCCTACTAAATGGTTTCTCATACTCTGAGTAACTAGTCCTCCTTCTGCTTTTCTTTTAAGGCTTTGATGGACCCTCTGACTTCCCAAGGAAGAAGTGTGGGAGTCCCTTCAAGAGGGTTAAAACCATCATTCTTTTCTGCTTCCTCCCATTCTTTGTTCTGTTCATCCCGGTCCTTTCCATCACTCATCCCCAATAACAAGGGTGGACTAAGCTTCAAGCCAAGGCACTAAATATTTTTGGCCTGCATGGCCCTCTTGTACAATGGTGCTCTCTCCAAGGCACCCCTCAATCTTTTCATTGTGTGGTACTCCATGTTTCTAAGGCTATGAGGGAGGTTCTTCCATCTTATTTGGCTAGCCATTATGCACTAATATCCCAACAACCTAGAAACATCATCAAAGTGATCCATTGCTTGAGCTTATGTATGGAGGTATCTTTCAGCAAGTTCAAGGTCCTTTTCAATCTTTAGATGGTTATTGATGACTCCTCTAGGGCTGCAAATTTTTTCCCTAATATGTATGAGGGGGTGGGGGGGGAGGGGGTGGGGGTGAATTAGTATCTACAATAATCACAATATTTTACTTTTCTTTTACTCATTTCTATGCATGACTCTGATTAGTCCAACTAGCGTATGTACGCGGCTATCTTAAATGAAACTTGTGTATACCCAAATAACTTAATGTTCAGAAAAATATTCCGAAACATTGCTGAGCCCATTTCATCAGTTATGCATCAGAAATTTAAGCAGTAAACATGTGCAGTAATAACAAAATAAATCATCCCATAAGGGCATCACACATGAACACCAATATTTAAGGTGGAAACCCAAATCAGGAGAAAACCACCATTGTTTTCGTCTTTGTCTTCAATATTTATTATATATAAAACTGCTTACAATGTTTTACTAATGAAGAATCATATCAGTACATAAGCACCCACCTACAAAAGGCTGCAACCTTCTCTCATTCTCCAGCTAATATTGGAAGGGAGCTCCAACCCCCTAATCTCATTTACCAACCACTACAGGAATGGAGCTACAACCCCCTGAACTGATCACCAGCTTCTACTTGCAGGAAGTTTCGACTCCAAACTAAAGGCTTCAACCCTCAGAACCACTATAGACCACGTTTTAAATTTTCACATTGGATCCAACAGCTTCAACATAACACAATTTGTATATCAACACCAATAGCCATAAACCAATCTATAAACAGAACAGTGAGATCACTGTAACCATATCACAACAATAAACCCAGACTTTTGAATTAACATGCAGAATTAACTTCAATCCTGACCATTGAGGGGAAAACCTTTGTTTAGAATTTTTTTTATTGTTTTTTAGGGGAACTTTTGATTTTATTTAATAAGTGGAGTTATTTTCTATTGTAAATATGAATTTTTAGTTTCCTTTCTTTTTTAGGGAAGATGAAAGGATTCACTTCTTGTGACTTTTGGTTGTCACATGTTAATTTTTCTTTTTAAATAAAACAAGTGCCTCAAACCTAAGAAGAAGAGGAGAAGAGAGGACTAGTTGCTTTCTCAATGAAATTAGAGTCATGTAGGTTTCAAATCATTGTAATTTCCTTCTGTTTGAACATGGAAGTGTTTTCTGTGTGAATGACTTAATTCAATGACCAATGGGACTATAATTTGGGGAGGTTTTGAATTGAATTGAAGTCCAGTGTTTGAAAAAAATCGATGTCTGCTTATGAACTATTGTTAATTGTAATTTTATTCATGTTCGTTGTTTATCATTAAAAGTATGTACTTTTTCAATCGAATTACATTAAGAAGTTGAGAATTCAACCCTTAGTCATTGTGGTTTGTTCATATATTTTATTTATTCTTATTGAAATGGTCTGATAACACGCACATGAATGTGCAACGGTGTTCAGGAGTGGGAACGTGAGATATTTGTAGTGAATTGAGCATTGAAACAGAGCACCCTATTATGAATGGTGTCACGTCCTTCAGATTGGATTTATGACCGTGAAATTTGAGTTAGCATGCTAACCTTAACAAAGAAAAGTGAGTGGGATCATTCATTGTATCGAGGAGTGCATCGAGGTCATGGAAAGTGGATTTTGTATATATTTGATTCATTTCACCTTCCTAAATCCACAATATAGAATTTTAAAGAGCATTCCGAAATTATTTCATAGTGAATGACACTACAAAATTATTTTGTAGCGACTGGACCAGTGAACTAGAAATCAACACAATGAAATCATTTCGTAGCAACTCTTTTTTTTTCTTTTGGATTGGGTCTTAGTAACTAAGTCTCCTTTTGGCCTCCCTGTTATACCATTTTTTGGTACCATAGAATGAAGATGTTTGTGCGAGAAAGAAGAGCACATGGTCAAGGAGGAAGACCCGTGGGTTATGTAGAACTCAGACAAGAGGTAAGGAGACTGCAAGCTCCTTTAGAGGCCCTAGAGGTAGGAAGACAACGAGATCCTAAGATTGGAGATATTAGTGAACATGAAGAATTAGTTGAGGAAGAAGTAGCATCACATGTTGAGGAATCTCCAGAAGTTAAGTTATTGATCTCATTGTTAGGCTTAAGTTCAAAACCAAAACCTGAATTATCTACCTATCATGGCATCCTAGCAGTTGAAAATTTGTTTGATTGGATCATTTTGTTAGAAAATTATTTTGAATATGAAGAGGTAGATGATGACAAAAGGGTGAAGCTTTCAGTAACATCGTTGAAGGTTCACACTGCACTATGGTCGGACAATGTGCATGTTAGGGTCCCGTGATTTAGCTGATTGGCAAGCCAAATGACAGTGTAACATCAAACCAAGCTTTGGAGCCCATGGACCTAGCCTTCCTGGACTCAGAGAGGGCTCTCTCTATATGTGTAAGGGATATCTATGTGTTTTCTTATCGTGTTTCTAATTTTAGGCTAGTTATGGAGTATGTTTTTTGGTTTTGGTTTTTTTAAGTTGTGAGGGATGAAACTGATCAAAGATATAAAATAGATAACAATATGTTAGATTAACTGGGCTATGGGGTCAAAAGGTCAAGAAAGCTATTAGATGACGATACAAGGCTGTTGAAGGGCCGATTTGATTCAAGGTAGAAAGGATCTTAGGGCAAAATAGAGTAAATGGACATCAAGTTTGTAAACAACAAAGAGTTTCAAGCATCACTGGTTCAATATATAACATAAACATGGTAGGGCAAACCATTAATCATGCAAAATGTAACTATAAACTAATCAATACATAGAAACAAACATTCAAGCCATGCATAGAAGTATAAGACCCTCTAACTTTGGGAAATGGCTATCAGACTTTGGGGAAAACACATAAGACGGACTAACAACTCAAAACACTATGCTAGAATGCCTAAACACAGTATTTCAAGTTATTGGGCACTTTGAATAACAAGATGCGCATAGTTTTAGGCAAAGGGCTAGATCGGAACTAGGCCTCCTTGGTTCAACAAGATGATAATCTAATCAGTCAAAGAGATAGTTTCATGGATGGGACTATGGACAGTCATAGGTAAGCAGGGCACACCATACATCCTACTTAACATGCATAGAACTATGAATGAAACTAGAAACAATATCCTCAAGTTGTTAAAGAGCAGTTAAGAATTCTTTAATGCAACTAAGGAAGAAGAAAACATAAAAGCTATGAAGATTCAGGAAATTTGAGGTGCCTCCATGGGCATATCTCAAATTTGTTCTCTACTGATCTATAGCAAGCAAGAAACATGTATCATGAATGAAAACTAGAAGAAAACAACAAAGCAAGAGACACTATACCATTCTACCATGTCATGGAATCCATCAACAATCCTTCATCATTCATCCAAGAACATCCAAGAGGCAATCCAAAACATAACACAAGTATTTTCTTCCAAAGCTCATATGACCATATATTGCTTCTCTTCTCAAGTTCATCCTTGTTTACAAATGAGAGCTTGTGGAATAAATAGGCTCAAGTGAGGTGAACCTCATATTTCAACCTCCTCTCCTATTGGCCTACTCAAAATATCTAAACTTGTCCTTGAGGCTTTGCAAAGCCCAAGGCACAAAAATATCTCATAAAATATCTAAAAAGTGCTAAAAAAGGAAAAATAATTGACTTTGCATCATTTTCCATGTGCAAAAATAGCTAAACGCACATTTGGAAAAAGCAGATTTTAGAGGTTCAAAAATTACAAAAATATTTCAAATTTACATCGGAAAAAGGTCCCCTGAATTGCCGGAAACATTTGGCAGCCTTCCTGATGTTGGAACGAGGCTCATGATAGCTCGTTGGAAAGCTCTGAGTGTCTTCTTTCTGGTGCAACTAAAATTTCCCCAATCTGATGCGTGGAAGTCCTCCAAATCTGCACCTGTGTGTAAAAAACCAGAAAATTACAGTCTGCTGATAGACCGGGCAGAGTGTGAAAAAAGAGAGCCTTTTTCGTCGTTTTGAGGGGGAAAATGATCTCCAAATGTTCTGAAAATCACTGAGGGTGTGCTCATAAAAATATGGCATCCAATGATACTATTCTCCTCCCTTGACAAATCCTCAAAATGAAATGGCGAATTTATGAGTTTTTTACCAAAAACTCAAAAATGCCAAAAAACCAAATTTGTCAAAATGGGCCCAAAAGTGGTGTGCACGACCCTCAAGGGTCCTTGGCAGCATGTTTTGAAGCTTGGGCCAAAAATCCAATCTTAAAGGTGTCTTTCTTCCTTTTCTTCTTGAAACTGCTATCCTTGATCATCATCCTTATGCTGCTGCTCAAACTGTTGAGTTGCTGCTGTTCAGCACTCTCATCCTCTGGTTCCTGCGGCTTCTCATCTTCTCCACTGTCATGTTGCTGCCCCTCATCTTCATTTTGCTGCTCTTGAAACATTGCCTTTTTCTTTTGTATGCAACTTAACCAATCAATTCAACACCATAACACAGTCAAACAAAGGTATTTATATAGTCAAAGGTTACTGTGTTTATAGAAATGGTGACAGAGCTTGAAATGTTTTTGATGTGGTGACAAAGGTCTTGTAGCAGTCAAACACCAACAAACTCCTTTTCAAACAAAATATTGCCCTCCTTTGATATAAGACCCCTATTCCTTTAGAATGCTGCTTTTCCAACCTTTGCGTGTAAATCAGCCAATATTTATAATGAATACACAATCCACAAAGAGAAATATAGTCAAAGTGACTTTTCTGTGTAATGGCATCCAGCTTTGGTGTTTCGAGGCAATAGGACACCTTTGTCTTTTTGGAAGAAGGCGAAACAACAATCCTCTCAATTTAAAAATCACTGCTCTCTTTTTGTGGGTCACTCAACCAACAGTTTTAGTGATAAGCATACATGCAATCTAAATGTAATACACAGCTGAATGTTTTTCTGAGTTTGGATAAGGTCATCCAGTTCCTTGTGTTTTGGTATGATTACAAACGATCCTCTAGGAGTTAAACAACAAAAATTCCTCTTAACCCAAAAACACTGCCTTTGTATCCACTATTCCTTACACCCAATTTTGAAAAAACATCTTTGAATTGCAATGGCAGTTCCACTCACTGAAGTCTTTTAAATACTGTGTTTCTCCCTTCAAACATTGCTTCCTCCTAACAATGTTTCTGCCATACACCCAGCTGACCAAGGTTTACTTTGCTCTATCATAGTTAGGGTATTTTCAATAATTTTCCAAACCTCTACTGTAGTGTATATCTTGGCCAACTGGTTTGTGCCTTTAGTATTGTGTTGAGGGCAGCTTCAAGGCCTTTTGACATCAATAAAACCATGATAACCTTTCAAAACCTCTATTCAAATTTCCTTGATTTTCCCTATGATTTTGACTGTCTCAAACACCTTTTAGCAATTTGAAAATTGTAAGGGAAGAAAAAAAAGTACCTCAACAAACGGTGGTAGACTTTGTTTGAAGGCTGGAGCAGCTTTGAGAAGTTATTGGAGGTGTTTTGGACGTTGCAAACATGCGCGGCATGTTTTTTAATGAAAGCACCGCGCAGTCGGGTCACTGTCGGGCCGACAGGACCGACGCGCACAAGCGCGCCGCGCGCACGTTATGACCCTTTGCAAATTATGTTCCAGGCGCGCCACGCGCTTTTCCAGGCGTGCCGCGCAGGTTAAAAGCTTCTAAAACTCTATCATTTCGTTCAAAATTCTTTCCTCCGGTCTTTGAGGTTAGCAAAAGGGTTCTTTGTTCACATTTTGAGTTTGCAAAAACGTGTGGGAAGCAGTCTTTACCTCTCACCTTTGAAAAAAGGGAAAACCCTTTGATATACTTATTGAGGTTTTATGAAAACATTTAAAAGCTTTTGTCATTTAAAACACGAAATTCTTACCCTTTGCGAGATAATAGCTAAGACTCCCTTGCTTTTTCTCATGATAAGAAACTTTGCAAATGCTAACTTTGTTCATTGTGCTCATATATTTGAAAAAATGACCTTTGCCGCTGTTGACCCCTTTGGAGACATTTTAACACAGAAGCTCCAACTTTGAAAAATACCTAGTGAACTGTAGACCATTCTCTGCCATTTGTTAACACTGATGGTGATATTCATTATGTAAAACCCACTCTAAAACTATTAAAAAAATACTGAAAAATGCTTTGTTATTTGAAAGGAGAGGGCTTGTCTTCTTAACTTGTTTTGACAGTTTCTGTTTCCAGGTGTCTCTTCAAACTTTTTCCCAAACTGTAGGTGTCAAAAACTTGCTGCATTTTTTCAGAGTTTGCCATGGTCTTTTGATTAAGAAGGGCGCCTTTTTCCAATACACTTCTCTACTCAAAACATATCATTATGATGTCTCTGTCCATTGAATAATGAAAACCTATGTTTGTTTCAAGCTTTCTAAGAAAAACTGACAGTATGTCAAAGCACCTCTTTTGCCTATTATGAACAATAGTTTCAATGGTGATGTCTCTTGATGACATAAACCTAGATTGTCTGTGTCAGCTGTTATAGCATATTTGAAAAGGCACCTGTCTATAAATAGAGTTGCTTTCAATAATGACATGCCTCCCCAGGGTTTTAAAACTCAGATTATAACCTTTTTATACCTTTGTGTTGAGAAGATAAGTATGGGAGATGTGAAAACGAAGCTATAATTACTCACAGACACCAAGGCTCTTTTTGGCCACTTTCTTCTATTGGAGCTCTGAAATCACCAAACCTGCTGCATCTGAAGGATACATTTGTCTTTGTGGTGGTGTGTAGCTTGCAACACCTGGACTTGCACTAGCGCTTTGAATGATATCAAGATGTATTATGTCTGGGGCTTGTGTACTACTTGCCTGCCTTTTCTCTATGTTTATCTGGAAACCATAGACCTTATCCCACAGCCCAACAGAAACATAAGAGCACACAGAGGTCCTTTTTACTGAAGTGTCTTCTTGCTCAACACTGATTTGAGCCATTCAGATTAACACCCCTGCAGAGATATTTTGTTATGATAGCTTTGATCAATGGAGTCTCTTTTTGTTGCGCCATGATGATGATGCTGGCAATTTCAATTTATCTTCTTTCTTAGGGCACAGAACCAAAAACTCTGCTTTCTCTGGATTTGAACATTTCTTATCTTAGCCCTATTTTTTATCATCACTTTCCCTCAGAAACCTTGAGTCACTGTTTCACTGTTTAGTAAAAAAAAAACCTGTGTTTACAGTCAGTTTTGCAATTCTTCAAGTCAACATTGGCCATCGCCCTCTGCTTGTAGATGAAGGAGGCGCCCTAACCCTCTGCTTATAGATGAAGGAGGTTTTTGGCCATGACAAATAACAAGTTTGTTTGACAGTGTTGTCTTTCTTCTACTGTGTTTTCATGCTGAATGAAACTGCAAGGTCTTGATGAGAAACTCTTTGTCCTGCAGATATATCTCAGGCTTATGCTCACATTGAGAAGCAGCTGTTCTTCTAATGTGGAGTCAAGAATTTTATTCTGAGATGATGACATGTTTCCTGCACTTGTAAAACCCATGAACAGTGTAAAACACCTAATAATCAGCTTGAGACTGTGGTCCATGCAGTGCTGAGACTTAGGGGTGTGTAAGTGGCGCGACTTAGAGGTGCGACAACTTCATTAGCAGAGTGGGAGGTCTGTCATGATTGGTCTGTAGCAGATGGAGGTTTTTTGGCCTTTTGATGGTTGCCAAGGGTAAAATGCCTTAAAGTGCCACTTCCTAACTTAGGGGAGGTTTTTGAAGCAGACTTGGATTGTCCTTTTAGAGCTGACAGGCAGACTTTGTATGGCTGGGGGTTAGGTAGGATTGGAAAATGGGGTTTCAACTTGTCATGGACGAACTGAAAAGTAAGGAAAGAAAAAAGTTTTATGGGTGTTTTCCCGGCTGGCAAATTTGACAAATTTTTAAGATCAGCTGCTAGAAAACTAGGCTGTTGAACTAGTCATCACTAACAGGTAAAAAATACTAATGACTAACAGTGCAAACTAAAAGGAGGGATAGAAATAGCCATTGATCAAAATATGGGACAGAATTGTGGAAAATATGAAGAGTAATTTCTTACCGAAATATTACCAGTTAACTCTTTACAGGCACATGAAAAACCTCAATCAAAGGTCATTGAAAATAAAATAATATACCGATGCATTTGACAGAGTTAACTTGAGAGTTGGATATGTGGAAGAAAAAAAAATATAGGAAGGTATATTAATACCTTAAGAATAGATATCTTGGATGAAATCAACATGCTTTCTTCAAGAAAAATGGAAGAAACATACCAGTATGTTTTGAATGAATAAGAAAGTATAGAAAGAAAGCATAACTTAGGTAAAGGACATGGTTTTTCTAGAGGAAAAGGAAAATCAAATGGAATAGGAAAGCTTCCAGATCAAAATAATGTTGCAAGTACGTAAAAATGGCAAGGGGATCCATAGAAAGAAGGTGGCACCAAAGGAGGGAGACCTTACCAAAGAGGTAGAGGAAGAGGTAGAGATATTTTTCATCGGTGCTATAGATGTCGAAAAATGGGTTAGATATCTTTTTAGTGCTAAGAGAATGAGAATGCGGGACAATATGGTGGACATTTAGTTCATCCAAAAACAACATAAGTGCAAGCACTTGAGGTAGAAAATATGTCACAAACTGGAGAGGCATTGATGATGAATAAATTCTTTTTGAATCCATCCAAAGAAACTGTTGAACTAGCCCAAAGAAGATCCTTATTTATGACTATGTAGTGATTGACAACGAAAGAACTGATAATATTGTTTCCTTAGAAATGGGGGAAAAATGGGATTTGGGAGGATTAAACATCCAACACCATACAAAGTATCATGGTTGCAAAAGAGACACCAATTGTTAGTTAATGAACATAGCGAAGTTGACTTGTAGATATGAAAATATAAGGACAAGGTAATATGTGATATAATGCAAATGGATGTCTGCCACATCCTTTTGGATTGGCCATGACAATTCGACAGGAAAGTGATACATGATGGAGAGATTAATTGTTACAAGTTTGAGAAAGATGTAACAAACATACTCTTCTACCTTTGAAGGAAGGAAGCACAACTAACACAATTAGACCTAAGGCACCATTGTTAAGTGGTAAATAATTTCTGAAACAAATGGCGAAAGAGGAGGTCATCTATGCGGTAATATGAAAATAAAAGGAAATACTTTTGCGTAATGAAATTGTAGATTTTCCTATTGAGATTCGAAAAATGTTGCATGAATTTAATGATATCGTAGTAGAATATTTTCCAAGCGAGTTTCCACCCAAAAGATGCATCAACCACCATATAGATTTGATACTAGGAGTAAGCCTTCCAACTAAGGCTACATACTAAATGACACCTAAGGAAAATAAATAAATAAGAAAATAGGTTCAAGAGTTGGTGGACAAAGGGTTGATAATATGGATCACGATTCCATGTGTTATGCCTACTGTACTAAGTCCAAACAAGGGTGGAGAGTGGAGGATGTGTATGGATTCCAGATTAACCAACAATATCATGATTATATATGTGTGTGTGTGTGTGTGTGTGTGTTATGATGGACTGCTTGAGTGGAGAAACTTACTTCTCAAAGATTGATTTGAAAAATTGTTACCATGAAATGTGGACCACAAAAGGGGACGAGTGGAGGACAACTTTTAAGACCAAGGACAAGTTTTATGAGTGGTTTGTCATGACCTTTGGACTAAAAATGGTACCTAGTACATTCATGTGATTTATGAATAATGTCTTGAAGGAGTTCATTGGTAAGTTTGTCATTTTATACTTAGATGATAATTTACTTTTAAATCAAACTAAAGAAGAGCACCTCAGAAATGTCAGATATGTTCTGGAAAAATTTCAGCAAGAAAAGTTGTTAATTAACCTAAAAGGTATACTTTTATGAAACCTAAGTTAGTATACTTATGTTTTGTTATTTCCAAAGATAGAATGAAAATGGATCTAGAGAAAATAAAGGAAATTGTGAATTGGCCTTCGCCCAAGAGCGTTTTCAAAGTTATAATATTTAATGGCTTCATGAGATTATATCAAAAGTTTATCAAGAAATTCAGTGGTATTTATGCTCCTATCATAGATAAAATCAAGAAGGACAAACAACCATTTTTTTTAATAAGAATAACACAGAAACGTTTCCATATATTGTAGAAGAAGATCCCCAAGAAACTAGTGTTGAAGTTGCCTAACTTCAACAACTTTTTCAAGTAAGATGTGATTCCCATGGAATAGCTATTCGATTTGTATAGAGAAAAAAAGATAAACCTATTTCATATTCTAACGAGATGTTAAGTGACTCAAACGGAATTACTCCTCTTATGACAAAGAGTTTTATGTTTTGATTCAAGCTTTGAAGCATTGGACACACTATTTAATGTCCAAAGAGTTTGTTTTGTTCTTGGATAATTTTGTGTTACAGTATATAATGCACAAGCAAAATTTGAAAAATAAGCATGCCAAGTGGATTTAATTTCTGTAGAATTTCACCTTTGTTATGAAGCATATAAGTGGACAAGAAAACAAGGTAGTTGATGCTTTACGCAGGAGAATTTTGATCATGCAAGGGAGTGAAGTACAGGTTTTAGGCTTTGACCATTTGAAGGATTTGTATGAAATGGGTGTTGATTTTGAAGAATATTTTGATGCATGTAGGAAACCTGTGAACATAGATAACAACCCATGGAAATATTTCATGTTGTAGGATATTTTGTTATGAAAGAACAATTGGCTATGTATTCCCTAACTATTCTATGAGAGAGAATTTGATACAAGTGAAACACAATGGAGGGTTCAAAGGACGTTTTGTGTTGGGAAAAATAATGAGACGAGGGGTGGGGGGTGATTCGATGTTTTAAAATCACAATAAAATTTTCTTTATTCTTAAATATGTATGCTACATTACTAAAGTAAACCTACGTATGCACACGAATTTTATGTGGACAACTAGCGTATATTAGTAAAATTATTTTTCCAGTTAATTCTTAATTTTTTTTTATCTCAGTATATTAGTGTTTCATCATTTAATAATAAGAAAAAATGTGAAGTAGGAACAAAATAAAGCATCACACAATCAACACACATGGGCACCAGGATTTTTAGGTTGAAACCCAATGTGGGAGAAACCACCATTGATGTCGTTTATGTCTTGTTCTTTAATTAAAGAAATATATTCTTTACAATATTGTGTTAGAGAAGGCTCATACCAGCATGTAGGCACCCACTTGTAGAAGGGTGCAACCATCTCTAGTTATTCAACACCCACTGAAAGGGAGCTCCAATCTCATCATCTTGTTTATCGACACCTACCGAAAGGGATATCATACCCCCTAATATGTTTACCAACTACTATTGGTAGGAATCTTCGACTTCCTCACTGAGGGATCCAACCCTAAACACTTATGTGGACCACGTTTCATAAATTTTCACACTGCATTAGGGGAATTTTGAGGTCTAAAATGGGCCTCCTAAGAAAAATGTACAACAAAAATAAACTTTATAACAACCAATAGAATTCAATATGATGATGTCAACCATGGGGGATGATTTACCATTTTTTAAATAAAAGGGTAAAAATATTAAAAAATAATAAAATAATAAAACTACTTTTTCAACTTGTATTTTTCAACTTATCTCCCAAAATTTTTACTCAAATTTCGAGTGGGAGTACTCGTTGGATGGATGCAAAATTTAATTCCTCATCCAAGGAGTACCCATGTTGCATACTTTCAATGAACCTTGCTACATGAAAAATGGGAAATACATAAAAAAACGTGATTACAATCACGCTTTTTATGTATTTCTCATTTTTCGTGTAGTAGGACCCATCGAAAGTATGCAACATGGGTACTCCTTGGATGAGGAATTAAATTTCGCATCCAACAAGTACTCCCACTTGAAATTTGAGTAAAAAATTTGGGAGATAAGTTGAAAATATGAGTTGAAAAAGTAGTTTTTTCATTTTTCCCTCTAAAATTTGATGATGTCATCAAATCTTATATGATTTTTTCCACTATTATTTTATAATTTCCTTAGGAGGCCCATTTTAGACCTCAAAATTCCCCTAATGGATCCACCCGATACAAATAAACACAACTTGTAGACCACTTTTCATCAAATTTTCATACTAGACCCACTATCATCATTAAAGCCTAATATCAAATATCAAAGCTAAAAACTGATAACTGTAACAAATCACTCAATCACTTAATCAACCAATCCCTGAATCACTTGAGAGACCCAAATCAATCAACTTCTTCTTAAACAATCAAAACAGTCAGATCATTGTAACCATAATACCAATACTGCAACCAAAACACTACATCAACTCACTCAATCAACTGCATACCCTGATCAATAATATGATATAATATATATGTTACTCTGATTAAGCATATCCACGTGTATACATGCTTTCCATGAGGTAAACCCGCATATAGATCTCAAAATACCAAAACCTGAGACTGATCCATTGTCATTCTGAAGTAAACATTGAATTTCCAACATACATACTGAATCATTCTCATAGAAACATCACAGATCGTTGAAATAGACACAACTAGTATCATGACTTTCCATCATATCATATCCACAATCAATTTGGCTTCAATCATTACTATTAAATCGAGATCAACATTAATAATTCATTGATAGAAAGCTAAAACTTAAACAAAACATATTATACGATCAGAAATCATATTTTAGGAAAACCATATAATATATATGCATTTCCTGTAAATCATATCCGCTTGTATATGCTCTTTTCAGGCATTAAACTCACGTATAGATTTAACCATAGTGAATAATTGATACACCATTATTCAGAGGATTATCTGCGTGTATATGCACCTTACCTGAGACAAACCCATGTATAGATCAGCAAATTATTAACTCACACCTTTGTTGCACATCAAGGCTTCAAACATGCCCATACCATGACATATACAGTCAAACATACGTCAAAACATTATCAAAGGCCAAAACTAACTCATAAGAAATACTTAGTCATTTCAGATCTATTGGATCTGATCTATCATCATATTCTCAGGTGCATACTTATTTCAGACCAATAACCAAACACATACTTCAGAGTGAAGTATTGGTCAATTACATACTACTTTCACACATTAATCATTTTTGTCTTCATCACCCTATATAGCTTAGGCCTTAGCCAATACCAGAGGTCAAAACCACACTAATTCCGCTGGTATTCCTTGATGGGATCAAATAATCGTTACTCTTCTCAATATTGTGGGCTAATACCATGGTAAAGGCCCTTGGTATTTGGGAAACCATAATGCGAAAAATTTATGCAGTTATTCTTCTTCATACCCACATGTATACACAGATTTTCTTCACATAGCATGCGTATATTTATTCAATTTTTTACTTCCATCATTCTTCTGTATCTAAATTGCATGCCTTTTACCAAACTCTTTGTCACATGTAGACACATCTCATTGAAAGCTTTATTAAATAGGTTAACATCAAGGAACATACATCTGTCATAATGCCAACAATGTCCCCCTTTGGACTTGATGGAAATCAATTTGGTGTTTGGTTACCAACCAATCTTGTACATATACCAAGAATTAATCATGCTCAAAACACCAAGCTACTCCCCCCTTTGACATCAAGGGAAAAGGGCTAACCAATGTTGAATGAGGAAACTCTTTTGTAGATATGATCTACACTAACAATGCCCCCCTGAGCACATGCTAAATTCTGAAAGATGTTCAATGAAATACAAGAATCTATGACTCAACTGAATATATCCTTTCCTATCACCAAGAACAAAAACTTACAATAGTCACCCAATGCAGAGGGGTTACATATTTGACTCATCATTCATATATCAAGTAACAAAAATAAGATTACATCCATAATTTATTTGAACCCAATAGTCCATACATGACTGAATATAAATATTATTACATCATAGGTCTTTACATGACCATCACATCAAATGACATAGATAAAACCAATATCAAGTATCACAATAGGGAGGTGACAAGACCATCAACTGTATCATAAGCATATGACTGCAGCACCATGAACATCATAATATAGTCAACCTATGGCCAAGTACGTATCCTTAACAACATAACATTCAAAATACTACATAATAATATTCAACATCATCACTAATGATAAACATCTATATGTATTAAGGAGTTCTCAAACAAAATTCCAATAATGCATTAGTAGGGGCATAGTTAATGGTCCCCCTAAACCTGTGCCAATTGTTCACTTGTAAAATCTGATCATATCAAATCATACATCAGAAGAACATTAAGGTAACTCCATCAATCAATTATCCATCAAAGAATCAACAACTCATACAAGCCAAAACACTTCTTAAATATCATCAATAAATTATAGCCATCATCATTAGAATAATAAATGTAAGTAATCATTGTCTGAAACATATCAGATTCTTTTTCTTGATATCGTCCCATAGTTTCTTCATCATAGAAAAATATACATGATTTTTCAGATAAGAGCTCGTGTATATATGTGAATTCCCTTCATAGGATCCATGTACAAAAAGTGAGATGTTGAATTTCCATAATCACAACTCCCCCTAAACTTAAAGAACATGTCATATTAATCAATAGGGTGATGAATCATAGAACACTCCTAATTTCTATCTAATATATTCAAATGCATCACATGAAAGAGGCTTTGTAAAATTATGAGCTACTTATTGTTTTGAAGGAACATACTCCAGTTTGACCTTTTGTTCAAGCACATGTTCTCTTAGAAAATCATACTTAATTGGAATGTGCTTGGTTTTAGAGTGCATAACAAGATTTTTTTAAATACTAATGGCACTTGTATTGTTACATAGAATGGGAATGGGTGGAGAACACTTTATTTGAATATCCTGCAATGTTTTCATCATCCATAGAAGTTGTGTGCAACAAGAAGCAAAAACACCATATTTTTCTTCTATAGTAGATAAGGCAATGGAGCTTTGTTTCTTTTTGAACCATGATACCATGCAAGGGCCCATGTAGAATGCTCCTCCACTAGAGTTTTTCCTTTCATCAGAATTTTCTTCCAAATATGCATTTGTGTAAGCATGAAGAGTAATATCTACCATGTTTGGATACCATAAACCAAAGTCTTTCATGCCTTGTAGATATTTGAATATTCTTTTGACTCCCTAAAGATGAGTTTCTTTTGTATTGGCTTGGAATCGTCCAACAACCCCAACTTCATGCATGATATATAGTCTTGTGACACTTAGATAAAGTAGGATTCTGTGCATAGATATGTATTATGCTTGATTGACTGCAGGAGAATCATCATGCGAATGATATTACATCATGTCATCATTGGTGATACTGGTTTGCAATCTTCCATCCCATATTTCTTCAGAATCTGCTTGAGGTACTTGGTCTTTGAGATAAAAATGGCATTCTTTGCTTGTTGTACTTGTAAACCAAGAAAATATTTTAATTCACAAAGTAACGACATTTCAAATTATTTTTGCATGACAGAAGCAACCTTTGATTCCTTGACTCTTCATTACAACTGAATATGATATCATATATCTAAATGACAACAAACAAAAGTTTACCATCATCTATTTTTATGTATAGGTCAATATCTGCAAACCCCTTAGTAAATTCTTGTTGTTGAATATATCAGTCAAGGTGATGATACCATGCATGGGGAGGCTTGTTTTAGCCCATGTAATTCCTTCTTGAGTTTGCAAACAACTTTTTCATCATTTCCTAGAATGAATCCCTCAGTTCAATATAGACTTCTTCTTCTAGATCCCCATTTAAGAATGCAGATTTAACAACCATTTTATAGACTTTTAAATGATTGAAGCTTCAAACATTAGAGAAAATTTCAGCCTAAAAGTGGCCTCCTAAGGAAAAATAATAAAATAAGAGCTATGAGTTTTTGAGAGAAAATAAGAAAACTACTTTTTTTAATTGCATTTTTTTCTTGTCTCATTATAGGTTTACTCAAATTTCAAATGTAGACACTCATTGGATGTAGAATTAAATTCCACATCCAATGAGTACCCATTATGCATACTTCTGAGAATACCCGCATTGATAAAAATTGTAGATACATTAAAAAAGCGTGTTGAACACACCTTTTTAATGTATCTGCAATTTTTATCAATGTGGGACTTCTTAAAAGTATGCATAATGGGTACTTATTGGATTTTGAATTCAATTTTGTATCCAATGAGTGTCTACACTTGAAATTTGAGTAAACCTATAATGGGATAAGCCAAAAATTGATTTAAAAAACGTGTTGACCATATGTTTTAATGTATTTGCAATTTTTATCAATGTCGGTCTTCCCAGAAGTATGCATAAAGGGTACTCATTGGATGTGGAATTTAATTCCGCATCCTACGAGTTTCTACACTTGAAATTTGAGTAAACCTATAAGAAGATAAGCAAAAAATACAATTAAATAAAGTAGCTTTTTTATTTTCCCTCAAAAATATTTACATGTACCTCTTTTTAAATTTAAAGGATTTTGATTAGTTTACATATTATGTACGTGAAAATTTCTTGAGCACTTTTAGGATAAAATTTCCTCTAATGAGGCAATAAATATTCTTATGAATTCACGTCAACATATAGGTGCAAATGCTTCCTCAAGGTCTATTCCTTCTTGTTGAGCATAACATTTGCAAACAAGTCTTTATTAATTTCTAATTACTTCTCCATTTTCATTTAATTTATTTTTTAAACCCATTTTGTCCCAATAACATTCTTATCATGAGGTCTTGGAACTAATTCCCATGTATGATTCTTTTCTATTAGGTAAGTTCTTCATTCATGGATTTGACCCAACATTCATATTTCTTGCTTGATTTACGTTTTGTGGTTCAATGGTGGATAAAAAGGATAGATAACTAGGAGTTCCCACAAGAGCTCTTCTTTTTTGTACTCCAACTTCCTTTTCACCTAAAATTTTAGATTCTAGATGATTCTTCAGAACATACTTGTATGGAATCTTTTCTTCTCAATTGTTCATTCCTTCTTTTGATGCTTCATTGGTTTCTTTATCTATATCCCTTTGGATTGTTGTGGGAATACATTCCTCATCTATTGTTGGGTCTCTTTTGGAACCTGTGCATGCTTCATTAATTATGACATCAATACATTCAACAATCTTTCGAAGTATTTTATTCTAACATTTGTATCCTTTACTTCTATAGGAGTAACCAAGTAGAATTACTTCATCTCGTATAGCTTCAAACTTACCAAACTTTTCATCATTATTCATTATGTAACATTTACTTCCAAAAACTCTAAAATGTTTGACAGATGGAGGTTTACCATACCATAGTTCATGAGGAGTTTTATCACTGTTTACCGAAACATTAGCTTTATTGATAATAGTTACTGCAATATGTGTTGCATCTCCCCAGAAGGTATGAGGTGTCCTTGATTCATAAACCATTTCTCATTCCATTTGTTGGATTGTTATATTCATCCTTCATCCCACCCCATTTTGTTGAGGAGTTTTAGCTATGGAGCGCTGCCTTTTGATACCATGTTGTTCACAAAAATAAAAACAAAAATCATCTGATATGAATTCTCCTCCTGTGTCAGATCTAAGACATTTTATTTTTAAGTCAAACTCATTTTCTACTAAATCTTTGAAGACTTTAAACATTTCAAATGCTTCATATTTATATTTTAATAGGCCAATCCAACACATTATATTAAATTAATCAATGAATAAGGAAAAATATTGTTCACCACGAGGTGACTCTTTCCTTATTTCCCCACATAAATTAGTATCAATGAGTTCAAGAGGCTTACTTGTGTAACCTTCCTTGGCATTGAATTGTACCCTGGTCTAGTTACCAAAGTGATATAATTTGCATACAGTACTTTTCGGCATAGAGATGTTGGGAAAATCACATACTGCTCCTAATTTTCTTGACTTGTGTATTTGAGTGAAGCTCAAATGTCCCAATATTATGTTCCATAGCCAACTTTCTTCTACTTTTATCAAGTAACATTTTTATAGACCACCATCCAGAACATAAACATTACGTGGAGTTCTTGTTCCTTTTATTGCAATTTTACATGTATCAAGATTATGAAATACATGGTTCTTTGACCTGAAAACAACTTCATTCCCTTGATCACACATCTGACTAACACTTAACAAGTTATGCTTCAAGCCATCAACAAAAAAGACATTTCCAATCGTTTAACCTTTTATTTCAGCAAAATAGTCTCTTTTCCTTTGATAGCGGCAGGTGAGTTATTTACAAAAGGTAGATTACTTTATTTCTTTATCTCAGTAAAAGACATAAGCTTATCTTTATCACCTGTAATGTGCTTTGAGCATCCGTTGTCAATGGACCACATATGTTCGTGATAACATGCATATAAAGTTAGACCACAATTTTTCAGATTCTATGGTCTTATTTTTCCATACCTTAGGTTTTTTTTCTATTTTCTCCTTTTGAAGTGTCGATTTCATTTTGCTCCTGCATTCAGATTCCTTATAACCAAATTTATTGAAAAAAGAACATTATGTTTCATCATGAATGGATGAGAAGTTATTATAAGAGTACTTCTTTATTCTTATCTCATTATTTTGTTTTCTTCCTTATCTAGTCATGATAGTTTTGTATGAAACACATTGAGAAGCCTTATGACCAAACTTGTGACAAGTGAATCATTGAACATTAAAGTAGAAATTTCTAGGAGTATACTACGTTCTGGTTTTGTTTTCCCTTTGATTGAATCTTCTAGTGTTTTTTACCCTTTTCTTGAAGAGGTCATGATTTAACTGGGAGGTATTTGATGCTTTATTCTTTTTCTGAGGGCTGGATTTTTGCTTACTGCTTTTTCTGCATTGAGATAACTTCCTGTTTCTGTAGAAGAATTCTTAGTCTTTGATGTTTCTCCACTGCATCCAAGACCTATATTCATAAGAGGATAGAATTGTAGCTTGATTGTTTCATTTAAGTTTTGAGAACCTTTAGCAAATCTCAGATTTAAAATTTTATTTTCTCAAGTTCCTTTCTCAGACTTACTATTTCACATTCTAGCTCTTCATTATGCTTCTCCTTTTATATGAGTTGTTTCTTCAAAGTATCTATTATTGTTTTTTATTCTTCTAAACACACTTTAAGATTAGTTATTTCTTTAATAAAAATATCCTTCTCTTCTAAGGCATCCATGAAATTATCATCAGACCCATTAATACTTATATCTTCAAATTTCATAAGAAATTGAATTTATCGATCACACTCTCCCTCTTCACCATTTGAAAAACCATCACTATCTTCATGTGTATAATAAATTTTCTTGTTTTCAAACCTTCTCCTATTTATTTTTGTAGCTTCTTTCCCATTTTCATGGTTTTTCTATAAGGATAGTTAGTAGCATTATAGTCAACTCTACTACAATAAAAACATTTGAAGGTAATCTTACCTCTGAATATTCTGATACCTACTTCTATTTTATTTACAAATTTTGACTCATCTTATTCTGAAACATAACTTGATTCCTTGATTTATTCCTTGTCCTTTCCTTTTGCAGCAACTTTGAATGCAGCTTTTGTGACATCTGAGGGACACCCTTTTCTCATTTCAAATGTTGTTTAAATCTCATGAAACTGTACAATAGTAAGGATCTTCAACTCTTGCATTTCTTCAATGGAAGAAACTTTTGTATTGAATTTTGGAGTTAGATATATCAATATTTTCTCTACTAAATACGATTATTTTATTTCTTCACCAAGATTTTTCATAGAATTCACAATCTCATATATCCTAACAAAGAAAATTGCATAAATTTCATCATTATGGATTCTGAGAGTTTCATACTGAATTATAAGGGTTTGAAGTTTGAAACTTTTTACCTGGCGTCACCCTCATAGATTTGGATGATCATGTCCCATATAGCCTTTGCTGAATTTAGTTGCATGACATTGGAAAATTCTTATTATGTCAGGATTCCTATCAAAGCATTGAAATCCTTTGCATTGGTTTCATATTTCTTCTTTTATGCCTCATCTATGGGACTGGAGGATGGATATTGATAGCCTTCTTCAACGATTCCCCATACATTTTCTACAAGGGACTGTAGATAGGCTCTTGTTTTTACCTTCCAGAAAATTAGATTAGTTTCATTGAACAATGGTAGCCTAATAGATGTTGTCCCTTCTTGATTGCTCATTTTGATGAATATTCCTTCAAGCGATCGAGCTTCTTTTGAAGGACCTGCTCTGATTCTAATTGTTGGGAAAAATACTGAGCTGGGGGGGGGGTGACTCGGTGTTTTAAATGCACAATAAAAAATTTCCTTATTCCATAATATATACGCTACATTGCTGAAGTAAACCTGCATATGTACACAACTTTTACGTGGACAACTAGCATATATCAGTAAACTTATTTTTCCAGTTAATTCTTCATCTTCTTGTCTCACTATATCAATGTTTCATCATTTAATAAGCAGAAAACATGTGCAGTAAGAAAATAATAAAGCATCACACATAATCCACACACATGAACACCATGATTTTTAGGTGGAAACACAATGTAGGATAAAACCACTGCTGATGTTGTGTCTCTCTTTTTCTTTATTTAAAGAAACCTATTATTTACAATCTTGTGCTTGTGAAAACTCATACAAGAATGGAGGCACCCATCTGTAGAAGGATGCAATATTTTCTCGTTCTTCAACACCCACTAAAAGGGAGCTCCAACCCCTTGATCTCATTTATTGACACCTATTGAAAGATAGCTCCTACCCCCTGATATATTTTCTAGCTACTACTGGCAAGAAGCTTTGACTTCCTCACTAAGGGCCCCCACCCTCAACACTTCCGTGTACCACGATTCATAAATTTTCACACTAGATCCACTTGATAAAAATCAACACAACTTGTAGGCCACTTTTCATCAAATTTTCATATTGAACCCACTATCATCATTAAAGTCCAATATCAAATATTGAAACTGAAAACTGATCTCTGTAAGAAATCACTCAATCACTTAATGAACTAATCACCAAATCAAATGAGACCCAAATCAATCAACTTCTTATTAAAAAATAAAAATAGTTAGATCATCGTAACCAAAATACCAATATTGCATCCAAAACACTGCATCACCTCACTAAATCAACAACATACCACTACAAGGAAAAGACCCTCTAGCGGATGTTTTTGAGGAACCCCTTATAAAAATACCCCATACATCCGTTTCTAGAGGAGGTCGGCAGGCAGAGGGTTTTGCGGATATTTTCCACTCGGTGCACCTATCATTCAACATCGCACCAGTGCTCCTTACAAGAGAAAGCACCGGTGCACACAAAACATTGGAACACTGAACACCGTGCGCTCTATACACACCCGCCCGGTGTGTCATATTACTAGAGAGCACCGATGCATCACAAATCTTCTGCGTCGGTGCATCATAAAACACCACGCCAAAACTGAAAATGCCTGGTGCAGTATGAAGAACCCGCACCGGTGCATCATAAAACAATGCACAAAAACAAAAACTATCCGGTGCGTTCTTAAGAAAACGTATCGGTGCACCTATAAAGCACGCACACCAGAAAAGGGTTAAAAAAAATTACGACAAAAAAACCGGATTTTTCACTTTTTTCAGTGCTCTAGAGCTCTCAATTATCAGTGCACTCTACAAGAGAACGCACTGGTGTGCATAAAATCTTCCGCGTTGGTGCATCATAAAACACCATGCCAAAACAGAAGCGGTTTGGTGCATTTGTATAAAACAACACCAGTGAGCCTATAAAACATGCAAACCGAAAAAGGGTTAAATAAAAATTAAAAAAAAAATTACGGCAAAAAAACCGCATTTTTCACTTTTTTGCTCTCAATCACCGGTGCACTCTGCAAGAGAAAGCACCATGTGCTCCGTATAGACATGTCGGGTGCGTCCTATTACTGTAAAGCACCAATTCTTTAATACTATTCTTCCCCGGTGCGTCATAAAACATTGCGCCAAAACTGAAACAACCCAGTGCGATGTTAAGTAGCCACCCCAGTGCATCATAAAACAACCCGCCAAATCTGAAACCGCCCAATGCATACTTAATAAACAACACTGTTGCGTCTATAAAACTCCACGTACCGAAACAAGGTTAAATAAAAAAAAATTACGGCCAAAAAACTGCATTTTCACTTTTCTCAGTACTCCAAAGCTCTCAAGCACTGGTGCAATTTCTCCTTCTCTAAGCCACCAATCTCCAGCTTGAATTTTTCAAAACGGTGGGAAAATTTTATTTTGAAAATTCTATAGCCAATATGCCTCCTTGACGGTGGAATGTACAGGTATTTTTCTAGTTTTTCCATAATTAAACTTTCTGGCGGATTAGAATTTGAAATAACCTGAAAATTAACCATTAAAAAAGAAAAAAAAATTGTTGCACGGTGCGCATGAGCCATTCAGCTCGCACCGGTAAGTGGTGCTGCTTGTAAAATTTACAGGGCGAACCACAACTAGTGCTAACGGTATCAGCACCATTTCTAGGGCAGTACCGAAAGGTGCCTACCATTATTTTAAAATTTTAAAAAATTGGCAGTGCGATCATTTAGCTGGGTACACCATTAACCATTGGAATAGAAATGCGGTGCGTTAACGGATATATCCACCCCGGTATCTATCAGTGCACTGCATTCAGCATTCCGACAAGGTCAATGGTGCGGCCAAGTAAAAGACCGCACCGTTGACTATATAATTTGTCAGGAAGTCAGTGCGCTGACATGACTATACACACTGGGGCATATATTTTAGTTAGTGCACCACTCTTCTGACACCATATATAGTCAACGGGGCTTGAAAAAATTTTAGGTACACCGCATACGATGCGTTTTATGTCATCTGGGGCACCACCTCCGGTGCTCTATGAACAACAGCCGCACTAGCACCGGTGCATGACTGTTTTTGTGGCGCATCGACTGGTCTGTTTTTTTTTCCATAAAAAATTATATATGTATATTCCTAAATACATGTATGATTTAATAAAAAAAAATTATTAAATATGTCAATGATTCAGAGAGAAGAGGAGGAACAATAGCAACAATAGGCGGAGCAGTATGACATAATTTGCCAGTGGGAGGCATGAGAGAGGGAGAGAGATGCGTACCCTCACCTTATTACAACAGATACCCAGGGGCTCCTAAGGCAGGTAGGCCTCCTCAAGTTCTATGAGGAGGCTACTTCCCTAAAGGCCCATAATGTCTTTTTGAGACATCTTATCCGCAGGTGGAATGCCCACTGACAGGCTTTCTAGGTTGGTCCTGACCAATGGTACACACCCACTCAGGGAGGATATTTATTTCATTACAAGGCTATCGAGGAGAGGGGTGGATTTTCCCTCGTTCCCAGAGGTTCCAGTTGGCTCTGTAGCAAGGAGTCGGTTATTTTACACTCAGAGATACATTGGAGAAAATGTATTGTCTCCATCAGAGTTTTAGGTCCCTGGAGGTCAGCGACGTATTGGTGCATTTGGTAGACAGGATGTGCAGTGCCTCTCACTTCTCATTTCTACCATTTCACACAACACCCGTGACGGGAAATGCATTAGTTGCCCACTTCTATATTATGTTGATTCTTTAGTACAGGTGCCATGACTTGTCAAGTGGTCTCCCATTTTTTTGTGGTAGTTTTGTACGGCCTTAGATAGATGTCGTGCTCATGCACAAAGGAGGGTCAACTTCCCTTTTTCTTCAGAGATTTTTTTTAATTTTTTGAGAGGTTTCTAGAGATGAGGCCTGCTTTTGTTCAGTAGCCTCATAGGCAATGTTAGAGGCCTAGATGCACACGTGGGGGCAGATGATGCCCAAGAGGGGAGAGACTATACTTCCAGCCATGATATCGCATGATGCACTGGACTTAATAGCCAGTGTTGACGAGCTGCATCCCTTTATTATGGTCCCCTGTCCGTATGCTGGATTCGATTGGCGAGGGTGTGCCAACATCCTCTTCACAACTGATGAGCCGCCAAATGATAGAGGTAATATTACTGTTTTATATATTTAAATTTATTCTAGCATGTTCTTTAACTTGTTTTTATTAAATTGTGTAATGAAATTGCCTAATTATTGTTGTGTACTTGTATATATTTTGCAGACATTGGCTCTTTTGATGGCGAGGAGATGTCAGAACCACCAAATGATCCAGGTGTGGATCCTGATGACGATCAGGACATGGCAGATTCTGAGGCTCATGATCATGAGGCTGATGGAGAGAGACATGCTCCTCATGCTGGTGCGCTAGTACCACCTTTTGCTAGGCGCAGTCGACCTGATACTCAATATAGGATGGAGTTGGGCGACCAACTCAGTGCATTTATTGTTGAGGCGGGCATCAGGCCCGCTCATTACAGAGACATACATGCCGATGATAGGCTAATATGGATGTGGAGAGGCATGCTGCGTGACATGTACAACTTGATGTGACATGTCGTAAGAGCTACGATAGCTATTACGTGACTGAGGAGGACTGTTGCACGTTATAAGCATGGTCGAGCCGCATCACGTGATGGAAAGTCTGTGAGCAGTGACTCATCTCTTGATCGTTCACCTCGCGTCACACCTGATGAGAATGAGGCTCCATTAGCATCTAGCAGTCATCATGGAGATGAGGCTAGACCATCAGCCACGTCCAATCATCAGCAACCTACAACATCTATCAGTACTATTCATGATCATGAGCAGGTTAGACCGTTGAGCGTCGAGGCTACACCATTGACTGAGCATGCCTCCACTAGTACTACTTATATTAATTTTTAGCTTGTAGATAGATGTGTATGTGATATCATGAGTTATTTGACATGAGATGTATATATATATATATATGATGTTTGTGTTGTGATGATGTTAATATATAATGTTAATTTGATGTTTGAATGTGTTTTTTAGTCGAATATGATGTTTGTACGATGGTTATCATGATCGTGATGTTTATTAATTAATTTAATATTAAATGACCATGATATTTATTAAATTATGTCGTGATTGTAATTGAAATTTAAATTTTAATTGTATGTAAAATTGTAAAATTGTATTTGTATATGTAATTGTAATTTTAACTGTAATTGTATGTAAAATTTTAATTGTAATTGTAATATTTAATTTACTATGAAATGATTGTAATTGTAATTGTATACATGACAAATTGTAAAATTGTAATTGTAATTGTAACTGTATGTAAAATTCTAAAATTGTAATTGTATTTGTAATTGTAATTTTAATTGTAATTCTATGTAAAATATTTGTAATATTGTAATTGTAATTGTAAATGTAATTCTAATTCTAATTCTAATTGTATATTGTAAAATATTTGTAAAATTTTAATTGTATTACTGTGAAATGATTGTAATTGTAAAATTTTAATTGTAAATGTAATTGTATGTAAAATTAAAATTGTAATTGTAATTCTAATCGTAATTATATGTGAAATTGTAAAATTGTAATTGTAATTGTAATTGTAATTCTAATTTTAACTGTAATTGTATGCAAAATATTTAATGTAAAATTTTGATTGTAATTGCAATATTTAATTTATTGTGAAATGATTGTAATTGTAATTTTAATTGTAATTGTATATATGACAAATTGTAAAATTGTAATTCTAATTCTAATTGTATGTAAAATTGTAAATGTAATTGTATGTAAAATTAAAATTCTAATTCTAATTCTAATTGTATGTGAAATTGTAAAATTGTAATTCTAATTCTAATTCATGTACTTTAGAAATTATCATTATTTTATTATCATCTTACGTACAAAAAAAAAACTTTATAAAGTCTGGTGCGCTTATCATCATAACACGCACCAGTGTGTCTTATTACTCCGACGCACTGGTGCTTCAGAATGCTTCCGCATCGGTGTGTCATAAAACACTGCGCCAAAACAAAAACCTCGATCTTACAAACCACCCCGGTGCGCCTATAAAACAACGTGCATCGGAACAAGGTTATTCTGTAAAGTGTAGTATTGGAGCAATGGAGAGTTTGAATCGTGAGCAAGAATTTTTTTGAGGAGATGAGGGTTCGAAAAGACGAGAGTTCCAATTTCGGCTGAGAATTTTATAGCAGAGAAAATGAGTGATTCTAACAAAATGACAGACAAATACGCTTATGGGGATGCAAACGACTACAGAGCTCGACAGAGTACAAGAGGAGTACAAGTTGAGACTGATAGAGAGCATTTAGTTGAGGCCGACGATAGGGTTAAGAGGTCCCATGATGGAGAAATGGCGAGCAGAGTTGATGGCAGAGAAAGATCAATCGAGGTAGTTGATAAAGCCAAGAGGCACCATGAAGGGAAGGATTCTCATTCCCTTAAGGACAACAGAGAAAGATAAATTGACGTTGTTGATCGGGATGGTAGGTCCCATGAAGGGAAAGATTCTCCAGAATGTGTTTAAAAGCAGCTGGGAGTATTGTTCGAGCTTCGGTTGGCTTACATAAACTTTTACCGACAAAGCTGGCGTCGCATAAAATCACATCTTCGGCTTTCAATTGAACCTGAATGGCATCTCTAACTTGTCTGAGCTATGGTCCTATGGATGAAAAATGTGAAAAGTTTGCTTGTATTATAAATGGAAATCCAGTGACCATTTCTGTCGGAAGAAAAGCATAGATACCTGCAGCTACCATATTTCCACCTGCAAATCGGTTTCCCATTGGAAAAACTAATGTAATAGCCTATTTTTCAATGCCTTTCCTCTGCTCAACCTATACTCATTTTCTATGGGAAACCATTGCCTCCACAAGTAATAACTGCATCTTCTAGTCGAAAATCAGTCTTCTTATACTAACAAATGAAAAATGAAGGACTCGTTGTCATTTCTCCTAGAACATTACCCTTCTGCAGATTATATGTACTAATTGCTGACAGGTCATCCGTCTATCTGCAGATTATATTCTAAAACATATTGGTTGCAAATAGTTAAGTTCCAAGTATAACAGGGTCACATGCCACAATTTCCCACTTGGGCCCTGTAGTATTGCATCTTCACACGCTCCACATTGCATTTTCTCCACATAATCAGTGGGGACCTCCTATAATAAACAAAATGCATTGGAAGAATAGTTATTTCCATCAAGAATTTATCTAATTCCAATTCTCAATTTTAATTCTAATTCTAATTCTCAAGAATAAACAAAATTATAATTCTCAATTTCTATGGTTGGAGTTCACTAAATTTTGGTGTACACACCTAAAAGTAATTTTGGTGCCTTAACCGCAAATCGGTGCTACTGTACATATAACCGCACTAGTGCCGGTGTTACAAAACGATGCACCAGTGTGGTGGTATTAAGTGACGCACCGGTGACGAATAAATGAAAATTAAAAAAGCGCAACTCTATTTTCTTTAAGTGAAAAAAATGCGTCAAAATGAAAAATGGGCAGCAAAATATTTTCGAAAATCTAATTTCACAAAATAATTCTTTAAATAATAAACACTTCTCATTATTTCACTATTTTTGCTAAATTTTCAGCCAGATATTTGCAGTAGACATACCTGGAGCAAGAGAGCACGAGGGCACTGTGGAGCAATGAAATAAGTTCAAACAGAAGTATTTAGACAATCAAAAATCAAACATCTGGTGATTCAAACCCTGTATCATAGAATTTCAAACCATCTCATGATTAAATTTGATTTTTTTTTTACTTTTTCCGTAGTTTTATCCATTTTTACCCTAAACCCTTCATTTTTTTTGTTTTTTCCCTATCTTCTCCATGTTTCTATGATTTTAGAATTAGGGCTTTTCATTTTAGATTGACATCCAACCCACAGAACGACTTGCATAGTCGGATCCCAATCCATTTGGCCATTGCGTTATTTTTTGTAAAAAATGGTTTTTTTTCATTGGTGCGCCTGGCGTAACCTAGCGCCTCGATGTTCTTTATTATAAAGCGCACCATGCCAGTACTGTGTAATAAAAAAAATTGAAAACAATTTTTTAAATAAGTGCGCCATATCTGAAATAGGGCACCGGTGCTCCATGTTACGACGATAGCACCGTACAGTCTATAAAACTATTTTTGCGGTGTGTTTATAATACATCACACACCATATGGTCTATTATACTGTTTTGCGGTGCATTGGTAATACCCCCACGCACTGGCCGCGATGCATACCGGAAGAAATGCACACCGGTGTCTTAAGATTTATTTTTACCTGAAAATTTGACAATTTATTTATAAATATATTAGTGAATGATATGGTGCAGGTTTCATATTGATAAAGAAATGACTGACAAGAGATCAAGTAACAAAAATACTGATAACATATCAAGAAAAGAAAAAAAGGCAAGTTCTTTGTAAATTCTTTATAAAAAATATTATTTTTGAACTATATGTAAGTTTAACTAATATGTATTGTTTACTGTGTATCATGCAAACCACAAAATGACGAAGCTCAATAAGATTATTTCTGATCTAGGACTAGAAGAGCGTAAAAGCTTGATGGAAAAATTGCAAAAGGATGAATCAGGTGAATGAAAAAAATACTATCAATCTAATATGAGTTTATTTTTTTAATTATCACTAATAATATACTTAAAATTTTTAGATAACATGTATCGAACAGTCTATTAATTCACATCTCTTTAATGTTCTACAGGGACCAACAACTCAGAAAATGAATTTTGTTCTAATAAAATAAAAAAATAGAACATGAAAATGAAAATGAATTTCTCCTTAGCTCATCTGGAGTGGTGTTGGAAGTTAACGAAAGGGGGAAAAACTTTTACAAAATTTTGAGGGATCTAGTGGAACGAATGTATATACATTATTTCCACTTACAATACAAAAATCAATCCAATAATTCCATAACCAAATTTTATCTAAACTACAGGAAGAGTTTCCAGAGAATTGGTCAATGAGACATGTCATACTTTTAATAGCAAAAACATATGACAACAAAAAAAAAGGAATGAAAAAGTAATATTCCTTTAAATGTTTGTCTAGAATTATTTATAAATATCACTTTTGTTATATTTACTTTTCAGATATCAATATAAAAATTAGATATTTTATTGTCGTTGCATTTTCAAGAAGATTATGAAAATCTCAAAAGATGAAAGAGTTGATATCAGAAATATGCCCGTAAGAATGTCCAAAAAGGTGTACAAGGAGATGGTCAAAGAAATTGACAAAATTGCGTCGCAGGAGGAGCCATATCAACAACAACGTGCTTCAAATGTAAGATGTAATCATTGAATTTTTCGATCATTAGGTACAATAAATAAACAATTTAGCATTAAATATTAATTCTCGAGAATTTTCTTGCAGAAAAGAAAAGAAAATGGAACCCATTCAGCACATAAAACATGATGACAAGGAAGAAAAGGGTTGATATCTAAGTTTGTGAGTAATTGTTACTTCCTTATAACAACTTATATAGATTTCATTTTTTGTATTTTTAAAGTTTTTTTACAAAATTCATCATTGAATGTCTTCAAACAGGTGCTAACACACAAAGAAGAACCATCAGGCGAATTGATTGAAATTGGGCTAAATATGGGTTGTGAGCATATGTTGGCATATCAGAAATTAATTGTTGAATTTTTAAGCATCTATCAATATTGTTTTACTTAGCTCCTTCTATAATTAATAGAACAAAAACATCTTTTATATTAAATATATGATTTAATATGGGGTATAAAGCTTGCAGGAAACAAAGTATGGAACTGTGCCAACAGATGAAATTTTGAAAGATGCCATGGTACATGGTTTTGAAATAATGTGTATAGTTTATGAGTCAATTGTTGCTATGGTACATCATTTTTCTTTTCGATTTACATTGATGTACATTATTTAATATTGCAATTTTCATTATTCTCACCAATGTATATACACTCATTTCATTTTATTTTTATGTTTGTAGATGGAAGGTGAAGAAGAAGAAAACAATCAACACTGTGAACAAAACATTCCTTAAAATAACCCAAGTCATGGAAGTAGACAACAGTTCAAGCGAAGAAAGATGATCACTATGTTTGGATATCAAAGCAAGGTGTTGTATTTTTTGAAATGTGTCTGTGAAATCAGACATTTTGTTTAATGTAATGGACATAGTGTCCCAATTGAAAGACAAAGTGATACCAATAACTGTCCATTTTGTATGATAAATACTGTCTTATTCATATATATATTATATATCATAAAATATGTTTTAATTTATTCTATTGCGTTCTCAATTTTCGCTATTGTATTCTCCATTATCGTTCTCAAATGCACTAATAAAACTTTAATTCATATGAATATTGTTATGAGATATATATGTGTCAACTTTTTATGAATAATGAATTTTTAAAAACCACAATAATTATGATATGATATAACAAATTAATCCAAACATCACATTCAAATGCATTAATAAGAATTTAATTAATATGAATATTGTTATAAGATGTATCGACTTTTGATGAATAATGAATTTAAAACAATCACAATAATTGCACTGTCACAGGTTGATGTTTCTAAAAAATACAAAATGAAAACTGGTGTGTGTCAGTAACTATACACCGGTGTGTTTGTATTAAGAAGCGCGCCGGTGCGTTTCTACGACCTATGAGCACTGAAAAAGCACCAAAACCAATTAAAAATATCGATGCTTTTGTGCGGAACGACGCACCGGTGCATTTATGTGTCTATACGCATCGGCGTTGTTGTATGATCTATGGGCACTGCACGAATATTGATACCAATTATAAATCTCAGTGCATTTGTGTGATAGTGCACACCGAGGCTTTTAGGTGTCTATACGCACCGGTGCATTTGTACGACCTATGGTCACCGCATGAATACTGATACCAATTATAAATATCGGTGCCTTGTGCACTATACGTCTACGCACCGGTGCATTGATACGACCTATGGGCACCGCATAAATCCCAAGACCAATTAGAATGGCCTCGTGCGTTGTATCACCAACACTACGCCCGGTGCGGTTTTATACCTTAACGGCCCGATGCATTTTCCTTCGACCACCCCAGGGTGCCTTCTATATGTACGCACTGGTGCGTTCAAACCAGAGTAGTGCACCGATAACAAAAGATCCGTAATAACCTCTGGCCGCTCATTTTTTTTAGTTGTGTTGAATTTTCGTTAAAATCTCTGCCAAAACCTCCGTAACCATAAACAGATGTTGTAGCAAATGTTTTTTTGAAAATTTTCGCCAATTTTATAACACTAAAACCCTCCTTTATAACCTCCTCTAGAGGGTATTTTCCTTATAGTGTATCCTAATCAATCATATGAAATAATATATATGCTAGTCTGATTAATCATATCCATGTGTATATGCGTTTTCCATGAATTAAACCCGCATATATATCTCAAAATACCAAACCCTGAGACTGAACCACTGTCATTCCGATGTAAACATTGAATTGCACACATACATACTAAATCATTCTGACATAAACATCACAAATATCTTAACCAGACACAAATAAAATCATGGTTTTACATCATATTAGATCCACAATCAATTCAAATTCAATCATTACTATGAAACCCAGATTAACATAAATAAATCATTGACAAAAAACAGAAACTTCAACAAAACAGATTAGACTAATCAGAAATCAAATTTTGGGAAAACCCTAGAATATATATGTGCTTCTCGTAAAGCATATCTGCGTGTATACACGCTTTTCAGGAATGAAACCTGCATACATATCTTCACATAATGAATAGTTTATATGCCACCATTCATAATATTATTCACATGTATACACACCTTACCTCATACAAACCCACGTAAAAGTATGAAAATTATTGATTCACACCTTCTGCACATCAATACTTTAGGCATACCCATACCATGCCATATACAATAAAAAATACATCAAAACATCACCACAGGCCAAAACCAACTCATAAGAAATACTTATTCATTTCAAATTAATTGGATCTAATCCATTATCATATTCTGGGGTGCATAGTTTTTTCTTGTCAATAACCCTACACATACTTGAGAGTGAAGTATTTGTAAATTACATACTACTTTCACACGTTAATCATTTTGGTCTTCATCCCCTTATATATCTTTGGCCTTAGCCAATACCACAGGTCAAAAATTACACTAATGTCGATGGTATTCCTTGACAGGATAAAATAGTCATTAGTTCACTCAATATTTTGGGCTAATACCATGGTAAAGGCCCTCAGTATTTAGGAAACCATAGTGCGGAAACTATATACACTTATTCTTCTTAATACACGTGTGTGTATGCAACTTTGCTTCACATAACCCGCGTATATTTATTAAATTTTCTACTTCCATCATTATTCTATCTCTAAACTTCATTCCTTTGACCAAACTCTTTCTCACATTTAGAAACATCATGTTTACATATTAATTAAAGAGGTTTCCATCAAGGACAACAAATTCATCATAATACCAACATTTTGGTGTTGATAAGACACTCAGGAAGCTATATCTTTTTTTATTTCTAGACAAATATGAGAGCGTATATGCAAAAATATGTGCGTAGATGCAGGGTATATTTGCATGTGAAAGGGAGAAAAAATGTTGGATTATATACTCCTTTACCCATTCCCAGTAGAGCATGGGACTCAGTGAGTATGAATTTGTTTTTGTATTTTCCAAAGACTTAGTGACGTAATGACTCAATACTTTTAGTTGTGGATAAATTTACAAATATGGCTCATTTTATTCCATGTTACAAAACTAGTAACGGTACACATGTCGCTAACTTGTTTTCAATGATATTTTTCAACCACATCGATTGTTATAGAGTATAACTTTTGATAGGGACACAAGGTTTATAGGGAATCTTTGGATAACCTTGTAGAATAAACTTGGAACCAAATTAAAATTAAGCTCATCCTATCATGCACATTCTAATGGACAAACCAAAGTGGTGGAAAAAAGTCTCGGGGACATATTGAGAAGCCTTTTGGGTGATCATCCCAAGAAGTTGGATAGTGTATTAGCTCAAGTGAAGTTCAAATTCATCAAATAGGAGCGCAAGGAAATTCCCATTTCATATTTTTTGTGCAATCCATCCTAGGGGATTTTCTGAACTATGAGATTTAGGTAGAATGGAATAAAGAAGTGTTGAAGGAAAATATTTTACAACAACAATGAGTGAGTTACATTATAAATTTAAGAAGAGGTTACAAGAAAAAAACTAAAAATCTAAGTAGAAAGCATATTTAAAAGGAGATAAGTGAATTTTTGGGTGGGATACATGGTCTTAGCTCACCTGAGAAAGGAGAGGTTTCCAAGAGGGGAGTATGATAAAATTAAGATGAATAATTTAGGTCCTTACAAGATACTTTGGAAGTTTTCTGGAAGTGCTTATAAATTGGAGTTACCTACAGGCATAGGAATTTCACCAATTTTCAATGCGAGTAATTTTATCCTTATCTAGAGAGTGACAAAGACTCATATAGAGAAAAGACATACACTTATGAAGTCAACGAGAAATATTGGGTAAAACAAATGCTAGTGGAAAAAACATTTGAAGCTGAAATGATTTTGGACGCGAAGGTTGCAAAGAAGGCTAGAGAGAAGGAACATATGGAATACTTGGTGATGTGGAAAGGTCATCCAACTAAATATTCTACTTGGATGAATGCAACAACCCTACAGAAAGAAGGTTATTCTATCGAATACCTTATGAGAAGGAGCTCATAATTTTTCTTTCCTGGAAGGTCTGATGCAAGTGCATAAGCCGAGCACAAAGATTTATGAAGATCAAACAAATCTTCCCAATGTTATGGGATGGTCACATGGTAATGATGGGGGGAAAACCTTTGTTTATAGATTTTGAATGTTTAATTTAGAAGGAGTTTTTATTTTTTAAATAATTGGAGGAGTTATTTTATATCGTAAATATGGAATTTTAATTTCCTTTTTTTTGTAGAGAAGATGAAACTATTCACCTTTTGTGACTCTTTGTTGTTGCATGTTATTTTTCCTTATTAAAGAGAAAAAGTTACTAGAAGCTAAGATGAAGAGGAGAAGAGATAAGTCATTTCTTTCTCGATGAAATCACAATCCTGTAGGTTTAAAATCGATGTGCTTTCCTTTTTTGTGAATAGGGAAGTGTTTTTTGTGTGAATGTTGTAATTGAATGGCCAATGGGACTGCAAGTTGGTTTGTTTTTGAATTGAATCGAAGTTCGGTGTTTGGAAAAAATGTATGTATGGTTATGAATTATTGCTAATCATAATTTTATTATTGTGCGTTGTTTATCTTTAAAAAAATTTATTTGTTCAATCAAATTACATTAAGAATATGATCATTGAATCACTAATCATGGTTTATTCATATATTTTGTGTATTCTTATTGAAATGGTCTCACAAACCTGCAGAGGAATGTGCCATGATGTTCAGGAGTGGGAACGTGAGGTGTTTATAGTGAAATTCAAGCACTCAAATAGTATATATAGTGAACTTCACACACTCAAATAGTCTTATAGTTTGAAGTGATTTTAAGTGAATATTGAAGCATATATATTAATATTTGGTTCTAATATGCCTCTAAAAAAAAAATTTGTACGTCCATTAAGTCCTGAGATAACTCTACTATGAGGCATGAATAAGAAGAAATGTAACATGATATATCTAAATTAGAAGACCAAGTGAAACAAAGTTTGCTCTCAGAAAGAGTAACCAAAAATAAAATGGAAGCTAAGATAGATGGTTCGAAGAATGGTATAGAAGCTAAGATGGATGGTATAGAATAAAAAATGAAATGAAACATCGAAGATTTGAAGAATTGTATAGAAGCAAAAATGAAAGGAAACCTCAAATATTTGAAGAATGGTATAGAAGAAAAAATGAAAGGAAACGTGGAATATTTGAAGAATGGTTTGAATAAGTTGCTACAAGAAATTGTTCCTAATGAAAAAAAGTATTATATGAAACTCATGATGAGAAGAAAAGACACGTTAATCATGATTTCATAGACTCTAACGTTTGATTGAATACCCACCATATTCCAAAGATCGATATGAAGAAGTTTGATGGAAATGATCCAGTAACATGGATACTATAGATGGACAAATATTTTGATATCCATAATGTGAAACACACACAAAAGGTACGCATTGCAACTTTATAGTTAGAACCAAATCAGTTTTTATGGTATCAATGGATTTATTCTCGTAAACCGCTTGTCACTTGGTCAATTTTTACAGAGGAAATGATAGCACATTATGAGGATACAAAGAGAAACAACTTCTTTAGCCAATTGATAAATATCAAACAAAAGGGTTCAATGGTGGAGCACAGATACGACTTCCAAAAATTGAATATCAAGGTAAATTACATTCAATAGGAGCATAGTATTAATGTCTTCATAGGGACCTTAAAGAATAACGTCCAACATGAGGTTCACCTTTGGGAACTTGATTCATTAGAGAAGGCATTTAGGGTGGCAAGACAAGTTGGAAGAAAAATTATGGAAACAAGGAAGTCTACCACTCACAACTATAGATATGGAAGTGTTCTTCTTCCTAGCCTTCCATAGCCTACAAGGTTGACACCACAACATTGTAGGAAAAAAGAGAAAAAGGGCTTTGTGATATCTGTGTTAGCAAATACAATATAGGTTATAAGTGTGCTAAGAAGAAATTATTTTACATAGATTGTGAATAGGAGGAAGAACAGGAATAAGAAACATAAAAATAAGAGGATATACACCAAGAACTAACCCTGGAAACAAAAGAAATGAATCCAACCATATCTTGTAATATATTGGCAGAAATTACCAATCCTCAAAATCTGTAGATAGAAGTACATATTAAGACGAAAAAGGTAATAGTGTTGATTGATTTGGGTAATACCCATAATTTTATTCATGGTAATATAGCCAAGGGATTGAATTTCTTTCGATATCTAGCACTAGAATGTCAAGTGATGGTTTCAAATGGAGGAACTATAAATTGCTCTGGAAATTTCCATAACACCAAGTTATCCATGGCACAATATCTATTGAATAGTCCAATTCTTTACATTCCAATGGGTAGTGATGATGTTGTACTAGGATTCCCATGGTTACAATATTTGGGTACGATAGCTTTTAATTTTCCAAAACTTTTCTTCATTTTTTTTGGGAAGGAAAGGAATTTGAATTAAGGGGTATCACAGGGACATTAGGAAAATAATTAGTTCTAATGGCATGACAAAGCTTCTAAAGAAAGAACAACAAGGCATAATTGCACAATCATGTTCACTATAGGTTCAAACATCGAAATCATCTATTTCTCAAGATCTCCAAAATATCTTGGACAATCATTCGAACTTATTTGAGACTCCCAAAGTCCTCCCACCTATTTGTGGTCATGATCATGTTATTCATTTGATTCCAGGAAGTGTTCCTCCAAACATCGGGCCTTAGAAATATCCCTATGCCCAAAAGAGTAAAATTGAACGTATAGTTAAAGAAATGCTAGAGGACAATATAATTCAACCTAGTCAAAGTTATTTCTTTGCTCTAGCAGTATCGATACACAAGAAGGATGGATAAGGTGCATGTGTATGGATTATAGGGAGCTCAACAAGCTCACTATTAAAGATAAATTTATCATTCCTTTTATTGATGAATTATTTGATGAATTACATGGATAAATTTATTTCACCAAGTTGGATCTTCGTTCAAGATATCATCAAATAATAATCAAGACTGGCAACATTCTGAAAACGACATTTAGAAATCATGAGGGCCATTATGAATTTTTGGTCATGCCTTTTTCCCTTTCCATTGCACTTTCTACATTTCATGGTTTGATGAATTCCATTTTTAAACCCTTTCTTAGAAAATTTGTGTTAGTATTTTTTATGATATACTAATCAACAACAAGTCTTTCAAGGATCATGTTCAACATGTTGACAAGTTGCTAAAACTATTGGAGGAGAAATAATTATATGCAAAAACCTCCACGTGTTTCTTTTGAGTACATGAGGTGGAATATCTCGGTCATATTCTATCTCATGAGGGTGTTAAGGTAGACCCTAACAAAATTAAATCCATTAAGGAATGGAAAATCCCCACAACCATAAAGCATTTGTGAGGATTTCTCGGGTTGAAAGGGTATTATCGCAAGTTTGTTAATAATTGTGGGAGAATAGCAGCACCTATAACAAAATTAATGAAAAAATATGCATTTTATTGGACTCTAGAAGCAACTAAGGCCTTTGAACATCTTAAAGAGGCAATGTGGCAAACACTGGCATTAGCTACGCCATACTTCACAAAAACCTTTATTATGGAATGTGATGCCTCAGAAAATGGAATTGGTGTTGTTTTAATGCAAGAAGGAAGACCCATTTATTTTGAAAGATGTCCAATCAAGGGAAAGTATTTACACAAATCTATTTATGAGAAGGAAATGTTGGAAATACTACATGAACTTAAGCAATGGTGACCTTACCTAATGGGAAGACACTTCAAGGTAAAAATGGATCATGATAGTCTTAAATACATTTCAGAACAAATATTATCTTTAGAAGAGCAACAAAAATCAGTCACAAAGATGTTGGGCTATGACTTTGAAATTACCTACAAAAAGGGAAGAAAAATGTTATTGCAAATGCACTCTCAAGAAAGGATGAGGATGTGGAAGCGTAGGTTTGCACCATTTTTGTTATCCAACTTGATTGGATAATCGAAGCAAGGGATGAATGCAAGAATAATGAAGAACTTTTGGCACTCATTCAAAAGTTGCAGCATGATCCTAGTACATCTAATACATTTAGCTACAAAAATGATTCATTATGGTACAAATATCGCTTATACCTTTATAAGAATTCCCAAATTAAACAAAATATTCTTCTATAATTTCACACCTCTCCCTTACGAGGGAACTCGGGATTTCTAAAAACTTACCACAGGGTTGAGAAGGAATTTTTTTGGGATGGCCTTAAATTTGATATTCAAAATTTTGTGACAGAATGCTTGGTTTTCCAGCAAAATAAAGTTGAGACAATTAATAGCTTGGGTTTGTTACAACCTTTATCCATTCTAGGTCAACGTTGGGAGGAAGTTTCAATGGATTTTATCACAGTTTTACCCAAGTCTGAGGGAAAGAGTGTCATCATGGTGGTAATTGATAGAATTACCAAGTGTGCACACTTTTTTACATTATCTCATCCATTTAAAGCTTGTAAAATTTCTACTACATTTATAGAAACAATTCAAAAGCTATATGGAAACCCAAAGATTATGGTAAGAGATAGAGATCCCATTTTCACTGGAAAATTTTGGACGAACTTATTTTCTTGTATGTATACTCAATTAGCTCATAGCTCATCTTATAATCCTCAGTTTGATGGGAAAACTGAGATAGTGAGAAAATGTTTGGAAGGATATCTTTGTTGCTTTGAATTTGATAAACAAACGCAAAGGGTCAAGTGGTTACCTTTGGTCGAATGGTGGTATAACACTTCCTTCCATACTACAACAAAAATGACCCCATTTATGGAACTTAAAGGATATCATCTGCCATCCATCACATCATATTTAAGAGAAAATTCTAAGGTCCAAGCACTGGAAGATCACATCTAGCATCAACAACAAGTTCTCCAACTCTTAAAGGATAACCTCACTTTTGCGCAGAATGGAATGAAACAACAGACATATCAAAATCGCAGTGAAATAATTTTTGATATAGGTGACTGCATATTTTGAAGGCTACAACCATACAAACAAGTGTCCCTAAAGCAAGCTAAGAAGGATAATGAATTATCAAAAAAGTATTATGGCCCTTACAAGATGTTGCAAAAGATGGTTCTATGGAATACAAATTGGAGGTTCCGACATCTTCTTGAGTGCACCCAGTTTTCCATGTTTCATCCTTAAAGAAGCTAATAGGTGAAAAGCTCCCAGTTCAAACAATATTGGTAGAACTTGATGAGGAAGAAAAAATCATATTGGATCCTAAAGCAGTCACAGAAAAAAGAACTCGACAGCTATGAAATCGATCAATTCCAGAGTATCTCATCAAGTGGAAGAACTTATCGATTGAAAATTCCACATGGGAGGATAGGAATTTTATACAGAAGCATCCAAAACTACTCAAGCGTTGAGGACAACACTTTTTTGAAGGAGAGGGGCAGGTTAGGTCCCTATAATGCTAGTTTATCCCTTTATTGTTATTGTTAATGTAGCCCCTTATTGTTATTGTTGTGCCCATGTAATCCCCATATTGTTATTATTGTGCCCCCATAGAAGCCCACTATTGTTATTGTTGTGCCATTACATTATTATTGTTATGTCAAACCTCATTACATTGTGACCCCTTAGAATCCTATATATATAGAAATGAGGTTTTTTCATTTGAATCATCTGAGAATTTTTCATTTCGATAATGTAAAGGATGTTTCCCCCTCGAAGAGAACAATTTTTAAGTCGTTGATCTATCTTTTCTTCTATTTTGTGAGCTGGTTATACATCATATCTTAACATTACAGTATCTAATTGAATTGGGGGTTTTCTAGGGTGCTAAATCTATTTGTTGATTAAAACAACCATTTCATCAATCTAAAATTACAATTTTAGCAAGGATTCCCTAACCAAATTCTTGTGACGATAATTTAAAAATAGTTGAAAATATAAAGTGTTTAGCTTTATTCTATCTATAACCACCCAAAACACTCTTAATAATATATCAATTCAAAAACAATGTACAATCATAAATCATACTAATTACAACCTAAAAACAAAACAATGCACTAACAATAACATATATGCATTCAAAGTAATACATGATTTTTATTACAAGGACATATTAGATAATGCTCATATATTTGGTTTTCTAAAGCAAGAAAAATTATTCATATCCTACGTGGGTTTAAAGCTATGGATTAGAGAAGTCGCTATAATCCCGAAAAATGTATTCAATGCATTTACATGGTTGTTGACACCTCTACATGACCTACCACATCCATCTAATAATAAATTGTCAGTGCTTTATGGGTTTTTCATCATTCTAATGAGCCTAATTATAATTAGGCAACTAAAAACAATTATTCAATTTACTCTAGATCCAAATATCATTTCAACCTAATATTCTTCTTAAAATCCTCTTAGTCGACCTAACCCTTTATAACTCCCAAGTTCTAACTCAACAAAACTTACTACCCTAGACAAAAACTAAATTTAAAACCTCTAAGAAGATACCGAAATAGAATATAACAATTTATTAATTTTTGGGAAGGAACCAGAGTAATCAGACCCTACCTCACATCACATCTATGTAAATATCTCATAATATCTACCCTCAATAACTTGCAAGTTCTTTCTCAACAAAACTTACTACCATACACGATAAAAAGGAAATGTAAAACCTCTAAGAAGAGACCCAAATAGAGTATAACAATTTCTTAATTTTTGGGAAGAACGAGAGTAAACCTATCACATCCTACCTCACATCACAGCTATGTAAATATCTCAATCTCTAAAATATCATATTGAAGTTTATAATTTCTTTTCTAGAAATATGTAAACTCTATGGTGTCTTTACTCTATAACATGTGAAATCTGTCTGTGATGTGCATTGAATTCATGTAAGTACAGCATAATTTTGGGAACATTTAGTACCATATGGACTTTGTAAAGTAACACCACTCATATTGCGCCTTGTCAGCGGTATGACAGATTCTCCACCACACAAAAGCAAGCAACAAAAATCATGTGAAGTATATCACACCGATTTTCTTAGGGGAATCTAATGGTACCATTGAGGGTTGCCATCGAACTTCTCATCTTTGCTTTAACTTTGAAGTGACCTTTGTGATAACGTCTCACGGGATTTCGAAACCACGTGTCGCCTTATGATTAAGGGAAGTATGGATTACATAGAATGTTTATAGATTTTTAAGGCTTTTATTAATCTCTTAATCATTACTTTATATAAATATATATATATATATATATATATATATATATGGCCTCGTGTATCTAATATCTACTAAAATATATCTAACTTTTGTATAGTGTATTTTCTTATTGCTTTTTCATGTAATAAATGATTATATTAAGCTCCGTTGCTAGTGGATGAGATGGAGGAATTCCAATCCCTCGCCTTATGTTGCTCTATTACTGTGATAAATGATAACACTAAATAAGGTTGTTATATGAGTTGGAAATTATTTGGTGTTGTAGCGGAAGGATGATGGAAAATTTCAATCTTCATGGGTATGGGTATTGAAGAATTTAATTTAATTTAAGTAGTTGAATATAAAAAGTTTTGCGTTTAAATTTTATTTTAAATTAAATAAAGCGTGTTTTTAAGTTTTTGTGAAGTTGAATTATCTATAATGAAAATAATGAAAATTCATTTAAATTTAGTTACGAGTATTTGTTAAATTAGTTTATTTTCACTAAGAAATAATTGAAAATGAATCGAAAATAGAAATTCAAGTTTTTTTTTTTTAAATTGTATAGTGCATAGAAGTGAGATAGGTATAATCATAGATTTTGCAAAATCCGAACATTAAAGACCACATCTATATTTGTTTATTGCAATTATATGTAGTGAAAAGTTAATGAAAAATGTACAAGTCATGTTAAATTAGTTAAAGTTGAATTCTCTACTTATGCCAAATAAGTTCAAGAAAAAGACCCAAATGCGATATGACTAATAGATGAATGTTTTTATGTATGTTTTTGTTTAAGAATGATAAGGATTAAACACCTCATGTCAAGTAAGTGGAATGGAAATTGTCATGGTTTGTGTAGATTTGTGTGCATGTATGTCACACCTAAAGAAGGATATTAATATTCATACCTCTTCCAAAGGTGGTTGCATAAGGACTTAAGCACGTCAAGATGTATCGTAATGATTAAAGGAAGTTAATATGTTGTGCAAAGGAAAGTGACTATATGCACAAAACAAGCTCTATGTAAAAGTGACACTTACCATGTCAACATTTTGTAAAGCATTTCTACATATCCCTTTATTTCTATCACACTAGAAAGGATATGAATTTTCATTGCTAACTTATTGCAGCCTCAAAACTGCACACAAATCTCAATCTCTTAGTGCCATTGAATCAATGACAAACATTGAAAGCCTATTTTATAGTCACTCATCGATCAAGTTCATAAATTACTATGCAACCAATTTGTTCAAGTTTCTCTAATTACAGGATGATTGTGTTGATGCGTTTAGGATAGCTTGTAGGCTTTGCTAACATGTGGGATCCTGAAATGGAATATTGACTATGCCTTGGTTGTTAATGGAATATTGACTAGTTTATAAGAGAAGGAAATGATGAGACTCTTTCATATAAAGATATAGGTTAGGAAGATGAAAATTGATGCTTGATTCCTCTTAATATCATAGGTGAGTATCATAATATTAGATTTGGTCAAGAAACTAGTAATAGAGACTAATGACCATCCTATCCCATATCCATTTCGATGGGTCAAGAAGGAGGCAGAGATAATGGTAACCAAACAATGCATAATAAAATTTTCTGTTAGTGTTGAATTTTGATAAGGTAGGATTGGACGTAGTTCCACTTAATGTATTTGGAATTATGTTTGGTAGTCTTTATATGTAAAACATGAATCAATCTTCATGAAGAGAGCCAACCAATACCACATCATAAAGGATCTTCATCATTAAAGAACACAAGGGAAAGTTGAAGATCTCATTGGTAAGTGTCAATCGAGGGAAACAATTGATCAATTCTAAAAAGAAGTGTTCTCTATTGTTTTTAAGAGAAAATCAATATCTAAAAGAGTTCATGAGAGCTAATTCATCCCTCGAGGGTTGTACTAAGGAATAGAAATAAAAATTGGACAAGTTGTTGCATGAATTTGTGTTCTATCATACAGAAACAAACATTTGAGATAGAAATAGCAATCATAGAAAGAGGTGAGGGAATCGTGATCCCCCTTTATGGAAAAGACGAGTATTTCAAGCCAAATCTTGTCACTAAGTAGGCTTAAATTAGACTTATATATGTGGAACAAATCATCTTATATGATATAGTTTTGAGTGAAAATTAAGGTTATAAATGTGTTTCCCACATTTAATAATGCTTTTATTATTATTTAAATAATTCAAAATGTATAATTAACAGTTTTAGTTGGATATTGTATGTATATGGTAAAAATTGTTTTTGGGTGTTATTTTAATCTATTAGTTTAATATAAAAGTTGATTTCTATAATTTCTCTATATTTCATTTTCTTTTTTCTTTAAATTTATATTTACGATTTTTTTAGTTGATTTTGGCTTGGATTTATTTGGTAGTTGAATTGCAATATGAGTTTCAATCAATAATTTGATTACAATGTTAAATGTTTGGTGGAAAAGACATTGAAAAAATATTGGTCTACATATGGGGCTTGGTATGAAGGTCTCATTAATTCTTCCATATTTATTGGATAACAAGTTTTAGTCTTGCTATCTTGATGATAAAGGTATTCTTGGGAATATCAAAACACATTCTAAATGGTATATTATGATGAGAATTACAAAAATTATTATGTCTTCCCCATTTGGCATGGAATATTATGTTAATGTAAGAATACATATATTTACAAGTTCATGTTAATGGTGTGATTAATGTGCCTGTGCCTATCAAAATAGTGATTTTTGTTTCATGTTTGCATTCTCTAAATAGCTTGCCAATTTTTTATGCCATGGCACCTATCTCAATCATTCAACAAATTTCTACATCTCAACCATCCAAGAAGTTACTATAATAAATGATTTTTGATGGTATTGTATGTTGGTCACCTATACGTCTCTTAGTGTCAATATTAAAAAATCCTTGAAGAAAATGACCATTCTATCTTTCAACAAGAAGGTCATTGCTAGCTTGAACCTCAAATATTGCAGTGTCATTATTGTTTTTATTATGCTTATTCTCTTTTATGAGAATGAGAAATCTACTTGTGAAGTTAAAGAAATCATCCTGCATCTTTTCTTACACCATTCAAATATTGTATTCCCTCACAACAATCATGATATATAAATTAAGTGCACCACTGCACCAATTTTCAAAATTAAAGAAATTGAGCAGGAAGAATCCTACAATGGAAAGGATTTGAATTTGGAGAGAAAAATGTAAATGATATTTTTGATACAGACCCTACCAAATCTAAAATTTAAAGAAAACCATTAATTCAACATGAGCCTAATGTTGAAAATGAAAGTTCAACGGAGGATGACTTTGATGAAGTTTGGAGTAAAAACTTGAATAATGTGGAAAATACTAATGATAATGGGAGATAATCAAATGAGAACTTTAAATAATAAGGATCAGTGGAATGAAAAATAATGAAATGTCTAATAACTACCAAAAATGGGGCATTGAGCGAAATAATATTTATGAACAAAATTGATGGCAAATCTCCTAGAAACCAGTTAAAATTAAATAATCCTAGCAAAAAAATGTAAGGGTACTTGAAATCTGATCTCATAATGTGTAAGCCTATTTAAGAGAGTACAAATGGAACTAAATATTTGAGATAGGAGGATAGAAATAATATGTGTGAAAAATTGAAGATTATTCAAGGTAATGACATTTTCTTTCATTTGTCTAGTATATTTGGTGTTTCTTATATTTCTGATTTTTTTTTTTCAAAAAAGGGGAATTTTTTCCATTATTCCCGTAAGAAGTCTATTAACAATCACACAAAATACTAAGGTTGGTATGGTGTAATAGCCTATTAAAATTAATGGAGATTCTAAACGCCTCAAACATAATCAAGGTTAAGATATTTAATATAGGTGCACTATGACCATTATGATTTCTTCTAAAATTACATGGTCAGAGATGATAGAAATTCAAAATTGAAGGTGCTTGATTGTCCATGCCTAGAAGTGACCCATTTAATATAATAGAAGGGAGTGTTTATTTTATTTCTTTTCACTAATTAAAGCATGCTCATGAATGTAGTCATTGTAGTAAAATAGATCACAAATTTATCATGGAGATATTACAATAGCATTGGCAACAACCAAAATTACATGTGCTTGAATCATTAATAATGTCTCCAGTGCATCAACAAAATTGATGATGTCTACTAATGATCCCTTACCCCCCTCATCTCTTTCACAACTATACTTTGGGTATAGCCTATGTTTCATGGTTTCACTAGTCAAGATATATTTTATTTATGGAATCACCAAGTTATATCCATATTAAGAATCAAATCATTGAGCAATATTAGCTGACCTACTAAGGTATGCCCTACATTTTTTCAATTTAGTGTCCATAATTCATAACAATGTGAGTGCATTGTACATCTTGGGGGTGATATCAAAATTAGATTAGATTGGATAGGATGGGAAAATTCCAAAATATCATATTAGAATGATTTGTGGATAGAAGATTAGAACATCCAATATGCATGCTAAGTTTTAGTTGGAATGATTAAGTAAGGAGGGAAATGGCGATTGGTAGATGATATAAACTTTTGAGAGTGGAAATCATTAAAAAAATGCAAGTGGGCTCTTAAAGGAAAGGTCGAAATTGGCTATAAAAGTTAAATCACAACTACCAAGGAGTATATATTTCTAGCATAATTGGGACTACACGTTTCATCTACAAAGGTTTGTAGCACTACTAATCCCTTCAAAGATGTCTTCAACATACATATTAGAGTGGTTATGTTTATTATAAATATCAAGTAAACATACTTTTTTAATTATAACATATTTTAGAGATCTCTTCTAATTTTTGAACTCTTCTTGGAATATCTAATTAAAGGGAAATTCCACCGCAAATTAGAATAACTATTTATAAACCTATAAGACTATACTAGATTTTAACCTATATTCTATAACCTCATGCTAGCAACATGCTTTGGATGGATGATTTAAACAATAAATTTAACCCTTAAAGCCAAATTGTAAACACATTTATAATAGTATTCAAAATTATTTATTAAAAAAAAATAACAATTAAAAATTCCAAGCCCATTCATAATGTTGTAGTCTAAAAGTGTTATTAATTGACCCTTTTCCACTCATTCAATGTAATGGGAAAGGGGGATTGATATTTTTTCCTAAATCCAACAATAACAATTTTGGATTGATGCAATTGAAAATATCACAATTTGATTGCAGTGGAGGTATTTGATGGTAGCAAATCCATTTTTGGATTGAAATAATTAACTCATTAACCCGAAATTGGAAAAGACTGCCTAGTTTAATTAAAATGATGACTAAGTGAAAATGGTTGAAAAAGTAGAATGTTTAGTTTCTTATATTTACAATCAATCAAAATAATATATCATATTTACATGTGCAATAATTGTAAAAAAAACACACAATAATAAGAAATCATACTAATTACTATGTTAACTTAAAACAAAAACAATGCACTAAAAACAATATCTATGCATTAAAAATAATACATCATATTTATTGCAAGAACATGTTAAATGTCGCTCATGTAGTTATATTCCAAAGAAAGAAAAAACCATTCTCACCCTATAATAGCCTAAGTAGGCTTAATGGTTAAGAGCATGTGTTTCCTCCTACGATATCACAGGTGAAAAACTAGAGGGGGATAGAGTAAGTATTCCTTTGTACACTTTACTGATCAATCACTTCATGGACGTGAGTCCCTTGTCCCATAAACGAGGGGGTCCCATACAAAAATTTTGTATTTGGCTTGGTTGTGGCCTTAAATTTAATAATAATACTAATAATAATAAGCAATTAAAGTTATGACTTGAGAGGTTATTATAATCCCTAGGAAACCTTGTCAGTGTTTATTATATGGTCACTAACACTCTTCGGTAGGCTGCCAATCCTACTATATGGCTAGTGCCTTGTGATCTTCAAGACCCTAGTAAGCCTAGCTATGGTAAACCAAAAAAAAAAAATTGGACTTATTCAAGATCCAAGGGTGTTTTCAACTCGGCCTCCCTCTTCGAGCCCTCATTCCTCAGTAGATGAGTCATTGTTGAGGGTGCCTAGGTTTGGATTACTTGTAAGTTCCAATTCAACAAACCTTACTACCATACATGACAATGAGAGATAGAGTAGTCAATGCTTATTCTAGGGTCATTAACACTCTTATGTAAGCTACCACTCCAAAAGTAGAGTATTCAATGTTTATTCTAGTGCCTAGTGATCTTTAGGATCTTAGCAAGCCTATCTATGATTATTGGTTAACCAAACAAAAGAAAATTATTGATTTCCTCAAGGTCCAAACGTGTTTTCAACATGTTCTCCCTCTTGGAGCCCACATCCCTCACTAGATGAGTCATTGTTAATGGTACCTAGGTTTGGACTACTTGTAAGTTCCAATTCAACTAACTTTATTGACATACATGACAATTAGAGGTAGAGATACTATTTCACTATAAGGACATGTCGAGGTCCAAGATAATATTTGTGTTATTAATGGGGGGAAGGATTTGCTTCCAAACTCACCCAATAATTGTTGTGTTGAAAACAATGGTGTGATAAACCATTGGAATCCATAGAAACCTTGGTCAATGTTTATTTTGAGACTATCAACATCATTGGGTAGGCTACCTCTCCTACTATGTGTGCCTTGTGAGCTTATGAGGCCTCTAGTAATCCCAACTATAGTTAAACAACCAATAATAATTTATACAACCATTCTAGATCCAAGGCTACTTTTATCTCCATCTCCTTTAAAACGATCATCCCTCTTTAATTACGTCACCACTAATACTACCCATATTTGAGTCGCTCACACATTCCAACTATAATATGTTTTGGAGATTTTGGTCGATCAAAACAAGTTTTGGTTATATTGGTTTTTTTATTGTTTAAATTATATTTTTGAATGCCTAAATAAATTCAAGTCCCTGAAAAATCTCTAAAACACTTTGAATATACAGAGTTCATAAATTAAATTTATGATTCCAATAAGTTCTTATTAAATTTTAAACCATTTTAACTACAAATTATGCTTGAAAACCCTTTAAACTATGACTTCCCATCAACTAAACTTGAGTAGCATACATATCATGTCGTGAGCTATGTTTTTCCGTTTTCTATAATTACTTCAAATTATTACTTCAAACTTCCATGTAGAAAACATTAAATTCTATGAAAAGTAACATGTAATGTGACATATGGTGATGATCATCACAGAGGGGAACCAAACTTTCTTAATCTGAATCGAATCAGTGGAGTTGATTTGAAGGGAATATGAAAAAGGATGACTACTTACAAATATACAAATAATTTTACTTGCTTATTATATAAGCTAGTATGACTATATATATCCATTCATCCCACTCATTGTTTTCTGAAAGGAATAGATATCCACTTACATCTGAAGTAAAATTTGAGATTCCTGTGGCACTTATGGTAACCAAATTCAAGGTTTGATTCCCTAAGACTCCTCTTCAACACAACAATTCAGAGAAGCAGAGCTCTGGTTGGAGTTCATGGTTGTTTGGTGGGAAGAGACCTAAGGATACTCATGAGGAAAATCACAATTTTTAGCCTATCCATAACACAACGCATGCGCCTGCTATTGTTGAAGAATGCCACGCAACAGATTCAGGTAAAGCTAGTAACGATGTTAAACGAGCTGCGTAGGACAAAGAGGCGAAGGATTTCTTTGAATGGCAGCGGAACAAGTTGGAGATGGAGAGAGAGATGTCCATTAAGAGGGTGAAGAGCGTGCTCAACAGAGGCCTTTAACGAGAGGGAATGAAAAACTGGAAGGCCATCATGAGAGTTTATTTGAAGACCAATATCATGTTTCACGGTAATGTTTGCATGAAGTGGTTATTTTCATCTATTGTCTAACTTGGATTTGATATTGTGATTACAATATTAGCGTTGTAATGGTTATAAAACCTTGGTAATATTTGCTAAGTTATTATAATTTGTGGAAATGTTTTCTTTATGTGAACCCTTTTTTTTAATGTGTGTTTTATTAAATCTGTTTCATCGTTTAAATAAATTGAGATATTTTGTCTTTTTTGGGCTGTCATGGTGATCCGGGGGTAATCATATGTGTATAATTGTGTTACCATTTTGGAAAATGACATTAATGCATAAATTTGTTACCATTTTGGAAAATGATATTAATGATTTTATTTTATGTTTTTGGTGGATTTATTTTAGTATTTAAAAAAAATAAAGTTTATGATACTGATGAGATTGTTGTTATTGATGGAGAAAGAGCAACAAAGGCAAAAAAATAGTAAAGGAGTAGCAACAAGGCAAAAGAGCAGCAAAGGAAAAGAAGCAACAATGAAGAACAACAAAGAAGAAAAGTATGGTAAAGGAGCAACAGAGTAGCAACAAGGAAAGGAGCAGCAATGGAGTAACACCATCCATGTATGGGTATGTTGGGAGCACCAGGGTATGACTATTAATGGATGAGTGTTGCAATTGATGGTTTGTACTACAATGGAAAAGGCAAGGCAAAGGCAAGGAAAAGACATGATGCAAGGCTATGGAAAAGGAAAACATGTGCATGACAAAATGTTGCAACAAAATTGTTGTGATGCATGAAAAAGGAAAAAATCCATGACATACAAGCCAAGGCTGAAGGTTGTTGAGACAATGACATGAAGAAGTAGTGATACAAGATGTTGCAAAATAGATATATGTATTTGGAGGGTGACACATTACTTTCATATGTTGCATGCATATTACTTGCATCGAAAGGTGAATGTTTTACATGTCATATGATGTTATAATGTATTACTTTCTTGCATATGTTGGCATGTTTGTGGTGTATTTAATCATTATAGGTGGATGGAAATAATATTTGGTTGATAACTTATTTGTGTTATAATATTCACAGTATGAAGATTTTGGAAATGAATGAGTGGATTGAAAAGATTCAAGCCTCTTCACTACATATTCTTATGTGGGATACAAACATCCAACAAACTTTATTTTACAAAAGATGTTGCTTTTGGAAGCTAAAGAGAGTTAGAGAGCATGTGAGGGTTGATTGTTTGTGAGTTACCTGGCACACATGAAGCTGATGTGAAACATATTTGAAGGGGAGAAGAGGCAAAAATAAACATGGAAGTATGTCGAATTGATGACTAGGTAAATCAGCATATTGTTTTCGTTTTATATGAGGGGATTGAGGTCAAATTTCAAGTTGTGGCTTGCTCAATATCCAATTGGAGCTAGTTCAGGTAGGAGCCTCCTGTGGGTTGTAGCCTATAGAAAACATATGGGAGTTGGAGCTTCCTTGCATGTTGTTGCTTGCAGAAAAATTTAGCTGGCAATCTCTTGTAGGTTGGAGCCTATAGAGAATCAGATGTAATAAGTGAGTAGGAGCCTGCCTTTGCATCACAACAATAAAAAAATCATGGTTTTCTCCCTTTATGGGTTTCCACTTATATCTGGTGTCGATATATGTTGTTATTATGTTTCTTTGTGATGTTTTTGTTCACTTGTTACTTGTTGTTTGTATATTAAATTTGTTGGCCATTATATGTCAATTTTATCATTTAATGGTTCAATTAATAAGTTAAACAAAATAAAAATTAATGTCCATTAATGTACTAAAATGATTCCCCACCCTCTCAGTTTAGTGAAATTTTCATTAATTGGTATTAGAGCTACTTCCTTCGGTGTAAGCCTAATAGCTTGAAGATAGATTTGGTTGAGTCATGAACTATCAAGGTGTCCATGTTCTTAGTGAAACAAACTTTCATGAAATGAGAAATAAGGTTAAAGAAAAACTTATAGCTTATGGACCTGGTGTATGGAAGTTTGTATGTGATGATTACTGCAAGGACTCTCCCTATATGCAAGAAAAGCAATGGAATGCTAAGGAAAAGTGTGTTATGTATGACAATCTTCATAATAAGGATCTTGATACAATAATAGACTTAAATTCTACAAAATAAATTTTGAATACTTTGCAGTTCATGCATGAAGAAGAGACTAATAGCAGTATTGTAGAAAGAGAAAAGAGAAAGAGGAAGAAGAAAACTATTTGTCAAAATCAAAGTGCTACGTTAAATGAAACATTTGCATGTGTGAATGTAGCTTACTCTCGTGAAGAAAACACAGATGAACATCAAGCTAGGTTTTCTTTAGCATTGGCTGAAATAGAAAAACTGACTAATGAAAGAAGATATCATAAGAAATTGTTGCAAATATGTGATGAAAGAGAGCATGAGTACAAGGAATAAATTGTAAGCCTAAAGGCACAAGTTTAAGAGGAGGGGAGAATAGAAGAGATGATGAAAAAACAGGAGAAGGAGAAAGAGATATTGTGTGAAAGATTAGAGCCTAAGATTGTCTCCGCTAGAAGTAAAATGGATGAAAAGAATAGAAAGTGTAAATAGCTAAAAGAAGAGAATATCTCCATGAAGAACTCAAAGAAATTATCCATTAAAGGGGACACAACAACCTTGAAAATAGATGTAAAAGAAGGGACAAAAAAATTTATTTATAAGGAAGCAAGCAAAGGAAATGAAAAGAATGAGTTAAATAAAATGTTTTTTTTTTCACAAAGACGAGTTGCTCCTCATGATGAAATGAACAAATTTGGAAGATCTCAAAGAATATCCTTTGTTCATGTGAAAGAAATCAAGTGTTTATCTTTCCATGGATATAGACATACAACAATAGAATGTAAGAGTAAGAAAACTGAGAGTAATTAGTAGAAGATGCAGCAAGTAAGAAGGCTTCCTCAAGAAAGAAAACATAGAAGACAACCATTCAACAAGTACACAAATATTTTCCATGTTCATTCTTTTTTGTGTAATGAATTTAGACATATAGTTGTTGAATGTAAATTGTTTGCAAAGAAGAACACAAGAAAAATACACAATTTCCACCATATCTTGGTCAAATAATGTGTTATTTATGTTGCAAAAATGGACATAAATCCAAAGAATGAAAAATTCCAAATGTCCTAAAGAAAATTAGACAGATAATGAAAGCTAATCAAAGAAAACCAAACTGTGAATCAAACATAAATGCATATAGTAGAAGGAAACCTACTGAAGTGTGCAAGAATAAGAAAAAGGAGGAACTTGTTACATCAATGACATAAAGAATTCTTCATGGTTTAAGGGGGAGTTTCTCTAAGCATAAAAATAGTCATCATGTCAGTAATAAAAGAGCGGAAACATCCCAGAGGGAGAGAAACCTCAATAGTATCACGAGAATATATTACATTATTTGGAGACCCTACAATCATATGATCAACTCAGTAGGAAAAATAGAATCACATGTATGAAGAACTCTAAATCTAAAGAGAAACTATCAGAAAATTTAGAGTATTTTTAGTTTACAAAAAATAGCGGGGGCGGGGGGAGTGGGGAGAAAAATAACAAATTGAATGCTATGAATTTTGACTAAATTTTTAAAATCATGCCAAGTGCCAATTAAAATATGAAATACAATGGCTTTGAAAGTTGGCATGCATTACAAATGTTTTGTTGAATATGTAAAATGAGTTATTAATAAAATGAAAGGTGTGGAAACATATGATGTGAACTTGAAGGAAACATCCTTCTGATGGAGTTTTACAAACTACTTCAAAAACTGAAAAAGAAACATCCTTCTAGACATAGAAGAGAAGGAAACAAGTGAGAATGTCTAAATAGGAAACATTAGTCATGAAGGGGGAATTATGGGGAAGAGATTCATGTTCATGTCCATGACATAATAGGACCTAATGCACACTCTCGAGGTTAGCATTCATCCTTAATCCATGAAAATTATAGAGGGAGTTAGAGAGTCATCTTGTTGAAGAAGTCTTAAGCTATTATCTAGGTTACGAGTTTTTTTTTTCTTTGGATTCTTAGGGTTGGAACACTAGTTGTCTATGTGAGAACATTGAAATCTATCATTTGTGACCATATTACTTAGAAAATATATTTTTGTATACATCCACTAAATTTATGTCTTCAAATTCATACTTTGGCTATCCTTAAAGACAAGGCCTCTCTAGTGCGCATACAACCAAAGTGCACAATATTATGCTATGTTATATAAAAATCATTACGATCTATGCCATCAATCTAGGTAATCTACGAAGGAAAGGGACCACAATGAAGTGAAGGTGAGATCCAAGGATTAGTTCAAGCCATTGTGATGGTCTTCTCATTGTCTTCATTCAGGACCCCCACCTACAAATCCCTCTGTTCCCCTATTGACAGTCAAAGAAAAAAATAAATTAGAAACCCTAAATACCTCTACCTCATCCTCCAACACATCAAGGGTGAAAAAGAAGGATAGATTCGAAATCAGCCTGAAATAATCCAACTGAGATCTTTCATTCTCGAAGTTCAAGTCCGGGGATGTAGTGGCAATTGTGCTTATTATCATTTTTGTTTTTTGAATTCTGTATTCGAAGCCAAAGTTGTAGCCAAACTCTCGTCACCCGGATTCCTTTCATATAGAAAATGAGCCATAGGGAATCGGTGGAGATGATCCAATGGACTACATGAGGGTTTTCTTCTATTTCTTGTGCTCTATCAACATTAGATCTAATTTGCAGAATTTTCTAGGGTTTTCTCTACCGAAGGTTGCTGGAGGTGCATGATTTTTCTCAGTTCCTCATACGAAATTGAGTTAAAATAAATGAAATAAAGGTTTGAAATCATGGAGAGAGGAATTCAAATAACTCATTACAACTACTAGAGGAAAAATGAACAGACGACCAATATACAAAGGTACATATGCGTTAAAATCCATTACATTACAAGAAACGTTAATGTTACAACAACTCTCACTGAAGCATAATATTGTTCCCAATGTTTAATGCACTCCCTATTGAAAACATTAGATATCAGGAGGCAGATTTCAATGCACTAGAAAAACATTGGCAGCATGCATTACTGAGATAGTATAGAGTATCGAGTCAGATAGAGGCGCTAGATGACAAGAATAATAGACTCGATAACAGTGGCAGAATGAATGGAACAAATTATTAAAAGATTTATAGTAAAGGGACCAAAAGGATAGAGAGGAAGTTCATTCTAGAGGCATGCATTAAATATGAGTGGTGATGTTTTTTACATGTAGTGATAGACATATTGTTGGAATCATGATCACCATTACACTAAAACAAGAAGGTGTTAGTAAACAGACCCATTGCCAGAGTCAACGAATCCATGACGGGCGGTTAAGGATATGTTGCAAAACACATAGGGAGCATAGGTTTATCCAATGTCCAAGAATATCCCCCCGGTGCAGGTCAGGTGTGATTCGAACTCGAGACCTTTGGATGTGATGCCACTTGTTGGAATCATGATTTTCATTACACCAAATCCCGTAGGTGTTAGTAAACGGACGCATCACCAGTGTTAACGAATCCAAAAGAGGTGGTTAAGCGCATGTCGCGAAACACATAGGGAGCATTGGTTTATCCAATGTCCAACACATGTTGCATGAATGTTAATGTATGAGGAGACATTACATGAGTATGACAAAAAATGTTAACAATGGAGGCATCGTGGCATTCTCAATGTCGTAAATACTTAGTGGAATCAAAACATATAAAGAATTAGTCTATTGGCATGTTATTTTTGCAGTGGGTTAATGCATTAATGTTGGTCGGTCTTATTTTCTATCATGGAATTTGGATTAAATACTTACAACATGGAATTAATTTTAATTTAGTGCATTATCATATCTTTGATTGTTGTGTTGGAGGTGCATTATTATATAGTGGAAGAGATTATCATTACAATAAATGGAGTTACCTAACCACGCCCAAGAAATTCAAACAATCAATCATATCAAATCTCAATTCATATAGCAAATTGCAACAAAAAAACATCACAATGTTTAAAAAAAAAAAATTACATTGCAACCAGATGTAAAAGATAGTATGGGATCAACCTGAGTTTGGAATCAACAAACTATACTATACGTGAGGTTGGAATTTAATAGGGTTGGAAGGATCCTACTATATCACCAATCTCCACCACGTCTAGCATAAGATAACACCGTTAATGATTGGAGTGAAATTGTAACAATAGTTTAAGGTTAATTGAGGAGCCTAGTGTTTATATGGAGCAATGTTTACATTGTTATAAAGAGAATTATGGATCATTGATAAGTATCATGGAGTTGCATTATTATGAAGAAACATTAATATTTTTCATTAAAATGTTATAGAGTTGCATTATTATTATGATATCTACATTATATCTTCTCATATTTGGTGCCACTCCAAGTTTTTGGAGCTGTGTTGTTGATATTATAACTTGATATATATCATACAGTGGTATATATGTTGCAATGCATTGATACGGTTGTCTGTGGAAACAACTGTCAAGAATGCTTGTGAATTTGTACGAGAATCAAAACATATTATGGATAATATAATCGTGGAAACAACATGTATATTCATTTCACATATCAACATTATATAAAGTGGCAGTGATGATATGTAGATGACATTGATATTATTTTATTGCTTACACTTTTGCATTTCTCTATTGTAACCTTTTACTCTAACATTTCCAATACATCGCACCATTTTTCATTCATCAGATGAGGGTGTTTGCACTCATTTCCACATTTGATTCCAACAATCAAACAAGAAACATAATCATCGACCTTTTTTATTCTCTTTATGGATTTGGACGTCGATCTTAACTTGATTGCATATTCATTGAGTTTTTCGATGTGGATAGAGGGGACCTCCTCCGTCTCTGTTACCTCTTCGTTTACATAGACAAAGACGTGATGCTCAAGTCAAAAACCTCATGTGGAATATGTGCTTGATAAAACCTATCTTGTCTCTCCACTATACTCTGGAAAACCTGTATCGGGAGGGGCTCGAGACTCAATTTAAAATTCCCTCCAAAGCTCACCCTTATCCCTACTTACTGCATTATCTTCTCCCTGTTCTTCCACTGCTCTCTTCTTCCTAATTCCCCATTTCCTTACAACTCAACTATTTCACACACAGAAGTACCCAACTCTCATAGAGTCACTGTAAGAGCCAGAGTAAGCTATTTTGGGGCTAGATGAAGCTATTTTGAACTATGAAAGTTGTTTTTGTGGAATTTATTCCCAATCACCCCCCTTCCCTATAGCTCGCCCAGTTTTCACACCAAAATACTGAATCTCACAATCGATTTCCGCTAGAGGCAGAGGAAGCCATCCAGGGTTCCCCTAGAGTCAGAGGAAGCCATCCATAGTTATGAAAGCTCTATATGATTTAGCAAGGGGATCAAACCAAAAAAAAAAAAAAAAAAACTATAAAGGATTTCGAAATTGTAGTCAATTTTCTTTTGTTTATGGATACTGAATTTATAATATTATGGTATGGATTGTCTATTAATAATGGGTGTATTTTTCCTCATTCTTCTGAACATAAGCTTGTATGTATTTTTCCTCATTATGAAATCTCTTTGATTATGATGATTTAAAAAGTTGTATAAATTATTATTACAAGGATTAATTTTTCTATCTTTGTTGTGTATCTTTGAAGTCTCAACTCTGAAGCCACTTGATTAATGTGAATCTATAATATGTTGGGATTCTCACCGTGGTCATAGTATAGCCATTGTTTTCTTTTTCGGTGGGATACCATTTTACAAGAACAAGCTTCCTGCAGGGAGCCCCATCACTCAAATTGTTGGCATTGCAGTCTGTATTACAAGAAAAAGAAACTTCATCATGCCTTCCAATATGAAGTTTCTTTACAAAAACCACTTAATGGAGTAAGTCAAATCAAGCCAAACTACACTATTACACACAGATAATTTTCAGCAAGTTCTAGATTTTTAAATCACTTTATGGGATAAGATTGTTATTCCAAAAAAATATCAAAGATAAAGAAGTATTAATATATTCTCAGTCTTAAATAACTATCAAACCAAACCCATTTGTGTATACACAATTAACAATTGTATTTTGATAACATTTGATTGGAAATTTTCTACTTTTTGGACAAAGAAACAACTATGGTGCAAGAGTTCTCAGAAAGGTGTACTAATACACAGGGAAATAAAAATTCAAATTATAAAAATTCTACACACTAAGTCAAGTATAATAAACCCTTATATTAAGAATGGTGTCCATCTAGTTCTCTTGCTCAATATTTGAAATGGTTGTAGTAAAATAGAGTACAACTTTGTTCATAAATCAAGGTAGCCCCATAGATATAAACATTGGTTCATATTTCCAGGTGCATGCTTCTCTTGTGGCCCTTTCCAGGCTTTGTGGGCTTGTTCTTCTAATTATATATGATTGTTGTCTTGTACCTCTCATAAAAATAATAACATGAAAGGATCAACTATTCTCCAAATGGTTTGGATTGGTATTTTTTTTAAGCATGGTGACTACAACATTAATTGAAAAGAAGAGGATATATGTAGAAAAACATAAAGCTCACTTGATAGTTCTAGAATTACAATCCCTTTTACTGGTTATTGGTTTAATTCCATAATTTTTATATTTGGAATTGCAAAGGTATTTAATTTAAAAGTATTGTTGGCATATTTATATGATCAAGCCCTTGATAACATGACAAGCTTAGCTATTTTTTTCTATATGAGTATCTTGTGAGTGGCTAGTTTTCTGGGCAGTGTCATCATCTCCATAGTTGAAAAAATAAGCAAGCTATTGTTACACCAATTTTTGGTCATCTAACCATTTACAATTATATGGATCAAAGTATACCATGTCATACTAATTTTAACATAGTAAAATTGAGTTCACTATAAGAAATAATTTAATAAACCATATTTTATTAAGTTATTTCTGGCTCAAACAGGAAACCCCATGAGGAATAATTAATTAAACCACTGTTTAAATAATATTCCTCATCATATTTAGCCCAATTAATGAGAAATAACTAGATAAATCATTATTTATCTTATTATTCTCTAGGAATAATTAATTAAATCATTATTTAATTAATATTCCTTGTTAAATTTGACTAAATCATTTAGGAATAATAAAATAAATAATTATTTGTTAAATTATTCCTTAACCCCATCCTTGAAACGATAAATAAATCATTTATTTATTTATTATTTCTAAATAAATGGATTGAACCAATTTAAATTCCTTTTCTCTCCAACAAAATATAATAAAATATTCCAAGAAGTTAAATCTAGATCTTGATTAATAATATTTTAATATGCACCATTATCAAGGATAACTCAATATTTTGTTATAAATAGGATGTTTTTCCATTCATTATTTACCTTTGATCCTTTTATCATGTTCAAACATTGATCCTTTTGTCATGGTCATACTTTGATCACTTTTATTATCTTTTTCTTCTTGATCTCCCATAGATTTCAACACGTCTTAGGTTTTCTACACCATTGAGAGAGAGAAACTTCTGGATTTGAAGCATTGAGGACAACCAAGTACACATCACATTGAGGGGGATTGGTAACATCATTATTTTTTTCCTTCCCAGGTGTTAATACATATAAAATTATTTATATATCTTGTCTTTTCCATTGGATATTTTGAGAAACACTTGTTTCATTTTACTATTTAACTGCTTTTACTGTAGAGATCTGAGTTTTTGTTGCATTTGTTTCGACTATCTATTGCAAATCTAAGGAAGTTAAGCAACCATATTTTTTTCTAGGGTTGTTTTTCATGTGCAGCTAAAGTGATCTCTTCTCGTATACTTTTGTTAAGAATTCATTCTAACAATTGGCGACTCCACTGGGTTTTATTCAGATTCCTACGTGACCGGTTTATTCAGTAACTAGGGTTTTTATTCATCTATTTTTAGACTCTTAATGTTGTTTTTACCTTTTATGCCCCAGAATAGTAAAACTTCTAACTTCCAGGTGTTTATGGGTGTTTTTTGCAGGTAACAGGTATCAGTCGCGCCAGAGATGACAATTTTTTCCACAACTTGCAGCCTAAGGATCCCTGAATTGAAGCTCACACTTTTCATCCCAGAGCCTACGATTTCAAGCTCAATTCACACCTATGGGGCCAGAAACTGTGATATCAACAACCAACAGGTTAGTATCTGCGAGCTGCAACTTTTTGAGGGATTTTTTCTGTGACTTTCAAGGTTTGCTGCAAGCCCAGTTCCGGGATATTTGACCTCTGTCTTAGCCCATCATAGGCCTCGTTATGTTCAATATGTCTCCTTCAAGTAGGACCAAGCCCCCTAGGGTTTCAATACGCCTCCAAATTTTTAGGAGTGGTTTAGCTAAGTAGGTAGTGTGAGATTTTGTAGCGCTTTCAGCCAATGTTTAGGGTCTGGTCTATCCTTCTTTCAGATCCTGTTAGATCAGAAATTATTTCATCCAAAACCCCCTTTTGAGTTTTTTTTGGTCTCTCCCTTAGGGTTCCCCTTCTTTCCCTTATGGTTTTAACATTTCGCCTCCCATGTTGCAACAGTTTTACCTCTGGTTTATTGTTGTTTTCTATGCCTTTTCGAGCAGATATGAGTCATTAGATCCCTGTCTCTTAGACCTTAGATATTTTCATTGTCTTATGTGTTTTGAGTCAATTTCACCCGCCTCTTAGAACAGTTGTTTGGGAACCCTTATTTTGGGTGTAATGCATGCATCTTTAGCTATTTATTTTACTGTCATTTCAGTTTTACTTACAATTATTCAACATTTTTTCTTTTTCTTTATACAACTGTATGGGTTTATTTAAAATTAACATATGGCTTGCACACACACACAGCTAAAGCGAAGAGTGCTTGGTTTACACCGCCAAGCCAAGACATAAACATTGTAATTAGTTTATCTGCCCCTCTAAGCCTTTGTTTATCGCACTTCCATATTTTTGGGTTATTTGTGTTTTTCCATCATTGCACTCCCAAGGCACTTTTCTTGAGGACTCCTAGGCCTTCATCCTTAGTTTCCGCTAGGAAAACTTATTCCAAAGCGTAGATTCTGAGTTAGTCCTCCTCTGAGTCCCCATACCAACTCTGATTCTGGTCCATTGGGTCTTCCCTCTAGTTCTGAACCTGGTTCTTCTCCACCTCATTCAGTCACCATGTCACGCACCAATCTAGGTGTTGGTCCTCAAGTTGGTGGTAGCCTTTGCCCTAATTTTGGAGCTACTACTAGTGGAACCACTAATGGAACCATTTTGACTACTCCTTTGCTACCTTTTATGGCAGGTTTAAGCCTCCCCGATTTAATCTAGTTAATTAATGACCCTATACTCCACAATCCAGGTTGGCCTATTATGCCAACTAATATTCCTTCAGACATCCCTAAGTTTGAAGGAAACACTGGAAAGGATCCTAATAATCACGTCCACTCCTTTCACATGTGGTTTTCATCCAATTCTATCACTGATGGCTTTATCCGGCTGTTATTCCAATGTATGCTCACTGGAGAAGCTACAAAGTGGTATGATGACCAGACCGCTGCCTCACATTCCAATTTTGTGACTCTTGCTAAAGCATTTCTATCCTATTTCCATCTACCCCTCCGATATGATACTCGTACCGAGTTGTTGACCGCATTCCGTCAAAATTTTTCCAATCGCCTTTTTTACCATGTCCAAGAATCGCGTAGAAGGAGGAGCTTCTGTTGAGCTCATACATTCGATGATCGTGTCTATGTGGAATGGTTTCTCAAAACTATTTTTCCTTATATCAGTAAATATATCGCATGCCACATTCCTTATACTGAGGAAGAAGCTCTCCAAGTTGCGTTGAAATATGACTTGATCTACTCCCAATCTGTTTATGTTTGTACCGTTCTACCAGATTGTCCTAGACTTGGTGGTGTCAATGCATCAAGGGCATCTCACACTACTGACAGTATCATTGGATCTCTTTCACGTCCATATACTCATCCTCCCATGCGTTATGGTTTCCGTCAGGGAGGGGCCAACTCTTCTAGCACTTATCCCCCTTGCGGTACATGTATCTAGAACAAAGCACGCATTACACATTTTCCCCATTGCATCAAATGATGCCAAGGCCAATTGTTGCTCAACCTGTTTACCCCAATTTTTCTCAACCTCCTTTCTATCCTAACCCACAGCCCGGTGCTCCAGCCCTTTTAACATTATCACCCCAGCCTCTCGTGGCTTCTCAACCTCTACCAAAGCAGCCACCTCCCCCTCAAAGCGAGGTGTATGCATAGCAGAGTGTTACTAATCATCCTAATTCCAAGAAAAAGGGGAAAGGCAACCAAAATCAACCAATGCAAGGTAATCAAGGGTGCCAAGGTAACTAACTGAACGCACCCCAAGGGAACCAACCTAACACTAACAACCAGTAACAGGGCAATCAGCCCAAGCAGAACATGCCTCCTCGTACAAACAATCCTTGTTATTTTTGTGGTGTCCATGGAAATTATACTCATGATGGTCCCCTTTTACCCCAGATGCTCCAATTGTGGGAAGAAGAATTAGCATCTAGAAGACAGTAAGCCACTGCTTTGGCTCCTCCAAATATTGTGCCATCTCAATCGGATATTTTCACTAATCCTTTCCCCCAGCAAGGATATGTGGCCACCCAACCTCCTCAAGGTCAGGCTGCCCCTCAACCTTCACAGCTTGGCCCCACTGACTACCACATTTTCATGATGAATTCTAAAGAGGTTAATACCGCTGATGTCAACCTTCAGACCCGGTCGCGCCAATATGACAAGCCACTTGCTTCATCTACAACCCAATCCCAAATGAAATTTTCCATAGAGTCAATTTCGACACCTAATGCTCCCTTACATATCCCTTAGCCATGGGCATAGGTTATTACCAAGATCCCTAAAGGGCCATTACGCTGAAATGTTGCTTCCGCCAAAGCTACCCACACTTACAACATAGTAGATGACTTTGCACAATATCTTGTTGCCATGTCATTGTTGGAAGTCCTCCAGTCGTTCCCTTCACAATGTAAAGCTCTATTATCTTCTATGGGTGTTTTGGATCCTTCAAATGATCATTTGATCGTCTTTGATGTTGACAAGTCATAACATCCACCCTTGCCTTCATTTGTCACCTTGCAAATACCAGTCAAGATTCGTAATTCCCATGTCTCACGTTGTATCATTGATGAGGGCGCATCCACCTATATGATGTCTACCCATATTTGGAATGAAATTGAATCACCAGACGTAACCCCATCCACCATCATCTTGCATGCTTGGGACATTCACCCTTCTCATCCCCTTGGCATGTACCGCAATTTTCCTGTCACTTTTGTGAGAAAGACTACATGTATTTACATTGAAGTCATTGACACCCCCTTGGATTACAATATCCTCTTGGTTCGTAGCTATACTTATGCGATGAATGTTTTCACATCTTTGGTTCACCGTAAGATGTGATTTCCTCACAATGGGAATATCGTCACCATCGATCAGACCTCCCCCAAGTCTATCATATCTTCGGTGGCCAATAAGAAATCAGTCTCACCTCTTACCCGTGTTTCAACTGGAGTCTATAAATATTCCACCCTACTTGGTGCATTCCCTGGTCCCCCCCCCCTCTTATCGCTAACCCCAGCTCGTCGAATGTTTGCATGATGTAATCATCTCGGACTATCGATAAGCGATCCAGTTCAACCAGTTAGCAGCCTATGCCTCCACAACCTGCTAGTGGTCACTTGACGAAGCCCTCAAGACCTTCTCTTCAATAACATTCTCCCTCTACTGGTGTCTCTTCCACCCCTTTTCAACCAGGAATGGTTCCCCCTAGCCTTAATCATTTGTGAGCCATTTTGCTAGGCCATTACCCTTGCGTTCATATACTATTTCTAGCTCCCTCCTCTGGAGACTTTTCGGTGCCTGTTATGACCACGTTAAGCCTTCCCAATTTGACCGTGGGCATCCCAATATAGTACATTGATCCCCCAGCCAACGTTCTACCTGGTCAAATCAAACCTTATACCACTTTGACCCTGGTCCAACCAGTCGCTATGACCTCTCCCTTTGATTCTTTACCTCAACCACCTCAACATGAACGTACTCCTATTGCGAAAGCATCTGGTGAGGGGGGAAAATAAAATAATAACCTAAGCATAAGGCCACCCAAATGACTCCTTCTCCTCCTAAGCCTCTAAAGAAGTCACCTCTGTGCACTTTTTGTGATGTTGTTGGGCATGCTACCCATAATTGTAATGAGCTTGTTCGTCTCAAACTTGTGGTCAACGAGGCATTTCCTGAATCTAATATCCTAGAGGTCCATGTTACCTTACCCAATTTAGCTAAGAAAGTCAAATAGTTGCACATGAATCACCCTGGTGCTTTGTGTGATATTTATGGCCACTATTATCACCTTTTTCCCCGCCTCAACGACTTTCGCAACACCCTTGAGGTTGTTCGTCTAATCGAGGCCAAATGTAGTGGATCCTCTACTCCTCTATTCACGAGTTTTGCTTCCGCAAAACTGGAGGACGTTTTCACACCCATTGTAATACCTCCCCCTAATGTTGAGAGATGGAACCTTCAGCCATTATCATGTATTTTTCATCATACAAGAGATCCATGGTGGAAAACCCTCCAAGGAATTCCCTTTTGTTTCGACTAAACCTCCCTCGGCGATCACCTTGGGCTCAACGTCGGTAGATGTTTCATCTACTAGCTCTTCGTTTACCCTCCGTAGCGATGCGTATGTAAACCATATCTGTCATGATTATGCATCATGTAGCCCCACCACGTCATGTGGTCTCTCTTCTGTAAGTCCCCCCATATTTCATTCTAATGAATACATTATGGAATCGATGACCACCCATGACTTTCCTTGGGATGATATGCACCATCGTGTGTACTTCCTTTCACAACAGACCCATAACCAACATGATGTGGAGTCCAAAGAATTCATCTATAATGAGGTTGTTTTGTTCAAAAACCCCTTCCTTCGACCCCGTGAATTTGAACCACATACACCTTGTGGCCATTACATTGACACACGATGTTTGGGAAGGGGGCACCCATATTTGAGAGTCCAGGAGAAGAAATTATCCACAACCCTCCTAGTGCATCTGGTAGTGTTGACTCTAGTACCATTATTCTTCCCCATTTAGAACAATTTCTAGAGTCTCATATCACTTTAGATCAGTCTAGGGATGATCCACTTAATCATTCCTTCATCTTACATCAACAAACTAGTCCCTTAGACATTGTTGCTAACCAAACTCAATATTTTCTTAGTGAGCACCAATTCATTATATCCGAAGACACTCTTTGGGGTAGTGACACCATGTATGTGAACCCAAAAAATTAGTCCATTTTCTTCACATATGCAGTTCCAAATGATATTGGTCATCCATCATTTCCTTTCTCCAATTGCATATATCCATTCTTCCCACAGAAGATAACCATAAAATAATCAACTGGAAAACCACATCATAAAAAATTGTTTATATTCCACTATTCTAAATACATTTGGTATGTCTGTAGCATGCTTGGGGACACCTCTACCTCTATATATTATCACAACCCTCTTGAGGATTTAGTGCCTATGATACTAAATACTTGAATCTATTATTTTAGCACTTGTAACACCATGGCGCTCCACAAACTCCTCTAGCTATGGGCATCACTCCCACCTTGGCATACCAGATCACTCCCCTCCACCACATATGCTAGGGGGCAGTATGCCATGCTTGGGGGCATGATGACACCCCTCACAACCTTCTCATTTGATTAAAAAATGTCTCAGCCTAGACCCCACCGATCTAGGTATGGTCAATTATCGTCCCATTCCTTAGATAGTTTGTCCTACTAGCCTCTCCCGTGAGCCATATATCGTAGATGCTTGATACCATATTTTCAAATATTCTACTTTATGTGATACCATACTTACCACTTATTCTGCATGTTTGACCTGGTGGGTGAGGATGATTCTAGACCTTCTCTAGTAGTTCATTATCGTATTCCTTTCTTACCTTGATTCTTCACCAGGAACCATCTTTCCAAGAAGCATTAAGGCCATATTTAGACAAGTAAGGACACCTACTTGAAAGTAGCGAATTCTAACTCTAATGGTCGGTTTGTCCGCTACAAACACAGCAAGATTTAGGGCCTTCTCCTTCTCTCCACGTTCACCACAACTCCAATAGAAAATGAACCAAATTGGAGGGGGATTGCCCTATTAAAATAAAAACCATAATTTTTCTTTCACCAATTGCGACCAAACTCTAGCTCGGTTTTCAAAACCATCATGACCATTGGAAAGCTATCACCGAGCTCTAAAATGGGTATCCTTTAGTTTTTGGTGATTTGATACTTCACCACGAAGCCATTTTTCCAAGAAGGGTCACTTCGCCACCTCAAAAAATCATATTTCTTCACTGGCACTACTTGTACTTGGGGCACCACTTTTCCTCCATAATTTTCATCGCATGTGTCGACTTCTGTCATGAGTAACCATATTTTCTAATGCTTTTATGGTCCCCACCGAGCGTATTCTGTGTGGCAGCATCATCGAATCACCCTTGATGAGAGCATCCAATTTGAGACATCATCACATTCATGGAGTTTGTCCCGAGTCCCTTTGCCTCATGTTACAGTATTCCATCCATTTGTGCCTTGTACCTCTCTCGTGTAGCCCATTTTGGCCTTTAGTCATACTGTCCCCCCCCCCCCCCTCAGGAGTCGAGTCATTCGCTACTAGTTCATCCATACTTTCTATTCTCTGACAAGGGAAGTCATCTATTTGCTACTCAGTATCTCCCATTCCATCATTATTCCTGGTGTCAGTTCATCAGTCACTCTACTATGATCTCTTGTGCCTTCGTTGAGGATTCTTCATTGCCTCACCTATGGCAGACCTCCTTTTGTCGACATCAACACATTCATTCCAGAAGACAGGCATAGAGGGTGGTGTACCTTGGTTCCAGCTTCCATTCTTGTTCGGTGCCTCGCATCAGGAAAAGGGACTCCTAATTTCCCTTTGACTTGGTTGTTTCTAATCCGCTCCACATCAGCATCATCGAGATTCGTATGGTTGACAGTTCGGTGATACAACAGATTGATCTAGTGATTCTTTGGTGTGTGTGAGATGTTTCAAATCTCATGAGGTGGTGGCCCTTTAGGTAGCCCCCCACATGCCTCGATGACCTCATTTTATGCTACAGCCTCAGATGCAGCTCTACATATTTGATGGGTTTGGTTCGAGTCGGTTGCAACGCCTATAGCATGCATGTATCACTCATATTATCCATTAATATTTTCAGATCTCTTTCTTGTTTATCAGGGCTTCTTTGGTTGTTATTATATCTCATGTACTCATATATTATTGTATTCATCCCTTGCTATTTTCCCAGGCACAATATGTATGTGAGATCCATTATATTTTTGTTTGGCCCATTTTATGCCAACATGTCATGTAACATTTATCATGTGCTTTATATCTTAGTCCCATTTTGTTGGGCACGCCATTATTCTTTGTACTTTTTCATCTCGATAGGCATAGGTATGCCTCCCCGCCTCACTTAGAACAGGTACCCAAACATTAAAGGAGATTTATATCAATTGTAGGTCTCAGCCCCTCAGGTTATTGTCCTCTCTCACTTCACTTCATATATTTATCTCTCTCTCTGTGACTCCCCTTCGATGTCTAGTGATTATGTTCTTACAACATACTTCGGTCATATGATTAGCTCCTAACGCTCGCACGTTAGGGGGAAATTCGTTACACCAATTTTTGGTCATCTAACCATTTACAATTAGATCGATCGAAGTATACCATGTAAGACCAATTTTTCCATAGTAGAATTTCTTTCACTATAAGAAATAATTTAATAAACCATATTTTATTAAGTTATTTCTGGTTCAAACAAAAAACCCCATGAGGAATAATTAAATAAATCCTTATTTATTTTATTTTCCTCTAGGAATAATTAATTAAACCATTATTTAAATAATATTCCTCATCATATTTAACCTAATTAATGAGAAATAATTAGATAGCTCATTATTTATCTTATTATTCTCGAAGAATAATTAAGTAAATCATTATTTAATTCATATTCCTTCTTAAATTTGACTAAATCATTTAGGAATGATAAAATAAATCATTATTTGTTAAATTATTCCTTAATCCCATCCTTGAAATGATAAATAAATCATTTATTTATCTATTATTTCTAAATAAAGAGATTGAACCAATTTAAATTCCTTTTCCCTCCAACAAAATGTAATAAAATTTTCCAAGCAGTTACATCTAGATCTTGGTAAATAATATTTTATTATGCACCATTATCAAGGATAACTCAATATTTTGTTATAAATAAGAGATTTTTCCATTCATTATTTAACTTTGATCCTTTTATCATGGTCGGACTTTGATCCTTTTGTCATTTTCATACTTTGATCACTTTTATTATTTTTCACTTTTTGAGCTCCTATAGAGTTCAACACGTCTTGGGTTTTCTACACCATTGAGAGAGAGAAGCTTTTGGATATTAAGCCTTGAGGACAGCCAAGAACACATACCATTAAGGGGGACTTTTAATATCACTCTTTGTTCCCTTCACAGGTGTTAATACATATAAAATTCTTTATATATCTTGTATATTCCATTGGATATTTGAAGAAAATCTTATTTCATTTTACTGGTTCACTGCTTTTACTCCATAGATCTGGATTTTTGTTGCATTTGTTTCGACTATCTATTGTAGATCTAAGGAATTAATGCAACAATATTTGTTGTTAGGGGTGTTTGTCATGTGCAGCTAAAGTGATCTCTTTTCGTACACTTGTGTTAAGAATGCATTCTAACCGTTATCAAGGATGGTTCGGGAAGCATTTAAATGAGTAAATTGGATTATTTTTATAGACCTTGAGATATTTAGTGTCATCAATCTATTCTTTTATGTTTGTATTTCATGAATATAAGAAAAATAATTAAAGTTTCATACAAATAATTATACATGAGTTTATATTTAGTGCATAAAGATATACATCGTTATGAAACATACGTGCAGACTTTAGTCCCCCTACATCTCCATGTTTCATCTTATAATTTCTTATGCTTGTTTCATCCTAGAAGCCTTTAGTGTCCACCTAGATATATTGTTTAGTCCCCACAAATCTAGTCTTTAGTCCCCCCAAATTTTCATGTTTCATCTTAGAAGTTTGTATGCATGTTTCATCCTAATACCCTTTAGAGTCTATAGAGATATATATATGTTTTATCTTGGAGATTGAAAAGAAAAACAAAAGTGAAAAATTCCTTCATTCATTTGAATATTTATTTTTATAATAAAATTAGGAATGTGTTTTTTTGTGTGAATATGATTTTTTCGTATTATTGAACATTTCACAATTGTGCTAGTTTGTAATCAAAATTTCCAAGGAGGTCATTCATGTCAAGACTCTTTTTAGTTCAAGAACCCTTAATTATCAATTTTCTCCACAATAAGGTCCACTTAGCTTACTACCTATTTGCAAAATCTTAGCAAGTATTATGCCATAAGATCACTAATATCAATTCCACTTACAATATTTTACTAAACTAAATAAAAATTATATTAATTCTCACATATTTAATTATGAATATAAACAATATCTCAATTTATATATATTATAAAATGAAAGTTTCAATAAAAATATATATAATATCCACCATTCACTTATTCAATTGCTTTGAACCTAAATAATATCCTAATTCCTAAATATTGTAAAATAATAATTTTAGTTTCTTTATAAATTAATACATCTATATTATAGTATATTTAGAATTCAATTACATTTAATTTTGGATTAGATTGAAAATTTATTTATATTTAATTTTGTATTATATAAACTATGTTGGTGAGCTCAATTTATATTAAAAATTATGAATTAAATTTCAAATTATATAATATTTTAAATTATAATACAAAAAGTTTTATTAATTTTTAGATAATTATATTTTTAAATTATATATCATTTGTACGTGTGGTAGGCAGAAGGGAGGTCTTTGATCTCAAGGGAAATAAAGAAACAACCTTTGAATCGGCTCTACGTAGACAAGTTTAGGTAGTGGATCTTTTCCGATGATTGAAACTCATCACTACAAGACATATCAAGAGTTTATTTGTTATTAGGATTGATTTTTAATAATCAAATTGATAGTTCCTCCTCTCTGAATGAGGACAAAATTTTAAGGATTATAAGAGTTTCATCGTTACCTGCTTCTTAATTCTTCAAGTCATAGTTAGTATGCTTTCATAAAACCAAGTGCAATAGATGATTAGTTTCTCCCCTTTGAAAGATGGTAAATTTGTATGGGATATAAGGATTTAACTTTTTCATATTTTTTAACTTTTCAAGAAATAGTTATGAGTATGACGTGCATGAAATCTAAGTGACAATTCAAATGCAAATGAACAAGTGAAGTCAAGATTCAGTGAGCATTACAGGCTTATGATTTTATGTTGAAGTATAGTATTTATATAAGAACTGATTTGGGTACTCCAGTAGTTGGCATAATGATTTTTTAGGATTATCCTAGAATGCTTTTAGGGGAGGCTCTATGGTTTCTTGCAATGTGGTGGATTTCTCTATTTGAAACCCACTTTAATTGGTACTTTATTTTCCATGACCTTGAATGATCAACAAGGCTATGTTTTTGGGATCCTATTTCACTTGAACAACTCATTTAATGGCTTGTTGAACCTTGTGTTTTTAACTATTAGACTTGCTTGGGAAAGTTGATTTCACGATTTCTTCTTTTGAATACCTTATCAAGCACCTCTATTCACATGGGAAAAAAAAAATTTAGTCACCCAAAATTATGTGGAAATACTTTGATTTTGAAGGTCTTTTACTCAGTTGTCATTTGTTTCAAAGGATATTGGAAAATGATCAAGTCATTGATTATGGTAGTATACTCATTATGTGTATGGGAATTGGAAGAGGGGATTTCTGGTTATTATCTAATGATTTCATAATGGATCATAATTCACATTCTGAGACTATATCAAGCCACTAATATCCATGGAGTTGTGATAAGAGAGGAAAGTATCATTCAGGAGAATAGGAGTTCAATTTTATATTTGAATGGTAGGATTTGTTGTCATGAAAAATTAGAGATACTCAATATGTATTCATCATAGAAAATGTGTATCGTTAAAAGAGGCAAACATAACCTTTTGAAGCTAGGTGCACTGCTATTTATCAATGAATCTAGTTAAATTAGTCATTGAGGAAATTAAAAAAGAAGAAATTGACCATGGACTAGAAATTTCAGGTCACATGATAGAATCAAGAGGAAGCCATCAACCAACGTCCCTTTATTTAATATTAGTGTTTGAGGAATTTCCAAATTTTGTTTCTAATACACAACATTAATTTAACTTTCAAATCTTTTATAGTATTTGGAAACTTTATTTTTTGAATCAAAGCTCTATTTTTTATATTATTTATCCATTGAAAATCACTTATTATTTCACATCATGATACATAATATATAATCAACTAGTTATTTAGTAAAATTTAAATTTTTGATTTTTAAATAAATTAAAACATAATTCCAAATTTAGTTTTTTTCTCCATAGATCAATTAATATATGACTTCAAATTTCACTTTTTACATTGTGTTCCAAAATTATCCTAATTGTTCTTAGACACAACATTTTAAATTACTTGATATTTTTTTATTTTATGTTTTAATATTTACTTTTACAATAAAAAATGTCAATTAATTTAAAATTAAATTAAATTATAATATAACATTTTACTGCATAGATATATTCAAATTATATTAAAATATATAACCATAATTTATCTATGTTCTTTATTTTATTATATGTAACTATTTTCAATGACTCTATGTTGCTCTATTAGATCCCCATATTACTAGTGTAGTCCCTTATTGTTATTATTGTATCCCCCTTATTATTATTGTTGTACCCGTGTAACCCCCATATTGTTATTATTGCCCCCTTACATTATTATTGTTAGGTCGGCTAGGATTATTTTGTGAGCCCATGGACCCCTATATATAGAGAGAGGTTTTTTCATTTGCATCATCCAAGAATTGTTTATTTATGTAATTTATTGAAGGTTTCCCCCTTGAAGTGGTTGATTTCTAAGGTTTTGATCTCTCTTTTCTTCTATTTTCGAGCTGGTTTCATAACATTTGGTATCAGAGCTTTGGATTCTAGGGTTTCACTGCTCCAAACAGGTCCTCATGGAATTTGCGCTATAAATTATTTTCTACGAAGGTTCAGAAGCTGAAATGTTTACATATCGAAGGAAAAATCCTGAGGAAAGTTGTGTAAAAATTTCAGATCTTGGTTCACAATATTTTTAGAGATATGATATGTGGAAGTTAGGTTTTTTTCAAGCTCCCGAATTTCACCTAAACCGATCATTGTGGAATTTTCACTATAACGTTTTTATACAAAGGTTCAGAAGCTGAATTTTTTACAAAGTGAAAACGAAATCCTGAGGAAATTCCTGTAAAACTTTCAGATCTTGGTTCACAATATTTTTGGAGATATGGTCTGTGGAAGTTAGGGTTTGTTCACGCTCCCGAATTTCATCTCAAAGAGTTGACCTTGGAAAAATCATCAAAACTCTCTCTTTGAGCATCGTATTGGAATGATGTAAAAAGTGGATGCAAGTACACAGACTATAGTTTCCTTTGTATCAATTTCAGAGCCGAAGGAGAAAACAGTGAGGTGTGGCACACCGTACAAGTGCGCTCTACTAAACCGGTCCATAATTAGGTCATTTTGGGAGATTCAACATAAATTTGCCTTGAAGTATCTAAATCAGGTCAGACCTGTGGCATTTGAAAGAAGATTTACAGGGCTAGTACAAGACAAAATTTCAGATATTGACTATCTACAATTACGAAGATAATTCAGCTTCAATATCGAGCTCCTCAAAAGAAAGAAAAAGGTGTGTATTGTTTTTCAAATTGCACAAGTCTTGTTTGAAAAATTAGTTTTAAGTGATTCCAAGGGCTTATTAAGAATAATATTCGGTTCTAAAATTCCCCCTAAAAATAATTCAACGCCCATTAAGCCCTCATAATACTCTACTATGACTCATAAAGATGAAGAATTGTAACATGATCTATAAAAATTACAAGAGCAAGTGCACCAAATTTCGCTCTCACAAAGAGCACCAAAAAATGAGATGGAAGTTTTGAAGAAAGGAGTGGAAGCGAAGATGGATGGTTTTAAGAATAATATGGATGGCTTGAAGAAAGGCATGGAAGCTAAGATGGATGGAATGGAAGCTAATATGGATGGCATGGAAGCTAGCATGGAAGCTAAGATGGATGGCATGGAAGAAAAAATTGAAGACAACAAGGAAAACATGAAGAATGATATAAAAGCGGACATGGAAGGTTTGAAAAATTTGATACAAGAAATGTTTCCTAATGCCGAACAGATAGTAGAGGAAACTAATGATGAAAAAAAAATGTTAGTCGTGATTTCATAAAATATAATGTTGGATGGAAGAACCACCATGTTTCAAAGATGGATATGAGGAATTTTGATGGCAAGGATCCCGTAACATGGATACTACATATGGAGCAATATTTTGATCTCAATAATGCGCAAAATACACAAAAGGTATGCATTGCAACTTTACATTTAGAACAAAATACATTTGTATGGTATCGATAGCTTTGCTCCTGTAAAAAAATTGTCACTTGGTCAATTTTTACGAAGAAAACGATAGCACATTATGAGTATACAAAGAGCAACAAATTCTTTAGCCGATTGATAAGTCTCAAACAAAAGGTTTCAGTGGTGGAACACATTGAGAACTTCCAAAAATTGAATATAAGGGTAACTGGTATTCCAAAGGAACACAAGATTGATGTCTTCATGGGGACTTTAAAGGATAACCTCCAACATGAAGTTTGTGATTGGGAACCTGATTCATCGAGAAGGCATTCAGGTTGGCAAGAAAAATTGAATGTAAAGTTATGGCAACAAGGAAGCCTACCACTCACATCTATAAATATGGAAGTGTTGCTACTCCTAGACTTCCACAACCTACAAGGTTGACACCACAACAATTGGAAAAAAAAATAGCAAAAGGGCTTTGCTACAGTTGTGATAGAAAATAGACTAAAGGTCATAAGTGTGCTGAGAAGAAATTATTTTACATAGATTGTGAAGAGGAGGAAGAAAATGAACAAGAAACTTCAAAAGAAGAGGATACACATGAGGAACTAGGGAAAATTTTAAGGATGGATATTTATTTGAAAGTTAGAAACCTTGGCGAATCTTAGTAATATCTAGTAGAAAAATTGTAAAATGTTTGATGATATTTTTGTAAAAATATCTAAATTACTGATTATATTATATTAGCCTATATAAGATATTGGCGATTTTTAAGGTAAAATAATTTCATACTATAAAACTTGGGTGAAGTATTCTTAGAAAAAAATGGAAATTGGCGATTTTTTTTTTTTTTTAAGTATAGAAAATTAGCCCACCTGCAAATATTAGCCCCTAAAATTTTCCCTGCTAGGAACCAACCCTAGAAGAAGAAGAAATGAGTCCGGAGATATCGCGTAATTCATTGGCAGGAATTACCACTGCTCAAACTCTCAATATAGAAGGACATATTAAGAAGAAAAAGGTAATAGTGTTGATTGATTCAGGTAGTACCCATAATTTTATTAATTGTAAGGTAGCCAAGGAATTGAATTGTTTCCTATACCCTACACCAGAATGTCAAGTGATGGGTCCAAATGGAGGAACTCTAAATTTCTCTAGAAAATTCAACAATATCAAGCTAACCATGGGGGAATATGTATTGAATAGTCCAATGCTTTCCATTCTAATGGGAGGTGTTGATGTTGTACTAGGAGTACAATGGTTACAATATTTGGGGATGGTAGCTTTTTATTTTCAAGAAATTTTCTTGAAATTGTTTTCCGAAGGAAAGGAAATCGAATTACGGGATATCACAGGGAATTTGGGAAACATAATAAGCTCTAATTTCATGAACAAGCTTTTGAAGAAATAAAAACGAGGTGTAATTGCACAATTATTCTCAATAGAAGTTCCAACATCAAAATCATGTATTTCTCTAGATCTCCAAAAAGTCTTGGAAAATCGTTCCAAGGTGTTTGAAACTCCCAAAGAACTCTCGCCTATTTGTGATCATGATCATGCTATTCATTTGATTCTAGGAAGTGTTCCTCCAAACATCAGGCCTTATAGATATCCTTATGTCCAAAAGAGCGAAATTGAACATATGATTGCAGAAATGTTAGAGGATCATATAATTCAACCGAGTCAAACTTCTTTCTCTGCTTGAGTAGTATTGGTACACAAGAAGGATGGATCATGGCGCATGTGTCTCAATTATAGGGAGCTCAATAAGTTCACTATTAAAGATAAATATTCTTGTGATTGATGAATTATTGGATGAATTACATGGCGTAGTATATTTTACCAAGTTGGATCTTCGTTCAGTATATCATCAAATTAGAATGAAGACTAAAGATATTCTGAAAACAACATTTCTAACTCATGAGGGTCATTATGAATTTTTGGTCATGCCTTTTGGCCTTACCAATGCACCTTCTACATTTCAAGGGTTAATGAATTCCATTTTCAAACCCTTCCTTAGAAAATTTGTGCTAGTATTTTTTGATGACATACTAATCTATAGTAGGTCTTGGAAGGATCATGTTCAACATGTTAACAAGGTGCTCAAACTATTGGAGGAGAAACAATTATATGAAAAAACATCCAAATTTTTCTTTGGAGTATAATATGTGGAATATCTAGGTCACATTGTATCTCAAGAGGGTGTTAAGGTAGACTCTAACAAAATTAAAGCCATTAAGGAATGGAAAGTCCCCCCAACCATAAAGAAGTTGCGAGGATTTCCTGGATTAATAGGGTATTATCGCAATTTTGTTAAGAATTATGGGAGAATAGCAGGACCTCTAACAATATTATTGAAGAAAGATGCATTTTCATGGACTCCTGATACAACTAAGGCCTTTGAATGTCCTAAATAGGCAATGTGCCTAGCACCGGTCTTAGCTACGCCAGACTTAAGAAAAACCTTTATTGTGGAATTTGATGTCTCGGGAAATGGAATTCGTGTTGTTTTAATGAAAGAAGGAAGACTCATTTCTTTTGAAAGTCATCCAATCAAAGAAAAGTATTTAGAGAAAGCTATTTATGAGAAGGAAATGTTGGCAATACTACATGCACTAAAGAAATGGCGACCTTACCTAATGGGAAGGCACTTCAAGTTAAAAAATGATCACGATAGTCTAAAACACTTTTTGGAACAAAGACTATCTTCAGAAGAGCAGATTAAATGGGTCACAAAGATATTGGGTTATGACTTTGAAATCATCTACAAAAAATGGAAGCTAAATGTTTTTGTAGATGCACTCTCAAGAAAGGATGAAGAGGTGGAAACATTTCTTTGTCCAATTTCTATTATCCAACCAGATTGGATAACCGAAGCAAGGGATGAATGGAAGAAAGATGAAGAAGTGTGGAAACTCATTCAAAAGTTGAAGCAAAATCCTAGTACATCTGATACATTTAGTTGGAAATATGATTCCTTATGGTAAAAATATCGCTTATATCTTTGTAAGAATTCCCAAATAAAACAAAAGATTCTTTTGGAATTGCACACTTTTCCTTTAGGAGGACACTCAAGTTTTTTAAAAACTTACCACAGGGTGAAGAAATAATTTTTTGGGATGGCCTTAAATATGATATTCAAAAGTTTGTGGCATAATTTTTAGTTTGCCAGCAAAATAATGTTGATACAATTAAGACCCCTGGTCCTCTACAACATTTATCCATTCCAAGTCAACGTTGGGAGGAGATTTCAATGGATTTTATCACAGGTTTACCTAAGTCCGAAGGAAAGAGTGTCATCATGGTGGTAATTGATAGAATTACCAAGTATGCACACTTTTGTGCATTATCTCATCCATTAAAAGCAAGTACAGTTGCTACTGCATTTATGGAAACAATTCAAAAGATACATGGAAACCCAAAGATTATGGTAAGCGACAAAGATCCCATTTTTACTGGAAATTTTTGGACGGAATTATTTTCTTGTTTGGGTACTCAAATAGCTCATAGCTCATCTTATCATCCTAAATCTGATGGTCAAACTGAGATAGTGAACAAATGTTTGGAAGGATATCTTCATTTTTTGTATATGATAAACAAACACGATAGGTCAAGTGGTTACCTATGGTTGAATGGTGGTATAACACTTCCTTCCATACTACAACAAAAATGACCCCATTTATGACACTTTAAGGATATCATCCACCATCCATCATATTATATTTAAGAGAAAATTCTAAGCTGAAAACAGTGGAAGATCACATCGAGCATCAACAACAAGTTCTCCAACTCATAAAGGATAACCTCAATTTGGCACAAAATCGAATGAAACAACGGGCATATGAACATCGCAACGAGAGAAGTTTTGATGTAGGAGACTAGGTATTTCTACGACTACAACCATACAAACAAATGTCCTTCAAGCAAGCTAAGAAGGATAATAAATTATCACCAAAATACTATGGTCCTTACAAGGTGTTGCAAAAGATTGGTACTATGGCATACAAATTCGGGCTTTGTGCTTCTTCACGAGTACATCAAATTTTCCATGCTTCATGCTTAAAGAAGGTTATAGGTGACAAAATTCTGGTTCAAAAAATATTGCCAGAACTTGATGAGGAAGGAAAAATCATATTGGAACCTGAAACAGTCATGGAAATAAGAACTCAACAGCAACGAAATCGATCAATTTCAGAGTATATCATCAAGTGGAAGAACCTGTTAGCCACCTATAATATTTGTTGTACCAAAAGGTGGCTAAGACTTTTTGAGCCTCCAAGGAACAAAGTTTATCACTAAAAATTGTTGGCTCTTGAAGGCTCCTTGGAGGTGTCATGCCTATGTCCAAGATCTATATTACTATTTACATTTTATGCTCAGAAATTCTACTGATTTCATAGAAAAGACTGCTGAGAAACCATCATTTTCCCCCCTTCTCTCACTCAAAACTAACCTTCATCTGCCCCCCTTTTTCGCCATAAAATCCCCTTTTCTTTCATGATTTCTTTTCTTCCTCTCATGAAAAACACTTTTATAATGTTAAAGACCCATTCTTTAGCATTTCCAAAACCTCCAAAATCCATTGAAAACCATGAAAAATGCGTAAAAAATACAAGTCTTTACTATGGACTTAAGCCCCTTTGGGCTAAGTCCTAAACCACTTCCCCACCATACGCTTTGGGGCTGGAACCACTTGCCAACAAGTTAAGGCACTCATCGCATCGCAAATGTTCAAAGAACACAAGTTCTTGCGATTAGTTCCATGTTGTGAAAATGAAATTACGATCAGCGCCTTTGTTTTGAGACCCGGATCTCGTGCTTTCTCTGCAAAAACCAAAGGTTATAGACCTGGGCGCTAATCGCAATCGCAATCTTTCCAAGCTGTGGGTTTATTTGAAATACCCATCACAAATATTTACGATGCGATTCATTGCAATCGCACAATCCTCCAATCCGCCCGATCGCATCATTATTTTATATATATATATATATATACCGTGGGCCCGCCCTCTGTACTTAAACCTTGTAAATATTTCATTCCCGATTGATATTTTTCTTCGTAAAAACCCAAAACCCACTTTTCCAAAGTTTTGGCATAAAAACCAAAATCACGTGTTAAAATATTTTAATGGGTTGATTGAAAGACCGATCACACAATCGCAATCGTAGAAAATACAATGGGTTGATTAAAAAGACCACATCAAAATTTTGCGATGCGCTAAGCCCCTTCCCTTTTAACCCCCCGGTCATATCATCCTCCAATGCGCCCTAAGGCCCCGCAATCGGGCACCAAGCCATTTTATATTTCCTCTGCCCAAAGTTTAAAACCTTTGGATATATATTAAAACTCGTCAGTTTATTATATTTTATACCTCTGCCGTCGATCTAATCTGCAGATCGACGGTCCACATTCCATCGCCCTGTTTCCTCCATTTGGCTTTCAACCTCCGCTCCCGACCGTCGATCTTTGCGCGATCGACGGCTCAGATTTAATCTTCCTTCCGCCTTCTCCGATCAATCTCGACCGTTGGATGATGCCATCCAACGGCTACGCTCCTTCCCCACCATCTGAAGTAGTTTAAATCCAAAAACACAGGATTTCCTAATAAGTTTGTGTTTTCACACGTGTTTCAATGGTTTTTCCATTATAAATGAAGAAAAGTCGAGGGTTGAGAATGACGATTCTCATGCCCTCGATTTATTAAAGAGAAGCCATCCACGGGTCAGGATTCAATGTTCTATCAATGCTTCATGGGAATTTATGCCTTTAAAAGACCTGTGCGGCCCTGCACATCGACAAGACACTGTTTTATTAAGAAACATAGTTAAAGAGTATCAGTTTTGAAGACATAGCACAGCAGAATGAAGATTGAAGACATATTTTGGAATTACGGCTAAGAATGCTTATCAAAAGCCTAATTCCCAGAATTAAAACACAATTAAAGGAAATCATAAGTGTTTAACAGACAGAAAAGCCTCCACCGTCACATTTGAGGCGAATTGATTCCTCTCGGCTACGACAGAGCCACCTGTTGCCTCAAACCATTCAAACAGAGACCAGAGTTATTGCTTAAGAAAATATCTGCCTCACAGCGCAGCCAAGAAATTAATTCCGCTAAAGAAACTAAGTGTAAATCAATTAATACATAAGTGTAAATCAATTAATACATAAGTGTAAAGCAATTAATTCATAAGTGTAAATCAATTAATACAGTGAAACACTTGTACAGTTATTTCATTGATCACCCCACGGGCCAAGAAGACATTAACTCTGTATTAATTGTAAATTGAGATCGTTTATCAGATCTCACCTCCTCATTCTTCTATATATACTTCTTCAGAAGATGAGTGAGGGGTTGGTTGTAGAACTTTGATATACATTTGAGCTTGAACTTCTTATTGTACATAGTATTCACTGGCTCTTGGAGCTCTGCTGGTAATAGATAGGTTAGGCTGAGATGTGTAGACAGTTGCTAACCTAAAGCACTGGACTTAAAGCTGTAACTGGTTTGGAGCATCAATACAAGTTGATTTATGGGATCCTAGTCTATGTTGACGGTGATGTTTTTCTTATTGTAACTTGTTATTTTGTTTCTGTTTTCATCTGCGTTTCATATTCTCTTATAAAGAACAACATACACAGAGTTAGGACCTACTGTATAGCAGTAACCTTCTCTGACTGAAAATATTTATCTGAATATTTTCTTCTATCTGTGTTATTTAGGAATGAATTAATTCAGTTTAAGCATAGGAATGCTGGCGTTCCCTCGTCTTATTGTCCTATCTGAATGTTATTCTTAGATGTTATTTTCAGTATATATTTAGTGAAGATGAACTGAGGAAGATACGGTGTGCCCTGGTCCCAGTATGATCCCACAGAATGTCTGATTGTTTCCCTTGGAGTGTGTTAAAAGCTAGCTAGTTTCAAAGTACTTACCAGATCTTAGGCCATTCTATTGTTATCTTTGTTTTTGTCTTGAAAGTAACCAAGTAAAGAAGAGCTAGGAGACAATTTGGGTGAGCCTGACTCACTAGTTTCTGCTCCAAAAGTTGCCTTCAAGCTTCCCTTTGTTTTGAGATGTTTTCTATTGAAAGTGTATCAAAGGCTGGCTAGTTTCAAAGTACTTACCAGATCCTAGTTTGCTTTTGTGTTTTTCCTAAGTCCATGTCAAAGGCTGGCTAGTTTCAAAGTACTTACCAGATCCTGGGCTGCTCTTGTTTCTGCATCTGTTCATTTCTCCTTCTTTCTTCTTATTACTCGTCTCATCATTATAAATCACCTTCAAAGAGATCCTGGGGACATACAGATGACTTGCCCCATGGACCACTCTTGCCCCTTGCTGCTCCAATTAAACCCTATTATGACTCCATAGCCCAATGGACTAAAACCTGCAATTATGTCGCAATTTTCTAACTTGTTGACCGAAGCTTATCTCCGCCCTCCGATTGCCCTGCAACTAAGCACCTTTGGAACTTTAAACACTCAGAACTTTTCGCCTTGAACAAGAGGCAGGTTCAACCATCCAAAAAAAAACAAACACTCGACCTTCATAACTAGCCCAATACTTGGCAACCCCAAACTTCAAATACAAATCCATCTTTGTACATATTGGAGAGATCCCTCTCCGGATTCAGGAGGGCTAGATCCTAGAATCCCAAAGTTGGTTGAAACGATGTTGCTTCTGCAGTTTTAGTCTTACCAATCTGCTAAAAATTACAGAACACCAACATTTCTGGTGACTCCACTGGGGAACTCGAACCCAGAATAATTTTTTCATCTCTATAAAACTTTGAGAGTTAAAAGCAGCCTTTTCAAGCACTACCAAGAAATGGTAATTATGATGAAACTTGTTTGAATCAGTGACAAACTAGGTAAACCCTAGGATTCTCTTAAGACTTTATCAAACCTTGAAAAATCAGCTGGCTTAGCCATAAGAGTAGACTGTCTTTGTCTTATAACTGTAGCTAAGTTTTGAAACAGAGTTAGCATATTCTTAGAAACCACACAACTAAAAAATAACTCAGGAAAAAACCAAAAATATTTCAGATTGGTAGTAAAACACTCCCCCTACAATGACACTTACCTTTTGTTGTGTTTTACCCCATACTCTCAGAAAGAGTCTGGAAAGGGCCAGGTAGCTTCTGAATCTCATCCTCTTTCTGAGGTGAAATATCTGGTAAATTCCCTTCCTGTCAATCTTTGGTTAGAGTTTGTTGTGTTCTGGGATATCCTTGAAAAGGGATATTTCACAAGCATGGTGGTGGACCATAAAACCTTTTACCTCTGAAAAGAGCTAAAAACATCCACTTGGCGACTCCACAATCCCGAACAGACCTTAAGACTCCACTGGGAAGAACCCTGATCATCGTATATCATTCAAACTCAGTTAGAGGACTGTAGGATTGAAATTTATGTAAATAGATTAGTTAACCTCTCAAAGATTGTCATATCTGGTTGAACTTGTCTTGTTTATTTGGGTCCGAAAAACACAGCATAGTGGCTCCTAGAAAGATTCACACTAGAGCCTATCCTGACCCTAATCCACCTGAGTTAGTTGATAACCCAGAAAGTATCCTTAGGAAGTCTCCTAGGATTAAATTATCAACTGCTTTCAGATCACCCTTGAGAGTTAATTCAGTTCCTGAAAATCTTTCAACTCTACAATAGTCACAAGATGACTTAGTAAGTCCATTTAGAACTAGGTCATTTGATGATATAATCCAGCTAGATTCTGAGTCTTCGCTTTTATCCCCGGAGACAAGTGAACATCCTGGTAGTAGAGAAACAATACCTCATGATTTGCATTTCCTTCACAACTTAGTTGTCTCTCATCCAAGATTGGCTCGGAAATCTACTACTGCTCCATCCACATCCCTTCATCCAACATCCACTATCCAAACCAGTCCATTCCAATCCACTTTCCCTTTTGTTAATCCACCTCTTGTAAATCCACCTCCACCGCCTATCATGGCAGCATGGTATGCTCCCTTAGTCCTTCCTGCACCATTAGTCAACTTTCCACAGGACTATCAGTCCAAAATTCTGTTATATGATGCTAACAATACTACAACAACATCACAACATGTGGATAAGATGGATGACTACTTTGACAGAAATGAAATCGATGATGATTCTGTCAAACTTAGATTATTTGCTCAAAGCCTGGGGGGAGAAGTAAGAAAATGGTTTAAAGGCTTAGCCCCCCATAGTATCAATGATCTCCAAGGCTTCCATCAAACATTCTTAAACAAATGGGAAGTAAAAAAGAATCCTCTCCAAGTCCTTTCTAATTACAAGAACCTACATAGAAACCCTGGGGAAAGTGTGCAAGCTTAGTGCACTAGATTCAATAGTGTGTATAATGCACTTTCCCCAGAACTAAAACCTCCACAAGGCTCAGCCTTAAAAATTTTTCCTAAAGGGTTTGATTCTGACATGACCTATCAGTTGAGAGAAAGAGATTTTGCAACTCTTGAATATATGCAAAGAGGTGCTCTTTCTGTAGAAGTCAACTTGATGGAGAAAAGAGCAAGGATGAAAGCTGAGAAGAGAGTATCTTTTAGAGAGGAATCCACGACTTCCACTTCCAATTCAAAAATGGAAATAATGATGGAAGAAATGATGAAAGAGATGAGCATAATTAAGAGAGCACAAGTAAGCCAAAATCAAAGTGCTCCTCAAAACAGAAACCAGAACCAGAATTAGAATTCTAGAAGGAACCAACCTCCAAACAGACCTAGGGAAGATGACCAACAGATCACTTCTCCCTTTCATCAAAACTATGTGAGCGAGGTTGAGGAAACAGATCAAATAACAGAGGAAGATGATATTAACCTGTTTGGGGTAGATGATGAAGACTTTGAGGTTCATTACGATAGAAAACAAGGTCTTTACACACCTTATGATGACAAAAGAGATGATAATGATAATTATTATCAAAACATGGAAAATGCCATCACCGAACCTCCAAGAGAATATGACCTCAGAAGTAAATCTAGTCAACAAACCCCCAACAACAAAACCTCTAAAAAATCCTCACAAAACAGCACTGCAACCAAGCCTAAAGTTTTCAAACAAAAGGATAAAACATTGGCTGAAAATTCTAATAAAGGTAAAGGAAAAAGCACTCAAGACAATGAAAAATAGAGTGCAGACATTAGTAGTACTAACATTACAGCTAGTACTCCTGTGAAAACAATTTTGTCAAACGTGAATAAAACAAAATAGCAACCTGACATTGCTGATAAAATGGCAGTTAATAAGGTTGAAACAAGTTTTTCAAAGAACCCAGTTCCTTTCAGCCTGGAGCAGGAAATCTCAAAGATCAAAATTTTTGTTCCCCTCACTGAGTTAGCTGCCCAACATGTATATAGGACCCAAATTTTGAAGGCTTTAAATTTAGAAGATAACAATGACACAGTCAATCTTAATGATGACCAACTAGAGCTTATTATTGGTCAAAAGATTGAAGGAAAATATCAAGAGGGACCTGTTCCTCCCTTTTATGTAATTTTTAACGTTCATGACAAAATTTTGCATAACGCTATGCATGACTCAGGGGCCTCTCACAATTTAATGCCTAAGGTTGTAATGGAGAGCTTGGGTCTAGAAATCACCAAACCTTATAAAGACCTTTACTCTTTTGATTCTAGCAGAGTAAAATGTTTAGGATTGATTAAAGACCTCTGTGTTAACTTAGCCCAAATTCCAGCCAAATGCTTAGTCATGGATATTGTCGTGGCTGATGTGCCCCCAAAATATGGAATGCTTTTATCAAGATCTTGGGGGGCTAAGTTGCAGGGAACTATGCAAATGGACATGACCTATGCGACTATCCCTGTTTTCAATCAAACTAGAAGACTTTACAGGGAGTCCCATATGCAGTACACAGTCACAAGCCAAGACAGACCACAAAAATCTCCCATATATTCTGTCAATATCGGCCTTGATTCTTTTATCATGTTTAATGATGAAACACTTAGTGAACAAGTCACTTTAACAGAATTAATGGCCGATAGAGAGGAGGAGGTAAATACCAATGAAATTTCAAAACAGTTTGTTGAACCTTTAAACAAAAACAAACCAAATATGGGTCTTGAACTACAAGTCATGTGTCCTTTGCTTCTAAACATTGAGAGTCAAGAATGTATCCCTAAAATAAATGAAAATATGGGGGAATCAAAACAAATTCAACTCAGTGCTGATATTCCACAACAACCCTTGAGCACGATAGTTGAAGAGGACTCTAACCAAGATAAAATCGAAAAAGGTCCTCTTTGGAGTATGTATTTTGATGGGTCATGCACCAAAACTAATGCTAGTGCAGGTGTCTGGATCACTAACACTGAAAACAGCCACACATAATGCATTTCATACAAATTAAACTTTCAGTGTTCCAATAACAAAGCAGAATATGAGTCCCTTCTCTTAGGCTTGCATCTTTTGAAAAATTTAGAAGCCAGAAGAATCAATGTATATGGGGATTCTGAATTGATCATTAGGCAAGTAAATGGGGAGTATAACACAAATCATCCCAGACTTAGAGCCTATCAGAATGATGTCATGGACCTTTTAAAAACATTCGAGGAGTCCAAAGTAATTTTTGTCCCAAGGAAAAGAAACATTGCGGCCCACAATTTAGCCTTTGCAGCTAGGACATGCTTAGCCCCATTTGAAACCAAAGATTGTACAACTGAGATAAAGTTTAGACTAGCAGTGCCTGATAATAAGAAGTATTGGTAGGTGTTTGACAATGACAAACAAATAGAAGACTTCATGCAATTCAGAAATGGATTCGAACTAAACAGTTCAGACTCAGACTATGAAAAAAACTGCAGTGAAGAAAACTTTCTTGGTGAAGAAGAACCATCTCCTGAGCCTGTCAATATTAACCTATTGTCTAGAAAACTTACGAATGAAACAGAGGAGTTGGAAACTCTCCATGCTAAAGATGAAAGTTTGCCTAGAGGTCTGGCCCCTTTAGAAGAGTTGTTTGATTTTGACGATGTGGCCAAAAAACCAAAACTGGAACCTGTAGAGACTGAAGTGGAGGAGTGCAATATAGGCAGTGAGGAAAAACCGAAAATGATTAAACTGTCTAAGACTTTACCAGCTCACATTAAACTCAAATACATTGAGCTGTTTAAAGATTTTTCTGATGTTTTCGCATGGAGTTACGAAGATCTTAAATCCTATGACACTGAAATAATACAGCACAAAATTCCTCTCAAAGAAAACCAAAAACCATTCAAACAGAAACTGCACAGAATAAACCCTGTTCAGTTGCCTTTGGTTGAGAAGGAGATTAAGAAGTTGTATGAAGCTGGTATTATTGTCCCTTTTAGATATTCTGAGTGGGTATCTAATCTGGTGTCTGTTAGGAAGAAAACTGGAGAAATCAGACTTTGTATAGACTTTAGAGACTTAAACAAGGCTTCATTAAAAGACAAATACCCTCTACCAAAGATGGATCATATTTTACAAAGGGTGTTAGGGTCTAGAAGAATTTCTTTGCTGGATGGCTATTCAGGGTACAATCAGATCTTGGTTTACCCTGTTGATCAATTAAAGACAACCTTTACTACACCATGGGGAACTTTCATGTATGTGAAAATGCCCTTTGGTCTAATGAATGTTGGAGCAACTTTCCAAAGAGCCATGGACATAGCATTCTCGGAAGAACTGGGCTTCTTCATCATTATCTATCTTGATGATGTCACTGTGTTTTCAAAAACAGATGAAGAACACTTAGAACATTTGAGAAAGGTTTTCGAGAAATGCAGAAGGTTTGGAATATCTTTAAACCCTAAGAAGACACTATTTGGTCTCCAAGAAGGTAAACTTCTTGGACACATTATTTCAGAGGAGGGTATAAAGATAGATCCAAAGAGGATTGAGGCCATATTCCAAATCTCCCATCCTCGAAACATCAAGGAGTTGCAATCTTTCATTGGGAAGATCAACTTTTTGAGAAGGTTCATCCCTAATTTAGCTGAGCTCCTTAGGAATATCACAAACATGTTAAAAAGGGAGCAAGGGGTAAAATGGACCTTGGAAGAAAAGCAATCCTTTGAACTGGTGAAACAAGCGTTAACCAAAGCACCGGTTCTGATAAGTCCTGATTTTTCAAAGGATTTTTATATTTTCTCGTTTGCATCAGAACATACCATAGCTACTGTCCTTTTACAAAAAAATCCACAAGGACAAGAGTAGCCTATTGCATTCTTTAGCAAGGCATTGAGGGATGCCCCTTTGAAGTATAACCTTATGGAGAAGCAAGATTTTGCTTTGGTTAAAGCATTGAAAGACTTCAAAGTATACATCCTTCATTCACACATCATTGCCTTCGTCCCGAATTCAGTTGTTAAAGTCATTCTAACACAGGACCCAGATGGTAGGAGAGGTAAGTGGATCGATGTTATACTTGAATATGATTTAGAGATAAAGCCCACTAAACTCATCAAAGGCCTAGGTCTAGCTAGATTAATGGCTTAATCAAATTGTGAATTTATTGATATTCATATGATTAATGCTTTAGATGACCAAGAGGAAATCTCAACACCCATTGTTGAAAACCATTTTATGAATTCCTCTTGGTATGCTGATATTCTTTATGTTTTGCTTAATTTGAATACACCTCCTGGTTTGAAAAAAACAAAGGCAAGGTTCCTAAAATTGAAAGCCGTGAACTATTGCATTATAGATAAATGTATGTATTGGAAAAATGGAAGTGGTCTTTTGCTTAAATGTTTGCCTGAGTTTGATGCAGAGAAGGTTAAGTACCAGTTCCATGAAGGAGAGTGTGGAGGTCATTTGTACTGTAAGACAATAGCCAACAAAATTTTGAGGGCTGGTTTCTATTGGCCTACTCTTTTCCATGATGTACACCAGATGATCATAGCCTGTCATAAGTGTCAACTTTTTGAAGGCAAGAGAAAACTGCCACCCCTCCCTCTGCATCCAATCACTGTTGAAGCTCCTTTTCAACAGTGGGGACTTGACTTTATAGGAGAAATCCATCCCCCATCTTCTGCCCAGCATAGATGGATTGTCATTGCCACAGACTACTTCACTAAGTGGATAGAAGCCATTCCTTGTAGGCAGGCCAATGATTCAGTTATCATAAAATTTATGGAGACTAAGATTCTCTCCGAATTTGGCTGTCCTACTAATATTATCACTGATAATGCAGCAGCATTTGGATCGGAGAATATGGTTGAGTTCTGTCACAGATATCATATAATATTGGGGCATTCCACGGCCTATTACCCTCAAGGTAATGGACTTGTTGAATCCTCAAACAAAATTTTAGTGAATATAATCGAAACTGTTGGACGACAACAAGAAGTCTTGGCACACAAAGCTTATTCATGCACTTTGGGCTGACAGATTGACTTTGAAGAAATCCATTGGTATGTCACCCTTTTAGCTTGTGTATGGTACTGATGAAATTTTTCCAAACAACGTTGGTGTACCAGTGATAAAGTTGATTCAAGAGTTGCAGACTGAAGATAATGACATGATCAGAAGAATAAATCAGACCATTCATCTTCAGCAAACCAGAGAGGAAGTGTATAACAAAGCATTGCAAAAACAGGAGAGCATTAAAAATCTTTTTGACAGAAGAACAAAGGCCAACAATTTCAAGATTGGTGACAAAGTTTTAAAATGGGACTCAAGAAGAGAAGAGAAGGGCAAGCATGGGAAATTTGACAATCTATGGCTTGGCCCTTACTCTGCTGGTAACAATGCATTTTTCTTGCAGGAGTTGAATGGAGTAGAATTGTTTGGGGGTCCTGTCAATGGCAGGATGCTTAAGCATTACTTCTCTTAATCCATGTCATGCTTTAAAAAGCCTTTTTGTCTTTTTTCCATTATAAATATTTCATCCACCATTGCAATCAAAGTTGTAAAAATCAAAAATACAAAAACAATGAAAAGAAAGAAAAGAGGGCAGATTGTCAAAACAAGAATGGTATAGCCCCATACCAAAAAAGAGAGATAAATTCTGAAAGTGTGCAAGCTTAAATACCACTCCTACACAACACACTTCTAGTTAGTCAAACTGTCTAATCTTGACTAATTAGCTTTAATTTTTTTGCTGATAGGATAGTGAATTTGATTTGCCAAACTGTTTAATCTTGTCTTATCAGTAGATAGATTAGGATAGAAATCAAAGGTTCAAACATGTTCAAAACCTGAACCTCAGTTTCCAAAGAGAGATGACTCAAATATGTTTCATTTTCTGAGTCAAAAAGATGTAAAATCTGGTTCTAATCAGCTCAAAATCTGAACCAGAGAAAAAGGAAAGACAACTCAATAAGAGTCAAAAAAGAGCTCTGAAAAGAGGAAGGAAATGTTTCCAAATTTTCAGATCTTAAGCCTTCCATTTTTTATTTTATTTTTGTAATAAATGTCTATGTGCAACTCGTCTTTATGCCATAGACCAGCATCAAGTTAGACTGTTCAATCCTGACTTGAGTGCTTTTCAATTTCTGTTGTAGAAATTAGAGAATAAAGATCTGTTGGATAGTTTAATCCCAACAGATAGTAGAATATGTAGAGAAGCATCTGAGCTCAACTGTTTAATCTGAGTTCAGGGAGAAATAAGGAGTAGACTTAGATTAGTTTCCTGCTTTCAAAAGAATAAAATGTTTTGAAAAGAGTTTGTCAATCCAAGTGCACTCTGATGAATAAAAAATGTTAGATCAGTAGGATTGGGTAGGTAGAAAGTCATATTGATGAGGATCCATTACTTTTATGGCTGCTAATATGTTTCAGAGCACATTATCTATAGAAAGAAAGGCAACCCAGTGGATTAGGCAACTGATCAGCCTCCCAGAGAACATTAATGGATCAGGCACAGGTCAGCCTCCCAGAGAATGCAGGTCTGAAATTCTTGATGCCTTCAAGAAGGCACCATCCCCAAGTGGAGCCACTTCTGTAATTTTTAGCAGATTTGTAAGACTAAAACTGCAGAAGCAACAAAACCTACCCACTGAATATTATACAAGGGAGGATGAGAATTTTATATAGAAGCATCCAGAGCTACTCAAGCTTTGAGGACAACACTTTTTTGAAGGAGAGGGGCATGTTAGGTCCCCATATTACTAGTGTAGTCCCTTATTGTTATTATTGTAGCCCCCTTATTGTTATTGTTATACCCCTGTAAATCCCATATTTTTATTATTGTTCCCTTACATTATTATGGTTAGGTTGGCTAGGATTATATTGTGACCCCATGGACCCCTATATGTAGAGGGAGGATTTGTCATTTTTATCATCCAAGAATTGTTCATTTATGAAATGTATTAGAGGTTTCCCCCTTGAAGTGGTTGATTTCTAAGGCGTTTATCTCTCTTCTATTTTTGGAGTTGGTTTCATAACATGCTCTCTTCACGAATATGGAAAAAAATTAGAAGAGCAATGGAGATAGTTGCAAAGAAGCTAGTCCCTACTTCTTTCAATAATGAGGTGAAATAATTAGCCGATGTGTAAATAATCTATTATGTTTATGCCATCGAAGCTGACTAGAAATGGTTTAATATCATATGTGATCAATGTGTGATTTTTTATGTGCACAAAAGTTTGATAATTAACCAACGATTCCTACCTTATATGTTTGAGATGATTTTCTTTGGTGCTACTATGTGTCTATCTCAAATATGTATGCAATTGTTATGAATTTAATAATACCTACCTCTATCTAATTGCTTAAAAGGTAGTCTTATTACCTCTTTCATGGAAGTTTACTAGAAATGGTTACAATTCATAAAAAATTAACGTGTGACTTTTCATGTGAATCATATTGTGATAATTAACCAACTATTTTCGATATTATATGTCATTAGTGTAATTCAATTATCCAAGTTCTATGAAAATCACTTACAAATTCTCTAAAGTTGTTGAATTTGAGCTTTCATAAAGATACATAATGCTAGAGTATAGCCAAAACCATCCAACTAAAAACCCTACTTTATTGTTTCTAAATAATTGAACTCAATATTTTTTCTGCATTACTTCCTAAATTCATATTGCTCCCTTTTGTTTACATGTTATTGCAATGCTAAACTAGCTATAGTTTTATTTACATGATAGGGAAATGCCACATGGAAATATGAGTTTGGTAACTTAACACAAGAATTTTCCAAATTCTATTTGTGTGATGAATTTGGTGACATTAAAGGAGGCATAAGCACCAAAATTGTGAAGATGGTAGAAGCACTAATGATTCACATAATGGGATTCCAAAATAGTATTTTAATTGTGAGGCAGAGCACACTATTTTCATGATCACTAAAGAGATTCAAATTTATTAGAAAAAAAATATATTCATGACCATTGAAGAGCATGAGATTTGCATCAACCCATAAATTTTCTACTGAGACTAAAGGTTTCAATCATAGGGTCTATAATTCTTGTAACATGTTCGAATAGTATTGATTCTAATTTTTGAAATTGTGATCCTATAGAGTTTTCATTTCAATTATCACCTAGATTTTATGAGAAATATGTTTCTTAGTAAAAATTAAATTGGTAGTTAGAGAGAGTTGTAACAATGCCTCCTGTCATATCTACCCACTTTCACCAGCTTTCCAGGGTAAACATGAGCTCAGGGGATACTATAATAAGACTCAACTTCCTATATGACCTTAAGGAAATTTTGTCGACAACTTAAGACCTTATTGACTTCCCTCAAGTGCCACAAGACCTCCAGGAGTAATCCAACCCCTCTAGGTGTTGAACCCTTGTGACAAATCATGTTTTCCCTAACTGAGAGCCCTAGTCGCTCCCTTTCCAAGGCCTCCATGTGCCTATGGATCACCAGTCGCTCCCGTAAGCCTTCCTCCATGTGACTATGTGTTACACAGTGTTTTGTCATTGTCCCTGCAATCCCCATCCCGCACATTGGAGGGTCATTCCTACGACTTCTGAATAGTGTCATGCCTTGTAAATAACATCATTTCATCCCTTTTGATGAAGGAAAAATTCTTCTTGTTGACATTTCCCTGAGTAGAGCTGTAAAAATCCATGTTTTTGCCTGGCACAAGTAGCCAGTTCTGCCCTTTCACTGATGTGGAAGATTAACTCTAGGGCCCACGCCACTTAGCACTCTGTCCCAGTGTAATGCCCGCGCCAAGCTATTTATGAAATATTTTTTAAAAATAGAGGTGGAGGTTCCATTCCAACCACCTCCAGGATGAGTCATTGGGAGTGGTTGAACTAAAACAACCACGGGCCTCCTCCTTTAGTTAGTAGTTTCCACCTCCCTTAGAACACTCTTAAAGGAAGGCCTCCCTTCCATCATTGTAGGGATCCCAACCTCCTCCTTTCCCTCTATATAAACAAGCCTTCTCTCTTTATGAAAAATAGTTGTAGGTGAACTTGTAGCCGAAGCTGAACACATTATAGTTGAATAACTGAGTTATTGAGAAGGTAGAACAAGGAGAAATCAATCGAGAGGTCCCATATCTCATCTGAATTCCGCGACAAGATTTGAGACGTGCTTCACCCGAGCCCCGCTGGAGGAGACCGCAACATCAGAGCATGGTTGTATCTCTTCTTTCTACCTATTAATATAAGTGACTATTGTCTGGTTCTCGTCTTGTGTTTTGTCTTTATTGAATGAAATATGCTAGTCTTCGCTGACTGACTAGTATTTTTTGGATGAAATTAGTATGTGGTATGTGGTTATCATTTTCTGATCTTTGTGCAGGTGTCCAAACGTGATAAGCGGAAGGGTTGTGACTTGCCTTTGATCAGGAGCTAGAGGTTCTCATCACCACTATGAGTGTCAACGACAGCTTTGGACCACAAATAGGCCATCTTATTGCATCCTCTTTCATTCAAATATCTAGGAACTTGCACTCTAGCATGATTCCTTGTTACTAGACCCACCCTAGGGCTAGAGGGATCGTCTCTGTCTGCAGAGAGGATTTACCTACATAACAAGTTGGCGACTCCACTGGGGATCAATGTGAGTTTGTCCTTGATCTTGTTGGGTCATTTTTTTGTTTTTGGTATTGTTGTTTACTTTTTTGGTTGTTTAACAGTGCTTCAAACCCTTGTTCAGCCCCAGAGTGTCAAGATTGACCTCTGCTCTTTTGAGTTTTTCCCTATTCCTTGGTTAACTGGCTTGGCACGATTTTTCCCTGAAAAATTGCGTCGATTGGCGCATGTTGCTTTTGTAGCACTCGCGCCATCACCTATTTGGCGCTGAATACCACCTCACAGTCGCGCCAACCCCTGTGAGTTTTTGGGTGTGATCTTTTCATGTGTTTTTTGGTCACTTGTCTTTGTTTCTAGGTTCTTCTTAAGAGTAACTAAAGTGTTTTGGACTATCTTTGATTACTGGAGGCTTGTTTTCCTCAGTTGTTTTTATATTTCTCATCAGCGTAGCTTGAGGTCTTAGGGTTTCTGAGTGCCTTGGTGCACTGAGCCTTCTGTTTGGAGATAGAGTTTCTTGATAAGCTGTCAAATCCGTTCCGTGTTTAATTTCTCTTGGTCTCTTTGATCCTGTTGATTACGTTCATTGGTTGAATGATCATTACTGTTCTCATTTTTATTTTTCTTCCTCTTACTCCAAGCAACGATTACATTTCTTGTATTGGTTATTTTCAAGATTTCTCTTTGATTTGAAAAGTTTGTATCATTGGTTTGAGTGTTGTTGTGTTTGTTTTATGTTGGAGGAGTCATTCCGTTTCAACTTTTGCATTCGCTCTCTCAAGCTAGTGTTTAGTTTTGTTTTTCATATCATTTAGTGCATTGTTTTCTCTATCGCATTGAAAAAACAAAAAAAATATTGCATTCTCTTTGCTTTGAAAATGAAACTTTCCTTCATTTAATTCACATTGTATAGGCTAGGAAAGAGTTTTGTTTTCTCTTAGATTGCATTAGATGCATTAGTGGATGTTTTCTCATGATTTCATTATTTTCTACTGCTTGAAAGTTTTCTTTCCTTCTCATAGATAGCTTTCATTGGACAAAAATGGTATCCGTCTGCATGTAGTTGCATTTAGGAAAATTTCAGAACCGACATACTTTAAGGCCTAGAAATTAAAACCGAATCCAAGATCAAATTTAAAATTTATTTCAATTAACCTAAGGCAACATTGAAACCTATTTAAATATTCTAGTGGTATAAGTTAGATACGTGTTCCGGCGTCTGAAAACCTAGTAGCTGTCGTTCACCATCTGCCTCCAGACAGTGCTAGTACGGACTTGTGCTCCTCGTACCATTGAGTATATAAAGGGAGACCCCTCTAGGTTGTAATCCTTTTATCCATAGGAAGCCGAGTCTACCGCCCTATAACAGTGATACATCGAACACAACATTCAGGAAGACTACCTGCATGTATGTCAAGTCCTTGGTCATTTCTCTTTCATTTGATCACCAAGGTGTATATGGAAGTTCACCGAAACTTGGCATACCCTCTTGCTTAGATTACCTGAGCAGTCATTTTTGATCTTTACTGACTCCTTAAATTTGAAAATATCATCGATCACTTGTCCTTTCCCGCTCGTTCAAAATTGAAAGTGATAGAGTCACCTTTTTCCTGTTTCTCGACTCTTAAAATATGAAACAACAAAGTTTTGTTTCAATGTCTTAAAAATTAACTGTCCACAAAATATTCCTGGTTAAAGTTAGCTTCCTTATCGTTGTTTTAAGGTTGTTTCTGATGGTAACATTTCCGAAGTTTACCAACCAAGGAATCCCCTTTGAAGGGAATCCTGGTCCTTTTCCTGCTTTTGGGAATGTTGGTGCTCCTTATATGAAAACATTGTCCCTTCCTGGGTTAACTGTTGGCTTGCCTGTGTGGTTATTTTCAACCTCGGTGGTTTCGAGCGCTCCGGCCTCTGTTCGACCCTCTCCTCCACCTGAACAACATCATGTTGATTCTAAGGTGGACCTCTCCCCTTCTTCGCCTATTTCTTTTTCCTCCTCTTCTACTTCGCCTGGTGAAAGTATGGATTCCAGTAACTAGGTGGCTAAGAAGAAGAAGAAGAAGAAGAAAAAGAAGAAAAATTCAACTAAGCAAGAGGCTGATGTCATAGCTATGCGCTTAAGAAACCTTCCCTTGAGAAACCATCCAGCCTTCCACGGAAAGTCAAATTCCGTTGCATGTTGTGCAAAGGTGACCATCTTCTTTGAGATTGCCCTGGAATTCCCAAGGTACTTGAAGCATGGTCTGACGGCCGTCCACCATTGCCTTTGGCTTCTGGAAGTCATATTTGTAACACATCTTTGCCTTTCAGCTCTAATAAGACCCATGAGAAACAGGGTACGATTACCAATCCTTGTAAGTTGTGTGAAGGGCATCATCCCATTCACCTTTCTCCATACATGGATGAAGCCAAGAGAGTGTTGGAAAACCCTATTGTTTCTGCACCATGCCTTCTGGCTGGTTACAAGAAAATTTCTTCGAGTCCTCCGCTACTTGATTCAAAGATTAGTCAAGAGTCATCCTTGGTTGATCCCGTTCCTTCGGAAATTCAAATTCATGAAACCATTCCCCACCAACCATTGGTCCCGGATTCGGTCGATCTGACCCCATCTGTGGTTGATCAGATCTTTTCCATTGAGAGTGGATCTCATCCCCCTCACATTCTTCTTGTTTCTTCAGATTCCTTGGACTTGGAGAAATATTCTTCTATCCCTGTAGTTCAAGAAGCTGCTCCTCCTACTCCCATGATGGAAGTCCTAGAGGATTCTCCTCTTTCTTCGGTAACACTAGGAGAAGACCATCTCAGTTCGATGGTACCTCCTCCAAGTAGTTTGGTTGCTTCCTTCGATTGGAGTCGATTTGCAAGATACTGCCTTCCTTCTTATGTGCCTTTTGAGATCACAATGCAGCTCTTTGATATGGTCGTACCTAGCATGATTATAGATGAAGGTGCATATGTTAGTGTTCTGTCTTCAACTACTTGGCAAGCTTTTGGATCTCCGCCACTTATGCGTGTTACCCAGAATCTATTGGTTTTTAACAGAGGAACCAATCAACCGTTAGGGATCCTTCTGAAGTTGCCTGTTACTTTGGGAAGGAAAATTGTCTATATAGACATGATGGTTGTTCTAGGCCCCTTGGATTTCAATTTACTCTTGGGGTGCGACTATACTTATGTCATGGGGGCAGTTGTATCTTCCCTCTTTTGTGTGATCTATTTTCCACACAAAGGTCAGATCATGACCATTTATTAGATTTCATTCTTTGGTCCTCATGTGGCATCTGGTCCACCATCATCCCTTCCAGGTCTGTATCCGTCGGTTTTATCTTCCCTGCCGCAAGTTAATTATGTGGCTACCTGTCCTGTGCCCGCATTCAGTGATAGTTCCATTGTGCATCATGTGTTGGGGGCATTGGGTCCTGATTTTCAAGATATTGTTCTCCCATCTGATGAGAATCTCTTGGAAGCCATGACTTATTATTCGACATGATGAGTTGTCGTCGGAGCATAGTTCGTTTCCTTGTGTCGAGCTCCCTAAAAATGAAACAAGATGATGAGGAAAGTTTTTTTAATGTGTCAACCTCATTAAAATAATGAAACACATTCTTGTTCAATTCGAGTCTTTGATTAGATCTTGTAAGATCCCAGTCGAGTCTTTCTCTGATTTCATAATTTTGAACCTTCACTCCATCCAGTGAATGGATTGAAGCTTGGTGGGCATGTACCTCAAATTGAGTCACCATACTGGGGGCATGCCTATTTTTTCAAGCATAGTTTGTTTCCGTTTCATGCTTGTGTAAAAATGAAACCAGTCCCAAGCATAGTTTATCTTTGTTTCAAGCTTGTGTAAAAATGAAACCATTCTCATTTTACCTCTAGTGATTGCCATTTTATCAGCCTGTTTTGCTAGATGAGCCTTAGTTTTTTCATTCCATCGTCACCGTTTGCTTGGCCGATCATATGCCTTCACTTGGTTGTTTCACCCATTCCTAAGGAAATGCTGTAATGAGTGGTCTTGTTAGCCAGCCTCTTGACCTTTATCTTGTTCTAAGAAGTTCCACCATCACCGGAACCAGTTGCTACCCTTTATACCACTCGTTCCTCCAGGAGGTGTCAACTTTCAGCTCTTTTTTGACTCTCTGAAAATTGAAAAGATTGTTGAGACTCTTGTCATTTTGAACTCATTAAATGGTTGTGAAACGATATCTACCCAGTATACGTTTACCCCTTTTTTGGGCTGGGATAGATTATTTACGAAAAAGGAATACTTTAGCCTATCGCGACTAAGAGGTTCTTTCAGATATTTTTTTATTCCTTTTCGGATCTGAGGGACTATTTACGAAAAGGGATCTGCTGGAGTTTTATTTGCTGCCTTCTTTTCAAACTCTCTAAACATGAAAATATGCCTAGTTCTTCCTTTGTCAAACTCTAATGACATCGGACTTTGTCACCATGACGTTATTCGAGTTCCTCCTTCCTATGGCTCGTAAAATGTACTAGGATGGATTTTTTCAAAGGAAAAACTTACAGTGCAAGCATATGCCATCCCCTTCAAGCATGTTTTCAAAAATATTTGGGGTACTCACCAGAAATGGTGGGGGGGAATGGAACCAGATTGTATTCATGTTGGAAGTATGTCACTCTTGAACATGGCATTTGTCTGCATTCGTGTCGGGTTGGGGATATCTCATTTCGTCATATTTGCCTCCATGGGTTTCGGTAATCTCTTTTGACCTCTCATTTTCTCTTTTCCATGTCATCATGACCTCAGATCCTTTGATGTCAAATACTGCCAAATCTAGTGTTGTGATGTTGATATGTTCAAGAGAATTTTGCCTTTGAAGTTTTCAACCTCCCTCTGATTCTTTGTTGGTCCTGATTCACAAACATCATATTCCTCTAACTGGTGTCAATGATGTGGGAAACATTATGTCCCACCTTCGGTCAGGTCACTTCCTGTCGACTTCAGCTCATTATCCAAGAATCTAATCTATAGAGTCCCTTTTGGTACCTTGGAGCCTGCATGCCTCAATGGCAGGTTTTTCGCATGTGATGTAAGGTCTACATCATTGGCCTTCGATCGACTGACTCTACGGGTGTTCAATGTCAGATCACTGTTCACATTCCATGGATTGTAACTTTCGTATCTTAAGAGCCATTGTCATTATTGGTGGTTCCTCTCGCATCTGTTAACAACTTTCATCATTGGCTGGTAATCAGACGATTTTCTTTCATGTTTGACTTCAGCTTATATGTTTGAATGCTTGAATTTTTACTTGTTCGGATTGAGATGGACTGCAAGACCTTGGGTTTTGTCTGATAAAATCCAGGCTGCGGGTTCTTTGTGGATTATCATGAATTATTGCATGACTCTTTGATTGGATGGTTGCGACCATATCTGAGTCTACTTGTTGATCTTTTCTATTGGATGGCTGTGTCCATACCTAGATCTTAGTTTTTTATATACTCTTTATGGATGGTTGCGCCCATGCCACATGTTCATGTATCAAAGATATCAGTTGTATTTTTAATTGCAGGTTTTTTGATAGTGGTGTTTGGTTCGAACGCGTTCTCATAAATAATTTCACCCCTCCCTCTCCCTCGGACTTCATGCTTTAGGGGGCATCTGTTACACAACATTTTGTCACTGTCCCTGCAATCCCCATCCCACACATTGGAGGGTCATTTCTGTGACTTCTAAATAGTGTCATGCCTTGTAAATAACATCATTTCATCCCTGTTGATGAAGGAAACATTCTTCTTGTTGACATTTCCCTGAGCAGAGCTGTAAAAATCCCTGTTTTTGCCTTGGCACAAGTAGCCAGTTCTGCCCTCGTGCCGATGTGGAATATTAACACTAGGGCTCGCGCCACCTAGTGCTTTGTCCCAATGTAATGCCCACGCCAAGCTATTTATGAATTTTTTTTTTTTAAATAGAGGCAGAGGTTCCATTCCAACCACCTCCGGGATGAGTCATTGGGAGTGGTTGAACTGAAACAACCATGGGCCTCCTCCTTTAGTTAGTAGTTTCCACCTCCCTTGGAACACTCCTAAAGGATAGGCCTCCCTTACACCTTTGTAGGGATCCCAACCTCCTCCTTTCCCTCTATACAAACAAGCCTTCTCTCTTTATGAAAACTAGTTGTAGTTGAACTTGTAGCTGAAGCTGAACACATTATAGTTGAATAACTGAGTTATTGAGAAGGTAGAACAAGGAGAAATCCATCAAGAGGTCCCTTATCCCATCTGAATTCCCTGACGAGCTTTGAGATGTGCTTCACCCAAGCCCCACTGGAGGAGACCGAAACGTAAGAGCATGGTTGTATGTCTTCTCTTTACCTATTAATATAAGTGACTACTATCTGGTTCCCGTCTTGTGCTTTGTCTTTATCGAATGCAATATGCTAGTCTTCTCTGACTGACTAGTAATTTTTGGATGAAATTAGTATGTGGTATGTGGTTATCGTTTTATGATCTCTGTCCAGGTGTCCAAACGTGATAAGCAGAAGGGTTGTGACTTGCCTTCAATCAGGAGCGAGAAGTTCTCGTCACCACTACGAGTGTCGACGATAGCTCTGGACCACAGGTAGGCCATCTTATCCCATCCTCTTTCATTCAAATATCTAGGAACATACACTCTAGCATGATTCCTTGTTACTAGACCCACCCTAGTGCTAGAGGCATTGTCTCTGTCTGCAGAGAGGATTTACCTACATAACACTATGGAATTTATTTTTCAATTCTATGCCAGCAACCCCAAAGTTTGTGCTATTTTTCTAGGGTCGGGACTCGGGTCTTTGCTTGCAACTCAGTGAAACTTTTAGAGAAGATAAATGACATTGAAATAATGCATGTAAACCAATGTCCTAAATAACTATCAACCCAAACCCATTTTTGTATACACAATTAAGAATTGTATTTTGATATCTAATTTTGATTGGAAATGTGCTACTTTTTGGAAAAATAAACAACTATGGTGCAAGAGTCCTCAAAAGGGTGTACTAATGCATGGGGAATTATGAATTCAAATCTATAAAAATTCTACGCACTAAGTCAAGTATAATAACCCTTATATTAAGAATGGTGTCAATCCAGTTCTCTTTATTAATACTTTAAATGGTTGTAGTAAAATAGAGTACATATTTGTTCATAAATCAAGGTAGACCCATATATAGAAACATCGACTCACATTTCTAGGCCGAAGGCTTCTCTTATGTCGCTTTCCAGACTTTGTGGAGTTGTTCTTATAATTATATATGATTGTTCTCTTGTACCTCTAAACAAAATAATAACAAGAAAGGATCAACTATTATCCAAAGGGTTGGGATTGGTATGTATTTTTTAAGCATGGTGACTACAACGTTAATTTGAAAGAAGAGGATACATGTAGGAAAACATAAGCTCACTTGATATTTCTAGAATTACAATCCTTTTTACTAGTTATTTGTTTAATTCCACAATTTTTATCTTTGGAATAGCAGAGGTATTTACTTTAAAAGGATTTTAGGAATATTTCTATGATCGAGCCCTTGATAACATTACAAGCTTGCTAATTTCTTTCTATATGAGTATTTTGTGAGTGGCTAGTTTTTTGGGTTGTCGCCATCTCCATAATTGAAAAAATAACCAAGCTATCAAGGATTGGTTGGGGAACCATTTAAAGGAGTAAATTGGATTATCTATATAGACCTTCAAATATTTAGTTTCATCAATCTATGCTTTTATGTTTGTATTTCATGAATATAAGAAAATTAATTAATGTTTGATACAAAAAAATATACATAAGTTTATATTTAGTGCATAAAGATCTACATCTTTATGAAATATATATGTAGACTTTAGTCCCCCTAAATCTACATGTTTCATCTTATAATTTATTTTGCATGTTTCATCCTAGAAGCCTTTAGATTCCACGTAGATGTAATGTTTAGTCCCCACAAATCTAGTCTTTAGTCCCCCCAAATTTTCATGTTTCATCAAAGAAGTTGTTATGCATTTTTCATCCTAGTACCCTTTAGAGTCTATAGAGATATATATGTTTTATCTTGGAGATAGAAAATAAAAATGAAAGTGAAAAATTCCTTCATTCATTTTAATATTTATTTTTTTAGTAAAATTAGGAATGTGTTATTTTTGTGAATATGAGTTTTTTCGTATTATTGAAGATTTCACAATTGTGGTAGTTTGTAATCAGAATTTCCAAGGAGGTCATTCATCTCAAGACTCTTTCTAGTTCAAGCACCCTTAATTATCAATTTTCTCCACAATCAAGTCCACTTATCTTACTACCCATTTGCAAAACCTTAGCAAGTATTATGCCATAAGATCGCTCATATCAATTCCATTTACAATTTTTTACTAAACTAAATAAATAACTATATTAATCATCACATATTTAAAAATGAATGTAAACAATATCTCAATTTATATATATTATAAAATGAAATTTTCAATAAAAAAATATCCAATTTTCACCACCCACTTATTCAATTGACTTTGAACCTAAATAATATCCTAATTCCTTAATATTGTAATATAATAATTTTAGTTTATTTATAAATTAATACATCTATATTATAGTATATTTAGAATTCAATTACATTTAATTTTGGATTAGATTACAATTTTATTTTATATTTAATTTTGTATTACATAAACTATGTTGGTGAGCTCAATTATGAATTAAATTGCAAATTATAGAATATTTTAAATTATAATATAAAAAAATTATTAATTTTTACCTAATTATATTTTGAAATTATATATAATTTTTACTTGTGGTAGGTGGAAGGGAGGTCTTTGATCTCAAGGGAAATAAAGAAACAACCTTTGAATGGGCTCTTTTCCAAAGAATGAAACTCCACACTACAAGACATATCAAGAGTTTATTTGTTACTAGGATTGAGTTGTAATAATCAAATTGATAGTTCCTCCTCTCTAATGATGACAAACTTGTAATTATTATAGTATTTTCTTCATTCCCTTCTTCTTAACTCTTCAAACGATAGTTAGTATGCTTTCAGAAAAACCAAGTGCAATAGGTGATTAGTTTATCCTCTTTGAAAGATGGTAAATTTGTAAGGGTTATAAGGATTTCACTCTTTCATATTTTTTAACTTTTCAACACATAGTTATGAGTATGTCTTGTAAGAAAACCAAGTGAAAATTCAAGTGGAAATGAACAAGGGATGTCAACATTCAATGAGAATTACACGCTTATGATTTGATGTTGAAGTAGAGTAATTATATAATAAGTGATGTGAGTGCTCTAGTAGTTTGCATAATGATTTTTGAGGATTATTCTAGAATGCTTGTAGGGGAGGCTCTATGGTTTCTTGCATTGTGGCTTATTTCTCTATTTGAAACCCATTTTAATTTGTACTTTCTTTTCTATGACCTTGAATGCTCAGCAAGACTATGTTTCTGGCATCCCATTTCACTTGAGCGGCTCATTTAGTGGCTTCTTGAACTTTGCGATTTTTTCCTATTAGACTTGTTTGGGAAAGTTGATTTCATGATTGCTTCTTTTAAAGACCTTATCAAGCACCTCTATTCACATGGAAAACATAAATTTAGTGTCCAAATTTATGTGGAAAAACTTTGATTTTGAAGGTCTTTTACTCAGTTGTCATTTTTTTGAAAGGATATTGGAAAATGTTCCAGTCATTGATTATGGTATTATAATCGTTCAGTGTTTGGGAATTGGAAGAGGGGATTTCTGGGTGTTATATAATGGTTTCGGAATGGAACATAATTCATATTTTGAGACTACGTCAAGCCACTAATATCCATGGAGTTATGATAAGAGAGGAAAGTCTTATTGAAGAGAATAGGAGTTCAATTTTCTATTTGAATGGTGGAATTTGTTGTCATAAAAAAATTAGAGATATTGAATATGTACTCTTCATGAAAAATATGTATGGTTATAAGAGGCAAACATAATCTTTTGAAGCTAGGTGTACTGCTCTTTATCCATGAATCTAGTTAAATTAGCCATTGAGGAAATTAAAAAAGAAGAAATTGCCCATGGACTAGAAATTTCAAGTCACATGACAGAATCAAGAGGAAGACAACAACCAACATGCCTTTATTTATTGTTAGTGTTTGAGGGGTTTCCAAGTTTTTTTTCTAATACACAACATTAATTTAACTTTCAAATCTTTTATAAAATTTGGAAAATTTATTTTTTGAAGCAAAACTCTATTTTTAATATTATTTATCCATTGAAAATCACTTAGTATTTTACATCATGATACAAAATATACAATCTAATAGTTATTTAGTAAAATTTAATTTTAAAATTTTAAATCAGTTAAAACATAATTCCAAATTTATTTTTTTCTACAAAATTTAATAAATATATAATTTCAAATTTAACTCTTTAGGTTGTGTTCCCAAATTATCCTAATTGTTCTGATACACAACATTTTCAATTATTTGATATTTTTTATGTTTTAATATTTAATTTTATAATAAAAAATGTCAATTAAATTACATTATAATATAACATTTTACTGCATAGATCTATTCAACTTATATTAGTTTATTATATGTAACTATTTTCATTGACTATAAGTTGCTCTCTTCACGAATATAGAAAATTTTTTGAAGAACAATAGAGATAGTTGCAAAACAACTAGTCCCTACTTCTTTCAATAATGACGTGAAATAATTAGCCAATGTGTAAACAAACTATTATGTTTATGCCACCGAAGCTGACTAGAAATGATTTTATATCATATGTGTTCAATGTGTGATTTTTCATGTGCATAAAAGTTGGATAATTAACCAACCATTACTACCTTATATGTTTGAGATGATTTTATTTGTTGCTACTAAGTGTCTATCTCAAATATGTATGCAATTGTTATGACTATAATAATACCTACCTCTGCCTAATTGTGTCAAAGCTAGTCTTATTACCTTTGGCATGGAAGTTTACTAGAAATGGTTACAACTCATAAACAATTAATGTGTGAATTTTCATGTGCATGATAGTGTGATAATTAACCAACCATGTTTCATCTTATATGTCATTAGTGGAATTCAATTATCCAAGTTCTATGAAAATCACTAACAAATTCTCTAAAGTTGTTGAATTTAAGCTTTCATAAAGATACATAATACTAGAAGATAGCCAAAACCATCTGACTAGAAACCCTACTTTATTGTTTCTAAATAATTGAACTCAATAATTTTTCTGCATTATTTTCTAAAGTCGAATCGCTCCTTTTTTTTACATGTTATTGCAATGCTAAACTAGCTCTAGTTTTATTTACATGATAGGGAAACGCCACATGGAAATATAAGTTGGGTAACTTAACACACGTATTTTCCCAATTCTATGTGTATGATGAAGTTGGAGACATTAAAGGAGGCATAAGTGCCAAAATTGTGAAGGTTGTAGAAGCACTAATGATTCACATAATGGGATTCCTCCATAGTATTTTTATTATGAGGCAGAGCGCACTATTTTCATGATCAATAAAGAGATTCAAAATTATTAGATAAAAACTATATTTATGACCATTTAAGAGCATGAGATTTGCATCAGCCAAGAAATTTTCTACTAATATTGAAGGTTTCAATCATAGGGTCGATCATTCTTGTAACGAGTTCGAATAGTATACCTTCTAATTTTTTAAATTGTGATTCTATAAAATTTTCATTTCAATTATCACCTGGCTTGTATGAGAAATATGTTTTTAAGTAAAAATTCAATTGTTAGTTATAGACAGTTGTAACAATGCCTCCTATCATATCTACCCACTTTCACCGGCTTGCCTGGGTAAACATGAGCTGAGGAGCTACTATAACAAGACTCAACATGCTATATGACCTTAAGGAAATGGTTTCGAAAACTTAAGACCTTACTGACTTCCCTCAAGTGTCACTCAATCTCCAGGAGTAATCCAACACCTCCAAGTGTCTAACCCTTGATACAGCTCACTTTTTCCCTAACCCAGAGCCCCAATCGCTCCCTTGCCAAGGCCTCCATGCAACTATGGTTCCCCAGTCACTTCCATAAGCCTTCCTCCATGTGACTATGGACTCTTTTGTTGAATTATATGCCAGTGACCCCAAATTTTGTCCTACTTTTCGAGGGCCACGACTAAGGTCTCTACCTAGAACTCAGTGAAACTTTTAGAGAAGATAAATGGCATAGAAATAATTCTTATAAACCAAAAAGGGGAACCGGAACTTGAATTGACACTAAATTGAAAAAATGCCACTAACTGATGATATGAAGTCTTTTATTGATGATGCCTCTAATTTCTTCAATTTTCCATTATTTTCTTTCATTTTCCTCCTCACATGTAACCTGCAACCTTTCATCTTCCTTTTCTAATAATTTACATTATTTTCATAAATAACATGCCAAAAATACCTTTTGTTGCCTTTCCAAATTCTTATTTATTGCCTTTGCCAATTTCCCTTAGCCATAAACACATCAACTGATGTCCACTAGGATATTTTACCCATCATTCATCTTGGAATAAGTGTCCCTTTCCTATGGTCTTATTTTACCTTTTATGAACTTTATTACATGAAATTTTAACTTGAGGTTGTTACAATAGCTATGAACGTGATGAGTTATAAATGTTTCCATGATGTAAATCTAAAGGGGAATATCGAGGTGTACTACGATATCTAGTGATGGACTATAAGATGCACACTAACATCATTGAGAAGGTACATTCTAACACTAAACTTAAGGAAGTTGGGGATGAAATCAAGTCATTTATCATGAAGTTAGATTCTAAGGTAAAGAAAAAAGAGCTCAATTTGATTATTTTTTTTATAGAATTAGAACTAATTTAATTTTTTTATATATACATTTTTATATGTGAACATGTTTGGAGAGTTTTCATTACAATTTTCTTAAAACAAATAAAAAAAGGTAACTTTTGTTTTGTTTGTATTAAGATTCATTATAGATAATTTTTATAACGTTATTCACACACTGAAATATAATATATTTTCTGTACTTAAATATTCACCAGTTTAAGGTGAATGCTTCCATTGATATGAAAGCTCATAGAACTGCTTCAACGAGAGTTAAGGAAGTGCCTATGGGAAAATGAGAAAGGGAATAGAAATAGAGAGGGAAGAAGAGAGATAGAGATAGAAAAATGTGAATGGAAATAGAGATATAGAGAGTTTTGGGTATAAATTAGTCATAATGGTATAAACAACAATTCCATCTATACAATTCCATTCTATCAAATTTTACATTATTAGGGTTTTCAAATTCTAGAAAAGTAGGTTTTTTAAATAGCACAAAACTAGGGTCTTTAAATTCCACTTGAATATAAATTAGCAGACATTTCCAACTTATAATACAAGGTAAATATGGTGGGGTCACTTAAATTTTCTAATCATGTACTCAAATTTAAACCTAGTACGTTGGATTTTTCACATTCCACATTGCTATTGTTTTCAAATTCCACAAAGCTGCGGTTTTCATATTGCACAAAACTAGGGTTTTCAAATTGCATAATGAAATTTCCTAAGAATTCACATGTGCTTCTGAACCATGCCAAGCTGGTGGCCTCGTTACCATCATGATTGGTAGCTTAGGCCTTGCCAAGCCTAAAAGCCTAGGAACATGTATGCATTCCTAGGAACAAGCCCACATTCTTGTTGGCATGTGTTCTTGATGGCCCCATTGCCAATTCTGGGGCCATCATTTTTATGCAAGCTCCCTTAGTTGATTCACTTGTTTTTTCAATTATGCATATTCCGTCTCAAAGTCTCATTATAGAATTTATTGCAACATTCCTTCATGCACTTTATGCGAGGTGTTTTCTCATTAGTCTACATAGTTTATTTCTTTGCCACACATAAATTATGTGATTCCACAACCTATTTCCACATGTTTTTCCATTTATAAGATATCGCTATAATTCTAAGTTAAATTTCATAATGACTATTCCCTAATTTCAAAATCTTGCATCACATTCTGCTTGATTTCTTATGTTTGTTTGAGAAACTTCCACATATTCAATTTACTTATCTCTTTATTACTCTATTATGTTCATCTCATTATTATTGATTGGTTGTGGTTATGAGCACTGCAATAGTTTATCATCATCCAGTTATTAAAGCATACATTTACTTATACATATTTTTCTATATTCTCATAGGTTTATTGTCATTTGAGGGGTAAGTTTCTTCCAATTTTGATTTCATCACATGTACTTTAGGTAATTGCAATAATTTTTCTCATTTATAATTTCTCCTAATATAGATTGGATTAATATATTATTTTTCATCTATATCAATTATTTCAAAGTTAGAAATTAGAGGAATCAGCTTGCAATTTCATTTTTATTAATGGGTCCCAGTTTGGAAAATTGGGGTTTCAAACCTTCCAAATCCATTTTGAGGCATTAAAAAAAATATTTGGGGGTAAAAAAACTCTAACTTGTATGAGACCCTCTGTTGCTCAAAGTTCATATTCAAAATATATGTCTCCTTTAAATTGATCTATTATACCGACCACCATGGTACAAATGGAGGTCACATCAACCCTCATTACTCATTCATATGGGGCTAGCCATGTGTGGACTATAAAAAAGACTCCAGAAGGTCCAAAATTTAAACTCTAGTTGCGGATTGAGGGAGTCAAACCTTGCCTCTAGTTAGGTATTGGGCTATGTTAAATACTAAGCCACTAGGAGAAGTAGGGGTTCCATTAGATGTTATTGTAAATTTTTTCCATACTTGAGCTAAGGAGCTGAGTGTGTGAAGTTAGAGATAAAAATAAAGGGGGTTATGATTTTGTACCAACTTTATAAGTCATAACTCTTAGGTAACTCAATATAGAGCACCTATTTCTGTGTATGTACATTTTTTTCCATACTAGAGAATAGAGAGCAAAGCAACCTCACCTTCTATATAGTTTTTCTCACATAAGGGTTTCCCAAGGAAACTTTTTTGCCTATTTTGGTTGTTATGTGTATGTATTTTCATTCTATATTGCTAATATTTTAGATATTTTATTTGTAAGCATAAACAATAACTAGATAATTTTAGATCTAAAAGGACTTAAATTCAAAGTAAAGATTTCAATATTTTATAAGATATGTTGTAATGAATTGTTTCAATGGAATAAACACTACAATTTACTAATCATCTCCACATCTTTCCTAAATGGTTAATGTCTTCTTTACCTCTATACATCACATTGATCGGTTTAGCATAATATGTGATTTTATGTTACTTCATATATGATGGTATTTTAAGTTAATGTCCATAGTTAGGATTTTATCGTTATTCTTCCCATATTTAAGATGTAATGTCCTTAAAGGAAGGCAACCCAGTAACCATTAATTATGATTTCGGATCAACAATCAACTTGAATATGTTTAACATTTGAGACCATCATTCATGGAATTGCATTTCAAATTATGTCATGGTCACTAAGTTCTTACTTTCATTAACCTTATCAAAATATCTTAGTATGAGGACAAGTATAAAAGACGAATATTACATAACTTAATTACTCAAATGTATTTTCCCACACATTATAACTATTTATTGGCTATATCTATATTCTCTTGCCCTTGTAACACTAAATAAGGTTTCAAATTACTTTATCCTCCCTCTCTTAATTATATAACTTCATCATATCTAAAATGTAATAAGAAACCTTTATATTCACATAAAGTTACCCTTATTTATAAAGTCATATGATTTCATAATTAGGATTTTTTTTAAGTTATACAAATTTATTAATGACCAAATTATCCTCATTATGTCGTAAGGAATTCTTCTTTGAAAACAATTCCCCCAGCTGCCATGTTGTACATGTTTGAACCATCAGATCAAATGTTGGATGATTGAAATGTTTTAGGGCATTCATATACCACCTCCTTCATTTAAGATACTTACCTAAATAACTCTCTAAACTACCTAACTAACTCTCTAACCTTTACTAATTTCTCTATTATGGAAATTAATTGAAAATAGGTTGGAAACTGAAAAGTGAATAATGGTAGTTTTGATCAGGAAACGATACGTGAAACAGAAGCTATCCCAATGGAGAAGTTATGATAGGAATGAATATCCTTATGGAGTAAAAATGAAATTCAAGCACTTATGGGGAGATGGTACATGGGAATACCATCTCCATTTCAATTTTCAATTCCCATGGGCCTCATTCTTCCCCTCTTCTGAAAATGGGTTTGCTTCTTCTTTTTTTCGGAAGCTTCTCTAGGAAATTTTGTCCCCAACCAGAGAATGAGGATTCCGAGTTCAAAATGCGAGAGAGGGCATTCAAACATTTTGGAAAAATCTTCCCAAAAAGAGAGCATAATTATCCCAATATCCATGGTGCGAGCGAGTGGGAGAGGGAGTTTCCAAGAGGAAAATACCATAAGCACGGAAGAAATGATAGGCATAAATATCCTCATGGAGGAAAAATGGATTTCAAGCACTTGTGAGGAGATGGGCCCCAAGGATACCATTTAAATTTCTATCAACAGTTCTCATGGCCATCCCCATGGCAATGGTCATGGCTAATGGGAAAGGAAATTTCCAGACATAAAATAGCACAAACATGCAAGGCATGAGAGGCATGAATATGCACATGGAGAAGATATGAAATTCAAATGATTTTGGGGATATTTTCCTTAGTAAGACCATTTCCATTTCCATCAGCAATTCCCACAACACTCCCCATTCCCATCTTCTGGATATAATGGAATATAGGTTTTTTCTTCTTATTTTAGAAGATTCTTTGGGAAATTCCTTCATCAAACCAAGAATTATAAATCCAAGTTCCAACCGCGAGAGAGGGAATTCAAACATATTGTGGGAAGCCATTATTTCTAGGAATACATCATAGCCATGGGTATCAGTTGTTCTTAGATGTAGATAAACAAAAACACGAGGGGCATGAGAGGCCTGAAGATTCGTCAATACCATGTGGACAGACTGGTTGAAGAGCACTTTTCGAGGCCACTGAAAATTTCTTTAGCTTACGATTTTGTGTGGTGTTATATTACAGTATATTTTTTAGAGAGTTTATAGTTCATCTCATATGGTCTCCCTGTTATTTCTACAACATTTTGTAGTTTACAGTTCTTGGGTTGAAGTAATTTTAGCTGAATTGTATTTTAGGATTATTTAGTATTAATAATGATGTTTGACATATGTTAAGTGGAATTTCTCCTAGCAAGAAATTTTATTCCACATTATATCCTTTGAGAGAGAAATGTCTATATCCTTCATTATTTTCATTATAGGACCACAAAATGTGTCTGTCTTATCTATTTAAAATATTTATTGCATATTAGCCAACGTTGAAAATAGATTTTATTACATATTATTTTTCCTTGCAGGTTGAACTCTACATGGAGTAGATGAAGCCCACCTAATACATTGTTGTTTAGCATCTTTTTTTACTATTCAATACATTTCACACAACCCATACATTACATTCCATACAATGCCATCGAGTGTTATCAAGCAAGTTATCAATCCCAAAAAGGAAAATTCAAACCAGATTTTTGGCTATTCCTTGCTTTGCAAGAGACATAGAGATACATAAATACCAAGTTAGGAAGAGCACACTCGTCAAAGAGATCACCCATCATAGAAGTAGACCCTTCGGGATATCCTCTAGCCAAAAAGTTTTGGGATAAACTTATTCTGGGCTAGAGCTTTCAGTAGGAATAGACCTCTGCATTAGCTATACTTTAGGTACCCAAGTACAAAACCACCTATGATAAATCCATTACCTCAAGAGCTCATATTGTATGTTTTGGTTGTTTGTTATTTCCAAAAACCCCAATAGCTTCCTTCTTTCTGTCTCAAGATGATCTCTAGCAGCCACCATGCTTACATGGCATTCTTCCATCAATTATTTCAGAAGAATCACAACTACTCATGGACTAAATTGTCAACAAGTATGGTTCAATGCTTAATGTACTAGAGGTTATGGGGTAGCTCAAATCAATAGGTCAAGGAGGGACCACCCAATACATTCTTCGTGAATAGCCACGCTAGACCTATATCCTTATTAATCGATTGTGTGTTAGTCCATTCAGTATGGGTACATTTAGGTTGGGATAGCAGATTAGGTGAGGCAGGGGTTTTAACCTCCTCTGACATAGGTTTTAGACTGACTGTTGAGATATACCTTCCTGACTAGTGATCAATCTCTTCTTGCTTCAGATCCTCTACCCCTGATCTATAGTCCCAAAAACCAGTTACTTTCTTAGAAAATTTATATACAAATATTGCATACCAATAAAGGCTATCCTCCTTGGATCTAAGACAATATAGGGGACTCCGTGGTGGCACTGTTGTTTTTAAAGCCTCAATCTCATGAAGCCATCAAATGCCTTACTCTTAGAGGTGTGAAATAGTTTGAAAGAGGTGTTAAATTATGTTATTCATTGGTTTCCCAACACCTTTCTGAACTCCTAATAGCCAAGATGGGTTCACTCCAATCTATTTTTTGGGTTATCTCTGCCCGGTATATATCTATTATATAGTTTATTCCCATGCCCTTCATATCCAGTAGGGGAATCAATCAACTAGGTCACTTCTGTTGGAAATGTTGTCATTGATGGCAAAGGAGATGGCAAAGGAAGAACACCTGAGGCAGCAACAAGGAAAAGGAGATGGCAAAGGAAGAACACCTGAGGCAGCAACAAGGCAAAGGAGATGGCAAAGGAAGAACACCTGAGGCAGCAAAAGGAGAATTAAGGAGTAGCATCATTCAAGGAGCAGATGAAACAAAGAGAGCATAAGACATGTAGTTGAGGAATGAGACAGAGTGATGAGGAACAATTATTCTAGTGGGAAGACTGTGAAGCACTGTTGGGGAGAATACATCAATTCATTCTGCAGAATTAAATCAAGATGAGGAACAGAACTCTGGTAACGTAGCGGAGTTCGAAGTTGATGAAAAGAACTGTTGAATTGAAGGCGTAGAAGATCGGAGCCTCATAGGATGTGCTACAAGTATAACAGGTGGAGTGGATTCTATATACGCAATAGAGAAAGGAGCACAAAGAAACTAAGACAACAGATATAGCAAAAAGGAAGAGACAAAGAAGTAACAAAGGCAGCAAAGGAGGCAGTGTTGAAGCAGAAACAGGCAGAGGCACAGCGAAGAACAGAGGCAGGGCAGCAAAAAGAAGCAGAGGCAGAGGCAGAGCCGTTATAAAATTCCGAGAATCGCCCAAGCCGGCAGATACATTCATATGCATAATTCCGGGAATCGCACACTCCAACCGGCGTTATACATATAATATAACACAAACTTATTCCGGGAATCGCTTAACTCCAGTGGAAATACAATGCATATAATACAGAACCATATTCCGGGAATCGCACACTCCAACCGGCGTTATACATATAATATAACACAAACTTATTCCGGGAATCGCTTCACTCCAGCGGCAAAAATATATATAAACATATATGTGCAGTGCATCACATAAACAAAGGTCCAAGGCATTTATATTATGGAGCGCATAAAACAAAGTTTGATAAGGTGGGACCCCTCCCCAATCGCAATCGGAGATCACAAGGGCAGCGGAACATGCAACCAACTGAGAGTTGAGATTGCAATTGAAGCCCGGACCCGATGGGTGTATAAACAGGGGATAATACATATTTGAGTTACGGTCAAATCGCATCGGCATTGGTCAATCGCATCGGAGAACATATGAATTGTGATTGCGATTGGAAGTTCGGAACCGATGGAGGTATGAAGTGTAATTCAAACTTGTTTGAAGTCCTTTCCCAATCGCATCGGAAAAATACAATGAATAGTGCCCAATCGCAACACATATTAAAAGACTTGCGATTGTGATTGAAGTGGCAGACCCAATGGCATTATACAATGGATTTAATAGGTTCAATCGCATCCGGGGTCTTAATCGCAATCGGAACTTTCCGATTGATCGCACGACTTGTGTAATATGTTGCGATTGAAGTGGCAGACCCGATGGCATTATACGATGGATTTAATAGGTTCAATCACATCCGGGATCTTAATCGCAATCGGAACTTTCCGATTGATCGCACGACTTCTGTAATATGCTGCGATTGAAGTGGCGGACCCGATCCTGTTATATGCGGGAGTTAATATGTACAAATCGCATACGTGTTCTGATCGCAATCGGAACTTTTATACTGTGTGCCCCGATTGCATTTGTTCAAAGTTCGGACCCGATTGCGCTATGAGCCATGTTTTATGTGGTCATCGCGTCCATTTGATCAATCGCAATCGCAAGTTTTGTTTGACACCACCGATCCGCCGACGGAGATGCGGGGCCGGACCCCTTCATATATTAGAGGCTGTGATTTGATTTATTGGATTGTAATATAAGACCAAAGGCTTAAGGTGGTGGGCGATTGTTTATATAAAATAATTGCTGTGAGATATATAAAACATGGTTGCGGTTGTATTAAAACATGCCGCGTGGTCTGTAGACCCACGGGCCTCAGCTTAATGGGAGGGCGATTATTAATGTAATACAATTGTAATATATGTATGTTCCGGCCTGCGAAACTCGCCACATCAACAAGACACTTGCTGCGTGTAAAGGATTGAATTACAGTCAGCAGATTCATTTATATATAAAGCGCTGGTATAAAAATAAAATAAAAATGCAGTTCATAAATTTAGGAGTTACGCAGCAGCCATAAACAGAAAGGCATACAGAGAAGAGAAAGGGACAAAGAGACAGTTAGAGAAAAGACAAATGCGTAGCAAGCCAAGAGACAAAATGAGTGAGCTGGAGTTCACATTGTAATTCGAATGTAAATGTTTTAATTGTTTTTATTGTTTGTGATGCATTGGCAAGTCTCCGGAAGAGAGAAAATATCCCACCGTAATATTAAAATAAGCACCTACAGTTACATTTTTCTGAGTAAGCTGAAAAGAGATGAGAAGGCAGAAGGCAAAGAGACATGACTGTCCATTTTGAATTCCCAGTAGAATACAAATAGTCATGAAGCTATCTTGTATAAAAGGGGGTAATATCCAAGAGGAGAGATTGATGAAAACATAATGAGAAGAGGAGAGAGTGTGCAGCAGAATTAAAGATAGTTGAAGAAAATAAGAAAGTTGCAAGAGGTCAGAGAGTGTGAATATAGAGAATGCTAAGTATGAAGAATTGAGGAGAAAAGAAGAGAAGAAGGAAGGGCTGAGCAGATATGATGCAGGTCTGATATAAGAGTTGATGAACAACAGAAGAGAAAGTACAGAACAGAGCTGATATCCAAGGTAAATCAACAAGTGTTTTTCTTTTGAAAGAATAAGGAAGTTGGAGCTTCCCTATCAAGTTGTAGCTTGATAGATGTCAGTTGTAGCTGACTGAGGTAGGAGCCTCCTGTAGGTTGGTGCCTGCAGAAAATAGATGGGAGTTGGTGCTTCCACATCAAGTTGTAGCTTGATAAAATGTCGGTTGTAGCTGACTGAGGTTGGAGCCTCCTGTAGGTTGGTGCCTGCAGAAAATTGATGGGAGTTGGAGCTTCCTTGCAAGTTGTAAGTCATATGCACTGAGGCAGAGTTGAGAGCCCAGAGAGCTGGTGCCCGCCCAATGCAAGGGAGAGGGAGTTGGAGCTTGCCTTTGCATCACAACAACAATAAGATGTGGTTTTCTCCCTTTATGGGTTTCCACTTATATTTGGTGTCTCTGTGCATGATGTTTATGTGTTGATGTGATTTATCTCATCTGCTTAATACTTGCTGCTCTCATATTCAATCTGCTATTACATTAACAAATCTGTTTGATATTAATACTTGTTGCTCACATATTAAGTTGACCATGAAATGAAGGTGTAAATAAGATTTACCCATGTATGTGTTAAACCGATTCACCCCCCCCCCTCTCAGTTTAACTAAGGGTTCAACAACTTCAGATTTTAAGCTCTTTTAAGAAATAACTTTCATTTTAAAGAGATAAAAAGATATAATAAAGGGATAATAAAAACATAATATGATATGATGCTATATATTAATAATTTTATTATTAGTTATTGATGTTTTTCATTTATTTATTAATTTTATTAGTAACATTTTTTTTCAAGTGAATTAATTTCACTTAGGCCATGAAACATCTAAAAATTTGAGATTTAAAGCATTTTTTATTGATTTTTTTGCAACTTTAAAAATCACAACAATCCCTAAAGATGAATATATTGGATAAAATTATTTAATAAAAAATATTATCCTAATAGCAATAAACTACGACAAGTTATAGCTTGATGTTCTTCATTTATTTGTTAATTTTATTAGTAACAAGTTTTCTCAAGCAAATTAATTTCACTTAGGCCATGAAACATCCAAAAAATTAAGATTTAAGAAATATTTTATTGATATTTTTCCAACCTTATAAATCACAACAATCCTTAAAGATGAATATATTGGATTAAATTCTTTCATAAAAAATTTTACCCTAACAGGAATAGACTAAGAGAAGTTGAAATATTTAATATTCCTAGATAACTTCAACCATTTCCTTGTTCAATATGCCTAGATAGATTCAATCATTTCCTTGTTTTGTTTTAATATGCATAAATAGCTTCAATCATTTCCTTGTTCTATCTTTTCCTTTACTATTGATTAAAAATCAAAAACCATTTTCCAAGTTCAAAGCTTAATTTTCACTCTAGATTTTAAGCTCTTTTGACAAAAAGCTTTCATTTTAAAGAGATAAAAAGATATAATAAAGGGATAATAAAAATATATTATGATATGACGTTATATATTTAAGTTAATTATCAATAAATGTTAAAATAATGGTAGTGATATAGCTTTCTTGGAATTTTTTAGAATATTCTTAGTAGTAATCACATATTAAAGGTTTAGTTTTATCTCAAAACTAGTCATGCAATTTTTTGTCCTTTTAATGAAATTGATAAATAAATAAAGAAATTCATATGAACATTAGTTATTGTTTTTTGGGCATGTGGTATAGGCAAGCCATGGTATTGTACACAAAGCCTATTTATAGGTTATGAATATCCAAGGTAAGTGAGCTTGAATCTAGGGGTGACGAGAAGGGGAGTGGGGTACTTTATGGTCCCAAGGAGGAAAAATTGTTCAGCTATACGTGGGATCTTGGTTATATGAAAAATAATAAAACAAAGATATATGATATTTATCAGGAATTTTTTAGCCAAAGAATATTATGCGGACAAACTTATCATTATGGGATATTCTCTCTTAATCATGTATCATCTGGTCAAATGCTCCCTCCCAAAGGAGAAATTTATGGAAAATATCATGAAAAGAATCACGAAAATTACAAAAGATATCACTATCCAAAGCATATTTTCATTCCCTGAGAGACTTTTAATAAACACATTGATTTGCTCAGTGGAATTAAAATCGATGGAGTGGAGTGCAGAGGTGAAATGAATGGTGAAAATCACAAGGGTGTAATGGTTAGATAATAACTATGATGTTTGACGTAAATTCCAACTCTCACTTTTCTTATACTCTGTGATGTGTAGCATAAGGGTGAGAAATATTTGACTCAATGAGTGATCATGTGGAACTATGGAGAGTATTTTAATTAATACATGATATTATGCGAGCCTCAAAATGGTTTTTCGGTGTTGTTTGTGAAACATAAATGTGAAATTGTTTCCTTTTCACTTACAGTACTAATCTAGATAGTTTCAACAATATTCCATTCTTACAATATGGTGGATGTCTTAAGTCATATTATTTCTCAAGGCTGACTTATTCTCACGCTCATTGTTACATGCAATGTAAATTTTTTTTAAAGATAAGTCACATAGAATTTATTCTCTAATTTTTCCAGAGCTGGAAGATTCGAGTTGTCTATGAAAATGATGACGCACTTCTAAATGTTTTGTTAGCACATGTTGCTACAATCAATGAAACATATCAGTATGGAAATGAATCTCTTCATTGGGATTTGAAACAGGACACTCCTCTCAATGGATGCAATGTAAATTGTTCGGTTGTGGAAAAACTTTGTAACATATAGAAATAATACATGACCAACTCATGTTCACACTTTTGCAGGTCATGGCCACCTTGAGGAACTCCTATTAATAATAAAGAATAATGGGGAAGTACAAACATACTCATAGGATCGGAAGAGACCCCTCTACATTATGTTGTGAAGAATAACCATCTTTCATGTGTTCCTCTCATGCTCATACATGGAGCCAGTAGATATGTAAAAGGTTTGAAAAATCAAAATCCTATTCAGTTTGCACATTCATCTAAGATTAGTGTGTTGTTGATTCTATATGATAAATACTTCCTTAATGAAGCATGTGATAATATTAAAACTTCTCAAAGTTGCATTTTTTCTTCCATTAAACAATCTTTAACAGGGTTCAAGTATTGGCATTCCCATAAATCATGTCAAATTGATTCAATGCTTCATAAGTATCAATATATTTAAATATTTTAGATTTTGAGTATTTCATAGCATCTAGCATGGCTTATCCAATTATAATTTCTATAAGTATTCGATTCTGATAACTCTTAAGTTTTCTATCTATATTCTTTGGTTTTATATTATGTAATCCATTTTCGTTATTCTTAATTTAAGGGTTTATATATTTTATCTGTTATGCTTTACTATATTAATTTGATGACTATGTAATAGAATCTTTATAATCTTTATTCTTTTTTTTTTAGTAGCCTTTAAATATTTTTTTGAAAATTTGATTTTTATCATCATAAGGGAGATCAAATGTATCACAATTTGCAAGGAGGTTCAAGGTTTTTATCAACTTGTCTCTCATGCATGAAGTTTAATATTTTGAGATATTATTGGTCTAATGTGCAGGTGTTAAACCTTTTATAACTAAGTTTAAACTTCTCCTAAAAATATTATAAGGTACTATTTTCTCCTTTTTTTCATTTTAAATATATCATCTCTATTGTCTCTAGATTTTTAATAATCTCTATATATTTTAACGAAATCTTGTTTCACTTAATCCCAAGGGTTGATGTTGTTTCCATCCAAAGTGAAAAACCATCTTAACATTGCTTCCATCAAAGTGAGTGGAGAGAGCCTCAATTTTCGTGTATATGTCTTTTGATCACAAGTTACATAGAGAACTTCAAATTCAAACAAAAGGGTATTAGTATCCTCAATGGTCAACCCATTAAAAGGAGAACATAGATTTTTATATTCTCATCTATGTTTAGTCTTCTAGTTCCTTAATTGCAAATTGGAAAACAGCATGCTCCTCTTGTCTTTATTCTATCATGATACTTCGACATGGTGATTACTATCTAGGCTCAATTCTTATCATGAAATTAGGAATATATGTAAAGACTCCTACAAAAACTTGTCCTATTTAGATATTCTATATATATTTTTCAATAATATCTTAGATGTATGTTATATTTTCCTCAACGTGATTCTTTACATCTGTTTCAAATTCTTTTTTATTCTACTTAGCATCTAGTCTCCACTAAGCCTACACGAGAAATGTAAGTCCTCAGTAGCAAGCATATTTACTTATCCCTATGTTGATGTGTGTAACCTAATTACAAAGAAAAGTGTTAATTATACGTTGTCAAATATGTCTACAATATATATATTTTATCTTTGTCTTTATATTATAGAGACTACCTGAATGCAATATGTAACAATGTTCCCAAGAACACTGAGAAAATGTGTTGGGAAACATAATTATAATTATATGGTATTTAAGTCCATGGAGAACTTTAATTATCATCTAGGAATGTGAAAACTCATGAGGTGCTCATTACATGTGTAAAACTATAGAGATTTAATTTATTAAAAATGGATTATACAAAAGTATTAATGTCATTTTGTACTCATAAATAATCAATAAACAATTATCAATGGAAACCGCTATGACTCCATACTTCATAACTTAAATTCTAATTGTCATATTTTCCTACAATTTCTTGGAAGGTATATGGAATTGATAACATTATTTGTGAAATGAGGAAAGTGGGGAAGTATAGATAGATATTATTTATATCTTCAAATTATGAATTTAAACAAATTTATAACCATTATGTTGATATTTATAGCTTGGGATAGTACTTCTACACATTCCTAAGTCTCTAGGCGTGCAAAAGTCACCCTCAAGATCTCCCTAAGATGCTTGTTGTAGGTTGAGAAAGTTGCTAAGGTAACTTTGCTTAAGTCTAACTTAGGAAAAAACACATATTAGTATGTTGGCTTATTGTGATGAAAGAAACTTGGGAAAAGTAAAGTAAATTACTTTAGCAATTTTGTTTTAATTCTAACCATTTATCTCAAGTGAGGTGAGATCTAATCTCAACCATCAATCACTTTGATATTAAGGTTAGGGTTATGGATTTAACTCAATGTAAAGTTATGAAATCAAGGGTATGGAGAGGGAGAAGTCACACAATATAGTGGCACTAACCTCAGGAGATACTCGAGTGTTTCAGGTTTGAGGAAGTACATGAATTCTCCTGTAGATCCAAGTTTTCCAATAAGATTGAGCACTGATCAAAGGAAAATCCGTCGGATCACATCCAAGGAATTTTTATTTTCTAATGGGGTACATAGTTTGGTTTGCTTTTTGTTCACTTAATTGAATTTCTTATTCACTTAAACAACACATTCAATTCACTTCATTTTCTTAAATGTTGCAATTGGGTCAAGATATGTTATCAACCATCATAAATTTTAATGAGGATTTACCCGCATTATTTAGTTCATACGGGAACCTCAATGGAAAGTTTATACACAAATTTATATGTTAGAAGTTAACATAAAATTAATTTAGGGACACCCATGAGACTAGAAAAGAATCAATCCAAAGGAAGAAACTCTCAAAAAGGTTGTAAGCAAAGACTTTTACCACCTGTGGATAGTTATAAACTTCATAATTCGTACCCCATGTTCAAAACAATTTAAATGTACCTTGTATATTTAATAAGTTTGTATGCCTTTTTGTCCCTAATATTATTCTCTCTTCTTGAAGAGCCCTCTGAATTGATTTTCTATTTGTTATATATTTTTTGGTAATTTCCAAGTGATGGTGTAGTTGTTAGGACAGGGTTATGGGATAAGAAGCATTTGTGTAAGACCATAAAAATTCACTTGTTATTTACTCTTCAATTATCAAGGAACAACAGATGGAAATTGATGAGTATCTGTTATTAGATGCCAAAGTTTGTTGGCACCTTCACATGGTGGCCTTCTAGTCAGTCCATTTTAAATCTATCCAAAATCACAGAGATATTCATAATTGAATGAAGAAAAATAACCAATATTTCCTTTCATCTAGACCATCAAAAAAAGGTATATTGTGTTATTCATCAAAGCAATTACAAGTGGGAAAACAACCTATTATATCTTATTAATACTACTAAGCTAATAATGAATTACATTAATATTTTCTTCATCATATTCTCCTCACATTCACATCACACTCACAAGTACAGTTGAGTCACCAAATTGCATCATCCACTTTGGTTAAAATGGTATAGTTTTACTTAATAGTAGTTCTTGGATAGGTATTGATGTGGAAATTGTAGCAAGCATAATTGTAGATATGGTACATTAGGATTGCAAGTTTACCACCCTAATTCTTGTTTCAAATGCACATTCTACACATTGTATTACTTCACTGCGCCTTGGGGGTAGTTCATTGTTATTGTTTGTTTTTTAAATTAATTTTTTTTGGGTAGTTTTGAGTTGTTCAAGTTATAGATGGTTGGTTGTTTATTGAATTATGTGAATATTCAACGCCTTAAACCATGTAGAGGGTCCATCACCATGTAAAATATTACAATATTCTATTGCAGTTGTCAATAAAAATCGATGATACATACAAGAAGTTATAATACATATTAGAATTATGGCCACCACAAGATGTAAACCTTATAATGTTGAGGGAGCAATGCAAAATACTAAAATAGCTTGTTGCTGCTAGTGCCAATGCAATTGAAAATGTTTCTTTGCAATTTCATGGATAATGTTCTTTGAGAAAACATTGGAGATATTGAACATTATAAATTGCAATGCACTAGAGTTTCCCGTCGAAATTGCAGATTTTACACCAAAAGTTATGTATAGCTGGGAGCTGATGTCTGGCTCATTTTCATCTAATATGTGATGATGTCTGAAATTTATGAGGTTGTGATGCAAATTTATATTTGGAAATATATAACCATCATATTGTTCATGAATTAATATTATTTTATTTAGCCTATCTATTGTCATCTACTACCTCTATTTTTACAAAATCTATCAAATATTTTCTATTGGAACTTGAAAGACCATTTTTGAAGAGTAAGAGGCAATTTATGTTGGAAAGGTTATAGAATCTATCAAGTTGGAATAATGTAAGTGATATTATACGTTGAATGGTTTTTTTTTACTAATTTTTATCTTCAATGATTTTCAATGTCACATTGCTTCTCGAATTCATGCCTTACAATGTTTACTTTGCAACATATGATGCAATTACTAGTTATAACTCACTCCACATATTAAAATTACAATATATACAAATTTATCAATCACAATAAAATTAAATATAAAAATTTCTTATGAAAAAATTAATCCCTTAAGTATCTATTTTTTTAACTTATTATAAAATATTTGACTTCATTTCAATCCTTATTTCAAACTTTAAAAATTGTTAAACCATTAAAATAGATTATATTTTAATAAATTTCATATAGCGACAATACTAATTAATAAATTCACCACATTAAATTATATCTTAACTAAACTTGTAAAAAGGCTTTAGCATATTGCAACAAAGTACTGAAGGAGCAAGTGGCATTGCTATAGGAAGATCTCTTGATAGGGAAGACAGAATCATAATGCACGAAGGCAGAGGTGAAAAACATGAAAAAAATTTCAGTGGAGAATACAGAGGTGATGAATGTGAAACCATCCAAGGATAAGGGGAAAGTAGTTTCTCAAATAGACAACCATGAAGAGACATCAAGAGAAGAAAGGAAAGGAGATTTCACAAAACTCTCCAAAACCTGGGCTCAAGTTATTAGGAATTCTACTAAGACGAAAGGAGAAACAAAAATTCAGGTTGACAACATGAAATATAGAGAAAGCAAATAAATACAAGATAAAGCAACAAACACAATTATTAAAGGGGTGAAATATTATGGGAAAAATGAATGTACTCTTGACCTTGCAAGGGACTTCTTGAAATATAAGTTGCAATGGCAAGGAAAAATATTCTATGCATGGAGAGTAGGTCAGCTCAATGATGAGAGATCCAGTCCCGCAAAATTCATCATACCTAGCTTTCATGATAAAAATATCATTCTAAACAAGAAGCAACTCTTGAGGGGTTCTCGATTTTTTCTAGAAGAAGAATTAACTGCAACACAATAAGAGGAAAGGAGGGAAAAAATGACAAAAGTTAGGGTAGCAAGAGATGAGGGAAAGATAGCATGGATTTATAAAGGTAAAGTTATCATAGCGCAATTTGAACCTCATTCCAAAACAAGGCAGCAAAATAATAACAAAGAAGAGGCAAAAAACTCTTCAGCAAGAAATGAGGAAGCAAGGTCCATATGGGCAAGTAGGGAAAAATAATCGACTGTGAGTCTTGCATGTAAAAAAAAATAGCAATCAAGTCGTACCCAGGTTTCCTTCAGATTAGTTTTTTGGAACTACAAGGGTTACCCATGGAGACAAGGACCTGGGTTAGGGCCTTTTGCGGAAGGTAGAGACATAATTTGCCTCATAAAAACATATGCGCATGAAGGGTGCAAGACACATTTCTTTGAGGGGTACTGGAAAATAGCAGTGTGTAACAAGGCAATAGGGAATGGTAAAAGGCATGGGGGTATCATGGTATTAGTGAGAGAAAAAGAAGGTCGTTTCATTCAGCTAGAAAAAGAATACCCAGAGCAATTTGTTTCGCTTAAAATATCAGAAAATGGAAATCACATCAGAATTGCATCATGTTATTTTGTGTCACAAGTTTAAAAAATCTACAAAATTAGAGGGCTTGACCACAAAGATCCCTTTGCAGCCCTAAAATCATATATTGCAATATATTCTCAACTAGGTGAAGTCCTTATAGTGGGGGATTTCAAAGCTAGAACTACAAGTGAACAAGTTAGCATTCTTTGTTGTAAAGAAGACTATGACCCTATTTGGCTTACAGAAGAGAGTAAGCATCGGTGGGAAAGAATTTTAGAGGATAAAGGATGCAATCCCTTTGGAGAACAATTTCTAATGATATGTGGGGCTTTCGATTTAGTCATTTGTAATGGTCTGACTAGATGGGAAAATTCTGGTAATTTCACTTGCAATACTTACAATGGAGCAAGTGTAGTAGATTATGTAATTTTCTCGCATAGTTTGTGTGAGAAAATGGAGGAAGTGTTGATTGGAGATCAAATTTGGGACTTAAAATCAGATCATAAGCCAATTTATTTAAGTTTCTCTTGGACCGAAAAGAAGAAATTAGGTTCAAAAACTCAGTGTGTTCAACAAAATCCCCCAAAGGGGAGAATTATTTTAACTCCAGAGAATTGTAGTACCTTCAAAATAATTCTAGAGAGGATCTTCAAGAAGGAAAAAATCTCATTTCATGGCCTTCATAGTCACAAATTAACACATTTAATTCAAAGCGCACTTGTTGAGTGCAAAAGAGAAAAAATTAAGAAGTCTAAAACAAATTTCATTTTTCTTAATTCTTGGATTGACGAGGAATGAAAAAAGGCAAGGAGAATGTGGAAGGAAACAAAGAAGGATAACATAAAGCTCAAAGCTTACAAGCAGATATTAAGAAAGAAAAAGGTTGATTTCATGGTTTCAAGGAGAGAAGAACTAATCTTCCTTGGGAAATAAACTCAAATTATTCTGGAAGGAGCTCCAACCGAAAAAGGTGCAAACTGAAAACAATATTACAGCTTCTAATTAGTTCAACTATGCAAGAAAACTTTATGAGCAGGATCCCAAGGTTGACCCTCCTCCCTTGGTTAACAAAGACACAAAAATATTCACAGTGCAAGAGGTAGTTATGGGTATCAAGAAGTTGGATGCTGGAAAAGAAAAAGCCTTAGATGAACTCAAAGGAGAGTATATAAAGTGGGGCTTAAAATTTCTTTCACCTCACATCACAAAAATTTTCAACAACATCATACAATAAGGGTTCACCATAGATTGGACAACTAGTATACAAATACCTCTTTTCAAGAGTGGTGACGTCAATAATCCCTCTAATTATAGAACCATAAGGATAAACTCATTGTTTGAAAAATTATTTAGAAGCATGTTAGAAAATAAAATCAGCAAGTGGGTAGAAGAAAGAGATAAACATGCTAAAGGGAAAGCAGGTTTTAGACCTAAACATTCCACAGTTGAACATTGTATAACTTTAAGGCACATCATTGAAAAAATTTGGGAAAAAAGGAAGAAGTTTTTTGTTGATTTGTTTATTTCAGAAAATCCTTTGACACGGTTCCTAGGGATAATATTTGGCACAGAATGGAGGAACTCGGGGTTCCCAGACATTTGAGAGAAGCTGTGCATAGGCTATATGAAGAGGTGAAAGTAAAAATTAGAACTTCAACAGACATTTATGAAAGCTTTAGAAGCGATATCGGGGTCAATCAAGGTTTCCCATTCTCTCCCACCCTTTTTGGTTTACATATTGACAAGCTTGAAGAGTGGCTAAATTTTCAAGGGGGTGACTGTATCCATTTGGGAAAGTTTGTTATAAGGCTCCTTTTGTACGCAGATGAAAGTATACTAATTTCTAAACCAACTCTTGGTTTTCAAGAGCACTTTGCGTTCCCTTGAGCATTTTTGTAGAAGGGTGGGGATGCAAGTCAATATTAGCAAAACAAAAGTAGTGGTTTTCTCTAACAAAAGAAAACATAACCAGCATAAGTTCTACTTTGAAGGAAACATTCTGGAAAAAGTTGTAGACTACAAATACCTCATAATTGACTTCAACAGAAATATAAGTTTGGATGGTTGCAGAAAGAAAATAACTTTGGGGGCTTGGAAAGCATTTTATGCTCTTCAAAACAGGTGTAGAGAAGCAAAGCTATGGGACTGGAAAACCACTCTAACTCTTTTTGGGCTTCTACTGATTCTGGTGATTCTCTACGGTTGTGAAGTGTTGGCCAGCAGCACAACCGAGATGTAGTGGAAAAAAATTTAGAAAATTTAGAAGTGTTTAATTACAAACAAATTCAAAATTAAAAGTGCAATTCCTTATGCTGGCTTCTTAAGTGAAATAGGGGTTTCTCATATTAAAGCAATTGTTATGGTGCGAGTCATAAGGTATTTGAAAAAAATTGAGCAAATGGAAGAGGGTAGATGGCCTAAGGTCGTGTTTAATGATAGATTTTGCAAAATAAAGAAGACCTTGATGTGGCAAAATATTAAATGGTTTAGTAAATGGGGTATTTTCTTAAGCATGTGTCGTGAAAACAGTAAAGAGATAAAAACTATTGTTATGGATAAGTTCCACAAAATTACTTGGGAGAAAGAGCTATGGAGAAAGAAGAAGTACTACATTGAAGAGCTTCAACCTACTCATAATCATCAACAAAAAGCGTACATAGGGGCCAATATTTCTTGCAGACGTAAATTTCTTATTGCTCAATTGAGGAATAATCTCATCAACTCCGTTGTGAAACAGGGCGTTGGAAAAGGCCAAAAGAAATGTTGGAGGAAAGAATACTTATTTTTTTCTCTTCCAGAAAGGTGGAAACAGAAGAAAAAAAAAATTCATTTTAGAATGTGAGGCCTTCAAAGACATTAGGGAAAATTATGCAGGTATTCTGGAAGCTAGCTCTTGGGATAATCTATTCAGCGAATATTTTGTTGAGAAGTTGGGAAGGTTTATCGTAAAACTCCATAGGAAAAAGGATGACTACAAGATCCAGATGGAGACGAAATATATCCCATGGGCAATTTTTAGCCTCTTGAACATTCTTTGAATACTTTCTTTCTTTCTTTCTTAACTATTAATTAAATACTTTCTTTATTTCTTTATTAACTATTAATTACATATGTATTTTGATGTAGCCAACGGCTGCCACACCCATAATATGCATATAATGCAATAATCTGGCACATAAGCTTCTTATTTAATCTTCAAAAGAAGATTTCCTCACTTTGAACCCGTGGTTATAAAACCCAACAATAATAACTTCATATGTGGAGGGTGTCCCTCTTTTCTTTGAAACCTATGGTTATAAGCCATATCTCATATTTCTTTTTGTAAATTAAATATAATGTCGATGTATATAAACTTAAACTTTTGGCCCAACCTTGCCTTTTTTCCTTCCTCCGAATGAATTTGCCCCTTTGATTTCAACTGTAGATATTCAACTCCTTGATCTTACATTTATCACTTCATCGTGACATACCTTTGACCTTTGGTCCACAAAACATATCTTTAAATCATATACTGACCACACTTTAATAAAGTCACCTATTCACTGCCCATCATTCATCAAATCCGACGGATGGTGCTTCATCGCGTTCCAACACAATGCTTCCTTCATCCAACACATTTACCAATGCCGCATCCCGCTTAAACGACTGTCGTCGATCTCGTTCTCAATCTGACGGTCCTCATCATATCGCAATTTCAAACTTTATCACCCGACTGCGATATGCGATAGCATTATTGCAACTTCAAATATCGCAATTTCGCATCGCATTGCCAAAGCTCTTTCCGCCAAATGTGATGTGTGATAAACCTTATGGCCAACACGTGGCTCCTCATCGCAATGTCTAGTTCCTTTAATGCTTCTCCAGTTGCAATATGACTTCTCAACCATCCATCTTCCACTGTAATTTTGCGATAATATCTTGATCATTTAATCTTCCACTTCATTTATGCAATAGGATCTCTCCATCGCTCTCACCTCCGATCTGCGCTACAATCTCCGCCGTCCATTTAACTACTTCAGATCCGACGGATATCGCACTTCACGTACATCCAATGGATATTGCATAATAAGATGCATGCCATTTAACCTTTTTGAACTCACGCGAATTAGGTGGTTTTATGTTGCTATGTGTCAACTTCCTAACTGTATCGTGTGCTTTCGAATTTTACTGTTTACCAACCAAAATCTGTGCGAAAAAACCAATTGGTGGTTTCCAAAACAATCTTCACTGTTCCATTTGCTTCCGGTTCCATGCCATCTCGATTCACGGTTCCACTTTACTCTTGTGCACTCTCCACAGACAGTCAGATCTTCTTCATTGTTCCTTCTTTTTTGGTTCCATTCGATTACATAACCCCGGTTGCCATAAACCATTCAATGGTTCCACAAATTAATAATCAATCACTATTTTTCAATATTGTTAAGTCTGTATCTTGAAATAAAGTCCTGGCTTCATGTGCTCTATTTCAACGATACCATCTTAGTTGAAATCAACCTTCGAAGTCGACTTTCACACAAATTTCACATGACTGTCACACCAGATTCTTCCTAAATCAATTATACAGAACACTAATTCTCATATTAATCATTCAATCAATGCAGACCACTCATATTCAATATTCTGTTCATTCATAAACAATATTTACATAAATCTAGAACACCTCATGTTCTGTCTTCTCTTCTTTAGGTCTGATACTCTAATCAGCGGCCATTCCTCTAAATTTTCCCATAGGCTTACAACAAACCCCTATTTTTCTAAAACCTACTCAATCATCTTCTTCCTACTACTCTTTCCTACTCTCTACTGTCTTTGGGGATTTACAGTTTATACAAAATTTTCTGAACCAATTTAGGTTCAAATCCTCCATCATCTCAAAAAAATCCTCCAAATCCTATAAGTCCTAAAATCTATCCTTTATCCCTAAGGATCCTCTCTAATCCCATAAAATCATGAAACTAAATCTAACTTAAGATTTACAATTAATTCCTAAATCTCTCAATCCCTATGAAATCTCAACTATCATAATTCTCTCATGTTCTCCAATCATTCAGGAACATTTACAAAATTCCTCTCAGTATTTAATTAATTCTTATTCTAAATCACTCAAAACATTAATAATTAAAATAGTGAATCCAACTTCCTTAAAAACAAAAGACCCCAATGTCTATTAAAATACAAAGGATTTTCTGAGCCTAATGCTCCTGCATCAGACTTCCAAGGTTAAAAATAATCATGATCTCCTGATCATGTGCTTTTAATCTTTATCTTCCTAGATCCCATACCTTGTTCTGTAATTTGTCATCTATTTTTTCTGTTGTTCGTTGCTTTTCTCCAGGTCTCCGCACTTTGACTGCTTTGCTCCACTGGCTGTACTTTCACAATCTGTTACTATCTTCCTTTTGTTTTTGCTGCTTCTTTTCTTTCTTGTTGATGTCTTCCTCACTTTCATCTTTATCCTTCTTATCAGTTCAATTTCTCTGTCCAATAAATCTTCTAATTGTTGATTCCTTTCATCTCTTGATTGCTGAACTTTTATTCTTACTGCCACCCTGTCATCCTTACCCTCTTGTTTACTGTTGTCTTCTTTCTCTTCCATCTTCACATTCTGCATTTCAAAATATTGAAATTGAGATTTCTCTTCCTGTATTGAATCCTGAATCTTGAGCATAATTTCTAGCAATTTGATTTCTTTATTCCATGGATTAAATATTTCCACAGAATTTTCTTCCTTCTCCTTTACTTGACTACCCAACTGTGTCAAATTTTCTCCAGCATCTACAACAAAATGTTCATTCACAAAACAATTATTAAAATAAAAACCATAAGGCCTCAGTGCCTTTCTTTCCTCTGGCAATATTTCAGTATGTTGCTTAAAGAGCTTTCTGGATTATCCACAGTGCTAGAGAACGAGTGTCGATGTTTCGAATCCCAACGGGGATCCATCATCAGGATTTTCTTTGAAAGCTCTTTAAAAAATGATCACCACATGAGTTTAAAAACTAGTATGTTGCTCTTAAATTTCCTCCTTTATCAACACATCAGTATGTTGATTCAATCTTCCCAAATAATTCTCTAAAAGATTCTCGAGAATGTCAACAAGTCTCTCTTCCATACCATCTGCTTTCATGATATTTCTCTGTTCTTGTCCACTGTAATGAACTCTATCTTCTGCAATCTCTCTATCATACTCTGAGTTTTCCAACAAATATTACAGCAATGCAATTTATTTTTGGCATTTATTAAGTACTTCATCATCACTTACAATTTCTGCATTTATACACAAATTTTCAGTTTGCAAATTACAAGGTTCAAAGGTCTCAACTGTTGCTTCACATATCAACTCTTCAGACTGAATCTCATCTCCTTCTTCTACAATAAATTATTCCTGTGTTGTAACAGCTTCAAATATAAATGCATCACTGCTTCCGTCATTCAAGAGACACTCTTCATCATTCTTTAATTCAAAGTATTTATCTATTGAAAGATACTCTTTCATACTTTTGACAGCTTCAAAATATTTCTCATTCTCTGCAAAACCTGTAATCACATCACAATTATTAGATTCAAAAATACAAGGCTTTACATCATCCGGTTGATCTGAACTTGCCCAACAACTCAGAAAATCATCAATAATTCCCTCTTCAGCAAGGTAAACTTCTTGTTGTCTTAAATCTTCACAATAATTCATAAGATCTTTCACAAATCTACATTATTCATCTTTACCCATAACTTCACTTTAATCTGCTTCACAAATGGAAACTTTCATTTTCAACTCAACTTCTCTGAGTTCTTCACATCTCAATTACACACTCATCATCTGTTCAAGCTTTATCAGCTCTTCTACTAACTGCATATTCACCTACTGCTCTCTCTTCTGTTGTAGCCTCTGCCACTTTACTTTCTTCTTCATTGTCCAATCATATCTCTGGTTTTCCTTTATCAACATTGTTAATACATCAAATTCTTTTCTTCTCTCAACCAACTCCTTGTCATATTCTTCATCATTCAACTGCTTCCATATGTCATTTGCCTTGGCATCCTCTTTCTCCTTTCTTATGTTATGGTCTCTCTCAGAACCTTTGCTATTTCTTCTATGACTATCAGTAATCATCTTCTTCTCCATTTCTCTCTTCATGAGTTCCTCACTCATTCATCATGAGTTGTACTAAAGCCTCTGCAATAACAACTCCTCCTTGCTACAACTTACCTCACCAAGTTTTTCTCCAGACTTGGTCTTTTGGCAAGCACTGGTTCTCTATCTTCTGGAACCTCTTGAGCATTCCTCTATGCTCGTTCTAGGCTTCAACTCATATGCACCTTTTAAGAACACAATTTTCCTTTTTATCCAACCTCTGTTGGAATTCTTCAAGGATCTGTTCCACACTTTACTCAGAAAATTTTACTAGTTTCCTTTATCACTACTCTTAAAGCTGTGATTTTCTTTTGCTGAGATTTTCTTCAACTTCCTGTAACCTGGATTCTGAAAACATAATCTTCAAATAATAGTTAAAATAATACTTATCAACTCACCTTCAAGATCTCTGTGTGATCTTGTTTCACCTCTCATCTGCACTGTATCTCTATGTGATGCAATCTATCAGATTCAAAATCTGATCTCTTTTTATTTTCTCCATCACACATGCATTCATTCTAATTCCAATTTAATTAAAACAAACTTGAACCTTCAAAAGAGTTGTTTTCTACTCTGATAACAAAATGATGCAGCCAACGGCTGCCACACCCATAATATGCATATAATGCAATAATCTGGCGCAGAAGCTTCTTATTTAATCTTCAAAAGAAGATTTCCTCACTTTGAACCCATGGTTATAAAACCCAACAATAATAACTTCATATGCGGAAGCTGTCCCTCTTTTCTTTGAAACCTATGGTTATAAACCATATCTCATATTTATTTTTGTAAATTAGATATAATGTCAACGTATATAAACTTAAACTTTTGGCCCAACCTTACCTTTCCGCCTTCCTCCGAATGACTTTGCCCCTTTGATTTCAACCGTAGATATTCAACTCCTTGATCTTACATTTATCACTTCATCGTGACATACCTTTGACCTTTGGTCCACAAAACATATCGTTAAATCATATACTAACCACACTTTAATAAAGTCACCTATTCACCGCCCATCATTCATCAAATCCGACGGCTGGTGCTTCATCGCATTCCAACACAATGCTTCCTTCATCCAACACATTTACTGATGCTGCATCCCTCTTAAACGACTGTCGTCGATCCCGTTATCAATCTAACAGTCCTCATCATATCGCAATTTCAAACTTTATCACCCGACTACGATATGCGATCACATTATCGCAACTTTGAATATCGCAATTTCGCATCACATTGCCAAAGCTATTTCCGCCGAATGTGATGTGCGATAAACTCGATGGCCAACACGTGGCTCCTCATCGCAATGTACAATTCCTTTAATGAACTCACTTCTCCAGTTGCAATATGACTTCTCGACCATCCATCTTCCACAGTAATTTTGCGATAAGATCTTGATCGTTTAATCTTCCACTTCATTTATGCGATAGGATCTCTCCATCACTCTCACCTCCAATCTGCACTACAATCTCCACCGTCCATTTAACTACTTCAGATCTGACGGATATCGCACTTCACATACATCCAATGGATATCGCACAATAATATGCATGCCATTTAACCTTTTTGAACTCACGCGAAATAAGTGGTTTTATGTTGCTGCGTGTCAACTTCCTAACTGTGTCACGTGCTTTCGACTTTTATTGTTTACCAACCAAAATTTGTGCGAAAAAACCCATTGGTGGTTTCCAAAACCATATTCACTATTCTGTTTGCTTCCAGTTCCATGCCATCTCGATTCACGGTTCCACTTTACTCTTGCACACTCTCCACAGACAATCAAATCTTATTCACTGTTCCTTCTCTTCTGGTTCCATTCGATTACATAACCCTGGTAGCCATAAATCATTCAATGGTTCCACAAATTAATAATCAATCATTGTTTGTCGATATGCTTAAGTCTGTAGCTTGAAATAAAGTCCTGGCTTCATGTGCTCTATTTCAACGATACCATCTTAGTTGAAATCGACCTTCGAAGTCAACTTTCACACAGATTTCACATGACTGTCACACCATATTCTTCCTAAATAAATTATATAGAACAAGAATTCTCATATCAATCATTCAATCAATGCAAACCACTCATATTCAATACTTTGTTCATTCATAAGCAATATTTACATAAATCCAGAACACCTCATGTTTTGTCTTCTCTTCTTTAGGCCTGATACTCTAATCAGTGGCCATTCCTCTAAATTTTCCCATAGGCTTACAATAAACCCCTATTTCTCTAAAACCTACTCAATCCTCTTCTTCCTACTACTCTTTCCTACTCTCTACTGTCTTTGGGGCTTTACAATTTATACAAAAGTTTATGAACCAATTTAGGTTTAGATCCTCCATCATCTCAAAAAAATCCTCCAAATACTCTAAGTCCTAAAATATATCCTTTATCCCTAAGGATCCTCTCTAATCCCATAAAATCATGATATTAATTCTAACTTAAGATTTACAATTAATTCCTAAATCTCTCAATCCTTATGAAATCTCAACTATCCTAATTCTCTCATGTTCTCCAATCATTCGGGAACATTTACAAAATTCCTCTCAGTATTTAATTAATTCTTATTCTAAATCACTCAAAACATTAATAATTACATTAGTGAATCCAACTTCCTTAAAAACAAAAGACCCCAATGTCTATTAAAATACAAAGGATTTTCTGAGCCTAATGCTCCTGCATCATATTTTTTAAACAAAGCTATTGTAGCTAGCTAATACCACGCCTCGAGCTCTGCACTAAAAAGGGCGAGGAAAAAGGACATATATTAAATACAATAGAGATAAATTTTCGGCTGTAATAAAAATTCGGCAATAAATAATACCAGTAATAACGCTAACGTCTGTCTATATAAACGGGACATAAAAAGTCAACCCGAAAACCATGTTAGTGGTTTTAGTGAATCTACAATCGGGAAAAGGGTTGTCGGATTTGCAGGCCTGGAGGAATTGGAAAAGTTACGATTGGTACCAATTGCACATGTCATGATGCTAAAATTACCAGAGACTATGGATATTTTTCTAAGGACCCTCAAACGGAGAATATGAATGAATTAATGATATTTTAACGTCCAAGAGACTAAAAATATTTTATGGGACCACCAACTTCTTTGTTTTTTTCCTTCTGTAATTCAATCCTTTTCTTACTCAAATTGATGATGAGATGACCCAACCTTCTAACAGTTCCATCACTGAAAATACAATTCCATGGAATTGATGCTAACATAATGCGGTAACTATCCCTGATGTCTCTGAAAGTGTCGCATTCCAAAATGAAATTTTTTTCTGATTCCACTGCCCCAGAAGTGCAAAAAGTACATACCTTTTCTTCCCAAGCTTCTTTAGGTCTCTTCCACCGTCCCGTTTCACACCGAAGTTGATGTGAGTTAGTTCTTAATTGAGCAACAAGAACCTTTTCCCTCCATGAAATGCTATCTCCAATGTATTCTTTTTTTCAGAGATCACAAGTGGGGTTTAATTCCTGAACATTTTACTTCTTCTTTCTATGAAACTCTTTTCCCCATATACCCTTACGAAACTTCTCCAGCACAAAATTCTTTAACTCCTTACTATTTGTGGACATGCATTCAAGTAAATATTCCATTTGAGCATCCATTTGTTTTTTTGTCTCATCCACGATTTCTTTCCTTCACTCATACCTTCATTAAAGATAACTTTTGGCCATCTACCTCCTCCCATTTCACTCATACAATCATTATATTGATTTTCCCCACATCCTAGGCATTCCTTTTGCCCCAATTCAGTACTAAAATGGTCTTTACATGGTCATTTTATTTCCATGTACCATCAAATGATGCCATCCAAGACCATTCACCCGTCTCATCCCTAGCATCATATTTAAATAATATTTCAATCATCTCAAAGTTTGGAAGGCATCCAGGTGGTACTATAGTAATGCATTTGAATATCTTGCTAACACTTCTCTCATCGTTACATTGTTGGAAAGAACGATAAGTTTCCATTCCAATGTTATCTATTCATTTGGCATGGCATCTTTGTTGGTGTCTTCTACTTCCATAGTTTTCTTTTACATTGTGAAGAAGAAAACATTTGGGGTGTTGTGGAAGCAACTAAACTCTCAAATCGTTTCGATATTTATCATGTTTATATGCAATGTTGGTGGTTGATACATCATTGGTGGTTAATGCAACATTATTTATTGTGGATATGACTTTGGCGTCAATAATTGATTACATATGTGTGCATTGTTGTCACATTTATTGTTTATTATGAAATGTTTTTCAATCCAATATCCATAAACTGAAGGTGAATTTTTGTCCTAAGGAGGGTCAACTACAGATTGCATCCCACAAGGTGATGAATAATTAAGAGATGTGTGCACTATTTGCGGGCCATGTTCTCTATGAGAACCCTAATATGGTTGTTGGTTTCCTGGTTGAGCATAATAATAAGGTGTTTCTTTGCAAGCGGAATATGTAACCATATTATGGTCTTTGTACCTCCAACAACTCTATTCGTGGAGAAGGTGAGAAATATGGACAAGATCAAGAAGGAGGCCAAGTTATAGAATAAACATCCAATGCAGTTATTGGTTGAGACGGTTAATGCCTCTTAATTTTCATTTTATTTTCTCCTCATAATTCATATCAAAGCACATATATGCTTCAACATATTATGATTTTTCAAATCATTGATGATGTGTGAAGATGACAAGAATTTTACTTGATGTTAGACAATAAGTTTTTTAAATATTATATTTTTTTAGGGAAAATAAAAGGATGGATATGTCGATGCTAACACCAAAGGATTGAATACCAAATAGAGCGAGTTCTCAGGTTGTGGATTCCCTTTTAGGAAACACCTTTATACGTTTTCCCCAGATGTGGCTTCATGTATCAGTTCATTGATTTGTATGGTGTTTCTATTCTTTACATGAGGAAGATTTGATGAAAGTTGCTTGTAATATGATGAATAATACAATGCAAAAACCTTATTATAATTCATGCAATTGTAATATTTATTTCAAATAGAGGAGTAAATGATACTATTTGATGTGGAGAACATTTCCTAAACCCTTTGAATTTGGGCCATGTAATTTGATAATAGCTTGTTGCAAATTTGATGAATTTGTACAAATTTGTATAATCCCTCGATAAATACCTTATAGTTTTTCATTTTAAACTACACCCTCTTGTCATTGATTTCAAGGGGGCGGGAGGGGTAAGCAGAGGTAAGGAGAAATGCTTCTTGGGACAAAAGGGGGAGGATATTTGTTTTGAAATCAATGCCAAATGGGGAGACTAATTGCATTGTTTTCATTGATGGGAAAAGAGAAACAAAGACAACATAATAGTAAGGAGCAACTACAAGGGAAAGAAGGAAAAAGAGCAACAAAGAAAAAGGAGCAACAACAAGGAACAACAAAGAAGCAAGAGCATGGAAATGTACAAACAAAGTAGAAGCAAGGCAAGGAGTAGAAAAGGAGAAGTAGCAATCATGTATGGTTATGTTGGGTGCAACATAGTATGACTAGTAAGGGATGTCTGTTACATTTGATGGCTTGTAATACAATGGAAAATACAAGGGAAAGATATCATGCAAGGCTATGGAAAATGAAAACATGTGCATGACATAATATTTCAAGAAAATTGTTGTGATGCAAGACAAAGGAAAACTCCATTAGAAACAAGCAAAGATTGAAGGTTTCTCAAACAATGACATGAAGAACTAGTAATACAAGATGTTGTAGAATAGATATATGGGTTTTGAATGTGACACATTGCTCTCATATGATGCATACATATTACTTGCATTGAAAGGTGAATGTTTTACATGTGACATGATGTTATAGTGTATTACTTTCTTACATGTTTTGGCATGTTTGTGGTGTATTCAATCATTATAGGTGGATGGAAATAATATTTGGTTGAGAACTTATTTTTTTTATTATATTCACAATATGAAGAGCTTGGAAACAAATGAGTGGAAGGTAAAGAGTTAAGCTTATTCACTTAATATTCTTATGTGGGATACAAACAACCAACGAACGTTCTTAATAAAAGAGAATATTTTTGGAACCCAAAGAGAGTTAGATAGCATGTGAGAGCTCGATTTTTGTGAGTTATCTAGGACACATGAAGTTGATGTAAAACAAATTCGAAGGGATAAGAGGAAAAACTAAAGATGGAGGTATGCAGAATTGATGAGGAGGTAAATCAGCATATTGTTTTCATTTTGTATGAGGGGATTCAAGTCTCCTTTCAAGTTGTGTCTTGATAAATATCTAGTTGGATCCGGTTGAGGTAGGAGCCTCTTGTGGGTTGTATCTTGTAGAAAACATATTGGAGTTGGAGCTTCCTTGAATTTTGTTGCTTGTAGAAAGATTGAGGTAGCAACCTACTACACGTTGGATCCTATAGAAAATCAAATGTAATAAGGGAGTAGGAGTTTTCCTTTGCATCACAACAATAACAAAATCGTGGTTTTCTCACTTCATGGGTTTCCACTTATATATAGTGTTCATATGTGTTGTTATTATGTGTTGATGTGTTGTTTTGTCTCACTTATTACTTGTTTTCATCTTAAATATATTGGTCCTTATATGACAATCTGCGCATTTAATAGTTCAGTTAATAAGTTAAAAAAACAAAAAATCAAATTATTGTCCATAAATGTACTAAAGTGATTCATCCCTCTTAATTTACTCAAGTTTCATCAATATTTATAATTAAATATATTAAATAAAATGTAAATTAAGTTTTTTTTTATGTGTTTCACTATTTATATCATTTTAAATTCAAATTTAAGAAAAAGATTCAAAGTAAAAATAAATAATAAAACATTATTTTAAATGACTTCGAGGATCCATTAACTCTCACAAATTTGGTAACAATATTATGAAATTAAGTAAACTATATCCCAAAAAAAAATTATCAAATCTAACACAATCTTGATAAAACCCTCATCAAATCTTGTATAATCTCAAAAACAACGTTTGGCAATAAAACAAATATTAAAAATTTACATTTAATTTAAAAACAGCTATATAAATATATTATCTTAGTTACTAACACTCGGCACTTGGAATTCGTCACAATAATTGTGAGCACTAAGCTACATTCTTTCGAGACCACCGAGCAACGGGGGTGAACTCTGGCAAGATATCTAACACTAAAGTCATTAGTGACTTATATTGCCATCAACTTTCTACACATTCCTTCATCTAATAATTACTTTAAAATTTTAAGCGACTTTGGTACCATGTTTCACGTTACGTTATGATTTAAAAGAAAATATGTTTGGAGTGAATTTGCATGATGTGTTCAAGTTTTATTATTTGAAATTTTAGGTTTTTTGGGAAGGAATTTGGCAAGGAATATATTTGAAATGAATTTGATTTATTTGTTAAGTTTTATGGTATAAAATTTTAGTTTTTGGTGGGAATTTATAGGTGATATTATTTTTTTTGGGTTATAGGTGATATTATTTTTTTTGTTATTTAAAATTTATATTTAATATATAAATAGATTTAATATTTAATTATCTTTTTAAGTAGTTGTATGGTGTAAATTATAAAATTAAAAGTAAAAATTTTATTTATTTATTTATTTATTTCAAATAAAATTAATCAAAATTATATATTTAAAAATAACTAAAATATTAAAAAATTAAAAATACGAAAAATGAATAAAATATTTACATCAAAATCTTAACTTCACACCTTAATACTTATTTACATTTATAATTTATAATTTTAATTTTTATACTTGTTATATATAATTTTTAATTTTTAATATTCATTTTATTTTCAATATTTTTTGTGTACTTCCTTTTCTTATAATAAATGATAACACTAAAATAAGTTGTCATATGATAAATGATAACACTAAAGTAGGTTGTCATATGAGTTTGATTCTATTTGTTTTTTTAAGTTATTTAATTATTTATTAAAAAATATTTAATAATTAATAATTTAATCATGTTAAATGTTCAATATCTTATATTTATTAGTAAAATGAAATTTGTAACACACATTTAACCTAAAGACTTAGGTAAATATCTTTGATCTCCTCTTGTAATGAAGACACAAAGATATAAGTATATCGACATTATTTGTAATGATGAAAAGAAGTCAATATGTTTTATAAAGGAAATAAGCTATATGAAAAAAAAAATGATCCATATAAATGTAAAACTTGTCATATTAAGATTACCCTTGCTTTGGTGAGACCAAAAACGTTAAAAACAATCATTATAGCTCATTTAAACCCTCAGGCCACACACAAATCAATATCTCAAAGTGTTATTTAATAAATGATAAAACATGCAGTTCCTATTTTAGAGTCACTTGTTAGTCAAGTCCATATTATACTATGAAACCAATTTGTTCAAGTTGCTCCAATTATAGGATTAACTAGGTCAATGTGTTAATGATGGATTTTTGGCTTTATTAATGTATTTGAAATAGTATAGTCTTTATATAAGGTAGTTTCCAAATATAAAATCACTACGAGAGAATAGTGAGTTGTTTGGTTCCTTGAGAAAATAACTTCTGACACAATTCTCTCCAATTCCTTGTCAAAATGTTTGCTACTAGTAGTTATCCTTTTGGCCTTGAGCCTTCTCCTCCAAATTATCCACCTTTTGGATGATATTGGAATTATGACAACTAAAACACTCCTATGAATAATTATGAATTCCTCGCAAAAAAATTGATGCTTTTTCAAAATTGAACATTTTAAGTTGGATTTCAAATCCTCATTAATTCCTTCCTCTACCTCCATCTCCTAGCTCTTCAAGGCATTGACCTCATAAATTATGAAAGAAATTAAATATTCCATATTTGAAACAATTCCTTCCACAATTGAATTGGTCCTTAACTAATCGCTAAAAATATTTTTCATTATTGATTGTATTGTATCTTAAGAGACAATTCCTTGGCCGTGAAAATGAATCAATGCTTAAGACATTTTCTAACAATGTGTCACGGAAGTAATTATATCAGGAGGTCTTCGTTCAATACCTTTGGAAACTAATTCTTTAAAACTTTTAATAATCTGGTACAATGAAAGACTCTACAATGCCATTAACTATTGATGTCCGAATGGAAAAGAAGAACTGTAGAAGAAACTCAAAATGATATGTTGTAACACAGAATCTACCACTTTAAATTTTAGAATGAATTTGTGGAGAGAGAGGAAACTCAAAATAATATGTTGTAAACACAGAATCTATTACTTTTAAGTTCCAGAGAGAATTTTTGAAGGGAGAGGAGTTGGAGTGAAGGAGCGCAAATTAAGGTTATTTAACTCTTACTCACAGATGTAATTAAGAGACCGGCATCTACTTTACTTCACTTCATTCCAGGAAGAAGGGACACAAAATGGCACGGGGAAAATGAATCACCATCAATAGTTGCAGGAAACTTGATGCTTCTTTCATTAATTCCTTAGAAAAGTAAGTACCAAAGTTTTAGTCTTCCAGAGGTCCAAAACTCAGAACCCTTATTCTTTCTTTTTGTCTTGCTTAAATAAATAAATAACAGTTTGTAACTGCTAGAATCTCTTGAACTACTTCGACTACCTAAATTGTTACAACTAATTATTACATTTCAATTGAGGACATCACTATAGATTCGATCTTAACAAACAAAGAAAATAAATTTAACTTGAAATATTATTATTTTTTCTTAATCTGATTTGTTGCTGATGCGTCTCCCTAAAATGTTGATGTGCCTCCCTGATAGATCAGACATCCTTGCCCTGCATTTCTTCTGGAGTTCAATATTTGTCTTTTCTGCTTGTTGTCACGTCTTTTCAGTTTCTGATGTGGTATTCGAATAGTTCTGCAATGACGCCTCTTTACCTGACTTGACCCAACTTTTGTGTTTCCAAAAAAGCCAATATACGGTCCTTTTTCCTGACTCTTCCTATGCTTATGCATTTCAAATGAGGTTATCATGTACCCTTCTTCCCGACTTGGCCACTTCTTCTCATGCCTGTAGCATCCAGTCTTCCATTTATTTGCAAGGCGCCACATCATACAATGTTGTTCTGCACAGGGTCAGGCATTACCCGAGTCTACTGCCCACGTTCACGCTTTTTCATAGAACAACGCAACTACAAATAACCCTGGACTTTAAATAAATTTGAATTAACCTTTGAATGGCATCGTGTCTGCCTTTCCAATGCATTTTGGATTTCGGTGTTTATAACACATCCCTTAGCGCCATTCCTCCTGAGCTTCCGATGTGTGATAGAGGCGAGGATGACGTGGCAGGTGGAGGTGGGACCGCCTAAAAATCGCAAATTGGGAGTTTTTTTTATGAGAAACAGGAGGTAAGTGTTATGATATACGATGCGCGAAGTGCGATGAGTGGAAGGTGACATGGCCAGATGGAGGTGGGGTCGCCCGCAAATCGCAGTCATAAGTTCTTTGTTACGAGAAACAGTGATAAATGTTACAACTTGCGAAGGGCGATGTGTGAAGTGTGATGAGCAAAAAGTTCGACAATTCGAAAATCTAAGTGGGTACCAATAGAGGTTTAGAGTGGAAAGAAATGAATTTTGAATAATAAAGGTTCATGCGGAATGGTGAAAAGGGCTATGGTTTTATCGCATTGAGGGTTTGGTGAAGGAGCAATGGAACCATTCACGCCTCATCCCTATGATTTTATTATAGGGGTAACTTCTTCGCCTTGTATGCAGTCATAGGCCAACAACATCTCCACACATAGTTTTAATACATCAACATATAAATCAAAAATTCTTTTTTGGTATACAAAAACTTTTTTTCTAACATATATGCTTTTTTGGTGTTTTGAGAAATATTTCGAAAGTAAATGCAAATGAGCCACAAAAAATTGGTTAACAAAACCATTGGGATTTATGGTGATTGGTAGGAAGAGAATGAGCCCACACTGTAAGTGAGATTGTTGTTATATCTTGTACTATATTCATGATTTTCTCATGTGGGTTTAATTTAGATATATTCTCCAAGGTGTAATCAGATCCATACCTCCCAATATCCCACTCCCATACATGAATAATTGACATGCATTCACCACCTACCATAATGAATGTGCTAGCACCAGTTCTTCCTACCACTGTAGAAGGGGGTGTAATATATTCTTGATTAATGTTATGGGTTTCTTTGCAAATATATATATCTTTCCTACTCTTCTGGTTAGTATCCAATTATTCATTTTCCAAGTATTGTCTTCATTTGCAAGTTGTGATCTAGTACCTTATTGAATTTTTATTTGACATGAGATGATTGAATAAAAAATATGAATGTGTTACTATTCTTTCCACACGCATTGTGAAGCACCTAGTGTAATTTGGTTGCTTCTTCTACCACTAAGCTATTAAATCCACATGTAATTTCCAATCTTAGGGAATTATTTAGTGCTTTTAGCTCAACTAATTTTTTTATGAGTGAATTAATAAGCCACATAGTTCTAAGAATGGTGCTTTTTTTTCCCTAAAAATTCAGAAGAAATCCACAAGTAATTGCTAATTGCAGATCAATTTTAAGTCCTTGTAAGCCAACTAATTTTTTTGTGTCAATGCCTTAATAACATATAGGGATTGTAAAGATAGCTCATTTCTTGTCCCTAAATACTACCCCAATTCCATCTCTTAATAAATATGTTAAGTAACTTTTCTAAATAGATATTAGAATATGTAGTTTTTCCATATCAACATAAAGAAGTTGTGAATTATATATATATATATATATATATAATAATATTAACTCATGTTTTGAAAATAAAATGTTGCTCTACTTATAAATCTAAAATAAAATAGTTGCATGTGCTTCACAGACACTTCATGTCCACGATAAAAAAAAATTGAGAGAAAAAGTTTAGAGAGGTCAAATAAGAGCCACTTTTCTACTCTTCATTTAAATTTTATAACTAAAATGTTCCTTTCTAAAATAAAATAAAAATAAGTGAAGAGAAAATTAATCTTTTATCATATGGAAATTTTGGCTTAAGTTGGTAGACGAAGAACCCCCATTGCCTCGCATGCTCGAGAGGTATCAAGCTTGCCATCTAGCACCCATGCAATGAAGTACCTCCAGTGTGTCCCTTTTGGTATTGCAACAAGCACCATGCCAAGAAATTGTCTTAGTCATGACATGGCTCTATGGGAGAGGGAGTTTGGAGTATCAAGCAATGGTCATGAGCTCAAATTGCATCCCACATATATCATGAGAACACCTCCACTAAAATCCAACAATAAATAAACATTGTTCTAAGCACAACCATGCATGAGAGAAACAAGTTTAAGAATGATGATATTATGGTGCAAGTGGAGGACTAGATCCCCAATCCAAGGCATACCAAAGGCTAACAAAATGTTTACCTATGTGTAGTTAACTATTTTTTTAATACTATTTTGAGTGTGATGACATTTGTAGATCTAAAAAAGCTCTACTTCCACACTTGGTTTAGTTTTCCTAGTGGCAAACCATGGTAGGAAAAACTATTTATGTAAAATGTTTTCCCAATATTCTATGTTTCCATTGTTAAAAAATAAATAAATAAACAAAAATTGGCATAAATGAACCCCAATTTAGTTCACAAACAATGTAATTAGCATTATATAGAATAACCTAATGTGAATAGATTTGTCTATTATATGTATATTCAATACATATGACTATTTCAAAATCTAATATAATTAATAAACAATATTAATTTAATTTAAATATAATTTTTTATTTTTTTTTTCTAAGTAAGTTTAATCTATTAATATACAAAAATGATTACATGGAGGCCGAGGCCTCGGAGATTCTGGCCCAAGAGATGGGCATTCTGGTACAGCTATGATTGTTTGTAAAAAAAACAACATACAGTGCCGAGAAAAGGTTACAATAATGAATCACAGATAGGCATCTAAGCACAAAAAAGCCGCCCTCATAGAGGAAACTGGCTCGAGTAACTGAACAGTATATCAACCTACAGCATTTGGCATCAGAAATGTAAACATGAACAGTCTTATACAAAGTAAATTGCCGCCCACGAAGGGAAACCAACATTCAAAAAGACAATAGAAGGAGAGACATCTAAGCTGTGTCAGCAGACGAACACCAGAACTGTGCTTGGCACATAGAGCAGCCAAAAGCAAGTCTGAATGAAGGAAGGCCATTAAATACCTTGAGAAGAGGGAGGCGACTCGACCACAGGGCAAGCGTGAGCGTAGTGGTCATCCTCATCCTGCGCAACAGCATCATCGTCCAGAATAACCTGTTTAGAAGAATCCTCTTTATCCTCGTTGACCGGAACAGACGAATCACCTCCTTTGAAAACGCCCACAACAATAGCCACGAAGGGGTCCTGCAAGGAACCACCCTCAGTGAGCATCCGCTTCTAACTAGAATTAGGAGGAGAACAGGGCCGAACGGGCGACAAATGCACCGGAGGAGAGTCGGAAAGCTTAGCAGTAGAATCAGGCGGCTCTTCTTTGAATTCAATGGTAATGGTTGCAGTGACAGTGGGCATATTGAGCAAGCAAGGGAAGCGAAATTGAGCTCTATGCTGCTAACTCGGGAGAATACTGGAAAGGTTTCTAGCTTGCACAGCATTCCATCGTCCCATCAGATGGCTCCTACCACTGCGGGTCTCAGGATAACGACCCCTCATGGAATCAGAAGGCGGAGAGGAGGAGCTGGGCGAGGAGGGAGGAGGGCGACGCAAGGGACCACCACGGGTCGAGCCACGCCAGCTTCGCATCTTGTGTCTCAAACGCGGCATGGAATTCTGATGAGGAGTGCTGGAATTGGAAGAGCAGGGATCGCCGAGACTGAGGTTCAAAGTCTAATGAGAATCAATCTCTGCAGGGAGAGAGACAGGGTGAAAGCCAGAGCTCTGAGAGCAAAAAGAGCTTTGCGAATAGTGCAATCTAGGTGCAAGATTAACACAACAAGAAATCCAACACCTGCGCACTGTGATGGTCCTAGAGCTTGGCTCAGAGACCATAGAAGCACAGCAGGAGCTGAGGGGCATGAATTCAGGCATGAAGCGTCCCGGAGAAGCCATATTTATGAGGAATGAGCGTGGTTCTGGACGAGTGTGCCACATTAATGCCCCGGACGAAGAAAAATTAATGCAATGAATGTCGCAAAGGACACAAGGGAGGTTAGCGGTGGTAGAACCCCACACACCGGCCCATCCTTGCCATCTGTTAAGCATGAAGACCACCCGCATCCGGGAAATATAATTTTTCATTTAAAGTAAAAGGAAAATGGAAATTCAAAGAGGTACAAATAAGATAGTCCAAATGCATTTTGTTTTCCTTTTTCTTTACTCAATATAATATTTATCTAGAAATTGTTTAAAATATATATTTTAGTTGTTGAGCCCATACAATCTATGTGTCTTAGAAGCTTTTAAAATATTGAATCTATTTAACACATTCAAAAATATATTTTAAATAATAAAAACTTTAATTTCACCCATAATTATATTGTGAAATTTCAATAAATGATGAAAATATTACACGTTTAGGCTTCTTCAATAAAAATTGTAAAACATTTTAGTTAATATAAACATATTCCTATTTCCAATATATATAAATGGCATAATATGCTTGTTATAGTTTTGGAGCATTTTTAGGCTTATTTTCTGTAACCACTGCCTTAGTGGCTAACAAATTTGTTAAGATGTTGTTAAGAAGTAAACATTAATGTTGTTTTATTTTATTAAACAGAATATTTGAAAAAAAATGGTTTTGAAATAAAAGGTTACCTGTGAAATTAGTTTCATAAGTAAAGACTGGTGGTAAAAGTAAATTCAAGATTAGGAGTTAGTTGAACAGAAAACAGTTCCACAGTTACCCAAAGAAACTCTGAAATAAATAGGAGATTTTCAGGAGCTTTGGGGGTTTTGTTGGAGAACTGAGAAATGAATGGTCATCCTGAGAAGTAAATCCCTGTAGGGAAATTTACAGTGGAGACCTTTTCACTGGGATTAGAAAGTTGGACCGGATTGTCCTGAAATTTTCTTCCAGATTTCTGTAATCAACGAAGACTCAGTCTTGGAGCTCGGGGGAGAGTTGGAGGACGTAATTTCCCCACTCGTGGAAGGGAGGAAATCACACATCAGTCAGAAAATCTTATACAAATGAGTAGAAATCTGTTGTTTCTTATATTAGTAGTCTTTTCTAGTTATTGATTCCTAAATAAGCATACTAGAAGAAAATCACTGTAGAATTGAATGTTCACTGGAGTTAATAATTATAATAGGAGAACTTGTAGGTAGGAAGAAAGCTTGAGAAAATAATATTATTTAGTAGGTAAATAATAATATTTCTTGTTCTTATTTCCTCTCTGTGCAATTATTTAAGTTTTGTTTTCTTCTTATTAAATGGAGTAAGATAGGGTTAGTAAGGAGTGTTAACAGAGACTCTGAGACCAGAATCTCAGTTGGTCATCCTTATCCTATGATAATACACGGAACTTGAAGTGGTCCGGACACTTACTATTAGTGTTAATGTTCTTCTTTTCTGTCTTTAGTATACTTGAAAACAATGAAAAGAAGCTAGCAAACTAGTAAAGAGAATAATGAAATACCACAGGTGTACATTAATAGAAATAAGTGAGATGTAACACAACCTACAGGGTAAAGAAAGACTGTGGAAATAACTTTCTTGACATTACCAAGACAGAAGCTAAATAGAAAAGCATGCAAGGGAGAAATTGTTGATAAGTGCGCTAACGAAGTTGAACATCCGTGCATGCAGGTAAATGCAACCATAATATAAATACTGTATATAGAATTTCCAACAATAGGAAACACAAAATGTGAGCTGAAGATTTAATCAATAACTATGTAGAAAAGAACGGCAGAGACTGTATAATAATCTTCAGAGAAAACATTTTCAACATGGTAAAGTATAGATATATATTATATGCATCAAAACTCCATATAACACAAGAGTTTACTCATTAAAAAAATACAATATAGTATCAGTCAGTTGTGCGGGTGTAAAACCCTGACCCTCTGGATCAGTAATCTATTGCAACCGAAGGAATGTATCATTACAAGTACAGTTCTTTAAATAAAACTATCATAGTTAACTGTTTATACAGAATGAGGCCCGTGGCCTAAACCAGAGAAAATAACCCTTACACTCGTGAGAGCTAGGGTAATACTTAAATAAAACAAATATCAACCCCAACGAACAATAGCTTCAAGGGAAGCGACAGCCATAATCTAAGACTTCAAGGCTGCCGCTCAAGAGCTTTAAGAGATAAATATGCATGGCCGAAAACTAAACCAGTCGATTGCCAGCTTAGTGTTGAACCCAATAATTTATAGAGGTACCTGTGAATGAAGCGGGAACCTGTTTAGAGCTGGAAGCCTGGGATTAAGCTCGTACTCCGGGCAGAAACTCTAAAAAGAAGTGCAAAGACAGAAGTCACAATACCTGTAGCAAGGACAACAGAGGCGATTATGGTCATGAAGGCAAGGTAATACAACATATTTCCACAATAATAAATCTCGAAATTCTGCGAGTAAAGAAACTTACCTGAAGAGTATGAGTCAAAGAAGGGTGTGCCAAAGCTGATTTGTAGAGAAACTGATAACTACAGTAAACGCCATGCACAATATCAACGAAAAAAAAATTAAACTCAGAGACCATATGTGTAACCGGAAGCAAACTAAGAAGTTTTTATTCGGCATTAGTGCTGGTCATAGATCAAAACCAAAAGGGCTGACAGCAACAGCTTACCAGTAATAAGGCCGGACATTCTCTGCCTAGCAGACGCCTTCTAGCGTTGTGTTGCATGGGCCCAAGAGGCCAAAGGAATCAAGCTGGTGGAGAAACCCTGGAGCTGTAGAGCAGCAACCCAAACCCTCGAACAAATGAATGGCAAAGGAGAAATGGTTACGAAGGAAATTCATTACATAACCCTAATGCACGCTCACCGTCCGATCAAATCCAAATCGATGGTAGATGAGATGCCAAATGCCAACCAAGCCGGATATTGCAGGCTAGCTGTGGAAGGGTCGAGAAATACAATTTGTAAATACCCTTTGTACATTGAAAAACCAATGATATTAATTTCCATGATGATGTCGAGGCAAACAATCATGTGGGCATGATGCAATCGCATCGAATCTCTATTGAAGAAATTATTAAACCAATGTTTGCGTAAGTTAAATGTCAAGGTTTTATAAATCTATAGTATAGTACCCAGATTACAGTGCGTGCGCATATATATTAATAGTACCATATCAATAATATCCAGGAGAAAGGCATTTAAAACCCAAGCCTCGAAAATGTAACAAATTGATATTTGAAGCAATGGTAATTTCCATAAGATCTGTGCTTGGTTAATATAGTTAATGACTCGCGGATAAACAATAAATGCATACAATAAATTTTTAAAAAAAAAATGTTTTACTTATGTTAATTTATTTTAACATGGTTGGATTGACATGTTACATTTTCCTATAAAATTTGTCCACAATTTGACAAGAATTTGTTAAAATTACAAACTTTAGTGGTGAATTCTCTATATATTAATATCCACAATATTTGTTGAAAGTGTTGTATCTCGATATATAATCAAAAAGTATGTTTTTAATTAATTTCTAATAAAAATTCTAAAATATATAATAATTAAGAAAAACACCATAAATAAATTCAGTCTTATTCATCATTATTATTTTAACCTAACCTATTCAGATTCACTCCTATTTATTATTACTTTAACGTATTTATATTGGAAAAATATTCAATAAAATAAAAAATTATTACATTTTATATTAATGGGGGCCAATTAGCTTTCAGGGAAACCCTTGAACGTATTATCAATACATTCAAGTTCGTAAATTTTCCAATGAGAAAAAATTATTATTATCTTATATTGGTTGGGAGGAGGAGCTTTTAAGAAAAGTCTATAAAACATTTGACAAAGTGATAGAATTTATTACTATCTTATATGGGGTGGGTCATGGAGCCTTTAAGAAATTCTAAAAAGTATTTGACAAATGATAGAAGGGGTTGAAACTCTAAAAAGTATTTGACAAAGGATAGAACGGGTTTTCAAAGAGAATTTAACACAGGTTGGATAAGTGATAGAAGTACACATGATTAGATAAGAAGTGCAGGAGAATATTATCCACTTTCTTACCAGTAAGGCCTTATATTATTATCCAACCATGGTCCAACTCGTAAAGGCTTTAAATTATTATCCAACCATGGTCCAAAGATTTAAATTATTATCCAACCATGGTCCAAAGATTTTACCAGTATTAGACTAAGTGATCGAAATTTATTACTATCTTATATGGGTTGGGTCATGGAACCTTTAAGAAAATCTAAAAAATATTTCACAAATGATAAAGGGGTTTTCAAGGAGAATCAAACAATTGTTGGATAGCTTTTAGAAGTACACATGATTAGATAAGAAAGGTGAGAATATTATCCACTTTCTTACGAGTAAGGCCTTTATATTATTACCCACTTACGAGTGTTACCAAATCTATCATAACTATTTGATTATAAGTTTGTTTAATTGACATAATAAAATATTAATTTTAAGGAAATAAATATATATAATGTATATTTAAATTAACATATTATGTATTTGTACAAGTGAATGGTTATGACAAGGAAAAATATATTTTTATATTGATGGATAATATATGTATAAAATTTTTAATAGAAAAGTAAATAATGAGTCTAGGTTAAACTATTGTCATTAAAATCATATATATAAGAGTTAAAATCATTTATATAATAGTTGGGTAATGTTTATAATAATAAAGAATAAAATATTTAAAAGTTAGAACTTATTTATATTTGTGTAATTTTTTTTTGCTTATTATAATTGAATTGGAGGAGAGATTAAATATAGTTTAAATATTTATGTTTTTTAATGATTTTTATTTGAAATATTATAAAACATTGTTGAAATAATAAATTTGACTTATTAGATCTATATAGAGTGAATATTCTAGGTCTTTTTTTTAAGAATTCTAAATAAATGTATGTATTTAAAAATATATTTAAAATAATTAAAACTATTTATCTCACCATAAATAATATCATTAAATTTTAGTGGAAAAAAAATTAAATAATTAAACTTCTCAAGAATATTTACATTACATGTTGAATATATTCAATTACTGTAATTGATATTACATAGTATTAATTTTATTAAGAAAATAATATTAATAAAATAAAAATAATCTATAGATAAAAATATTATCAAACATATCAAGTAATGTTCACATAGTATTAATTTTATTAAAAAAATAATATTAATAAAAGATAAATAATTTGTAGATAAAAATATTATCAAACATATCAAGTAAAGTTAATATTCAAAAATGGGTTACCAGATTTATAAATAAACAAATAAAAAACTTAAAAAATAATAATGAAGAATTACATTTATTCATTAAAAAAAAAAAAAAAACTACCAACAAAATTTTATGTAAAAACAAATGTAACTTACAAGTACTACTAATTTTTAAAAATTGTTATCACATTTCCTTTACCTATCAACATTTGCAAATTTATATACACTTATATCATGATTATAATAATAAGTTATATAATATTAATATGCTCAAAAAATATATATATATATAAAGTGATCGCCAATTGAATTATCTCGAAATTTACAATAACTATTTTATAATAGATTAGTTATTGCATACAACATTATTGTGAAAGGTTATTAGAATAAGAATAAAAGAAAATAATTGTGTTTGATTTTTTTTGCATATGTATATATTATTATAATTAATTTTATTTAAAATTTTAATATGTTTAATTAACTTAAACAATATTTATATTTATGTAGATTTATGTATATATTATTATAATTAATTTTATTTAAATTTTTAATATGTTTTTTAAAAATTAATAAGTAAACTAATTTTCTTTTATTTTAACTTTCAGTGAGTATTTATAAGTAGAGAACATGTATTTGCTAGGAAACAATGTTACTTGAATGTAAATCTTTCACACAATATTCTTTTCATTTCATTACGTTTAGTCCAATGTATAATTCTTATATGTATAATTCTTTTAATTTTTAATAGGAAAAATCAACATTCTTATACTTATAAGACCAATATGAATTAGTATAATACATATAACAACATTTAAAAAACAAATTATTATTGATAATAGAAAAAGATAAAGGAAAATTTCAAACCCTAGGATGAAACAAGTGTGCACATTATAGTGAGAGTTGTTGGAACACCCATCCCCATGGGAGAACACTACATTATCTATTAACAAGTGTGCAGATCAGTGAAAGTTGTCGGAACACTCATCCCCATGAGAGAACACTACATTATCTATTTTGCAATTGTTAATTACCATTATTCGAAGTGTAACAATTCATTTTGTACATAATATTCTTTCAAATTACTTTATTTTTAGATTTCCTAAAATTGTTTGTAACTATTGACGTATCAAAGTTACACAGCCATATATTTATTCTTTTTCCATAACTCTTGGTTGTTGGAATTGCTTCTTCTCATCCTAGCAACTTCCTCCATTTGTTACATGGACTAATTCTACCCTCCATTATATAAATAGGACAACCAAGGTGTTGTGTAAAAAGCATAATGTCACCAATAACAATTACTTACTATCACCAAAAGAAAATTATTATTACCATATATACAGAATTTATATGGCATGGTTACTATTTTACATATGTCTAGTATAGTTATTATTTTATATATATCATCTATGGTAGCAAGCTTATTATTTTTACTTTGCTTAACAGTTACTCTATTATATGATTCCTACTTAGAGATTGTTATGGTAGTCATTCTTACCTTACTATTGCAATTAATATTACATAATGTAAACAATGATTATTACTTAATCAAATAGTAATTTACAACCCAACTTCACATAATGTATCATTGATTTATGTATTATTCATTTGTTGGAGGTTTGTTGATCGTCGATCTAGAAACCCTAGATCTAACGATGGAACCCTAGATCTAACGGTGGAGGTTTTGGCGGGAGGGTTTAGGGTAACTACCTGACCAAAACTCCGCACACTGAGTTCATTGTTCCACTGCTCTGTTGCGACTTCGTTCTGTGAATTGATTTCGTTTTTCCATGTCCTTCCTCCGGTAGGCTATGGTTTGATTCTCTCAACGGTGAGTACAGTTTCTTGCTTGGAGGTTCTACTTCAACTAGGGTAAAGTTGCTAACTCCAGCATTCTAGTTTGCAACCCTAGTTTGGATACATTCACTTGCAGCAAGGTTCGGTTCGGCTTACATTCTGCTCTCTTGCCATTTCTTTCACAGTTCACTTCGGTACTTATTCCTCGGTCAGGTTATGGAATTTTTTTTCAAATGTGAGGATAATCTCTTTTAATTCTTCAGTGCTTCTAGTTAAACCTTATTCAGGATGAGAACCCCGTTGTGGCCGAGGGCTACTCATTGAGCTAGCAAGTCATTTCCCTTCGTTCGAGCAAGCTACAGGGTGAAACCATTTCAGGTATGGTGTATATTCTTGTTTTTTTAAGCCATGTGTTTGCAATGAGTCTCTAGAATTCACTATTTTTTTTTAAATGTTTACTCACAGTTTCTCGTCTCTCTTTAATTTGGTTACAGGGCATTGCTAAATGTTGGGAACCTAGCAGAAATGAGGCATCCCTCCAAGTTCAGCAACATGGCTCCACCAACGGCCATAACAGGTAAGCCGAGTTTCTTCTCCTATGTTCATCTTAGCTTCTTTTTTTAAGTTTTCTCCTGAAGAATCATTGAGGGTAGTATCCCTCTTTCTATACAGGTTCCAACAAGTAGCCCTGAGTCTCTTGCATGAAAGAGCTCCAAATCCCTCATTTCCCTTGATGGGTTTTGACATAGTTTAAATTTTCTTTCTGGTTCCGAGTTCTATGTTTAATTCTGAAACCCTTCTTTGCACTCATCCACCCAGAAATGAGAGGGTTATCATGTAATGTTTCTCTGTATGTATTTCTTTTAAAGGAAGTTAATCCTTCAAATACTTCTTGAAAACCTTTCTCGGGCTATTTTCTTTGATATACATGTTGTTGTACCATCAATATCTGTTGATACTTATATGAATATTCGTAGTCGTGTTCTCAGCTATGTTAATACATGGAACTATTGTGAACTAATATTTACGCTTCTTTTTAATTTATAACATATGATGACAGATATAGAATTCTCAGTGATGTTAATACATGGAACTATTATGAACTGATATACGCTTATTTTTAATTTATAACATATGATGGCAGATATAGAATTTATGGGTCACTGTTTTGAGTTTCTAGATTGAGGTGTTACCTGAAATTGGTAGTTTTTAAAAGCATCATTTTCTCAATCTTTCTTTGCTAAGATAGTTCATTAGGTTCTTAAGGATTCAATTGGCCAGAGGACCATGATCCTTGCTCTCACATCTAAACCTCTGAGCCTCTTTATTTTTTTTCATAAATTTTTAAGAATATAAAGGTGTTTTGTAGACTACAACTTTGCATAATCATCTTTGCTCTTATTTTACTCTCTACAATTTTCCTATGTAATTTATTGTACTCCCATATTCAATTGCTTTATCCGAGTAATACACTAGAACTTAACAATGCATGGAGATTTATTCTGTTAGGTTTAGCAATGTATTTTTTTACTAAATTATACCTAATGTCTCTTTCTTTTTATAATTTCTATCTATAGAGAGTTTAGGATCTTACCAGATAGCATTATTTAAACAACATGAGTAAATACAATTTATTTTTCTATTTAGCCCCGTCATAACATTTCTTTGTTATTTCTTCGAACTTAAGTAGTAAACTTAAATACTTATCTCTTTAATTTGGTGAAGTGATGGCACCACCCAACCATGAGAGAGATGATCATGTCCTCTGCTCCCCCCATGCTCTGCACCAGAGTCTAAGGTAGAAAGTATTCTGTCAGAAGTTAGGAATCTGGACCTCTGTCCAGCCTACACTTCTTTCTGGTTATAGAGCTCCACTGATATCCCACCAGCTCTAGACAACTCTATTCCTTCACAACATGTTGTTGTAAGCCCTTTTTCTTCTTTTATGAAGAGAACCCCTTCCCTTTCTAGGAATTTCATTTTTATCCTTTTGGGGAAGGTAAAAACTTTCTCTTCCTTTTTAATCTAGAATCTTGAAATTTTTTTACCAATTAATTAATCAATTACTCAATGTAATTTTATTCATAAAATAAAATGTTTTTTGTACTAACGAATAACCTTATACTTTAATCACTTTTCACTAAAAAAATTCAAATGTATTTATACAAGTCTTTTAACAATTAAAAAATTTATAATAAACAAATAAATTTGTTTATTTATTTATGAAATAAATAAAAATATATTTAATTAACTATTTTAATTATAATTATAGATATTGCTGATCCATACAATATTTCACATGGGAATCGGACTGGTAATGAGAATGAGAATTTGAAATATTACAAATATTTTTTTTCATGTATGAAACAAACACAATAAGTATGCACCTAATATTTATGAAAGGTTAAATCATAAAATAATGAGAATCCTTCTTTGTCGAAGATCATTTTCGTCACCCAAGCATGATATTAAGAGCTCGACCTACCTAAGAAACTTATTCTACCATGGTCTTTCTTTCTAATAAACGGATAGCATCGAATAGGATTTACATACGACCAATAGCAAATGGATGGATTGGATGGTTAAGACTCGATCTACTTTTCATATTCCTTTCCTGTACCCACGTTTCTCTCACATCTATCTTTTTCATTAATTTTATACGCTTCTGTCTGCTTTTACCCATTGTCATGATTGTTGAATCAGATGCTACTAATTATTCTGGTGATTTTTCATTAATTTCTCACATCTATCTTTTTCAATAATTTTATATACTTTTGTGACGATTGTTGAATCAGACACTAGTAATTACTCTCGTGATTTTTCATTAATTTTATATATTTATGTCTTTCTTTACTAATTACTCTCGTGATGGTTTTAATGAGCATAAGAGAGTCTCTTTCATTAGCCTACTAAATTAAAAGTAATTTTTAAGATATTATCCAGTATAAAAAAAGTAGTTGTATTTTCATGTTTTATTAAATTTTTTGAATGGGTTATATTACATTTAAAAAAATAATAATAAATTATATTTAAAGTTTAATTTTAATTAATAAATGTATTATTTTAAATTTATTTTGATTTAAAATATATAAAGTGGTGAGAGTTATTAAATTTTGTAGAGTGAAAAGAAATTTGATTAATTTTACTGTTTGGTAGATCTATACTTTAGATAGATCTAAGCTGGCTTAATAGTTATAAATCAGTTAATTTGTTTGTATTAATATTCTAATAATATATAGAAAATGTAAAAGTAACACCTCTATTGTCTCTAAAAAATACTCTTTCATTTCTATGTATCAATTATTTTGTTAACTAAACTTATCTTAGCAAATAATATAAAATATATTTGTTCATTAAAAAAAAACAACAAAATATAAATCTCATAAGCATATCTTTAGCCGATAATTCAACTTATATCATTGATGGTAAAAATTTAACCTATCTCATCAGCAATGATATTAACTCATGGTCTCATAATAAAATACAACTCTAAATCTAAAATAGAATGCCTAGTTATTCTTCAAAGGCCCATCCTACTTAATTTCCAAAGTTGATACACGTCAGTCAGTAGAGGTCACTTATTACTTTTATTTTTAGTTTTGCAATAATCATCTCCCATATAATAATTTAAATTATGAATCATTTTTATTTTATTTTATAAAATATTATGACTATTTGTGTGGAGAGGTTCTCTTCAATTTAATTTCATATAGGGAGATGTTTTAATATTTAACATTTTGACTTAGTAAAATAAAATAAAAACTCAATTAAAAAAAACACCATAAAATATTTACTTTAAAAAAAAAAAAAAACTCATTTTAAAAATTTTGCAAAAAAATACATACTTTAATCCAAAACACTTACTTTAAAAAATCCGAGAAAAAAATATCTTATAAAAATGAAACGAAGCTCAAAATATTTCCTTCCAAGTCCTGCAAAAAAAATTTATTTAAAAAGTTAGACAAAAACTCATTTTAAAAAATCATTATAAAAGATTTACTTCAACCCAAAACACATACTCTTAAAAAATGTCACTTTAAAAAATACCTCCAAAAAATGTCCATTGAAAATTAATTCCAACTTCTTAAAAAATGCCACTTTAAAAAATACTTCAAAAATGCCTTTAAAAAATTATCACTTTAAAAAATACCTCCAAAAAATGTCCTTTGAATATTAAGCCTAAAAAGAGTCCTTTCAAAATTAGGCCTAAAAAGAGTCCTTTCAAAATTAAGCCCAAAACCTCTAAAAAGAATGAAAATTAAGCCCAAATCCTAAAAAAAAAATGAAGCCCAAAAAACATCAAAAAAATGTATCACATACCTCCAAGAAATGTCCTTTAAATGTACCTCCAAGAAAAGTCCTTAAACTCAAAACAATTCTTTGCAAAAATGTCCTTTGAATGTACCTCCAAGAAAATTCCTTAAACCCAAAACAATCCTTTGCAAAAATTTCCTTTGAATGTACCTCCAAGAAAAATCCTTAAATCCAAAACAATTCTTTGCAAAATCAGACCCAATGTGCGAAATTATGTGAAAGTAACGAATGCTTTTACGTCAATTTATATTGCCACTAATTTTTTTTTTGAGGGTTTCGTTGTATTTTCCAGGTGATGGAAAGTCTGGTAAAAGTTCGGCCAAAATTTTATGTCGTTAGACATGACGGGCCGTCGGCGCAAAAAACAATTTGGCCGAACTAACACGTCTACAATTACACAGAACCAAACTCTGAATACATATCTTCAACTTTGGACTAGTTAAACTCCATGAAACATTCCGAATTAACTGTCAGAACCAAGAAAAGCATTTTCAGGATTCAATCTACTTTCAGGAAATATAACTTTTATGGAATTTCATATAAATATTTACTAATTTTAATTAATTTTGTAATAAAACGAATGTAAACAATTTCTGAAGGTCATTATGATTCAGTGAAATCATAATTCTGTATCTTCCAACTGTAAAAGAATTGAAAAAATTATGGTGCATTACATTGGTACGTTCTCTATAATGGGTAGTTTTTAGATTGTTGGTTTATAACTTATATGTTAAGAAATTTCGTGCATCGCGAAACATATTCAAAATATGCATTTTTTTCATATTGGACCAGTTCAAAAAATTCTAGTAATTATGATATGTATCAGTTGGCTTTGTAAATATAACGAAACCAAAGTAGACTCTGTCTAGATTGTTGTAACACATTTTGTTTCTCAAAAACTCAAAGTTTCAAAGAATACAGTAGTGCGTATTAACGTGACTTCTTATGAATTCTTTGATTGTTAAAAAACACACACTCAAAGAAATGCTAAGTTGACATATCAAATGTGTATAAAAAAATTCCAAAAAATAAGTAATAGAAAGCTAATAAAATTTCTGACAACTTTTATTTTTATCGAAAAATGAAATTCTAAACAGAAAAATTGTTTTGGCTTGCAGAAGTTGAAGAACAGAAAAATAAATAAATAAATAATAATAATAATAATAATAATAATAATAAATAAAATTAAAAATAAATTAAAAATAAAAAAATAAAATAAAATAAAATTATCAAAAAAGGGCAAAAAATGTAACTCAACTTCATATGGTTAGCTATTTTTTTAATAGTTTTGAGTGTGATGACATTTGTAGATCTAAAAAAGCTCTACTTCCACACTTGGTTTAGTTTCCCTAGTAGCAAACCATAGTAAGAAAAACTATTTATCTAAAATGTTTTTCCAATATTCTATGTTATCATTGTTAAAAAATAAATAAATAAACAAAAATTGGCATAAATGAACCTCAATTTAGTTCACAAACAATGTAATTAGCATTATATAGAATAACCTAATGTGAATATATTTGTCTATTATATGTATATACATATGACTATTTCAAAATCCAATATAATTAATAAACAATATTAATTTAATTTAAATATAATTTTTCATTTAAAGTAAAAGGAAAATGGAAATTCAAAGAGATACAAATAAGATAGTTGAAATGTATTTTGTTTGCTTTTTTCTTTACTCAATATAATATTTATCTAGAAATTGTTTAAAATAACATTGTAATTAGCATTATATATAATAACCTAATGTGAATAGATTTGTCTATTATATGTATATTCAATACATATGACTATTTCAAAATCCAATATAATTAATAAACAATATTAATTTCATTTAAATATAATTTTTCATTTTATTTTCTAAATAATGTTAATTCTATTTATATAAATTACTGGTACAAAACTGCCTCAGCGTCATTTGTGAAAGCCTGAACACTGGGCTTGATAGTCATGATGTACAAAACAAGTCTGGACTGCCCTGAGAGGGAAACCAGTCCTTTTAAGAAACAGTTTGGCCGCCCTTAGAAGGGAAACTAGCCTACAGTCCATACAGTATAACCTAACAAAAAAGTATAAGCTAAAGATAACATTCATCTTTTCCAGCTGAGCCTTGAAACATGTAAACAAAAAATTCCCTAAATGATTGAACAGAAGTACCAATGAAAGCTGAAGCCTGAGAGAATCACTGATCATGAGCAGGGGACGGCAGCTCCTCCACAATTCTGCACCAATATTCATCCCTGTGTCTTCCATGTCTTCTTTGGGAACGACTTTCTTGTCAGCAGCATCTTCCAGCTTGCACTCTTTGTCCTGGGTAGAATGAATGATACCTATAGGTGTCTCCGAGCTCATGGCATCTTTCTTGACTGGAGTGGGAAGGTCGCAGGGGAGGGGTCATGGTGAGTAGATTCTTCTCAGAGAGTCACGGTGACATAAGCAGTGATAATGGGCCTATCTAGAGAACATTCAAAGCGGAAATCAGCTCTCTGAGAAGTTTGATGCAGGGGAAAACTAGCAGACCCATAGGAGGCAGGAGGAATTGCAGGTCTGGGAGGGTCGACAGAGTGAGGTGGAGCTGGCTGGGCGAAATGGACACTTTCAATGTGGCAGGCTCGACCTCTAATGTTGCGCGTCTCCGAGGGATGACCCCGCGTCGCTTCTTCTGAGGAGGAATCCGAATTCGAACTTGTTGAGGGCCAAGAATGGGCAGCACGGCCTTGACTAGAGCCACGTCGGCATCTCATTCTGTGGCAGAGGCCCGTCATGGAAGCAAAGGCAGGCTGGGAGTTCCTGTGATAGTTAGAGCAGACAAATAGCGAAGGAAACCTACAATTATCGGCAAACTGAGCATGATGAAAGGAGTTGGCACAACAAAAAACACTTTGAGAGAAATGGTGTCCCAGCAGCGTTTCCAGGCATCCTAGGAGCGTGCAGTGGCATTCTGTGTGTGTGCGAGCACTAGGCTCAGCACAACCAGGAGGGCAGGCACCACTCAGAGGAGGCGGGGAACCACAATTTTCACAGTAGCAAGCCGAATAGACGAAGACAAACACCATCGCAGGTCCAACGAGCAGAGCGGGTTGAAGTAACATCCGAGCAGGATGAGTAAATGCCTTGCGAGCTGGCAGAGTAATGACATCTTTAATGAATGTGCAGGGGGCCATATGGCCACCCCACGCGAGCTCCTTCGAGAGTCACGTAGGGACTGACGTCCCATCACCCCAAGCAAACATCTGCATCCGGAGAATATAATTTTTCATTTAAAGTAAAAGGAAAATGGAAATTCAAAGAGATACAAATAAGATAGTTGAAATGTATTTTGTTTGCCTTTTTCTTTATTCAATATAATATTTATCTAGAAATTGTTTAAAATATATATTTGAGTTGTTGAGCCCATACAATATATGTGTCTTAGAGGCTTTTAAAATGTTGAATCCATTTATACATTCAAGAATATACTTTAAATAATAAAAACTTTAATTTTACCCACACTTATATTGTGAAATTTTAATAAAAGATGAAAATATTAGATGTTTAGGCTTCTTCAATAAAAATTGTGAAACATTTTAATTAATATAAACATATTCTTATTTCCAATATATATAAATAGTATAGTGTGCTTGTTATAAGTTTTGGAAGAGTTTTGGGCGTATTTTCCTATAGAATTTGTCCATAATTTAACAAGAATTTGTTAAAATCACAAACTTGAGTGGTAAACTCTCTATATATCAATATCCAATATTTTTTTTAAATGTTGTATCTCTATATGTATATAATAAAAAAACATATTTTAAATCAAAAAAATATTTTTTAATTAAATTATAATAAAAATTCTAAAATATATAATAATTAAAAAAACACCATAAATAAATTCAGTCTTATTTATCATTATTATTTTAATATAACCTATTCACATTCACTCCTATTTATTATTACTTCAACTTATTTATATTGGGAAAATTTTCAATAAAATAAAAAATTATTACATTTTATATTAATGGGGCCAATTAGCTTTTAAGGAAACCCTCGAACGTATTATCAATACATTCAAGTTCGTAAATTTTCCAATGAGAAAAAATTATTATTATCTTATATTGGTTGGGGTGAGGAGCTTTTAAGAAAAGTCTATAAAACATTTGACAAAGTGATAGAATTTATTACTATCTTATATGGGGTGGGTCATGGAGCCTTTAAGAAATTCTAAAAAGTATTTGACAAAGGATAAAACGGGTTTTCAAAGAGAATCTAACACAGGTTGGATAAGTGATAGAAGTACACATGATTAGATAAGAAGTGCAGGAGAATATTATCCACTTTCTTACCAGTAAGGCCTTTATATTATTATCCAACCATGGTCCAACTCGTAAAGGCTTTAAATTATTATCCAACCATGGTCCAAAGATTTAAATTATTATCCAACCATGGTCCAAAGATTTTACCAGTATTAAACTAAGTGATCGAAATTTATTACTATCTTATATGGGTTGGGTCATGGAACCTTTAAGAAAATCTAAAAAATATTTCACAAATGATACAAGGGGTTTTCAAGGAGAATCAAACAATTGTTGGATAGCTTTTAGAAGTGCACATGATTAGATAAGAAAGGTGAGAATATTATCCACTTTCTTAGGAGTAAGGCCTTTATATTATTACCCACTTACGAGTGTTACCAAATCTATCTTAACTATTTGATTATAAGTTTGTTTAATTGACATAATAAAATATTAATTTTAAGGAAATAAATATATATAATGTATATTTAAATTAACATATTATAGTAGTACAAGTGAATGGTTATGATAAGGAAAAATATATTTTTATATTGATGGATAATATATGTATAAACTTTTTAATAGAAAAGTAAATAATGAGTCTAGGTTAAACTATTGTCATTAAAATCATATATATATTTCAGAGTTATAATCATTTATATAAGAGTTGGGTAATGTTTATAATAATAATGAATAAAATATTTAAAAGTTGGAACTTATTTATATTTGTGTAATATTTTTTTTTTTGCTTATTATAATTGAATTGGAGGAGAGATTAAATATAGTTTAAATATTGGAGGAAAGATTAAATATAGTTTAAATATTTATGTTTTTGAATGATTTTTATTTGAAATATGATAAAATATTGTTGAAATAATAAATTTGAGTTATTAGATCTATATAGAGTGAATATTCTAGATTTTTTTTTAGGAATTCTCAATTAATGTATGTATTTAAAAATATATTTAAAATAATTAAAACTATTTATCTCACCATAAATAATATCATTAAATTTTAGTGGAAAAAAAAATTAAATAATTAAACTTCCCAAGAATATTTACATTACATGTTGAATATATTCAATTACTGTAATTGATATTACATAGTATTAATTTTATTAAGAAAATAATATTAATAAAAGAAAAATAATCTATAGATAAAAAGATTATCAAACATATCAAGTAAAGTTCACATAGTATTAATTTTATTAAAAAAATAATATTAATAAAAGAAAAATAATTTATAGATAAAAATATTGTCAAACATATCAAGTAAAGTTAATATTCAAAGATGGGTACCCAGATTTATAAATAAACAAATAAAAAACTTAAAAAATAATAATGAAAAATTACATTTATTCATTTAAAAAAAAAAACTACTAGCAAATTTTTATGTAAAAACAAATGTAACTTACCAGTACTACTAATTTTTAAAAATTGTTATCACATTTCCTTTACCTATCAACATTTCCAAATTTATATACACTCGTATCATGATTATAATAATAAGTTATATGATATTAGTATGCTCAAAATAAATATATATATATATATATATATATATATATATATATAGTGATCACCAATTGAATTATCTCTAAACATTGTATACTATTATTTAAAAGAAATTTATAATAACTATTTTATAATAGATTAGTTATTGCATACAACATTATTATCAAGCATATTTCCATTTAGGTTATTAGAATAAGAATAAAAGAAAACAATTGTGTTTGATTTTTTTTTCTAATTAACTTAAACAATATTTATATTTATGTATATATTATTATAATTAATTTTATTTAAAATTTTAATATGTTTAATTAATTTAAACAATATTTATATTTATTTATATTTATGTAGATTTATGTATATATTATTATAATTAATTTTATTTAAAATTTTAATATGTTTTTTAAAAATTAATAAGTAAACTAATTTTCTTGTGTCTTAACTTTTAGTGAGTATTTATAAGTAGAGAACATGTATTCGCTAGGAAACAAGGTTACTTGAATGTAAATCTTTCACACAACATTCTTTTCATTTCATTACATTTAGTCCAATGTATAATTCTTATATGTATAATTCTTTTAATTTTTAATAGAAAAAATCAACATTCTTATACTTATAAGATCAATACGAATTAGTATAATACATATAACAACATTTAAAATACAAATTATTATTCATAATAGAAAAAGATAAAGGAAAAGTTCAAACCTTAGGATGAAACAAGTGTGCACATTATAGTGAGAGCTGTCGAAACACCCATCCCCATGGGAGAACACTACATTATCTATTAACAAGTGTGAACATTAGTGAAAGTTGTCGGAACATTCATCTCCCATGAGAGAACACTACATTATCTATTTTGCAATTGTTGATTACCATTATTCGAAGTGTAACAATTCATTTTGTACATAATATTCTTTCAAATTACTTTATTTTTAGATTTCCTAAAATTGTTTGTGACTATTGACAACCATATATTTATTCTTTTTCCATAACTCTTGGTTGTTGGAATTGCTTCTTCTCATCCTAGCAACTTCCTCCATTTGTTTCATGGACTAATTCTGCCCTCCATTATATAAATAGTACAACCATGGTGTTGTGTAAAAAGCATAATGTCACCAATAACAATTACTTACTATCATTTACTTACAAAAAGAAAATTATTATTACCATATATACAGAATTTATATAGCATGGTTACTATTTTACATATGTCTAGTATAGCTATTATTTTATATATATCATCTATGGTAGCAAGCTTATTATTTTTACTTTGCTTAACAGTTACTCTATTATATGATTTCTACTTAGAGATTGTTATGGTAGTCATTCCTACCTTACTATTGCAATAAACATTACATAATGTAAACAATGATTATTACTTAATCAAACAGTAATTTACAACCCAAATTTACATAATGTATCATTGATTTATATATTATTCATTTGTTGAAGGTTTGTTGATCGTCGATCTAGAAACCCTAGATCTAACGATGGAACCCTAGATCTAACGGTGGAGGTTTTGGCGGGAGGGTTTACGGTAACTACCCGACCCAAGCCCCGCACACCGAGTTCATTGTTCCATTGCTTTGTTGTGACTTCGTTTTGTGAATTGATTTCGCTTTTCTGTGTCCTTCCTCCTGTAGCCTATTGTTTGATTCTCTCAACGGTGAGTACAGTTTCTTGCTTGGAGGTTCTACTTCAACTAAGGTAAAGTTGCTAACTCCAGAATTCTGGTTTGCAACCCTAGTTTGGATACATTCACTTGTAGCATGGTTTGATTCAGCTTACATTCTGCTCTCTTGCCATTTCTTTCACAGTTCACTTTGGTACTTATTCCTCGATCAGGTTATGGAATTTTTTTTCAAATGTGAGGATAATCTCTTTTGATTCTTCGGTGCTTCTGGTTAAACCTTATTCAGGATGAGAACCCCGCTGTGGTCGAGGGCTACTCATTGAGCTAGCAACTCATTTCCCTTCGTTCGAGCAAGCTACAAGGTGAAACCATTTCAGGTATGGTGTGTATTCTTGTTTTTTTAAGCCATGTGTTTGCAATGAGTCTCTAGAATTCACTATTTCTTTTTAAATGTTTACTCACAGCTTCTCGTCTCTCTTTAATTTGGTTACACAACATTGCTAAATGTTGGGAACCTAGCGGAAATGAGGCATCCCTCAAAGTTCAGCAACATGGCTCCACCAACGGCCATAACAGGTAAGCCAAGTTTCTTCTCCTATGTTCATCTTAGTTTTTTTTTTTTAAGTTTTCTCCTGAAGAATCATTGAGGGTAGTATCCCTCTGTTTGTACAAGTTCCAACAAGCGGCCCTGAGTCTCTTGCATGAAAGAGCTCCAGATCGCTCATTTCCCTTCATGGGTTTTGACATAGTTTAAATTTTCTTTCTGGTTCTGAGTTCTATGTTTAATTCTGAAACCCTTCTTTGCACTCATCCACCCAGAAATGAGAGGGTTATCGTGTAATGTTTCTCTATATGTATTTCTTTTAAAGGAGGTTAATCCTTCAAATACTTCTTGCAAACCTTTCTCTGGTTATTTTCTTTGATATGCATGTTGTTGTACCATCAATATCTGTTGATACTTACATGAATATTCGTATTCGTGTTCTCAACTATGTTAATACATGGAACTATTGTGAACTGATATTTACGCTTCTTTTTAATTTGAAACATATGATGACTGATATAGAATTCTCAGCGATGTTAATACATGGAACTATTGTGAACTGATATTTACGCTTCTTTTTAATTTATAACATATGATGGCAGATATAGAATTTATGGGTCACTGTTCTGAGTTTCTAGATTGAGGTGTTACCTGAAATTGGTATTTTTTAAAAGCATCATTGTCTCAATCTTTCTTTGCTAAGAGAGTGCATTAGGTTTTTAAGGATTCAATTAGCCAGAGGACGATGATCCTTGCTCTGACATCTAAACCTCTGAGCCTCTTTATTTTTTTCATAAATTATTAAGAATATAAAGGTGTTTTGTAGACTACAACTTTGCATAATCATCTTTGCTCTTATTTTACTCTCTACCATTTTCCTGTGTAATTTATTGTACTCACATATTCAATTGCTTTATCCGAGTAATACACTAGAACTTAACAATGCATGGAGATTTATTCTGTTAGGTTTAGCAATGTATTTTTTTACTAAATTATACCTAATGTCTCTTTCTTTTTATAATTTCTATCTGCAGAGAGTTTAGGATCTTACTATATAGCATTATTTAAAAAGCATGAGTAAATACAATTTATTTTTCTATTAGCCCCGTCATAACATTTCTTTGTTATTTCTTCGAACTTAAGTAGTAAACTTAAATACTTATCTCTTTAATTTGGTGAAGTGATGGCACCACCCAACCATGAGAGAGGCGATCATGTCCTCTGCTCCCCCCATGCTCTGCACCAGAGTCTAAGGTAGAAAGTATTCTATCAGAAGTTAGGCCTCATGACCTCTGTCCAGCCTACACTTCTTTCTGGTTATAGAGCTCCATTGATATCCCACCGGCTCTAGACAACTCTATTCCTTCACAACATGTTGTTGTAAGACCTTTTTCTTCTTTTATGAAGAGAACCCCTTCCCTTTCTAGGAATTTCATTTTTATCCTATTGGGGAAGGTAAAAATTTCCTCTTCCTTTTTAATCTGGAATCTCTAAATTTTTTTACCAATCAATTAATCAATTACTCAATGTAATTTTATTCATAAAATAAATGTTTTTTTTACTAACGAATAACCCTATACTTTCAGATGTATTTATACAAGTCTTTTAACAATAAAAAAAAATTATAATAAACAAATTAATTTGTTTAATTATTTATGAAATAAATAAAAATATATTTAATTAACTATTTTAATTATAATTATAGACATTGCTGATCCAAACAATATTTCACATGGGAATCGGACTGGTAATGAGAATGAGAATGTGAAATATTACAAATATTTTTTTCATGTATGAAAGAAACACAATAAGTCTGCACCTAATATTTATGAAAGGTTACATCATAAAATTATGAGAATCCTTCTTTGTTGAAGATCATTTTCGTCACCCAAGCATGACATTAACTAGTCGACCTACCTAAGAAACTTATTCTACCATGGTCTTTCTTTCTCATAAATGGATAGCATCGAATAGGATTTACATACGACCAATAGCAAATGGATGGATTGGATGGTCAAGACTCGATCTACTTTTCATATTCCTTTCAAGTACCCACGTTTCTCTCACATCTATCTTTTTCATTAATTTTATATACTTGCGTCGTGATTGTTGAATCAGATACTACTAATTACTCTCGTGATTTTTCATTAATTTCTCACATCTAGCTTTTTCAATAATTTTATATACTTTTGCGACGATTGTTGAATAAGACACTAGTAATTACCCTCGTGATTTTTCATTAATTTTATATAATTATGTCTTTCTTTACTAATTACTCTCGTGATGGTTTTAATGAGCATAAGAGAGTCTCCTTCATTAGCCTACTAAATTAAAAGTAATTTTTAAGATATTATCCAGTATAAAAAAAAGTAGTTGTATTTTCATGTTCTATTAAATTTTTTGACTGGGTTATATTACATTTAAAATAATAATAATAAATTATATTTAAAGTTTAATTTTAATTAATAAATGTATTATTTTAAATTTATTTTGATTTAAAATATACAAAGTGGTTAGAGTTATTAAATTTTGTAGAGTGAAAAGAAATTTGATCAATTTACTATTTGGTAGATTTAAAGTTTAGATAGATTTAAGTTGGCTTAATAGTTATAAATAAACTAATTTGTTTGTATTAATACTCTAATAATATATAGAAAATGTAAAAGTAACACCTCTATTGTCTCTAAAAAAAAACTCTTTCATTTGTATGTATCAATTATTTTGTTAAATAAACTTATTTTAGAAAATAATATAAAATCTATTTGTTCATTAAAAAAAAAAAACAAAATGTAAATCTCATATGCATATCTTTCGCCGATAATTCAACTTATATCATTCATGGTAAAAAATTAACCTATCTCATCAACAATGATATTAACTCATGGTCTTATAATAAAAAACAACTCTAAATCTAAAATAGAATACCTACTTATTCTTCAAAGGCCCATCCTACTTAATTTCCAAAGTTGATACACGTCAGTAGAGGTCACTTATTACTTTTATTTTTAATTTTACAATAATCATCTCCCATATAATAATTTAAATTATGAATAATTTTTATTTTATTTTATAAAAATATTATGATTATTTGTGTGGAGAGGTTCTCTCCAAGATGTTGTAATATTTAACATTTTGACTTAGTAAAAATATATATTTAAAATTAAATTAAATCAAATCAAATAAACAACATAAAATCTTTTGGCCCATAATTTTTTCTCATAATATTTTTAACTCATATTTTTTTCTCGTATTTTCAACCTATGTTTTTTTTCTCATACTATTTTTCTACCTACATTGATTTTCTCATAATATTCTTAACCCATAATAAAAGTGAAATTTAATTCTCTTGTATCTACTAATAAGTTATTTTGAGTGACATAATTTTCCTTAAATAACAATAATCAATCAATTTACATCCATAATTAACAATAAAAATTTATCATTGTTTAAATATATAAAACACATACATATTTTACATAAAGATTATATATATATATATATATATATATATATATATATATATATATATATATATAAAAATATAATTTTCACTGGTTACCTACATCACTTACATAATACCAAAAACATTACTGCCACTCAAAGAAATCCTCGAAAAGGTATTGAAGATGCTAACCACAGCTAGGATCGAGTATATTTAAAATCTCTTGTAAAAATTGGGATTTTTGGAATAATTAACACTAAAGTATGTATATATATGAAGTTGATATTTATATTTATTTATTATAATTCGAATAATTGTGTATATTAAAAATAAAAATTAATATTAAAAATCATAATCTATCACATGCAACTAATTTTGTATTTACTTATATTGTATTTATTTATATATGATTGAATTAATAAATAGTTTTGAGTTCTATGTTAAATTTACTTCATCAATTCACATAATAATGGATTAAATGCATGTCCTTTCCAATGTTACATTTTTCTAACCCTTGATATTACAGGCACTTTTAATTAACTTTATGAAATTTAATAAGAGAATAAGAAATTTCAATAATGAAAAATAATTTGTAAGAAAATATTTTATTTTAATAAAGGAAATGAAGTTAAAGATGAGAATAAAAATTACATAATTAACTTTATGAGAGAATAAGAAATTTCAATAATGAAAAATAATTTGTAAGAAAATATTTAATTTAACAAAGGAAATGAAGTTAAAGATAAGAATAAAAGTTACATAAAGAAAAAAAAATATTGAGATTTTGGTTAATGAAGTAAGAAGAGTTAGAAAATTTACAATTATTAAAAAATTGATGGTTGTGATAATAATGATGTTTAATATTAAGTCAGATTAAATAAATTTTATTAAATTTTAATAAATGTAAAGGATTATATAGATATTTTTTAATTTTATTTTTATGTTTGAAAAATAGTAAGAGTTATATGTTTTAAAAGAAAAATATTTTTTTGATGAGATAGAAGGTTAAATGTTTGTATTCTCTTTTAGGAGTAAGAAAATGAAAATACTTTTAGTAGTAAGAGTTCTATTTGTTTCAAAATAAAAGTAGTTTTTGATGAGTTAGAAAATTAAAAAGGTGGGTATTATCTTTTCACAGGAGTAAGAAGATGAAAAAAATTTATATACTAAGGAGAAAGAATGTTGAAAGTAAGCATGGGAACCTAGGTTCCTACCCTTTATCTATTGCAATTCTCAATATATTTATTGTTGTGCATTGTAAATTTTTGAATTGATAGGAAAACTAGATCGATTAGATATGTTAGGGAAATCCCATCAAATCATATTAGAAATGTTAGATGATATAAGATTAGAGCATATAATATCCATGAAAAATGGAAATTGAAATGGTTAGGTAAGGGGAAATATTGCCATTTAGAGAGGATAAAAATTTTGAGAAGTTTACACCCATTAAAAAAATGTAATTAGGTTTTTAAAGGATAGATCATAATTGGTTGGAAAAGTTAAAGAATAAATAGCAAGTAGTTATCTAAACCTATTATATTTTTTAGTATAAGTTTCAACCATAAAAGTTTGGAGTACTCCCTTAAAAATTACTTTGGTGTAAATATTGGAATAATTATGTTTATTATCAAGCTTAACTACATATATGATTTTCCAATACATTTTTTTTTATCTCTCCTTAATCCAACTCTTGTTGGAATATCCAAATAAAGAGTGGGTCAACCCCAAGTTGCAATAACAAATTTTAAACCTCCAAGAGTATACCATATTTTTTCTCATAATATATAACTTCATTCTAGCTATGCATTAGATCTATAATTAAACTAATTAAACTAATGCACTGTATCTATAGTTAAATAATTAAACTAACCCCTAAAACAAAAATGTAGCTAGGTTATATTAATATTCAAAATAATTTAGTAGAAATAACAATAATTAAAAATTCAAACACATTCATAATGTTATTGTGAATCCAACCACAACAATTTTGAATTGATGGAGTTGTAAATATCATTTTTTAACATCCCAATATCTACTTGCATTGGGGGTATTATAATGTGTTAAATCTATTTTTTTAGTTTAAGAAAAAATTAAAAATTAAAAAATAAAAATAAAAATAAAAAAGTAATAAATCCAAAATTACAATTCTAGCAAAGACTATGTAACCTAATTCTAGTGATGATAATTTGAAAATGGTTGAAAACTTAGAATTTTTAAATTTATTTTATTTATAACGACCCAAAATACTCTAAATAATATATCATATTTGCATAGGAAATAATGTTCAAAACAATGTACTAAACAAAACAAAACAAAACAATGCATTGAAAATAATACATATTATGCATTCAAAGTAATACATGATCTTTATTTCACGAACATATTAGATATTGCTCATGTTATTTGTTTTCCAAAACAAGAGAAACATTTACATCTTAATTAACTCAATTTCTCTAGAGTTTAAAAATACCGCTCAGAGAAGTCATTATAATTGCTAGAAAATGTATTCAATGCATTTCTATGGTTTTTGACACCTCTAATTAAGCTACAACTTCTAATAGATTGTCAGCACTTCATGAGATTTTCAAAGCTCTAGTAAGCTTTGTTAGAGCATTCAGCGCAGCTAAATAAAAAGACAAGCAACAGCGGATCAAACCATCATCAAATACACAGGAGTTTTAACGTGGTTCACCCAACCATTCTGGGCTACGTCCACCAAACATAGGCATCGGTAATATTATTAATCAAACAGGAGATTACAAACTCTCACACTCTCCTCAAACCATCCGTATGGGTACCTGTTTTATAACAAAGAGAATCTAACTGCCTCATAAATCCTCTCACATCAAATTTAGGATGCATTAACTCCTTCCCAACAAACTGGAGCTAATCTAGGAACTAATCCCTATTGTTGTCATCTACTGAGATTTTGCCTATTTTATTTAAAACAGAAAATCTCAACAATCTCCACCTTGACAACAATTAGCCTGATGCCCTGTTATTATTATTTTATCTCTTCTGCAAGCCAAGAGAAGCCAAACACCAGCGTAGCTTCTCTAACAAAACTGGTTTCGTGAACATGTCTGCACAAGTCTCCTTTGTATGCACCTTTTCAAGAGAGACTCCCCTTTCAGTGATAACCTGTCTTACAAAATGATACTTTATTGGAATATGCTTTGATTTACTATGATAGGCCGGATTCTTAGCCAAATTTATTGCACTTTGACTATCACAAAGTAACCTGATGTTGTCCTGTAACCTACCAAATTCACCAAGCAAACCTTTCAACCAAACTGCCTCTTTGCAAGCATGAGAAGCAGCAATGTATTCTGCTTCAGTAGTGGATAAAGCAACAATGTTCTGTAGCTTTGACATCCAGCTGATAGCTCCACCTGCAAGAGTAAAGACGTACTCTGAAGTTGACCTTCTCTTATCCAAATCACCTGCAAAATCGGAATCAACATATCCGCAAACAAATTCACTACTCTTATTGTAAGTAATACAATAACTACTTGTGCCTCTCAAGTACCAAAGCACCCATTTCACTGCTGACCAGTGTTCTTTACCCGGATTTTCCATGTACCTGCTGACAACCCCAACTGCATGTGAAATATCTGGTCGAGTACAAACCATCGCATACATCAAACATCCTACTACATTAGCATATGGAATTCGAGACATATAATCCTTTTCTTCATCTGTATTAGGACATAAACTCGAAGAAAGCTTAAAATGAGAAGCTAAAGGGACTGACACAAGCTTCACATTGTTCATACCAAACCTCAAGAGTATTTTCTCAATATACTTCTATTGTGATAGCCACAGCTTACCATTGCTCCTGTCTCTGAAAATCTCCATGCCCAAAATCTGTCTTGCTGCTCCTAGATCTTTCATATCAAATGTCCTTGCCATCTGAGTCTTCAACCTGTTGATTTCATCAATGCTTTTGCTTGCTAAAAGCATATTGTCAACATACAACACTAAGTTAATGAACATGCCATTACTTAACTGCTTAAAATAGACACAATGATCATATTCACTTCTTAAATATTTCTGACTCAACATGAAAGAATCAAACTTCTTGTACCACTGTCGAGGCGACTGCTTCAGACCATACAATGACTTCTTGAGCCTGCAGACAAATTTGTTATTGCGATGCTGAACAAACCCTTCCGGTTGTTCCATATAAATTTCCTCATCTAAATCTCCATGTAGAAAAGCAGTCTTAACATCTAGTTGCTGTAACTCTAAATCAAGCAAAGCCACTAATGCTAACACAATTCTAATTGAAACAATTTTAACCACTGGTGAAAAAATCTCATGAAAGTCAATACCGGCTTTCTGAGAAAACCCTTTTGCAACCAGCCGCGCTTTGTACCTGTCTTCCGTATCATTCACACCCCGTTAGAGCTTGAAAACCCATTTACACCCCATAGTTTTCCTGTCTTTCGGAAGCTCAACCAGATCCCATGTGCCATTCTTACTTAAGGCCATCATTTCGTCCTTCATGGCTGCTTTCCACTTGTCACTTTTCGAACCTTCTATAGCTTCCTGATAGCACAGAGGTTCATCATCGTTAGCTGTCAAAGGAACTGAAGTAACATAATCATCATACCTTCTCGGAGGGCGTTTGATTCTTGTAGATCTCCTTAAGGATGTTTCTGGTGCTTCCACAATTGGCTGACTACCATCTGTAGGAACTTCTTCATGATCACCATCTGAGACCTGTTCATGACCTAAACCTGAACCCTGTTCATGTTCTGATTCTGAAACCTGTTCATGACTAGTATCTGAACTATGGTCATCATGACTATCATTAGAAATGCTATCAAACTGAATGTGCTGAAAGTCAGATACATCATCCTGTTTCAATCTACTATCTACATCTAACTGTGCAAGAGAGGATTCATTAAACTTTACATCTCTGTTGATGATGATTTTGTGGGTAGTAGGATCCCACAATCTATATCCCTTTGTTCCAACACCATACCCAACAAAGATATACCTTTTAGACTTTGGATCTAATTTAGTTCGCTGATGTTTAGGCACTAGAGCATATGCATCACAACCAAACACTTTGAGTTTAGAATAGTCACAAGGGTGTCCTTTCCATACCTCTTGCGGAATCTTGCAGTCTATTGCCGTCGATGGAGATCGGTTTATCACATAACAAGCTGTTGCCACCGCTTCTGTCCACAACTCCTTCTGCAAACCAGCGTTACTCAGCATACTCCTTGCTCTCTCCAAAAGAGTCTTGTTCATGCGTTTAGCAACTCCATTTTGCTGAGGAGTATAAACAGTAGTCTTATGTCTCTCGATCCCTGCATCCTTGCAATAGTTTTCAAACTCCTTGGAGGTAAACTCACCACCACTGTCAGTTCTTAAACATTTTATTGTTCTACCAGTGATGTTTTCTACCAATGCTCTAAACTGCTTGAAAACTGTAAAAACATCAGACTTCCTTTTCAACATGTAGACCCACACCTTCCTAGAAAAGTCATCAATGAACGACACAAAATATGACGAGCCACCATATGACGCTGTAGGAGCTGGTCCCCAAACATCTGAATGGATATAATCAAGTATGCCTTTACTAGTATGTTTGCCTGTTTTAAATTTTTGTTTACTTTGTTTGCCAAACAGACAATGTTTACAGAAATCTAACTTTTCAGACTTTAGATTAGGAAGTAATTTGCGATCAGCCAAAATCTTTAACCCTCTTTCGCTCATATGGCCCAACCTTTGATTCCATAGGCGAATGGAACTATTGTCATGTTCAGACACCGTAGACACATGATCTGACCCTGTTCTTCCTTCTAATTGAAACAGATTTCCTACTTTCTTAGCCCTCATTACTAGTAAGATACCTTTATAGATTTTCATAACTCCACCTTGAATTACAATTTTATATCCATTCGTATCCAATGCTCCTAAAGAAATTAGATTTTTTCTTAAGTCTGGAACATGTCTCACATCTGTTAACAATTTAGTTGTGCCATCAAACATTTGCAGTTGTATACTTCCTATCCCAACAATATTGCAAGTAACATCATTACCCATGTACACGACGCCATCATCAATAGATCTATACGTCTTAAACCAGTCTTTATGGATACACATGTGGTTAGATGCCCCGGAATCTAACAACCAATGTTGATCATGTTTTGACATATTAACAGACAACACTTCGTCGCTCATACCTGAACCAAATGCTGAACCTGTATCTGTCGTGTTTGCTTCCTTCTTCTCTGTCGAAGAGTCTCCTTTCTTCTCTGTTTGTTGTCTCTTCCAGCAGTCTTTCTTCAAGTGCCCCGATTTGCCACAAAACCAGCACTTTACTTTGCTCTTCTTCCCTTTCGAATTTGAACGCGAATCGCTGTGCTTACCAGAGCGTCTTTCTCTAGAACGACCTCTAGCCATCATTGCCTCTGATGTAGAGGTGTCAGCATTCGACCTCTTCCTGGTCTCCTCGGACAACAAAGCTCCGACGACATCATCAAATTCAAGGATGTCTGCAGTACTAAAGCTTATGGAAGTAACAAAGTGATCCCACGATTCGGGCAATGAACACAATAGAGTTATTGCCTTATCCTCTGAATCAAATTTTACATCTAGACTTTGTAATTGTACCAGGAGAGTATTAAAGATATTCAAATGATCAGTAATCGATGTACTTTCCTTCATTCGCAAACCATAAAGCTGTCGCTTCAGGAGAATTCGATTTGTCAAGGATTTCGTCATGTAGAGCTTCTCAAGCTTCGACCACAAGCCTGCGGCGGTCTTCTCTGACACAATGTTGAATAGAACGTCATCCGCCAGACATAACCGAATTGCGCTCAGAGCTCTGTCATCCAACTCATCCCATTCATCCTCCGTCAAGGAAGAAGGCTTTTTGCTTTTCCCCAACAGCGCTTTCGCCACGCCTTGTTGAATCAGCAGATCGTGCATCTTAACCTTCCAGATCTCGAAATTATTCTTGCCATTAAACTTCTCTATTTCAAAACGGGCACTTTGAGTTTTCGCCATCTTGTATCAGCAAAAACACAATAATCTCCAGAACCCAACTTTAAATAAATGAAGTTTGTGTTTAAAAAATGCCTTTGCCTTTAAAACAAACTACCCTTCACCTTATAGAAAAAAGCCTTTCTCCAAATGGCATATTACAATTTAAATAAACCCCATTTAAATCGATTATTTAAAAATATCGATTTTAAATACAATACAAATCGATTTATTCTAATTGGGCCTCCCTTCTAATATAATCGATTTCATACCATATGCATATGGTAATTACATTATCAAATATCAAATCGATTTATTTTTTTGTTTTTAAAAAACATGCCACCATTTCAAAAAAAAATTACGTCTTCTCTTTGGTTTTAGCAATGGGGTGCGTCATCCATTTCTTTGGAGTGATCGTTTTTTTCTTAGCCTTGTCCTTTTCTCCTCTCAGGGTTTGGCCTAGTATTTTTGCAACCCTTTATTTGTGGGCTCTATGTCCTCCTAGTTGGGTTTTTCTATCACATTTTCTAATTGTATTGATTGTCTATTTCTAGGATTTTTATAGTGTCATTCTTTGGGTTTTTCAGTGGGCCTATGTACCTTGTTTCATGAATTTTGTATCGGACATGTTTTGACTCAGTATTACACACACACATGGTGTGTCTACATTATGTAATTTTTATTTTTCTTTTAATAAAAATTACATTTTTTTTCTCCCTCAAAAATATTGTTAGATACCTCTCATGTTTTTATTTTCCAAAGCAAGAAAAAATCATTCTCATCATGTACTACACCCGATGAGTATTGCAATTAAATTTATGACTTGAGAGGTTATTATAATCCCTAGGAAACCTATTCAATGTTTATTCTACAGTCATTAAGACTCTTTGGTAAGCTACCACTCCTCCTAGATAGCTTGTGACTCGTGATCTTCAGGACCCTAGCAAGCCCAGCTATGCTTAACAAAGAAAAATAAAATTCTAGCCTTACTCAAGATCCAAGGGATATTTTAACTTGATCTCCCTCTTGCAACCCTCATTTCCCCAAATGAGTCATTGTCAAGGCTATCTAGGTTTGGATAACTCATAAGTTCCAATTCAACAAACTTATTTCCATACATGAAAATGAGAGGTAGAGTCACTATTGTAGTTTAATGGCATGTGAAGGTCCAACATACAATTTGTTTTATTATTTGTATTGGGGGGTCGAGGGTGTGTGTTAAGCAAGACTAAAACCATTTGCATCCAACCTTGCCCAATAATTGTTGAATTAAAAAAAAATGATATGATAAATCATTGGAATCCCTAAAAACCTTGGTCAATATTTATTTTGAGATTCTAAACACCCCTAGGTAGGCTATTACTACTACTACATGTGCCTTGTGAGCTTTCGAGGTCTCTAACGAGACAAATTATAGTTTATCAACCAATAATAAAATATAGATTTACTCTAGATCCAAGACTAGTTTTAAGCTGGTCTCCTTCTTAAAACCTTACATTCCTCTTTAATTATATCACTGCTATAGCTAACATACTTAAGTCACCTATACATTTGGAATAGACATTGTCTAACTATTCTATGTTTTGAAATCTTTGGTCTAGTGAAACAATATTTTATCAATTTCTTTTTTATTTTTATTTCTAAATTGATTTTTAAATATATAAATTAATTCAATTTCTTAAAACAAAAAATTCAAATTATGTAAAATTCATAAATCAAACCTGATCATTCCAATATTACCAATATTTTACTGGATGCAATTCAAAGACTTCCCAAACTTAACACAATTACACTAAAGCTTGGAATCAACTAAACTTTAGTATCATACATATAATGCACAATACATTTCATGTTATGTGAATGTATGATTTTCCGTTTTTCATAATTTTACTTAAAAATTCAATCAAGAAAAGCTTTAAATTCTAAGAAAAGTAAAGTGGGATATGACGTATAATGAGGGTCGTCACAAGAGGGGAACCAAACTTACGTAATCCGAGAATCACTAGAGTTAATGCGAAGGAAATATGAAAAAGCATGACAACTCACGAAAAAAAATAAAAAAAATAAATTACTTAGCTTATTTTTTAAGCTGCCGATGCGTGGCTATATATAGCCATTCCGGCCCAGCATTGTTTTCAGTGAGGAATAGATATCTACATCCTAAGCAAAGTTTTAGATTTATTTGCCAGTTATGGCTAACAGATCCAAGGTTCGATTCTCAGAGACTCCTGCTCAACAGAACAATACAGAGCAGCAGAGTTCTGGTTGGAGTTCAGGGCTATTTGGTGGGCGGAGATCTAAGGATAGTCCTGAAGAGAACCACAATTCTTCTGCTAAAGTTGAGGAACAGGAACACCATGCAGCACATTCAGGTAAAGCTAGTGAGGATGTTAAACCGGTGGCTAAAGAAGTTGAGGCTAAAAGTGTAGACAAAGAGGCGGAGGATTTCATAGAAAGACAGCGAAAGAAGTTGGAGATGGAGAGGTTAATGTCCATGAAAAGGGTGGAGAGCATGCTTAACAGGGGCCTCTGATGGGACGCCATTAAAAACTGAAAGCCCTTCCTCAGAGTGTATAATGTTTTATGGTATTTTTATTTGCATAAAGTAGTTTTCTAGTTTAGTCGAGTAGTTTTCTGAGTATGGCCCTAACCGTTATGGTAAAGTGAGGCGTTTTAATAGTTGGTTTTCACTCACTGAAAAGTAGGTATTTAAACTTTTATTACCAGGCATGAATTCAATTCTCCCAAGTCTTCTCTGAGTCTTTGGCCGGTGAGATCCCTTCTGGTGAGTGAGCGTAGGGGCGTTACAGCCCCAGAAAAAACAAAAAAAAATGTTGTTAATTTTCTATATTGTAAGGTTTTATATCAATATGAGCAACGTTATGGTTGTAAAACCTTGATAATATTTGGTATGCTATTATAATTTGTGAAAATGCTTTTTTCTCATTGTTTGTTTGTTTTTTTTGGTTGGTAGATGATCTGGAGTAATTATAAATATTTTAGGTGTTATTTAATAAGGTTACAATTTTGTTTTATAAATTTTTTATTAGAATTTATGAGAAAATTTTCAAGAAATTTAATTATAGAGTGTTTAAATCAGTTTTTTTTAATGATGGAAGTAGATTCAGCATTATTAAAAACTAGAATATATTCAAAATCTTAAAACTTAAAAACTGTGATTTGGATTACCAAAAAATTCCACAAATTTTTGTCAAAATTATACTTAAATTTCCATTATGTTATGATAGCTACTATCATATAAAAATAATTTTTTTAAATTATAATTTGTATTTTTGAAAATATAAATTTTTATTAGATATTATTAATAAATGTAAATTTTATAATATAGTTAATAACAATTTAATTTTCAATAAAATCATTTATATGAAATTTAGTTTCCATATAGAAATTTTATTAAATTTAATACCATTTTAATACAAAACATTGTGCAATTTACTAGATTCTATTAATTCTCGGACAATCTTAATGATAACTCCATCAATATTAATAATAAATCTATCCAATCTCATATTATTATCCCTAAGCATTGGATCATGCCTTGAACTTGAAATAGTTGTCCTTTGACCAGAAATCAAATGCAATTTTATAATATTAATTTTATTAAAAAAATTATTTTATTTTTTCAATTATATTAATTGAAAATTACCTAAATTGTGATTGGTCAAGAGAAGTTGGGTCTTATTTCACAATAATGTTGTTGCAGCGGCCGTCGGATCCTTTGCAATACGCCAAATCTTGACTTCACCTTTCCCATTCCACGAACCATGTGCCATTGCACGAAAAATTCAAGTGCATTCATAATGTTGTATAATAGTAAATGCGCTTTGAATTTTCTCTTTTCAATCCATTCAATATAATGGGAAGAGAAATTGATTTTTTTTTTTATGGAAATCAAACAGTAATTTTGGATTGATGGGATTCTATATATCATATTTTAATATTTAATATTTATTTGTATTGGGGTTATTTTAAGGTGTTAAACAAATTCCTCGACCTAAAATTACAATTTTAGAAAATATTGTGTAACCTAATTGTAATGATGATAATTTGAAAATGATTGAAATATAAAATGTTTAAATTTATTTTACTTATAACCATCCAAAACACTCTAAATAATATATCAAAATATTGTGTAACTTAATTGTAATGATGATAATTTGAAAATTATTGAAAATATAAAATGTTTAAATTTATTTTATTTATAACTATCCAAAACCCACTAAATAATATATCATATTTTCATTTGCAATCATGTTCAAAACAATGTGCTCACAATATTAACTCATTGGACTAGAAACAAAACAATACATTGAAAATAATTCATAGGCATTCAAAGTAGTACATGACCTTTATTACAAGAACAGATTAGATATTGCTCATGTTCTTTGTTGTCCAAAATAAGAGAACCATTCACGTCCGGCCTCACCCAACTTATGTTGAGTTTAAAACTATGGCTTAGGGATGTCATTATAATCACTATAAAATGTATTCAATGCATATTTATGGTTGTTGACATCTCTAAGTAAGGTATCACTTCTAATAGATTATTAGCGCTTCATGAGCTTGATTATAGTTAGCCAAATAAAAACAATTTAGCGATTAACTCTATGTCCAATGATAATTTCAACTTAGTATCCCTCTTAAAACTTTTAGTTCCTCCCTAAATAGCTCTTCGCTTAATAAACCTAACCTTAGTTTACTTTTACTTTCACGTTCCAACTCAACTAAATTCACTAGGATACATGATAATAATGAATTATACAACCTCTAAAAACATGCCAAAATACAACCTAACAAATTATTAAATTTTGAGAGAGAGCCAAAGTAAATCCTCTCACATCCCACTCAGGTCCCATCTAATATTTCATAATCTCTAAATAATACCAAACCTCTCACATCCCACTAAGGTCACATCTAATATTTCATAATATCTAAATATGATATTAATGTTTATATTTTATTTTCTTGAAATATTTAAATTCTATGGTGTCCTTACTATCGAATATGTGAAATCTGTCTATGATGTGCTGTGGAAATTTACTCCGAATTTATCTCAAAAACATCATAATGTAAGTGCATCATAATTTTAGGAACATTTGGTATAATATGAACTTCCTAAGTAACACCACTACTAGTGCGCCTTATGAGCGCTCAGATAAATTCTCTACCACAAAAGCAAGTAACATAAGGGAATCTGACACTATACACATGACTGATTTTCGTAAGGGAATCTAATGGTACCATCCAGGCCTGGAAATTGACGTCCTATCGGACGTATTTTAATTTTGAGGACGCTTTTTACGGTCGCGCAAAAATTGTGCACGTCATGTAAAATACATTGAGTCCCGTCATTTTGCGTTCACTTGAAAATAGAAGTCCTAAAATTTTATTGTACTCAAAAATACAAATTCTCAAAATTATAAATTATATATTATAATTCACATATTACAATAATTTACTGGCAATTTCTAAATTTACGGGGAATTTCTAAATTTACTTTGGAGATTTTTGATTTCATATGTTCTGACTTAGCAATAGTAATAAGTATTTACTATGTACACAGTAACAACTTTCCAATTCGTTCTATGATTTTTTCTATTTACTAATTTCCAAAGAAATTTACCAGATTACTTTACTGCTTTGTCATCTCGTTCCATAAATTTGCTGAAGAATTTGTCATCTAGTTCCATGCTTTTCTCTGCTTAATAATTGCCAAAAGCAGTAACTATTAACATCGCTCAATATATCACAGATTCACATGCATTTTTTAATTTACCCTACCGGATTGCACTGTTGAAGAATTTGTAGAACACTGCACTGTTGAAGAATTTGTGGTTGAAGTCTAGACTGTGCATTCTTTCTCGATCCGAAGTGTTACTGCTATCAGCCTAATGTAACCAGCGTGGGGAGCATCTCAAACTAAAGTAAGGTTGGTAGCTTGAGCTTTGATGCATTTTCAAATTCGGAGCATCTCAAACTAAAGTAAGGTTGGTAGCTTGAGCTTTGATGCATTTTCAAATTCAAGAAAAAAAATTTGTGTGAATTTTATATTTTTTTATTTCATTTCATTTGTATTTATTCTATTTTGTTAATATTTTATGGGTTATAATACATTAATAATTTATAATAATTTTTTTTGCATATGATTCTGCATATGTTATATTAGTCCACAAATGTGTCAATAATAAAATTAATTTATTATGTAACTTGCTCAAGTGTTTTTGAAAACTCTGCATTGCTAATATTTTTTCAATAAGAATTATAGTAATAGACAAACATTTCGAAAATTCTTTATACTCTAATGGAAATTTTTATTATAAATTATGATTCAAGAGTGATTACTCACATTTATTTCCATGAAATTACTACGTTGTATACTGGAACATTCTTGTAGAGGCTCAGAAAATTTTCACCTTGAAGGCACACATTTGGACAACTCAGACTTCTGATAGGGACAATTTCAAGTAGATTGCAAACTATGGTAGATTTTAAATTTCAGTGTAAAATGAACTCGGTCTATATGAAAATCAACAGTGGAAGCTAATGCTCAAATTTGTGTCATTTACTTGAAGTTTGTTGACTGTGATAAGGCTCCTTCAAGGTCGGTCTTATTGCAGTTGACAAACCCATGAACTGTTGCAGACTTATTTTTTGAGACCACTACTAGAACATTCTTGTAGAGGCTCAGAAAATTTTCACCTTGAAGGCACACATTTGGACAACTCGGACATTTGATAGGAACAATTTCAAGTAGATTGCAGACTATGGTAGATTTTAAATTTCAGTGTAAAATGAACTCCGTCTATATGAAAATCAACAGTGGAAGCTAATGCTCAAATTTGTGTCATTTACTTGAAGTTTATTGACTGTGATAACGCTGCTTCAAGATCAGTCTTATTGCAGTTGACAAACCCATGAACTTTTGCAAACTTATCTGTTGAGACCACTACCTGAGAGCTTCAAGCCTGTTTAAGAGTCACTTGTGCAGCAAACTATGGACAACTACTCAAATAAGAACAATTAGTGGAAATTCATCTTGTGAATGACTCAGTTTTTTTGGGGAGGATCGAGCTTAGATCTGTAGTAGCCACCTGGATAGTCATCTCTTCAAGCTCATATTGGTAACTTGTGACTAGTGAGGTAGCTCGGACTAGTCTGTGGAATAGTAGTTGTAGTGGCTCATAATTGTAGCACTAACACCTCATATATGTGGCATAAAAATCTCATAATTTTGAAATAAGGAAGGTTTATGTTTGTTCTCTGTGTAAGGTCTATGATAGACCCTAATCTTAACATTTGAACAAATATCTTGTAGAATTTGGAGCTTACTAAGAACCTACCAAACCTATGATAGACCCTAATCTTAACATTTGAACAAATATCTTGTAGAATTTGGAGCTTACTAAGAACCTACCAAACCTAGAGTGAAGACAATCCTTAGAGCAGCCTTTGAAGACTGGTTGAGATATATACATCGTGAAGAGTAGCTTATTGAGGACATTAATTTTGGATAAAGGAAGGTTAGGCTGAAGTCTACATTGGATAAATAAGACTTTGTGGAGTGGCCTCATTTAATACTTTCTTTTTATTAACTTTATTAACTTGATAATTGCATGCTATTGACATTTCACAGATTTTATGGTGCAATTTTTTTTGATTTTTTGGTTGCATTTTCTTTTTTCTTTTTCTTTTTTTGGGGTGTTTTTCACCTGAAGTTTATACTAAATTTTTTTATTTTTTGTATTTTTTAAAGAAATTATAGTGTGGTTTTTGTTTTTTTAAATGCATATAGAAATTCTAAATATTATTCCTTCCAATAAAAGAAAATTTATGGAATGAAATTGTATTTCTCAAAAGAGTTATGATTTGATTATTGCATAAAAGAGCTGGCTCGAAGGATGGAATATCCAATAATACTAATTTAGTTTATGAAAGATAGATAATTGAGGTAAAACGTAAAGTGAAGAGCACATACAATTTTAAAACGTCATAAAATTTTCATTTGACAAACGGAAGGTATTTGAAATTACAGGCCTCGTACCATCGAATATGTAAAATCTATCTATGATGTAAGTACATCATAATTTTAGGAACATTTGGTACAATATGAACTTCGAGTGCGCCTTGTGAGCGCTAAGATAGATTCGACTATTGCCATCTACCTTCTCATCTTTAATTCGCCTTATGATTATTCTAGGGATTTGAAGTGACTTTGTGATCATGTGTCACGTAATGAATAAAGAAAAGTATGTTTAAGGCGACTTAGTGTTATTCCGAAATCATTAATTAACATATAATCATATGGCCACATGCATCTAATATGTGATGAAATATATCTAACTTTTGTATAGTTCCGTTGCTAGTGTATGGGACGGAGTCCCTCATCTTATGTTACTTTATTAGTGTGATAAATCATAACACTAATTAAGGTTGTTATATGAGTTAGAAATTATTTTTTGGTGTAGCAAAGGACGATGGAAGATTTCAATCATCATCAATGGTATTGGTAGAATCTAATCTTTATTTAATTTATGGAGTTAATTATAAAATATTTTATATTTAATATTCTATTTTAAATTAAATAAAGATGGTGTTTAAGTCATTGTGAAAGTATATTAAAGTATATTATCTAAATGAAATTGGTTTTAAATTTAGTTTGAGTATTTGTTAAATTATTTTATTAATACTTAAAATTAATTGAAAATGAGTAAGAAATAGAAATTTTGGGGTATTTTTTTTAATTGTATAGTGCATAAAAGTGAGATGGGTATAATTATAGTTATGGCAAAATATAAACACTAAAGACAACATCTATATTTGTTTATTGTAGTCTTCTATAATGAAAAGTCATGTAAGAAGTTGCACATGCCATGCCAAATTAGCTAAAGTTTAGTTTGTTACTTATGTCAAACAAGTTGATGAAAAAGTCAAAAACCTAATATGGCTAATAGGTTCATGTATTTTATGGCTCATAGGTGCACATATTTTATGTATATTTTAAGTGCCACAAAAATTGAATCCATCATGTAGAGGTAACCCAAATAATCTTACCTCTATATTGGTGTATGCACCATTTAAGTGTTTTTTAATTAAAAATCTCCTAGGAATCTTGGACACATTGATTTCCAAATAGCCACTTATATTCCTGTATTATGGGAATTCTTGATTTCTTTTTTGTCAATATGAGAATTAGCGTCGCATTTACTATCCATAAAAAACTGTTTGACATCCATGTTCTTTTCTTTCTCTGCTTTCTTTTATTCTTTTGTTTACAAAAAACCAAAACAATTAGTTAGGTTTTTCTTTTACATTATAATTTCATTTGGAACATTTTGGAAATGTTAAATGCAAATGTTTCATTTAATGACAAACTTGAAGGGAAAACAATAGACATCTAACAAACCTAAGGAAATGAGGTCATTTCTCATTCTCATTTAATGACAAATTTGAAGGGAAAACAATAGACATCTAACAAACCTAAGGAAATGAGGTCATTTCTCATTCTCATTTAATGACAAATTTGAAGGGAAAACAATTGACATCTAACAAACCTAAGGAAATGAGGTCATTTCTCATTCTTCATGTTCATGCAAAAATATATTTGAATGGATCAATATATTAATTATCATCTATCCTAATGCTTTTAGAGTGGAAAAATTAGAGGAATCATCTTGCAAGATCATTTTTATGTGTAGTCCTAGTTTGGAAAATTTAGAGTGAAAAAAAAATAGGAACCATTTTTAATCCTTAAGTGACCACTTTTTATGGTCCACCTTTACCATGGACCTAGATTCCATAATCTACACATTTATAACTTTCCAACTGTGTAATAACTTCGCCAAGCCCAGTCGTATGAGAAATTTATGCCTCCCAGAATTTGACCTGTCAAAATTGACTACCATAATTTGAAAGGATGCCACCTCAACCTCTAATACTAAGACTCTAGAAGGGCCTATTTGTAACTCTCATTGAGAATTGAATGTGTCAAATGTACCACACCTGATGAGTATTGCAACCCAACTATGGTTAACGAAGAAAAGTAAATTTTTAGACTTACTCAAGATCCAAGGTTTTTTTTAACATGATCTCCCTCTTGAAACCGTCAATTCCCTAAATGAGTCATTGTCAAGGCTATCTAGGTTTGGATTACTCGTAAGTGCCAATTCAACCAACTTATTGCCAGACATGACAATGAGAGGTAGAGTCACTATTGTAGTTTAATTTAATGACAAGTGAAGGTCCAACATAATGTTTTTTTTTATTATTTGTTTTGGGGGTAGGTGGTGTAGTTAACCGAGGGTGTGTGGTAAACAAGACTAAAACCATTTTCGTATTTTACAATTTTACTTAAAAATTAAATCGAAGAAAAACTTCAAATTCTAAGAAAAGTAAAGTGGGATATGACGTATAATGAGGGTCGTCAGAGAGGGGAACCAAGCTTTCGTAATCCGAATTGAATCACTAGAGTTAATGCGAAGGGAATATGAAAATAAAAAATAAACTATTTAGATTATTTTCTAAGCTACCGATGCATGACTATATATAGCCATTACAGCCAAGCATTGTTTTCAGTGAGGAATAGATATCTACATCCTAAGAAAAGTTTTAGATTTCTTTTCCAATTATGGCTAACAAATCCAAGGTTCGATTCTCAGAGACTCTTGTTCAACAGAACAATCCAGAGCAGCAGAGTTCTGGTTGGAGTTCATGGCTATTTGGTGGGCGTAGATCTAAGGATAGTCCTAAAGAGAACCACAATTATTTTGCTAAAGTTGGGGAACACCATGCAACGCATTCAGGTAAATCTAGTGAGGATGTTAAAGAAGTTGAGGCTAAAAGTGTAGACAAAGAGGCAAAGAATTGCATAGAAAGATAGCGAAAGAAGTTGGAGATGGAGAGGTTAATGTCCATGAAAAGTGTGGAGAGCGTGCTTAATAGGGGCCTCTTCAGAAACGCGCCCTGGTGGGAAGGTGGCTCCATGCTGATTCAAAGGGGATAGATATGTTCAAATGGGTACAGAGATTCTGGGTCCGAAAGGTTGGCTACCTGCCAAAGATCAACATGTTGATGGGAAATTGGTTCATTGTTCATTTATGCACGAACACGACTGTAAGAAGGTGATGGACAAAGTTTGGGTGAATGGCTGGAGCTATCTGCAAATTATGCCCTGGTACTTGGGTTTTGATCCTCTGGTAGATGCCCCCCAAAGCAAGTTTTTATGGGCTAAACTTCTTGGTCTCCCTCTCGAATATTGGATTGTCAAATATCTCACAGCGATTGGAAATTCCATTGGGACAACCAGATATGTCGATCCCAGAAGTGTGGGTATACCTGATAAGCGAATAGCCTGGATTCTGGTGGAAGTGGGGTCTTATGGGGATCTGGCGAGTGACGTCGAGTTGGTGTGGGGTCAACGTCGTCACAAACAGCTGAGTATATTTTTGGGGAATTCCCTTTAGGTGCCTCTGTTGCTACAACACGGGCCACCTCCAGCGGAACTGCCCGAACAGATTTTCTAAAGTAAAATGGACGCGCAACCACAACATCTCGAAGGGTGTTGGTTGTCGACCGTCACACTCGACTGAGCAGGATACCTCAGGTAAGTCTGTCTCTGCTCCTAATGGGCCGAAGAGTCTTAGGAATCTTGCACATAATGCTGATTGTGCTACATCTGTATCTTGTTCTAAAGATAATGCTAATCCACCTCATATAGGAACCCTTGGTACAACCACTCCCCCCCCCCCCATAAAGCCTCTCCCCTTGGTGAACACACTACGCGATGCCACTCTGACATTTCTCATGCTTGCTCCCGCCCTAACATTGGGAAACAGCTTTTATCCGACCTCCCATCACAACCGTTGCTGACTAAGGCTTCCCTTGGGAAAGCTTTCCCCCTTCCTTCCGTAAGTTGCACCCCTCCCCTTATTGGTAAGTCTCCGCCCAATGACTTGATGAGATCTGCTGGACAGTTTTTATCTGAGAACCCGGGGATCCCTAACCCCATACCCTCTCCTGACAGCGCTCTGATAATATCACCTTCCATGTCGCCTCTGGAATGGACTTCGCCTTACAATATCCAATTTCAACATGCTGACCCGCCCAATGAATCCCCTAAAAACTCTATTGGGGCAGATCTGGATGAACTACTGAGGAATTCAGATATAGATCTCGCAACCTTGACAGTTTTTTACCGAAAAACTATAGATGTTCATCCTACAATATCGCCGAAGTCTGCATCAAACATCACTGTTCGAAAGACCAAAAGATTCGGATCCAGACACTTTCGAGGGAGACAGAAGATGAAAGAACTTTTCCAGGGGGAGATCCTGAACCTACAAGATATTCCAGTCACACACTAGGAGGAGGATAGGGCCCTTAGAGCAATTTGCCCTCAAAAGAGTGCGACATGACCTCCATCCTATCTCTCAACATTAGGGGGTTAGGTTTTCCCTCTAAAACAAGCGCCTCAGGGAATTGGTCAGGAACCATCGGCCATCGATCATTTTACTATAGGAAACTCTTTGTTTGAGGATAAATGCAATGGAATATTTACTTGCAGTTTATCCAGGATGGAAGAATGTAGGTGTAGATTCAGTGGGAAGATTGGGCGACTTGGCAGTTGGCTGGGATGATCAGATTTTTGATCTCATGGCATACAAATTCTTTGGAGGAGTTTTTCTATACGATTTATGCAAATGAATAAGTGAGAAGGTTGCCATCATAAATATTTATGCACCCTGCCTTCTGAAGTTTGATTTCTGGAACAAGATGGATAAATGTGGAGTGTTAGAACTTAAAAATCTTATGCTGATTGGGGATTTCAATGTTGCTCTAACCGTGGAAGAATCATGGGGTAGTAAAGCTAGAATAGACCTTGCGGCTTGAAGAGTATCTCAAATATTGGACAACCATGACCTTGTAAACATAAAAGCGGCTCCAGTGGTGCCCACTTGGACAAACAGAAGATGTGGCAATGAATACATAGCAAAGTTTGTGGATCGTGCTCTGCTCAGTTCTGGAGTGATTAACCTTATAGGCAATCTGTGACTCTCGGTGCAGCAGTCATCTCTTTCAGATCACATGGAAATCTTGTTATCGTGGAGACACGAAAATAGTCAAAAAGGTGCCCCTTTCAAATTTAACAGGGTATGGTTGTCTGACCCCGAATTCATACAATTAGTGAAATCCTTCTGGAAGGATGCTTATTAGGAAGGAAAAGGCCCCCACGGACTTGGTCTAGCAGCTAAATTGAGGGACTTAAATAAAATAGTAAAAGGATGGGAACGTGACAAAAAGGCCGCACAAAGGAAAGAACTAGCAGAGGTCTCAGATAACATCACTCGGGCATACAAATTTTTAGCAGTAAATCTTCCTGATGAGAACTTTTATGCACACTTAAAAGCTCTGGAGAACCGGAAGATAGAATTACTGAAGGTTGAAGAAATCACGTGGAAGCTGAAAAGTAGAAAACAATGGCTAAAAGAGGGAGACCTAAACACCAAATATTTCCATGCATGTGCTTCTGGCAGGAGGGCGAAAAATTCCATTTAGAGAATTCACATGAAGGATGGCACTATGATTACTAAAGAAGAGGGGATTAGGAAGACAAATTTTGTTCATTTTATGGACTTCTACAAGAAAAACGAGGAGATATCACTCCACAACCAGCAATGGGTTATTAGCCACATCCCTAGGATGTTTGACCAGTCGGCTGCCGATTTTTTCATGAGGCCTATCTCTAAGAAAGAAATTGAGGAAGTTCTAAAATCATTTGCTAGGGACAAAAGCCCTAGGCCGAACGGATGGCCGGCCGAATTATATATCATTTTTCTTGACTTAATGGGGGATGATCTCCAGGATATGATCAAGCAGATCAGAATTAATGGACATATTCCAGGTGATTTAAGTGTTACCTTCATTGCTCTGATCCCGAAGTCCTCGGACCCCCTGACATTCTCGGACTTTAGGCCCATTGCGCTGTGCAACGTTTTATACAAGATTTCCTCAAAAGTGATTGCAAACAGGCTTAAAGGAATTCTCTCTAGATGGATCTTGGAGGAACAGTATGGGTTTCTCAATGGCAGATCCATTCATGATGCTATCACCATCGCTCAGGAAGCGATGCACATAATACACGACCAGAAGAAGGATGGCATCATCTTTAAGGTTGATCTCTTTAAAGCATATGACGTTGTAGATTGGTCTTTAGTAAGACTAGCCCTCTTCAAAGTTGGCCTCTCGATGCCTACCATTAGATGGATAATGGCATGCATCTGTTTGGTGAGATACAGTTTTATTATCACCGGGATTCCTTCTACGTTCTTTAGAGCTGGGCGTGGACTGAGACAGGGCTGCGCATTATCTCCACTCATTTTTCTCCTAGTCATGGAAGGTTTCAGCCAGTTGATCAACACTACTTCTTCGGAGGGACTCTTTAAAGGATTGTCGGTATCTCCTCAGGTCAGTATCTCACACTCTCTTTTCGTGGATGACTTATTGGTGTTTGGTAACATCTTTCGTAATCACTGGGTTTACCTCCACACTCTGTTGGACTGTTTTGGCTCGGCCACGGGGCTACACATCAACAAGTTAAAATCTCTTCTGCTATTTGATCATGGTGATGTTGGGGAAGTAAATCTCATTGTTGGGCTTCTGGGGGTGAATTTCGCAAGACTGACGGAGGGTGTCTCATATCTAGGTTTTAGATTAAAACCATGTGCATATGTAAACAAAGACTGGGAGTGGCTTATTGAAAATCATAGGAGCAAAATATCAAAATGGACAAACCGGTGTCTGTCTTTGGGCGGGAGATACATATTAATACAAGCAGTTTTATCCCAGCTTACAGTTTATTGGGGCCACCTATTCTACCTCCCGGCTTACATAATGGAAAGAATCAATGCAGTCATGGCACACTTTTTATGGGTAGGAGTAAAATCTGATATAAAATACCACCTTTGCAAATTGTCGGAGGTCACCATTCTTAACGCTCTGGGGGGATGGGGATTGCTAGACCTCCGGATCTTCTCCATCGCATTATTGGCTAAATCCATGTGGAGGGCATTGACAGGGGTTGGGATCTGGCCCAACATTATGGAGGATAAATACCTGGGAGTACGATCCTTGGCTGCCTATTTATATGGCCCCTACACTCTCCATCGACGAGCCTCCATGATCTGGAGGAGCCTGTCAAAATGCCGAGATGTAATGACTCGCAGGATGGTATGGAAGTTTAGAAATGGGAGGATGATTCCCATCACATGAAATGCTATATTGGGTGCACAGGAAGGGATAAACGTTGACCCAGATTTTATCCACAGACTCTCACATAGAGGCTTTATCTACATCTCTGATATCATATCACACTGGGAATTAGGCGCCCTAGTTTGGAAGCCATTTTCTGCTCTTGGGTTGAGGAACAACGATCTGGGATGCTGGCAGAACCTCATCAACTCCCTACAGTTTGTTGGTTTCTTTTTTGATCCTATGGGGAACAGGATCGTTTGGGGTGGGACTTCCAAAGGAACACTCATCTGCGTCAGGGATCTCTACCAGCACTTAAAGGCTGAAATCCACATCGCATCTAATATCCCTAGCTTCTCCAAGGTATGGGGCTGGAAGATACCTTATAAGATCATTCTTTTCAACTGGTTGCTTAGAAAAGAGAAGATTCTCACTTGGGAGAATATGCAAAAAAGAGGTAAGCATGGGCTGGGACGATGCATTCTTTGCAAATTGGAGCTGGAATCAGTATCACATCTTTTCTTTGAATGTAAGGCCTCATTAGGATTATGGGACATGCTCTCAACTTTGGCATGTGCCCCTGGATGGAGACCACATAATCCTACTCATGCATATGAATTCTGGTCGACTAAAAATGGCGGGTATAGAGCCCTCCCTTACTATGTATGCTGGGAGCTATGGTGCGCTAGGAATAATATGCTGTTTAGGGAGGCACATTTTGATCTTGCTCTAATTTACTCTCGAGTCTCGGAGTGGCTCAGTATTAAACCTATTCTAGTACAGGAATGCAAAGATCTTTCCATTAGACTCAGACCACACTGCGTCCACCTTCCGGCTCTATTTTTTGATGGTGCACAACAGGACGACCTTTGTGGATGCGGTTCCTAGCTCAAAATTGATGGTGAGGAGAGGTATCATGTCTTCTGGAACGGGGGCTATGGAACAAACAACAATTCGAAGATAATGGCACTTTGGAGCGGGATCATGGTTGCCTATCATTTACAGATTCCAAGCATTGATATTTACGGGGACTCTAAGATCATTATTGATGGCATTTCTGGTAGGTCCTCTCTGAGCGATACTAATCTTATTGGGTGGATTTATTGCATCCGCTACATCCTTTCTAAGTTCTAGAGGGCTTCCTTGCAACATGTCTACAGAGAACTTAACAGGAGGGCGGATGATCTGTCCAAGATGGGTTTGAAACAACCATTTGGAATCATATCAGTCATACACCATCGGGCTAACAAGAAGTTGGCTTCTTTCAAATACTCCTTATAGACTCCCTTAACACATGCTTCAATGATATTTGCCCCTCTTAGTGATGGCCTATCTGACTCCTCATGAGTTTTTTCTCTTGTTGTTTCATCTTGGATGCTGTAGCTGAACCGGTTTTCAAGCGAGCCTGGGATCATACATGCGAGCCCGCGTATTTTCTCTTATGAACGTGCTGTCACTACAGGTATCTGTTTATCACTCTGCCTATATATCTATACAAGCGAGCCTATGGTTTTTCCCTTATGAACACAATGTTACCACATGGTAACTGTTTATCACACTGCCTATAAATCTATGCATTGCTGGACACTGGATATTGTTTTTGGTATGGTAAGGATCAGGTTGGACATGATTCCATTTTGCTGGCATTTCACTTACATGTTGTCTCATCCTGTTTTTAGAATTCTTTTTGGTAAATCTGGATCCTCTCATATGTAATGGGATTATCATGTGGCTCATGCTATTTTTAATTCTCATCCCTGTTGGTGACATGGGGTTACATTTCTTTGTCTGGGATGGGGCACCATCTTTTCTCTGGATGGATGAACTGGGTGTACATTTCTAATGATGGGATTATGTATTTGGCACATGGACTGTTTTTCCCTATAATATAATACAAAACAATGTTTTTTCTCTTGTGAAAAAAAAACAGGGGCCTCTAATAGGACGGAATTAAAAACTGAAAGCATGTTTTATGGTATTTTTATTTGGATAAAGTAGTTTTCTAGTCCAATTGAGTAGCTTAGTTGGTCGAAGTACTGTGATACTTTGTAGTTCAGTTGGTCAAAGTCTCGTAGTTTAATTTATGCAAATGCTTTCTTTCTACTGTTTTGATTTGTGTATGCAATTTTTTTCGGTTGGTAAATGATTTGGAGTAATTATTTTAAGTGTTATTTAATATCGTTACAATTTTGTTTTATAAATTTTTTATTAGAATTTTATGAGGAATTTTTTAAGAAATTTGATTGTAGAGTGTTTGAATTAATTTTTTATGATGGAAATAGATTCAATATTATTAAAAATTAAAATATATTCAAAGACCCAGATTTCCAAAAATTTCCACAAAATTTTGTCAAAATTATAACTAAATTTCCATTGTTTTATGATAACTGCTATCAAATAAAAATGATTTTTCTTAATTATAATTTATATTTTTGAAAATATAATTTTGTATTAAATATTATTGCTATGATATATTTAATATCAATAAAATTTTCAATGAATAATTTATATAAAATTTTATTAAATCTAATACAATTTTAATACAAAACATTCTGCAATTTACTCGATTCTATTAATTCTTAGACAACCTTAATAATAATTCCATCCATCTTACTATCCAATCTCATATTATTATCCCTGTAGCAAGGGAAGTATAAAGCATTGGATCATGAGTTGAACTTCAAATAATTGTCCTTTAACCAAAAATAAAATGTAATTTTGTATTGTTAATTTTATTTAAAAAATTAATTTGTTTTCTCAATATTAAGAATTTGACTTCTGTGATCCATAAATTATGTATCAAATCTTTCGGTGAAAATCACATTCGAGAAATTTGTGTCGACGCGAACCAGCTAGTGTGGTTGATTTTCACCAAAAGATTTGATACATTGTTTTTTCAATTATATTAATTGAAATATTAATTGAAATTTTCTGAGCTGTACTTTTCGTGGGCAACTTCCCATGGCTATTTTCTCCAATGCATCAATTCCATGGGGACCGCTATATTTTCTTCACTGGATCGTAGTCAACACGACATCCTACATCTCAAATTGTAAGCTCAAATCTTCAATCCAAATTTTCAGAATTTTTAAAATTGCCAGTTCACCTTACCATGATAAAAATTTGGAAAGTATGTTTTGAACCATAGATTTTAATAATCAAATTTTATTGTTATTATTATTATTATTTAATTATTATCTAATTTTAAGGTTATGATGAAGCGAGATGTCAAATTAGTTTATAAAATATCTTGTTTGTTTGTAAAATAAAGAATCAATTTTCATCCATAATTTTGCTCTTAATCATTAGACCCACCCAAAATGTACTATTATTTTATATTCTTATCCAATTTTAAAATTTAATATCTATTTTGAAATTTCACTTTGTTAATTATTAATAATTTATAAATATAATATTAAATTTTAATTAATATTAATATTTATAATAATTTTTAAATATGATATTAAATTTTAATTAATATTAATATTTATAATAATTTATAAATAAAATATTAAATTTTAATTAATATTCATATTCATATTCATATTTAAAAAATATTTTTTAAATATAAATTCTAATTTATATCAAATTAATTTTCATATTTTTAAAAAATTTCACATTTCATATCTTTAACCAAGAAATTGTAAATGTCTATGAGGAATTTTTAATCCATTCCTCAATCATGGCATGCAAGCTTCCAAACTTTTCATCGCATACTTTTACAAAACCTTGGTTACTCAGGTCTTCTCAAAATGATACATATTTTTTAAGCTGCCATGGACCAAGGTTTTTTGGATTTATAATAATTTTTATTTTCCTTTAATTTGAGTTCTCCCACCCTTAAATAGGTGTTTGTTATACCAAAGGTGAATTCTCCCCATTTCCTGTCATTGATTCTATAGTTTTTGGGTTGTATTTAAAGCTCGTTCAAATGGCTAACAATGTAAAATTATAATAAATCATTGTAAGTTGGGATCAGCCCAATGGATCAGGCCACTAGTCTACAGTGTTCTTGACACCTCTTGAAGGAGCTTCCATCCCCATCTGAAACCATTGTTAGTATCCTGTAATTTAAAAAATCTCAAGGTGATTGATTATTTCTCAGATCTTCTGAAAATAATATTCCATGGCTTTCATTTATTTCCAGAAAAAGGAAGGGAAATCTTCAGTGTCAAGAACTTCAAAAGAATCAATCTGCCTTTGCAGCTCAGTTGAAAGAGGAAGGTGTTGTTGATAAAGTGTAATGGTGAGAAAACTCCATTTCTGCCCTTATTCATTTCATTTACTCTCTTTTACCTTTAATTTTCCAATTTTCTAAAGTCCCACACTTCATTTCTTTCAAACCCCCTTTTTTACTATTAAAATCTGATTTTTATATTTAAAAAAAGCAGCTCCGCCCACCCACTAATAGCCATATTACTTTCCCATTTAAACTTACCTCATATTTCCTTATTTTCAGCTCCGCCCACCACTTTAGGCTGCTTGAATATACACATATATAACATAGATGGCATAGACCGCATAAGCCTTACTTAACCCCTTCCTTGCCTTTTTGTGTCAGCACTTCGCAACAATCCTAGCCACATTCCATCTGCAACTTTATAACTCTGTTGATGCGATATAGTGGTACCCTTCCCACCACGTCACCCATGTTATTGTCGCACATCGTAATCGGTGTTTTTTAAGTTTACACGTTAAGACATCGCAGGTTAATTGGTTTAGGTTGCGATGCGATAATTTATTTTATGCGGTGTGCGATAAGCCTTAAATGTTGCAGTGTGCGGTAAACCTTAATTTTGTGGTGTGCGATAAACCTTAAAAGTTGCGATGTGTGGTAAACTTAACTCCTGCAATTTGCGGTATGGGTGGGATACAATCGCATATCGCCACCTTGCAAGCTCAGGAGGATAAGCGCTAAAGAAAATGTTAAAAAACCCCATAGTGTGAAGTGTAATACGAAAGTGGATGTGATGTAATTCAAATCTCAAATCTAATGGATTTGAGGTCCTTTTGTGTGGGCCCAAATCGCAGTTCACAAGTTCAAAAGGGTTAGCGCTAAGGAATAGGTTAAAAATGCTGAATTGCAACATGCGAGTGGGCCCGCCTCCTTTCCACATCACCATCCATTCATACCCCGAAAGTGATTTATCCCCGACCCCACCGTTATATCCCACATCATTCCACCGCTAACTACCCTCCACCTATCTGTCATCTCCGCTCCCCACTGCCACATCCGAGGATCCACATATTTTTTCGCCCCACACCCCCCCCCCCCCCCCTCCCGCCTCCATCCAAGCTTTACCGCCAGGGGGGTTCCGAAATGGGTTTTTTCACCGTCCGGGACCTAACCTTACAAGGTGGCACCAGGGATTTTCGCACCCCCCTTTTCCAAAAGTACTTACCACCATTTCCCCCCTCTGAAGCAGTTTTCCCTCCGCTCTGATACCATTCCCAACCGACTGCTGCTCCACACACCATCGTTGCTCCCTGCCCACTGACTATTCCCTCCACTATTGCTCCACGTCTGCCTACAGACCCCTGTCACCATCGTTCCACGTTGGCTTACCTGTCCAACCAAACCCCGCGACTGCACTGCATTTTGATGCATGGTAACTTAAACAGGGGTTTGCATCAGTTATAAATGGATAGTGATCTTTCCGTTAAACTCCCTGCAGCAGTCATCGACACAGAAAATACAGAGGTTGTTTAACAAAAAGTGGCCCTCGTTACATCCAGCAAACTCTGCTCAAAAACCATTTTGCACCAAGACAGGGCTAGATGTCAGAGCCATCATTTGCCTCTTTGGCATTAGACAAGCCAAATTTTGATCACTCTGCAATTAATAACAGACTGATACAGCCACCATTTTTTCAGACTTATCTTATTACCGCTTGCGTGGGTCCACTTGTCCAAATTCTACTTGAATGTAATTAATGACAATCACTGCAGTAAGTAGAGTCACCAGCTTAAGTTTCAGTTAAATACTGCATGAATTAGCAGTATCAAGGGGCCCCGAGAGGGGAAAACCCTTGTAATAGGCTCGTCTGCTTGTAAACACTCTTTCTTGGATGAATGAAGGGACACTGTTGTTTCCAGATTCTTGTGTTACGATCTGTGGTGAAGTGCCTCTTTTTCTGTAATTTGTCATTCTCTAGTTTCACATACTATTTTCTTTCTTTACTGTGGATAAGAAATATTTGTGTAAGATTTACCATAGGGAACCCTGCTTAGTCTTGAAATAGCAATTTATGTTTTCCTTCGAGATTTGAATGCAAAATTCAGAGACGGTCTGCTCTTCATTCACATTGAACCTTAATCTCCTCCTCCTTTCCATTTCACAAGCTATAAAGATCCATTGGCATGATTAGCTTGCTTACTTACACATGATTTTGGTTATTAATCCATTTGAATATGTTTACACCTGTTTGACTCCATAGCCCAATGGCCCTCTTCTGCTGCCTCAACCATAAACTTTCAAACAAATGCCTATGCACTAATAGCTAGCCTAAAATGCCCCTATCAACAAAGCTATATCTAACAGAGAGATCCCTCTTTGGGTCTAGGAGGGCTAGATCCTAGGTCCGAAGAAGTTTTGATGTTGGCCCTCGGGAATTTTGTCTTCAGCCTTTGGAATTACGGGGAGCTAACAGGTACAAGGCCAACTCATAGGCATAGTCAATTACAACAACATGCCAGTCCTGGTTGTTGGTAACAAAGTCTTGAAGCCAATATAAGAACATGTGAAAGAGTTTACAAGTCAATTACAACAACAAGCCAACACACAGGTATATTGGCTTAAGAGTTTACAAGGATCAAAGAGGTTGTTGGTACGGGGCCAACTCATAGGCATAGTCAATTACAACATTCCAGCCCACAAAAGATTTTACAAGGATCGAAGGGGTTGTTGGAGGTTGTTGGTACCAGGCCAACTCATAGGCATACTTAAGAGTTTACAAGGCTTGAATCCAATAAAACAACAATTCAACCAAATTTTACAAGGGTAGAAGCCAATATAACAATATTAATAATTACAACAACATTTATTATGTTACTAGAGGGAATTTGAATTGAGTAGGAAAGGTAACAACCATTCTTCTCAACCACTTGAGATAACCTTAATCGAAACCATTTAATATGGTTTCTCTAATTCGACCACTACCTTAAGATGCCTCTTGGGTGGGGAAGATAACAGCAATTCCACCTAACCACCTAAGATAACGTAAATTGACAAAATATTTAAAGGACATGGGGTTGGGCTTTTGGGTCATGAAACCATTTATGATATGGTCTCTCTAGTTAAGCCACTATCTCAAGGTGCCCCATGACTCCAAAAAAACCCTCATGAAAATTGAACTTTTCCCAATAATAAAAACTTCATGCTTTTAACTATTAAATCCAATCTTTCTAAGTATTATTTTTTATATTTATTATATAAAAATTATTAATTAAATATTTACATTTATTTGATTAAATATTTATGTGAGACCTCTAACTTTAGTGTAATTCCTTTTGTTATGTGTTTTCGATGGGAATGAATCTCTCATAGTGGCCTATCAAGAACGGAAGAGTTTTTTTTTTTTGGGTGGTTTGTTTGTTTTTTTTAAGTTATTTAATTATTAAAAAAATATCTTAGTGTTAATGTATAATATCTGAGTGTTGATGTATAATGAGATTTAGATATGTTAAAAGTTTAATATTTTATATTAAAAAGTGAAATACAAGTCATATATATGGATATATATTTCATATAAAGAATGATGTAAATATTTTAAATTTCTCTAGTGATTAGTGGTGAGCCTTTGTATTGCACCAAAAGTGTTGCAACTCTCAAGGGCCCTCAAATCTATCTAGAAACCCGAGGTTCGTACAAATTTAGATGTGAAAGTGCTATATGAATAGTATATTGGATTCTACTCATGCCACCCTCAACTATGAAATTAGATCAGGATGTCGAGAGACCATCGCTCCTACTTGTCCACAATGAAACATTGTTGATGAAAGTATAATTGAAGAATTAATTCTAACTAGGAAAGAAAAAATGCCACTTGTTCAATTTGTAGATGCTAACTAAATTCTCATTAAGGAAAGAAATCTAATCTACTTACAAAAGGAAGACTACTCTTATTTTCATCATTCATCAAATAAATCACAGAAATATATATATCATCTATCTACTCACACTTGCTGAAAAATAAAAAATTGAACTTATAAATTGCTTGCCATTGAAAGACTAATTCTACGTTGTTTTTGTAGTGAGGGAAAGGAATGGTTGGGGTTGTCTAGGAGCTTCTCTTCAAAATAAAATCACAGCTGAGGGTCATTATTCATCCTAATTGAGATAAGGTTGAAGTGGGGAGAAAATTTGGTGAAGGAAAGTGGTGCTACAGGCATGCTATAGGAGGCTGCTACAAGAGATCCTGTAATGATACACAAGGGGTTTTTAGGGTATTTTTAGGGTGGAGATGAAGTCTTGAAGGCATGAAGAGGTGGATCAATGTTAGGGAGAGTGAAATAAGGTTGGGTAAGCCTCTTAGCCAAGCCCAAGGCCTCTCAAAGGTATATCTTGCACCAAGATGGATGCCCACGGTGTCCTAAAGTTACTAGGCAAGGTGATCGTGGAAACAAAGTTTTGGAGATAGGCTTGAGAGACGAGGAGAGAAGATGGAGAAGTGCAAGATGGGGGTGAACGAGATGCCCTTCCTTGTAGACTAGAACAACTCTGCAATCATTCACACACATGCATTCATTGATCATTAACACAAGAATAAGAACTATGATGGAAAAGATGAGTTGAATTTAAATAACACCTATTTTATGCTTCTAATATTACTCAAGTCATTGAACAAGATTCCAAGCTACAAAAAGAAAATATGCAGAGGGGAAACTAGCATTCATCTATTTCCAATAAATCATAAACACAATATTTTTTACTGAGATTATGAATCCTTCTAACCATTCAACCACAATAGAGGTGATGCAGAAGCTTCTAATCACAAATTTGTTTATACCTTAACCTCTACTGAAATGAAAGAAAGCTATGAAATGCTTGAAGCTAAGAAAAAATAAAAATACACAAGAGATACCTAAGCCACATGGTTGGGCCCAAACCCAAGGGTCTCAACCCTCTGAAACTAACTCAGATGAAGCTTACTAACCAACTTCTCAGTATCATAAATTAAAATTCTTATACATCATATAAAATTTCAAAATGACAGTGTAAAGCTCCAATCTCAATAGCTACACCTAGCTAAAACAAAAATTCAAATCCTCCCAAGCTCTTCATCTTGTTTATTTATACAAAAGGGTAGTTTATAGAAACTCACTTGAAAATAGGTGTGATTGACTCCTTAATTTCGAAAATAGTGTATATCATCCTTCTTTAGCCTCACTTGTACTAGTAGTGGCTTGAATACCAGTGAATTCGAATTGATGAGAGAGGGTGTTGTGATCCTAAGCTGAGTTAGGGAGTTAAGGAGGTGGGAAAACACCCTTAGATCCTCTCCTTGGTGTCTCCAGCAAGCCCCTGCAGAGTAAATACCTAAAAACTGCTCCATTTTCCTGCAATTAAACCACATTAGGCCACATATAATGACAAACACCTTTTACTCTTCTTACTAAGCATAATATAACAAAAAATGTGAATTAATGTGAGAAAATGATAGTTTTAAGGCTGGAGGATGCCATTATGATCTTCACAATATACCTATTGATGGGACCCATCAATTAATGTCTAAAGAAATATGCACATTGATTTGTTGAACAAAAGCACTGATTGAGACATGCATTTCACGATTCTCTTCTTCGAAATTGTTGAACAACTCTATCTGAGTGGTTTACAAGAAATTTTTTTCATGTTGTTCATACTGATTTCATGTTATTCTTCTTTGCATCACATCCCTTACATTTAGCGAAACACGTTAATTTTTCTTCCAATATTCATATATTGTTTTTTTAACATTTTCTCCAAGTCTATCTTTGTATGTTTGCCTACAAATATCTCTCCAAAAAGCAAGTTCATCATTTACATCTATTTGCAACTGAAATTTCTGATGATTGTGCAAAGTTTTCACGAGCCTATTCTGTACATGGAATTTTTACTGACGATTCTCTTTGTCCTTGATCAGAACCCTTTCTTTCCTTCGCCATTTCTCTAATTTTATTGCAAACATTTTTAAATGAATCTTTCTAATTGAATTTATAGCACTAATTATATTTTGTATGACATTTTCCTTCATTTGTTTATCTTTTGTTTATTTTGAACCAAATAAAGTTGTAAACTACTTTAATTTCATATAATGATAAAATGCTTTTAATTTGGGCTTGAACTATCACATTTTCCTTTATGAAGAACATATCAAAAATGTGTTGAACATGATATCGTATAACATGGTCAGCTCTTTTATGTCCATATGTGTGAGTGTCAACATTTTCTAACATCTCATCATCGACATTGATTTCATCTGTACATATTCGAATGAATAGGACATAATAAGTTTACATATATACACCTTAATACGTGCATGTGTTCAACACACACACATATATACACCTTGTGATTCAATTTCTTTACTTGAATTTATTTCAACATTTTCACCATCTTCAATCATTGGTTCAATATCTCTTTCACTTTCTTTTTCAAAATTTTTTATCTCATCATCAATGTTTTGAGGAATATCTCTCTCTATTTACATTGCAAAATATTTTTCAAATTAGTTCATCAAATAAAAATTAAGCTTCACATTTTACACTAGGAAAATTTTAAATATTAAATTCATAATATTTACATTTACATACCTGCTTCAACTTCTAGTTGAGGTTGATTTTCCCTTTCAATATTTGAGAGTGCTTCTCTCTTTATTTTGCAAGATTCGCTCATCTCTTCTCTACGTTCCTCAGGGTCTATTTTTCGATCATATTTTCTCGCGCAATTCCTTCAATTTCCCATGATAATAGAGTATGAAGTTTAAAAAATTTCCTTCAAAAAATTAGACAAAAATTCAATTAAAAAAAAACATCACAAAAAGATTTAATTTAAAAGAAAAAAAAGCATTTTAAAGATTTTGCAAAAAATACATACTTCAATCCAAAACACTTACTCTAAAAAATCTGAGAAAAAAATATCTTATAAAAATGAAACGAAGCTCAAAATATTTCCTTCCAAGTCTTGCAAAAAAATTTCATTTAAAAAGTTAGACAAAAACCCATTTAAAAAAATAATTATAAAAGATTTACTTCAACCCAAAACATGTACTCTAAAAAAATTTCACTTCAAAAAATACCTCCAAAAAATGTCCATTGAAAATTAATTCCAATTTCTTAAAAAATGCCACTTTAAAAAATACTTCAAAAATGCCTCTAAAAAAATATCACTTTAAAAAATACCTCCAAAAAATGTCCTTTGAATATTAAGCCTAAAAAGAGTCCTTTCGAAATTAAGCCTAAAAAGAGTCCTTTGAAAATTAAGCCCAAAACCTCTAAAAAGAATGAAAATTAAGCCCAAATCCTCTAAAAACAAAATACCTTAAAAAAAATTAAGCCCAAAAAACATTAAAAAAATGTATCACATACCTCCAAGAAATGTCCTTTGAATGTACCTCCAAAAAAAGTCCTTAACTCAAAGCAATCCTTTGCAAAAATTTCCTTTGAATGTACCTCCAAGAAAACTCCTTAAACCCAAAACAATCCTTTACAAAAATGTCCTTTGAATGTACCTTCAAGAAAAATCCTTAAACCCAAAACAATTCTTTGCAAAATCAAACCTAATGTGCAAAATTATGCGAAAATAACGAATGCTTTTACGTCAATTTATATTGCCACGAAATGTTTTTTTGGATGGGTTTCGTTGTATTTTCTAGCCGATGGAAAGTCAGGTAAAAATTCGGCCGAAATTTCATGTCATTAGACTTGATGGGCCGTCGACACAAAAAAACAATTCGGTCGAACTTTTTTAAGAGTTCAGCCTAACTAACACATCTGCAATTACGCAGAACCAAGCTCTGAATACATATCTTCAACTTTGGACTGATTAAACTCCATGAAACATTCTGAATTAACTGTCGGAACCAAAAAAAGCATTTTCAGAATTCAATCTACTTTTAGGAAATATAACTTTTATGGAATTTCATAAATATTTACTAATTTTAATTAATTTTGTAATAAAACGGGTGCAAACAATTTCTGAAGGTCATTATGATTCAGTGAAATCATAATTCTGTATCCTCCAACTGTAAAAAAATTGATAAAATTATGGTGCATTGCATTGGTCCGTCGTCTATAATGGGTAGTTTTTAGATTATTGGTTTATAAGTTATATGTTAAGAAATTTCGTGCATCGCAAAACATATTCAAAATATGCAATTTTTGAATATTGGACCAGTTTGAAAAATTCTAGCAATTATGATATGCATAATTTGGCTTTGTAAATATAACGAAACCAAAGTAGACTCTGTCTAAATTGTTGTAACACATTTTGTTTCTCAAAAACACAAAGTTTCAAAGAATACAGTAATGTGTATTAACATGACTTCTTATGAATCCTTTGATTGTTAAAAAGCACACACTCAAAGAAATGCTATGTTGACATATCAAATGTGTATAAAAAAATTTCCAAAAATAAGTAATAGAAAGCTAATAAAATTTCTGACAACTTTTATTTTTATCGCAAAATGAAATTCTAAACAGAAAAATTGTTTTGGCTTGCAGAAAGTTGAAGAAAAGAAAAGAATATATATATATATATATATATATATATATATATAAAGCAAAAAGTGTAACCCAACTTCACATAATTAGCTATTTTTTTAATACTAGTTTTGAGTGTGATGACATTTGTAGATCTAAAAAAGCTCTACTTCCACATTTGGTTTAGTTTCCTTAATAGCAAACCATAATAGGAAAAACTATTTATCTAAAATGTTTTTCCAATATTCTATGTTATCATTGTTAAAAATAAATAAATAAACAAAAATTGACATAAATGAACCTCAATTTAGTTCACAAACCATGTAATTAGCATGATATAGAATAACCTAATGTGAATAGACTTGTCTATTATATGTATATACATATGACTATTTCAAAATCCAATATAATTAATAAACAATATTAATTTAATTTAAATATAATTTTTCGTTTCAAGTAAAAGGAAAATGGAAATTCAAAGAGATACAAATAAGAGAGTTGAAATGTATTTTGTTTGCCTTTTTCTTTACTCAATATAATATTTATCTAGAAATTGTTTAAAATAACATTGTAATTAGCATTATATATAATAACCTAATGTGAATAGATTTGTCTATTATATGTATATTCAATACATATGACTATTTCAAAATCCAATATAATTAATAAACAATATTAATTTAATTTAAATATAATTTTTCATTTAAAGTAAAGGAAAATGGAAATTCAAAGAGATATAAATAAGATAGTTGAAATGTATTTTGGTTGCCTTTTTCTTTATTCAATATAATATTTATCTAGAAATTGTTTAAAATATATATTTCAGTTGTTGAGCTCATACAATATATGTGTCTTAGAGGCTTTTAAAATGTTGAATCCATTTATACATTCAAAAATATATTTTAAATAATAAAAATTTTAATTTCACCCATAATTATTGTAACAATCACCATATAAATTTTTTTTTACCAATTAAACCATAATTACTTACCCACATATCAATTAAACCATAATTACTCACTCACAATGCGTCCGAATCATTTTACTCTCGGGTTCCAACATACACATAAACCAGGTGTTAAGATTTTGTCATATACTAACTGGAGTCATTGTATATATAATTACATTAGAGTTCAGGCTGCGGTAATTGTGATTGGTCTTACATACCCTCAGGATAATTCCGGATTTGATTTTTGTTTTAAAAACTATGCTACGGAATTCACTTCACCTACCATACAATTATTACACGGGGTCTTCGGATTTAATGGTATCACCGGCCTTATCCGAACTCCATGGCTTACCTGTCTTCTCCGTTGCAAAGTGTTTATTGCATGTTAAATGTAAATGACCGGAACTCCTGGCCTGCTAGCTCGAAGTTATCGCCCCTACGTGGCCCTAGATCTGCCGTTGAAGGTTTTTCGATCCACGGTGGTCAATTGTTAGGGTTTGCTATGACCTTGGTTCGCTAACCGTTTTCCGTTCATTTTCGCCTCTGTGCGATGGCTATGGAGGCGGTGCGGTTGGGAGGAAACTCACAGGGTTTCGACTGCTCCTCTGGTGAATGAAGCACGACGAACTCCCTGCAGCCTTCGTCCAACACAGGTATTCTATTCCGCTCCCTCAGCGCTCAAGCACAGAGAAATTAGTCCGATGTCTCTTTCAGAAAGGGTTTGATTGTTCGATAGTTGTGGTTATTTACTTCAGGGTTTGCGTTCTGGTTAGGTTTTCGTTCTAGTCTTCTTCATTAACAATATTCGTTACAGTATTGCTGGATTTGTTGACGAAAGATATTTCACAACCCTCGGGTTCTGCTAACCTCTTCTACAGGTATTATTCCCTCGATGCTATTTAAATACTGAAGTTTTCTGTTTTCCCCTTTCGCTGTATAAGAATGCTAAATGTTAATGTTTTCTCTCTTTTTTTCCCGTTCGTCCTGTTAAGTTTTCTTTTTTTTTGTTTCGGAGTGGCAGGTATGGCCTGGACTTCCCATACCCACTTGGTGGCTTCCGGGGTTAATCAGGCTCTTCTCGGCAGCAGCTGGACTCTGGCACGCAACTACAGGTATTTACTACGCAGGAGTGGAAACCCTCCTCGGCTTGCTTATCTTAAAAGTGTGAAATCAGTAGGGTTCGAGATTGAGTGTAATCCACCTGTTATGTATTATTTTCAGGATTTTTAATGGCAATAGCAGTGTTTACGGCCTCTCGCCGACAGGATGTGATGATTCAGTCCTTGGAAGGGTTTTTAACTTCCGAGTTTCAGTTCTCAGACTTTTATTTGTATAATTTATGAAGGCTAGAGTTATACTCACCCGGATTTTGAATTAAGAACTGTATTGTCTTTGAACTATTGAAGTTTACCTGTATAATTTTCACCGTTGGATACTTACTGCATGCCTATTCGTTGACAGTGTGTATGGCGTTATAGTTCATTCTAACTCTATTTATATAAGTTTCCATTCTCACGATTTAATTGTATAGATATGCCATACTGTGGGTGATTCACCGTTGTTTTCATTCTTGGTTAATGGTTCGATGCAACAGTTTTATATACTCAGTTTTTTCCTTACTGTGTTAATGGAAGTAATGAGATTCTTTTCGGATTTCTTGCTCAGTACTTTGTTCTGGAATTTTCGATATTCTATTTCATTTTCTGTCAGGCTGTTTTCGACCTTATAAGAATGATGAATCGTTGTCCTCTACTGAAATTATCTAAATTTATTCTACAGAACTTCTTAGTTTGTTCTTGTTTTACACCTATCGACTATGGGTTTCGGCGTCCGGACCGCCCTTCTGTCCGCGTAAATTATCATAGGAGGAAAAGGCGAGCAACCCATGACTCTCGTTTACAGGTTTGGGTTAACAGTGTTTCCGAAGTTTACCAGTCAGTATTTCTTATTTTAAAAGTCTCCTTATACTCACGAGGGTTAACTTAGGAACAAAAAGATTAGGTTTCAGGGTTTACAGATTTACTTCACCAGCTTTTAAAATAAAAGAAACCCAGAAATAAATAGGTATCACAATTTCCTTCTAAACTCCATTCACTCTTTCAACAGATTCGATAAACAGAGAACTAAATAATCAACACTAATTTACTGTCAGTCCTATCTTAACCGCAGTGTTGGATTTACCAGAAAACAATTTCTTTTCCTATTTAATAAAACAAGGGTTATCTGCATCTTACTTGTATTCACGTAATACTGTCTGATGGTTCTGTTGCCTCCCTACCACGAGTTGGGCAATTACGTCCCACTGCTCTCCCCCTAGCTTCAAGTCTGGAGGGTTACACTCTGTTCTGTAGGAGGGATTCGTGACAATCCGGTCCAACCCTCCTACTCCAGTGGAATAGAGTTCTGGGGAGACTTCGGGACAGTCCGGTCCAATCTCCAACCCAGCAAACAATTTTGTTCTGGAATTTTCTTTCCAGTTTTTTTTTTTACAGAGTCTTCTTGCTTCCTAGCCAAGAACCCCAAAAATTCCCCTGGAATACCCCTTTATCCAGAGTTTCTTTTTGGGTAACTGTAAAAACAATTTTTCCTTAACTAATTCCAGATCTTGAGTTAAATTTCTTTTTACCATCATTTTTTACTCATGAAAACTAATTCCATAGTAAATCCTTTTATTCAGAAAAATTCAAAAATAGTTTGTTCAATTATTTAAATTAATTCATCCTTAATCAATAAAGCACATCCATTAGTCAGCAGCTAATAAGGTGGTTACAGTTTTCCCCCTCTGGGAGAGTACACCGTCCCCGGTGTTCTCATTCTAGCTCAGAAAAAAGTTCAGGATAAGCCTCCTGGATGAAGCTCTCGTCTTCCCAGGTAGCCTCCTCCGGTCCAAAGTGCCTCCACTGCACTTTAACCTAGGCGATGGCTCGTTTCCGGAGCATGATTTCCCTCCGGTCTATTATACTTTGGGGCTCGACCAGAAATTCTCCGTCCGGTTCTACCTGCACACAATAAACTTAAATTAATCAAACACGTCTTTATCATTATGTTGTTATTTGAACCTCTATGCTTACCCTCTACCTGAATGTTCTGCCAATGGATGATGTGTCTTGAATCATGAACATATCATTTCAGTAACGATACATGAAAGACGTTATGCACCCGGATATGGCTGGGAAGGGCCAAGCGATATGCTATTGGTCCTACTCTTTCCAGTATCTGGAAAGGACCACAAAATCGAGGTGCCAATTTTGCACAAGAGGCCCATCTCAGAGTGCTCTTCTTTGGCTTAATTCTAACATACACATGATCGCCGACTTCATACTCACGGTATGACCTTTTTTTATTCGCGTACACCTTCTTCCTGTCCTGTGCTACTCTCAAATTCTGTCAAATTTTCTTCACTTCTGCTTCCATTTCTGCTAGCATGTCTGGTCCTAGCATGAGTCTATTTTCGGGACTGCTCCAATTAATGGGAGTTCTGCACTGTCGCCCGTAAAGCGCCTCAAAAGGACTCATCTTTAACGATTCCTGGTAACCATTGTTGTATGCAAACTCTATCAAGTGTATGTATTCCTCCCATTTAACTGGTTGCTGCATGACATACATTCTTAGCATGTCTTCCAGTACTTGATTCACTCGCTCAGTCTGACCGTCTGTTTGCGGGTGATATGCACTACTAAAATGTACTTGCGTTCCCAATCCTATAAACAACGCTTTCCAAAAAGCTGATGTGAATTTTACATCTCTGTCTGAGATAACCGTCTTAGGAATACCATGCAGTCTGAAGATCTCACGCATAAATAAATCTGCTATCTGTACTGTCTTATAAGTGGATTGGACGGGTATGAAATGTGCCGACTTACTTATTCTATCCAAAACTACCATTATGGAATCATTACCTCGTTTTGATTTTGGTAACCCGGTGATAAAATCCAATGAGATCACCTCCCATTTCCATTCAGGAATGGGTATAGGCTGCATTAAGCCTGCTGGGTGCCAATGTTCTACTTTCACTTGTTGGCACTCTAAACACTTGGTTAGATAGCTTGCTATATCCTTCCTCATGCCTGGCCAACAGTAGTCCTTCCTTATAGCGGTCAGCATCTTTTGGTATCCTGGGTGCCCCGCATAATTGCTTCTGTGATACTCGTCCAGCAACTTAGTTTTTAGTTCCACCCTGTTTGGAATGACAATTCTTTTCTTCAAGATCAACAACTCGTCCGAGTTAATCTCATAATCCCCTTGTCCACCTTGTCCTTCAGATTCTTGTGTCTGCTGCCACAAGTATTTATACTCAGGATCCTTGTCTGCTTTTTTCCTGATTTGTTCCAAAAATCTGGTTTCAATTTGGTTGACATATAACTCAGAAAGGTTGTGCAGTTTTCTGCTTCATGCATCCGCAACCTTGTTCTCTTTTCCTTTCACGTGTTGTAGATCAATATCAAATTCGCTCAACAAAGCGTTCCATCTTGCTTGTCGGGAATTTAAGTCAGCTTGTTTAAAATAGCTGGTTAGGCTACTATGATCAGTCTTCAACACAAACCTTTTCGCAAGTAGGTAATGTCTCCAAACCCGGAGAGCATGCACAACTGCAGTCAGCTCTAAATCATAAGCTGAATAACGCTGCTCATGATCTTTTAACTTGCGGGATTCATATGCGATCACCTTCCCTTCTTGCGATAATACAGCCCCAACTCCTTCCTTACACGCATCTGTACAAACCTCGAACTCCTTATCCGGATCTGCTATGCTTAACACAGGTGCTGTCATCAACAACTGCTTCAATCTTTCAAAGCTCTCCTGACATTATTTTGTCCACTTAAAGATCTTCCCTTTTCTTTGTAAAGAAGTAATGGGAAAGGCTATCTTCGAGAATCCTTTTATAAATCACTGGTAGTAGCCAGGGAGACCCATAAACGATCGTATATCTGCCACACTCTGCGGCACCTTCCATTCCATGATGGTTTTAATTTTCTCCGGGTCTACCGCTATACCCTTTTTTGATATTACATGTCTGAGATACTGTATTTCTTCTTTGAAGAAATCACATTTACTGAATTTTGCGTACAATTGATGTTTCCTTAACATCTCCAGTACCATACGCAGATGCTGCTCATGTTCCTCTGCATTCTTAGAATAAATCAGTATATCAACAATGAAGATTAACACAAAGTTATCCAGATAAGGGTGGAAAATACTATGCATCAGTCTCATAAAGGTAAATTACATTAGATTAACAAAGTGTACCATGAATTCATATTTATGTCACGTGGAAGCGTTTTTGTGTATGTCTCTTCTTTGTTAAATACGGTGATATCCGGACGCGTCATTTGAAACGTTCTCCCTTTATATGACAGATCTAATTAAGTGTAATCCCACGATATTATGATCAACTTATTTGTGGTTGGTAATCCATGCACATGCACATAGTTCCATCCTTTTTCCTAACAAACAGTACAGGTTCTCCCCAAGGGGACACATTGGGTCGTATATACCCTTTATCTAATAATTCCTGAAGCTGTATTTTTAACTCAGTCAATTCTGGCACACTCATAAGATAGGGAGTTCGTGAAATTGGCGAAGCTCCTGGTAGCAGCTCTATTGTGAAATCAACATCTCTTTTAGGTGGTAATCCGGGTATTTCCTCAGGAAATACGTCCTTGAATTGTTGTACTATTGGTATGTTTTCTAACACAACTGCCTTATCCTTGGACTCGGATAGTCCAACTTGTATGGCGTACAGTTGGCATCCCTTTCTCATGCATTTTGCCATTTGGGAAGCTATAATTGGACGCAGACTTACAGGCTTCTTTATGCCCTGAATTTCCTGGCGATTACCATTCTGATCTCTGTAGTAAACTATATTTTCCTTACAGTCGATGAGAGTCCAATGTTTCTCTAACCAATCCATACCCAACAATACGTCATAGGATCCCAAAGGCAGAATATTTAAATCTACCATTAACTGCTGCCCATCGATTTGTAGTGCACAATCTGGTATTTTGGCATTAACTCTTCTTTTAGCTCCTGTAGCTAACTGAACCAACCAGCTCTGTTTAAATTTTTGACTTGACAGTTTACAGGTTTCCACTAATTTAGGACTTATATAACTTAGACTTGTGCCTGAATCTACCAAAACAGAAACATTTTGGGATGATAGTTTACCTTCCAGTTCTATCATGGTGGGTTGAAAGTCAGCTTGCTGGTCCTCCAATGCTGCGTTAATTCTGGGTATGCTTCTGACAATATCTCCCACAGTAGAGGCCTCCTGCAAATTGTTTACTGCTTCAGCTTTACTCCTCTGTGGGCAATCTCGATAGTAATGTGCTGCCCCGCAGCCCCAACACTGCAGAGGTGGCCTCTGGCTGTGAGGTTGCTCAGGTTTATTTGAAGCTTCCACCGTCTTGTCCTCCCCCGGCCATCTAATCCTTTGATGGTTCCTACCAAATTGCTTATTAACTGAACTCCTGGCTGAGCTTCTAAAATTATTGGTTTTGCCCCTTTTGAAACCAACACTGTTTCTATTTTCCTTCTTTGTTTGCCACCCTTTACCTTGGTCCACTTTATTTTTTGCTTGCTGATAACACAGCCTTTCCTTTCTGATGGCCTCATCCATTGTCTTAGGGTTAACAAACTCGATATGTTCCTTCACGTGAGCAGGTAAACTGCTCAGGAATCGCTGAACCTTGGCCTTCTCATCTCGTAAGTACGGTACATAGCGCAGTAATGATGTAAACTTAGTGATGAACTCGTCCATGGTCAATTGTCCCAGCCTTAAATCATGGAATTCTCGAGCCTTTTCATCATAGAAACTCTCAGTCAAGTACTTGTCTTTGAAGTACTGTTGGAACTTATCCCATGTCACATCCTAATCCTCGATTCCCCGCACATTCTTCACTTCTTCCCACGATAGGGTGGCTTTATCTTTCAGCTGGTAAATGGCTAACCGAGCCTTGAGACCGCTGTCATAATCATACACCTGAAAGTATTTGTTCATATTAATCAACCATGCTTCTGCCACTTCCTCCTTTTCGCCATCGAACATAGGTGGCTTTATCTTTCTGAATTCTCCGTGCAGTTCCACCTTCTGTTTTTTGTTTGCCTTCCATTCAGTTTCATTTTCAGATTTAGCCTGATTGAAATTCCTATTTGGAAAACTTCGCTGTGACACACTTCTTTCTCTTCGGCCTATACCTTGCTCTTCTGAGTGCTGTTCGTCTCCTCCTTGAAACTCTCTGTCAGCACTGGGCTTTTCAACCCTTTGATTTTGTTTATCGGAGAGGCTCTTTAAGATCCTCTCCTATTCCTGCATCATCCTTGCATTATCCTTGCGTACTCTTTCCATCTCTTCCTGTAACTGTTGTACTGTGTGCAACAAAATGCGAGTCTGGTTTTGTTGTTCTTCAATCAATCTGTTAGACCGCTGATGCTGCTCTATTCCCAGTTGAACCCACATTTCGGGGTTTCCTTCTGGTGGGGGTTGCATTTCTCCGGCATTTCGCTGTTGCTGTTGTGACGGTGTTCGCCTTGGTTGTCGTTCCATTATTTATCTGGTTATGCATGAAATCATACATTTTGTAACGTCAGTCGACCCAATTAGGGCCCAGCGCTGTAATGCCGCTCTGATACCACTTGTAACAATCACCATATAAAAAAAATTTACCAATTAAACCATAATTACTTACCCACATATCAATTAAACCATAATTACTCACTCACAATGCGTCCGAATCATTTTACTCTCGGGTTCCGACATATACATAAACCAGGTGTTAAGATTTTGTCATATACTAACTGGAGTCATTGTATATATAATTACATTGGAGTTCAGGCTGCGGTAATTGTGATTGGTCTTACGTACCCTCAGGATAATTCCGGATTTGATTTTTGTTTTAAAAACTATGCTACGGTAATTCACTTCACCTACCATACAATTATTACACAGGGTCTTCGGATTTAATGGTATCACCGGCCTTATCCGAACTCCATGGCTTACCTGTCTTCTCCGTTGCAAAGTGTTTATTGTGTGTTAAATGTAAATGACCGGAACTCCTGGCCTGCTAGCTCGAAGTTATCGCCCCTACGTGGCCCTAGATCTGCCGTTGAAGGTTTTTCGAGCCACAGTGGTCAATTGTTAGGGTTTGCTATGACCTTGGTTCGCTAACCGTTTTCTGTTCATTTTCGCCTCTGTGCGATGGCTCTGGAGGCGGTGCGGTTGGGAGGAAACTCACAGGGTTTCGACTGCTCCTCTGGTGAATGAAGCACGACGAACTCCCTGCAGCCTTCGTCCAACACAGGTATTCTATTCCGCTCCCTCAGCGCTCAAGCACAGAGAAATTAGTCCACTGTCTCTTTTAGAAAGGGTTTGATTGTTCGATAGTTGTGGTTATTTACTTCAGGGTTTGCGTTCTAGTTAGGTTTTCGTTCCAGTCTTCTTCATTAACAATCTTCGTTACAGTATTGCTGGATTCGTTGACGGAAGATATTTCACAACCCTCGGGTTCTGCTAACCTCTTCGACAGGTATTATTCCCTCGATGCTATTTAAATACTGAAGTTTTCTGTTTTCCTCTTTCGCTGTATAAGAATGCTAAATGTTAATGTTTCCTCGTTTTTTTTCCCGTTCGTCCTGTTAAGTTTTCTTTTTTTTTGTTTTGGAGTGGCAGGTATGGCCTGGACTTCCCATACCCACTTGGTGGCTTCCGGGGTTAATCAGGCTCTTCTCGGCAGCAGCCGAACTCTGGCACGCAACTACAGGTATTTACTACGCAGGAGTGGAAACCCTCCTCGGCTTGCTTATCTGAAAAGTGTGAAATCAGTAGGGTTCGAGATTGAGTGTAATCCACCTGTTATGTATTATTTTCAGGATTTTTAATGGCAATAGCAGTGTTTACGACCTCTCGCCGACAGGATGTGATGATTCAGTCCTTGGAAGGGGTTTTAACTTCCGAGTTTCAGTTCTCAGACTTTTATTTGTATAATTTATGAAGGCTAGAGTTATACTCACCCGGATTTTGAATTAAGAACTGTATTATCTTTGAACTATTGAAGTTTACCTGTATAATTTTCACCGTTGGATACTTATTGCATGCCTATGCGTTGACAGTGTGTATGGCGTTATAGTTCGTTCTAACTCTATTTATATAAGGTTCCATTCTCACGATTTAATTGTATAGATATGCCATACTGTGGGTGATTCACCGTTGTTTTCATTCTTGGTTAATGGTTCGATGCAACAGTTTTATATACTCAGTTTTTTCCTTACTGTGTTAATGTAAGTAATGAGATTCTTTTCGGATTTCTTGCTCAGTACTTTGTTCTGGAATTTTCGATATTCTATTTCTTTTTCTGTCAGGCTGTTTTCGACCTTATAAGAATGATGAATCGTTGTCCTCTACTAAAATTATCTAAATTTATTCTACAGAACTTCTTAGTTTGTTCTTGTTTTACACCTATCAACTATGGGTTTCGGCGTCCGAACCGCCCTTCTGTCCGCGTAAATTATCATAGGAGGAAAAGGCGAGCAACCCATGACTCTGGTTTACAGGTTTGGGTTAACAGTGTTTCCGAAGTTTACCAGTCAGTATTTCTTATTTTAAAAGTCTCCTTCTACTCACGAGGGTTAACTTAGGAACATAAAGATTAGGTTTCAGGGTTTACAGATTTACTTCACCAGCTTTTAAAATAAAAGAAACCCAGAAATAAATAGGTATCACAATTTCCTTCTAAACTCCATTCACTCTTTCAACAGATTCGATAAACAGAGAACTAAATAATCAACACTAATTTACTGTCAGTCCTATCTTAACCGCAGTGTTGGATTTACCAGAAAACAATTTCATTTTCTATTTAATAAAACAAGGGTTATCTGCATCTTACTTGTATTCACGTAATATTGTCTGATGGTTCTGTTGCCTCCCTACCACGTGCTGGGCAATTACGTCCCACTTCTCTCCCCCTAGCTTCAAGTCTGGAGCGTTACACTCTGTTCTGTAGGAGGGATTCGTGACAATCCGGTCCAACCCTCCTACTCCAGTGGAATAGAGTTCTGGGGAGACTTCGGGACAGTCCGGTCCAATCTCCAACCCAGCAGACAATTCTGTTCTGGAATTTTCTTTCCAGTTTTTTTTTACAGAGTCTTCTTGCTTCCTAGCCAAGAACCCCAAAAATTCCCCTGGAATACCCCTTTATCCAGAGTTTCTTTTTGGGTAACTGTAAAAACAGTTTTTCCTTAACTAATTCCAGATCTTGAGTTAAATTTCTTTTTACCATCATTTTTTACTCATGAAAACTAATTCCATAGTAAATCCTTTTATTCAGAAAAATTCAAAAATAGTTTGTTCAATTATTTAAATTAATTCATCCTTAATCAATAAAGCACATCCATTAAGCAGCTAATAAGGTGGTTACAATTATATTGTGAAATTTTAATAAAAGATGAAAATATTAGATGTTTAGGCTTCTTCAATAAAAATTGTGAAACACTTTAATTAATATAAACATATTCTTATTTCCAATATACATAAATGGTATAGTGTGCTTGTTATAAGTTTTAGAGCATTTTTGGGGCTATTTTCCTATAGAATTTGTCCATAATTTAACAAGAATTTGTTAAAATCATAAACTTGAGTGGTAAACTATATATATATATATATAGATATCCAATATTTTTTTTAAATGTTGTATCTATATAAGTATATAATAAAAAAACATGTTAAAACAAACAAAAACAAAAACAAAATTAAATTCTAATAAAAATTCTAAAATATATAATAATTAAGAAAAACACCATAAATAAATTCAGTCTTATTCATCATTATTATTTTAACCTAACCTATTCAGATTCACTCCTATTTATTATTACTTTAACGTATTTATATTGGAAAATTTTTCAATAAAATAAAAAATTATTACATTTTATATTAATGGGGGCCAATTAGCTTTCAGGGAAAACCTTGAACGTATTATCAATACATTCAAGTTCGTAAATTTTCCAATGAGAAAAAATTATTATTATCTTATATTGGTTGGGATGAGGAGCTTTTGAGAAAAGTCTATAAAACATTTGACAAAGTCATAGAATTTATTACTATCTTATATGGGGTGGGTCATGGAGCCTTTAAGAAATTCTAAAAAGTATTTGACAAATGATAGAAGGGGTTGAAATTCTAAAAAGTATTTGACAAAGGATAGAACGGGTTTTCAAAGAGAATCTAACACAGGTTGGATAAGTGATAGAAGTACACATGATTAGATAAGAAGTGCAGGAGAATATTATCCACTTTCTTACCAGTAAGGCCTTTATATTATTATCCAACCATGGTCGAACTCGTAAAGGCTTTAAATTATTATCCAACCATGGTCCAAAGATTTAAATTATTATCCAACCATGGTCCAAAGATTTTACCAGTATTAGACTAAGTGATCGAAATTTATTACTATCTTATATGGGTTGGGTCATGGAACCTTTAAGAAAATCTAAAAAATATTTCACAAATGATAAAGGGGTTTTCAAGGAGAATCAAACAATTGTTGGATAGCTTTTAGAAGTACACATGATTAGATAAGAAAGGCGAGAATATTATCCACTTTCTTACGAGTAAGGCCTTTATATTATTACCCACTTACGAGTGTTACCAAATCTATCATAACTATTTGATTATAAGTTTGTTTAATTGACATAATAAAATATTAATTTTAAGGAAATAAATATATATAATGTAGATTTAAATTAACATATTATGTAGTAGTACAAGTGAATGGTTATGACAAGGAAAAATATATTTTTATATTGATGGATAATATATGTATAAACTTTTTAATAGAAAAGTAAATAATGAGTTTAGGTTAAACTATTGTCATTAAAATTATATATATATATATATGAATGAGTTAAAATCATTTATATAAGAGTTGGGTAATGTTTATAATAATAATGAATAAAATATTTAAAAGTTAGAACTTATTTATATTTGTGTAATTTTTTTTGCTTATTATAATTGAATTGGAGGAGAGATTAAATATAGTTTAAATGTTTATGTTTTTGAATGATTTTTATTTGAAATATGATAAAATATTGTTGAAATAATAAATTTGAGTTATTAGATCTATATAGAGTGAATATTCTAAAAAACAAAATTAAGAATTCTAAATTAATGTATGTATTTAAAAATATATTTAAAATAATTAAAAATATTTATCTCACCATAAATAATATCATTATATTTTAGTGGAAAAAAAATTAAATAATTAAACTTCCCAAGAATATTTACATTACATGTTGAATATATTCAATTACTGTAATTCATATTACATAGTATTAATTTTATTAAGAAAATAATATCAATAAATGAAAAATAATCTATAGATAAAAATATTATCAAACATATCAAGTAAAGTTCACATAGTATTAATTTTATTAAAAAAATAATACTAATAAAAGAAAAATAATTTGTAGATAAAAATATTATCAAACATATCAAGTAAAGTTAAATATTCAAAGATGGGTACCCAGATTTATAAATAAACAAATAAAAAACTTAAAAAAATAATAATGAAGAATTACATTTATTCATTTAAAAAAACAATTACGAGTAAATTTTTATGTAAAAACAAATGTAACTTACAAGTACTACTAATTTTTAAAAATTATTATCACATTTCCTTTACCTATCAACATTTCCAAATTTATATACACTCATATCATGATTATAATAATAAGTTATATAATATTAATATGCTCAAAAATATATATATATATATAAAGTGATTGCCAATTGAATTATCTCTAAACATTGTATACTATTATTTAAAAGAAATTTATAATAACTATTTTATAATAGATTAGTTATTGCATACAACATTATTGTCAAGCATATTACCATTTAGGTTATTAAAATAAAAATAAAAGAAAATAATTGTGTTTGATTTTTTTTTTTTTGGCTAATTAACTTAAACAATATTTATATTTATGTATATATTATTATAATTAATTTTATTTAAAATTTTAATATGTTTAATTAACTTAAACGATTTATGTATATATTATTATAATTAATTTTATTTAAAATTTTAATATATTTTTTAAAAATTAATAAGTAAACTAATTTTCTTTTATTTTAACTTTTAGTGAGTATTTATAAGTAGAGAACATGTATTTTCTAGGAAACAAGGTTACTTGAATGTAAATCTTTCACACAATATTTTTTTCATTTCATTACGTTTAGTCCAATATATGCATCATTCTTTTAATTTTTAATAGAAAAAATCAACATTCTTATACTTATAAGACCAATATAAGTTAGTATAATACATATAACAACATTTAAAATACAAATTATTATTGATAATAGAAAAAGATAAAGGAAAATTTCAAACCCTAGGATGAAACAAGTGTGCTCATTACTGTGAGAGTTGTCGGAACACCCATCCCCATGGGGAACACTACATTATCTATTAACAAAGTGTGCAGATTAGTGAAAGTTGTCGGAACACTCATCCCCATGAGAGAACACTACATTATCTATTTTGCAATTGTTAATTACCATTATTCGAAGTGTAACAATTCATTTTGTACATAATATTCTTTCAAATTACTTTATTTTTTAGATTTCCTAAAATTGTTTGTAACTATTGACGTATCAAAGTTACACAGCCATATATTTATTCTTTTTCCATAACTCTTGGTTGTTGGAATTGCTTCTTCTCATCCTACCAACTTCCTCCATTTGTTACCTGGACTAATTCTGCCCTCCATTATATAACCATGGTGTTGTGTAAAAAGCATAATGTCACCAATAACAATTACTTACTATCATTTACTTACCAAAAAAAAATTATTATTACCATATATACAGAATTTAGATAGCATGGTTACTATTTTATATATGTCTAATATAGCTATTATTTTATATATATCATCTATGGTAGCAAGCTTATTATTTTTACTTTGCTTAACAGTTACTTTATTATATGATTCCTACTTAGAGATTGTTATGGTAGTCATTCCTACCTTACTATTGCAATAAACATTACATAATGTAAACAATGATTATTACTTAATCAAACAGTAATTTACAACCCAACTTTACATAATGTATCATTGATTTATGTATTATTCATTTGTTGGAGATTTGTTGATCGTCGATCTAGAAACCCTAGATCTAATGATGGAACCCTAGATCTAACGGTGGAGGTTTTGGCGGGAGGGTTTAGGGTAACTACCCGACCCAAACCCCGCACACCGAGTTCATTGTTCCACTGCTCTGTTGTGACTTCGTTCTGTGAATTGATTTTGTTTTTCCGTGTCCTTCCTCCGGTAGGCTATGGTTTGATTCTCTCAACGGTGAGTACAGTTTCTTGCTTGGAGGTTCTACTTCAACTAAGGTAAAGTTGCTAACTCCAGCATTCTGGTTTGCAACCCTAGTTTGGATACATTCACTTGCAGCATGGTTTGGTTCGGCTTACATTCTGCTCTCTTGCCATTTCTTTCACAGTTCACTTCGGTACTTATTCCTCGGTCAGGTTATGGTTTTTTTTTTTCAAATGTGAGGATAATCTCTTTGGATTCTTCGGTGCTTCTGGTTAAACCTTATTCAGGATGAGAACCCCGCTGCGGCCGAGGGCTACTCATTGAGCTAGCAACTCATTTCCCTTTGTTCGAGCAAGCTACAGGGTGAAACCATTTCAGGTATGGTGTGTATTCTTGTTTTTTTAAGCCATGTGTTTGCAATGAGTCTCTAGAATTCACTATTTTTTTTTAAATGTTTACTCACAGTTTCTCGTCTCTCTTTAATTTGGTTACAGGGCATTTCTAAATGTTGGGAACCTAGCAGAAATGAGGCATCCCTCCAAGTTCAGCAACATGGCTCCACCAACGGCCATAACAGGTAAGCCAAGTTTCTTCTCCTATGTTCATCTTAGTTTTTTTTTTTAAGTTTTCTCCTGAAGAATCATTGAGGGTAGTATCCCTCTGTCTGTACAGGTTCCAACAAGCAGCCCTAAGTCTGTTGCATGAAAGAGCTCCAGATCCCTCATTTCCCTTGATGGGTTTTGACATAGTTTAAATTTTCTTTGTGGTTCTGAGTTCTATGTTTAATTCTGAAACCCTTCTTTGCACTCATCCACCCAGAAATGAGAGGGTTATCGTGTAATGTTTCTTTGTATGTATTTCTTTTAAAGGAAGTTAATCCTTCAAATACTTCTTGCAAACCTTTCTCGGGTTATTTTCTTTGATATACATGTTGTTGTACCATCAATATCTGTTGATACTTATATGAATATTCGTAGTCGTGTTCTCAGCTATGTTAATACATGGAACTATTCTGAACTAATATTTACGCTTCTTTTTAATTTATAACATATGATGACAGATATATAATTCTCAGTGATGTTAATACATGGAACTATTGTGAACTGATATTTATGCTTCTTTTTAATTTATAACATATGATGGCAGATATAGAATTTATGGGTCACTGTTAGGAGTTTCTAGATTGAGGTGTTACCTGAAATTGGTATTTTTTAAAAGCATCATTTTCTCAATCTTTCTTTGCTAAGATAGTTCATTAGGTTCTTAAGGATTCAATTGGCCAGAGGACCATGATCCTTGCTCTCACATCTAAACCTCTGAGCCTCTTTATTTTTTTCATAAATGATTAATAATATAAAGGTGTTTTGTAGACTACAACTTTGCATAATCATCTTTGCTCTTATTTTACTCTCTACCATTTTCTTGTGTAATTTATTGTACTCGCATATTCAATTTCTTTATTCGAGTAATACACTAGAACTTAACAATGCATGGAGATTTATTCTATTAGGTTTAGCAATGTATTTTTTTACTAAATTATACCTAATGTCTCTTTCTTTTTATAATTTCTATCTGCAGAGAGTTTAGGATCTTACAAGATAGCATTATTTAAACAACATGAGTAAATACAATTTATTTTTCTATTTAGCCCCGTCATAACATTTCTTTGTTATTTCTTTGAACTTAAGTAGTAAACTTAAATACTTATCTCTTTAATTTGGTGAAGTGATGGCACCACCCAACCATGAGAGAGGTGATTATGTCCTCTGCTCCCCCCATGCTCTGCACCAGAGTCTAAAGTAGAAATTATTCTGTTAGAAGTTAGGCCTCAGGACCTCTGTCCAGCCTACACTTCTTTCTGGTTACAGAGCTCCACTGATATCCCACCAGCTCTAGACAACTCTATTCCTTCACAACATGCTCTTGTAAGCCCTTTTTCTTCTTTTATGAAGAGAACCCCTTCCCTTTCTAGGAATTTCATTTTTATCCTCTTGGGAAGGTAAAAACTTCCTTTTCCTTTATAATCTGGAATCTTGGAATTTTTTTACCAATCAATTAATCAATTACTCAATGTAATTTTATTCATAAAATAAAATGTTTTTTCTTACTAACGAATAACCCTATACTTTAATCACTTTTCACTAAAAAATTCAAATGTATTTATACAAATCTTTTAACAATAAAAAAATTTATAATAAACAAATAAATTTGTTTATTTATTTATAAAATAAATAAAAATATATTTAATTAACTATTTTAATTATAATTATAGATATTGCTGATCCATACAATATTTCACATGGGAATCGGACTGGTAATGAGAATGAGAATTTGAAATATTACAAATATTTTTTTCATGTATGAAACAAACACAATAAGTCTGCACCTAATATTTATGAAAGGTTAAATCATAAAATAATGAGAATCCTTCTTTGTCGAAGATCATTTTCGTCACCCAAGCATGATATTAACTACTGGACCTACCTAAGAAACTTATTCCATGGTCTTTCTTTCTCATAAATGGATAGCATTGAATACGATTTACATACGACCAATATAGCAAATGGATGGATTGGATGGTTAAGACTCGATCTACTTTTCATATTCCTTTCATGTACCCACGTTTCTCTCACATCTATCTTTTTCATTAATTTTATACACTTCTGTCTGCTTTTGCCCATTGTCATGATTGTTGAATGAGATACTACTAATTATTCTGGTGATTTTTCATTAATTTCTCACATCTATCTTTTTCAATAATTTTATATACTTTTCTGACGATTGTTGAATCAGACACTAGTAATTACTCTCGTGATTTTTCATTAATTTTATATACTTATGTCTTTCTTTACTAATTACTCTCGTGATGGTTTTAATGAGCATAAGAGAGTCTCCTTCATTAGCCTACTAAATTAAAAGTAATTTTTAAGATATTATCCAGTATAAAAAAAGTAGTTGTATTTTCATGTTCTATTAAATTTTTTGAATGGGTTATATTACATTTTAAAAAATAATAATAAATTATATTTAAACTTTAATTTTAATTAATAAATGTATTATTTTATTAATTTTGATTTAAAATATACAAAGTGGTGAGAGTTATTAAATTTTGTAGAGTGAAAAGAAATTTGATTAATTTTACTTTTTGGTAAATCTAAAGTTTAGATAAATTTAAGCTGGCTTAATAATTATAAATCAGCTAATTTGTTTGTATTAATACTCTAATAATATATAGAAAATGTAAAAACAACACCTCTATTGTCTCTAAAAAAACTTGTTCATTTGTATGTATCAATTATTTTGTTAACTAAACTTATCTTAGCAAATAATATAAAATCTGTTTGTTCATTAAAAAAAAACAACAAAATGTAAATCTCATATGCATATCTTTAGCCGATAATTCAACTTATATCATTCATGGTAAAAAATTAACCTATCTCATCAACAATGATATTAACTCATGGTCTCATAATAAAATACAACTCTAAATCTAAAATAGAATACCTACTTATTCTTCAAAGGCCCATCCTACTTAATTTCCAAAGTTGATACAAGTCAGTTGTAACACTCATCTATCTAACATTCACGAACAGTAAATATACATAAAAAAAAAAATTATTCACAACCATTATAAGGTTGTCAAGCTTTAGCACATTCTATAAAAACGTGTACACATAAATTCCATTAACTATTTCATACATCGATACATGAATCAAACATCTAAGTATAACATTAAACAGGTGCCAAATATAAACATAACCAACGCACACAATTATAAACATTTGTAGACCTTGGTCGTTTAAATGTTCAACGCACTTTGTATGGTTTAATCCCGACTGTTTAATAAATATAACATTTATGTGAACTACGGATAGGACTTGAATGCAACACAACTTAACCTCTGTCTCGATCCTTCCGTGGTCTCGCTTCTGACGCCCGTTCCTCCAGACCTGTTTGTTGGTCTAACTGGTGTTCGGCCTTGCCACATGGCTCTCGGCTCGTTCGACAGATCATGACCCTTCATGTGACTCGGCAGAGGTGGTACGTTAAGTGTTTAATGTTTTTGTCAGGTTTCATAATTACCATAGCGAATCTTGGTTCGCGCGAGATATTCCCGCGGTTACTCCATTGTGTAGCTCGGTGTTACAGTGCATCACCTTTCCATTTTCTTCTTTCCTGTTTTTTCCTCTGCAACAGGGGTTTTGCGCTAGGGTTCCGGCATGAGGACTCTCGTCGAGGGTTTACAAGTAATTTGGTCGTAAACGCCTCCGGAGATATCAATCCTCCTGGCTCGATTAAAGTCTCTTTTGTGAATTTGACACATAATCAGGTTTACTGTTTTTGTTTTAACTCCCTCGGATTAACTATCATGGTTTTCTATCTTGCTTAACAGACAGACCGAAGTCTCCACTCAGTCCTAAGTTCCAACCCTGCCGGATTCTCTTGCAAGACTTTGTTTTATGCTACAGGTAAGTAAGTTGGTGAATTCCGTGTCGATTCTTCTTTCCTAACTGAGTTTTATGATAATAAACTAGCACAGACAACTAAATTTGTCTTCTTATTTTTACCATGTCTCGTTACAGAAGTTGTTTACGCGGGAGGCCTAATTTCTAAAGGTATCTCAACGAATTATGACACCAGTTCTTTTTCCCTCTCGCAGAAAATTTATGTTCTGGCTCTTCACATTTTTCCTTTCCCTTTGATTCAAACTCTGACATTGTTTCCGTGCTATGCTTGCAGGTTAGCACACAATTTCTTCCGAGTCCTACGAGCCCACTACCCTCAGCGTTTTAACCAAATTTCTCTCGGCATGCAGGTACATCTGACCGTTTACAGGTTCAATGCTCAATTCCTCCAACTTGCGCGGTTTCCTTTGGTTACCATATTCTGAGTTGTGATCTTCTCAGAGAATTAAGACTGTATCATGTGTACATGTATAAGTTATTTTATGAATGGTCGATCTTCTGGCACTACATATACAGTTTTAAGTTTTCTATTCTTTGTTCAGCTGAAAGACTCAGGGTTTTAATACCCTATTTTTTTAAATGTAATATCGATATACCAGAAATATTTATATACAGGCTTCGCCACACCTTTCCATTGTTATTTGCCGTATAATACATTTTAACAGTTTGAGGTTTTGTATCTAGAGGGGTTTGTTTTGATACAACGAGTTTTATTAAGTTTACACATGTCTCTTTCTTGAAATTTCGGCGAGGGTTCCTCCAGGACACTCCAGCCTGAACGTTTTATTTCTAACTTAGCCAGATGTTTTTACATAGAGTTTAATTATGACATTGCATGTGTATTCATATTGTCGAACACTGTTTTATTTCAGGCTACAGTTCTGTTTTTCTTACTGTATCAAATTCTAATTGCTCACAGTTCTTATAGTCTTGTTCGCGTGATTCTTTCAAGTACCAAATGATGGATTCTATTTCTCTTTTAAGAAATCTCTCCAGTTCGTTTGAGTTTTATTCATGGGGTTCTGTTTCTTTGTAACTCCTGCCTCCGAATTGTGAACAATAAGGACTAGGTTTAAACGTAACAATTTCTTCCCTAGGGTTCACGGCTCCAGCCCGCCGTCACGGCTGTGTATAGTTGTTCCACGAACCCATCACTCGGGATGCCGACTCTCGGATAACCTCCCTGAAATTGATTCTCCTTCTCCTTGTGTCTACAGGTATCGTACAAACACTTGTACAACCCTGGAACTCTTAGACTTCCCTGTGGGGTTTGTCTTCTTACAGTTGAAATACCTCAAGTACATCTTCAGGTCTTCTCGTATTACAGAGATTCGGTTCTGGTATTATTAAGAACTTTTACTCCATATAATGTTAATTTTTCTTAGTTCCAGGTCCTACATCCTTAGTCATAATAGCAAAGAATGTTTTTATCCTGCAAGTTGTCACGGTTACCGCATTCTAAGTTCCACTGATTATTCCAGCATTAATACCCAAGTTTTCAGAACTTTAATCATAATAATAATAACGATAACAGGACAGCCTTTACTCAATACGGTTTTATAATCAAACTAATACCATTTGATAGAGTAAAAAGAAAACAATAGTGTCCAAACCATTAATCCGCAACTTTCAGTATTTGGAGTTTTTAGATACTTATCTGTTTTAGAATCAGAGTTTTCCCAACTGTTGTCCACCCGACCTTCAAGCGAGGCTATGACGTCCTCAGCTTGCCCCCTAGCCTCAGAACCCTGTTTGGTGCCACGGGATTACAGTGGAGTAGTCTGCTGTGACCTCTGGAATTCTTTCCAGTCACCAACAACTAAATTAGCTTGTCCAAGGGTTCCAAAGTTATCTTCCACTGGTCTACATACCAGCTCAAGAAAATACTTTCCCTCTTTTTGCCAATTTTTCTAGAACCCCCCCCCCCTCCTCCCCTGGATTTCCACTTTATCCAGACAGGAGGGGGTAACTGTTTTCCAACTGTCCCAACCACCATCCATTCTGAGAAACTAACACAACAGTTTAGAAGATTTTTTTCTTTTCTTTTAATGATTGGTTTTCTCTTTTAATAATGCTAAAAGATAAAAATAAAATAATAATCTTTATCTCAACACATAATCCTCAAGTCTTTCTGGTCAAAATTAAATAAACAACTTGTTTAAACTAACTAATGCTTGTTAACTCTTAATTAAGGCTGTCACATCAGTAGAGGTCACTTATTACTTTTATTTTTAATTTTACAATAATCATCTCCCATATAATAATTTAAATTATGAATAATTTTTATTTTATTTTATAAAAATATTATGATTATTTGTGTGGAGAGGTTCTCTCCAATTTAATTTCATATAGGGAGATGTTGTAATATTTAACATTTTGACTTAGTAAAAATATATATTTAAAATTAAATTAAATCAAATAAAATAAACAACATAAAATCTTTTAACCCATAATTTTTTCTCATAATATTTTTAACTCATATTTTTTTCTTGTATTTTCAACCTATGTTTTTTTCTCTTACTATTTTTTTACCTAGATTGATTTTCTCATAATGTTCTTAACCCATAATAAAAGTGAAATTTAATTTTCTTATATAAGTTATTTTGAGTGACATAATTTTCCTTAAATAACAATAATCAATCAATTTACATCCATAATTAACAATAAAAATTAATCATTATTTAAAAATATAAAACTTATCTTTACATAAAAGTTTATATATATATATATATATATATATATATATATATATATATATATATATATATATATATATATATATATAATTTTCACTTATTACCTACATCACTTACATAATACCAAAAAACATTATTACATCCATAATTAACAATAAAAATTTACCATTATTTAAAAATATAAAACACATACAACTTTTACATCTTTTACATTATATATATATATATATATATATATAATTTTCACTTATTACCTACACCACTTACATAAGGAGTAGTCTACCCAGGCAACGTTTTAGCCCGGACGACAGTTTTTTGCCGGAATCCGGGCAACTTAAATTCAAGAAATCAGGTACTTGCAATGTTTGAAATCCATTTTTGAGGTTGGAAATGGATTCAGCACTACCAAAATCCCTTATGGCACTCAAAATACTTAAGTTTAACAACTGTAAACATGATTCTGATGAAATCTTTGCCGGATTTTTTAAAAATCTTTGCCGGAGTCCGGGCTAAAACGTTGCCTAGAAACGACACGCCCTTACATAATACCAAAAACATTATTGTCAGTCAAAGAAATCCTCGAAAAGGTATTGAAGATGTTAACCACAGCTAGGATCGAGTATATTTAAAATCTCCGGTAAAAATTGGGACTTTTGGAATAATTAACGCTAAAAATTAAAATAAATATTAAAAATTAAAACCTATCACATGCAACTAATTTTGTATTTACTTATATTTTATTTACTTATATATATGATTAAATTAATAAATAGTTTTGAGTTCTATGTTAAATTTACTTTATCAATTCACGTAATAATGGATTAAATGCATGTCCTTTTCAATGTTGCATTTTTCTAACCCTTGATATTACATGCACTTTTAATTAACTTTATGAACTTTAATATGAGAATAAGAAATTTCAATAATGAAAAATAATTTGTAAGAAAATATTTAATTTAACAAAAGAAATGAAGTTAAAGATGAGAATAAAAATTACATAAAGGAAAAAAAATTATTGAGATTTTAGTTAATGAAGTAAGAAGAGTTAGAAAATTTACAATTATTTAAAAATTGATGGTTGTGATAATAATGATGTTCCCCGGATGCAGGTGTATAAGTGGAGGTTTAACACGATGGGACAGAGGTGCGGCGAGGCTAGCCGACACCTGCCCGTCCAGTACATGGAGTTAAATCGTCCTCTGTGCGACGGATTGTTGCATTTACACACCACTGAAACCAAAGCCATGCATTCAGAGGATTCCAGACTTCACTCGATGCCCACTGTGTTGGCTCCTGCCCTCGCATGCTTCTGCTCGATTCGCATCAATGCTCCAGTTATGAGGGGTGATCTCCTTTGCGTGAGAGGGACGGTTAAAGGGCGGGATGTCGATGAGCCCTCGGTGGGTTTGTTTCATTTGCGCTGTGTTATTTGTTTCCTGGTCTTTGCTTTCACTCTATTTTGCGTTGGTTTCACCTGTCATTTTTATCAGTGCTGGGAGAGGGTCTTTTTGTTGGAGCTGCGCTCTTGTCCGAGTATTGCTCTGCCTCCACAGAACCCCTGGATCTTTTATTGGGTCACAGGTCTCTACTCGCGGTTTTATTCCACAGCTACTGTTGCTCACTGGTCTCATTTTCTCCCCCCAATGCCTCGGCTGCGCCACAGAATGCGGAGCCGCAGAGGAGGCTCCAGGGGTCATCCCTCAAGCGAGCAGTCTAGCCCCTCCTCGGTTACGCCTTCTCACTCCAGTGGCATGGGAACAGGCCATTACCCCCGAACTCGCAGTGGGAGAGGGCGTCATCCGGACATTCGCCATTGTTGGAGCTCCCCTGGTCCTCGTTCTCCTGCCACCTCGGCTCCCACTACTGGCTCTATGCGCTTCATTTTCAACAGCTCCCTGAACCGCCCTAGGATTACTACTATTTTTTCGGTGGTTTTTCTTGAGGAAAGCCAGTTGGGGGAGTCAAGTTTGCATTCTGCAGGTCTTGGGGCGGATACGACCCAGAACATGAATTTCCAGATGGGAAGGGGCATAGAGGCGATGCAGACTCCGGTGGTTCCTGCCAGCAGTGTCCCTGATGAGGTTATGGTTCAAGCTGATCCTGGTCCCTCAGCTTCCGAAGACGCGCTTGCCAGAGATATGCTAGCCTTAGGTTGGTGTCGGATCGTTGAGGAACCTCCAGAAGATTAGCTGGCTTTCTGTAAGGTTTTTTTCTTTTCCTACAGCCCAAACTATTGGGTTTATGTCAGTGCTGAAGGTTATGGGGTTTTTCAGACTGGTTTCCCTGTTAATGGGCAGTCTCCATCTATGTTTTTTCTTGAAAATTCTGCCTCCAAGGCAGTAGTTTTTTACTCCGGTCATGATGTAACTTTATCCATTTGTTAATAGATCAATTTTACTTAGAAAAAAAAAATAATGATGTTTAATATTAAGTCAGATTAAATAAATTTAATTAAATTTTAATATATGTAAAGGATTATATAGATATTTTTGAATTTTATTTTTATGTTTGAAAAATAGTAAGAGTTATATGTTTTAAAATAAAAATATTTTCTTATGAGATAGAAGGTTAAAGGATTGTATTCTCTTTTAAGAGTAAGAAAAAGAAAATAAATTTAGTAGTAAGAGTTCTATTTGTTTCAAAATAAAAATAGTTTTTGATGAGTTAGAAATTTAAAAAGGTGGGTATTATCTTTTCACATGAGTAAGAAGATGAAAAAAATTCATATACTAAGGAGAAAGAATGTTGAAAGTAAGCACGGGAACCTAGGTTCCCACCCTTTATTTATTGCAATTCTCAATATATTTATTGTTGTGCATTGTAAATTTTCTAAGTGATAGGAAAACTAGATCGATTAGATATGGTAGGGAAATCCCATCAAATCATATTAGAAATATTAGAGGATATAAGATTAGAGCATATAATATCCATGAAAAATGGAAATTGAAATGGTTAGGTAAGGAGAAATATTGCCATTTAGAGAGGATAAAAAATTTGAGAAGTTTACACCCATTAAAAAAAATGTAATTAGGTTGTTAAAGGATAGATCAAAATTGGTTGGAAAAGTTAAAGAATAAATAGCAAGTAGTTATCTAAACCTATTATATTTTTTAGTATAAGTTTTAACCATAAAGGTTTGGAGTACTCCCTTAAAAATTACTTTGGTGTAAATATTGGAATAATTATGTTTATTATCAAGCTTAACTACATATATGATTTTACAATACATTTTTTTTTATCTCTCCTTAATCCAACTCTTGCTAGAATATCCAAATAAATAGTGGGTCAACCACAAGTTGCAATAACAAATTTTAAACCTCGAGGAGTATACCATATTTTTTCTCATAATATGTAACTTCATTCTAGCTATGCATTACATCTATAATTAAACTAATTAAATAATGCACTGTATCTATAGTTCAAATAATTAAACTAACCCCTAAAACAAAAATGTAGATAGGTTATATTAATATTCAAAATAATTTAGTAAAAATAACAATAATTAAAAATTCAAACACATTCATAATGTTATCCTGAATCTAACCACAACAATTTTGAATTGATGGAGTTGTAAATATCATTTTTTAACATCCCAATATCTACTTGCATTGGGGGTATCATAATGTGTTAAATCTATTTTTTTAGTTTAAGAAAAAATTAAAAATTAAAAAAAATAAAAATAAAAAAATAATAAATCCAAAATTACAATTCTCGCAAAGACTATGTAACCTAATTCTGATAATTTGAAAATGGTTGAAAACTTAGAATTTTTAAATTTATTTTATTTATAATCACCCAAAACACTCTAAATAATATATCATATTTGCATAGGAAATAATGTTCAAAACAATGTACTAACAATAGTAGTTCATTCTACTCAAAACAAAACAAAACAATGCATTGAAAATAATACATATTATGCATTCAAAGTAATACATGATCTTTATTTCACGAACATATTAGATATTGCTCATGTTATTTGTTTTCCAAAACAAGAGAAACATTCACATCTTAACTAACTCAACTTCTCTAGAGTTTAAAAATACGGCTTAGAGAAGTCATTATAATTGCTAGAAAATGTATTCAATGGATTTTTATGGTTTTTGACACCTCTAATTAAGCTACAACTTCTAATAGATTGTCAGCACTTCATGATATTTTCAAGGCTCTAATAAGCTTAATTATAATTAACCAACTAAAATAATTTATTGATTTACACTAGGTCTAAGTGTGGTTTTAACCTAATCTCTCTTTTCAAACCCTTAGTTTCTCCTTAAGTAATTTTTTGCTTAATCAGCCTACCTTAAAACACTTACAAATGCAAACTCAACCAAATTTACTACCATACATAATAATACTGAAATATAAAACCTCTCAAAATATGTCAAAATACAATATAACAATTTTTAATTTTTGAAGAAAAAAAACCTTTCTTTTTTATAAATTATAACCATAAATTTCTATTAATAACTAAAAAAAATTACATAAATATAACTTGGTAGTCACAGGACTGTCGAAACAACATAGGACTGTGGAAAAAACTGTAAGAAAATCAGTAAGCAGAAAAATATAACCCCTCTATGTAAATATCTCATAATCTCTAAATATATCAAAATACAATATAATATAATATTTTTATTTTTAAATTAATATTGAAATAAAACATAAGACATCCTACTCACATCATATCTAGGTAAATATTTCATAATCTCTAAATATGATATTAATGTTTATATTTTATTTTGTTGAAATATGTAAATTCTATGGTGTGCTTACTATCGAATATGTAAAATCTGTCTATGATGTGATGTGGAAATTTACACTGAATTTATCTCAAAAAGATCATAATGTAAGTACATCAAAATTTTAGGAACATTTGGTACAATATGAACTTCGTAGAGTAACACCACTCATAGTGGGCCTTGTGATGGGCCTTGTGAGATTCCCTCCCACGAAAGCAAGCAACACAAATCATGTGAAATATCTGACACTACTCATGACTGATTTTCGTAGGGGAATCTAATGGTACGATAAACTATTTCCATCTACCTTCTCATCTTTAATTCACCTTATGATTATTCTAAGGATTTGAAGTGACTTTGTGATCATGTGTCACGTTATGAATAAAGAAAAATATGTTTAAGGTGACTTTGAAACCATGTGTCACCTTAATTTTCTTTTAGTGTTATACCGAAATCATTAATTAACATATAATCATATGGCCACATGCATCTGATATGTGATGAAATATATCTAACTTTTGTATAGTTCATTTTCACAGCGTTTTTTCATCTAATATATGATAATATTAAGCCCCGTTGCTAGTGGATGGGAGGGAGCAAACCCAATCCCTCATCTTAAGTTACTCTATTAGTGTGATAAATGATAACACTAATTAAGGTTGTTATATGAGTTAGAAATTATTTTTTGTTGTAGCAAAGGACGACGGACGATTTCAATCATCATGGTATTCGTAGAATTTAATCTTTATATAATTTATGGAGTTAATTATAAAATATTCTATGTTTAATATTTTATTTTAAATTAAATTAAATAAAGGAATTTAAATAAAAGCTACTGTGAAAGTATATTATCTACAATGAAATTTGTTTTAAATTTAGTTTTGAGTATTTGTTAAATTACTTTATTAATACTGAAAAATAATTGAAAATGAGTAAGAAATAAAAATTTTGGGGTATTTTTTTATTGTATAGTGTGTAAAAGTGAGATGGGTATAATTATAGTTATGGACAAATATAAACACTAAAGACAACATCCATATTTGTTTATTGTAGTTTTATATAATGAAAAGTCATGCAAGAAGGGCAGGGGATGTCAAATTAGCTAAAGTTTAATTTACTACTTATGTCAAACAAGTTGAAGAAAAAGCCACAAATTGGATATGGTTAATAGGTGCATATATTTTATGACTAATAGATGCACGTACTTTATGTATATTTTAGGTGCCACAAAAATTGAATCCATCACGTAGATCTAACCAATTAACCTTATCTCTATATTGTTGTATGCACCATTTAAGTGTTGCTTAATGAAAAATCTCCTAGGAATCTTCAATACATTGATTTCCAAATAGCCACTTAATTATTTGGAACCCATGTTCTTTTCTTTTTCTACTTGGTTTTATTCTTTTGTTTACAAAAAACCAAAAAAATTAGTCAGGATTTTTTTTTTACATTATAATTTCATTGGGAACATTTTGGAAATGTTAAACATAAATGTTTCATTTAATGACAAATTTGAACAGAAAAAAAATACACATCTAACAAATCTAAGGAAATGAGGTCATCTCTCATTCTTCATGTTCACATAGTCCATCTCTATAAAGCGTATTGACTTATTGATCTAGAATGGATCAATATATTAATTATCAACTATCCCAATGCTTTTAGAGTGGAAATATTAGAGCAATCATCTTGCAAGGTCATTTTTATGTGCAGCCCTAGTTTGGAAAATTTTGGGTGAAAAAAATTAGGAACCATTTTTAATCCTTAACTGGCCACTTTTTATGGTCCAACCTTACCATGGACCTAGATTTCATAATATACACATTTATAACGTTCCAACTATGTAATAATTTCTCCAATCAAATTCATATGAGAAATTTGTGCCTCCTAGAAGTTGACCAGTCAAAAGTTACTATCATAATTTGAAAGGATGCCACCTTAACCTCTACTACTCATGGTAAATGGTATATACATGTGGAAACTGTGAGTAAGACTCTAGAAGGGTCTATTTGTAACTCATATTGAGGGTTGAATTTGTCAAATATAACTACTATTTTGCTATTAGGCCATGTTATTCTATTCGAGTGTGTTTTGTTCCATAGATGAGAAAGTAGATGACAATGGAGAGAGAGAGGGGGGGTTTGTGTAATATAGTAGCCCATGTTTCATAGGTATTACTTCTTTGTACTTGCATACATTTCCATTCATAGAAAAAGAGACCACTAAAACCTCACCTTCCAATCAATTTTTTTCCCGTAAGGGTTTCATGGGTCGTGTCTTGTGTTATTATGGTTTTGGTTGATTGTATTTTTGTATGTTCTCTAATTTATGTATTTCATGAATGGCATGCATAAGCCTAAAACAATATTTAATGAATCTAGAAATCTAGCGAAAATTTGACCCTCATAGTGTAGATTTTATATTAACATTCTATTTTTGTAGATATGTTGTGACAAAATATGTAGTGGAATATCCATGGTAGTTTATAGGTCATATTGGTATTTGAGAAATTTTATTTGGGTATACTGTGGGGATTTGTGGGAGATCCAAATTAGTTAAGATGCAAGTCATAAAACCTTGGTCCTAGTTAACAAATATATTAATAACCCTCAAGATCCAACAAAGGAGAGGTTTTCACCATTGAAAGAATAAGACACATATATAAACCATAATATTATCCTACTCGTGGAAGCGTATTCAAGGAAAATGAAGGTTCTAATTTAGAGGTGAAATGAAATGGAAGATCGACGAATTGGGAATAACCAAGTGGGGAGTCTAATGAATAACCAAAGAAGGATAAACCAATTTCAAGTGTTGTGAACCATTCATAGCCCATATTCAACATTGAAGATAAAATTGGCATCAATACTTATTAATGTGGGATTGATGCTTTGAACTTAAATCACTAGTTGCAATAGCTCTCATGGCCATAGAGTCAAGTAGTCAAATTTAAAGTAGCTTGAACGTGGATGAGATGATTTTTTATAGACTAGTGTAGAAGGGGGCGAATATGAGTAGCCTTTAGAAATAGGAAGAGAAGGAAATGGACAAACTCTTCCATATAATGATACATGTTAGGAAGACAAAAATTGATGCTCTATTTGACTTAGGGTCACAATTGAATCTCATAATCTTAGATTTGTTCAATAAATTGTGACTAGAGACTCATGACCATCCTAGCCCATATCCATTGGGATGGGTCAACAAGGAGGCAACGATAAAGGTAACCAAAGAGTGCAAAATAATTCTATTAGTGTTGAATTTTGATGAGGTAGGAGTGGATTTAGTTACACTCGATGCATGTTTATTTTTGTTTGGTAGTACTTACATGTACATGCAAGATGCAATATTCATGTAAAGATCCAACCAATATCAAATGATCAAGGATTTAAAATCCTTCATCATCAACGCACACAAGGGCAAGTTGTAGATCTTGCTGGTAGGTTCCAATCTGGCTAAAATGGTGATCACTTCTAGCAAGAAATATGTTTTGTTGCTTTTAAGAGAAATTAAATATGTAAAGGTGTCCATGAAAGCTAAGCCATCCTTCAAGGGGTGTACTTAAGGAATAGAAGCAAAATTTGGAAGAGTTGTTATAGGCATTTTTGTTCTATTATATGTTGAATAACATTTGAGATAGAAACAATATAGTCATATAAAGAGGTGAGGGAACCTTGATCCCTCTTTATGGATAAAAGGAGTAGTCCAAGATAAAACTTTTCACTAAGTAGGCTTATAGTAGATTACTATATGGAACAAAGCATATGAATAGGAACTAGTTTTGAGTGTGAATGAAGGTTATTGAATTTTTTCTGACATTTGAGATTTTTTTATTATTAACTTAGCAATTCAAATTTTATAATTAATTCTTTTAGTTCGATATTGTATGGATATAGTAAAAATAAACTTTTGGGTCCTATTTTAATATGTTATTCTAAGAAAAAAGTTGTTTGTTATAATTTCTCTATAAATATTTTCATTTTTTCTTTCAAATTTTATTGAGGATTTCTGAGTTGATTTTGGCTTGGATTTATTTGGTGGTTGAGTTGCAATATCTTGCACTGAATCCTTTGATTATAACATTAAATTTTTGGTACAAAAGACATTGAAGAATTAGTGGTCTATGAATAGGGTCTGGTATGAAGGTCTCATTTATTTCATACTTATTGGATAACAAGTTTTAGTCATATTATCTTGATGATAAATGGATTGTTCAGAATATCAAAACACATTCAAATCGGTTTATTAAGATGGAAGGTACAATAATTATCAAATCATCTCCATTTGGCATGAAAGCATATGTCGATGTAATATTAAATATGTGTACAAGTTCATGTTAATGGTGTGATTAATGTTCTCATTCCTATCAACATAGTGAGTTTTGTTGCATTCCTACATTCTCTACATAACTTTACATTTGTTTATTCCATGGCACCTATCTCAATCATTCAACACATTTCTACATCTCAATCATCCAATAAGTTGTTATAAACAATGATTCATGATGGGATTGGAACTTGGTCACTTCTATATCTCTTTGTGTTAATAGTCAAATATCCTTGAAAAAAATGGCCATTCTATCTTTCAACAAGAAGGCCATTTTCATCTTCAACCTCAAATATTGTAGTGTCATTGTGGTTGTTATTGTTTTCTCTCTTTCTTTAGAATGAGAAATTGTGTTGTTATTATTCTTATTCTTTCATGATTGTTGTTCCCTCAAAATAATCATGTGATATAAAATAAGTGCACCACTCCACCAATTATGAATTAAAGAAACTAAGCAAGCATAAACCTACAAACGGAAACAATTTGAATTCAGAGAGAAAATTGTAAAGAATATTTTCTATACAGGCCTTACCAAATCTAAAATTTCAATAAAACCATTAATTCAACATTAACCAATTCTAATGTTGAAAATTAAAGTTCAAGGGAGGATCATTTTGATCAAGATTGGAGTAAAAATATGAAGAATGTGGATGATATCGATGATAATGGGAGAGAATTAAATGAGCACATTGAAGAGTAGGAATTAGTGGAATAAAAAAAGGAAGGTAAGTCTAATATTTTTTTAAAAGGAAGAATCAAGTGAAACCATGTTTATGCAGAAAATAAATAGCAATTATACTAAAAACCAATTAAATTAGACAATCTTAGCAAAAAAAATGTAAGGGGAGTTGAAATCCCATCTAACAACTTCTAAAAATAAGTAAGAGAGTACACATGGAATTAAACCATTGAGGTAGGATGATGGAAACTATATATGTGAAATATTGAAGATTATGCAAGGTAACGACACCTTCTTTCCCTTATCCAATGTATTTTGTGATTCTTTTATTTCGTATTTGTTTTTTCAAAAAGGGGCAATTTTTTCCATTCTTCCCATAAGAAGTCCATTAACAGTTTCACAGAAAATAATAAGTTTTTTATGATGTATTAAGCTAGTAAAATTAATAAAGCTTCTAAAGGCCTTAATATAAGCTCTATAAAATTGTTAGATGCACTATGTCCTTTAGTATTTCTACTAAAATCACATAGTCACGGATGATAGAAAGTAAAAATTGAAGATGCTTGATTGTCCATGCCTAGAAGTGAACCATCTATTATAATAGAAGGGATTTTTTATTTGGTTGCTTCTCACTAATTAAATAATGCCATGAATACTATAATTGTAGTTAAATAGAACACTAAGATATCGTGGAGATATTACAATAATATTTGCATCAACCAAAATGACATGTACTTGAATAATTAACAATGTATTTGGTGCCTTAACAAAAGAAATGATGTATATTGATGATACCTTCCCCCCTAACCTCTTTCATAACCATACTTTGGGTATAGTATGGTTCATGGCCGAACCAATCAAGATATTATATTTTATTGATGGAATCACCAATTTAAATCCATAAACAAAATGAACTCATTGAGCAAGATTAGGTGACATACTAAGGTATGCCCTTAATTTTTTGTAATTTAATATCCACAATTAATAACAATGTGAATGCAATGGATATCTTAGGGGTAATAGATAAATTATATTAGATTCAATATTTTCCCAAGAAATTATATTAGCATGGTTGGTGGATATAAGATTAGAACATTTAGTATGTATGGAAAGTTTTAGTTGGAATGGTTAGGTAAGGAGAAAAATTATCATTGATAGGTGATAGAAAATTTTGAGTGCTACTCATTAAAAATATGCAAGAGGATGTTTAAAGAAAAGGTGGAAAGTGGTTAGAAAAGTCAAAAATAGCTACCAAATAATTATCCATTTCAAGCATAATTGGGACTACAAGTTTTAGCTACAAAGGTTTGAAGCACTACTACTCCCTTAAAAGATGTCTTCAACATAAATATTCGATTTATTATGTCTATTATAAATCTTAAGAACATATAATTTTTATTTATAAAATCTTTTATAGATCTCTCCTAAGTTCTTCTCTTCTTGGAATATCTAAGTAAAGGTTAAGTCAACCCCTAATTAGAATAACTATTTGTAAAACTCTAAGACTACACTAGATTTTGACCTATAATCTATAACCTCGTGCTAGTAACATCAATTGGATGGATGATTCAACCAATTAAACTCGCCCTTGATGCCAAAATGCAAAAATATTCATATTAATATTCAAAATATTTTACTAAAAGAAATAATTAAAAATTCCAAACATATTTATAATTTTGTAGTCTAAAAGTGCTATTAGTGGGAAGCGAAATTGATATATTTTCCTAAAATCCAACAATAATAATTTTGGATTGATAGAATTGAAAACATCACAATTTGATTGTAATAGGTACTCGATGGTGCCAAATCTTATTTGCATTAATACAATAATTTCATTAACCCAAAATTGGCAATAAACACCTAGTTAAATTAAAATGACGACTATGTGAAAATAGCCGAAAATGTAGAATGTTTAGTCTTCTTCTATTTATAATCACTCAAAATAATACATCATCTTTACATGTGAAATAATGCTCAAAACAATGCAGCGAAAATAATAAATCGTACTAATTCCTAAGTTAACTCAAAACAAAAACAATGCACTAAAAATAATATATTTTTGCATTAAAAATAATACATCATCTTATAAGAACATGTTAGGTATTGGAATATTTTAAAGGAACATAGGGAGAGCTATTATAGAGGGGTGCGGAGAAAAGCCTAGTGGTGGGTGTTGTAGATCCGTGCGCCTTCGTTGGTTATTATTTTGTGGAACCCATATTCCTCTTATGATAACAGTCTCTAATATCATTATTCTCTCCTTCAAAATTGGTTTATGTGCATTCAGCGAGGCATAGAATGGCTAGAACCCTAGTCGCCCTCACCCCCTGGTTCAAGCTTCATTGTTTTTTTTATGGAGTTGGTATTTTCTACATCTACTCTGGTGGGTGTCTCTACTTTTTCAGGCTTGGCATGTTTCTTTAGTGGTGTGTTTGTTGTCTTCCTGGTTGACATGTGCCTTTTCTAGTTTCCATCCATAATGTCATTGTTTTTCTTGGTCCAAGATTGTCGCTTCATTCACCTTGTCTTCTAAAGTTGATGTCAGTTCCTTGTATGGGGACTCATGGCACTTTTTTTTCACTACCAGAGATCTTCCTACCATAAATTATGGTTGATGGTGTGTGTTAATCTTCTCAACGCTATTTTCATTTTGTTGTTTAGTTTTTCACTAGATTGTTTGATTCCAGAGGCATTCTTATGGGCCTAATGACATTTATTTTTTTCATTTTCTCTTTGCTTTTGGCGTTGGGGTGCATCACCCATTTCTTTGGAGTTACCATTTTTTTCTTAGCCTTCTCCTTTACTCCTCTTGGGGTTATGGCCTAGTATTTTTGCAGCCCTTTTTTTGTGGGCTCTACATCCTCCTAGTTGGGTTTTGTTATCAAATTTTCCAAATGTATTAATTGTCTATTTCTAGGATTTTTATGGTGCCATTCTTTGTGTTTTTCAATGGTCCTATGTACCCTATTTCATGGATTTTGTACCAGACATGTTTTGGCTCAGGATTGCACACACACACGGTGTGTATACACTATGTAATTCTATTTTTATTTTAATAAAAATTACATTTTTTTCTCCCAAAAAAAATGTTAGATACCACTGATTTTTTTATTTTCCAAAGCAAGAAAAAAACATTCTCATCATGTACTACACTCGATGAGTATTGCAATTAATTTTATGACTTGAGAGGTTATTATAATCCCTAGAAAACCTCGTCATTGTTTATTTGTAATATTCCTAATTAGCGACAACTAATTGGAATATTCGATTTTGTATAGTTTTGTCATCTATTGTTTGTAAATAAATAAAAAGTGAGTAAAGAGGGTCTAACTCACTTATATGGAATAAAACACCTTCCTAGTAGCACAACGTTGTGACTTAAGGGGGAGCCAAGGGGACCACACACCACGTAGAGGAGGGGGCCTACGTGCACTCTAGAAGCTTCTGCGCAGATAAGGATGAGGATGTGGAGGAGAGAGAAGTTACGACGAGTTTTGGAGGGAAACCAATGCTATAAAAGATGGAGGAGCCTCCTCATTTGGATCATTCTGGATTTGTTGATTTTAGAGTGAGACTTTGGTCTTCTTTCGCACGCTGGCTGTTTAGCCTGTCTGCAGCACTGGTTAGTGCACCGAGTGTCTCCATGCGGAGATCTCACCCTTAGCCCCGGGAGACTTCGAGTGCCTGCTCGGGCAAGGTTTTTTTTTCTTGCATTTTGTGAGTCGTTTCATTGTTTGGGTTTGTTGAGGAGCTAGAGCTGATAGAGACTGCGCAGTCATTGGGAGAGAGGACGCAGTCCATTGTGGAGGAGCTCCGAATTGGTGTTTCTGCAGACAATTTCGCCGAGATTTCGAGCCGAGGGTCAACCTTTGCCCGTCGGAGGGTTTTGGCGGAATTTGTGGCAGCATTTTAGCTATTTCTATCCAGCTACTGTGTTGTCCCTTGGAGGCCAGCGTAATTCACTGGGGACGCAGTTTCTGGTGTTTTCGGGGGTTGGCCATTCTTGGAATGGTTTGCAGATCTTGTCCGAGTTATCGAGGAGAGGAGGTTTGACGATTTTCAGCTCATTCCGGCAAGGGGATCAGCCCCTAGTTTTCTGTCCATTCCAGCAGTTGCAGCTACACAACAATTCCCAGCAGCTAGGACGCAGTTCCTAGAGCAGCCATTTCCGGTATTCTCTGAGAGTGTTTTCTCACTTGCCTTGTGCAAGATTAGCTTATTGTACTCCATTACATTTCTCAGATTAATAAAATGGCTCAACGTTTCTTCTATATGTTTTCTGGTTGAGTTGCCGTAGTTATCGTTATTGCCGTAGTTGATGCATTCTCTTTCTATTGTATGTCTATTATTCTTTTTGAGCGCTATAGTTCTATACCATTTGGTGTGTTCCTCTCTCACTCTTAGACAGAGTCTGGAAAGGGCCAGGAATCCTCCGGAACTCGTACTCTTTTAGAGGCGACATATCCGGTAAATGCCCTCCCAGTCTATCTCTGGTTGGAGTTCTGTCGTGTTTTAGAGATATCCCCGAAACGGGATATTACATTATTCTATGGTCATTAAGACTCTTCGATAGGCTACCACTCCTCCTAGATAACATGTTCCCTGTGATCTTCATGACCCTAGCAAGCCCAACTATGGTTAACGAAGCAAAATAAATTTTTAGACATACTCAAGATCCAAGGGCTCTTTAACTTGATCTCCCTCTTACAACCCTCATTTCCCCAAATGAGTCATTCTCAAGGCTATCTAGGTTTGGATTACTCGTAAGTTCCAATTCAAGCAACTTATTGTGATACATGACAATGAGAGGTAGATTCACTATTGTAGTTTAATGACAAGTGAAGGTCCAACATACTATTTTTATTATTATTTGTTTTAGGGGTTTAGGGGGTGTTGTTAGTCAAGGGTGTGTGTTAAGAAAGACTAAAACCATTTGTGTCCAACCTTGCCCAATAATTATTGAATTAAAAACAATGATATGATAAAAATTGGAATCCCTCAAAACATTTTTCAATATTTATTTTGAGATTGTAAGCACCCCTAGGTAGGCTATTGCTCCTACTTGATGCGTCTTGTGAGCATTTGAGGTCTCTAGCGAGACTAATTATAGTTAATCAACCAATAATAAATTATAGATTTACTCTAAATCTAAGGTTATTTTTAAGTTTATCTCCTTCTTAAAACCTTACATTCCTCTTTAATTATATCACTACTTATGCTACCCATACTTAAGTCACTCATGCATTTGGAATAGACATTGTCTAACTATCCTATGTTTTGGAGTTTTGGTCCCGTGAAACAATATTTTGTCAATTTGAATTTTTTTTAATCTTTTTTTTAATGTATAAATTGATTTGGGGCCTTTAAAAACCCTTGAAAGAGTCAAATTGTGTAGAATTCATAAATTAAACCTTATCATTCCAACAATTTTTTACTAGATTTATTTTGAAAACTTCCCAAACTATTTCAACAAATTTGATAGATTTATCATTGTCTAGTTCCTTTCTGCATTTTTGGCATATGCATTTAATTTTAGACACATTGATAATTTATTTTTCTATGACACCCCTTTTAAACCAAGTTTGATTGCAAAATGCACAATCATAAATAGAGAATCTTGTATTTTCTTAAAATATTGTTGTTTAGCTAATATATCCAATGTGTAATCGAATATTTGTAATGATACCTTTTATTCATTAGCAAATATGCTATCTTGCATTGAACTTCGTCATTTTGATGCTCTAGTAACGTGACGTGTTTCAATACATTTTTGTTTCCAATGTATTTTTTTAGTTCACACAATGAAGAATGTGGTCTTTTTCTTCCATTGAGATATTTTATATTAAGTTTCATAATAGTTTAATAAATTTTCATGCTCTTAGAGCTAGAATGTAATGGCTAGCATAGTTTTCTAAGAACATTTGTTTCGAAAACATCTTTGTTCCTCATATTTTTTTTTATTATATGCATTGTTAGTCGTGATTTATTGTTTTCATTGATAGATTATGTACCAATTTCTATGTGATTTTCATTCATGTTCATGTTTTTTAAGTCAAACGTATTAATTTCGCAATTCTTTTTATTGAATTTTTCTCTAAATTAATTTTTGTTAGTTGTTTCAATAACACGTGGATTTTTTTTTTTTTGCACTATTTATTTGAGAGGTTCATAATGAAAATGACCTACAGTTGTACCAAATTGCATAATATGGAATATTGTTATGTCTTCCTGGTATCCACAGAATTCAGAAATAATAGTGATACTATTAGCAGACCATATGCATATAGTTATGTTCAAGATATATCGTATCCAAACATTAAAAAATAATAATAATAATAATAATACCACCGTCTATCTTCCCTTTTTTCATATGGAATTGCTAATTGTATAATATATCATTACCAATATGTTATTCCAATAAATAACTTAATTGCATCTTCGTTCATGTATTTTATATACAGTTTAATGAAAATGAATCACAAATAGGGAACATCATAATCATTCTCCTTCAATTGGCATATTATTTCAAAACAACTCTCACTATAAATACTCATGAATCCATAAAATGTCTTAACCATATGACTTCCAATGCTTTTATATATCTTCTTCCATCCATGTTTTGTTTCTTCGTATGTTGTTATATTTATTATAGGTTCATGATCAGGTCATACTGAGCATTCTAAATGTCCGACAATTTAATTCTCATCATGGAACAATATGTCATAACTTTTTTCACACAAATCTTAATTAAAATGGAAACAATTTTTCATTGTTGTATTTCACCAAAGACTTATGGTAATTTTTAGCAAGTTCAATAACCAATGTATACAAAATATGTCTCCCCAAATTCTTCATTCCTCCGCATCGATATTGTGTGGAGTTTATTTTTTCATCCTATCCAAGTAAACATTCGAGCTATATACAGCATTCATATATATTAACATATCTATATTCAATTCACGTTCATAAAATAATATGGCTTTGGTCTTCTTTTCATGTAAGCAATTCCTGAAATGTTTTATTGTTCCTTCACGCAATTTTATTGATGTGTATCTAAAATGAAACAGATTTTTCTTACTATCAAATAGGAAATCACCAACATCATATGCAAAAATTTTCAAACAAAATACATTATGATTCCATAGTATTGCATTTGGACCATTGTTTTCTATAGAAAACAAATGCTTCTCATCAATGTTTTAACAATCATGCTTCAAACATGCTTCTTCATCGTTTCTTTAGAAATTAAGTTTAAAAAGAAATACTATCTTAATTTCACTATGGAATATTACTCAACAACAAGCACATCAAAAACAATCTACAGGAAAACAAGTAAAAAGATATAGATACAAATGATTTGTGTAAAACTCTTATCTATGAATGAGATATAGAGTCACAAAACAAGTGAACCATAATGTATCAAATAAAAATACCTTAAAATATGTATATGTTTTTTAAAACAGATATCATATACAATTCTTACTCTAGCAAGATAAACAAACAATTATCACAACAAAGTATTGATTCCAATAACTAGAGAAAAAGTATACGTAACAAGCCACCCCTCCCAGAAAACTATGAAATATATTAATATGCAATGGAAACATGCATCCCCAAAAAAGGAATGCATGATCAACACCTAACCAATGAAAGTACCGAGACGTTACATGTTAAAATTACACCATAAGAGCTTTATAAAACTCAAAACATTTGATTTAGTATTCATAATCTAAAGAAAATACCACAGAAACATGTTGCTTCTTATTGCTATTATTATTATTATTATAAAAAATATGTCAAAAAATCCTCCTAAAGCTTAAACCCTTTTATTTATGATTTATGCCAAGGAATGAGTATACCGAATAACAAACATAGTATTTCTATGGAAACATTTTTTGCTTCTGCATTCACTCCCCCCTGCACAGTTTTTACACACACAAACATAGAATGGAGATTTCGTTCAGGCTCAACTGAAAATTGAAAATGTATTTTTCAATATGTCATAAATTTAAAAAATAAACAACGTTCGATCAACCACGGTTTTTACTCCTCGAAAAAAGAAACATGTCCGCATAAGAATTTTCCAACAGTTGTACGAAAACACAACTCCTTTATGTATAAGGATAATATGTTTCTTTGGATACTTTTAAAACTCTTCCTCATTTAGAAATTTTTCAGATGTAGTTATATGCAAACAGTTTCTGAAGCTGGCGGGAATGTTCTTTAATATCCGCAATGAAGAATACGTGAAAGAGAGAGTATGTCTGAGAAAAATAGAATTGTCCATTTTTTCATTTGTAGGCTAGCATAAGAATAAAAAAAGGTAACCAAAGTGTCGAATATGCAAAATGAAAAACTGATACATTAGTAGGAAAAGATATAGAGTAATATATCTACATCTACGTTTTTTATCGTCCTAATCATTATATAGTTATATTGTTACCTAGACTTCTAATCATCTCAATTTATTCAATACAATATTGACGATGCACAAGTAGGGGAAGTGACAGAAAGAAATTTTATGCAATTTGTATCTGAATATAAATATATTACCATAATTGCTATAATAATAACAACACATTCAACATTATTCTTGAATAATAGTTTACTCATCATCATTGTTATCTAGATACACTCTTATCTACTATATATATTTAATCGTATCAATACCTTCAATGCAATATGGATGGCACGCAACTAGTGGAGGTGAAACTAAGAAATATAACGCAACTTATATCTGAGTATGAAAGAATAACCATAATTTCCATAATAATAAAAAATGACAAAAAAAACATGTGAATGGCCATTGCGGCTACTTGCATATCAAAATTATATAACCAAAAATCCTTTGGTTGGTAGGAATTGGTATAAATTCCAAAGGTACCACATCTTTGCTACACTTTTCGAGATGAATTAAAAAATATCTCACACGCTTCGCACAGATAAGTGTATTGATATGTGTTTGCAAATACTAATGATAAAGAGAGTGTAATAATTGTATATCCAAAAAATGGAAAACCTTGTGACTTTGCAAAAGAATGGATAGATCAATAGAATAAAACAATCCAAAATTTCAATAAGAAAAGTAGTGCAGTGATAGATAAATTTGGGCTATTAATTCATAGAAAACTTAAAGGATGAAGAAGAGCTTACATTGTCCCATCACACCAGCACCTTCTGAAGAGAAGCATAATGGTTACTAGAACATCCTATTGAATCATAATGTTTTGTGCTGGCAATATGGGTAAATGTACACTACCAATGCACCAAAAATCTTGATGGGAAAAAAATGAACACTTGATCAACTTGTTATTAGTGTTGATATTATATGCACATATCCTCAACACATAACATTATAATCAACAAAATGAGCAATTTGGTCAATGATCCACCAGTAAAATGAAAAATTTAGCCAATGATCCATCGCATTGATTCAATGCAAGTAAGATTTACCAAATTGAACGTTATTAATGATTAATCTTATTTTATAGATATGAATCTTTGTGGAATGATTAATATTGTTTATTTCCAATGTGTGGGGTGGTGCAAAGGAAATTTTTAAACTATTGATGTTAATTTGCAAGATTTTTTTGCACAGAGTGGATAATTGGGATTATTGGAGGCATACATGTTTTCTATTAAATGTTACTTATTTAATGTTTATTACTAAAGTACTTATTGCAATAAGTCAATATTTCTTATTTAACGTAAAATAGTAATTGTTTTTATTTAATGCTTATTAGAATTTTCGTATCCGCAATTAAACCTTATTATGCACAAGGTTTTTTATTGTGCAAAGTGAAAGCTTAAAGCTTTCCTCGGCATAGTGTATTACCTCTGTAGTTTGGAAGATATTCCTATTTACAGAAAGATATTGTTTATAGCTCCTAACATGAACCAAAAAAAATTAAGTTTTTGTAAATTTTGTAATTAAACCTTATTATGCACAAGGTTTTTAATTGTGCAAAGTGAAAGCTTAAAGCTTTCCTCGGCATAGCGTATTACCTCTGTAGTTTGGAAGATATTCCTATTTACAAAAAGATATTGTTTATAGCTCCTAACATGAGCCAAAAAAAAATAAGTTTTTGTAAATTTTGTAATTAAAATTCTTATTTATGGGTGCAAGTGTTCATGAATTATGTGGAAGTTTTGTGATTATGCAGACCCAAATCTTGAAGGTTTCCTCTATAGAATGGCTTTCCTCTGCACTAGTGCGCAACCAAATATTAAAGGTTTCTTTCGCAAAATTTAACTCCTTTACAATTCCGCAAGTATGCCTATCTACACAAAGATACCATAAACAAATCTTTTACTGTGCGTAAATTGGTACGATTTCATTCTGCTTAATGTTTTATGTGTGGTGGATGAAGTATATGCAAAGGAACCAAGGTCTTTTTCATAGATGGGGATTTTAAATAAATTGTATTTTAAATCCATATGAAGAAAATATCTTCTGCAGTAAAACAAATGTGCGGAAGGCTAGCTTGAAGGTTTCCTCCTTACAACAAATTTCCTCTCCAGTTCCGAAAATATGTGTATTTACACAAAGATATTTTTCATAGGTGTCAACATGAACAAAAACAAAAGTATTGTTTGTAAATTTTTTAATTAAAATTTTTTTTAATGAGTGCTAGTGTGCATGAAATACACGGAAGGTATGTGATTTTGTAGAGTCAATGCTTGTAGGTTTTGTCTGTATAGTGGAATTCTTATGCGTAAATTGGTACGACTTCGTTGTGCAGAATTTTTTCTTTGCGGTGGACAAAGTATCTGCAGAATAACCAATGTATTTTGCATAAACATGGATGCTAAATAAATTATATTTCCAATCCAAGTGAAGAAAAAGTCTTATGTGATAAAACGAATTTGCGGAATGTTATCTATATGAACATAGTGGAAGTCAAGAGACCTTCCACAAAATTAAATGATTAAAGTTTGTGCTATCATAATGAAATCTCTCCACTTCCATAAGTTATTTCCTTCTACACAGTTCTTCAACATTATTATTATTATTAGTAATATTTTAATTCAAGGAATTGCAAAAAAAATTACTAAACTTTGTACCGAACGTGACAAAGAACTCCACAAAATGAAATATGTTTGATTCTTTTATCGTAGAAAATGAAACTAAAAAATCCATACTTAACCAAATTATTATATATATAATAACAAAATGTGAAATATCATACATTACGGATTAAAGTTATAAATCTCCCTTTGCACCTGCATTCTCTCGCATATATCTCGTTTTATGCACGTCCTTGATTCTATAAAGCTAAACCTATAAATTTTTTTAATGAAAATAGTTCAAAATTAGTTTTCGTTTGCACCACCATTCTTGCATACATTATCCATCCTCTGCACAGTAAAATTTTTGCATAAGGAAAGCTTCATAAGAGGAAACAAAATAATAATTTAATGCTAAATATTTTCATAGTTAAATTAACCACATGTCGATTGCATAAATTTCCTTTTTCACCCTTGTTTTCTCGCCCATACACCATTCTCGACACGTCCTTTAGATAATGAGCATTTACAATTCACGAACTCAAAACCAACATTATTGACAAAAACAGAGGCTCAAAATCAATGAAAATTACATTGATGGTATATTTAAATTGAAAGAGAAACCCTGAAAACATAGAGTCACATATTAGAATTGTAATTCGGCAAGTTTATTTCCAACTTTAACGCAAATTAAAGTCTAGGGGACGGAATTTTAGACTTGTATTGCAAGAGCTCACTGCTTCTCTAGTTAGACTACTCTGTGCTCTAGAAGTTTTCATTGATTTGGTCTAAAATAATATTGAAATGATTGAATTTGAATCATGCATCCATTTCGACCTCCTAATCACAAAATGGAAATACTACAATTAAATATGGAAAGAATTGCAATTGGAAAATGAAAAATTATTTTTTTTCTTGATAATTTAGCCGAGGACGTTGAAGAAGATGATAATGAAAGAGATGATGATATCACAAACATTAACCAAGGTACCCCCACTTATTATATTCAACGAGAATTTAATGAAGCCCACTTCACTTATGATATCGAGGACATGTAGAAATTTACATAGTTGTTAGTTTTTTTTTTTTTTTTAATAAAGAAAATAAGTTTAGAATAACTTCATGTCAATATTTCTTCAAATTTTTGAACATTAGAGCAATTAATTGTATTTCTATAAATCATCAATCATATCTCATATTCCACACAGTCAAATATCTGCACAATGAAATGTCCCACACATCCCCTGTTTAGAGCAATAACATAGTCATAGTAGTCATGAAACACAATGTTCTCCCACACATAACTTGTTTTCCAGTTTATTCATCACCTATGAAAGCACATATTCTTCCAATATAACAAAAATGCATATGGACCACATTTTTTGCGCAAAAATATCACATATTAACATTACTATTTTAACAATAATTTTCAGATGCACCACTATGCACAATGAAAAATAACAATTTTAATCATTATGTTCTCTCACAAATACCTTGTCCTCTAGAAAAAATCATGGTTATAAAATCAAATCTCTACTCAATTGGTCCCTCACACATACTTCATACACTGCACAATAAAATATTCACACAATGAAACATAATAATATTCCCCGCTCTCCTAGACATACCCCCTCCTTCATAAACATTCATACGATATACGATAAGGAAATTTGTAAATGTATTATAATTATTTGGGAAATTGAAAAGCATGCCCCATCTTCCATACAGTAAAAGCTCTCAACAATGAAACATAATAATAATAATTGATTAACATTACTGGGTTTAACAATAATTTCCACATGTACCCCCCATTCTGCGAAATCCCCATCATAATAAAAGATCTGCATAATGAAACCTCCCAAAAAAACACTGTAATGTGCAAATATTCAATTCTAACACCAATGTTCAGAGTAATAACACATTTTCAGAGCACTTGTGAAACCCCTTGTTCTCCTGCACATACCTTATTTTTCATAATTTTTTCGTTAATAGAAAACACATATGCCTCCTATATAACCCAATTATCCATTCTATGCAAAAAATCTCACAGATTAACATCAATAGTTTAACAATTCCCTACGCAACACCCCGAACAATGGAAATTAACAATATTAATAATTATGTAAATATTCATAACTATAAAATCAAAATCACTATGTAACTTATCTCTCGCATATACTTCATACTCTGCATAGTAAAATCTCCAAACAACGAAACATAATAATATTTCTTCTTCCCTCGCACATACGTTGTCCTCCGTAAACATTCATATTATATACGATCTGGAAATTTGTAAAAAAATATATACACACAACTACTTCTGTAGCACCCCCCCTCCACCTCTCATAGATTAACATTAATAGTTAAATAATGCCCTATGCACCACCCCGCACAATGGAAATTAGTAATATTAATCATTCCATAGAGATTTGTAGCTCTAAAATCAAAATATCTACGCAAATAATCTCTCGTACATACTTCATACTCCGCAGAGTAAAATATCTAAACAACAAAACATTATAATATTTCTCATTTCCCTGCACATACCTCGTCCTCCATAAATATTCATGCGATATACGATTTTGGAATTTGTAAAAGCATCTTTGCACAATGACTTGTGTAGCAACCCCAACCCCCCACGCAAAGGATTGCATCCATGTCAGTTCTATCATCATGTGGAAGATAAGTACCATAAAAGTGTCAGTTTAAGCTATGCAATTGCTCCCTCATAAATACTTCGTACTCGGCACAATAAAAGCTTTGAACAATGAGACATAATAATATTTCTTGTTTCCCTACACGCACCTTGTCCTCCTTAAACATTCATATGATATACGATCTTGAAATTTTTAAAAGTATCTATGCACAACAACTTGTTTAGCCACCCCCGTTACCCCCCCAACTTGACCTAAGAAAAGGACCTACAACCATGAAAGTTTTGTCATCATGGGGAAGATAAGCTCCATAACAGTGTCAGTGTTAATTTCATAGCACTAATTCCAAAGCACTCATATATGGTATTGCGACCTAAGGAGATGCGTTTTTCTAATATTTAAATCAATTGTCAAGCACTGATAAATACCAAAAATAAAATGCTCTCCACCACGGGAATTATGTCCCATAAAAAATTGTCAGGCCAATCATAAATTAGAAATAAGATTTCCATAAAATTAGAATATTATTTTTGAATTCATGCAAAAATAGGAAAATTCAACACTTTCCCAACAATTTGGTTAAATTGCAAAATAACAGCAAAATAATACACGATCAATGCAATTTGACTGCGAGATGAATTCTATAGTCCCTGACAATGCATGTACTAACAAGAAAGAATAATTTATAAAGGATATATCATTGAACAAGTGAAATGAAGTTAAAGATGAGTATCAAAATTACATACAATGAAAATATTGAGATTCTTGTTAAAGAAGTAAGAAGAGTTGGAGAATTTACAATTATTGGAAAATGATGATTGTGATGATAATGATGTTTAACATTCAGTAAGACTATATTTATTTTATCAAATATTACTAAATGTAAGGGATTACCCAGATCTTTTTTTAAATTCTATCTATGTGCTTGAAAAGTAGTAAGAGTTATATATGTTTCAAAAAAAAAATATTTTTTGATGAGCTAGAAGGTTAGAATGGTTGGTATTATCTTTTCAAAAGTGTAGGAAGAATAAAATATTTTGTATACTAGTAGAAAGAATGTTGAAAGTGAGCATGGTCACCATAGGTTCCCTCCCTTCATTTATTGCAATCCACAAACTACTACTTGTGAGTGCATTGTAAATATTCGAGGTGATAGGAAAACTAGATCAAATTATATATGGTAGGGAAATCCCATCAAATCATATTAGAAAGATTATAGGATACAAGGTTAGAGCATACAATATCCATGAAAAACGGAAATTAGAATGGTTAGGTAAGGGGAAATATTATCATTCATAGATGATAAAACTTTGAGAGGTTACACCGAGTAAAAAAATGCAATTATATTTGTAAAGTATAGGTGACAATTGGTTGGAAAATTCAAAGAAAATCTAACAAGTGGTTATCTAAGTCTATTATATTTTGGAGCACAGGTTTCAACCATGAAGATTTAAAGCACTCCCTTAAAAAATGACATTGGTGTAAATATAATAATGATTATGTTTATTATAAATCTTAAGTACATGTATGATTTTCCAATACATTTTTTTTTGGATCTCTCCTTAATCCAACTCTTATTGGAATATCCAAATAATGGGTGGTTCAACCCCAAGTTGCAATAACAAAATTTAAACCTCTAACAGTATACTAGTTTTCTTCTCATCATATGTAACGTCATGGTAGTGATGCGTTGGATCTATAGTTCAAGTAATTAAGAAAATCCATTGGATCTATAGTTCAACTAATTAAACTAACCCCTAAAGCCAAAATGTAGTTAGGTTTATACTAATATTCAAAATAATTTATTAAAAATGAACAATCACTAAAAATTCAAGCGCATTCATAATGTTGTATAATAGTAAATGCACTATGAAGTTTCCCTTTTCAATCTGTTCAACATAATGGGAAGAGAAATTGATTTTTTTTCATTAAAATCCAACAATAATTTTGGATTGATGGCACTGTATATATATCATACTTTAACATTCTAATATATACTTGCATTGGGGTTATTCTAAGGTGTTAAATCTCTTTTTGAACTTAAATAATAATAATAATAATAATAATAATAATAATTAAATTAAATAAATCAAATCAAATTCATCAATCCAAAACTATAATTTTAGCAAATATTATGTAGCCTAATTCTAGTGATGATAATTTGAAAATGGTTGAAAATATATAACGTTTGAATTTATTTTATTTATAAGCATTCAAAACACTCTAAATATTATATCATATTTGCATTTGCAATAATGTTCAAAACAATGTATTCACAATATTACCTCATTGGACTCAAAACAAAACAATGCATTGAAAATAATATATATGCATTCAAAATAATACATGACCTTGAAGAACATATTAGATATTGATCATGTTCTTTGTTGTCCAAAACAAAAGAAAACCATTCACATCCCGCCTCACCCAACTTATGTTAAGTTTAAAACTATGACTTAGGGAAGTCATTATAATCTCTAGAAAATGTATTCAATGCATTTTTATGGTTGTTGACATCTCTAAGTAAGCTACCACTTCTAATAAATTGTTAGCACTTCATATGTTTTTTCAAAACTCTAATAAGCTTGATTGTAGTTAGCCAAATAAAAACAATTTATCATAAATCCAATGGTAATTTCAACTTAATATCCCTCTTAAAACTTTTAGTTCCTCCCTAAATAACCCTTCGCTTAGCGAACCTAACCTTAATTTACTTGCACGTTCCAACTCAGCCAAATTCACTACCATACATGATAATAATGAAATATAAAACCTCTAAAACATGCCAAAATACAACCTAACAAATTATTAAATTTTGAGAGAGCCAAAGTAAAACCTCACACCCCACTCACGTCACATCTAATATTTCATAATCTCTAAATATGATATTAATGTTTATATTTTATTTTCTTGAAATATGTAAATTCTATGGTGTGCTTACTATCGAGTATGTGAAATCTATCTATGAAAGTACATCATAATAATTCTAGGAGCATTCGGTACAATATAAACTTCGTAAAGTAGCACCACTCATGGTTGGCCTGTTAAGCGCTAAGATGGATTCTCTCCCACAAAATCATGTAAAATATCTGACACTATACTCATCACTGACCTTCTTTGGGAATCTAATTGTACCATAGACTATTACCAGCTCCCTTCTCATCTTTAATTCACCTTATGATTATTCTAGGGATTTGAAGTGACTTTGTGATCATGTGTCACCTTAAATGATTAAGGGAAGTATGGATGATTGATAGAATGTTGATAGGTTTTTAAGGCTTTTATTAATTTTCCTTTACTGTTATACCGAAACCATTAATTAACATATAATCATATGGCCACATGCATCTAATATGTGATGAAATATATCTAACTTTTGTATAGTTCCTATTCTTAGCGTTTTTTCATCTAATATATGATAATATTAAGCCCCGTTGCTACTGGATGGGACGGAGCAAACCCAATCCCTCATCTTATGTTGCTGTATTAGCGTGATAAATGATAACACTAATTAAGGTTGTTATATGATTAGAAATTATTTTTTTCTTGTTGTAAATGACGATGAAAGATTTCAATCATCATTGGTATTGGTAGAATGTAATCTTATTTAATTTGTGGAGTTAATTATAAAATATTTTATATTTTATATTTTATTTTAAATTAAATTAAATAAAGATTGCATTTAAGTTACTGTGAAAGTATATTATCTAGAATGAAATTTGTTTTAAATTTAGTTTTGAGTATTTGATAAATTATTTTATTAATATTGAAAATTGATTGGAAATAAGTAAGAAATAGAAATTTTGAGTAATTTTTTTTATTGTATAATGTGTAAAAGTGAGATGGGTATAATTATAGTTTTTGCAAAATATAAACACTAAAGACAACATCCATATTTGTTTATTGTGGTCCTTTATAATGAAAATTCATGCAAGAAGCGTAGGCAATGTCAAATTAGCTAAAGTTTAATTTCTTACTTATGTCAAACAAGTTGAAGAAAAAGCCATAAATCGAATATGGCTAATAGGTGCATATATTTTATGGCTAATAAGTGCACGTATTTTATGTATATTTTAGGCACCACAAAAATTGAATCCAACATGTAAATCTAACCCAAATAATCTTACCTCTATATTGGTGTATGCACCAGTTAAGTGTTGCTTGATGAAAAATCTCCTAGGAATCTTCGACACATTGATTTCCAAATAGCCACTTAAATTCGTGTATTATGGGAATTATTGATTTTTTTTTTTGTCAATATGAGAAATGGCATTGCATTTACTATTCATAAAAAACTGTTTGGAACCCATGTTCTTTTCTTTTTCTACTTGCTTATATTCTTTTGTTTACAAAAAAAACAAAACAATTAGTTGGGTTTTTCTTCTACATTATAATTTCATTGGGAACATTTTGGAAATGTTAAATGCAATTGTTTCATTTATTGACAAATTTGAAGGGAAAACAATAGACATCTAAAAAACCTAAGGAAATGAGGTCATTTGTCATTCTTCATGTTCACATAGTCCATCTCTATAAAGTGTATTGATTTATTGATCTAGAATAGATCAATATATTAATTAGCATCTATCCCAATGCTTTTAGAGATGAAAAATTAGAGGAATCATCTTACAATGTCATTTTTATGTCTAGTCCTAGTGTGGAAAATTTCGAGTGAAAAAAAATTAGGAACCATTTTTAATCCTTAAGTGACCATTTTTTATGGTCCAACCTTACCATGGTCTCCGGTGGCGGTTCGGGCGGAGACCATGTGACCACTATCACTTGACATTTAATGTCACATTAAACTGTTTCTGCCATTTTGGAGCGCAGTCTGATAAATCCAGAGTTATCCCCAATTTAGCGCTGCTAACTGGAGTTCCTCCAGTTTTGGAGGAGGTTTTCATGGGATATTGGGAAAAAATTTGTTTTTGCCATAACTCCTTCAATTTTCGACCAAACAAGGTGCAAAAATAGTCAATTTTTGGTATTCTCGACATTTTGAATAGTTTGGCACAGGTTTCAGAGCTATTACAGGTCATCTTCAGCGGGTTTAGATTCACGGAAGATCAAGGAGCCATTAGGGCCACCATGGTGTAGGCAGTGTATTGGGCATCCTTTGTCTATTTTATGCAAATGAATAATCATCTCTGGCTATTTCATACATTCTAAAGCTGATTTTATAGAGAGCACAGCCTATTGAGGCTTATTTTCACTTGTACTTACCATTTTTGAGCAATAACATATGGGGAGCATGCCATTGGGAGCTAGACCAGCAGATGTAGCCCAGGAGGGGTGAACTGCTTCATCAAATTTGCCGAGTAATGTGCTATGTGATGTTTTATTCTCTGTTATTTACTATTGTGCAATGATAAACAATTAAAATACTTAATTAATCCTCACACATAAATATGTTTAACAACGCTAAAATTATTTGTTTCACCTGCAAACTTCAGAGAACCTTATGCACACATTATAATTATTGTTTGGCTACTTAGCACAACAAAACTAATACATTCCATTCATATCATGCATAGAAGTGAACCATCTAATATTATATAAGGGATTTTTTATTTGGTTTCTTCTCACTAATTAAAGAATACCGTGAATACTATCATTGTAGTTAAATAGAACACAAAGATATCGTGGAGATATTACAATAATATTTGCATCAACCAAAATGACATGTCATTGAATAATTAACAATGTCTTTGGTGACTTAACTAAAGAAATAATGTCTATTGATAATACCTTCCCCATCACCTTTTTCATAACCATACATTTGGTGCAGTATGGTTCATGGGTGTATCAATCAAGAAATATTTTATTTATGGAATCACCCAGTTAAATCCATAAACAAAATCAACTCATTAAGCAAGATTAGGTGACATACTAAGGTATGCCCTTCATTTTTTGTAATTTAATATCCACAATTCATAAAAATGTGAGTGCAATGTATATCTTGGGGGTGATATGTAAATTATGTTAGATTGAATATGGTGGGAAAATCCCAAGAAATCATATTAGAATGGTTGGTGGATATAACATTAGAACATCTAATATGTATGGAAAGTTTTCGTCAGAATGGTTAGATAAGGAGAAGAAAATTTTGAGTGCCACTCATTAAAAATATGCAAGTGGATGTTTAAAGAAAAGGTGGAAAGTGGTTAGAAAAGTCAAATAATAGCTACCAAAGACTTATCCATTTCGAGCATAATTGGGACTACAAGTTTTAGCGACAAAGGTTTGGAGCACTAATACTCCCTTAAAATATGTCTTCAACATAAATATTAGAGTTATTATGTCTATTAAAAATCTTAAGTACATATAATTTTTCCTTATAAAATATTTTAGAGATATCTCCTAAGTCCTTCTCTTCTTGAAATATCTAACTAAAGGGCAAGTCAGCCACTAAATAGAATAAATATTCGTAAACCTCTAAGACTACACTATATTTTAACCTATAATGTATAACCTCATACTAGAAACATAAATTGGATGGAGGATTCAACCAATTAAGCTAGCCCTTGATGCCAAAATGTAAACATATTTATAATAATATTCAAAATATTTTACTAAAAAAATAATTAAAAATTCCAAACATATTCATAATGTTGTAGTCTAAAAGTGTTATAGTGGGAAGAGAAATTGATATGTTTTCATAAAATCCAAAAATAATAATTATGGATTGATGGAATTGAAAATATCACAATTTGACTGTAATAGGTACTCGATGGTTGTAATATTCCCAATTAGCAAGAGCTAATTGGAAATATTAATTTTGACTATTTTGCCTTTATAAAGTTAGGTTATAAATAAAGTGGGTGAAGAGGAACACTTAACTCACACTTAGGATAAAAAGTACTTCCTAAAGTCACTTAAAAGACATTACTAGTTGGCAACGTGGGGCCTAGTGGTAGTTGGCAACGTGGGGCCTATTGGTCAAGTGGTAGCGTGGGAAAAGGGGCAACGTAGGCAGCGTGGGATCAAGCCAGCGCAGAGAGAGATGGACAGTGTGGCTCAAGGAGACAACGTAGTTGATGGTGGAGCCTAGGTGAGGGCAAGGCTCACCAAGAATAAAAGGAGGGAGGGTCTCCTCATTTTGATTCATTTTGATTATGCATCTTTGAGATTTGTCTTTTGACATTGAGCACGCTTGCCATTTAGCAAATTCTGCATGTACTGTTTAGTACATCGGGTGTCTCGATTCGGAGATCCCAACCTCAGCCCTGGGGGACTTCGAGTGCCTGCTTGGGTGAGGAGTTTCATCCTTGTTTTTTCGAAGGGAGTTGATGTAACCACAGGTGGAGTATTCACTCAGAGAGATAGCATAGTCAGTGAGAGGGAGGGCGCATTCTTGAGAGGAGGTGGTTCTGGTTTGAGGGTTTGTTTTTGGATTTAGGCCGGGATAGTGGGAAAGGGGCCAGCCCTTCCCTATTCCAGTATTTTGGAGGAATCAGGGGCCATTATTTGGAGCAGATCATTCAGAGCTAGTGTCCCTCCTTGAGGAATAGTGTAGTGCCTCAAGGGAGCCACTTTCGGGGATCAACCATTTCCGAAAAGCTTCCTGGGCTTTTCTGGGTATTGGGAGTAGAGGCCATTCGTGAAGTTTCAAAATTTTCTGAGGTGGGGAGCAGCCCCAAAGATTCAATTCATTCCAGCAGTAGTAGCAGCACAATACTAGTACGAGTAGCTCTGGAGATAACGTAGTTCTGAGAGAGCAGCCATTCCGAGTCATTTTATGAGAGTCTCTCTACGCTTGCCTAGTGCAAGCCGAGGTGCCATCATTTTGATCACCTCTGTACTTATTTCCATTTCTCAGTATTAATAAAATGGCTCAGTGTTCTCCATATTGTCAGTTTTTCTTATGATTTATCTCTAGTTGTTGTATGTCTTTATTTATGTGCTTTATATTGCTATTTATTTCCATTCAGGATATTACAGTGGTATCGGAGCTCATAGACTTGGCTCAGCTTGTGGAGAAGATTTTCTATGACACCAGTAGGAAAACCATACATCACTTACCGGGGAAGAAAGTATAAAGACCAAGAACAGATAAGTTAGAGCTCACCTTCGGGAAAGGTGACAATGTTCCAGTGGTGGATGCAGAGGAAGAGGAACCAATGGCGAAGGAAAGACATGCCAAGAAGGAGTTCGAGAAACTCCTTCTCAAATCAATGCAGGATTTGTCGAGGGGGATAGAAGTGATGGGGCAAAGGTTCACGATAGAGTCTAGACAGCATGATACCCCAAGGGGTTTTCACGTTGGAGAGGGCTCAGGCACATCTCATCACTTACCGGAGCACCTCACAATGCAGCAGATGGCATCACACATTCCTCCCTGTTCCACAATGCCTACTTTTCTTACCGCAGACACTGGGGCAGGACCACAATAAGAGCAGGAACTGGCACACATGGGAGATTACTTTGCGAAGTACCAGTCCTACGATCAGGAGTTTAGAGATGCCCTCACATTCCATGATTTCATTTTTCTCAAGCAGAACAGGAGACCCCGCAACCATCACAGGGGTAACAGGCACTCACATGACGGAGATACGCAGCGCACTGTAGGTAGATTCTATCTATCGATATTTGACGGTTCATCCAAGTGTTCGACAAAGGCTTGGGTGGAGAAGTTGGACATATATTTCCAGCTTAACCAGATGGTGGAGACAGAGGCCATCAAAGTACCAGCGCTCCACTTGAAGGGTGAGGCTTATGATTGGTGGTTTCACGGGACGGCTATGTTGGGACACTCGAGAGTGACAACATATGCCGAGTTTACATGGAGGCAAGTAGAGTGTTTTGATCAGAGGGATCCAGAGGAGCATTTTGTTGAGTTGACAAAGCTCAAATAGACCGGGAGCCTGGACACATACATCTCAAAGTTTTTGAGACTCTCCGTGATGGTGTCTGATTTATCCACAGCCCGGATGATCTATATGTTCATAGACGGATTGGCAGATCCTCTACGGGGATTAGTCAGATCGACGAGGCCAACGACACTCCATAATGCAGTTGGGAGGACTCGGGATTTGCAGGATGCACTACCCTAGACCAGAGCTCCTTTTCCCCAGAGACTGGAATTCCAGCCGAAGGGGAAGGACAAGAGGGTTCCACCTCCAAGGGGGAACCAGGGCAGAGGGCCTGGAGATGATGAGACCAGGAGAGATCTGAAGCGGAGGAGGATGTGCTTCACATGCTAGGAGCCATGGGCGCTAGGACACCATTGTGCCGCAGGGAAGGCACATTACATCGAGGTCTTCTCTAACAATAGTGGGAAAGAAGAGGAGTACAAGGAGATAGAGGCTAGAGGCAGCAGTACAACGCAGAGAGGGGACCATCTGCCACCTCCACCACCAGGAGTGGGAGGTGCAGCTTTCGCGCCTACTGGGGGATCCCTTACAACCTTGCGGGGAGTTCCCAAGCACTTGACACTACGTGTCTGAGGCACAGTATGGGGACAACGTGTTTTAGTGTTAGTGGATAGTGGGGCCACCCACAATTTCATTAATGCCCAAATGGTAGAGCAAAGGGGCATACCGACGGAGAGCTTTGATGGGTTTTTAGTACTGGTTCCGGGGGACTGGACCATGCAGTGTGCCAGGTATGTGCCAGCCTTGGCAATGACTATGGGGACGTACACCCTGACAGATCACTTTTTCATGGTGGACATTCTGGACACTAACGTGATACTAGGGGTACAGTGGTTGATCACGCTGGGAAAGGTCACCACTGATTGGGAGACCTTAGAGATGGAGTGGACGGATAAAAAGACTGGGAGGCATGAGAAGATTCGCGTATGCACACCTACCCACCATAAATAGTTTCATCACACCGGATGAGGGAAGATTTATGGAAGGGGGACATAGAGTGGGCAGTGGAGTTGCGTGTGTTAGAGGCAGGATCTACAGGGCAGGTTGTACACCTAGATGTATAGTCCATTCTCGACAGGTATGCTACAGTATTTGGGGAGATACCACCAGGGCAGCCGCTAGCTCGGGGGTTTGACCACACGATTGAGCTGGAGAAGGGCATCCAGGTTGTCATCACTACACCCTATAGGCATCCTAAGGCCTATCAAGATGACATTGAGAGGGCCATCCATGATCTCTTAGCTCTTGGACACATTCGCCCCAGCACTAGCCCTTTTTCTTCTTTCATAGTATTGGCGAAGAATAAGGACGACACATTGAGGATGTGTATTGACTACCAGGCCCTAAACAAGAAGACCATGAAGAACCGATACCCCATCCCACGGATCAATGAGTTTATGGATGAGCTGAGAGGATCAAAGTTCTTCTCAAATATTGATTTGAGATTCAGGTACCATCAGATTCGTGTGAGGGAGCAGGACATTCCCAAGACCACTTTCAGGTGGCCATTTTGAGTTCTTGGTGATGCCCTCTGGGCTGACCAATGATCCAGCCACATTCCAGTCACGCATGAATCACATCTTCCGAAGTCACTTGAGGAAGTGTGTATTAGTGTTTTTTGATGACATCTTGATTTGCAACAGGAGATGGGAGGAGCACCTCCAACATATAGAGGCTATACTGCACATATTGGAGGAGCAGCAATTTTATGATAAGCTCTCCAAATGTGAGTTTGGGTTGACAGAGATGTTGTATCTAGGGCACATCATCGGGGTGGACAGAGTGAGGGTCCACGAGGAGAAGATCAGGGCCATCACGGATTGGGCAGAGCTGAAGAATGTGACGGAGCTTTGGGGATTTGTGGGTATCTGGACCTACTACCGAAAGTTCGTCAAGGGATTCTCCCAACTTGCAGCACCCCTTACGGATCTCACCAAAAAGGGGGCATTCAGCTGGACTGATACAGTGTAGAGGGCTTTCGACAGGCTCAAAGAGGTTATGAGCAGCTATTTTGTTTTGGCATTTCCAAATTTTACACAGCCTTTTGTCCTAGAGTGTGATGCATCAGGGGAGAGGATAGGCGCAATTTTGATGCAGGGAGGCCATCCCATAGCTTTCAAGAGCTGGAAGTTGATGTCACATGAGAGGTTTTATGTTATATACGACAAGGAGATGTTGGCCATAATGCATGCATTGGCCAAGTTTCGACAGTACGTAGTGGGGAACAGGTTCAGAGTGAGGACAGACCACAACATCCTCTGATTCTTCCTAGTGCAGAAACAATTACAGGAGAGGCAGCAGAAGTGGGTCAGAAAAATCCAGGCATATGATTTTGACATCAATCATGTCAAGGGGAAGAACAACGTGGTGGCTGATGCCCTTTCATGCAGACCAGCAATTTTGTCCTCGATGAGTTTGGACACGGACTGGAGGGCTCAACTTCTGGTGGAGTACTCCAAGGACCGTTTTTCCTGTGAGATTTTGGACGGACAGGTGACAGATGATAGGTATAGGGTGATGGACGAGGTGATCTACTACAGGGACAGGATCTTCTTGACTAAGAGCTCCCAGCTCAAGAAGAAGATATTGCACGCCTCACATGACTCAACATTATCAGGTCACCAGGGGTTCACCAAGACCTATAGGGCCATCAGGGAGAGGTTCTCTTGGAAGGGCCTCAAGGAGGACGTACTCCAACGTGTCATGGAGTGCAAAGTTTTCCAGCATAACAAAGGGGATATGAACCATCCAACAGGATTATTGCAGCCTCTTCCCATACTCGAGGGGAAATGGGAGAGTATTTTGATGGATTTCATTACGGGGTTGCCCACTGTGCAGGGCGAGGATTGCATATTTGTAGTCATGGATCGGCTCACTAAATATGCTCATTTCTTCGCCATATCGGCCCATTACATAGCAGCATAGGTAGTGGAGTTATTCTTTAGGGACATTTTCAGATTGCATGGTCTCCCAAAGACCATTGTCAGTGACAGGGATAGTCGCTTCATGGGCGGGTTTTGGTAGGAGCTTTTCCATTTGGTGGGCACTGAGTTGACATCGAGTACTAGTTACCACCCCAGACGGATGAACAGACATAGATAGTGAACAAGTGGCTGGAGGGCTACTTACGTAACTATGTCAGCAGGCAGCAGAAGGCATGGTTGAGATGGTTGAACTTGGGGGAGTACTGCTACAGCAACGCTCATAATATGTCCATCGGTATGTCGTCATTTTATACATTGTATGGGTATCATGCTTTATCTTTTGATGACATGCTATTTGGTGCTAGCAAGGCTCCTGGAGCCAAGGATTGGATCCAAGAGAGTCAAGATATACTCTGCGCTCTCAAGGATAACATGGCTACAGTGCAGAATTAGCAGAAGTTGTACACCAACAGGGGACGTGTTGAGAGGTAGTTCGAGGTAGGGGATTTGGTCTACCTACACTTGCATCCATATCGGCAGTCCACGCTGAAGCAGAAGGGGGTTGAAAAGCTCAAGCCTTTCTTTTATGGACCATACAGGGTGACACGCAGAGTTGGATAGGTTGCATATGAGTTGGAGTTGCTCATTGTTAGAAATCTTCATAACGTTTTTCACGTGTCATGCCTGAAGAAGGCACTAGGATAGCAGGTGACTACAACTGAGGAGCTTCCACCCACCGATGATGAGGGGCATTTGGTGCTACAACCAGAGGCCATTATTGACACTAGGGAGAGGCAGCTGCAGATCAGAACAGTTAGAGAGTACCTGGTGAGATGGAGGAATTTACCGGATGAGGATGCCACCTGGGAGAGTGAGAAGATTCTGCAGCATCCATCATTATAATTGCTTGAGGACAAGCAACGTTTTTCCAGGGAGGACTGTAATATTCCCAATTAGCAAGAGCTAATTGGAAATATTAATTTTGACTATTTTGCTTTTATAAAGTTAAGTTATAAATAAAGTGGGTGAAGAGGGACACTTAACTCACACTTAGGATAAAAAGTATTTCCTAAAGTCACATAAGAGACATGACTAGTTGGCAACATAGGGCCTAGTGGTCAAGTGGCAGCGTGGGAAAAGAGGCAGTGTAGGCAGCGTGGGACCAAGCCAGCTCAGAGAGAGATGGAAAATGTGGCTCAAGGAGGCAGTGCGGTTGATGGTGGGGCCTAGGTGAGGGCAAGGCTTACCAAGCATAAAAGGAGGGAAGATCTCCTCATTTCAATTCATTCTGATTATGCATCTTTAAGATTTGTCTTTTGACATTGAGCACACTTTCTGTTTAGCAAAGTCTGCACGTATTGTTCAGTACATCAGGTGTCTCTGTTTGGAGATCCCAACCTCAGCCCCGAGGGACTTCGAGTGCTTGCTCGAGTGAGGAGTTTCATCCCTGTTTTGCCGGAGGGAGTTGCAGCAACCACAGGCGGAGCATTCACTCAGAGAGACAGTGTAGTCAGTGAGAGGGAGGACGTAGTATTGAGAGGAGGTGGCTCCATATTGAGGGTTTGTTGGTGGATTCAGGTCGGGATAGTGGGAAAGGGGCCAGCCCTTCCCTATTCCAGTATTTTAGAGGATTCAGGGGCCATTATTTGGAGCAGATCATTCAGAGCTAGCGTCCCTCCTTGAGGAATAGCATAGTGCCTCAAGGGAGCCATTTTCGGGGGTCAACCATTTCCGGAAAGCTTCCTGGGCTTTTCTGGGTATTAGGAATAGAGGCCATTCCCGAAGTTTCAGAGTTTTCCGAGGTGGTGAGCAGCCCCAAATATTCAGTTCCTTGCAGCAGTAACAGCAACACAGTAGCAGTACCAGCAGCTCTGGAGATAATGCAGTACTGAGAGAGCAGCCATTCCGAGTCATTTTCTGAGAGTCTCTCTACGCTTGCCTAGTGCAAGCCGAGGTGCCATCATTCTGATCACCTCTGTACTCATTTCCATTTCTCAATATTAATAAAATGGCTCAGCATTCTCCATATTGTCTGTTTTTCTTATGATTTGTCTCTAGATGTTGTATGTCTTTGTTTATGTGCTTTATATTGTTGTTTATTTCCATTCGGGATATTACAATGGTGCCAAATCTAATTTGCATTATCACAATACTTTCCTTAACCCAAAATTTCCAATGGCCACCTAATTGAATTAAAATGATTACTATGTTAAAATGATCGAAAATGTAGAATGTTTAGTCTTCTTCTATTTATAATCACTCAAAATAAAATATCATATTTACATGTGCAATAATGCTAAAAAAAATGCACCGAAAATAATAAATCATACTAATTCCTAAGTTAACTCAAAACAAAAACAATGCACTAAAAATATATATATTTGCATTAAAAATAATACATCATCTTATAAGAACATGTTAGGTATTGGAATATTTTAAAGGAACATAGGGAGAGCTATTACATAGAAGCGCGAAGAAAACTCTAGTGGTGGGTATTGTAGACCAACGTGCCTTCATTGGTTTTTTTTTGTGGAACCCCTATTCCTCTTATGATAATAGTCTCTAATATCATTATTCTCTCCTTCGAAAGTGGTTTATGTGCATTTAGCGAGGCATGGAATGGCTAGAACCCTAGTTGCCTTAACCCCCTGGTCCAAGCCTCATTGTTTTTTTATGGAGTTGGTGTTTTCTACATCTACTCTGGCGAGTGTATCTACTTTTTCAGGCTTGGAATGTTTCTTTAATGGTGTGGTTGTTGGCTTCTTGGTTGACATGGGGTTTTGCTAGTTTCCATCCACAATGTCGTTGTTTTTCTTGGTCCTGCATTATAGCTTCATTCACCTTGTCTTCTAAAGTTGATGTTAGGTCCCTGTATGGGGACCCATGGCCATTTTTTTTCGCTACTAGAGGTCTTCTTGCCATAAATTATGGTTGATGGTGTGTGTTAATCTTCTCGACGTTATTTTCATTGTGTTGTCCAGTTTGTCACTAGAGTTTTTGTTTCCATGGGCGTTCTTATGGGCTCAATGAAAAAAAAAAATTACGTCTTCTCTTTGGTTTTAGCAATGGGGTGCATCATCCATTTCTTTGGAGTGATCATTTTTTTCTTAGCCTTGTCCTTTTCTCCTCTCAGGGTTTGGCCTAGTATTTTTGCAACCCTTTATTTGTGGGCTTTATGTCCTCCTAGTTGGGTTTTTCTATCACATTTTCTAATTGTATTGATTTTCTATTTCTAGGATTTTTATAGTGCCATTCTTTGGGTTTTTCAGTGGGCCTATGTACCTTGTTTCATGAATTTTGTATCAGACATGTTTTGACTCAGTATTACACACACACATGGTGTGTCTACACTATGTAATTTTTATTTTTCTTTTAATAAAAATTACATTTTTTTCTCCCTCAAAAATATTGTTAGACACCTCTCATGTTTTTATTTTCCAAAGCAAGAAAAAACCATTCTCATCATGTACTACACCCGATGAGTATTGCAATTAAATTTATGACTTGAGAGGTTATTATAATCCCTAGGAAACCTATTCAATGTTTATTCTACAGTCATTAAGACTCTTCGGTAAGCTACCACTCCTCCTAGATAGCTTATGACTTGTGATCTTCAGGACCCTAGCAAGCCCAGCTATGCTTAACAAAGAAAAATAAAATTCTAGCCTTACTCAAGCTCCAAGGGATATTTTAACTTGATCTCCTTCTTGCAACCCTCATTTCCCCAAATGAGTCATTGTCAAGGCTATCTAGATTTGGATAACTCATAAGTTCCAATTCAACAAACTTATTTCCATACATGAAAATGAGAGGTAGAGTCGCTATTGTAGTTTAATGGCATGTGAAGGTCCAACATACTATTTGTTTTATTATTTGTATTGGGGGGTCGAGGGTGTTGTTAGTCGAGGGTGTGTGTTAAGCAAGACTAAAACCATTTGCATCCAACCTTGCCCAATAATTGTTGAATTAAAAAAAATGATATGATAAATCATTGGAATCCCTAAAATCCTTGGTCAATATTTATTTTGAGATTCTAAACACCCCTAGGTAGGCTATTGCTACTACTACATGTGCCTTGTGAGCTTTCGAGGTCTCTAACGAGACAAATTATAGTTTATCAACCAATAATAAAATATAGATTTACTCTAGATCCAAGACTAGTTTTAAGTTGGTTTCCTTCTTAAAACCTTACATTCGTCTTTAATTATATCACTACTATAGCTAACATACTTAAGTCACTCATACATTTAGAATAGACATTGTCTAACTATTCTATGTTTTGAAGTCTTTGGTCTAGTGAAACAATATTTTATCAATTTGTTTTTTATTTTTATTTTTAAATTGATTTTTGAATATATAAATTGATTCAATGTCTTAAAAAAAAAAGCCAAATTATGTAAAATTCATAAATCAAAACTGATGATTCCAATATTACCAATATTTCAGTGGATGCAATTCAAAAACTTCCCAAACTTAACACAATTACACTAGAGCTTGGAATCAACTAAACTTTAGTGTCATACATATAATGCACAATACATATCATGTTATGTGCATGTACGATTTTCTGTTTTTTATAATTTTACTTAAAAATTCAATCAAGAAAACTTTAAATTCTAAGAAAAGTAAAGTGGGATATGACGTATAATGAGGGTCGTCACAGAGCAGAACCAAACTTTCGTAATCCGACTCAAATCACTAGAGTTGATGCGAAGGGAATCTGAAAAAGCATGACAACTTAAGGAAAAAAATAAGAAGTAAATTACTTAGCTCATTTTCTAAGCTACCGATCCGAGACTATATATAGCCATTCTGGCCAAGCATTATTTTCAGCGAGGAATAGATATCTACATCCTAAGCAAAGTTTTAGATTTCTGTGGCAGTTATGGCTAACAGATCCAAGGTTCGATTCTCGGAGACTCCTGCTCAACAGAACAATCCAGAGCAGCAGAGTTCTGGTTGGAGTTCATGGCTATTTGGTGGGCGGAGATCTAAGGATAGTCCTGAAGAGAACCACAATTCTTCTGCTAAAGTTGAGGAACACCATGCAGCACATTCAGGTAAAGCTAGTGAGGATGTTAAACCGGTGGGTAAAGAAGTTGAGGCTAAAAGTGTAGACAAAGAGGCGGAGGATTTCATAGAAAGACAGCGAAAGAAGTTGGAGATGGAGAGGTTGATGTCCATGAAAAGGGTGGAGAGCATGCTTAACAGGGGCCTCTGATGGGACGCCATTAAAAACTGAAAGCCCTTCCTCAGAGTGTATAATGTTTTATGGTATTTTTATTTGCATAAAGTAGTTTTCTAGTCCAGTCGAGTAGTTTTCTGAGTATGGCCCTAACCGTTATGGTAAAGTGAGGCGTTTTAATAGTTGGTTTTCACTCACTGAAAAGAGGTGTTTAAACTTTTATTACAAGGCATGAATTCAATTCTCCCAAGTCTTCTGAGAGTCTTTGGCCCTTTGTCAAGAGATATGGGTTCGATTCTCCAAAGTCTTTCTGATCAGGGCCCTAACAGTTGTACCAAGGTGAGGCCCCTTCCTGTGAGTCAGCGTAGGGGCGTTACAGCCCAAGAAAAAACAAAAAAATGGAGTTAATTTTCTATATTGTAAGGATTTATATCAGTATGAGCAACGTTATGGGCGTAAAACCTTGATAATATTTGGAATGTTATTATAATTTGTGAAAATGCCTTTTTTCTCACTGTTTGTTTGTTTTTTTGGTTGGTAGATGATTTGGAGTAATTATAAATATTTTAGGTGTTATTTAATAAGGTTAGAATTTTGTTTTATAAATTTTTTATTAGAATTTGTGAGAAATTTTTCAAGAAATTTAATTATAGTGTTTGAATTAGTTTTTTTAATGATGGAAATAGATTCAGCATTATTAAAAACTAGAATATATTCAAAATCTTAAAACTTGAAAACTGTGACCTGAATTATCAAAAAATTCCACAAATTTTTGTCAAGATTATACCTAAATTTCCATTATTTTATGATAACTACTATCAGATAAAAATATTTTTTCTTAATTATAATTTGTATTTTTGAAAATATACATTTTTATTAAATATTATTACTAAATGTAAATTTTATAATATATATAATAATAATTCAATTTTCAATAAAATTATTTATATGAAATTTAGTTTCCACAAAATTTTATTAAATTTAATATAATTTTAATACAAAACATTCTGCAATTTTTCTAGATTCTATTAATTCTCATGCAATCTTAATGATAACTCCATCAATATTAATGATAAAACTATCCAATGTCATATTATTATCCCTAAGCATTGGATTATGCCTTGAACTTGAAATAGTTGTCCTTTGACCAAAAATTAAAAAATCAAATGTAATTTTATAATATTAATTTTATTAAAAAAATTATTTTATTTTTTCAATTATATTAATTGAAAATTTCCTAAATTGTGATTGGTCCAGAGAAGTTGGGTCTTATTTCACAATAATGTTGTTGCAGCGGCCGTCGGATCTTGACTTCACCTTTGCCATTCCACGAACCATGTGCAATTGCACGAAAAATTCAAGTGCATTCATAATGTTGTATAATAGTAAATGCGCTTTGAATTTTCTCTTTTCAATCCATTCAATATAATGGGAAGAGAAATTGATTTTTTTATTTTTTTCTGGAAATCAAACAATAGTTTTGGATTGATGGGATTCTATATATCATATTTTAATATTTAATATTTATTTGAATTGGGTTATTTTAAGGTGTTAAATTTATTTAGAAATAAAAAAAAAAAACAAATTCATCCACCTAAAATTACAATCTTAGAAAATATTGTGTAACCTACTTGTAATGATAATAATTTGAAAATGATTGAAAATATAAAATGTTTAAATTTATTTTAGTTATAACTATTCAAAACACTCTAAATAATATATCAAAATATTGTGTAATCTAATTGTAATGATGATAATTTGAAAATTATTGAAAATATAAAATGTTTAAATTTATTTTATTTATAACTATCCAAAACACTCTAAATAATATATCATATTTTCATTTGCAATCATGTTCAAAACAATGTGCTTACAATATTATCTCATTGGACTAGAAACAAAACAATGCATTGAAAATAATTCACAGGCATTCAAAGTAGTACATGACCTTTATTACAAGAACATATTAGATATTGCTCATGTTCTTTGTTGTCCAAAATAAGAGAATCATTCACGTCCCGCCTCACCCGACTTATGTTGAGTTTAAAATTATGGCTTAGGGATGTCATTATAATCACTATAAAATGTATTCATACATTTTTATGGTTGTTGACATCTCTAAGTAAGGTACCACTTCTAATAGATTATTAGCGCTTCATGAGCTTTTTCAGGGCTCTAATAAGCTTGATTATAGTTAGCCAAATAAAAACAATTTAGCGATTAACTCTACGTCCAATGATAATTTCAACTTAGTATCCCTCTTAAAACTTTTAGTTCCTCCCTGAATAGCTCTTTTCTTAATGAACCTAACCTTAATTTACTTTTACTTTCACGTTCCAACTCAACCAAATTCACTAGGATACATGATAATAATGAATTATACAACCTCTAAAAACATGTCAAAATACAACATAACAAATTATTAAATTTTGAGAGAGCCAGAGTAAAACCTCTCACATCCCACTCAGGTCACATCTAATATTTCATAATCTCTAAATAATACCAAACCTCTCACATCCCACTAAGGTCACATCTAATATTTCATAGTATCTAAATATGATATTAATGTTTGTATTTTATTTTCTTGAAATATTTCAATTCTATGGTGTCCTTACTATCGAATATGTGAAATTTGTCTATGATGTGCTGTGGAAATTTACTCTGAATTTATCTCAAAAACATCATAATGTAAGTACATCATAATTTTAGGAACATTTGGTATAATATGAACTTCGTAAAGTAACACCACTCCTAGTGCACCTTATGAGCGCTCAGATAGATTCTCTACCACAAAAGCAAGCAACATAAGGGAATCTGACACTATACTCATGACTGATTTTCGTAAGGGAATCTAATGGTACCATCGAATATGTGAAATCTATCTATGATGTAAGTACACCATAATTTTAGGAACATTTGGTACAATATGAACTTCGTAAAGTAACACCACTCATAGTGCGTCTTGTGAGCGCTAAGATAGATTCTCTCCCACAAAAGCAAGCAACATAAATCATGTGAAATATCTTGCCACTATACTATAGACTACTGCCATCTACCTTCTCATCTTTAATTCACCTTATGATTATTCTAGGGATTTGAAGTGACTTTGTGATCATGTGTCACGTTATGAATAAAGAAAAGTATGTTTAAGGCGACTTAGTGTTATACCAAAATCATTAAATAACATATAATCGTATGGCCACATGCATCTATGTGATGAAATATATCTAACTTTTGTATAGTTCCGTTGCTAGTGTATGGGACGGAGTCCCTCATCTTATGTTACTCTATTAGTGTGATAAATCATAACACTAATTAAGGTTGTTATATGAGTTAGAAATTATTTTTTGTTGTAGCAAAGGACGATGGAAGATTTGAATCATCAATGGTATTGGTAGAATCTAATCTTTGTTTAATTTATGGAGTTAATTATAAAATATTTTATATTTAATATTCTATTTTAAATTAAATAAAGACGGTGTTTACGTCGTTGTGAAAGTATATTAAAGTATATTATTTAGAATGAAATTGTTTTTAAATTTAGTTTGGAGTATTTGTTAAATTATTTTATTAATACTGTAGAGTAATTGAAAATGAGTAAGAAATAGAAATTTTGGGTATTTTTTTTAATTGTATAGTGCTTAAAAGTGAGATGGGTATAATTATAGTTATGGCAAAATATAAACGCTAAAGACAACATCTATATTTGTTTATTGTAGTCTTCTATAATGAAAAGTCATGTAAGAAGTTGCACATGCCATGCCAAATTAGCTAAAGACTTATGTCAAACAAGTTGATGAAAAAGCCAAAAACTATGGCTAATAGGTGCACATATTTTATGTATATTTTAAGTGCCACAAAAATTGAATCCATCATGTAGAGGTAACCCAAATAATCTTACCTCTATATTGGTGTATGCACCATTTAAGTGTTTCTTAATGAAAAATCTCCTAGGAATCTTGGATACATTGATTTCCAAATAGCCACTTATATTCCTGTATTATGTGAATTCTTGATTTCTTTTTTGTCAATATGAGAATTAGGGTTACATTTACTATTCATAAAGAAATTGTTTGACATCCATTTTCTTTTCTTACTTTGCTTTCTTTTATTCTTTTGTTTACAAAAAACCAAAACAATTAGTTAGGTTTTTCTTTTACATTATAATTTCATTTGGAACATTTTGGAAATGTTAAATACAAATGTTTCATTTAATGACAAATTTGAAGGGAAAACAATAGACATCTAACAAACCTAAGGAAATTAAGTCATTTCTCATTCTCATTTAATGACAAATTTGAAGGGAAAACAATAGACATCTAACAAACCTAAGGAAATGAGGTCATTTCTCATTCTTCATGTTCACGCAAAAATATATTTGAATGGATGAATATATTAATTATCATCTATCCCAATGCTTTTAGAGTAGAAAAATTAGAGGAATCGTCTTGCAAGATCATTTTTATGTGTAGTCCCAGTTTGGAAAATTTAGAATGAAAAAAAAATAGGAACCATTTTTAATCCTTAAGTGACCACTTTTTATGGTCCACCCTTACCATGGACCTAGATTCCATAATCTACACACTTGTAACTTTCCAACTGTGTAATAACTTCACCAAGCCTAGTCATATGAGAAATTTATGCCTCCCAGAATTTGACCTGTCAAAATTGACTACCATATTTGAAAGGATGCCACCTCAACCTCTAATACTAAGACTCTAGAAGGGCCTATTTGTAACTCTCATTGAGAATTGAATGTGTCAAATGTACCACACCTGATTAGTATTGCAACCCAACTATGGTTAACGAAGCAAAATAAATTTTTAGACTTACTCAAGATCCAAGATTTTTTTTTAACCTGGTCTCCCTTTTGAAACCATCATTTCCCTAAATGAGTCATTGTCAAGGCTATCTAGGTTTGGATTACTCGTAAGTGCCAATTCAACCAACTTATTTCCAGACATGACAATGAGAGGTAGAGTCGTTATTGTAGTTTAATTTAATGACAAGTGAAGATCCAACATAATGTTTTTTTTTTATTATGTGTTTTGGGGGTAGGGGGTGTAGTTAACCGAGGGTGTGTTTAAGCAAGACTAAAACCATTTCCGTTTTTTACAATTTTACTTAAAAATTCAATCGAAGAAAAACTTCAAATTCTAAGAAAAGTAAAGTGGGATATGACGTATAATGAGGGTCGTCAGAGAGGGGAACCAAGCTTTTGTAATCCGAATCAAATCACTAGAGTTGATGCGAAGGGAATATGAAAAAGCATGACAACTTACAAATAAATAAATATAACTTGTTATTTTCTAGAGTTGATGCGAAGGGAATATGAAAATAAAAAATAAATTATTTTCTAGGCTACCGATGTGTGACTATATATAGCCATTCCGGCAAAGCATTGTTTTCAGTGAGTAATAGATATCTACATCCTAAGCAAAGTTTTAGATTTCTTTGCCAGTTATGGCTAACAGATCCAAAGGTCGATTCTCAGAGACTCCTGTTCAACAGAACAATCCAGAGCAGCAGAGTTCTGGTTGGAGTTCATGGCTATTTGGTGGGCGGAGATCTAAGGATAGTCCTGAAGAGAATCACAATACTTCTGCTAAAGTTGGAGAACACCATGCAGCACATTCAGGTAAAGCTAGTGAGGATGTTAAAGAAGTTCAGGCTAAAAGTGTAGACAAAGAGGTGGAGGATTTCATAGAAAGACATCGAAAGAAGTTGGAGATGGAGAGGTTAATGTCCATGAAAAGGGTGGAGAGCATCCTTAACAGGGGCCTCTGACGAGACGCCTTTAAAAACTGAAAGCATGTTTTATGGTATTTTTATTTGGATAAAGTAGTTTTCTAGTCCAGTCAAGTAGCTTAGTTGGTCGAAGTACTGTGATACTTTGTTGTGACAGCCTCATTAGAGTTAACTAGTATGTACTAGTTAAAGAAATTTATTATTTTACTTTCTGGTAAAAAAAAAAAGACTTAAAACTTTATTATAAAAAAAAACAAATTATTTTGATGAAAATTATTAAAGTAGGAGGACTACTTAAGGAAAAGAAAATCTTTTAAGCTGTTGGAAAAAGTTTCCAAGAATAGGAGGTGGTTGGGAACAGTTGGAGAAACAGTTACCCACTCCTCTAAGGATAAAATGGAATCTTGAAAGAGGAGTGGGGGTGCTGTGAATTCTGGGAGGGGGTGAAGTATTTTCTAGAGCTGGTGGAGGATCAGTTGAAAATAACTTTTAAAACCCTTATGAAAGACCAGATTGTCTGTTGGTGATTGGATTGGCCATCCAGAGGTCACAGCAGGATTATTCCACTATTAACCCATGGCACCGTCCAGATTCTGGAGCTAGGGGGCAAGTGGAGGACGTAATAGCCTCCCTTGAAGTTTGGGTGGACAACAGCTCAAACTTCTGTTGATAAAGATAAGTACTACTGTGAATTTTAAGTATTTAGGTGCCAAATTTTAAAAAAAAAATGGAATACAGTTTAGAAGGAGGATTGAGCACTGTTTATTTTTCTTTCCTTTCCTCAAATGCATTTAGGTTTTGTTATGCGTAAACAGAAGATGATTTCGAAATTATGGGGTTATCTCTTTCTGTGTTAATTTAGGATAAGAAAATCTGAAAATTATTCATATATACTGCTAATTACAGTGTTCTTCATTCTGTATCATGAGAATTAAAAATAAACAGGCATAGAGAGTCCAGGGGTTATTTTTAGAAAAACTGTAGAGCAGTACAACCCAGTAATAAGGACGGCTTTTAGTAAACACAATTGTAACAGAGAAAAATTCATAGAAACCATAACTCGACTATTCAATTAGGGGTAGACAAACCCTTAAGGAAAACAAAAACAAAAAAAAAGGAAAACACAGATTTGGCCGAAGGGGATGTTCGGCATTTCCATTCAAGAAGCGCAATACCTGGAGGTAGGGGTATAGTTGTACATCGATGGAAAGTATACCAGGCGGAATCCTAACTTAAGGAGAGAAGAGCGAGAAACAGAACTACCTGGGTAATGCCACAACAGTACTGCTAGTAAACCAGACAAATGATAGATTGGCACATAGAAAGAAAAGCTTAAAGAGCTGGAAAATTTTTAACCCATTCATTGCAATACGAGTTACAATACATTCATCTGATTTGCAGCATGAATAACTTAACAACCACACATCTGTATCAGTTAATTTTTCTTAAAAAAAATAGTAAACCGCAGGCCGGTTTTATCCTCGGCGCCTCTATGTTTAATATGTACCAGGGGAAGAATAAAACCCGGATTTAAAACCCTCGGGTAAACCCCAAGAAAAAAATAATAACGGTGACATAAATTTTTGTTCTATAAATATCAGAGAACCGTAGCAACTGAAAAACCCTAGAGCGGGTTAGCAGACCCCGAACATTATCATATAACCAGAGGTTGAAAGCCTTGAGGCCTCGACAGAGAAGCTGGAAGAGGGTTTTTCCCCTTGATAATGATATGTACCTGTAGAGTGGGACAAAATGTTAGATGTGGTGTTGTAGAGCTAGTCGTTCCAAAGGAAGCAAGCCGAGGGTAGAATCTATACCTGCGAGAAAATGGAAAAGGAAGCATTTTAGTTACAAAATTTACAGACTGTAAGGTAAAAGAGAAGAATGGTACCCCTTAGCTAACTTTAATTTAACTTCGGCAATGATCTCATACCTGTTAGAGTGCTTCCCATGTCACGGTCGTTCCTGAAGGTCAAGGAACAGGGGAAAGAAACGTTGTTAGTCGAAGGAAGAGTTTTTAACCACAAACAAACCTTATAACAACGGAGGTAGCCTTTGGAGGAGACTTACCTTCGCAGCGAAGTCGAGCAGGCTTCCTTTCCAACTTGGAGTAGGCTTCGGAATGATGTAAAGAGAAACGCTTGCTCATATTTCTAGAACAAAAGATTTCAGAGGATCCTTTCAGCGTTACTAAAAAAAAAAAATGAACGAGAAACAAAGAAGAAACAAGGAAAACTGTTTGCATAGCCAAGTGAAACGAGTACACTCGAAGTGTTCCGACCTATTTTAGGGTAATCTAGGCAGAGTCTGCAACCTGACGAAGTCTAGTTGATTGAACGCTGATTACATAGGAAAAACCAAACCACTTGGCTCGTAGTCTATCCGGCCATGCCATTCCACCATGGTTTGGCCTCCAAAATGAATAACAGAGAGCGCCAAAGTGACAAACCCTCGGAAGAAATGTGGCATCTGAGGCAAATCATGACAATCGTGCTAGGGCAGATTAGCCATTACAGCCGGGAGTAAATGCAATTGCTTAAAGGGTCACGGAAAGGTGGAGACGAAGCCATGTGGAGCTTCGCACAAAACAAAACCAATATCGAGAAATCTCATTAATAAAAAGAACTGATGGACTTATTTATGTTGTGCAGGGTTTCCCAATGAACGAAAAGAAATAAAACAATAAATGTCACCCTCTTAACTTGCTACGAATCTGAGCCGAGTAGGATTAGCTACGTGTACATTGGGTACACAGGTGTCAAATACGAACATTCCTAATTTTGCCAAGTCGTAGAAGTGAACAACTCTTGTGTATACTCTCGAATCTAATGAATAGCCTGTCAAGGTACTACCTTGTATATATATTGTGAATCAGAGTTATTTGCATGTGCAGCCAATGTCATTTATTTGCAAGTCAGATGTATGGTAACATTTAAATGAGAATGACATGTTATTATGATAAATGAATTTGACGTGTTAATATGATAAATGAGTTCGACCTGGTATTATGATAAACGCAAGTAAAGGAATAATTTATTATTATTATTATTATTATTATTATTATTTATGGTGGTAAATTTTTAATTGAGATGTAAGTGACAAGTGGTAACAGAGCCGGTTGCTGCACTGGGATCCTAAGGGTCTACTAATAGTGAAGTTGTGTATGTGATTAGTGCACTGAGAAGAAGCAAGTGAAATGAGGGAAGTTACAGCATCTCAGTCACAACCAGAGGAAGCTCAAGACCAAACAGTCATGAACCCAGAAATGTGGGTTCAATTAACCGTGGAACAACACCAAAAGACGAGTCGATTTCTTGAGGAACAACAGCAACAAACCGCGTTTTTGCTAAACACAGTACAACAACTACAAGAAGAAATGATAAGAGTCTGGAGAGACAATGAGAGGTTGTTACAAGATCAAGAAAAGATTCTAAAAAGTTTATCCGATAAACAAAATCAGGAAATGGGACATCCCCGTGCAGAAAAGGAGTTATCTATGGGACAAGAAGAATAGCAAACCAGAAACGACACTACTGGCAGAATTGAAAGAGCCCCTCCCAAAAGAGTAAAAACCGAAATTATAATGAGGCGGAGTCGGGCAATTTGTCCGACCAGCAAGATCATAAGAAATAGAAAGTTGAACTGCAAGGGGAATTTCGTAAAATTAAGCCACCAACATTTGATGGTGAGGCGGAAGAGGTGGCTGAAGCTTGGTTAATCAATATAAACAAGTACTTTCAGGTATATGAATATAGCAGCAATCTGAAGGCCAGATTGGCTATATACCAGTTGCGAGAGAAAGCCACTCTCTAGTGGGAGGAGGTGAAAAAAGTACGCAGCATTGATGAACGGGATATCACATGGGAACTGTTTCAGCAATACTTTAAGGACAAATACTTAACAGAAAGATTCTGTGATGACAAAGCTAAGGAGTTCCATGATCTTCGATTGGGACAAATGACCATGGACGAGTATGTTACAAAATTTACTTCCCTGTTACGTTACGTTCCTTATCTCCGGGAGGAAAAAGCCAAGGTGCAGAGGTTCTTAAGCAGTTTAGCTGCCCATATGAGGGAGCAGATAGAGTTTGTTAACCCGCAGACCATAGATGAGGCTATTCGTAAAGCACGAATGTGCTATCAGCAGAACAAGACCAAAGGCGATGGAGGAAAAAGTTGGCAGCCAAGAAAAACTCATAAACATAACTCCACTTTCAAAAGTAGTAAAAGCAGCAATTTTAAAGGCTCAACACAGAATTCTATCAGCAAGTAGTTTGGTAAAAATCATCAAATAATTAAGTGGCCAGTGGAGGAGAAACCCACCGAAGCATCCAGTAAGCCAGATCAGGGACACGTTAAAAAACCTCCCCTACAATGTTGGGGCTGTGGGGAGGCTCATTATTACCAAAATTGTCCGCAACAGAATAAAAATGAAGCTGTAGCAAATTTGCAAGAAGCATCTACAGTGGGGGACGTGGCGCGAAATATACCTCGTATAAATGCAGCCTTGGAGGACCGGCAGGCTGATTTTCATCCCACAATGATTGAATTGGAAGGTACTATACTAACTAAACCTGTTTCGATTTTAATAGATCCTGGAGCAAGTTTAAGTTATGTAAGTCCTAAAATAGTGGAATTATGCAAATTAAAAGAACATAAATTTAAGAATTCCTGGTTAGTTCAATTAGCTACCGGGGCCAAACGCAAAGTAACTACAAAAATTCCTAATTACATACTAGAAGTGGCAGAACAACAGTTGCAAGCATATTTAAACATTTTACCATTGGGGTCTTATGATGTGTTATTGGGAATGGACTGGCTAGAAAGACACTGGACCCTAGTAGACTGCAAGGAAAAGATGATTCATTTTAGAATGCAAGATGGCACGTGTAAAGAGATTCAAGGAATTAAGAAGCTTGTACAATTACGCCCAATAACAACATCACAAATGGGCAAGTGTATCAGAAAGGGATGTCAGTTGTACACAATTCAAGTAGGATATGCAAACTCCAAGGACAAAGCTCCAGTAATGGAGGATATTCTTGTAGTACAGGAATTCTTGGATGTATTTGTTAGACTCAGTCTTGCCAGTCCTCTTTCCAAGTCATTTTAATTCTTGAGTCCAGGGTTTTGTCTGCAGAAGTGTGAAATAACGCAGTAAGTTTTTCAGGAATGTCGTCGTCAATAATGTGAGATTGATTCTTCTTCAAAACCCTGTTTTGAAGAAGAAATCATCAAATGTTTTTTTTAGAATATGTAATTTGTCAAAATGTTTCAAATTCTCCAGCTCTTCAAATGGCAGTAGCTTCAGCAGCTCCTATCCCTGCAAAAGCACAAACAGAAAGAACATCATCAGCAATCATAGACAAAACGAAATCAAACAAAACAGAGTTTTGCATCCAAATGCCAAAAATGATGGAACTTGTATTACATGAATACAAATCAGCTACAAATATGACTGAACAATTTGCAGCTTTGGGTGCTATTGCCCAAAATGCCGGAGATGTACGAGATGAAGTTTTGTCAAATTTCTATCAAAAGTGGAAAGAAGATGCCTTGGTGATCATTAAGTGGATTGCATTGCAAGCTGTCTCTGATATCCCGGGCAATGTTAAGAATGTACAACGCTTGTTGGATCACCCTGCTTATGACATTCGGAATCCTAACAAGGTTTATTCTCTCATTGGAGGGTTCTACAGCAGTTCGGTTAACTTCCATGCAAAGATGGTTCTGGTTATGAATTTGTTGGAGATATGGTGTTGAAGCTAGATAAAATTAATCCATAGGTTGCATCCTGCAACATTTCAGCTTTCTCAAGGTGGAAACGATTTGATGAGGGCAGACAAACTCTTGCAAAGGCTCAACTAGAGCGTATTCTATCTTCCAATGAGTTGAGGGCCGAAAACATGTTTTGCAAAGTTGTGGACAGGCATTGGAGGTGCGCGCTACGCGCAGAGGAGGCGCGCTACCCATATAGGGCGCGCTACGCATATAACACCCCCATCCAGTGTTAAAAACCACGGCTGCTACGCACTTGCTGCGCGCTACGCGTTGGGTAGGCGCGCTACCCATATAGTCTCAGAGCCCGAAAAATTTCTCTCATTCACCCAGAGCCGTGCCAGTTACAATATCAGATTCAAGAGGTTACTTGCTCGATGAGAAAGGATTTGATTATGTGAAGTTAAATCTTTTGAGGGAAATTAAAGTTCAACAACGAAGCTTAAGGGAGTATTTGAAAACTTATACAAGAGCGAAGTACTTCGACAAGGTAAAGTCGTGGAGTGAGCGATGTGATATTGCCATTCCCATGTACTTCACAAAATGAATTGAACCATGCATATACTCGTGAATCAGTAGAGCTGTATTATCAGTCAAATGCAGGATGCAGGGCATGCCTTACCAAAAGGAAAAGTTTTGGCCAGAAATTTCGAGCTCTTTTCTATGATTTGCAACGATGTTTTAATTATGGTTGCAATAAAGAGGTATATAGTCGATGCTACAAGGCACTATATTCAAGGAATCCGAGAGTATGGTAATGTGTCAAAATTAGAAAAGTTGTTGAACAGGTCGAAACATTATCCAAAGATGGAAGCCACTTTTATTAAAAGGTTGTTCTTCATTCAAAAGGTAAATGTAATGTGGCAGTCATCGCAAACACTCTGGCATTCGATTCATCTTCAGATTTAAAGAATATATGTGGTGGATTTGTTTCTTAAAATGTCAAGACCTTTTTCTAATTTCGGTAAAATGGCCAATGCATTTCCAGAAATTTGAGGGCAGTTGTATAGGAATGTGCAAAGTGGCATTTACGAATAGGATTGATCTCCTATTAATGACTTCATGTTAATAATCCAAATAGATCTGCGCTCCATCAGAAGATTTCAAGGGAAACATTGGTCTGTTTTTAGAACAGAAGAATAGTTTTTTCTATTTTTGCAATTTCAGTTGAAACAATGCCCTTGTTTTTGGGTCGATCTGTTTTCTTCTAGCATAGTTTATTTAATGTATTGCAAATGATTTGTAAAGTGGAGAGAGTTCTGGCAGAGGTGTGAGGAGAGATAACAGAGCTTCATTGTATAGCTTTGACAGAGGAATAATTGAATGGTCAGCTCTGATTTATAAGATTCATGTGGTTTGAAGTTTAGCATAATGTATTTTCTCTATGTTTCATATGTATCTTGTAATGTTTTTCATTTCATTCATAAATTGTTTTCAGTTTGAATGCTTGAGAGTAAGAAAGGTAGAACTCAGTCATTGCTCTGCCTTGAGGAAGTGTTCAAACTTTGTGTGTCTTTCTTCTGTCTGAAAGGGATTCATTGTTTAATGCCCTTTTCAGCTATCTTAAACAGTCTTTCCACGCCATTTAATTTCAATTTAATTGTTAAACTTCACTCCTATCTTGCCTTATGGAATAATATGTACCTTTGATTAAATCTCTGCTCTTGCTGTCTTTCCCCCATATAGCACAGAAAACCCAATCATTTATTAAAAAACTCATTTTATATCTCTTTACTAGCCTAAAATTAGTTCCCATTTTAGGTCATCTCAGCCCCTTTGAAGACCTTTTCCGAGATAGACCCGGAGAGAGCCCTCTCCTGTCCTCGTAGGGCTAGCTACAAGGCTAAGCTTGGTTTGATGTTGCCTCGAGTTTTGCCTTCCTCAGCCTGAGGTAGTTTCGAGCGCTACCATAGTGGCGACCATACTAGGTAAGTCCTCCTCGGTAAAGGATAACAAAGTTCAGACTCGATTGCTGATGGTGGACAACAGTCAGACACTGCAAGGCTGAAATCATTCACCGGCGACTTCATTCACTGAAAAAATCCAGAAATCGATGCTTCATGGTGACTTCACTGCAGGGAGATCAGTAGCTGTCAGATTTTCAAGATGGACGGAATCACAAGAAGATATGCTCCCATGAGCCGAGATCACATTCCAGGTTTTCCGAATAAGATGCCCAAGGTAGATTGGTCAAGGAATCTGCCTACATTTAACGATGATGGTAAGAAGGATGCTGCTTTACATCTAGTTAGATTTCACATGCATATTCGCAAGTTGAAGGTGTATTTTCCTGAAGATTGCTTGATGAAGATATTCCTGGCCACTCTGGAAGGTGAAGCCCAATCTTGGTATGAAAATTTGCCGCTGGCCTGTATTTACCGTTTAAAGGATTTTCATGCCCTGTTCATTGAAAGATATCAAGCATCTTATCCATCGTTAAATTTAGTTCATGACTGTTGCAAACATGCTTCTACTTTTATTGAAAACCTTGAGAAATATTATGAAGATGATAATTTCATGGATGATGAGATCATGGAGGCTCTGTATGAGAATCCATTTCAGCAATATGAAGAGAACCTAGAGGATACCCATCAAGATGCTCAGGAAACTTTGCAGCAGGTTGAAGATCATATGACTGAAAATGATGAAAGGGAGAATGTCATTTCAGATCTGTCCACAGAAGAAGACAACAGCATGCAGGGAAGTCAAGATTTAATTTCAGAATGTGATAATGTCAGGACAGCTATGTTAGTTCCAGATTCAGTTGTGCTGAAGCCCATCAAAGAGAACTCTGTTGTTGAAATCATCTGGAATGCAAGAGACACAGTAATGGATCCAAATGTTCTCAGTCATACTGTCAGTCCATCATTAGAACACAACCTTCATGAAGAAGCAATTCAGTCAGTTCATGAAAAACAGAATGAAATCTTTGTGCAAGTAAGTGATAAATATCCTTTCAATAACTCAGCAATAAATGATAGTTGGAAAGCCCTGTCATATGAAGATAATTACTATTTAAGCAGAAGAAAACAAAAAGCATTGTCTCCTTTGTCTGAAGATGAGATAGATCTACTTTTGAGAGGTCTTGTTACAGCCCAAGCTACAGCAGATTTGCAGTGCACACATAGTCAGGAAAGTGTTGGTGAAACTTCTTCCTCTTTTGAAAAAGATGATTGTCTTGTAATCAGTTTTGTAGAACAACAAACAGATAATTTTTTCTTTCACAAAGATGATAAGGCTATCATGTTTGATAATCTTGAAGATTGTTTTTTGTTTAAGAATGACCTAGATCATGAAGTTGAGAAATATATGCCAGAATTTCTCATGGTCAAGGAACCTACAGCTAAGACTCAGATGGCAGATACCTCTCTGTGCATTTCTATCCCTCAGAAATCAATTGTCCTTTCAGATCAGAATGGAGTAAATACTTGTATTTTTGCAGCTGGATCTCCAGATGAGCCAGTGCTTCAGGATTTTCAAAACCCCTTCAGCATTCTTCTGCAAGCATTAGAAAAGATAAATATTGCCTGGTTCATTATCATAAGCTTTGGTTTCAGTGGTTATTTTGAGTTGCCTACAGGTTCATCATTCTGCCTGCTCAAGGAGAGTAAGAGCAAAAATTTGGGGTGTAGCCATCTACTGGATTGGTTACATTGGAAGGAACACTACACATGATTGTACATATCACATCAGCATGCAGGTGGTTTCCATCATGATTTTAAAGCTTGATGGACTGCTGCCCTTTTTCAAAAAGCTTTTGTTTTAACTCAGTCATTTCAGTTTGCATTGAAGTCAGTTTGAGTCGATTTTCCAGTTAATAAGTTGAGTCATTAGTCTTTAGTCTGTTTGTCAAAATAATGATTCCATCGCCCAATGGATGGAGGCACTGTCTGCTTTCCCAAAGATCTGCAGTTCTTGGCACCTCCAAGAAGCGGCAGCTGCCATCCCCATTGGAGCCAATGTTAGACTCAGTCTTGCCAGTCCTCTGTCGGAGTCATTTTAATTCTTGAGTCCAGGGTTTTGTCTGCAGAAGTGTGAAATAACGCAGTAAGTTTTTCAGGAATGTCGTCGTCAATAATGTGAGATTGATTCTTCTTCAAAACCCTGTTTTGAAGAAGAAATCATCAAATGTGTTTTTTAGAATATGTAATTTGTCAAAATGTTTCAAATTCTCCAGCTCTTCAAATGGCAGCAACTTCAGCAGCTCCTATCCCTGCAAAAGCACAAACAGAAAGAACATCATCAGCAATCAGAGACAAAACGAAATCAAACAAAATAGAGTTTTGCATCCAAATGCCAGAAATGATGGAACTTGTATTACATGAATACAAATCAGCTACAAATATGACTGAACAATTTGCAGCTTTGGGTGCTATTGCCCAAAATGCCGGAGATGTACAAGATGAAGTTTTGTCAAATTTCTATCAAAAGTGGAAAGAAGATGCCTTGGTGATCATTAAGTGGATTGCATTACAAGCTGTCTCTGATATCCCGGGCAATGTTAAGAATGTACAATGCTTGTTGGATCACCCTACTTATGACATTCGGAATCCTAACAAGGTTTATTCTCTCATTGGAGGGTTCTGCAGCAGTTTGGTTAACTTCCATGCAAAGATGGTTCTGGTTATGAATTTGTTGGAGATATGGTGTTGAAGCTAGATAAAATTAATCCACAGGTTGCATCCCGCAACATTTCAGCTTTCTCAAGGTGGAAACGATTTGATGAGGGCAGAAAAACTCTTGCAAAGGCTCAACTAGAGCGTATTCTATCTTCTAATGAGTTGAGGGCCGAAAACATGTTTTGCAAAGTTGTGGACAGGCATTGGAGGTGCGCGCTACGCGCAGAGGAGGCGCGCTACGCATATAACACCCCCAGCCAGTGTTAAAAACCACGGCCGCTACGCACTTGCTGCGCGCTACGCGTTGGGTAGGTGCGCTACCCATATAGTCTCAGAGCCCGAAAAATTTCTCTCATTCACCCAGAGCCGTGCCAGTTACAATATCAGATTCAAGAGGTTACTTGCTCAATGAGGAAGGATTTGATTATGTGAAGTTAAATCTTTTGAGGGAAATTAAAGTTCAACAACGAAGCTTAAGGGAGTATTTGAAAACTTATACAAGAGCGAAGTACTTCGACGAGGTAAAGTCGTGGAGTGAGCGATGTGATATTTCCATTCCCATGTGCTTCACAAAATGAATTGAACCATGCATATACTCGTGAATCAGTAGAGCTGTATTATCAGTCAAATTCAGGATGCAGGGCATGCCTTACCAAAAGGAAAAGTTTTAGCCAGAAATTTCGAGCTCTTTTCTATGATCTGCAACGATGTTTTAATTATGGTTGCAATAAAGAGGTATATAGTCGATGCTACAAGGCACTATATTCAAGGAATGCGAGAGTATGGTAATGTGTCAAAATTAGAAAAGTTGTTGAACAGGTCGAAACATTATCCAAAGATGGAAGCCACTTTTATTAAAAGGTTGTTCTTCATTCAAAAGGTAAATGTAACGTGGCAGTCATCGCAAACACTCTGGCATTCGATTCATCTTCAGATTTAAAGAATATATGTGGTGTATTTGATTCTTAAAATGTCAAGACCTTTTTCTAATTTCGGTAAAATGGACAACGCATTTCCATAAATTTGAGGGCAGTTGTATAGGAATGTGCAAAGTGGCATTTAAAAATAGGATTGATCTCCTATTAATGACTTCATGTTAATAATCCAAATAGATCTGCGCTCCATCAGAAGATTTCAAGGGAAACATTGGTCTGTTTTTAGAACAGAAGAATAGTTTTTTCTATTTCTGCAATTTCAGTTGAAACAACGCCCATGTTTTTGGGTCGATCTATTTTCTTCTAGCATAGTTTATTTAATGTATTGCAAATGATTTGTAAAGTGGAGAGAGTTCTGGCAGAGGTGTGAGGAGAGATAACAGAGCTTCATTGTACAGCTTTGACAGAGGAATAATTGAATGGTCAGCTCTGATTTATAAGATTCATGTGGTTTGAAGTTTAGCATAATGTATTTTCTCTATGTTTGATATGTATCTTGTAATGTTTTTCATTTCATTCATAAATCGTTTTCAGTTTGAATGCTTGAGAGTAAGAAAGGTAGAACTCAGTCATTGCTCTGCCTTGAGGAAGTGTTCAGACTTTGTGTGGCTTTCTTCTGTCTGAAAGGGATTCATTGTTTAATGCCCTTTTCAGCTATCTTAAACAGTCTTTCCACGCCATTTAATTTCAATTTAATTGTTAAACTTCACTCCTATCTTGCCTTATGGAATAATATGTACCTTTGATTAAATCTCTGCTCTTGCTGTCTTTCCCCCATACAGCCCAGAAAACCCAATCATTTATTAAAAAACTCATTTTATATCTCTTTACTAGCCTAAAATCAGTTCCCATTTTAGGTCATCTCAGCCCCTTTGAAGACCTTTGCCGAGATAGACCCGGAGAGAGCCCTCTCCTGTCCTCGTAGGGCTAGCTACGAGGCTAAGCTTGGTTTGATGTTGCCTCGAGTTTTGCCTTCCTTGGCCTGAGGCAGATTCGAGCGCTAACAGTATTTGCAGAAAACATTCTTGGATTGCCACCCAAAAGGGATATAGACTTCACCATTGAATTTCTGCCAGGAGCCTCTCTGGTGTCAAGAGCTCCTTATAGAATGAGTGTACCGGAATTAACAGAGCTGAAGATACAGTTACAGGAACTGTTAGATCAGGGATATATTGCCCAAGTGTGTCTCCTTGGGGAGCACCAGTCCTTTTTGTTAAGAAAAAGGACGAAACCTTACGCATGTGTATGGACTACCAGCAGCTCAATAAGCTGACTGTTAAGAATAAATACCCTTTACCAAGAATTGATGATTTATTCGATCAGGTGTGAGGGGCTAAGGTGTTCACTAAGATAGACCTAAGATCTGGATACCATCAGATTCAGATTAAGGATGAGGATATCTGCAAAACAGCATTCCGCACTCGTTATGGGCATTACGAATTCGTGGTGCTACCCTTTGGATTGACAAACGCACCAGTAACCTTTATGAGGTTGATGAATGGAATTTTTCATCAATTTTTGGATAACGTTGTACTTATTTTTATAGATGACATACTGATATATTCAAAAAGCAAGGAAGAACACAAAGAACATTTGAGAATAGTTTTGGAAATGTTGCAGAAGCATTAGCTTTATGCTAAGTTTAGCAAGTGTGATTTCTTTAAAACAGAAATCCAATACTTGGGACATGTTATATCAGCTGAAGGAATAGTTGTTGATCTCGAAAAGATCAGAACTATTATGGAATGGCGGGTACCTCAGAATGTAGCGAACATTAGATCATTTGGTTATTATAGAAGGTTTATATAAGGATTCTCAAAAATTTCTTTCCCTATTACATCCTTGCAGAAGAAAGGCAAGCCTTTCAAATGGACGAATGAATGTCAAAACAACTTCGAAAAGCTGAAACAACTCTTAACTATAGCACCAGTATTGAAGGTAGCTGACCCCGGAAAAGACTATGAGGTTTGTACAGATGCAAGCAAAGAAGGAGTTGGTGCGATATTAACTCAAGAAGGTAAAGTGATAGCCTACGAGTCAAGGAAGCTGAAAGAACATGAACATAAATATTCTGCATATGACTTGGAGCTTACAGCAGTAGTGCATGCCCTCCGAGTATGGCGGCATTTTCTGCTGGGTAAAAGATTTGTGCTTAAAACAGACCATAGCAGCTTGACTAATTATTTTAAGCAAGCAGATTTAAATTCTAGGCAGGCAAGATGGAATGCCTTCCTGAGTGAATTTGACATGGATATACAACATGTTAATGGAAAAGAAAACCGAGTTGCAGATGTGTTGAGCAGAAAATTGCATGGTATTTATGCAATGTATTACAGTCAACTGTCGGAGCAGTTAAAGGAAGAAGCACAGAAAGAACCTGAATATAAATTCTTGTGGCAGCAAATGGAGGATGATTGGAAGCAAGGCAAGACCTCAAAATTGGGAATGAACGAGGATCAGATGTTGATCTTTCGTGGAAGAATCTATGTGCCTAATCGCGTGGGTCTTAAGGAGTTAATCCTGAATGAATTCCACCGCAGCAATTACGTTGGCCATCCGGGATATCAAAAGATGCTCACTGCAATAAGAAAAGTATATTATTGGCCAAGTATGCGTAAGAATATTGCAGAGTATCTAAGTAAATGTTTGGAATGTCAGCAGCTTAAAGTGGAGCATCAGCATCCTGCAGGACTACTACAGCCCATACCCGTTCCGGAGTGGAAGTGGGAGGTTATCTCTTTAGATTTCATCACAGGTTTACCACGAACAAAGAGGCAGAATGATTCAATCATGGTGGTGGTGGACAGATTAAGCAAATCTGCCCATTTCATACCTGCACAATCTACATACAAGATAGTACAGATTACAGATATATTTATGAAAGAAATCTTTAGGTTGCATGGTATACCTAAGACTATGATTTCAGATCGGGATGTTAAGTTTACATCTACATTCTGGAAAACTTTGTTTTCTGGTCTTGGAACTCATATACATTTTAGTACTGCCTATCAATCTCAGACGGATGGGCAGATGGAGCGGGTAAACCAAATCCTGGAAGACATGCTGCGCATGTATGTGATGCAGCAGCCAACCAAGTGGGAGGATTACTTGCACCTAGTTGAGTTTGCCTATAACAATGGATATCAGGAATCTCTGAAGATGAGTCCCTTTGAGGCGTTGTATGGTAGGCAATGTCGTACACCTATAAACTGGAGTAGTCCTGAAACAAAATTATTATTGGGACCTGAAATGTTGGCTGATATGGAAGCTGAAGTAAAAAGAATAAGGCAGAATCTGAAGGCTACACAGGATAGACAAAAGATGTACGTAGACAAGAAGAGGTCCTACCATGAGTTTGTAGTAGGGTACCATGTATATGTAAGAATCAAGCCCAAAAGGAGTACCATGAGATGGACTTCCTGTGCCAAGTTGGTTCCCCAGTATTGCGGACCTTTCCAAATACTGGAAAGGGTGGGACCAGTAGCTTATAGACTGGCCTTACCTAGTCATATTCAAGTACACAATGTGTTCCATGTGTCCTTGCTGAAGCGATATGTGCATGATGAAAAACATGTGATTCATTGGAAAAGTATTTAGGTAGGAAAAAGGGATAGGAATCCTAACTTAAAGATTCTGAATAATTAAAAAATACTGACTTGGAAACATTTTGTTTTTCAGGTAGAACCGGATGGAGAGTTTCTGGTCGAGCCACAATGCATACTTGATAGAAGAGAAATTGAACTCCACAAGCAAACAGTCATCCAAGTGAAAGTGCAGTGGAAGCACTTCGGACCGGATGAAGCTACTTGGGAGGATGAGGAATTTATGCGGGAAGCTTACCAGAAGCTCTTCACAGAATTGGGCTAAAACATTGGGGACGGTGTAACTTCCAGGGGGGGAAGATGTGACAGCCTCATTAGAGTTAACTAGTATGTACTAGTTAAAGACATTTATTATTTTACTTTCTAGTAAAAAAAAAAAGACTTGAAACTTTATTAAAAAAAACAAATTATTTTGATGAAAATTATTAAAGTAGGAGGACTACTTAAGGAAAAGAAAATCTTTTAAGCTATTGGAAAAAGTTTCCAAGAATAGGAGGCAGTTGGGAACAGTTGGAGAAACAGTTACCCACTCCTCTGAGGATAAAATGGAATCCTGAGAGAGGAGTGGGGGTGTTATGAATTCTTAGAGGGGGTGAACTGTTTTCTAGAGCTGGTGGAGGACCAGTTGAAAATAACTTTGAAAACCCTTATGAAAGACCAGATTGTCTGTTGGTGACTGGATTGGCCATCTAGAGGTCACAGCAGGATTATTCCACTATTAACCCGTGGCACCGTCCAAATTCTAGAGCTAGGGGGCAAGTGGAGGACGTAATAGCCTCCCTTGAAGGTTGGGTGGACAACAGCTCGAACTTCTGTGTATACAGATAAGTACTACTGTGAATTTTAAGTATTTAGGTGCCAATTTTTTTAAAAAAAATTGAATACAGTTTAGAAGGAGGATTGAGCACTGTTTATTTTTCTTTCCTTTCCTCAAATGAATTTAGGGTTTGTTATGCATAAACATAAGATGATTTCGAAATTATGGGGTTATCTCTTTCTATGTTAATTTAGGATAAGAAAATCTGAAAATTATTCATATATACTGCTAATTACAATGTTCTTCATTCTGTATCATGAGAATTAAAAATAAACAGGCATAGAGAGTCCAGGGGTTGTTTTTAGAAAAATTGTTGAGCAGTACAACCCAGTAATAAGGACGAATTTTCGTAAACACAATTGTAACAGAGAAAAATTCATAGAAACCATAACTCGACTATTCAATTAGGGGCAGACAAACCCTTAAGGAAAACATAGATTTGGCCGAAGGGGATGTTCAACATTTCCATTCAAGAAGCACATTACCTGGAGGTAGGGGTATAGTTGTACATCGGTGGAAAGTATACCGAGCGGAATCCTAACTGAAGGATAGAAGAGCGAGAAACAGAACTACCTGGGTAATGCCACAACAGTACTGCTAGTAAACCAAACAAATGACATATTGGTACATAGAAAGAAAAGCTTAAAGAGCTGGAAAAATTTTAACCCATTCATTGCAATACGAGTTATGATACATTCATCTGATTTGCAGCACAAATAACTTAACAACCACACATCTGTATCAATTAATTTTTCTTAAAAAAAATAGTAAACCGCAGGCCGGTTTTATCCTTGGCGCCTCTATGTTTAATATGTACCAGGGGAAGAATAAAACCTGGATTTAAAACCCTCGAGTAAACCCCAAGAAAAAAATAAATATAGTTACATAAATTTTTGTTCTATAAATATCAGAGAACCGTAGCAACTGAAAAACCCTAGAGCGAGTTAGTAGACCCCAAACATTATCAAATAACCAGAGGTTGAAAGCCTTGAGGCCTCGACGGAGAAGATGGAAGAGGGTTTTTCCCCTTGATAATGATATGTACCTGTAGAGAGGGACGAAATGTTAGCTGTGGTGTTGTAGAGCTAGTCGTTCCAAAGGAAGCAAGTCGAGGGTAGAATCTATACCTGCGAGCAAAGGGAAAAGGAAGCATTATAGTTACAAAATTTACAGACCGTAAGGTAAAAGAGAAGAATGGTAACCCTTAGCTAACTTTAGTTTAACTTCGGCAATGATTTCATACCTGTTAGAGTGCTTCCCATGTCACAGTCGTTCCTGAAGGTCAAGGAACAGGGGAAAGAAACGTTGTTAGTCGAAGGAAGAGTTTTTAACCACAAACAAACCTTATAACAGCGGAGGTAGCCTTTGGAGGAGACTTACCTCCGCAGCGAAGTCGAGTAGGCTTCCTTTCCAACTTGGAGTAGGCTTCGGAACGATGCAAAGAGCAATGCCCGCTCAGATTTATAGAACAAAAGATTTCAGAGGAGCCTTTCAGCGTTACTCAAAAAAAAAATTAATGAACGAGAAACAAAGAAGAAACAAGTAAAATTGTTTGCATAGCCAAGTGAAACAAGTACAGCCAAAGTGTTCCGACCTGTTTTAAGGTAATCTGGGCGGAGTCTGCAACCTGACGAAGTCTAGTTGATTGAACTCCGAATACATAGGAAAAACCAAGCCACTTGGCTTGCAGTCTATCCGGCCATGCCATTCCACCATGGTCTGGCCTCCAAAATGACTAACAAAGAGTGCCAAAGTGACAAACCCTTGGAAGAAATGTGGCATCCGAGGCAAATCATGACAACCGTGCTAGGGAAAATTAGCCATTATAGCCGGGAGTAAATGCAATTGATTAAAGTGTCACGGAAAGGCGGAGACGAAGCCATGTGGAGCTTCGCACAAAACAAAACCAATATAGAGAAATCTCATTAATAAAAAGAAATGATGGACTTATTTATGTGGTGCAGGGTTTCCCAATGAACGAAAAGAAATAAATGTCACCCTCTTAACTTGCTACGAATCTGAGCCGAGTAGGATTAACTACTTGTACAATAGGTACACAGGTGTCAAATACGAACATTCCTACTTTTTCCAAGTCGTAGAAGTGAACAGCTCTTGTGTATACTCTCGAATCTAATGAATAGCCTCTCAAGGTACAACCTTGCATATATATTGTGAATCAGAGTTATTTGCATGTGCAGCCAATGTCATTTATTTGCAAGTCGAATGTATGGTAACATTTAAATGAGAATGACATGTTATTATGATAAATGAATTTGACGTGTTAATATGATAAATGAGTTCGATCTGATATTATGATAAATGCAAGTAAAGGAATCATTTTTTTTTTTTTTTTAATTTTATTATCGTGGTAAATTTTTAATTGAGATGTAAGTGACATTTGTAGTTCAGTTGGTCAAAGTATAGTAGTTTATAATTTATGCAAATGCTTTCTTTCTACTGTTTTGATTTGTGTCTGCAATTTTTTTGGGTTGGTAAATGATTTGGAGTAATTATTTTAAGTGTTATTTAACACCGTTACAATTTTGTTTTATAAATTTTTTATTAGAATTTTATAAGGATTTTTTTAAGAAATTTGATTGTAGAGTGTTTGAATTAATTTTTTTTATGATGGAAATAGATTTAATATTATTAAAAATTAAAATGTATTTAAAATTTTAAAATTTAAAAACTGTGACCTAGATTTCCAAAAATTTCCACAGAATTTTGTCAAAATTATATCTAAATTTCCATTATTTTAATTGAAATTTTGCGGGTTGTACTTTTCGTGGGCACTTTCCCATGACTATATTTTCTCCACTGCATCAATTCCATGGGGACTGCTATATTTTGTCCACTGGATCGTAGTCAACACGGCATCCTGCACCTCAAGAGACCAGGAAGATGAATAATTTGATAAACCAAAATAATTATGGAGAGTGTTAAACACCATGTTGAAGCACACACATGGAGTATGAGAAGAATAAACACACACACACAAGAGACTCAACACAATGAAGGATAAGCGTGAGACTTTCTTATTTTTCCATTATACATGATGTACATTTATAATACAATGGTGTGACTCTTGGTTTCACATTCCAAGGTCACTTGGACTCCATTGTGACTTTTCGCATTCCACACCTACCCATGTAGGATTAGGTGTTCCAACATCCCCCCTTAATCCGAAGGGGTATGTGTGAGTTCAAGAAAAGAGTTGTAATACAAATCTGCAAAGTATACATGGCAGCACTTGGCTGAATCAACTCTCTGAAATGTTGGAAAAAGGAGGTGGTTTTAGGATGACCACAAACACTGGAACGCAATACATGTTGCAGTTCCTGGAACTCTTCCAAAACTGGCAAGAAGCTGAAAGCTTCTGCTAGAGGAATTGTCCCTCATAAAAAAGGGAGACCTTCAACCGAAAAGAAGGGAGGTCTACTACCTGTGATGGTTTTAGGATTATCAACAACTCTGGAATGCTTGAAGCATTTCCTGGAACTCAACCAATGCTGGCAAGAAGCTGAAGGCTTCTAAGCTGAAGGCTTCTGCTAGAGGAAGTGTTCCTCATATATGAAAGGGATACCATCGACCTGAGAGAAGGGAGGTCTACTACCTGTGGTGGTTTTAGGTTGTCCACCAACCAAAGATGATGGTTTAAGGTTATCCACCAACCAAAGATGATGGTTTTAGGTTATCCACCAACCGAAGGTATGCTCATGGGCATCCGTGTCTCTGGCTACATCTCTGAATCTGGAATGAATAATTGTGGCTCAGACTTGCTTGAACTCTGGCTACAACTCTGAATCTGGAATGAGAGATTGTGGCCCAGGCTCGCTTGATCTGACGTCGAAGCTTGTACATGACCACCATTTCCCCCCCTGTCAGGGAAAAGGTGAGATGATGACGAAAATTCAACTGCAAGTTTGCTCAATATCCGTGAACAAGTTCTAACATGTGTCATAAACATCTTCTTGGCTGCTGATGCCCATTGCCAAGAAGTGATCCATCCAAGATGAATCTTGGTTCTTGCAGGAGGCTTGTTTCGAAGCATTTTTCTCAAGAATGAGTGTCGTCCATGCTTGCATGGATGAAGATCAAACAATGATCTTTCATATGGTTGACTCCGATCACAAAGTTGTTGGCATTTTTCAATCGTTGTTGTTGTGGGAGCAAAGATTCAACAAATACAGTGAACTGGCCATACAGAATCAGCACCAAATATGATCCCTTTATAGTCTGAATATGGAAAAGGACACATCCTTGTCATATCCAAGACCAGCTTTGTTGTCGCGACAAGCTCTTCCCAAGGTCTGATGATGGGCTTGAGAAGTGCAGGTTGAACTGCTGCATCTGCATGTACATCTACTCTAGTGCAAGGAACTGAATGTGAATCATCTTCAACTTTATCTTCTTTCTTCTGATGAGAGTCCTTCACAATCTTCTGAACAAGAACAGGTTCAAAATGGTGACTCTTTTGCTGAAGTTCGTCTTGTTGGAGCTGAGATTCCAACTGCAAAAACTCAATCTTTTCTTGTGCATCTAACAAACAATTTTGAATGTTACAAAGAGAATTCTTGCTCATTTTTATCATATCATCAACATTGGAATGAATGAGGTTATTCAACAACTCTAATGCTTCATTGATTTTAGCCATTTTCAACAACTTAGGCTCAAAAAAATGAAAGGGTGTCGGCTTCAACCGAAAATGCACCCGTTTACAATATGATTCAACAACAAATACAAATGACTCTAAAGAATTTCCAACTATGGAAATATCAAAGTACAAAATCTGCTCCTCAAATGATGGAGGGCAATCAACAATTTTTCAACAACTCAAGTACTGATTGTAACTATGAAGAATATGCAAATTCCACTCACAATACAATGTCAATGCAATAGAATGTCTCTGCAAAATATGTGCAGCTGAAAACACTATGCAAGAAGCCTTTAAGGCAGCTGAATTGTCCTTGAAAGCGATGTTTTTCAATGATGGCAAACTTGTCTTCTTTAAGAAAATCACCCTTATGTCAATGCCACAAATCACAAAATGTCAAATCTGCAATTTTCTCTATGTGTACATTCCATCTGCTCACATGTCATTTCCTCTTTTCTACTGTTTATATTCTCTCTTTCCTCTCTCTCTCTCTGCTGTTTTTTTTTTTTTTTTAATTTAAAATAATTAAATTAAAAAAAATGAAATTGGGAAACTTATTAAAGGAAAGGAAAAAAATGTGAGGGGAGGGGAATTAAGAGGGAGGGGAAATTTTAAAAAATGAATTTAAAATGGGGGAGGGAAATTATATAGAAATATGGGAATTTTTTTTAATTAATAAAAGAGATCAATTAAAAAAATAAGGGGAGGAGGGAATTTATTTTAGTGGAAGGGGAGGGAAATTAATTTGGAAAGGGAGGAGGGTTATTATATGGGGGGGGGGGGGGTTGGGTATATTAAAAACAAATTTTAAAAAATTAAAATTTTAAAAGGAGTGTCGTAGGTATAGTTTGAAGGTGTAAGGGGAAGCGTTAAAGTGAGGAGGCGAGCGGGGGCGTTGCCGTGGGGGATGAGAGTGCAGAAGTGGGCGGATAGGGTTGAGCCGTAGGGCAAGGTAGAGGAGAGCGTTGAGAAGGGCCGGGTTATTACATATGTTTTTAAAACTAAATGGGTCGGTATTATATATGTGTGGGCGGTATTAATGATAAGGGGTGGTGTAAGGGAGCGGTTTGATATGGAGAGGCGCTGTGTGTGAGATGTGAAAGTAGGCGTAGAGTTGCAGAATGGGAGTATGGGAATGTATGCAGCGTTGGAGTGTGAGGTTGGGTGCGTTGGGTAAGGTAGGTGTGGAGCGATGGGATGAGAGGGCCGAGAGGCCAATTTGCAGAAATTTTGTTTTTATTTTTATTTTATTATTATTATTTTAAATATGTAAAATAGCAGAGTGAAATTTGAGATCTTATATTTTAAAACAGCAGCAGGAAGTTTCGCAAAAAATGCAGGATTTTAAGCAGGCATACACAACAGAATTTTTCTGGAAATTATAGCAGTGAAAATCCAAAATCTTCTTCAAAAACCCAATATAAATAGTATCCAACAGCTCTTCAAATTGCAGATTTTAATAAGCAGAAATTGCAGAGAAAAATTAGAATGAAAACCTTCAGATGCGCAGTGATGCCTTTCTTCAAATCCAATGCCTGAATGCTGCCAATTTCTGAATGCTGCTCCTTCTCCAAGATAAAATTTCTGAATGCTGCAAAATCACTCCTACAAAAACTCTGAGTGCTGCAAAAATGCCAAGAATTTTGCAGATATGCACAGGCCATAAACACAAAAGGCTCAGTCAATTTGGACCAGGGCCAGCAATCGCCCGCTCTGATACCATGTTAAACACCATGTTGAAGCACACACATGGTGTATGAGAAGAATAAACACGCACACACAAGAGACTCAACACAATGAAGGATAAGCGTGAGGCTTTCTTATTTTTCCATTATACATGATGTACATTTATAATACAATGGTGTGACTGTTGGTTTCACATTCCAAGGTCACTTGGACTCTATTGTGACTTTTCGCATTCCACACCTACCAATGTAGGATTAGGTGTTCCAACAGAGAGTATTTTTATTTAACAATTTTTTAAAGTAAATTTTGATAGATGTTAATAATCAAAATTTATTGTTATTATTATTATTTAATTTTAAGGTCATGATCAAGCAAGGCATTAAATTAGTGTATAAGATTTTTTGTTTATTTGTAAAATAAGAAATTTATTTTTGTCCATCAATTTGCTCTTAACCATTAGAACCATTCAAAGTGTATTATTATTTTATATTCTTATCCAATTTTAAAATTTAATATCTATTTTGAAATTTCACTTTGTTAATTATTAATAATTTATAAATATAACATTAAATTTTAGTTAATATTAATATTTATAGTAATTTTTAAATATAATATTAAATTTTAATTAATATTAATATTTGTAATAACTTATAAATAAAATATTAAATTTTAATTAATATTAATATTCATATTGATATTTAAAAAATAATTTTTAAATATAAATTCTGATTTATGTCAAATTAATTTTCATATTTTTAAAAAATTTCACATTTTATATTTTTAACAAGAAATCGAAAATGTCTATGAGCATTTTTTAATCGATTCCTCAATCATGGCATGCAAGCTTCCAAACTTTTCATCGTATACTTTTACAAAACCTTGGTTACTCGTGTCTTCTCAAAATGATATATACTTTTTAAGCTGCCATGGACCAAGGTTTTTTGGATTTATAATCATTTTTATTTTCCTGAAAATTTTAATTTGAGTTCTCCCACTCTTAAATAGGTATTTGTTTCACCAAAGGTGAATTCTCCTTTTTCACGTTATTTTTCAACCATTTCCAGTCATTGATTCTATAGTTTTTGGGTTGTATTTAAAGCTGGTTCAAATTTTTGGAATCTAAGCTTCTGTGATCCATAATATAAATTTGTAGAAATTCTTTCGGTAGTAATTACATGCAAAAGAACGAGGTCGACGCGTTTCGAACCAACCAGTGTGGTTCATCATCAGGACTATGTGAGAGATTAGATCCAGTCATTAAGTATAAATAGATGTAGAAATGACTCAACTAGCCGTTAGGATAACAGCTAGTTTGACTTTGAAAAAGTAAATATTCCATTATTTATTTATTTATTTAATTTTATTAATTTTATTTATTATTATTATTTTAATTTATTTATTTATAAAACCTTTAATATATTAATAAATTGTTAAAAATGTAAAATTATAACAAATCATTTGTTGGGTTATTTTCCCCTTTATTGAAAAACATAGAAGATTTTTGTACATTAATTTTCATTTTCATTTTAATGGTAAATATAGATCTAAATTTTCATTTAATTTAGAATATTTTTTTTTAAACAATCATAAATAAAAACATATATAATTAATAAAAGAAAAAATGAGTCAAAATTAATGATTTGCCTTTGATGTACTTGCTTCCACTATACCATTTAGAGTATTTTATGGAAAACTAAAAAAACATTAAGGATAAGCAATTCATTATCCAATTTACTAAGTTAACACTAAATCCAATATTTATTAGTATGAATGTGCACTACAATTAACCGACCCTAATAATATACTTTAGGTAAATTTAATTTCAAACCATATACTTCAGATAAATTTAATTTCAAAATCATTTTTTTTTGTAACCCAGAGAAACCTAACACATACAAGCAGATAAATTTAATTTCAAACCATTTTTGGTGTAACCCATAGGAACCCAACAACCTACCTCACACCTAACTACTAGCATACTACTAGCATCTAGATTTGAACCCGGATATTTACAATTTCACATTTCTTTGATTAACCAAATTTCAAAACTGTTATTATCAATTTCTTAACTTGTTTTATTTTTGGAAAAAAATCAATTGTAAAATTTTTTAACTTATTTTAAAACTATTGAAATCACTAAAATTAAAAAAATAGGAAATTGACATTTCAAAAAATTGAAATAATAAAGAAAACAAAATTTATTTCAACCAAATTAAATAATAAAGAAGATTAAGCAAGAGTAAATATTTTGACCAACTCTAATTTAATTAAACAATTCTTAATCATGTAAATGAGCTACTACCTATAAAGCATGATAGATGTTGTTGCGTAGTTTATTTTATTTTAACAATGAAATATTTCTATATTAAAACATTAGTTATATTATTTTGATGATATATTTAGTGTAAGATCTTGGTTAAATTGTCAATTTAGTGTCAACTTTACGTGTCATTCTACTTCTATTTCATAACTTTGTTGGTTGTTTTGTTATATTGTCCTGATATTTTGATTATTATTACAAATCATTTTTAGCTTAAATAATGATTTTGTGACATTATATTTAGTATAAAATTGACTCGTAGTAATTAACTACTATGTTATAGATGTGTTTATTTATGTTGAAATATTATTTTTATATGTTGGATTATAGAAGTTTCTCAATAAATAAAAGGATCTAGGGAGTTCTAATTAAATAGCTCATATAGCTTAATACTTGCTAAGGTTTTAGAAATGGGCTAGCAAGTTAAGTTGGTTTGAGTATCAAGTGAACTTCAAAGTTAAGTGCACTTGAGCCAAAGGAGTATTGAGATGGGTGACCTACTATCAAGTCCTAGTTATCAGGTGCAAATCCCAAGAGTTTTTGATTGATGCAACATTATTGATTTTTCTAGTTTGAATCTCACTTCTTCACCCTTGTGAGCATCCTTTCATTCAATATATGCTAAGAGAACTATTCAAAATCATGAGAAATTGATCATTTGCAACTAATATTCATGGACATGGATCTTAAATTATTGACTTACTCTATGTGTATAATCCCAAAAATAATATCTCATATAATTCCAGGTTTTTTTTTTCTAGTATGGATTTCAAACTAGTGAACCATTTTTTACCTAGTTGTTTAATATGTCGACCATCTTTAATCATTGTGCTCTTGTAATAGGGCCACACCATGAATACTATATCTACATCTATAATATAGTCCACTCCAAGTGATATTTAATGGAAAAATAAACCAATTTCCATTATATCTTTATTATTTTTTACTTTAATTTAACTATATTTAAACTAAACCATTATTCCAATCTGAAAATTTGTTATACCTTGCAAAATTCAATAATTAAACTAATGCTAACCATAAAACCTTATCTTAATAACAACTCTATCAAATATTTTACCATTATCAAATATTTTACCATCTTCAAACTAAAATTGTGTAATCTTAAATCAAGCCATCAAAATATAAATATATTACATTATTATTTTATATTTAGAACAATAAAATTTAAGCCACTCATATTTGGACACAATAATTGTAAACACTAAACTTGATTGTTTCTAGAAAAGCAAGCAACAAGGTTCTATATTAGTGAAATATCTCACATTAAAGTCATGAGGGATTTTTGCACTTATTAGATTCTCCTTTATCATAATAGCGCAGATATTGCAATCCACCTTTGTACACTTTCCTTCATCTTGTGATTTAATTTTTCGAAATGACTTTGCGATGTCAAGTTACCTGATGATTTAAAAGTTAAAGTGAGATATGCGTTATTTTTGGGTTGTTTTTTTTAATATAGTTATATAATTTGTAATATTTTGATTTTTTTAAAATGTGTTTTTGATATATAAATAGATTTAATATTTTTTTTCAATAATTTTGGATTGTAAATATTATTAGAAAATTTTAATTATTTTTATTAAATTTCCAATAAAATTAATTAAAAGAATATGTTTAAAAAATAATGAAAATATCAAAAAATAAAATATACATGATAGATAAATTGATTATATCAAAATTTTAGCATATATATAATTTGTAATTTATTTTTATTTTTTTTAATTTCATTTATTATATTTTTTTCCAAGAAAAGAAATTAAGCTCCCTCTCAACCTCAGGGCTAGAATGAGGTAGGTTGTTGGTACCAAAGTCTTGAAACCAATATAAGAACATGCGAGAGAGTTTGCAAGTTAATTTCAACAACATGCCATCCCATAGTTATACTGGCTTAAGCATTTACAAGGACCAAAGCGGTTGCTGGTACCGTTCGTATCCTGTAATTTACAGAATCTCAAGGTGACTGATTATTTCTCATATCTTCTGAAAATAATATTCCATGGTAGTCATTTATTTCCAGAAAAATGAAGGGAAATCGTGACTATCAAGAACTTCAAAAGAATCAATCTGCCTTCTTAGTTCAGTTGAAAGAGGAAGGTGTTGTTAATAAAGTGTAATGGTGAGAAAACTCCATTTCTGCCCTCATTCGTTTCATTTACTCTCTTTTACCTTCCATTTTTCCATTTTTTAAAGTCCCACGCTTCATTTCTTTCAAACCCCTTTTTTTACTATTAAAATTTGATTTTTATAGTTAAAAAAATCAATTCCGCCCACCCACTAACAACCATATCATTTTCTTGTTTAAACTTACCTTATATTTCCTTATTTGTAGCTCTGCCCCCCACTTTAGGCCGCTTCAATATATATATATATATATATATATGGGATAGACCGCATAAGCCTTACCTAACCCCTTCCTTGCCTTTCCGCATCGGCACTTCGCAACAATCCTAGCCACATTCCATTTGCCACTTTATAACTTCGTCGATGCGATATAGTGGGACCCTTCCCGCCACATCACCCCTATTCTCGTCGCACATCGCAATCGGTGTTTTTTATGTTTACACGTTAAGACATCATAGATTAATTGGTTTAAGTTGCGATGTGATAAGTTATTCGCTGATTTGTGCGATAAGCCTTAAATGTTGCGGCGTGCGGTAAACCTTAATGTTGCAAAGTGCGATAAACCTTATAAGTTGTGATATGCAGTAAACTTAACTCTTGCGACTTGCGATATGGGTGGGACCCAATCGCATATCACCACCTCGCAAGCTAAGGAGGATAAATGCTAAAGAAAATCTTAAAAAACCTCAAAGTGAGAAGTGCGATACGAAAGTGGATGCGATGTAATTCAAAGCTCAAATATAAAGGAGTTGAGGTCCGGTTGTGTGGGACCAAATCATAGTTCGCAAGTTCAAAATGGTTAGCGCTAAGGAATATATTAAAAACGCCAATTTGCAACCTGCGGGCGTGCCTGCCTCCTTGCCACGTCACCATCCATTCATAACCCGACAGTCATTTATCCTCGACCCCACCATTACATCCCACGTCATTCCACCGCTAACTACCCTCGACCTATCTATCATCTCTGCTCCCCAACTTCCGCATCCGACGGTCCGCATATGTTTTCAGCCTCCCCTCTCCATCTGAGCTTTACTGCCAAGGGAGGGGGGGGGGGGGGGGTCCGAAATGGGTTGTTTCACCGTCCGGTCCCTACCCTTACATGGCAGCACCAGGGCTTTTCGCACCCCGCTTCATCGAAACTACTTACCACCCTTGCTCCCCTCTGAAGTAGTTTTCCCTCCGCTCCGATACCATTCACAACCGACTGCTGCACTGCACCATTGTTGCTCCTCGTCCACCGATTATTATCACCACTGTTGCTCCATGTCCGCCTATAGACCCCTGTCACCATCACTCCATGCCGGCTTACCTGGCCAACCAGATCCCGCAATGGCACTGCATTATGATGCCTGGTAACTTAAACAGGGTTTTGCATCAGTTATAAATGGACAGTGGGTTTTCCATTAGACTCCCTACAATAATCATTGATGCAACAAAGACAGAGGTCGTTTAATAGAAAGTGGCCCTCATTACAGCCAGCACACACTGCTCAACAATCGTTTTACACCAAGATAGGGCCAGATGTTAGAGCCATCATTTGCCTCTTTGGCATCAGACAAGCCAAATTCCGATCACTCTACAATTAATAACAGGCTGCTACAGCCACTGTTTTGTCAGACTTATCTTATCACCGCTTGCATGGGTCCACTTGTCCAATTTATGCTTGAATGTAATTAATGACAATCACTGCAGTAGATAGAGTAACCAACTTAAGTTCCAGTTAAATACTGCATGCATTAGAAGTATCAAGGGGACCTGAGAGGGGAAAACCATTGTAATAGGCTCGTCTGGTTGTAAACACTCTTTCTTGGATGAATGAAGGGACGTTGTTGTTTCGAGATTCTTGTGTTATGATCTATGGTGAACTGCCTCTTTTCCTGTAATTTGTCATTCTCTATTTTCACATATTGTTTTATTTCTTTATTGTGGATAAGAAATTTTTTTGTAGGATTTACCATAAGGTACCCTGCTCAGCCTTGAAACAGTAATTTATGTTTTCCTCTTAGATATGAATGCAGAATTCAAAGACGATATGCTCTGTATTCACATTGAACCTTAATCTCCAGGTTCTCCGTTCCATTTCACAAGCTGTAAAGATCCATTGGCATGACTAGCTTGCCTGGTTACACATGCTTTTGGTTATTCATCCATTTGAATCTGTTTACACATGTTGGAATCCATAGCCCAATTGCCGTCTTCTACTGCCTCAACCATAAACTTTCAAACAAACCCCTATGCAATAATAGCTAGCCTAAAATGCCCCTATCAACAAAGCTATATCTAACAGAGATATCCCTCTCTAGGTTTAGGAGGGATAGATCCTAGGACTGAAGAAGTTTTGATGTTGGCCCTCCGACATTCTATCTTCAGCCTTCAGAATTACGGGGAGCTAACATAGTGGTGATCATATTGGGGACTTATTCAAAAATCTTAATATTTCATTAGAACTCAGAAACCCTAGTCAAAACATTGTGTGATTCAAGTATTTTCCAAAGATTGGTCTTTCAGCTTTTTGTAAAATATTTAACCTATCTGTGCTTTAGGTCTAAATTATGGCTCCTAGAAGAATCTTCACCAAATCTCATCCTGACCCAAACCCTCCTACAATAGTTGACAATCCAGAGAAAATTCTAAGAAAAACCCCCAGAGCTGAGAGTCAAACTGTTAGCAAACCCCTTCACAAAGCAAGTTCCCTCCCTGGAAACCTTGTAACCTTGCAGGACATCCAATTCAATTTACATTTTGAACAGAACTTATTCAGGACCAAATCTCAAAATTGGACATCCTAGAAAGTTTTGACCCATCTATCCTACAACAAAGTCCATTGGGAGAAGTCTCCACATCCACCCAAGTTGATCTTCATCTTCTCCAACACTTTGACTCCCTCCAAGATCTGGTAGCAGAGCTCACCTTAGTTTTCTATGATGCTTACCTTCAACAATCTGTAGAATTATTTTCTCTTACTACAGTAGCTACCTCGGTTATTTCCAAGTTTTCTCATCCTCAGTCAAGCCATCCAAGTGTATATGCATCTCCTACCACTTCCTTGAACATTTCCCACCAGAGTGCCCAAACCTCCACTCATAAACCCATTGCCCACCTTCCTCCATTTAATCCTCCACTTCCCTTGGTCAACCCTCCTCTTTTCAATCACCCTTTGGTTCCCCCACCACCAATCATGGCAGCCTAGTATGCTCAATTGGTGTTGCCACTACCTGTGGTGCCTATGCCACAAGATTATCAGTCCAAAATCTCACAATTTGATGGAACTGGTCCTGTAACTGCTCAAAAACATGTGGATAAAATGAATGATTGTTTTGACCTTCAAGAGAAATATGATGAAGGTGTCAAGTTGAGGATGTTTGCTCAAATTTTAGGAGAAGTAAGAGAATGGTTTAAAGGTTTGACTCTAGTGTCCATGACCTCCCTGCGTTGCACTAGCTATTTTTAAATAGATGGTAAGTTAAGAAAAACCCTCTTCAAATCTTGTCAGAATATGAAAAAATCAAGAGGAATGTTGGAGAGAGTGTCCAAGACTACTGCGCTAGGTTTAACAGTGTATACAACGCACTCTTCGCTCACATGAAACCCCCACAAGGCTTAGCCCTAATGAAATTCCCAGATAGATTCGATCCAGAGATGGCTTATCAGCGTAGAGAAAGAGATCCTGCTACATTAGAAGAAATGCAGAGGGGTGCAGTAACTCTAGAAGCAAACATGCTTGCAAAGAGAGCTAGAATGAGAAATGAGAAGAGATTCAATATTAGGGTAGAGCCTGCAGCCTCCACATCTGATGCTAAGATTGATAACCTAGTCAGAACTATGGAGAGAATGATGGAGAGGATCAACATGAATGAGAGAGCTATCCCTAGGGATAATCAGCGAGCTCCTCAAAATAGAAACCAAAACCTTAGAAGGAACCCCCCTCAAATAAGACAGAGAGAACAGAGAGGCCCTGACCAAAAAATTAGGCCTCGATTCCAAGAGAATTATGCTGATGAATATGAGGGATTGGTCAAAGAAATAGAAGAAAGTCAGATTAATCTAATGGGAATTAATGAAGAGGATTATGTTTTCCTTACTGAAGAAAATAAAGGTTTATTTTCTCTGACTCAAACTGAAGTAGAATCTAAAGAGCCTGAGGATTATAAATAAGGGTTTGAGAATGCCATTATGGAGGTACATAGAAAATATATAACCTTAGAAGCAAGAAGAACTTTGATAACTCCAAGAAGAAGAACACTGAAAACTTTGTCAAAAAGTCCCTGAAATTGAGCCCAAGAAAAAAACGAAATGTTAAAAGCAAGTTGTTAACATCCTAGGAAAGAATGATACAGAGAGAAGCTCTAGAAAACCAGTTGTCAGCACTGTCAAATTAGTTCAGGCTTATGCCCCTACCATAATTCAACAATTTGAGATTGCAGCCAAAATAGTGACTGAGAAGATGGATAGTTCAAATCTGCTAAAAACACAGACACCATTCAACATTGAGAACGAAATTGCTAAGATAAAAATCTCAATCCCTCTCACAGAATTGGTAAACAAGGATGTATATAGGTCCCAGGTCCTAAAGGTGCTAAACATAGGAGAAATTACTAAAATTGTCAATATAAATGATGATAAACCTGAACTGTTTTTGGACCAGAAGTAGAGGGTAAATCCCAGGAGGGAGGTGTTCCCCCATTTTATATCAGTTTGAATGTTCATGATAAAATCCTCCATAATACCATGTTAGATTCAGGTGCATCTCATAATCTTATGCCAAAGGCAATCATGGAGAAACTTGGCCTTGAGATAACCAGACCCTACAAATATTTGTACTCATTTGATTCCACCAAGGTCAAATGTCTAGGTCTCATCAAATATCTATGTATTACTTTAGCCCAGATACCAGCCAAGAGACTAGTGATGGATATCGTAGTGGCTGATATCCCTCGTAAGTACGACATGCTTCTATCACACTCATGGGGAGCCAAGATACAAGGGACCCTCCAAATGGAAATGACCTATGCTACTATTCCAGTGTTTGGCCAACAAAGAATACTGTATAGGGAGACTTTAATGAAATACATGGTGAGTAGTCAATAAAAACCACATAACTACCCCCTTTACTCTATTCATTCTGACCTTGACTCATTCATTCTTTACAATGATGAATACATTAATGAACAAGTAGCTAGATAAGAAAAGGACAAGGAAAGAGAACAAGTAGACCAAATGGAAATTGTACAACACAAGGCTGAATCTGAACCTTTTTGGAACATGAGTTTTGATGGCTCTTGTGGCAAAGCAGGTTCGGGAGGAGGAGTGTGGGTTTGAAATACTGGAAATAACCACTCAGAGGGTCATTCTTACCAACTAAATTTTCAGTGCACCAACAACATAGTAGAATATGAGGCACACCTTTTGGCTTTACAATTGATGAAAATATTAGGAGCCAAAAGGATTTATGTTCATGGAGACTCTAAGCTGGTTGTCAAACAAATCAAGGGATAATACTCAGCCAAGCATCCTCGATTGAGAGAATACATGAATGCTGCCCTTGACCTCCTAAAAACATTTTAAGAATATGACCTTGCTGCAGTCCCAAGAAATTAAAATATCCTTGCCAATGGTTTAGCATTTTCAGCCAACATTTGTCAAGTACCTCATCCTAGCAAGTAGTGTACATTGTAGATCAAACACCACCCAACAGTCCTTGATAACATGAGATATTGGCAAGTCTTGGTAACGACAAACAGATTGAAAATTTCTTGCAATCTAAAGGTGAGTATGAATATTCCAACGTGGACCTAGGTTGTGAAGAAGATTGTCCCACTGAAGAACAAATGAGCAGGGATGAACTGCCGCATGATTATAAAATTAATATTTCAGCAAATGAAACGGTATATAGATTAGAAATACATAAAGACCCAGAAAAAGAGGAATTTGAAGTACTCCAATTCAGGGACAATACCCTGCCTAGAGGGCTTATTCCTTTAGAAGAGTTTTTTGATTTCAATGATGTGCCTAAGAAACCAAAGATAAAACCTACATAGACCAATATTGAAGAATGTAATTTGGGAAGTGAACAAGATCCAAAGATGATAAAGTTATCATATACACTGATAGTATCCACAAAACAGAAATACGTCTCTTTTTTTAAATAGTTCATTGATGTGTTTGCTTGGATCTATGAGGACCTGAAATCTTATGATACTAGTATTATACAGCACAATATTCCAATCAAGGAAGACAAAAAACCTTTCAAACAGAAACTGCGTAGAATAAATCCTATCCTAATGCCCTTGGTTGAGAAGGAGATCAAAAATATGTGATGCCAAAATAATAGTCCCAATTAGATACTCTGAATGGGTTTCCAATATTGTGCCTGTAAGAAATAAAACAGGTGAAATCAAACTTTGCATTGACTTTAGAAATATGAACAAAGTATCACTTAAAGACAACTACCCTCTACCAAAGATGGACCACATATTGCAAAAGGTAGTGGGCTCCAGAAGGATTTCTTTGCTAGATGGTTTTTCAGGCAATAATCAAGTGTTGGTGCATCCTGATGATCAGCACAAGACAACTTTTAATACTCCTTAGGGGACCTTCATGTATGTGAAAATGCCTGTTGGATTAATTAATGCTGGTGCCACTTTCCAAAGAGCAATGGATATTGCTTTTTAAGAAGAAATCAACCTTTTTTTTGTGATCTATCTTGATGATATTACAGTGTATTCAAAGACTGATGAAGAACATCTGGCCCATTTGAGAAGACTCTTTGAGAAATGCAGAAGGTTTGGACTGTCCCTGAACCCCAACAAAACCTTATTTGGTCTTGAAGAAGGGAAGCTTCTAGGCCACATTATATCGGAAGAGGGAATCAAAATTGATCCCAACAGGATTGAGAGCATACTTCAAATATGTCATCCCAGGAACATCAAAGAGCTCCAATATTTCATTGGTAAGATAAATTTTTTGAGAAGGTTTATACAAAACCTTGTAGAAATATTGAGAAATATCACCAACATGCTCAAGAGAGATTCAGGAGTTAAATGGAGCATGGAGGCTAAACGGTCCTTTAACTTGGTAAAGCAGGCACTCACTAAAGCACTAGTTCTGATCATCCCTGAATTCACTAAGGATTTCATCATTTTTCCTTTGCATCAGAACACACTATTGTTGTTATATTGCTGCAGAAAAACAAGGAAGGATAGGAGCAGCCCATAGCATTTTTCAGCCAAGCTTTGAGAGATGCACCTTTAAAGTACAATATCATCGAAAAGTAGGCCTTTACGTTGGTCAAAGCACTGAAGGATTTCAGGGTTTATGTCCTACATTCACATATCATTGCCTTTGTTCCCAACACAATTGTCAAAGTCATCATAACGTAGAACCCTGATGGTAGAGGGGCAAGTGGATTGATGTAATCCTGGAATATGATTTGGAGATAAGGCCTACCAAACTGATCAAGAGACAAGGGCTAGCCAAATTGATGGATGAAACCAATTTTCAAGCACTAGACATCAACATGACCCATGCACTGGATGAACAAGAGGAGTTGGCGACTCCACCTATTGAGGAACCATTCCTAAATCCCCCCCTAGTACGTAGATATATTATATGTTCTTTTTAATTTAAATGCTCCTCCTGGTTTGTCCAAAACAAAATCTAGGTTCTTGAAATTGAAATCTGTTAATTTCTACATCCTAGAAAAATTCTTATACTCAAAAGATTCTCGGGGCATATTGCTTAAATGCTTGCCTAAGGAAAATGTAGATAGGGTTATGAAGGAATTTCATGAAGGGGATTATGGAGGCCATCTCTACTGGAAAACCACTGCTAACAAAATCCTTAGAGTTGGTTTCTACTGTTCTACTCTATTCCCAGACGTCCACAAAATGGTAGCTACCTATCACAAATGCCAAATTTTTGAGGGGAAAATAAAGTTGTTGCCCCTACCCTTACAACCAATTTCTGTTGAGGCACCTTTTCAACAACGGGGTTTAGACTTCATTGGATAAATTCACCCCTCATCTTCTACCCAGCAGAAATGTATCCTTATTGCCGCATACTACTTCATCAAATGGATAGAAGTCATCCCTTACAGAACTACCACTGACTCAGTGATTATCAAATTCCTTGAAGCCAATATCATGTCTAGATTTGGTTATCCTAGAAATATCATCATAGATAATGATGATGCTTTTAAGTCCAAGAAAATGGTGGATTTTTGCCCAAGTATCACATTTATTTGGGGCATTCAACAGCTTATTACCCTCAAGGTAATGGACTAGTTGAATCCTCCAACAAGAGTTTGGTTAGTATCATCAAGAAGCTGCTAGAAGACAATAAGAAATCCTGGCCTAACAAACTGGTGCATGCATTGTGGGCTGATGACGCAAGAGCATCCAACTGAAAGGCTAGAGCTAGAGTTGATTTATTCAGCTGGAAAGAAGAAGAAGTTTGAATTCTATTTTACTTTATTTTAAGTTTATTTTCGCTAACACTTCCATTTTAATTTGCAGATTAAAAAGATAGTTGAATTGGGATTAGTTAAGTATTTAGTTTTATAAATTGTTTTGGAACTGAATGACAATTTCTCAACCATACGGGGATTTTGAAAAGGCATAAAACCAAACCAAATCCACCATTTTGGGTTTTGCCATCCATAGCAAGAAAGGAGTGAACAGAGAAGCATAAATAAATGTAAAAATCAACCATATGAGGGCTTGGATCTGTATTTTTTTCATTTCTAAATTAATTCCAAGTGTTGTGTGCTTGATCGAGCTCTCTGTTTTAAAACAATGTTTCATTTCCAAATTAATTCCAAGTGTTTTGTGCTTTGGATCAGGCTCTCTGTTTTAAATCGGTTGTTTTAAATCTCTGTTGAAATCGAACATTTGCATTTAAACGCACATCAAGAAGTCTAATTGGATTTGCAGGCATAGGGAGTGTAGGTTTTAACCATGAACATAAATTATCTACACACGAATCTTATAACAGAAAATAAACAATAGCGAGAACATAAAACATAAAACAGATAAACACAGAGATTTTCCCTTGGATCCCAAATCGGGACGACTAGCTTGATATTTCATTATATTCCTTTTAATGTTACAACACATATATATACATGTCGAAGCATACATAAACCCTAATCCATTAACCCTGGATTAGATCATAACCGTAGTTCCCTTGACCGGATTTACAAAATACCAGGGTCTGAAAACCATCGTACCCCAAAACCATGTGCAAAACCATGGACAAAACCATGGGCGCAGACTACCCACCGGAAATTAAGGACCAAAAAATTTTCACTGGGGCGTTACCTCGAACCCCTATGACCCCCCTGTTGTGCCCAATGCAAAGGGGGGGCTATCGCCCCCCCTCTTACCCCCTCGCGCGTGCTTAGTCGTGGAAAGAATATAACACATACCCAACAGGGAGACCAGAGATCTTGCACAACCCTTTGTTAAATTGAATTTCTTGGTAATCGCGGAAAGAAGACCAATAGGAATTGCAGGCTCAACGAGGACCGTTATATACAACACCGATCAACGGTGAGAGATCACATTGCATGTCGCAAAATACAGTGTTTACGGTTTAGTTCACAAGTTAAAGTGTTTGATTTTCGATGTGAAGTGATATGATGGAGATATAACGTGGATCGTCGGATCCATCAGAGCCTAAACGGCGTAGATTGAAAGCGCGTCGGGAGAAAATTTTAAAATTGAAACTTTTTGAAGTTAATGTTAAGGCGGTCGCAAGGTAAGTTAAATACTTTTCGATGCGAAGTGGACAAGGCATGTGGCAGCACGACGCAACATCACATCCCACAAGAAATAGAGTTTAACTTTTAAGTTATGTTGTAAAGTTCGCGAAGTGCGATCGCTTGTAATTGGTCGGAGCTATTGTGGTACCCTCCAGGTAATACCTTCGCATGTATGCATTTGTGTTGGGTTTTGGTTGTGGTTTGTGTAAAGTAATCGGTTGTGGTCGCACAGTATGTATGTTAAGAGGTTCCAAAGTTGAACTCTGCTGCGAGTAAGGGAAATTTGGTGTAATCTTAAAACACAGTTCTGCGGCTCATTCTGGTATTTTTTTGCAGCTAGTCTGCATTAATTGGTATCATAGAAGTTCTTTCTTCCTAAGTGAAGATGGAAGTAGGAAGTAGAGGTCAGGTAAGAGCTGCAAGGGGAGCAACATATGAAGGACTATGTGAAGATATTAGAATGTTGTCAGCACATTTGGGAGTAGTGGAAGCAGGAAGGCGTAGGGATCCTGAAGGTGGAGATGATAGTGATGGTGAGACACTGGCACTAGAAGATGGGTCAGAGGACGAGACACCATAACTTAAACTACTGAAATCTGTTTTGAAGGCTAGTAGCAAGCCAATACTAGAGCTCTCCAATTATGATGGTAGTTTGGCCATAGAAGCATTGTTGGACTAGATAAGTGAGTTAGATAAATACTTCGAGTATGAGGAATTTAGTGAGGATAGGAAAATCAGGTTTGTTGTCACTAAGTTGAAAGGACACGCCACCTTGTGGTGGGACAATTTGCAGGCAGAAGGGAGAAGACTGAACAAGCCTTTGATCAAGAGATGGGATAGGATGATTGCAAAGATGAAAAGAAATTTCCTACCTAAAGATTACAAAATTTCCCTTTGCAGACAAGTGAAGAATCTGAGATAGAGAACGATGATTGTAAAGGAATACACAGAAGAGTTCTATAAAGTGAACTTGAGGGCTGGTTATGTTGAAGATACCCCTGAGAAGACATAAAGATTTGTGGATGGTCTACAGATGGAAATCTTAGATTAGATTAATATTATTTCCCCTAAAACTATAGAGGAGGCATACTAGTGTGCTTTGAAGGCGGAAGAAAAGAGTAACAGGAAGCATAATGCAAGAAGAGGACGTGGTTTCAGTAGAGGAAGAGGACAGTCCTTTGGCAGAGGTAGCACTGCCAATAATAATGAAGAGGGAAGTAGTTCGAAGACTTTGGGACGGACTGAGAAGGAAGGTAACACCAGAGGTGGAAGGCCATACCAGCGAGGAAGAGGTAATGGCAGAGGTAGAGGAGATGCCTACCAGTGTTACAAGTGTCACAAATGGGGGCACAAGTATTTTGAATGTCCTGAAAATGAGCAAGCTGGACAGAGGGGAGCGTATGTTGCTCAACTTGATGTAGCATAAGCACCACCACAAGAGGTGGAGAATGTGCCTGAAACAAGAGAGGCCTTGGTGTTGAACAAGGTTTTACTAAAACCAGCTAAGGAGGTGGTTGACCTGACACAGAGGAAAGAATTGTTCCGGATTGTGTGCAAGTCGCATGGAAAATGCTACAAATTGATTATAGATAGTGGAATCACTGATAACCTGGTAGCCAATGAGATGGTATAAAAATTGGTCTTGAAGAAGTCGAAGCACCCGATTCCCTATAAGGTGTCTTGGTTGCAGAAGGGACACCAACCGCTGGTTGATGAGTAGTGCGAGGTGGAATTTCACATTGGCAAGTACAAGGACAAGGTGACTTGTGATATTATGCCTACGGATGTGTGCCATATTCTGTTGGGCAGACCATGACAATATGACATAAAGGTCGTCCATGATGGGAAAAATAATTGTTACATATTTGTGAATGATGGGATAAAGCATACACTAGTTCCCATGAAAGAAGAAGATACTGCAGAAATTAGTGGGACTAAAACACTACTGATAGGCGGAATGGAGTTTCTGCGACGGATTGAGGAGAATGAGGTGAATTATGCAGTTGTGTGGAGGCCAAGAGAATTATTGATCCATACGGAAATCACTGATTTTCCTGTGGAAATACAGGACATTCTTCAAGATTTTAATGATATTGTGGTGGATGATCTACCAGATAAATTACCACCAAAGCGGAGCATTAGTCACCATATTGATTTTATTGCAGGAGCCAGTTTTCCAAACAAGGTTGCTTACTGGATGAGTCTAAAAGACAATGAGGAGATTAGGAAGCAAGTACATGAATTTTTGGATAAAGAGCTGATTCAAGGAAGTTTGAGTCCTTGTGTTCTTCCGACCGTTTTAGCTCCCATGAAAGGAGGTGAATGGCGGGTTTGCACTAATTCCCGGGCGATAAACAAGATCACTATCATGTCGATGTTTCCTTTACCTCGGATGGATGATATGATGGATTTTCTGAGTGGAGCAGCGTACTTTTCAAAGATAGATCTGAAAACGGCTATCACTAGATCAGGATTAGAGAAGGTGACAAATGGAAGACAACTTTCAAGACCAATGAAGGCTTGTATGAATGGTTGGTCATGCCATTTGGGCTGAGCAATGCTCCGAGCACATTCATGCATTTGATGAATGAGATGTTGAAAGAGTTCATTGGCAAGTTTGTGATTGTATATCTGGATGATTAACTTATTTTCAGCAAGACGAAGGAAGAACATTTTCAGCATGTCAGGTATGTGCTGGAAAAATTGCAGCAAAATAAATTGTCAATGAATTTTAAAAAATGTTATTTTTTCAAGAAAGAATTGATTTATTTAGGATTTGTAATTTCTGAGAATGAGTTGAAGATGGACCCAGAGAAGGTTGCAGCTATAGTTAGTTGGCCATCTCCCAAAAGTTTGTTTGAAGTAAGAAGTTTTCATGGATTGGCAAGTTTCTATCAGAAGTTTATTAAGAAATTCAATGGTATTTGTGCACCTATGGTGGATACCATTAAGAAGGAAAGTCAGTCTTTTCATTGGAAAGAATTTGTTGAGAGAATTTTTCAGTTTTTGAAGAAGAAGATCACTGAAAAACCAATCCTAAAATTGCCAGACTTCAACAAAATTTTCCAAGTTCATTGTGATGCAAGTGCGACAGCCATTGGTGCAGTACTCAGCCAAGAAGATAAACCAATAGCATACTTTAGCAAGAAGTTAAATGAGAGCAGGAAGAAGTATACATCTTATGACAAAGATTTTTATGCAGTCGTCCAAGGATTGAATCATTGGAGACATTATTTGCTAGCTAATGAATTTGTCTTGTTTTGAGACAATTCTGCGTTACAATACATTATGCAGTAGCACAAGCTAAATCATAAACATGTGAAATGGGAGGAGTACTTGCAGAGGTTTACATTTTTTTTGAAACACATCAGCGGTCAAGCCAACAAGGTAGCAGATGCATTAAGCATAAGAAGCTTGATATTACAAAAAAGCGCAATGCAAGTGTTGGGATTTGAGCATCTCAAAGACTTGTATGAGGTGGATGCAGATTTTAAGGAAGCTTATGAAGCTTGCCAAAATCCAATATTGAGAGACAATAGTCCATGGTTGGACTATAACATGCAGGAGGGGTTTCTGTTCAAAGGAGGACAGTTGTGCATTCTAGAATGTTCTATGCGAGAGAACTTAATTCAGGAAAAACACAGTGGAGGTTTGGCCAGACATTTTGGCATAGATAATACTTTGGATTAGCTGAGCCACTTTTACTATTGGCTAAGGATGCGAAGAGATGTGCAGAGGTTCGTGATCAGGTGTAAATTTTATCAGCATGTGAAGGGAAACAGCCAGAATACAGGGTTGTATACACCCTTACCCATTGCGAATAGACCATGGGACTAAGTCAGCTCGGACTTTGTCTTAGTTCTGCCAAAGACCCAACGGGGATTCGATTCCATCATGGTGGTGGTGGATCGTTTCACCAAAATGGCACATTTCATTCCATGCAGAAAGACAAGTGATGCCACACATGTAGAACACTTGTTCTTTTCAGATATAGCTAGATTACTTGGCTTGCCAAAGTCCATATTCTCGGATAGGGATGTAAATTTCACAGGCCATTTTTGGCGAACATTGTGGAAGAAGTTAGACACCAAACTAAATTTCAATTCAGCTTATCATCCACAGTCAGATGGGCAAACTGAAGTTGTGAACAGGAGTGTGGGGAATTTGCTAAGGAGTTTGGTTGGTGAAAATTCTAGACAGTGGGATCGTGTGCTTGCACAAGCGGAGTTTGCCTACAATGACTTTCCCAACAGAAGAACGAGCAGAAGTCATTTCCAAATCCTATATGGAATGCACCCATGTGGAGTATTTGAGTTGCAAGATTTGGGTCAATTGGAGCATAGGAGTGTTGATGTTGAATATTTCGCGAAAGTAATCAACGATCTACATGAACAGGTCAAATTGAAGCTACAAGACAGCAGCCAAAAATATAAACAGAGAGCAGATTTGAAAAGACGGGAGGTACAATTCGAAGTAGGAGACCTAGTACTGGCACATTTGCGCAAGGAGAGGTTTCCTAAAGGCGAATACAACAAATTGAAGATGAAAAAGATTGGGCCTTGGAGAATTCTTTGACAGTTTTCTGCAAACGCTTATGAGTTACAGTTACCTCCGAGTGTAGGAATCTTGCCCATTTTTAACGTGGCAGATCTGTACCCATACACTGTTGTTGATGAAGAAGACAGTTCGTAGAGATGAACATGAGACACCTAGAGTGAGGAGAGATCATGGATTAAACAGATGCCTCTAGCATAGCCTTTGGAAATTGAACAAATTTTGGACACACAAGTAGCCAGGAAGACACGAAGCAAAGAATATTTAGAGTATATGGTCAAATGGAAGGACCATCCTCTGGAGGATTGTTCTTGGTTGGACGCAGCCCAAATTAAAAGTGTCGGGTACTCTATTGAAGAGCTCATGGATAAGAGCCATGAGTTTAACTTACCCCGGGAGCCTGATGCAGGAGCATCCAACTGAAAGGCTACAATTAGAGTTGATTTCTTTTGTTGGACAGAAGAAGAAGTTTGAATTCTATTTTGCTTTGTTTTAAGTTGATTTGGGCTAACACAACCATTGTAATTTGCAAATTAAAAATATATTTGAATTGGGATTAGTTAAGTATTTAGTTTTATAAATTGTTCTGGAACTGAATGACAGTTTCTCAACCATACGGAGATTTTGGAAAGGCATAAAACCAAACTAAATACACCATTGTGGGGTTCTGCCATACGTAGCGAGAAAGGAGTGAACAAAGAAGTAGAAATAAATGTAAAAACCTGCCATCTGAGGGTTTGGCTTTGTAATTTTTTTCATTTCTAAATCAATTCCAAGTGTTTTGTGCTTGACCGGGCTCTCTGTTTTAAAACAATGTTTCATTTCCAAATTAATTCCAAGTGATTTGTGCTTTGGATTGGGCTCTCTGTTTTAAATCAGTTGTTTTAAATCTCTGTTGAAATCTAACATTTCCATTTAAACGCACAACAAGAAGAATAATGGGATTTGCAGGCACAATGAGACCAGAGATCTTGCACAACCCTTTGTTGAATTGAATATCGTGTTAATCGCAGAACAAAGACCAATCGGAATTGCAGTCTCCACGAGGACTGTTAGATCCAACACCGATCAACAGTGAGAGATTACATCACATATCAAAAAACACAGTGTTTATAGTTTAGTTCGCAAGTTAAATTGTTTTTTTTTTTTATGTGAAGTGATACAGAGAAGATATAATGTGGACTGTCGGATCTAGCAGAGCCTAAACGGCGGAGACTGAAAGCGCGTCGGGAGAAAAATCGCAAATCAGAACTTTTTGAAGTTAATGTTAAGGCGATCACATGGTAAGTTAAATACTTTGTGGTGTGAGGTGGAGAAGGCACATGGAAGCATGACACAACATCACATCCTGCAAGAAATAGATTTTAACTTTTAAGTTATGTTGTAAATTTCGCGAAGTGTGATCGCCTGCAATTGGTCGGAGCTGTTGTGGGACCCTCCAGGTAAGACCCCTGCATGTATGCATTTGTGTTGGGTTTTGGTTGTGGTTTATGTAAAGTAATCCATTATGATCGCACACGTATGTATGTTAAGAGGTTCCAAAGTTGAACTCTATTGCGAGTAAGGGAAATTTTGTGTGGAATCTTAAAACACAGTTCTGTGGCACATTCTAGTATTTTTTTGCAGCTAGTTTGCATCAACTGATAGACTGACAACTAAGAAATCAATTGGCATGTCACCATACCAGTTGGTCTATGTTATGGATGCAGTTTTTCTAACATCATTAGGAGTGTCAGCCATGAAAATCATTCAAGAGGTACAAGCTGAATATAATGATGTACAAAGAAGGATAAATCAAACCATTTAGCTACAACAGTCCAGTGAAGTTTACAACAAAACTCAGGTTGTGCAAGAAAACATAAAGAAGATCTTTGACAAAAGAACGAAGGGAAATGATTTCAATATTGGAGATAAAGTACTGAGATGGGATTCTAGAAGAGAAGATAAAGGTAAACATGGCAAGTTTGACAATCTGTGGAAGGGCCCATACATTGTTCATTCTTTCAGGGGGAATAATGCACTTTTTTCTGCAAGAAATGGATGGAATGGAGCTGCATGGAGGTCTTGTCAATGGCAGGATGCTGAAGAATTACCTCTCCTAAGTATAGAGAAATCCCTCACTCCATTGTAAATACCACAATTTTTGGTTCAAATCCTTTTTGAAGGCTACCGTTTTGTGTAAAAAAAAAATAGTAGGAGAAAAGTTATAAAAATAGAAAGAGAAGATTCATGGAAATAATTTGCAGAGAAGAAGTATGCAAGGCTACCGGTATTGATGTTCTTGACACTTCCCTAAGCAGAAGTGCCATCCCCAGCTGGAGCCACTGTTAGAGTCCTATAGTTTACAGTATCACAAGGTGACTGTGTATTTCTTACTTGCAAATTTTCATATTATACATATATTTCAATATTCAAAAGCATTTCCAAAGAAGATAAAAAGAAACAAAAAGAAGAAGAAAAGAGGGTGTAAAAAAGGAAAAGAAAACCCCACAAAAAATGAATAGTTCTGAAAGTGCTGGAAATCAAAATGCCGCTACTTTTTAGAAAGGTTTGTTCAATCATATAGCTTAAGCATGATTGTACAATTTTGAATTTTCTGTTGGTAGGTTAGAAAATGAGGATTTTCCAAACTGCTTAATCTTGGCTTATCAGTAGATAGGTAGAAAATGACATTGGTTCAACAGCTTAATCTGGACCAATAGGAGAAATAAGGGATAGGGGTTAGGTTAGAAGTTAAAAAGAAAATAAATTTAAGGGTCTGCGAGTCTAAATGCACCCTGAAAAGAGAACAAAAAAGGCTAGAGTTTCACTTTGGGTAGGTTGATTTGTTGGAGAAGAGAAAGGGAGGAAAATGTAAAGTTTACTCTATAAATGAACAACCTACAAATTTCTTGTTTTTTTCCTATGATAACAAAAGAAAAATCAAATGGAAAGGAATAGTTATACTCTAAGGTCCGAAAAAGGGGTGATTCTATAAAGGTTAGGGACCTTATGGTATGTTTCTAATCCTAAGTCCCAACAATATTAACTTTTCTTATCCCCCACCCCATTCATATTTTCCTTATCCTAAATTTTTACACTATCCCCCACCATTCATTTTTCCCGAGCTCACCATCACATTGCACATCCCATCAGCACTAATCACCCCGAAACTCCCCATCATCTCTGCGCATCTCCCCACAACCGACGATCCACATCACCTTTTGGCCCCCCCTCAACGTCCAAACTTTAATAACGGAGTGGGGGTCTGAAATAGGCGATAACCGATACCATCAAACTTGCTACATGTCGTTCCCACGGTTGTTCACAGCCCCGCCCCCCCAAAAACCATTTAACACTATGACCCCCCTGCGAAAGCGATTTTCGCTGCTAAATAAACCATTGCACCCTTCGACTATTGGACCAGCTGTCATCTGTTGCTTCGCCCATCACAAGTTTCAATGTTTACCTCCACCACTCATAACAAAAACCTCTGCGTTGCGATATGAAATATGAGTTTGGGCCCCACCTCCTCGCCACATCACCTCCCGCTATCACCCTTCTCTCATTGCAAGTTTCAACCTTTACCTCTGCCGCTCATAACAAAAAATTCTGCTTTGGGATATGCGATATGAATTTGGGCCCCACCTCCTTGCCATGTCATCTCCCGCTATCGCCCTTCACTCATCGCAAGTTTTAACCTTTACCTCCACCACTCATAAAAAAAACTTTCGCTTCGCGATATGCGATATGAGTTTGGGCCCCACCTCATTGCCACATCACCTCTCGCTATCGTCCTTCGCTCATCGTAAGTTTTAACCTTTACCTCCGCCGCTCATAACAAAAAATTTTGGTTCACGATATGTGATATGCGTTTGGGCCCGACCTCCTTTCCACGTCACCTCCCGCTCCTCGCCTTTCATACATCGCATCGCCTCCCGCCAAGAAGATGTTGTGCCATAAATGGCCAGATCTTTATCCAACGGGCCCATGCCTATTCAAACGGTCCACCAATCATAGTTAAAGGCCGAATTCATGCATGAAAGCAGAGTTTACTTTGATAACGCTATTCTAAAATCATAGGTACTGAATTCGCAAAGAAATCAAGAGAACTATTGTTGAAGAAAATCCATTGTTCGTTAAGGAAATTTTGTCAACTCTCAACAACTCCAGTTACTTTTTTACTCAAGCCTTCAATTTTGTTCACACTTCCCCTATATTTTCCCTTCCCAACCCTTAATCTGTAATTGTTTCCCTTCTCTGATTCCCTCTTATTTATTCCCATTCTTTCCTATACAATGAAGGAGACCAGTTAAAGCTAATCACAGAAGAAGAGATGCCTCCTAAGAAAGACCAAGAGCCTTTTAATCCTATGGTCTACCCACAAGTGGACGTGGATAACTTGGCTCTAGCGGACAGAGACTATAAAATCCATGAGACAGAGTCAGAATTCGATTTATTCGATGTCTACTGCTGGCTAGAGGATAAATTCCTTGAAGAAGTGGATGATATAGGTCTATGGGAGACCCAATTTCCTCTTTACATATTTCCAAAAACCCATAGTTGCCCAGAGTTCATCAGGAAGTGCTAAGCCTATTATGACATTAATTAGAGAACCATAGTCACCCCAACAGGGGAGATCATGTTTTCTATCAATGCCCAATCCATTCAGCAAATGATGTAGCCCCCCACTTCTGAAAAAACAATCCCCTTCTCTTATGAAACCCTTAGGGAATTTTATTAGAAGCTTGATTTTTCCAATAGAGCCAAAACTTTGCATCTTTTCATGGCCACTGATGCCTTAATGCCTACCAAGAATCCACCTTATCCTTCATCTATATTTCCTTATAGGACTCAGTACATTATCATTGTTCTATCTCACTTATTGGGGTATCACATTGATCAGTGTGTAGATGAAGCTCTGATAGTCTTTTTGTCCATTCTTTCCTCAGATGCTAAACCCACGGTCATGTTTAACTATGCCCAGTTTCTTGCAGATTCCATTCATGGACAATTTTTAAAGTTTAATACATAGGAGGTTTTCAAATACTCCTCGGTATTGGTGTATATGTTTGTTTATTTCTAGTCCTGTGAGTTTCAATTTCATATGACCAAGGTAAATGAAGATGTTGAGCCTCAATCTGTCATCTTCTGGACCACCCTGCTATTAAAGGATTAGAAGAAGTATACATACAAGGATTTTGTGGATTTGTTTGTGCACCCAGCCATCAACACACTCAGTAGTGCAACAAAGCCTAGGATAAGTGAATAAATCAGGAAAAGCATGCAGCTAACAGAACAAGTGAAGACATTAGATTGGTACTTATGCAAAAATTACACAGAGATTCGAGTCTATGGGAGTGAGCTAGCCCCTTACAAATTTCCAAAGTTCCTCTCCATGAGGGTCTTTGCACTGGAGTACATAAGGAAAATGATACATGCAGATGAGCTCCACTTTGTTTCTTTAAAGAAGAAATATCAGTTCAAAATCAAGACACAAATTGGGCCTTTCATCTGTAACAGTAGAGCTGCAGGAGAGGAAGAAAAAAAGATACTGAAGGGGATGGGTTTCAGCCATAGTTTCACTTGGTCTTATGACCCTGCAGGGATTATCTCCAGGAAAAGGGTGGAACATAGATCCACACCCTATGTTCACACACACAGACCTGCGATTGAGCAGTATGCCAATCAAACAGAATGGGTGACCAACACCCTGCAAGAAGAGGAAGAATAGGTGATCTCCACTTCAGGCATCCTGACCCCAACACCACAATAAAGGAAGAGTGCAGAAGGAAAAGAAGACAAGGGGAAAGAGCAAGAGAAAGAGATAGGGAACAAGAGGCCAAGAGAGGATCAGTCACCTTTGGTAAGTGATACCTCTAGTAAGGAATTCAAATTGAAATATACGAAGAGGGCCCAAGTTCACATGGATATTGATCAAGGAGGTGAATCAGAGCAGTAGACAATGTTTCATATTGCAGACATCCCTAGGTCATCTCTAGTGGGTGGTCAAACAATGGCTTCCCCTACATCTTCAGCCACAATGTCCATACAACAACATGGTTTGAAAAAATCTACTACCAGACCTGCCATAGAAGGCCAAGAAAAATTAGTTTATGACACATTCAAGGAGATAAAACTGAGGAATGAGGTGATGAAGGCTAACACCTACAATCAATTCTGGAACCAAACCTCAAGTTCACGAAGCAGGCTACTGTATGCCTTTGACACTGAGAAAGGAAGGGTGCATATGGCATTTTTAGAAGCCTTGGTCCCACAACCTCAAGGAGCAGGATATTACAAGCAGACATCATTCAAGTTCAATACGAAGGACATCCATCCTATTGACCAAATGGATTACACAACCAGACCAAAGAGATGGTGGCCTCCACCTTGACAAGTACTGCTATGAGCCTGTCAAAACTGCAGGTATCTTTATCCAATAATGGCATTATTGTATCATTTAGAACAATAGTAATTTCAGTAGGGTAAGGTAGGTAGGTGTGCAAATAAGCTCAGCACTCTGAGCATATTTCCGATTTTAGTTTCAGATTGCTTTCTAGTTTTCAATTCAAGTGTGTTCCAGAATTTAGTTGTAGAGAGAGATGATTTCAGCTTGAATATTTTCAACCACAGAGATTGTAGCATATTAGGTTGCAGAGTTGGGATCAGCCCAATGGATCAGGCCACTAGTCTACGGTGTTCTTGACACCTCCTGAAGGAGCTTTCATCCCATCTGAAACCATTGTTAGTATCCTGTAATTTAAAAAATCTCAAGGTGACTGATTATTTCTCAGATCTTCTGAAAATAATATTCCATGGTTGTCATTTATTTCCAGAAAAAGGAAGGGAAATCTTGAGTGTCAAGAACTTCAAAAGAATCAATCTGCCTTTGCAGCTCAGTTGAAAGAGGAAGGTGTTGTTGATAAAGTGTAATGGTGAGAAAACTCCATTTTTTCCCTCATTCATTTCATTTACTCTCTTTTACCTTTCATTTTTCAATTTTCTAAAGTCCCACGCTTCATTTCTTTCAAACCCCCTTTTTTAATATTAAAATCTGATTTTTATATTTAAAAAAAGCAGCTCCGCCCACCCACTAACAGCCATATTACTTTCCCATTTAAAATTACCTTATATTTCCTTATTTTCAGCTCCGCCCACCACTTTAGGCTGCTTGAATATATACATATATAACATAGATAGCATAGACCGCATAAGCCTTACTTAACCCCTTCCTTGCCTTTTTGTGTCGGCACTTCGCAACAATCCTAGCCACATTCCATTTGCAACTTTATAACTCTGTTGATGCGATATAGTGGGACCCTTCCCACCACGTCACCCATGTTCTTGTCGCACATCATAATCGGTGTTTTTTATGTTTACACGTTAAGACATCGCAGGTTAATTGGTTTAGGTTGCGATGCGATAATTTATTTTATGCGGTGTGCGATAAGCCTTAAATGTTGCGGTGTGCGGTAAACCTTAATGTTGGTGTGTGCGATAAACCTTAAAAGTTGCGATGTGTGGTAAACTTAACTCCTGCAATTTGCGGTATGGGTGGGACACAATCGCATATCTCCACCTCGCAAGCTCAGGAGGATAAGCGCTAAAGAAAATGTTAAAAAACCCCGAAGTGTGAAGTGTAATACGGAAGTGGGTGTGATGTAATTCAAATCTCAAATCTAAAGGATTTGAGGTCCTTTTGTGTGGGCCCAAATCACAGTTCACAAGTTCAAAAGGGTTAGCGCTAAGGAATAGGTTAAAAACGTTGAATTGCAACTTGCGGGTGGGCCCGCCTCCTTTCCACATCACCATCCATTCATACCCCGACAGTAATTTATCCCCGACCCCACTGTTACATCCCATGTCATTCGACCGCTAACTACCCTCCACCTATCTGTCATCTCCGCTCCCCACTGCCACATCCGAGGATCCACATATTTTTTCGTGCCCCCCCCCCCCTCCATCCAAGCTTTACCGCCAGGGGGGGTCCGAAATTGGTTTTTTCACCGTCCGGGACCTAACCTTACGTGGTGGCACTAGGGCTTTTCGCATCCCCCTTTTCCAAAACTAATTAACACCATTTCCCCCCTCTGAAGTGGTTTTCCCTCCGCTCTGATACCATTCCCAACTGACCGCTGCTCCACACACCATCATTGCTCCCTGCCCACTGACTATTCCCTCCAGTATTGCTCCACGTCTGCCTACAGACCCCTGTCACCATCGCTCCACGTTGGCTTACCTGTCCAACCAGACCCCGCGACTGCACTGCATTTTGATGCATGGTAACTTAAACAGGGGTTTGCATAAGTTATAAATGGATAGTGATCTTTCCGTTAAACTCCCTGCAGCAGTCATCGACACAGAAAATACAGAGGTTGTTTAACAAAAAGTGGCCCTCGTTACATCCAGCAAACTCTGCTCAACAACCGTTTTGCACCAAGACAGGGCTAGATGTCAGAGCCATCATTTGCCTCTTTGGCATTAGACAAGCCAAATTTTGATCACTCTGCAATTAATAACGGACTGATACAGCCACCATTTTTTCAGACTTATCTTATTACCGCTTGCGTGGGTCCACTTGTCCAAATTCTACTTGAATGTAATTAATGACAATCACTGCAGTAAGTAGAGTAATCGGCTTAAGTTTCAGTTAAATACTGCATGCATTAGCAGTATCAAGGGGCCCCGAAAGGGAAAAACCCTTGTAATAGGCTCGTCTGCTTGTAAACACTCTTTCTTGGATGAATGAAGGGACAATGTTGTTTCCAGATTCTTGTGTTACGATATGTGGTGAAGTGCCTCTTTTTCTGTAATTTTTCATTCTCTAGTTTCACATACTATTTTCTTTCTTTACTGTGGATAAGAAATATTTGTGTAAGATTTACCATAGGGAACCCTGCTTAGTCTTGAAACAGCAATTTATGTTTTCCTTCGAGATTTGAATGCAGAATTCATAGACGGTCTGCTCTTCATTCACATTGAACCTTAATCTCCTCCTCCTTTCCATTTCACAAGCTATAAATATCCATTGGCATGATTAGCTTGCTTACTTACACATGATTTTTTTTATTAATCCATTTGAATATGTTTACACCTGTTTGACTCCATAGCCCAATGGCCCTCTTCTGCTACCTCAACCATAAACTTTCAAACAAATTCCTATGCACTAATAGCTAGCCTAAAATGCCCCTATCAACAAAGCTATATCTAACAGAGAGATCCCTCTTTGGGTCTAGGAGGGCTAGATCCTAGGTCCGAAGCGGTTTTGATGTTGGCCCTCTGGAATTCTGTCTTCAGCCTTTGGAATTACGGGGAGCTAACAGGTACAAGGCCAACTCATAGGCAGAGTCAATTACAACAACATGCTAGTCCAGGTTGTTGGTAACAAAGTCTTGAAGCCAATATAAGAACATGTGAAAGAGTTTACAAGTCAATTACAACAACAAGCCAACACACAGGTATATTGGCTTAAGAGTTTACAAGGATCAAAGAGGTTGTTGGTACGGGGCCAAATCATAGGCATAGTCAATTACAACATGCCAACCCACAGAAGAGTTTACAAGGATCGAAGGGGTTGTTGGAGGTTGTTGGTACCAGGCCAACTCATAGGCATACTTAAGAGTTTACAAGGCTTGAATCCAATAAAACAACAAGTCAACCAAATTTTACAAGGGTAGAAGCCAATATAACAATATTAATAATTACAACAACATTTATCATGTTACTAGAGGGAATTTGAATTGAGTAGGAAAGGTAACAACCATTCTTCTCAACCACTTGAGATAACCTTAATCGAAACCATTTAATATGGTTTCTCTAATTCGACCACTACCTCAAGATTCCTCTTGGGTGGGGAAGATAACAACAATTCCACCTAACCACCTAAGATAACGTAAATTGACAAAATATTTAAAGGACATGGGGTTGGGCTTTTGGGTCATGAAACCATTTATGATATGGTCTCTCTAGTTAAGCCACTATCTCAAGGTGCCCCATGACTCCAAAAAGACCCTCATGAAAATTGAACTTTTCCCAATAATAAAAACTTCATGCTTTTAACTATTAAATCCAATCTTTCTAAGTATTATTTTTTATATTTATTATATAAAAATTATTAATTAAATATTTATATTTATTTAATTAAATATTTATGTGAGACCTCTAACTTTAGTGTACTTCCTTTTGCTATGTGTTTTCGATGGGAATGAATCTCTCATAGTAGCCTATCAAGAACGGAAGAGTTTTTTTTTTTTTTTGGTGGTTTGTTTGTTTTTTTTTAAGTTATTTAATTATTAAAAAAAATATCTTAGTGTTAATGTATAATATCTGAGTGTTGATGTATAATGAGATTTAGATATGTTAAAAGTTTAATATTTTATATTAAAAAGTGAAATAGAAGTCATATATATGTATATATATTTCATATAAAGAATGATGTAAATATTTTAAATTTCTCTAGTGATTAGTGGTGAGCCTTTGTATTGCACCAAAAGTGTTGCAACTCTCAAGGGCCCCTCAAATCTATCTAGAAACCCGAGGTTCGTACATATTTAGATGTGAAAGTGTTATATGAATAGTATATTGGATTCTACTCATGCCACCCTCAACTATGAAATTAGATCAGGATGTCGAGAGACCATCGCTCCTACTTGTCCACAATGAAACATTGTTGATGAAAGTATAATTGAAGAATTAATTCTAACTAGGAAAGAAAAAATGCCACTTGTTCAATTTGTAGATGCTAACTAACTTCTCATTAAGGAAATAAATCTAATCTACTTACAAAAGGAAGACTACTCTTATTTTCATCATTCATCAAATAAATCACAGAATTATATATATCATCTATCTACTCACACTTGTTGAAAAATAAAAAATTGAACTTATAAATTGCTTGCCATTGAAAGACTAATTCTACGTTGTTTTTGTAGTGAGGGAAAGGAATGGTTGGGGTTGTCTAGGAGCTTCTCTTCAAAATAAAATCATAGCTGAGGGTCATTATTCATCCTAATTGAGATAAGGTTGAAGTGGGGAGAAAATTTGGTGAAGGAAAGTGGTGCTACAAGCATGCTATAGGAGGCTGCTACAAGAGATCCTGTAATGCTACACAAGGGGTTTTGAGGGTATTTTTAGGGTGGAGATGAAGTCTTGAAGGCATGAAGAGGTGGGTCAATGTTAGGGAGAGTGAAATAAGGTTGGGTAAGCCTCTTAGCCAAGCCCAGGACCTCTCAAAGGTATATCTTGCACCAAGATGGATGCCCACGGTGTCCTAAAGTTACTAGGCAAGGTGACCGTGGAAACAAAATTTTGGAGATAGGCTTGAGAGACGAGGAGAGAAGATGGAGAAGTGAAAGATGGGGGTGAAAGAGATGCCCTTCCTTGTAGACTAGAAAAACTCTGCAATCATTCACACACATGCATTCATTGATCATTAACACAAGAATAAGAACTATGATGGAAAATATGAGTTGAATTTAAATAACACCTATTTTATGCTTCTAATATTACTCAAGTCATTGAACAAGATTCCAAGCTAAAAAAAGAAAATATGCAGAGGGGAAACTAGCATTCATCTATTTCCAATAAATCATAAACACAATATTTTTTACTGAGATTATGAATCCTTCCAACCATTCAACCACAAGAGAGGTGATGCAGAAGCTTCTAATCACAAATTTGTGTATACCTTAACCTCTACTGAAATGAAAGAAAGCTATGAAATGCTTGAAGCTAAGAAAAAATAAAAATACACAAGAGGGACCTAAGCCACATGGTTGGGCCCAAACCCAAGGGTCTCAACCCTCTGAAACTAACTCAGATGAAGCTTAATAACCAACTTCTCAGTATCATAAATTAAAATTCTTATACATCATATAAAATTTCAAAATGACAGTGTAAAGCTCCAATCTCAATAGCTACACCTAGCTGAAACAAAAATTCAAATCCTCCCGAGCTCTTCATCTTGTTTATTTATACAAAAGGGTAGTTTATAGAAACTCACTTGAAAATAGGTGTGATTGACTCCTTAATTTCGAAAATAGTGTATCTCATCCTTCTTTAGCTTCACTTGTACTAGTAGTGGCTCGAATACCAGTGAATTTGAATTGATGAGAGAGGGTGTTGTGATCCTAAGATGAGTTAGGGAGTTAAGGAGGTGGGAAAACACCCTTAGATCCTCTCCTTGGTGTCTCCAGCAAGCCCCTGCAGAGTAAATACCTAAAAACTGCTCCATTTTCCTGCAATTAAATCACATTAGGCCACATATAATGACAAACACCTTTTACTCTTCTTACTAAGCATAATATAACAAAAAATGTGAATTAATGTGAGAAAATGATAGTTTTAAGGCTAGAGGATGCCATTATGATCTTCACAATATACCTATTGATGGGACCCATCAATTAATGTCTAAAGAAATATGCACATTGATTTGTTGAACAAAAGCACTGATTGAGACATGAATTTTACGATTCTCTTCTTCAAAATTGTTGAACAACTCTATCTGAGTGGTTTACAAGAAATTTTTTTCATGTTGTTCATACTGATTTCATGTTATTCTTCATCGCATCACATCCCTTACATTTAGCGAAACATGCTAATTTTTCTTCCAATATTCATATATTGTTTTTTTAACATTTTCTCCAAGTCTATCTTTGTATGTTTGCCTACAAATATCTCTCCAAAAAGCAATTTCATCATTTACATCTATTTGCAACCGAAATTTCCGATGTTTGTGCAAAGTTTTTCACGAGGCTCCTAATGCTCGTGCCATAGATTTTACCAAGTGATTCTCTTTAGTACTTGATGAAACCACTGCCATATGTATTTCTCTATGTACAACTGAAACATTTTTCTTTCTAGATCTTCTAATTGAATTTATAGCACTATTTATATTTTGTATCACATTTTCCTTCATTTTTTTATCTTTTGTTGATTTTTGAATACCCAATAAAGTCGTAGCTTCTTTTAATTTCCTTAATGATAGGAGACCTTTCAACATTTGGGCTTGAACTGTCACATTTTACTTTATGAAGAACGTATCAAAAATGTGTTTAACATGATATCGTATAACATGGTCAGCTCTTTTATGTCCATATGTGTGAGTGTCAACATTTTCTAACATCTCATCATCGACATTGATTTCATCTGTACATATTCGAATGAATATGACATAATAAGTTTACATATTCAATCAATAACTAAATTAATAAATATGTATAATTTCAATAATACGTGCATGTGTTCAACACACACACACACACACACACACATATACACCTTGTGATTCAATTTCTTCACTTGAATTTATTTCAACATTTTCACCATCTTCAATCATTGGTTCAATATCTCTTTCACTTTCTCTTTCAAAATTTTGTATCTCATCATCAATGTTTTGAGGAATATCTCTCTCTATTTACATTGCAAAATATTTTTCAAATTAGTTCATCAAATAAAAATTAAGCTTCACATTTTACACTAGGAAAATTTTAAATATTAAATTCATAATATTTACATTTACATACCTGCTTCAACTTCTAGTTGAGGTTGATTTTCCTTTTCAATATTTGAGAGTGCTTCTCTCTTTCTTTTGCAAGATTCGCTCGTCTCTTCTCGACGTTCCTCAGGGTCTATTTTTCGATCATATTTTCTCGCGCAATTCCTTCAATTTCCCATGATAATAGAGTATGAAGTTTAAAAAATTTCCTTCAAAAAATTAGACAAAAATTCAATTAAAAAAAAACATCACAAAAGATTTAATTTAAAAGAAAAAAAAACTCATTTTAAAGATTTTGCAAAAAATATATACTTCAATCCAAAACACTTACTTTAAAAAATTTGAGAAAAAAATATCTTATAAAAATGAAACGAAGCTCAAAATATTTCCTTCCAAGTCCTGCAAAAAAAAATCATTTAAAAAGTTAGAGAAAAACTCATTTTAAAAAATCATTATAAAAGATTTACTTCAACCCAAAACATGTACTCTAAAAAAATGTCACTTCAAAAAATACCTCCAAAAAATGTCCATTGAAAATTAATTCCAACTTCTTAAAAAATGCCACTTTAAAAAATACTTCAAAAATGCCTCTAAAAAAATATCACTTTAAAAAATACCTCCAAAAAATGTCCTTTGAATATTAAGCCTAAAAGGAGTCCTTTCGAAATTAAGCCTAAAAAGAGTCCTTTGAAAACCTCTAAAAAGAATGAAAATTAAGCCCAAATCCTCTAAAAACAAAATACCTTTACAAAAAAATTAAGCCCAAAAAACATTAAAAAAATGTATCACACACCTCCAATAAATGTCCTTTGAATGTACCTCCAAAAAAAGTCCTTAAACTCAAAGCAATCCTTTGCAAAAATGTCCTTTGAATGTACCTCCAAGAAAACTCCTTAAACCCAAAACAATTCTTTGCAAAAGTGTCCTTTGAATGTACCTCCAAGAAAAGTCCTTAAACCCAAAACAATTCTTTGCAAAATCAAACCCAATGTGCAAAATTATGCGAAAATAACGAATGCTTTTACGTTAATTTATATTGCCACGAAATGTTTTTTTGGATGGGTTTCGTTGTATTTTCCAGCCGATGGAAAGTCAGGTAAAAGTTCGGCCGAAATTTCATGTCATTAGACTTGACGGGCCGTCGACACAAAAAACAATTCGGCCGAACTTTTTTTAAGAGTTTAGCCTAATAACACGTCTGCAATTACGCAGAACCAAGCTTTGAATACATATCTTCAACTTTGGACTGATTAAACTCCATGAAACATTCTGAATTAACTGTCGGAACCAAGAAAAGCATTTTCAGAATTCAATCTACTTTCAGGAAATATAACTTTTATGGAATTTCATAAATATTTACTAATTTTAATTAATTTTGTAATAAAACGGGAGCAAACAATTTCTGAAGGTCATTATGATTCAGTGAAATCATAATTCTGTATCTTCCAACTGTAAAAAAATTGAAAAAATTATGGTGCATTACATTGGTCCGTCGTCTATAATGGGTAGTTTTTAGATTATTGGTTTATAAGTTATATGTTAAGAAATATCGTGCATCGCAAAACATATTCAAAATATGCAATTTTTGAATATTGGACCAGTTCGAAAAATTCTAGTAATTATGATATGCATCAGTTGGCTTTGTAAATATAACGAAACCAAAGTAGACTCTGTCTAGATTGTTGTAACACATTTTGTTTCTCAAAAACACAAAGTTTCAAAGAATACAGTAATGCGTATTAACATGACTTCTTATGAATCCTTTGATTGTTAAAAAGTGCACACTCAAAGAAATGCTAAGTTGACATATCAAATGTGTATAAAAAAATTCCAAAAATAAGTAATAGAAAGCTAATAAAATTTCTGACAACTTTTATCTTTATCGCAAAATGAAATTCTAAACAGAAAAATTGTTTTGTCTTGCAGAAAGTTGAAGAACAGAAAAGAAAAGAAAAGAAAAATATATCTCAAAAAAAAAGCAAAAAGTGTAACCCAACTTCACATAGTTAGCTATTTTTTTAATACTAGTTTTGAGTGTGATGACATTTGTAGATCGAAAAAAGCTCTACTTCCACATTTGGTTTAGTTTCCCTAATAGCAAACCATAATAGAAAAAACTATTTATCTAAAATGTTTTTCCAATATTCTATATTATCATTGTTAAAAAATAAATAAATAAACAAAAATTGACATAAATGAACCTCAATTTAGTTCACAATCAATGTAATTAGCATTATATAGAATAACCTAATGTGAATAGATTTGTCTATTATATGTATATACATATGACTATTTCAAAATCCAATATAATTAATAAATAATATTAATTTAATTTAAATATAATTTTTCATTTAAAGTAAAAGGAAAATGGAAATTCAAAGAGATACAAATAAGATAGTTGAAATGTATTTTGTTTGCCTTTTTCTTTACTCAATATAATATTTATCTAGAAATTGTTTAAAATAACATTGTAATTAGCATTATATATAATAACCTAATGTGAATAGATTTGTCTATTATATGTATATTCAATCCATATGACTATTTCAAAATTCAATATAATTAATAAACAATATTAATTTAATTTAAATATAAATTTTCATTTAAAGTAAAGGAAAATGGAAATTCAAAGAGATACAAATAAGATAGTTGAAATGTATTTTGGTTGCCTTTTTCTTTATTCAATATAATATTTATCTAGAAATTGTTTAAAATATATATTTCAGTTGTTGAGCCCATATAATATATGTGTTTTAGAGGCTTTTAAAATGTTGAATCCATTTATACATTCAAAAATATATTTTAAATAATAAAAACTTTAATTTCACCCATAATTATATTGTGAAATTTTAATAAAAGATGAAAATATTAGATGTTTAGGCTTCTTCAATAAAAATTATGAAACATTTTAATTAATATAAACAAATTCTTATTTCCAATATACATAAATGGTATAGTGTGCTTGTTATAAGTTTTGGAGCATTTTTGTGCGTATTTTCCTCTAGAATTTGTCCATAATTTAACAAGAATTTGTTAAAATCATAAACTTGAGTAGTAAACTCTATATATATATCAATATCCAATATTTTTTAAAATATTCTATCTGTACAAGTATATAATCAAAAAAATATATTAAAAAAAAAAAAAATTAAATTCTAATAAAAATTCTAAAATATATAATAATTAAGAAAAACACCATAAATAAATTCAGTCTTATTCATCATTATTATTTTAACCTAACCTATTCAGATTCACTCCTATTTATTATTATTTTAACGTATTTATATTGGAAAAATTTTCAATAAAATAAAAAATTATTACATTTTATATTAATGGGGGCCAATTAGCTTTCAGGGAAACCCTTGAACGTATTATCAATACATTCAAGTTCGTAAATTTTCCAATGAGAAAAAATTATTATTATCTTATATTGGTTGGGATGAGGAGCTTTTAAGAAAAGTCTATAAAACATTTGACAAAGTGATAGAATTTATTACTATCTTATATGGGGTGGGTCATGGAGCCTTTAAGAAATTCTAAAAAGTATTTGACAAATGATAGAAGGGGTTGAAACTCTAAAAAGTATTTGACAAAGGATAGAACGGGTTTTCAAAGAGAATTTAACACAGGTTGGATAAGTGATAGAAGTACACATGATTAGATAAGAAAGGTGAGAATATTATCCACCTTCTTACGAGTAAGGCCTTTATATTATTACCCACTTACGAGTGTTACCAAATCTATCATAACTATTTGATTATAAGTTTGTTTAATTGACATAATAATATATTAATTTTAAGGAAATAAATATATATAATGTATATTTAAATTAACATATTATGTAGTAGTACAAGTGAATGGTTATGACAAGGAAAAATATATTTTTATATTGATGGATAATATATGTATAAAATTTTTAATAGAAAAGTAAATAATGAGTCTAGGTTAAACTATTGTCATTAAAATGATATATATAAGAGTTAAAATCATTTATATAAGAGTTGGGTAATGTTTATAATAATAAAGAATAAAATATTTAAAAGTTAGAACTTATTTATATTTGTGTAATTTTTTTTTTCTTATTATAATTGAATTGGAGGAGAGATTAAATATAGTTTAAATATTTATGTTTTTTTAATGATTTTTATTTGAAATATTATAAAACATTGTTGAAATAATAAATTTGAGTTATTAGATCTATATAGAGTGAATATTCTAGGTTTTTTTTTTTAAGAATTCTAAATAAATGTATGTATTTAAAAATATATTTAAAATAATTAAAACTATTTATCTCACCATAAATAATATCATTAAATTTTAGTGGGAAAAAAATTAAATAATTAAACTTCTCAAGAATATTTACATTACATGTTGAATATATTCAATTACTGTAATTGATATTACATAGTATTAATTTTATTAAGAAAATAATATTAATAAAATAAAAATAATCTATAGATAAAAATATTATCAAACATATCAAGTAATGTTTACATAGTATTAATTTTATTAAAAAAATAATATTAATAAAAGATAAATAATTTGTAGATAAAAATATTATCAAACATATCAAGTAAAGTTAATATTCAAATTTTTATGTAAAAACAAATGTAACTTACAAGTACTACTAATTTTTAAAAATTGTTATCACATTTCCTTTACCTATCAACATTTCCAAATTTATATACACTCATATCATGATTATAATAATAAGTTATATAATATTAATATGCTCAATATATATATATAGATAAAGTGATCGCCAATTGAATTATCTCGAAACATTGTATACTATTATTTAAAAGAAATTTACAATAACTATTTTACAATAACTATTTTATAATAGATTAGTTATTGCATACAACATTATTGTGAAGCATATTACCATTTAGGTTATTAGAATAAGAATAAAAGAAAATAATCGTGTTTGATTTTTTTTTCTAATTAACTTAAACAATATTTATATTTATGTATATATTATTATAATTAATTTTATTTAAAATTTTAATATGCTTAATTAACTTAAACAATATTTATATTTATGTAGATTTATGTATATATTATTATAATTAATTTTATTTAAATTTTTAATATGTTTTTTAAAAATTAATAAGTAAACTAATTTTCTTTTATTTTGACTTTCAGTGAGTATTTATAAGTAGAGAACATGTATTTGCTAGGAAACAATGTTATTTGAATGTAAATCTTTCACACAATATTCTTTTCATTTCATTACGTTTAGTCCAATGTATAATTCTTATATGTATAATTCTTTTAATTTTTAATAGAAAAAATCAACATTCTTATACTTATAAGACCAATATGAGTTAGTATAATACATATAACAACATTTAAAAAACAAATTATTATTGATAATAGAAAAAGATAAAGGAAAATTTCAAACCCTAAGATGAGATAAGTGTGCACATTATAGTGAGAGTTGTTGGAACACCCATCCCCATGGGAGAACACTACATTATCTATTAACAAGTGTGCAGATTAGTGAAAGTTGTCGGAACACTCATCCCCATGAGAGAACACTACATTATCTATTTTGCAATTGTTAATTACCATTATTCGAAGTGTAACAATTCATTTTGTACATAATATTCTTTCAAATTACTTTATTTTTAGATTTCCTAAAATTGTTTGTAACTATTGACGTATCAAAGTTACACAGCCATATATTTATTCTTTTTCCATAACTCTTGGTTGTTGGAATTTCTTCTTCTCATCCTAGCAACTTCCTCCATTTGTTACATGGACTAATTCTACCCTCCATTATATAAATAGTACAACCAAGGTGTTGTGTAAAAAGCATAATGTCACCAATAACAATTACTTACTATCACCAAAAGAAAATTATTATTACCATATATACAAAATTTATATGGCATGGTTACTATTTTACATATGTCTAGTATAGTTATTATTTTATATATATCATCTATGGTAGCAAGCTTATTATTTTTACTTTGCTTAACAGTTACTCTATTATATGATTCCTACTTAGAGATTGTTATGGTAATCATTCTTACCTTACTATTGCAATTAACACTACATAATGTAAACAATGATTATTACTTAATCAAATAGTGATTTACAACCCAACTTTACATAATGTATCATTGATTTATGTATTATTCATTTGTTGGAGGTTTGTTGATCGTCGATCTAGAAACCCTAGATCTAACGATGGAACCCTAGATCTAACGGTGGAGGTTTTGGCGGGAGGGTTTAGGGTAACTACCTGACCCAAACCCTGCACATCGAGTTCATTGTTCCACTGCTCTGTTGCGACTTCGTTCTGTGAATTGATTTCGTTTTTCCATGTCCTTCCTCTGGTAGGCTATGGTTTGATTCTCTCAACGGTGAGTACAGTTTCTTGCTTTAAGGTTCTACTTCAACTAGGGTAAATTTGCTAACTCCAGCATTCTGGTTTGCAACCCTAGTTTGGATACATTCACTTGCAACAAGGTTCGGTTAGGCTTACATTCTGCTCTCTTGCCATTTCTTTCACAGTTCACTTCGGTACTTATTCCTCGGTCAGGTTATGGAATTTTTTTTCAAATGTGAGGATAATCTCTTTTGATTCTTCAGTGCTTCTAGTTAAACCTTATTCAGGATGAGAACCCCGTTGTGGCCAAGGGCTACTCATTGAGCTAGAAACTCATTTCCCTTCGTTCTAGCAAGCTTCAGGGTGAAACCATTTCAGGTATGGTGTATATTCTTGTTTTTTTAAGCCATGTGTTTGCAATGAGTCTCTAGAATTCACTATTTTTTTTAAAATGTTTACTCACAGTTTCTCATCTCTCTTTAATTTGGTTACAGGGCATTGCTAAATGTTGGGAACCTAGCAGAAATGAGGCATCCCTCCAAGTTCAGCAACATGGCTCCACCAACGGCCATAACAGGTAAGCCGAGTTTCTTCTCCTATGTTCATCTTAGCTTTTTTTTTTAAATTTTTCTCTTGAAGAATCATTGAGGGTAGTATCCCTCTTTATGTACAGGTTCCAACAAGTAGCCCTGAGTCTCTTGCATGAAAGAGCTCCAGATCCCTCATTTCCCTTGATGGGTTTTGACATAGTTTAAATTTTCTTTCTGGTTCTGAGTTCTATGTTTAATTCTGAAACCCTTCTTTTCACTCATCCACCTAGAAATGAGAGGGTTATCGTGTAATGTTTCTCTGTATGTATTTCTTTTAAAGGAAGTTAATCCTTCAAATACTTCTTGCAAACCTTTCTCGGGTTATTTTCTTTGATATACATGTTTTTGTACCATCAATATCTGTTGATACTTATATGAATATTCGTAGTCGTGTTCTCAGCTATGTTAATACATGGAACTATTGTGAACTGATATTTACGCTTCTTTTTAATTTATAACATATGATGACAGATATAGAATTCTCAGTGATGTTAATACATGGAACTATTGTGAACTGATATACGCTTATTTTTAATTTATAACATATGATGGCAGATATAGAATTTATGGGTCACTGTTTTAAGTTTCTAGATTGAGGTGTTACTTGAAATTGGTATTTTCTAAAAGCATCATTTTCTCAATCTTTCTTTGCTAAGATAGTTCATTAGGTTCTTAAGGATTCAATTGGCCAGAGGACCATGATCCTTGCTCTCACATCTAAACCTTTGAGCCTCTTTATTTTTTTTCATAAATTTTTAAGAATATAAAGGTGTTTTGTAGACTACAACTTTGCATAATCATCTTTGCTCTTATTTTACTCTCTACCATTTTCCTGTGTAATTTATTGTACTCCCATATTCAATTGCTTTATCCGAGTAATACACTAGAACTTAACAATGCATGGAGATTTATTCTGTTAGGTTTAGCAATGTATTTTTTTACTAAATTATACCTAATGTCTCTTTCTTTTTATAATTTCTATGTGTAGAGAGTTTAGGATCTTACCAGATAGCATTATTTAAACAGCATGAGTAAATACAATTTATTTTTCTATTTAGCCCCGTCATAACATTTCTTTGTTATTTCTTCGAACTTAAGTAGTAAACTTAAATACTTATCTCTTTAATTTGGTGAAGTGATGGCACCACCCAACCATGAGAGAGATGATCATGTCCTCTGCTCCCCCCATGCTCTGCACCAGAGTCTAAGGTAGAAAGTATTATGTCAGAAGTTAGGAATCTGGACCTCTATCCACCCTACACTTCTTTCTGGTTACAAAGCTCCATTGATATCCCACCAGCTCTAGACAACTCTATTCCTTCACAACATGTTGTTGTAAGCCCTTTTTCTTATTTTATGAAGAGAACCCCTTCCCTTTCTAGGAATTTCATTTTTATCCTCTTGGGGAAGGTAAAAACTTTCTCTTCCTTTTTAATCTAGAATCTTGAAATTTTTTTACCAATTAATTAATCAATTACTCAATGTAATTTTATTCATAAAATAAAATGTTTTTCTTACTAACGAATAACCTTATACTTTAATCACTTTTCACTACAAGTCTTTTAACAATAAAAAAATTTATAATAAACAAATAAATTTGTTTATTTATTTATGAAATAAATAAAAATATATTTAATTAACTATTTTAATTATAATTATAGATATTGCTGATCCATACAATATTTCACATGGGAATCGGACTGGTAATGAGAATGAGAATTTGAAATATTACAAATATTTTTTTCATGTATGAAACAAACACAATAAGTATGCACCTAATATTTATGAAAGGTTAAATCATAAAATAATGAGAATCCTTCTTTGTCGAAGATCATTTTCGTCACCCAAGCATGATATTAACTACTCGACCTACCTAAGAAACTTATTCCATGGTCTTTCTTTCTCATAAATGGATAGCATCGAATAGGATTTACATACGACCAATAGCAAATGGATGGATTGGATGGTTAAGACTCGATCTACTTTTCATATTCCTTTCATGTACCCACGTTTCTCTCACATCTATCTTTTTCATTAATTTTATACACTTATGTCTGCTTTTACCCATTGTCATGATTGTTGAATCAGATACTACTAATTATTCTGGTGATTTTTCATTAATTTCTCACATCTATCTTTTTCAATAATTTTATATACTTTTGTGACGATTGTTGAATCAGACACTAGTAATTACTCTCGTGATTTTTCATTAATTTTATATATTTATGTCTTTCTTTACTAATTACTCTCGTGATGGTTTTAATGAGCATAAGAGAGTCTCCTTCATTAGCCTACTAAATTAAAAGTAATTTTTAAGATATTATCCAGTATAAAAAAGTAGTTGTATTTTCATGTTCTATTAAATTTTTTGAATGGGTTATATTACATTTTAAAAAATAATAATAAATTATATTTAAACTTTATTTTTATTTAATAAATGTATTATTTTAAATTTATTTTAATTTAAAATATACAAAGTGTGAGCTATTAAATTTTGTAGAGTGAAAAGAAATTTGATTAATTTTACTGTTTGGTAGATCTAAAGTTTAGATCGATTCAAGCTAGCTTAATATTTATAAATCAACTAATTTGTTTGTATTAATACTCTAATAATATATTGAAATGTAAACGTAACACCTCTATTGTCTCTAAAAAAAACTCTTTCATTTGTATGTATCAATTATTTTGTTAACTAAACTTATCTTAGCAAATAATATAAAATCTATTTGTTCATTTAAAAAAAACAACAAAATGTAAATCTTATATGCATATCTTTAGCCGATAATTCAACTTATATCATTCATGGTAAAAAGTTAACCTATCTCATCAACAATGATATTAACTCATGGTCTCATAATAAAATACAACTCTAAATCTAAAATAGAATACCTACTTATTCTTCAAAGGCCCATCCTACTTAATTTCCAAAGTTGATACACGTCAGTAGAGGTCACTTATTAATTTTATTTTTAATTTTACAATAATCATCTCCCATATAATAATTTAAATTATGAATAATTTTTATTTTATTTTATAAAAATATTATGATTATTTGTGTGGAGAGGTTCTATCCAATTTAATTTCATATAAGGAGATGTTGTAATATTTAACAATTTGACTTAGTAAAAATATATATTTAAAATTAAATTAAATCAAATAAAATAAACAACATAAAATCTTTTAGCCCATAATTTTTTGTCATAATATTCTTAACCCATATTAAAAGTGAAATTTAATTTTCTTATATCTACTAATAAGTTATTTTGAGTGACATAATTTTCCTTAAATAACAATAATCAATCAATTTACATCCATAATTAACAATAAAAATTTATCATTATTTAAAAATATAAAACACATATATCTTTTACATCTTTTACATAAAGTTTATATATATATATATAATTTTCACTTATTACCTACATCACTTACCTAATACCAAAAACATTATTGCCAGTCAAAGAAATCCTCGAAAAGGTATTGAGGATGTTATCCACAGCTAGGATCGAGTATATTTAAAAGCTCCTATAAAAATTGAGAATTTTGGAATAATTAACAAAGTATGTTTATATGAAGTTGATATTTATGTTTATTTATTATAATTCGAATAATTGTGTATATTAAAAATAAAAATAAATATTAAAAATTAAAATCTATCACATGCAATTAATTTTGTATTTACTTATATTTTATTTACTTATATATGATCGAATTAATAAATAGTTTTGAGTTCTGTGTTAAATTTGCTTTATCAATTCACGTTATCAATTCACGTAATAATGGATTAAATGCATGTCCTTTCCCATGTTACATTTTTCTAACTCTTGATATTACATGCACTTTTAATTAACTTTATGGAAATTTCAATAATGAAAAATAAGTTGTAAGAAAATATTTAATTTAACAAGGAAAGATGAGAATAAAAAATACATAAAGGAAAAAAACAAATATTGAGATTTTGATTAATGAAGTAAGGAGAGTTAGAAAATTTACAATTATTTAAAAATTGATGGTTGTGATAATAATGATGTTTAATATTAAGTTAAATTAAATAAATTTTATTCAATTTAATAAATGTAAAGGATTATATAGATATTTTCGAATTTTATTTTTATGTTTGAAAAATAGTAAGAGTTATATGTTTAAAAAAAAAAAAAAAAATTGAAGATAGAAGGTGAAAGGTTTGTATTCTCTTTTAGGAGTAAGAAAATGAAAATAATTTTAGTAGTAAGAGTTCTATTTGTTTCAAAATAAAAGTAGTTTTTGACGAGCTAGAAAATTAAAAAGGTGGGTATTATCTTTTCACAGGAGTAAGAAGATGAAAAAAATTTATATTTTAAGGAGAAAGAATGTTGAAAGTAAGCATGGGAACCTAGGTTCCCACCCTTTATTTATTGCAATTCTCAATATATTTATTGTTGTGCATTGTAAATTTTCGAAGTGATAGGAAAACTAGATCGGTTAGATATGGTAGGGAAATCCCATCAAATCATATTAGAAATATTAGAGGATATAGGATTAGAGCATATAATATCCATGAAAAACAGAAATTGAAATGGTTAGGTAAGGGGAAATATTGTCATTTAGAGAGGATAAAAAATTTGAGAAGTTTACACCCATTAAAAAAATGTAAGTAGGTTTTTAAAGGATAGATCAAAATTGGTTGGAAAAGTTAAAGAATAAATAGCAAGTAGTTATCTAAACCTATTATATTTTTTAGTATAAGTTTCAACCAGGTTTGGAGTACTCCCTTAAAATTTACTTTGGTGTAAATATTGGAATAATTATGTTTATTATCAAGCTTAACTACATCTATGATTTTCCAATACATTTTTTTTTATCTCTCCTTAATCCAACTCTGGTTGGAATATCCAAATAAAGAGTGGGTCAACCCCAAGCTGCAATAACAAATTTTAAACCTCGAGGAGTATACCATATTTTTTCTCATAATACGTAACTTCATTCTAGCTATGCATTAGATCTATAATTAAACTAATTAAACTAATGCATGGTATCTATAGTTCAAATAATTAAACTAACCCCTAAAACAAAAATGTAGCTAGGTTATATTAATATTCAAAATAATTTAGTAAAAATAACAATAATTAAAAATTCAAACACATTCATAATGTTATCCTGAATCCAACCACAACAATTTTGAATTGATGGAGTTGTAAATATCATTTTTTAACATCCCAATATCTACTTGCATTGGGGGTGTTATAATGTGTTAAATCAATTTTTTTAGTTTAAGAAAAAATTAAAAATAAAAAAAAAATAAAAAAATAATAAATCCAAAATTACAATTTCTAGCAAAGACTATGTAACCTAATTCTAGTGATGATAATTTGAAAATGGTTGAAAACTTAGAATTTTTAAATTTATTTTATTTATAACCACCCAAAACACTCTAAATAATATATCATATTTGCATAGGAATTAATGTTCAAAACAATGTACTAACAATAGTAGCTCATTCTACTCAAAACAAAACAAAACAATGCATTAAAAATAATACATATTATGCATTCAAAGTAATACATGATCTTTATTTCATGAACATATTAGATATTGCTCATGTTATTTGTTTTCCAAAACAAGAGAAACATTCACATCTTAACTAGCTCAACTTCTCTAGAGTTTAAAAATATGGCTTAGAGAAGTCATTATAATTGCTAGAAAATGTATTCAATGCATTTCTATGGTTTTTGACACCTCTAATTAAGCTACAACTTCTAATAGATTGTCAGCACTTCATGAGATTTTCAAAGCTCTAGTAAGCTTAATTATAATTAGCCAACTAAAATAATTTATTGATTTACGCTAGGTCGAAGGGTGGTTTTAACCTAATCTCCCTTTTCAAACCCTTAGTTTCTCCCTAAGTATAATTTTGCTTAATCAGCCTACCTTAAAAAACTTACGAAGTTTCTCTCTAAGTATATTTTTGCTTAATCAACCTACCTTAAAACACTTACAAATGAAAACTCAACTAAATTTACTACCATAAATAATAATAATGAAATATAAAACCTCTCAAAATATGTCAAAATACAATATAATAATTATTAATTTTTGAAGAAAAAAAAACCTTTTTTTTTTATAAATTATAACCATAAATTTCTGTTAATAACAAAAAAAAATTACATAAATATAACTTGGTAGTCACAGGACTGTCGAAACAACATAGGACTGTCGAAAAAACTGTATGAAAATCAGTAAGCAGAAAAAATAAAACCCCTCTATGTAAATATCTCACAATCTCTAAATATATCAAAATACAATATAATATAATATTTTTATTTTTAAAGAAATATTGAAATAAAACATAAGAAGTCCTACTCACATCATATCTAGGTAAATATTTCATAATCTCTAAATATGATATTAATGTTTATATTTTATTTTGCTGAAATATGTAAATTCTATGGTGTGCTTACTATCGAATATGTAAAATCTGTCTATGATGTGATGTGGAAATTTACACTGAATTTATCTCAAAAAGATCATAATGTAAGTACATCAAAATTTTAGGAACATTTGGTACAATATGAACTTCGTAGAGTAACACCACTCATAATGGGCCTTGTGAGGGCTAAGATAGACTCCCTCCCACGAAAGCAAGCAACACAAATCATGTGAAATATCTGACACTACTCATGACTGATTTTCGTAGGGGAATCTAATGGTACGATAAATTATTTCCATCTACCTTCTCATCTTAATTCACCTTATGATTATTCTAAGGATTTGAAGTGACTTTGTGATTATGTGTCACGTTATGAATAAAGAAAAATATGTTTAAGGTGACTTTGAAACCATGTGTCACCTTAATTTTCTTTTAGTGTTATACCGAAATCATTAATTAACATATAATCATATGGCCACATGCATCTGATATGTGATGAAATATATCTAACTTTTGTATAGTTCCTTTTCATAGCGTTTTTTCGTCTAATATATGATAATATTAAGCCCCGTTGCTAGTGGATGGGACGCAGCAAACCCAATCCCTCATCTTAAGTTACTCTATTAGTGTGATAAATGATAACACTAATTAAGGTTGTTATATGAGTTAGAAATTATTTTTTGTTGTAGCAAAGGACGATGGAAGATTTCAATCATCATGGTATTGGTAGAATTTAATCTTTGTCTAATTTATGGAGTTAATTATAAAATATTCTCGCTTTAATATTTTATTTTATATTAAATTAAATAAAGGAATTTAAATAAAGGCTACTGTGAAAGTATATTATCTACAATGAAATTTGTTTTAAATTTAGTTTTGAGTATTTGTTAAATTACTTTATTAATACTGAAAATTAATTGAAAATGAGTAAGAAATATAAATTTTGGGGTATTTTTTTATTGTATAGTGTGTAAAAGTGAAATGGGTATAATTATAGTTCTGGAAAAATATAAACACTAAACACAACATTCATATTTGTTTATTATAGTTTTATATAATGAAAAGTCATGCAAGAAGGGCAGGGGATGTCAAATTAGCTAAAGTTTGATTTACTACTTATGTCAAACAAGTTGAAGAAAAAGCCACAAATTGGATATGGTTAATAGGTGCATATATTTTATGACTAATAGGTGCACGTACTTTATGTATATTTTAGGTGCCACAAAAATTGAATCCATCATGTAGATCTAACCAATTAACCTTATCGTTATATTGTTGTATGCACCATTTAAGTGTTGCTTAATGAAAAATCTCCTAGGAATCTTCAATACATTGATTTTCAAATAGTCACTTAATTCCTGTATTATGGGAATTCTTGATTTTGTTTTGTCAATATGAGAATTAGTATCACATTTACTATCTATGAAAAATTGTTTGGAACCCATGTTCTTTTCTTTTTCTACTTGTTTTTATTCTTTTGTTTACAAAAAACCAAAAAAAATAGTCAAGTTTTTTTTTTACATTATAATTTCATTGGGAACATTTTGGAAATGTTAAACATAAATGTTTCATTTAATGACAAATTTGAACAGAAAAAATACACATCTAACAAACCTAAGGAAATGAGGTCATCTCTCATTCTTCATGTTCACATAGTCCATCTCTATAAAGCGTATTGACTTATTGATCTAGAATGGATCAATATATTAATTATCAACTATCCCAATGCTTTTAGAGTGGAAATATTAGAGCAATCATCTTGCAAGGTCATTTTTATGTGTAGCCCCAGTTTGGAAAATTTCGGGTGAAAAAAAATTAGGAACCATTTTTAATCCTTAACTGGCCACTTTGTATGGTCCAACCTTACCATGGACCTAGATTTCATAATATACACATTTCTAACTTTCCAACTGTGTAATAATTTCTCCAATCAGATTCATATGATAAATTTGTGCCTCCCAGAAGTTGATCTATCAAAACTGACTATCATAATTTGAAAGGATGCCACCTCAACCTCTACTACTCATGGTAAATGGTATATACATGTGGAAACTATGATTAAGACTCTAGAAGGATCTATTTGTAACTCATATGAGGGTTGAATTTGTCAAATATAACTACTATTTGGATATTAGGCCATGTTATTCTATTCGAGTGTGTTTTGTTCCATAGATGAGAAAGTAGATGACAATGGAGAGAGAGAGAGAGAGAGAGAGAGAGAGAGAGAGAGAGAGAGAGAGAGAGTTTGTGTAATATAGTAGCCCATGTTTCATAGGTATTACTTCTTTGTACTTGCATGCATTTCCATTCATAGAAAAAGAGACCACTAAAACCTCACCTTCCAATCGATTTTTTCCCGTAAGGGTTTCATGGGTCGTGTCTTGTGTTATTATGGTTTTGGTTGATTGTATTTTTGTATGTTCTCTAATTTATGTATTTCATGAATGGCATGCATAAGCCTAAAACAATATTTAATGAATCTAGAAATCTAGCGAAAATTTGACCCTCATAGTGTAGATTTTATATTAACATTCTATTTTTGTAGATATCTTGTGACAAACTATGTAGTGGAATATCCATGGTAGTTTATAGGTCATATTGGTATTTGAGAAATTTTATTTGTGTATACTGTGGGGATTTGTGGGAGGTCCAAATTAGTTAAGATGCAAGTCATAAAACCTTGGTCCTAGTTAACAAATATATTAATAACCCTAAAGATCCAACAAAGGAGAGGTTTTCACCATTGAAAGAATAAGACAAATATATAAACCATAATATTATGCTACTCGTGGAAGCGTATTCAAGGAAAATGAAGGTTTTAATTTAGAGGTGAAATGAAATGGAAGATTGACAAATTGGGAAGAACCAAGGGGGGAGTATAATGAATAACCAAAGAAGGATAAACCAAATTCAAGTGTTGTGAACCATTCATAGCCCATATTCAACATTGAAGATAAAATTTGCATCAATACTTATTAATGTGGGATTGATACTTTGAACTTAAATCACTAGTTGTAATAGCTCTCATGGCCATAGAGTCAAGTAGTCAAATTTAAAGTAGCTTGAACGTGGATGAGATGATTTTTTATAGACTAGTGTAGAAGGGGGCGAATATGAGTAGCCTTTAGAAATAGGAAGAGAAGGAAATGGACAAACTCTTCCATATAATGATACATGTTAGGAAGACAAAAATTGATGCTCTATTTGACTTAGGGTCACAAGTGAATCTCATATTCTTAGATTTGGTCAATAAATTGTGACTAGAGACTCATGACCATCCTAGCCCATATCCATTGGGATGGGTCAACAAGGAGGCAACGATAAAGGTAACCAAAGAGTGAAAAATAATTCTATTAGTGTTGAATTTTGATGAGGTAAGAGTGGATTTAGTTACACTTGATGCATGTTTATTTTTGTTTGGTAGTACTTACATGTACCTGCAAGATGCAATAGTCATGTAAAGATCCAACCAATATCAAATGATCAAGGATGTAAAATCCTTCATCATCAACACACACAAGGGCAAGTTGTAGATCTTGCTGGTAGGTTCAAATCTGGCTAAAATGGTGATCACTTCTAGCAAGAAATATGTTTTGTTGCTTTTAAGAGAAATTAAATATGTAAAGGTGTCCGTGAAAGCTAAGCCATCCTTGGAGGGGTGTACTTAAGGAATAGAAGCAAAAATTGGAAGTGTTGTTATAGGCATTTTTGTTCTATTATATGTTGAATAACATTTGAGATAGAAACAATATAGTCATATAAAGAGGTGAGGGAACCTTGATCCCTCTTTATTGATAAAAGGAGTAGTCCAAGATAAAACTTTTCACTAAGTAGGCTTATAGTAGATTACTATATGGAACAAAGCATATGAATAGGAAATAGTTTTGAGTGTGAATGAAGGTTATTGAATTTTTTCTGACATTTGAGATTTTTTTATTATTAACTTAGCAATTCAAATTGTATAATTAATTCTTTTAGTTCGATATTGTATGGATATAGTAAAAATTATTTTTGGGTCTTATTTTAATATGTTATTCTAAGATAAAAGTTGTTTGTTATAATTTCTCTATAAATATTTTCATTTTTTCTTTCAAATTTTATTGAGGATTTCTGAGTTGATTTTGGCTTGGATTTATTTGGTAGTTGAGTTGCAATATCTTGCATTGAATCCTTTGATTATAACATTAAATGTTTGGTGCACAAGAAATTGAAGAATTAGTGGTCTATGAATAGGGTCTGGTATGAAGGTCTCAATTCTTTCATAGTTATTGGATAACAAGTTTTATTCATATTATCTTGATGATAAATGGATTTTTTAGAATATCAAAACACATTCAAATTGGTTTATTAAGATGGAAGATACAATAATTATCCAATCATATCCATTGGGCATGAAATCTTATGTTGATGTAATATTAAATATATGTACAAGTTCATGTTAATGATGTGATTAATGTTCTTATTCCTATCAACATAGTGAGTTTTGTTGCATTCCTGCATTCTCTACATAACTTTACATTTGTTTATTCCATGGCACCTATCTCAATCATTCAACACATTTCTACATCTCAATCATCCAATAAGTTGTTATAACCAATGATTCATGATGGGATTGGAACTTGGTCACTTCTATATCTCTTAGTGTTAATTGTCAAATATCCTTGAAAAAAATGACCATTCTATCTTTCAACAAGAAGGCCATTTTCATCTTCAACCTCAAATATTGTAGTGTCATTGTGGTTGTTATTGTTTTCTCTCTTTCCTTAGAATGAGAAATTGTGTTGTTATTATTATTATTCTTTCATGATTGTTGTTCCCTAAAAAGAATCATGTGATATAAAATAAGTGCACCACTCCACCAATTATGAATTAAAGAAACTAAGCAAGCATAAACCTACAAATGGAAACAATTTGAATTCAGAGAGAAAATTGTAAAGAATATTTTCTATACAGGCCTTACCAAATCTAAAATTTCAATAAAACCATTAATTCAACATTAACCGATTCTAATGTTGAAAAATAAAGTTCAAGGGAGGATCATTTTGATCAAGATTGGAGTAAAAATCTGAAGAATGTGGATGATATCGATGATAATGGGAGAGAATCAAATGAGCACATTGAAGAATAGGAATTAGTGGAATAAAAAAAGGAAGATAAGTCTAATAATTTTTTAGAAGGAAGAATCAAGTGAAACCATGTTTATGAAGAAAATAAATAGAAATTATACTAAAAACCAATTAAATTAGACAATCTTAGCAAAAACAATGTAAGGGGAGTTGAAATCCCATCTAACAACTTCTAAAAATATGTAAGAGAATACACATGGAATTAAACCATTGAGGTAGGATGATCGGAACTATATATGTGAAATATTGAAGATTATGCAAGGTAATAGCACCTTTTTTCCCTTATCCAATGTATTTTGTGATTCTTTTATTTCGTATTTGTTTTTTCAAAAAGGGGCAATTTTTTCCATTCTTCCCATAAGAAGTCCATTAACAATTTCACAAAAAGCAATAAGTTTTTTATGATGTATTAGGCTAGTAAAATTAATGAAGCTTCTAAAGGCCTTAATATAAGCTCTATAAAAATTTTAGATGCACTATGTCCAGTAATATTTCTACTAAAATCACATAGTCACAGATGATAGAAAGTAAAAATTGAAGATGCTTGATTTTCCATGCCTAGAAGTGAACCATCTATTATAATAGAAGGGATTGTTTATTTGGTTGCTTCTCACTAATTAAATAATGCCATGAATACTATCATTGTAGTTAAATAGAACACTAAGATATCGTGGAGATATTACAATAATATTTGCATCAACCAAAATGACATGTACTTGAATAATTAACAATGTATTTGGTGCCTTAACAAAAGAAATGATGTCTATTGATGATACCTTCCCCCATAACCTCTTTCATAACCATACTTTGGGTATAGTATGGTTCATGGCCGAACCAATCAAGATATTATATTTTATTGATGGAATCACCAAGTTAAATTCATAAACAAAATGAACTCATTGAGCAAGATTAGGTGACATACTAAGGTATGCCCTTCATTTTTTGTAATTTAATATCCAAAATTAATAACAATGTGAGTGAAATGGATATCTTAGGGGTGATAGGTAAATTATATTAGATTTAATATTTTCCCAAGAAATCATATTAGCATGGTTGGTGGATATAAGATTAGAACATTTAGTATGTCTGGAAAGTTTTAGTTGGAATGGTTAGGTAAGGAGAAAAATTATCATTGATAGGTGATAGAAAATTTTGAGTGCTACTCATTAAAAATATGCAAGAGGATGTTTAAAGAAAAGGTGGAAAGTGGTTAGAAAAGTCAAAAATAGCTACCAAATAATTATCCATTTCGAGCATAATTGGGACTACAAGTTTTAGCTACAAAGGTTTGAAGCACTACTACTCCCTTAAAAGATGTCTTCAACATAAATATTCGATTTGTTATGTCTATTATAAATCGTAAGAACATATAATTTTTATTTATAAAATATTTTAGAGATCTCTCTTAAGTCCTTCTCTTCTTGGAATATCTAAGTAAAGGTTAAGTCAACCCCTAATTAGAATAACTATTTGTAAAACTCTAAGACTACACTAGATTTTGACCTATAATCTATAACCTCGTGCTAGCAACATAAATTGGATGGATGATTCAACCAATTAAACTCGCCCTTGATGCCAAAATGTAAAAATATTCATATTAATATTCAAAATATTTTACTAAAAAAAAATAATTAAAATTTCCAAACATATTCATAATTTTGTAGTTTAAAAGTGCTATTAGTGGGAAGAGAAATTGATATATTTTCCTAAAATCCAACAATAATAATTTTGGATTGATGGAATTGAAAACATCACAATTTGATTGTAATAGGTACTCGATGGTGCCAAATCTTATTTGCATTAATACAATAATTTCATTAACCCAAAATTGGTAATGAACACCTAGTTAAATTAAAATGACGACTATGTGAAAATAGCCGAAAATGTAGAATGTTTAGTCTTCTTCTATTTATAATCACTCAAAATAATACATCATCTTTACATGTGAAATAATGCTCAAAACAATGCACTGAAAATAATAAATCGTACTAATTCCTAAGTTAACTCAAAACAAAAACAATGCACTAAAAATAATATATTTGCATTAAAAATAATACATCATCTTATAAGAACATGTTAGGTATTGGAATATTTTAAAGGAACATAGGGAGAGCTATTAGAGAGGGGTTCAGAGAAAACCCTAGTGGTGGGTGTTGTAGATCCGTGCGCCTTATTTGGTTATTATTTTGTGGAACCCATATTCCTCTTATGATAACAGTCTCTAATATCATTATTCTCTCCTTCAAAAGTGGTTTATGTGCATTCAACGAGGCATAGAATGGCTAGAACCCTGGTCGCCCTCACCCCCTGGTCCAAGCTTCATTGTTTTCTTATGGAGTTGGTATTTTCTACATCTACTCTGGTAGGTGTCTCTACTTTTGTAGGCTTGGCATGTTTCTTTAGTGGTGTGGTTGTTGGTTTCCTGGTTGACATGTGCCTTTTCTAGTTTCCATCCATAATGTCATTGTTTTTCTTGGTCCAAGATTGTCACTTCATTCACCTTGTCTTCTAAAGTTGATGGAAATTCCTTGTATGGGGACCCATGGCACTTTTTTTTCACTACCAGAGGTCTTCCTACCATAAATTATGGTTGATGGTGTGTGTTAATCTTCTCGACGTTATTTTCATTTTGTTGTTCCGTTTTTCACTAGATTGTTTGATTCCAAAGGCATTCTTATGGGCCTAACGACATTTCTTTTTTGCGTTGGGGTGCATCACCCATTTCTTTGGAGTCACCATTTTTTTCTTAGCCTTCTCCTTTACTCCTCTTGGGGTTATGACCTAGTATTTTTGCAGCCCTTTTTTTGTGGGCTCTACATCCTCTTAGTTTGGTTTTGTTATCATATTTTCTAAATGTATTGATTGTCTATTTCTACGATTTTTATGGTGACATTCTTTGGGTTTTTCAATGGGCCCTATTTCATGGATTTTGTATCAAACATGTTTTGGCTCAGGATTGCACACACACACGGTGTGTATACACTATGTAATTCTATTTTTATTTTCATAAAAAATACATTTTTTTTCTCCCAAAAAAAAAATGTTAGATACCACTGATGTTTTTATTTTCCAAAGCAAGAAAAAAACATTCTCATCATGTACTACACTCGATGAGTATTGAAATTAATTTTATGACTTGAGAGGTTATTATAATCCCTAGAAAACCTTGTCATTGTTTATTCTACGGTCATTAAGACTCTTCAATAGGCTACCACTCCTCCTAGATAGCATGTTCCCCGTGATCTTCATGACCCTAGCAAGCCCAACTATGGTTAACGGAGAAAAATAAATTTTTAGACATACTCAAGATCCAAGGGCTTTTTTAACTTGATCTCCCTCTTACAACCCTCATTTCCCCAAATGAGTCATTCTCAAGGCTATCTAGGTTTGGATTACTCGTAAGTTCCAATTCAAGAAACTTATTGTGATGCATGACAATAAGAGGTAGATTCACTATTGTAGTTTAATGACAAGTGAAGGTCCAACATGATATTTTTATTATTATTTGTTTTAGGGGTTCGAGGGGTGTTGTTAGTCAAGGGTGTGTGTTAAGAAAGACTAAAACCATTTGTGTCCAACCTTGCCCAATAATTATTGAATTAAAAACAATGATATGATAAAAATTGGAATCCCTCGAAACCTTGTTCAATATTTATTTTGAGATTGTAAGCACCCCTAGGTAGGCTATTGCTCCTACTTGATGTGTCTTGTGAGCATTTGAGGTCTCTAGAGAGACTAATTATAGTTAATCAACCAATAATAAATTATAGATTTACTCTAGATCTAAGGCTATTTTTAAGTTGATCTCCTTCTTAAAACCTTACATTCCTCTTTAATTATATCACTACTTACGCTACCCATACTTAAGTCACTCATGCATTTGGAATAGACATTGTCTAACTATCCTATGTTTTGGATTTTTGGTCCCGTGAAACAATATTTTGTCAATTTGATTTTTATTGTAATCTTTTTTTTTAATGTATAAATTGATTTGGGACTTTTAAAAACCCTTGAAAGAGTCAAATTGTATAGAATTCATAAATTAAACCTTATCATTCCAACAATTTTTTACTAGATTTATTTTGAAAACTTCCCAAACTATTTCAACAAATTTGATAGATTTATCATTGTCTAGTTCCTTTCTGCATTTTTTGCATATGCATTTAATTTTAGACACATTGATAATTTATTTTTCTATGACACCCCTTTTAAACCAAGTTTGTTTGCAAAATGCACAATCATAAATAGAGAATCTTGTATTTTCTTAAAATATTGTTGTTCAACTAATATATCCAATGTGAAATCGAATATTTGTAATGATACCTTTTATTCATTAGAAAATATGCTATTTTGATGCTCTAGTAACCTGATTTGTTTCAATACATTTTTGTTTCTTATGTATTTTTTGAGTTCACACAATGAAGAATGTGGTCTTTTTCTTCCATTGAGATATTTCATATTAAGTTTCATAATAGTTTAATAAATTTTCATGCTCTTAGAGCTAGAATGTAATGGCTAGCATAGTTTTCTAAGAACATTTGTTTCGAAAAAATATTTGTTCCTCATATTTTTTTTTATCCTATGCATTGATAGTCGTGATTTATTGTTTTCATTGATAGATTATGTATTGAATTTCTATGTGATTTTCATTCATGTTCATGTTTTTTTAATTCAAATGTATTAATGTCGCTATGCTTTTTATTGAATTTTTCTCTAAATTGATTTTTGTTAGTTGTTTCAAAAACACGTGGATTTTTTTTTGTTGCACTATTTATTTGAGAGTTTCATAATGAAAATGACCTACAGTTGTACCAAATTGCATAATATGGAATATTGTTATGTCTTTCTGGTATCCACAGAATTCAGAAACAATAGTGATAATATTAGCAGACCATATGCATATAGTTATGTTCAAGATATATCGTATCCAAACATAAAAATAATACCACCGTCTATCTTCCCTTTTTCATATGGAATTGCTAATTGTATAATATATCCTTACCAATATGTTATTCCAAAAAATAACTTAATTGCATCTTCGTTCATGTATTTTATATACAGTTTAATGAAAATGAATCACAAGTAGGGAACATCATAATCATTCTCCATCAATTGGCATATTATTTCAAAACAACTCTCACTGTAGATACTCATGAATCCATAAAATGTCTTAATTATATGACTTCCAATGCTTTTATATATCTTCTTCCATCCATGTTTTGTTTCTTCGTATGTTGTTATATTTATTATAGGTTCATGATCAGGTCATACTGAGCATTCTAAATGTCTGACAATTGAATTCTCATCATGGAACAATATGTCATAACTTTTTTCACACAGATCTTAATTAAAATGGAAATAGTTTTTCATTGTTGTATTTCACCAAAGACTTGTGGTAATTTTTAGCAAGTTCGATAACCAATGTATACAAAGTATGTCTCCCCAAATTCTTCATGCCCTTGCATCAATATTATGTGAAGTTTATTTTTTCATCCTGTCCAAGTAAACATTTGAGCTATCTACATCATTCATATGTATTAACATATCTATATTCAATTCACGTTCGTAAGATAATATGGCTTTGGTATTCTTTTCATGTAAACAATTCTTGAAATGTTCTATTGTTCCTTCACGCAATTTTATTGATGTGTATCTAAAATGCAACAGATTTTTCTTACTATCAAATAGGAAATCAGCAACATCATATGCAAAAAATTTCAAATAAAATACATTATGATTCCATAGTATTGCATTTGGACCATTGTTTTCTATAGAAAACAAATGCTTCTCATCAATGCTTTAACAATCATGCTTCAAACATGCTTCTTCATTGTTTCTTTAGAAATTACATTTAAAAATAAATACTATTTTAATTTCACTATGAACTATTACTCAACAACAAGCACATCAAAAACAATCTACAGTAAAACAAGTAAAAATATATAGATACAAATGATTTGTGTAAGACTCTTATCTATGAATGAGATATAGAGTCACAAAACAAGTGAACCATAATGTATCAAATAAAAATACCTTAAAATATGTATATGCTTTCTAAAATAGATATCATATACAATTCTTACTCTAGCAAGATAAACACACAATTATCACAACAAAGTATTGATTCCAATAACTAGAGAAAAATTATACGTAACAAGCCACCCCTCCTAGAAAACTATGAAATATACCAATATGCAATGGAAACATGCATCCCCAAAAAAGGAATGCATGATCAACACCTAACCAATGAAAGTACCGAGACATTGCATGTTAAAATTACACCATAAGAGCTTTATAAAAATTAAAACATTTGATTTAGTATTCATAATCTAAAGAAAAAACCACAGAAACATGTTGCTTCTTATTGTTATTATTATTATTGTTATAAAAAATATGTCAAAAAATCCTCATAAAGCTTAAACCCTTTTATTTATGATTTATGCCAAGGAATGAGTATATTGAATAACAAACATAGTATTTCTATGGAAACATTTTTTGTTTCTACATTCACTCCCCCCTGCACAGTGTTTCCACACACAAACATAGAATGGAGATTTCGTTCAGGCTCAATTGAAAATTGAAAATGTATTTTTCAATATGTCATAAATTTAAAAAATAAGCAACGTTCGATCAACCACAATTTTTACTCCTCGAAAAAAGAAACATGTCCGCATAAGAATTTTCCAACAGTTGTACGAAAACACAAATCCTTTATGTATAAGGATAATCTGTTTCTTTGGATACTTTTTAAACTCTTCCTCATTTAGAAATTTTTCAGATGTAGTTATATGCAAGAACAGTTTTTGAAGCTAGCGGGAAAGGTCTTTAATATCGGCAATGAAGAATACGTGAAAGAGAGAGTATGTCTAAGAAAAATGGAACTGTCCATTTTTTCATTTGTAGGCTAGCATAAGAATAAAAAAAGGTAACCAGAGTGTCGAATATGCAAAATAAAAAACTGATACATTAGTAGGACAAGAAATCAAGTAATATATCTACATCTACATTTTTTATCATCCTAATCATTATATAGATATATTGTTACCTAGACTTCTAATCATCTCAATTTATTCAGTACAATATTGACGATGCACAAGTAGGGGAAGTGACAAAAAGAAATTTTATGCAATTTGTATCTGAATATAAATATATTACCATAATTGTTATAATAATAACAATACATTCAACATTATTCTCGAATCATAGTTTACTCATCATCATTGTTATCTAGATACACTCTTATCTACTATATATATTTAATCGTATCAATACCTTCAATGCAATATGAATGGCATGCAACTAGTGGAGGTGAAACTAAGAAATATAATGCAACTTGTATATGAGTATGAAAGAATAACCATAATTTCCATAATAATAAAAACTGACAAAAAAAACATGTGAATGGCCATTACGGCTACTTGTGTATCGAAATTATATAACCAAAAATCCTTTTGTTGGTAGGAATTGGTATAAATTCCAGAGGTACCACATCTTTGCTACACTTTTCGAGATGAATTAAAAAATATCACGCACGCTTCCCACAAATAAGTGTATTGATATGTGTCTGCAAATACTAATGATAAAGAGAGTGTAATAATCGTATATCCAAAAAATGGAAAATCTTGTGACTCTGCAAAAGAATGGATAGATTAATAGAATAAAACAATCCAAAATTTCAATAAGAAAAGTAGTGCAACATTTTTATCAGTGATAGATAAATTTGGGCTATTAATTCATAGAAAACTTAAAGGATGAAGAAGAGCTTACATTGTCCCATCACACCAACACCTTCCGAAGAGAAGCACTATGGTTACTAGAACATCCTATTGAATCATAATGTTTTGTGCTGGAAATATGGGTAAATGTACACTACCAATGCACCAAAAATCTTAATGAGAAAAAAAATGAACACTTGATCAACACATAACATTATAATTGACAAAACTAGCAATTTGGTCAATGATCTATCGCATTGATTCAATGCAAGTAAGATTTACCAAATTGAACGTTATTAATGATTAATCTTATTTTATAGATATGAATCTTTGTGGAATGATTAATATTGTTTATTTCCAATATGTGGGGTAATGCAAAGGAAATTTTTAAACTATTGATGTTAATTTGAAATAATTTTTTGTACAAAGTGGATAATTGGGCTTATTGGAGGCATATATGTTTTCTATTAAATGTTTCTTATTTAATGTTTATTACTAAAGTACTTATTGCAATAAGTCAATATTTCTTATTTAACGTAAAATAGTAATTGTTTTTATTACACCGTAAGGCATTCTTATTTGAAAACAACTCCCCTAGTTGCCTATGTGTCCATGTCTGAGCCATTGGATTAGATGTTAGATGATTGAAATGTTTTAGGCCATTAGATTAAGTAAATAGTTTTATATATGTTTTTTATAATGTTAGTTTTTTTCTTTTTAATAAAAAATTATGATAGAATTACACAAAAATAAAAATAAAAGTAAGTTAAATAAAAAGATTGACATAATGTAATGAACATTTTAACAAGGTTAAAATACAATAGAAAACATAAAAATAATAAAATAAAATAATTATAAACTATAAAAACAGTCCATGGTATTGACCCATGGTATTCATATGGAATGTAGTTTATTTTTAAATGTTTATAACCATTATGAAAATTTTAACAAGGTTAAAATACAATAAAAAATAAAAATAATAAAATAAAATAATTATAAACTATAATAAGAGCCCATGGTATTGACCCATGGTATTCATGTGGAATGTAGTTTATTTTTAAATGTTTATAACCATTATGAACATTTTAACAAGGTTAAAATACAATAAAAAGTAAAAATAATTATAAACTATAAAAACAACCCATGGTATTGATGCATGTTATTCATGTGGAATGTAGTTTATTTTTAAATGTTCATAACCATTATTCTTTTAAAATTTTACCTAATAAAATGCATTTAAATTTTCATACATCCAAATATACATAGTTTTTCTTCTCCTATATTATTTTTGTTACAACTATTTAATTATTCTAGAAATACATGGTTTTTTTTGTTATATATAATTTATGTTACATATGTTTTATTATTCATAGGTAGATTTTCTTAATATATAAAAAACTTATATTAATAATGAATTTTTTTAGAATATGTGATCTTTTTTTGGTTTCCAAATTACACATGATTTATCTTGATAAATAATGATGAATGTTCATAATTCTGATTTCTTAAATAAAACCAAATTTGCCTTTAATTACCTAATTGTAATAGTTTGTAACTACATATTAATTTGTACATACATACATACACTTTCTGATTTTTTTTGTTAATGAATATCAAATTTCTTCCCTTCAAAAAAATCTATATACATACCTTTAATTACGTAATTGTATCTAAAAAATGTTGCATGTTTTTTACTTTATAATCATAAACAATTTTCATATTATATGATTTCAAACTTATTCAGAGTCATATTAATTTTCTCTACAAATATTGGAAATTTCATGGTTAATGTGATATAAGCTAAATACAAATTCATTTCTTCTACTCAAGGTCAAGAAAGCTATGCTGAGTAGCCAACACCATAGAACAAGACATGTCCGCCAATTCCATAAATGCTACCGAATCTCTCTTGGTGTTGGATTTGTTTTGTTAATAGCCTTATTTTTACTGTTATTGAAGTAATGAAATCCACCTCTCCATAATTTTTTACGCAGTAAGCCGTCTTTATTTGAAAACAACTCTCCTAGCTGCCTTTCTGTCATAATTTGTACCATTAGATCTTTTGTTAGAAAATTGGTTCATGATCAGCCATAGATTCGAATTGTGGCAGTTCCTTATAACAATAAAATTAGTCATCATCCCCGCCTGCCCTGCTCTGTTATTTGGAGTCTGTGATTTGTATACCTATCAGTATTATATGTTTCGTGATCTTTGGGAAGAAGGTAGGCCAAAGGATGTCGAGTTTAAAAGGAAAACACGTTGTGATAATTGGAGGATCAAGGGGCATCGGCCTTGATATTGCAATGGAGGTTCTCAAAGAGGGAGGGTACATGACCCTCATCTCTAATAGTTCTTATCAAATAGATGACACCACTACATACATTTCTCAACAAAGGAAATATTCTTTAGATAAAGTTTGCGCAAAGGTAGGGTTCTTTACATAAATTTATGTACATGTTTTTGGTTTAAAAACCTCTTGATCGAACATTCTTTATGGTTAAATTTTGCACAAAGGTAGTGTTCTTTACCTAAATTTTTGTAAATCTTTTTCGTTGAAAAACCTCTAATCACATTATTTTTGGATAAAGATTGGACAAATGTTGAGTTCTTTGCATAAATTCCTCTGTAGCTTTTAACGAACTCTGTATCACATTATTTATATCTAGATATTCTATCCCAAGGGGTTTATTCATGAAATTATGTGGAATTATCTAAGCTTTGTGGTGAAGGTTACAGATATGGGGGACTATGAATCCACTTCTAAAGATATAAAGGGGTGTTACGAGTGGCGACCTTTTGACCTTGTTATCTGCAACAAAGGAATAGATAGAATAGGCTACATGGATGAAATCAACATTACAGATGTGGATTCTGTCATCCGCACTAATCTTAGTGGGGTAGTCTACACCATTCATTCTTTGTTTCCCTTGATGAAACAATGGAGCAACAAGTCAAATCCAACAACCATTGTCCTCATGGGATCATTGGCTTCTATAGTAAGTAATCATCAAATAATCAAGAAATGAATCTGAATCCAAAGTTCATAATAGTTTATTAAGAGATATACATCATAGAATCTAAACTCTTTAAAGTTTGATCAAATAATCTTTCCAAAGGAATTGTTTCCCCAAATTTAATCTGAATGGATGATAAAATAACATGATGCCAAAATCAGCTAAGGTTCCACGCAAAGCTAACAAGTTGAGTTATACATTTGGAGTAATATAAAAATGCAGCATCCATGCTATGATTGTGGCATATACACATCCACTAAACATGCCCTTAAAGGACTGGTCAAGTGCCTAAGGTTTGAGTTGTTGCCTTTCAATATTCGAGTGACTATTTGCTGTCCAGGCTTTGCAAAGACGCCTCTCCTACCAGAAGGTCATTAGAATCTCCTTGTAAAGACACCTCTCCTACCAGAAGGTCCATTGAATCTCTCTGTAATTCATGCTATTTCATTTTATTGCTTCTTTATGTGTCCAAATAAGTCGAGTTTCTGTTCTTTATTACGAAATATTAAATACACTAAATCTGACTATAAAACGCTTCAAAACATTTGAAATCAAGAATTTTAAGAAATAACATCAAACCATCACAATTCATAATATTAAGGCAATTTTACCTAATAATGAGTGATAATAAACTAAACCGTAACTACCTCCATAATTTCATTAAATACACAAGAACCAAAAAGGAAAAGAAGGGAGAAAGGAGGCTGTAGTCAGTAGCACATATCAAAGGCAAGAGAAGTCTATTGTCATAGTGGGACACAAACAAAGCATGTAGTAACCGAAAAAAATGCTTTGCTACCATCATGATGGCACAAAGATGTAATCTCATGTGGATACCTCTGTATAGGTTTCATTTCTCTATTAAAATAAACTTGTAGTTTTTTTAATACAACCAGAAAGGGTTTCTTTCTCTGGTTTTAACACTGTTGAGCATTTGATTTGGGTCTTTATAGTATTCGGTGATTGTTGTTTTTTCACTTAATATTTCAAATATGTAACACAGTTTGTTGTAGATTTTAAGCTATGCTCAGACTGCGTTAACAATAGCGATTTTAATTGAAAAAACAAAATTTAGTAGTCTTAAACCCATCCATAACACTCAAATATTCCCCATATTTGACGATCTGTAATCCCAAGGAGAAAATACAGATCAATGTTTTCAGAGAAAAAAATTGTCTCTTCAACAAAGGAAAGAAAAATATGATATGTTTTATTTGTATGAATTTGTTAAGCACATGGCTAAAATTTCAATCATTGCCAACCCTCAGACTGGATGAAAGGAGTGGCTAGATTTAAAGCCTATGGTTGTATGGTTCATTGAGGAATGATGGACTAAGTATCATTGTTCCTATTTTGGGGAATCTTTCATTTTGATAGAAACTTCGTCTCAAGTTATTCAACATTGATAACTTTTGAAGTAGGTTGCTATTTATTTGAATTTAACTTTTTGGCTCTCTCAGATGCTACATCTAGTAGTCGTTGTCTAATGGTGGCCTCATGGGAACCTCATCTCAAGAAGTTAGGAAAGAGGAGGGGGATTAAGGGGAAGTAACCCTTGTTCTCTTTCTTGCGGAGTTTTTGAGATTTTAAGTTGTATTTTATTTGTGCTTTAGGCATTGTCTTCACATGTATTATATGATGCAATTTTCTTCTATTGTTAAATATGGTTAGAGCTAATAGTATAGATTTTAGACTAAAATGAAATTTAGATTTCTAGCTCTTAATAAGATCACGTGTCGAGAATTATGTGGTGTTCTCTATATGATTGGATTCGATAGTTGTTTATGCTCTTTTTTGACTGTGCTCATTTGTGCAATGTTTCTTTTTAAATAATGATTCAAATTGGAAACTTAGTCCATTTGACATAGTTGTGTCACTTTTCTAGTTATCACAGTCTTCATAGATCAGTTAGTTGACATATAGTTTTGTACTTAGCAGCACATTTCTATTAATTCTAGATAGCATTGTTTGGTTTCTTCGACATGGTTATAGTGCTTCTAAATCCTGGTTTACTGAGTGATTCAGTTGTCAATAGTTGTTTCAAAGAATTGTTTTATGTGTCTTGCATTTGGAGAGAAAATTATTTCAGATTGAACATGCTTTTTTCTATAACTTTTCTTTTAATTACAAATACAAAATGGGACAAAGAACAATCTTTTTTCCTTCCTTTACTAAAATTGACCAAAATCACTACAGATACCTTGCTTAGAAACTATTGGATCTCTTTAAGAATCTAATGGTGTTTCCTTTGCAACATCTCGTGATGGTGCAATTGCTAGTTTAATGCTTATTATAATTTTTGTATCCGCAATTAAACCTTATTATGCACAAGGTTTGTGATTGTGCAAAGTGAAAGCTTAAAGCTTTCCTCCGCATAGTGTATTACCTCTGTAGTTTGGAAGATATTCCTATTTACAGAAATATATTGTTTATAGCTCCTAACATAAACCCAAAAAAAATAAGTTTTTGTAAATTTTGTAATTAAAATTCTTATTTATGGGTGCAAGTGTGCATGAATTATGTGGAAGTTTTATGATTATGTAGACCCAAATCTTGAAGGTTTCCTCTATAGAATGGATTTCCTCTGCACTAGTGCGCAACCAAAGATTAAAGGTTTCTTTCGCAAAATGTAACTCCTTTACAATTCCGCAAGTGTGTCTATTTACACAAAGATACCATAAACAAATATTTTACTGTGCGTAAATTGGTACAATTTCATTCTGCGTAATGTTTTATGTGTGTTGGATGAAGTATATGCAGAGGAACCAAGGTCTTTTTCATAGATGGGGATTCTAAATAAAGTTTATTTTAAATCCATATGAATAAAATATCTTCTGCGATAAAATGAATGTGCGGAAGGCTAGCTTGAAGGTTTCCTCCTTACAACGACTTTCCTCTTCAGTTCCGAAAATATGTGTATTTACACAAAGATATTTTTCATAGGTGTCGACATGAACAAAAACAAAAGTATTGTTTGTAAATTTTTTAATTAAAAAACTTTTTTATGAGTGCTAGCGTGCATGAAATACACGGAAGGTGTGTGATTTTGTAGAGTCAAAGCTTGTAGGTTTTGTCTGTATAGTGGAATTATTATGCGTAAATTGGTACAGCTTCGCTGTGCAGAATTTTTTCTTTGCATTGGACGAATTATGTGCAGAATAACCAATGTATTTTGCATAAACATGGATGCTAAATAAATTATATTTCCAATCCAAGTGAAGAAAAAGTTTTATGTGATAAAACGAATTTGCGGAATGTTATCTATATGAACATAGTGGAAGTCAAGAGACCTTCCACAAAATTAAATTATTAAAGTTTGTGCTATCAGAATGAAATCTCTCCACTTCTGTAAGTTATTTCCTTCTACACAGTTCTTCAACATTATTATTATTACTATTATTATTATTATTGGTAATATTTTAATTCAAGGAATTGCTAAACAAATTACTAAACTTTGGACCGAACGTGACAAAGAACTCCACAAAATGAAATATGTTTGATTCTTTTATCATAGAAAACGAAACTAAAAAATCCATACTTAACCAAATTTTTATATATGTAATAAGAAAATGTGAAATATCATACATTACAGATTAAAGTTATAAATTTCCCTTTGCACCTGCATTCTCTTGCATATATCTCGTTTTATGCACATCCTTGATTTTGCAAAGCTAAACCTATAAATTTTTTAAATGAAAATAGTTCAAAATTAATTTTCGTTTGCACCACCATTCTTGCATACACTACATCCTCTGCACAGTAAAATTTTTGCATAAGGAAAGCTTCATAAGAGGAAACAAAATAATAATTTAATGCTAAATATTTTCATAGTTAAATTAACCACATGTCGATTGCATAAATTTCCTTTTTCACCCTTGTTTTCTCGCCCATACACCATTCTCGACACGTCCTTTAGATAATGAGCATTTACAATTCACGAACTCAAAACCAACATTATTGACAAAAACAGAGGCTCAAAATCAATGAAAATTACATTGATGGTATATTTAAATTGAAAGAGAAACCCTGAAAACATAGAGTCACATATTAGAATTGTAATTCGGCAAGTTTATTTCCAACTTTAACGCAAATTAAAGTCTAGGGGACGGAATTTTAGACTTGTATTGCAAGAGCTCACTGCTTCTCTAGTTAGACTACTCTGTGCTCTAGAAGTTTTCATTGATTTGGTCTAAAAGAATATTGAAATGCTTAAATTTGAATCATGCATCCATTTCGACCTTCTAAAGCACAAAATGGAAATACTACAATTAAATATGGAAAGAATTGCAATTGGAAAATCAAAATTTATTTTTTTGTCTTGATAATTTAGCCGAGGACGTTGAAGAAGATGATAATGCAAGAGATGATGATATCACGAACATTGACCAAGGTAACCCCACTTATTATATTCAATGAGAATTTAATGAAGCCCACTTCACTTATGATATCGAGGACATGTAGAAATTTACATAGTTGTTAGTTTTTTTTTTTTTTTTAATAAAGAAAATAAGTTTAGAATAACTTCATGTCAATATTTCTTCAAATTTTTGAACATTAGAGCAATTAATTGTATTTCTATAAATCATCAATCATATCTCATATTCCACACAGTCAAATATCTGCACAATGAAATGTCCCACACATCCCCTGTTTAGAGCAATAACATAGTCATAGTAGTCATGAAACACAATGTTCTCCCACACATAACTTGTTTTCCAGTTTATTCATCACCTATGAAAGCACATATTCTTCCAATATAACAAAAATGCATATGGACCACATTTTTTGCGCAAAAATATCACATATTAACATTACTATTTTAACAATAATTTTCAGATGCACCACTATGCACAATGAAAAATAACAATTTTAATCATTATGTTCTCTCACAAATACCTTGTCCTCTAGAAAAAATCATGGTTATAAAATCAAATCTCTACTCAATTGGTCCCTCACACATACTTCATACACTGCACAATAAAATATTCACACAATGAAACATAATAATATTCCCCGCTCTCCTAGACATACCCCCTCCTTCATAAACATTCATACGATATACGATAAGGAAATTTGTAAATGTATTATAATTATTTGGGAAATTGAAAAGCATGCCCCATCTTCCATACAGTAAAAGCTCTCAACAATGAAACATAATAATAATAATTGATTAACATTACTGGGTTTAACAATAATTTCCACATGTACCCCCCATTCTGCGAAATCCCCATCATAATAAAAGATCTGCATAATGAAACCTCCCAAAAAAACACTGTAATGTGCAAATATTCAATTCTAACACCAATGTTCAGAGTAATAACACATTTTCAGAGCACTTGTGAAACCCCTTGTTCTCCTGCACATACCTTATTTTTCATAATTTTTTCGTTAATAGAAAACACATATGCCTCCTATATAACCCAATTATCCATTCTATGCAAAAAATCTCACAGATTAACATCAATAGTTTAACAATTCCCTACACAACACCCCGAACAATGGAAATTAACAATATTAATAATTATGTAAATATTCATAACTATAAAATCAAAATCACTATGTAACTTATCTCTCGCATATACTTCATACTCTGCATAGTAAAATCTCCAAACAACGAAAAATAATAATATTTCTTGTTCCCTCGCGCATACGCTGTCCTCCGTAAACGTTCATTCTATATACGATCTAGAAATTTGTAAAAAATATATACACGTAACGACTTCTGTAGCGGCCCCCCCTCCACCTCGCATAGATTAACATTAATATTTAAATAATGCCCTATGCACCACCCTGCACAATGGAAATTAGTAATATTAATCATTCCACAGAGATTTTTAGCTCTAAAATCAAAATATCTACGCAAATAATCTCTCGTACATACTTCATACTCCGCAGAGTAAAATATCTAAACAACAAAACATTATAATATTTCTCATTTCCCTGCACATACCTCGTCCTCCATAAATATTCATGCGATATACGATTTTGGAATTTGTAAAAGCATCTTTGCACAATGACTTGTGTAGCAACCCCAACCCCCCACGCAAAGGATTGCATCCATGTCAGTTCTATCATCATGTGGAAGATAAGTACCATAAAAGTGTCAGTTTAAGCTATGCAATTGCTCCCTCATAAATACTTCGTACTCGGCACAATAAAATCTTTGAACAATGAGACATAATAATATTTCTTGTTTCCCTACACGCACCTTGTCCTCCTTAAACATTCATATTATATATGATCTTGAATTTTTTAAAAGTATCTATGCACAACAACTTGTTTAGCCACCCCCGTTACCCCCCCAAATTGACCTAAGAAAAGGACCTACAAACACGAAAGTTTTGTCATCATGGAGAAGATAAGCTCCATAATAGTGTCAGTGTTAATTTCATAGCACTAATTCCAAGGCACTCAGAGATGGTATTGCGACCTAAGGAGATGCGTTTTTCTAATATTTAAATCAATTGTCAAGCACTGATAAATACCAAAAATAAAATGCTCTCCACCACGGGAATTATGTCCCATAAAAAATTGTCAGGCCAATCATAAATTAGAAATAAGATTTCCATAAAATTAGAATATTATTTTTGAATTCATGCAAAAATAGGAAAATTCAACACTTTCCCAACAATTTGGTTAAATTGCAAAATAACAGCAAAATAATACACGATCAATGCAATTTGACTGCGAGATGAATTCTATAGTCCCTGACAATGCATGTACTAACAAGAAAGAATAATTTATAAAGGATATATCATTGAACAAGTGAAATGAAGTTAAAGATGAGTATCAAAATTACATAAAATGAAAATATTGAGATTCTTGTTAAAGAAGTAAGAAGAGTTGGAGAATTTACAATTATTGGAAAATGATGATTGTGATGGTAATGATGTTTAACATTAAGTAAGACTATATTTATTTTATCAAATATTACTAAATGTAACGGATTACCCAGATCTTTTTTTAAATTCTATCTATGTGCTTGAAAAGTAGTAAGAGTTATATATGTTTCAAAAAATATATATTTTTTGATGAGCTAGAAGGTTAGAATGGTTGGTATTATCTTTTCAAAAGTGTAGGAAGAATAAAATATTTTGTATACTAGTAGAAAGAATGTTGAAAGTGAGCATGGTCACCATAGGTTCCCTCCCTTCATTTATTGCAATCCACAAACTACTACTTGTGAGTGCATTGTAAATATTCGAGGTGATAGGAAAACTAGATCAAATTATATATGGTAGGGAAATCCCATCAAATCATATTAGAAAGATTATAGGATACAAGGTTAGAGCATACAATATCCATGAAAAACGGAAATTAGAATGGTTAGGTAAGGGGAAATATTATCATTCATAGATGATAAAACTTTGAGAGGTTACACCGAGTAAAAAAATGCAATTATATTTGTAAAGTATAGGTGACAATTGGTTGGAAAATTCAAAGAAAATCTAACAAGTGGTTATCTAAGTCTATTATATTTTGGAGCACAGGTTTCAACCATGAAGATTTAAAGCACTCCCTTAAAAAATGACATTGGTGTAAATATAATAATGATTATGTTTATTATAAATCTTAAGTACATGTATGATTTTCCAATACATTTTTTTTTGGATCTCTCCTTAATCCAACTCTTATTGGAATATCCAAATAATGGGTGGTTCAACCCCAAGTTGCAATAACAAAATTTAAACCTCTAACAGTATACTAGTTTTCTTCTCATCATATGTAACGTCATGGTAGTGATGTGTTGGATCTATAGTTCAAGTAATTAAGCAAATGCATTGGATCTATAGTTCAACTAATTAAACTAACCCCTAAAGCCAAAACGTAGTTAGGTTTATACTAATATTCAAAATAATTTACTAAAAATGAACAATCACTAAAAATTCAAGCGCATTCATAATGTTGTATAATAGTAAATGCACTATGAATTTTCCCTTTTCAATCCATTCAACATAATGGGAAGAGAAATTGATTTTTTTTTCCTTAAAATCCAACAATAATTTTGGATTGATGGCACTGTATATATATCATACTTTAACATTCTAATATATACTTGCATTGGGGTTATTCTAAGGTGTTAAATCTCTTTTTGAACTTAAATAATAATAATAATAATGGATTGTAGATTTCTGTGGTGTAGATTTTCTGATTCTGAATAATAATAATAATAATTAAATTAAATAAATCAAATCAAATCAAATCAAATTCATCAATCCAAAACTATAATTTTAGCAAATATTATGTAGCCTAATTCTAGTGATGATAATTTGAAAATGGTTGAAAATGTATAATGTTTAAAATTATTTATTTATAAACATCCAAAACACTCTAAATATTATATCATATTTGCATTTGCAATAATGTTCAAAACAATGTACTCACAATATTACCTCATTGAACTCAAAACAAAACAATGCATTGAAAATAATATATATGCATTCAAAATAATACATGACCTTTATTAAAAGAACATATTAGATATTGATCATGTTCTTTGTTGTCCAAAACAAGAGAAAACCATTCACATCCCACCTCACCCAACTTATGTTGAGTTTAAAACTATGGCTTAGGGAAGTCATTATAATCGCTAGAAAATGTATTCAATGCATTTCTATAGTTGTTGACATCTCTAAGTAAGCTACCACTTCTAATAAATTGTTAGCACTTCATAAGTTTTTTCAAAACTCTAATCAGCTTGATTGTAATTAGCCAAATAAAAACAATTTATCATAAATCCAATGGTAATTTCAACTTAATATCCCTCTTAAAACTTTTAATTCCACCCTAAATAACCCTTTGCTTAGTGAACCTAACCTTAATTTACTTGCACGTTCCTACTCAACCAAATTCACTACCATACATAATAATAATGAAATATAAAACCTCTAAAACATGCCAAAATACAACATAACAAATTATTAAATTTTGAGAGAGCCAAAGTAAAACCTCACACCCCACTCACGTCACATGTAATATTTCATTATCTCTAAATATGATACTAATGTTTATATTTTATTTTCTTGAAATATGTAAATTCTATGGTGTGCTTAGTATCGAGTATGTGAAATCTATCTATGAAAGTACATCATAATAAATCTAGGAGCATTCGGTACAATATGAACTTCGTAAAGTAACACCACTCATGGTGGGCCTTTTAAGCGCTAAGATGGATTCTCTCCCACAAAATCATGTAAAATATCTGACACTATACTCATCACTGATCTTCTTTGGGAATCTAATTGTACCATGGACTATTACCAGCTCCCTTCCCATCTTTAATTCCCCTTATGATTATTCTACCCCTTATGATTATTCTAGGGATTTGAAGTGACTTTGTGAGAAGGCAACCAATATTTCCACTGCTTTGCGCTTATTAATGTGGTGGCAGATACACTGTCCACCTTTAGATTTAAAATTGTTTAAATCTAACGGTGGGCAGTGTATCTGCCATCGCATTAATAGGCCAATAGCAGTGAAAATAAGCTTCGCCGAGTGAGAATGTGTCACCTTAAATGATTAAGGGAAGTATAGATGATTGATAGAATGTTTATAGGTTTTTAAAGCTTTTATTAATTTTCATTTACTGTTATACCGAAACCATTAATTAACATATAATCATATGGCCACATGCATCAAATATGTGATGAAATATATCTAACTTTTGTATAGTTCCTTTTCTTAGCGTTTTTTCATCTAATACATGATAATATTAAGCCCCGTTGCTACTGGATGGGACGGAGCAAATCCAATCCCTCATCTTATGTTGCTCTATTAGTGTGATAAATGATAACACTAATTAAGGTTGTTATATGATTAGAAATTATTTTTTTCTTCTTGTAAATGAAGATGAAAGATTTCAATCATCATTGGTATTGGTAGAATGTAATCTTTATTTAATTTGTGGAGTTAATTATAAAATATTTTAGGTTTTATATTTTATTTTAAATTAAATTAAATAAAGATTGCATTTAAGTTACTGTGAAAGTATATTATCTAGAATGAATGAAATTGGTTTTAAATTTAGTTTTCAGTATTTGATAAATTATTTTATTAATATTGAAAATTGATTGGAAATAAGTAAGAAATAGAAATTTTGAGTAATTTTTTTTATTGTATAATGTGTAAAAGTGAGATGGGTATAATTATAGTTTTTGCAAAATATAAACACTAAAGACAACATCCATATTTGTTTATTGTAGTCCTTTATAATGAAAATTCATGCAAAAAGCGTAGGCAATGTCAAATTAGCTAAAGTTTAATTTCTTACTTATGTCAAACAAGTTGAAGAAAGAGCCATAAATCGAATATGGCTAATAGGTTCATGTATTTTATGGCTAATAAGTGCACGTATTTTATGTATATTTTAGGCGCCACAAAAACTGAATCCAACATGTAAATCTAACCCAAATAATCTTACCTCTATATTGGTGTCTGCACCATTTAAGTGTTGCTTGATGAAAAATCTCCTAGGAATCTTGGACACATTGATTTCCAAATAGCCACTTAAATTTGTGTATTATGGGAAATATTGATTTTTTTTTGGTCAATATGAGAAATGGCATTGCATTTACTATTCATAAAAAACTGTTTGGAACCCATGTTCTTTTCTTTTTCTACTTGCTTCTATTCTTTTGTTTACAAAAAAAACAAAACAATTAGTTGGGTTTTTCTTCTACATTATAATTTCATTGGGAACATTTTGGAAATGTTAAATGTAATTGTTTCATTTATTGACAAATTTGAAGGGAAAACAATAGACATCTAAAAAACCTAAGGAAATGAGGTCATATGTCATTCTTCATGTTCACATAGTCCATCTCTATAAAGTGTATTGATTTATTGATCTAGAATAGATCAATATATTAATTAGCATCTATCCCAATGATTTTAGAGAGGAATCATCTTACAAGGTCATTTTTATGTCTAGTCCTAGTGTGGAAAATTTCGAGTGAAAAAAAATTAGGAACCATTTTTAATCCTTAAGTGACCATTTTTTATGGTCCAACCTTACCATGGACCTAGATTCCATAATATACACATTTATAACTTTCCAATTATGTAATAATTTCGCCAATCACATTCGTATGAGAAAGTTATGTCTCCCAAAAGTTGGCCTGTCAAAATTGACTACCATAATTTGAAAGGATGCCACCTCAACCTCTATTACCTATGGAAAATGGTTTATACATGTGGAAAATATGATTAAGACTCTAGAAGGGCCGTTTTTTAACTCACATTGAGAGTTGAATGTTTCAAATATAAATACTATTTGGCTATTAGTCCATGTTATTCTATTCGAGTGCATTTTTTCCATAGATGAGAAAGTAGATGACAATGCAGAGAGAGAGAGAGAGAAAGAGATGGTTTGTTTACTATAGTAGCCCATGGGCCATAGGTATCACTTCCTTGTACTTGCATACATTTCCATTCATAGAAAAAGAGACCACAAAAACCTCACCTTCCAATCGATTTTTTCCCGTAAGGGTTTCCTGGGTCATATCTTGTGTTATTATGGTTTTGGTTGACTCTATTTTTGTATGTTCTCTAATTTATGTATTTCATGAATTGCATGCATAAGACTAAAACAGTATTTAATGAATCTAGAAATCTAGCGAAAATTTGACCCTCATAGTGTAGATTTTATATTTTCATTATATTTTTGTATATATGTTGTGACAAACTATGTAGTTGAATATCCATGGTAGTTTATAGATCATATTGGTATTTGAGAAAGTTTATTTGGGTATATTATGGGGAGTTGTGGGAGATCCAAATTAGTTAAGCTGCAACTCATAAAACATTGGTCATGGTTAACAAATCTATTTATGACCCTCAAGATCCAACAAAGGAGAGGTTTTCACCATTGAAAGCATAAGACATATATATAAACCATAATATTATCCTACTCATGGAAGCCTTGACCAATAAGCTTATGTTATTCGAGGAAGATGAAGGTTCTAATTTAGAGGTCAAATGAAAGGGGAGATTGACGGATTGGGAAGAACCAAATGGGGAGTCTAATGAGTAACCAAAGAAGGATAAAGCCAATTCAAGTGTTGTGAACCATTCATAGTCCCTATTCAACATGGAAGATAAAGTTGGCATCAAAACTTATCAATGTGGGATTGATACTTTGAACTTAAATCACTAGTTGTTATAGCTCTCATGGCCATAAATTCAAGTAATCAAGTCTAAATTAGCTTGAACGTGGATGAGAAGATTGTTTTTCCACTAGTGTAGAAGGGGGATAATTTTAGTAGCCTTTAGAAATAGGAAGAGAAGGAAATGGCCAGACTCTTCCATATAAAGATACATGTTAGAAAGACAAAAATTGATGCTCTATTTGACTTAGGGTCACAGGTGAATCTCATAATCTTAGATTTGGTCAAAAAATTAGGACTAGAGACTCATGATCATCCTAGCCCATATCCATTGGGATGGGTCAACAAGGAGGAAAAGATAAAGGTAACCAAATTGTGTAGATTAATTCTATTAGTGCTAAATTTTGATGAGGTAGGGGTGGATTTAGTTCCACTTGACACATGTTGATTTGTGTTTGGTAGTCCTTAGATGTACTTGCAAGATGCAATATTCACGTAAATATCCAACCAATATCACATGATCAAGGATGTAAAATCCTTCATCATCAACGCACACAAGGGAAAGTTGTAGATCTCATTGGTAAGTTCCAATCTGGCTAAAATGATGATCACTTCTAGCAAGAAATATGTTTTGTTTCTTTTAAGAGAAAATCAATATGTAAAGGTGTCCATGAAAGCTAAGGCATCCTTGGAGGGCTTTACTAAGGAATAGAAACAAAAATTGGAAGAGTTGTTATAAGAATTTTTGTTCTATTATATGTTGAATAACATTTGAGATAAAAATAATATAGCCATATAAAGAGGTGAGGGAACCATGATCCCACTTTATGGATAAAAAGAGTAGTCCAAGATAAATATTGTCACTAAGTAGGCTTATAGTAGATTACTATATGGAACAAAGCATATGAATAGGAAATAGTTTTGAGTGTGAATGAAGGTAATTGAATTTTATTCCGACTTTTTAAAAAAAATTACTATTAACTTAACAATTCAAATTGAATTATTAATTATTTTAGTTGGATATTTTATGGATATAGTAAAAGTTGCTTTTGAGTCTTATTTTAATATGTTATCCTAAGATAAAAGTCGATTGCTATCATTTATCTAAAATTAATTTTCATTTTTTCGTTCAAAATTTATTGAGGGTTTATGAGTTGAATTTGGCTTGGATTTATTTGGTAGTTGAGTTGCAATATGTTGCAGTGAATCATTTGATTATACCAATTAAATGTTTGTTGCACAAGACATTGATGAAATAGTGGTCTACGAATAGGGTTTGGTATGAAGGTCTCAATTCTTTCGTACTTATTGGATAACAAGTTTTAGTCTTATTATCTCGATGATAAAGGGATTTTTTATAATATCAATACACATTCAAATTGGTTTATTAAGATGGAAGATACAATAATTATCAATCCATCTCCATTTGGCATGAAAGATTATGTTGATTTAATATTAAATATATGTACAAGTTCATGTTAATGATGTGATTAATATGCATATTCCTATCAACATAGTGATTTTTGTGCACACCTACATTCTCTACATAACTTTCCATTTGTTTATTCCATGGCACCTATCTCAATCATTCAACACATTTCTACATATCAATCATCCAATAAGTTGCTATAACCAATTATTCATGATGGGATTTCACCTTGGTCACTTCTATATCTCTTATTGTTAATCTTGAAAGAGCCTTGAAAAAAATGACCATTGTATCTTTCAACAAGTGGACCATTGTCATCTTCAACCTAAAATATTGTAGACTCATTATTGTTGTTATTATTCTCTATCTTTCCTTAGAATGAGAAATTGTGTTGTTATTATTCTTATTCTTTCATGATTGTTATTCCCTCACAATAATCATGTGATATAAATTAAGTGCACTACTCCACCAATTATGAATTAAAGAAACTAAGAAAGCAGAAACCTACAAATGGAAACAATTTGAATTCAGAGAGAAAATTATAAAGAATATTTTTTATGTAGGCCTTACCAAATCTAAAATTTCAATAAAACCATTAATTCAACATTAAAAAATTTTATTGTTGAAAATGAAAGTTCAAGGGACGATGAATTTGATCAAGATTGGAGTAAAAATGTGAAGATTGTGGATGATATTGATGATAATGGAAGAGAATCAAATGAGAACTTTGAAGAATAGGAATTAGTGTAATAAAAAGGGGAATATAAGTGTAATAATTGTCTAAAAGGAAGAATCAAGTGAAACCATGTTTATGAAGAAAATAAATAACAATTCTCCTAGTAACCAATTAAATTAGACAATCCTAGCAAAATAATGTAATGGGAGTTGAAATCCCATCTAACAACTTCGAAACATATGTAAGAGAATAAACATGGAATTAGACCTTTGAGGTAGGATGATGGAAAATATATGTGTGAAATATTGAATATTATGAAAGGTAATAGCACATTCTTTCCCTTATCCAATGTATTTTGTGTTTCTTTTATTTTTTATTTTTTTTCTTAAAAAAGGGGCAATTTTTTCCATTCTTCCCATAAGAATTCCATTAACAATTTCACACAAAATAATAAGTTTGTTATCATTTAGTAGGCTAGTAAAATTAATGGAGCTTCTAAAGGCCTTAATATAAGCTCTATAACATTGTTAGGTGCACTATGTCCATTATTATTTCTACTGAAATCACATAGTCAAAGATGATAGAAAGAAAAAAGGAAAGGTGTTTGGTTGTCCATGCATTGGTCAGGAGATCATGTCCAAGTTCAAAAATGCTCAAAAAATTAAAGTGCTCAAAAATGTTTGCAATCTGAACGACCGGAAATGTCTCGTCGCTGCGATACTGGCACCATCAACGGTTCGCAAAATAGAGATCATATGTAGAAGTTATTGAGGTTTAGAACCCATGACCCGAATGTGTGTGTAGAAGGTCCTAACCAGCCCGGCTGTGGAAAAGTTCTTAACCAGCTGAGCAAACGTGAACGTCTTGTCGTGGTTTTTTTGAACGCGTGGAAAAGAGGTTTGGGCTAGCCCCCGTCGTCAAGTGACCAAGGCAGAGAACCCTAGCAGAGGTTGCTAACCGCAGAGTGGAGTGGTTAATTAGCCATGTAATATGCCATTTGACAGCTCACGCGCAGTAAATGTTGGTGCTTATCCATGCAGTTTCGGTGGCGGTTCGGGTGGAGACCATGTGACCACTATCACTTGACATTTAATGTCACATTAAACTGTTTCCGCCATTTTGGAGCGCAGTCCGATAAATCCGGAGTTATCCCCAATTTAGCAATGCTAACTGGAGTTCCTCCAGTTTTGGAGGAGGTTTTCATGGGATATTGGGAAAAAATTGTTTTTGCCATAACTCCTTCAATTTTCGACCAAACAAGGTGCAAAAATATTCAATTTTGGGTATTCTCGACATTCTGAACAGTTTGGCACAGGTTTTAGAGCCATTAGAAGTCATATTTATTAGGTTTAGCTTCACGGAAGATCAAGGAGCCATCAGGGCCACCATGGTGTAAGCAGTGTATTGGGCATCCTTTGTCTATTTTATGCAAATGAATAATCATCTCTGGCTATTTCATACATTCTAAAGCTGATTTTACAGAGATCACAACCTATTCGGGCTTATTTTCACTTGTACTTACCATTTTTGAGCAATAACATATGAGGGACATGCCATTGGGAGCTAGACCAGCAGATGTAGCCCAGGAGGGGTGAACTACTTCATCAAATTTGCTGAGTAATGTGCTATGTGATATTTTATTCTCTGTTATTTACTATTGTGCAATGATAAACAAATAAAATACTTAATTAATCCTCACACATAAATATGTTTAACAAATCTAAAACTATTTGTTTCACCTGCAAACTTCAGAGAACCTTATGCACACATTATAATTATTGTTTGGATACTTAGCACAACAAAACTAATACATTCCATTCATATCATGTATAGAAGTGAACCATATAATATTATATAAGGGATTTTTTATTTGGTTTATTCTCACTAATTAAAGAATACCGTGAATACTATCATTGCAGTTAAATAGAACACAAAGATATCGTGGAGATATTACAATAATATTTGCATCAACCAAAATGACATGTCATTGAATAATTAACAATGTCTTTGGTGACTTAACTAAAGAAATAATGTCTATTGATGATACCCTCCCCATCACCTTTTTCATAACCATACATTTGGTGCAGTATGGTTCATGGGAGCACCAATCAAGAAAAAATTTATTTATGGAATCACCAAGTTAAATCCATAAACAAAATCAACTCATTAAGCAAGATTAGGTGACATACTAAGGTATGCCCTTCATTTTTTGTAATTTAATATCCACAATTCATAAAAATGTGAGTGCAATGTATATCTTGGGGGTGATATGTAAATTATGTTAGATTGAATATGGTGGGAAAATCCCAAGAAATCATATTAGAATGATTGGTGGATATAACATTAGAACATCTAATATGTATGGAAAGTTTTCGTCAGAATGGTTAGCTAAGGAGAAGAAAATTTTGAGCGCCACTCATTAAAAATATGCAAGTGGATGTTTAAAGAAAAGGTGGAAAGTGGTTAGAAAAGTCAAATAATAGCTACCATATCCATTTCGAGCATAATTGGGACTACAAGTTTTAGCGACAAAGGTTTGGAGCACTAATACTCCCTTAAAAGATGTCTTCAACATAAATATTAGAGTTATTATGTCTATTATAAATCTTAAGTACATATAATTTTTCCTTATAAAATATTTTAGAGATATCTCCTAAGTCCTTCTCTTCTTGAAATATCTAACTAAAGGGCAAGTCAGCCACTAAATAGAATAAATATTTGTAAACCTCTAAGACTACGCTATATTTTAACCTATAATGTATAACCTCATGCTAGAAACATAAATTGGATGGAGGATTCAACCAATTAAACTAGCCCTTGATGCCAAAATGTAACATATTTATAATAATATTCAAAATATTTTACTAAAAAAATAATTAAAAATTCCAAACATATTCATAATGTTGTAATCTAAAAGTGTTATAGTGGGAAGAGAAATTGACATATTTTCCTAAAATCGAAAAATATTAATTATGGATTGATGGAATTGAAAATATCACAATTTGACTGTAATAGGTACTCGATGGTTGTAATATTCCCAATTAGCAAGAGCTAATTGGAAATATTAATTTTGACTATTTTGCCTTTATAAAGTTAAGTTATAAATAAAGTGGGTGAAGAGGGACACTTAACTCACACTTAGGATAAAAATTATTTCCTAAAGTCACTTAAAAGACATGACTAGTTGGCAACGTGGGGCCTAGTGGTCAAGTGGCAGCGTGGGAAAAGGGGCAGCGTAGGTAGCATGGGACCAAGCCAGCGCAGAGAGAGATGGACAAAATGGCTCAAGGAGACAACGTAGTTGATGGTGGGGCCTAGGTGAGGGCAAAGCTCACCAAGCATAAAAGGAGGGAGGGTCTCCTCATTTTGATTCATTCTGATTATGCATCTTTAAGATTTGTCTTTTGACATTGAGCACGCTTGCCATTTAGCAAAGTCTACATGTACTGTTCAGTACATCGGGTGTCTCCATTCAGAGATCCCAACCTCAGCCCTGGGGGACTTCGAGTGCCTGCTCGGGTGAGGAGTTTCATCCCTGTTTTATTGGAGGGAGTTGTAGCAACCACAGGCAGAGTATTCACTCAGAGAGATAGCGCAGTCAGTGAGAGGGAGGGCGCAGTCTTGAGAGGAGGTGGTTCCGGATTGAGGGTTTGTTGGTGGATTCAGGTCGGGATAGTGGGAAAGGGGCTAGCCCTTCCCTATTCCAGTATTTTGGAGGAGTCAGGGGCCATTATTTGGAGAAGATCATTTAGAGCTAGCGTCCCTCCTTGAGGAATAGCGTAGTGCCTCAAGGGAGCCATTTTCGGGGATCAACCATTTCTGGAAAGCTTCCTGGGCTTTTCTGGGTATTGAGAGTAGGGGCCATTCATGAAGTTTCAGATTTTTTTGTGGTGGGGAGAAGCCCCAAAGATTCAGTTCATTCCAGCAGTAGTAGCAGCACAGTAGTAGTACGAGTATCTCTGGAGATAATGCAGTCCTGAGAGAGTAGCCATTCCGAGTCATTTTATGAGAGTCTCTCTACGCTTGCCTAGTGCAAGCCGAGGTGCCATCATTTTGATCACCTCTGTACTTATTTCCATTTCTCAGTATTAATAAAATGGCTCAGTGTTCTCCATATTGTCTGTTTTTCTTATGATTTGTCTCTAGTTGTTGTATGTCTTTATTTATGTGCTTTATATTGCTATTTATTTCCATTCGAGATATTACAGTGGTATCGGAGCTCATAGACTTGGCTCAGCCTATGGAGAAGATTTTCTATGACACCAGTAGGAAAACCATACATCACTTACCGGGGAAGAAAGTATAAAGACCAAGAACGGATAATTTCGAGCTCACCTTCAGGAAAGGTGACAACGTTCCAGTGGTGGATGCAGAGAAAGAGGAACCAATGGCGGAGGAAAGAGATGCCGAGAAGGAGTTCGGGGAACTCCTTCTCAAATCAGTGCAGGATTTGTCGAGGGGGATATAAGTGATGGGGCAAAGGTTCACGGCAGAGTCTAGACAATGTGATACCCAAGGGGTTTCCATGTTGGAGAGGGCTCGAGCACATCTCATCACTTACAGGAGCACCTCACAGTGCAGCAGATGGCATCACACATACCTCCCCATTCCACAATGCCTAATTTTCTTATCGCAGACACTAGGGCAGGAGCACAACAGGAGCAGGAACCGGCACACATGGGAGATTACTTTGCAAAGTATCAGTCCTATGGTCAGGAGTTCAGATATGCCCTCACATTCCATGATTTCGTTCAGCTCAAGCGGGACAACAGACCCCGCAACCATCACAGGGGGAACATGCACTCACATGACGGAGATACACAACGCACTGTAGGTAGATTCTATCTACCAACATTTGACGGTTCATCCAAGTGTTCGAAAAAGGCTTGGGTGGAGAAGTTGGACATATATTTCCATCTTAACCAGATGGCGGAGACAGATGCCATCAAAGTAGCAGCGCTCCACTTGGAGGGCGAGGCCCATGATTGGTGGTTTCACAGGATGGCTACGTTGGGACACTCGGGAGTGACAGCATATGTCGAGTTTACATGGAGGCCGGTAGAGCGTTTTGATTGGAGGGATCCAGAGGAGAATTTTGTTGAGTTGACAAAGCTCAAACAGACCGGGAGCTCGGACACATGTATCTCAGCGTTTTTGAGACTCTCCGTGATGGTATCTGATTTATCTGCAGCCCGGATGATCTATATGTTCGTAGACGGATTGTTAGAGCCTTTACGGGGATTAGTCAGATTGACGAGGCCAACGACACTCCATAATGTGTTAGGAGGACTCGATATTTGCAAGATGCACTACCTCGGACCAGAGCTCCTTTTCCCCAGAGACTGGCATTCCATCCGAAGGGGAAGGACGTGAGGGTTCCACCTCCAAGGGCGAACCAGGGCAGAGGGCCTGGAGATGATGAGACCAGGAGAGTTCTGAAGCGGAGGAGGTTGTGCTTCACATGCCAGGAGCCATGGGTGCCAGGACACCGTTGTGCCGCAGGGAAGTCACATTACATTGAGGTCTTCTCTGACAATAGTGGGGAAGAAGAGGAGTACTAGGAGATAGAGGCTAGAGGCAGCAATACAATGCAGAGAGGGGACCATCTGCCACCTCAACCACTAGAAGCGGGAGGTGCAACTTTCGCACCTATTGGGGGAGCCCTTGCAACCTTGTGGGGAGTTCCCAAGTACTTGACACTACGACACTACGTGTCCGAGGCATAGTATGGGGACAACATGTTTTAGTGTTAGTGGACAGTGGGGCCACCCACAATTTCATTGATGCCCAGCTAGTAGAGCAAATGGGCATACCGACGGAGAGCTTTGATGGGTTTTCAGTGCTGGTTCCGGGGGACCAGACCATGCAGTGTGCTAGGTATGTGCCAGCCTTGGCAGTGACTATGGGGACGTACACCCTGACAGATCACTTTTTCATGGTGGACATTCTAGACACCAACGTGATATTGGGGGTACAATGGTTGATCACGCTGGGAAAGGTCACCACTGATTGGGAGACCTTGGAGATGGAGTGGATGGATAAGAAGACTGGGAGGCATGAGAAGATTCGGGGTATGCACACCTAGCCACCATAAATAGTTTCAGCACACCGGATGGAGGAGGATTTCTGGAAGGGGGACATAGAGTGGGCAGTGGAGTTGCGTGTGTCAGAGGCAAGATCTATAGGGCAGGATGTACACCTAGATGTATAGTCCATTCTCGACATGTATGCTACAGTATTTGGGGAGATACCACCAGGGCAGCCGCCAGATCGGGGGTTTGAGCACACGATTGAGCTGGAGAAGGGCATCCAGGTTGTCATCATTACACCTTATAGGCATCCTAAGGCCTATCGGGATGAGATTGAGAGGGCCATCCATGAGCTCTTAGCTCTTGGACACATCCGCCCCAGCACTAGCCCTTTTGCTCCTTTCGTAGTACTGGTGAAGAAGAAGGATGACACATTGACGATGTGCATTGACTACCGAGCCCTAAACAAGAAGACCATGAAGAACTGGTACCCCATCCCATGGATCGATGAGTTGATAGATGAGCTGAGAGGATAAAATTTTTTCTCAAAGATTGATTTGAGATCCGGGTACCATCAGATTCGCGTGAGGGAGAAGGACATTCCCAAGACCGCTTTCAGGTGTCACTACGGCCATTTTGAGTTCTTGGTGATGCCCTTTGGGCTGACCAATGCTCCGGCCACATTCCAGTCACGCATGAATCACGTCTTCTGAAGTCACTTGAGGAAGTGTGTATTAGTGTTTTTTATGACATCTTGATTTACAACAGGACATGGGAGGAGCACCTTCGACATACAGAGGTTGTACTGCGCATATTGGAGGAGCAGCAATTTTATGATAAGATCTCCAAATGTGAGGTTGGGTTGACAGAGATGTTGTATCTAGGGCACATTATTGGGGTGGACGGAGTGAGGGTCCTCGAGGAGAAGATCAGGGCCATCAAGGATTGGCCAGATCCAAAGAATGTGACGGAGCTTTGGGGATTTGTGGGTATCTGCACCTACTACCGGAAGTTCGTCAAGGGATTCTCCCAACTTGCAGCACCCCTTACGGATCTCACCAAAAAGGGGGCATTCAACTGGATTGATATAGCGCGGAGGGCTTTTGACAGGCTCAAGGAGGTTATGAGAAACTGTCTGGTTTTCGCATTGCCAAATTTTACACAGCCTTTTGTCCTAGAGTGTGATGCATCAGGGGAGGGGATAGGCGTAGTTTTGATGCAGGGAGGCCATCCCATAGCTTTCAAGAGCCGGAAGTTGCTGCCACATGAGAGGTTGTATGTTATATACGACAAGGAGATGTTGGCCATCATGCATGCATTGGCCAAGTTTCGGCAGTACCTAGTGGAGAACAGGTTTAGAGTGAGGACGTACCACAACAGCCTCTGATTCTTCCTAGACCAGAAACAATTGCAGGAGTGGCAGTAGAAGTGGGTCAGCAAAATCCAAGCATATGATTTTGACATCGATTATGTCAAGGGGAAGAACAACGTGGTGGCCGATGCCCTTTCACGCAGACCAGCAATGTTGTCCTTGATGAGTTTGGACACAGACTGGAGGGCTGAACTTCTGGTGGAGTACTCCAAGGACCATTTTTCCTGTGAGATTTTGGACGGACAGGTGACAGATGACAGGTACAGGGTGATGGACGAGGTGATCTACTACAGGGACAGGATCTTCTTGACTGAGAGCTCCCAGCTCAAGAAGAAGATATTTTGTGCCTCACATGACTCAACATTATCAGGCCACCAGGGGTTCACCAAGACGTATAGGGCCATCAGGGAGAGGTTCTCTTGGAAGGGCCTCAAGGAGAACGTACTCCAACATGTCAGGGAGTGCGAAGTTTTCCAGTGTAACAAAGGGGATTTGAACCATCCAGCAGGATTATTACATCCTCTTCCCATACTCGAGGGGAAATGGGAGAGTATTTCGATGGATTTCATTACAGGGTTGCCCACTGTGCAGGGCAAGGATTGCATATTTGTAGTCGTGGATCGGCTGACTAAATATTCTCACTTCTTCGCCATATCGGCCCATTACACAACAGCACAGGTAGTGGAGTTATTCTTCAGGGATGTTTTTAGATTGCATGGTCTCCCAAAGACCATTGTCAGTGACAAGGATAGTCGCTTCATGGGCGGGTTTTGGTAGGAGATTTTCCGTTTGGTGGGCACTAAGTTGACACCGAGTACTAGTTACCACCCCCAAACGGATGGACAGACATAGATAGTGAACAAGTGGCTGGATGGCTACTTACGTAACTATGTCAACGGGCAGCAGAAGGCATGGTTGAGATGGTTGCACTTGGGGGAGTACTGCTACAACAAGGCTCATCATATTTCCATCGGTATGTCTCCATTTTATGCATTGTATGGGTATCATGCTTTATCTTTTGATGACATGCTATTTGGTGCTAGCAAGGCTCCTAGAGCCAAGGATTGGATCCAAGAGAGTCAGGATATACTCTATGCTCTCAAGGATAACATGGGTACAGCGCAGAATCAGCAGAAGTTGTACGTCGACAGGGGACGTGTTGAGAGGCAGTTCGAGGTAGGGGATTTGGTCTACCTATGCTTGCATCCATATCGGCAGTCCACGTTGAAGCAGAAGGGGGTTGAAAAGCTCAAGCCTTGCTTTTATGGACCATACAACGTGACACGTAGAGTTGGAGAGGTTGCATATGAGTTGGAGTTGCCCATTGTTAGCAATATTCATAAATTTTTTCACGTGTCATGCCTAAAGAAGGCACTAGGATAGCAGGACTACAACAGAGGAGCTTCCACCCACCAATGATGAGGGGCATCTGGTGCTACAGCCAAAGGCCATTATTGACACTAGGGAGAGGCAGTTCCAGAGCATAACAGTCAGAGAGTACCTGGTGAGATGGAGGAATTTACCGGATGAGGATGCCACTTGGGAGAGTGAGAAGATTCTACAGCATCCATCATTACAGTTGCTTGAGGACAAGCAACGTTTTTCCAGGGAAGACTGTAATATTCCCAATTAGCAAGAGCTAATTGGAAATATTAATTTTGACTATTTTTCTTTTATAAAGTTAAGTTATAAATAAAGTGGGTGAAGAGGGACACTTAACTCACACTTATGATAAAAAGTATTTCCTAAAGTCACATAAGAGACATGACTAATTGGCAACGTGGGGCCTAGTGGTCAAGTGGTAGCGTGGGAAAAGAGGCAGCGTAGGCAACATGGGACCAAGCCAGCGTAGAGAGAGATGGAAAATGTGGCTCAAGGAGATAGCGCGGTTGATGGTGGGGCCTAGGTGAGGGTAAGGCTCACCAAGCATAAAAGGAGGGAGGGTCTCCTCATTTTCATTCATTCTGATTATGCATCTTTGAGATTTGTCTTTTGACATTGAGCACGCTTGCCGTTTAGCAAAGTCTGCACGTATTTTTCAGTACATCGGGTGTCTCTGTTCGGAGATCCCAACCTCAGCCCCGGGGGACTTCGAGTGCTTGCTCTGGTGAGGAGTTTCATCCTTGTTTTGTTGGAGGGAGTTGCAGCAACCACAGGCGGAGCATTCACTCAAAGAGACAGCGTAGTCAGTGAGAGGGAGGACGCAGTATTGAGAGGAGGTGGTTCCAGATTGAGGGTTTGTTGGTGGATTCAGGTCGGGATAGTGGGAAAGGGGCCAGCCCTTCCCTATTCCAGTATTTTGGAGGAGTCAGGGGCCATTATTCGGAGCAGATCATTCAGAGCCAGCGTCCCTCCTTTAGGAATAGCGTAGTGCCTCAAGGGAGCCATTTCAAGGGTCAGCCATTTCCGAAAAGCTTCTGTGGCTTTTCTGGGTATTGGGATTAGAGGCCATTCCCAAAGATTCAGTTCCTTACAGCAGTAGCAGCAGCATAGTAGCAGTACCAACAGCTCTAGAGATAACGCAGTCATGAGAGAGCAACCATTCCGAGTCATTTTCTAAGAGTCTCTCTACGCTTGCCTATCGCAAGCCGAGGTGCCATCATTCTGATCACCTCTGTACTCATTTCCATTTCTTAGTATTAATAAAATGGCTCAACTTTCTCCATATTGTTTGTTTTTCTTATGATTTGTCTCTAGTTGTTGTATGTCTTTGTTTATGTGCTTTATATTGCTATTTATTTCCATTCGAGATATTGCAATGGTGCCAAATCTAATTTGCATTATCACAATAATTTCCTTAACCCAAAATTGCCAATGGCCACCTAATTGAATTAAATTATGACTATGTTAAAATGACCGAAAATGAAGAATGTTTAGTCTTCTTCTATTTATAATCACTTAAAATAAAATATCATATTTACATGTGAAATAATGCTCAAAACAATGCACCGAAAATAATAAATCATACTAGTTCCTAAGTTAACTCAAAACAAAAACAATGCACTAAAAAAAAAATATTTGCATTAAAATAATACATCATCTTATAAGAACATGTTAGGTATTGGAATATTTTAAAGCAACATAGGGAGAGCTATTACACAGAGGCGCGAAGAAAACCCTAGTGGTGGGTATTGTAGACCAACGCGCCTTCATTGGTTATTTTTTTGTGGAACCCCTATTCCTCTTATGATAATAGTCTCTAATATCATTATTCTCTCCTTCGAAAGTGGTTTATGTGCATTCAGCGAGGCATGGAATGGCTAGAACCCTAGTCGCCCTAACCCCCTGGTCCAAGCTTCACTATTTTTTTATGGAGTTGGTGTTTTCTACATCTACTTTTGCGAGTGTATCTATTTTTTTAGGCTTGGAATGTTTCTTTAATGGTGTGGTTGTTGGCTTCTTGGTTAACATGGGGTTTTGCTAGTTTCCATCCACAATGTCGTTGTTTTTCTTGGTCCTGCATTATAGTTTCATTCACCTTGTCTTCTAAAGTTGATGTTAGGTCCCTGTATGGGGACCCATGCCATTTTTTTTCGCTACTAGAGGTCTTCTTGCCATAAATTATGGTTGATGGTGTGTGTTAATCTTCTCGACATTATTTTCATTGTGTTGTCTAGTTTGTCACTAGAGTGTTTGTTTCCATGGGCATTCTTATGGGCTCAATGAAAAAAAAAAAATTACGTCTTCTCTTTGGTTTTAGCAATGGGGTGCGTCGTCCATTTCTTTGGAGTGATTGTTTTTTTCTTAGCCTTGTCCTTTTCTCCTCTTAGGGTTTGGCCTAGTATTTTTGCAACCCTTTATTTGTGGGCTCTATGTCCTCCTACTTGGGTTTTTCTATCACATTTTCTAATTGTATTGATTGTCTATTTCTAGGATTTTTATAGTGCCATTCTTTGGGTTTTTCAGTGGGCCTATGTACCTTGTTTCATGAATTTTGTATCGGACATGTTTTGACTCAGTATTACACACACACATGGTGTGTCTACACTATGTAATTTTTATTTTTCTTTTAATAAAAATTACATTTTTTTTCTCCCTCAAAAATATTGTTAGATACCTCTCATGTTTTTATTTTCCAAAGCAAGAAAAAATCATTCTCATCATGTACTACACCCAATGAGTATTGCAATTAAATTTATGACTTGAGAGGTTATATAATCCCTAGGAAACCTATTCAATGTTTATTCTACAGTCATTAAGACTCTTCGGTAAGCTACCACTCCTCCTAGATAACTTGTGACTCGTGATCTTCAGGACCCTAGCAAGCCCAGCTATGCTTAACAAAGCAAAATAAAATTCTAGCCTTACTCAAGATCCAAGGGATATTTTAACTTGATCTCCCTCTTGCAACCCTCATTTCCCCAAATGAGTCATTGTCAAGGCTATCTAGGTTTGGATAACTCATAAGTTCCAATTCAACAAGCTTATTTCCATACCTGAAAATGAGAGGTAGAGTCGCTATTGTTGTTTAATGGCATGTGAAGGTCCAACATACTATTTGTTTTATTATTTGTATTAGGGGGTCGGGGGTGTTGTTAGTCGAGGGTGTGTGTTAAGCAAGACTAAAACCATTTGCATCCAACCATGCCCAGTAATTGTTGAATTAAAAAAAATGATATGATAAATCATTGGAATCCCTAAAAACCTTGGTCAATATTATTTTGAGATTCTAAACACCCCTAGGTAGGCTATTGCTACTACTACATGTGCCTTGTGAGCTTTCGAGGTCTCTAACGAGATAAATTATAGTTTATCAACCAATAATAAAATATAGATTTACTCTATATCCAAGACTAGTTTTAAGTTGGTCTCCTTCTTAAAACCTTACATTCCTCTTTAATTATATCACTGCTATAGCTAACACACTTAAAGTCACCTATACATTTGGAATAGACATTGTCTAACTATTCTATGTTTTGAAGTCTTTGATCTAGTGAAACAATATTTTATCAATTTGTTTTTTATTTTTATTTTTAAATTGATTTTTAAATATATAAATTGATTCAATATCTTAAAAAAAAGTCAAATTATGTAAAATTCATAAATCAAACCTGATCATTCCAATATTACCAATATTTTACTGGATGCAATTCAAAAACTTCCCAAACTTAACACAATTACACTAAAGCTTGGAATCAACTAAACTTTAGTGTCATACATATAATGCACAATACATATCATGTTATGTGCATGTATGATTTTCCGTTTTTTATAATTTTACTTAAAAATTCAATCAAGAAAAACTTTAAATTCTAAGAAAAGTAAAGTGGGATATGACGTATAATGAGGGTCGTCACAAGAGGGGAACCAAACTTACGTAATCCGAGAATCACTAGAGTTAATGCGAAGGGAATATGAAAAAGCATGACAACTTACGAAAAAAAAAAAAAAAAAAAAATTACTTAGCTTATTTTCTAAGCTACCGATGCGTGGCTATATATAGCCATTCCGGCCCAGCATTGTTTTCAGTGAGGAATAGATATCTACATCCTAAGCAAAGTTTTAGATTTCTGTGGCAGTTATGGCTAACAGATCCAAGGTTCGATTCTCAGAGACTCCTGCTCAACAGAACAATCCAGAGCAGCAGAGTTCTGGTTGGAGTTCATGGCTATTTGGTGGGCGGAGATCTAAGGATAGTCCTGAAGAGAACCACAATTCTTCTGCTAAAGTTGAGGAAAACCATGCAGCACATTCAGGTAAAGCTACTGAGGATGTTAAACCGGTGGCTAAAGAAGTTGAGGCTAAAAGTGTAGACAAAGAGGCGGAGGATTTCATAGAAAGACAGCGAAAGAAGTTGGAGATGGAGAGGTTAATGTCCATGAAAAGGGTGGAGAGCATGCTTAACAGGGGCCTCTGATGGGACGCCATTAAAAACTGAAAGCCCTTCCTCAGAGTGTATAATGTTTTATGGTATTTTTATTTGCATAAAGTAGTTTTCTAGTCCAGTCGAGTAGTTTTCTGAGTATGGCCCTAACCGTTATGGTAAAGTGAGGCGTTTTAATAGTTGGTTTCCACTCACTGAAAAGTAGGTATTTAAACTTTTATTACAAGGCATGAATTCAATTCTCCCAAGTCTTCTCTGAGTCTTTGGCCCTTTGTCAAGAGATATGGGTTCGATTCTCCAAAGTCTTTCTGATCATCGCCCTAACAGTTGTACCAAGGTGAGGCCGCTACCTGTGAGTCAGCGTAGGGGCGTTACAGCCCAAGAAAAAACAAAAAATGTAGTAGTTAATTTTCTATATTGTAAGGTTTTATATCAATATGAGCAACGTTATGGTTGTAAAACCTTGATAATATTTGGTATGCTATTATAATTGTTTGTTTGTTTTTTTTGGTTGGTAGATGATCTGGAGTAATTATAAATATTTTAGGTGTTATTTAATAAGGTTACAATTTTGTTTTATAAATTTTTTATTAGAATTTGTGAGAAAATTTTCAAGAAATTTAATTATAGAGTGTTTAAATCAGTTTTTTTTAATGATGGAAATAGATTCAGCATTATTAAAAACTAGAATATATTCAAAATCTTAAAACTTAAAAACTGTGATTTGGATTACCAAAAAATTCCACAAATTTTTGTCAAAATTATACCTAAATTTCCATTATGTTATGATAGCTACTATCATATAAAAATAATTTTTTTAAATTATAATTTGTATTTTTGAAAATATAAATTTTTATTAGATATTATTAATAAATGTAAATTTTATAATATAGTTAATAACAATTTAATTTTCAATAAAATCATTTATATGAAATTTAGTTTCCACGAAATTTTATTAAATTTAATACCATTTTAATACAAAACATTGTGCAATTTACTAGATTCTATTAATTCTCGGACAATCTTAATGATAACTCCATCAATATTAATAATAAATCTATCCAATCTCATATTATTATCCCTAAGCATTGGATCATGCCTTGAACTTGAAATAGTTGTCCTTTGACCAGAAATCAAATGCAATTTTATAATATTAATTTTATTAAAAAAATTATTTTATTTTTTCAATTATATTAATTGAAAATTTCCTAAATTGTGATTGGTCAAGAGAAGTTGGGTCTTATTTCACAATAATGTTGTTGCAGCGGCCGTCGGATCCTTTGCAATACGCCAAATCTTGACTTCACCTTTCCCATTCCACGAACCATGTGCCATTGCACGAAAAATTCAAGTGCATTCATAATGTTGTATAATAGTAAAATTCGCTTTGAATTTTCTCTTTTCAATCCATTCAATATAATGGGAAGAGAAATTGATTTTTTTTTTATGGAAATCAAACAGTAATTTTGGATTGATGGGATTCTATATATCATATTTTAATATTTAATATTTATTTGTATTGGGGTTATTTTAAGGTGTTAAATTTATTTAGAAATTAAAAAAAAAAAACAAATTCCTCGACCTAAAATTACAATTTTAGAAAATATTGTGTAACCTAATTGTAATGATGATAATTTGAAAATGATTGAAAATATAAAATGTTTAAATTTATTTTACTTATAACCATTCAAAACACTCTAAATAATATATCAAAATATTGTGTAACTTAATTGTAATGATGATAATTTGAAAATTATTGAAAATATAAAATGTTTAAATTTATTTTATTTATAACTATCCAAAACACACTAAATAATATATCATATTTTCATTTGCAATCATGTTCAAAACAATGTGCTCACAATATTAACTCATTGGACTAGAAACAAAACAATACATTGAAAATAATTCATAGGCATTCAAAGTAGTACATGACCTTTATTACAAGAACAGATTAGATATTGCTCATGTTCTTTGTTGTCCAAAATAAGAGAACCATTCACGTCCGGCCTCACCCAACTTATGTTGAGTTTAAAACTATGGCTTAGGGATGTCATTATAATCACTATAAAATGTATTCAATGCATATTTATGGTTGTTGACATCTCTAAGTAAGGTATCACTTCTAATAGATTATTAGCGCTTCATGAGCTTGATTATAGTTAGCCAAATAAAAACAATTTAGCGATTAACTCTATGTCCAATGATAATTTCAACTTAGTATCCCTCTTAAAACTTTTAGTTCCTCCCTAAATAGCTCTTCGCTTAATAAACCTAACCTTAGTTTACTTTTACTTTCACGTTCCAACTCAACTAAATTCACTAGGATACATGATAATAATGAATTATACAACCTCTAAAAACATGCCAAAATACAACCTAACAAATTATTAAATTTTGAGAGAGAGCCAAAGTAAATCCTCTCACATCCCACTCAGGTCCCATCTAATATTTCATAATCTCTAAATAATACCAAACCTCTCACATCCCACTAAGGTCACATCTAATATTTCATAATATCTAAATATGATATTAATGTTTATATTTTATTTTCTTGAAATATTTAAATTCTATGGTGTCCTTACTATCGAATATGTGAAATCTGTCTATGATGTGCTGTGGAAATTTACTCCGAATTTATCTCAAAAACATCATAATGTAAGTACATCATAATTTTAGGAACATTTTGTATAATATGAACTTCGTAAAGTAACACCAAATCTGTCTATGATGTGCTGTGGAAATTTACTCCGAATTTATCTCAAAAACATCATAATGTAAGTGCATCATAATTTTAGGAACATTTGGTATAATATGAACTTCCTAAGTAACACCACTACTAGTGCGCCTTATGAGCGCTCAGATAAATTCTCTACCACAAAAGCAAGTAACATAAGGGAATCTGACACTATACACATGACTGATTTTCGTAAGGGAATCTAATGGTACCATCCAGGCCTGGAAATTGACGTCCTATCGGACGTATTTTAATTTTGAGGACGCTTTTTACGGTCGCGCAAAAATTGTGCACGTCATGTAAAATACATTGAGTCCCGTCATTTTGCGTTCACTTGAAAATAGAAGTCCTAAAATTTTATTGTACTCAAAAATACAAATTCTCAAAATTATAAATTATATATTATAATTCACATATTACAATAATTTACTGGCAATTTCTAAATTTACGGGGAATTTCTAAATTTACTTTGGAGATTTTTGATTTCATATGTTCTGACTTAGCAATAGTAATAAGTATTTACTATGTACACAGTAACAACTTTCCAATTCGTTCTATGATTTTTTCTATTTACTAATTTCCAAAGAAATTTACCAGATTACTTTACTGCTTTGTCATCTCGTTCCATAAATTTGCTGAAGAATTTGTCATCTAGTTCCATGCTTTTCTCTGCTTAATAATTGCCAAAAGCAGTAACTATTAACATCGCTCAATATATCACAGATTCACATGCATTTTTTAATTTACCCTACCGGATTGCACTGTTGAAGAATTTGTAGAACACTGCACTGTTGAAGAATTTGTGGTTGAAGTCTAGACTGTGCATTCTTTCTCGATCCGAAGTGTTACTGCTATCAGCCTAATCTAACCAGCGTGGGGAGCATCTCAAACTAAAGTAAGGTTGGTAGCTTGAGCTTTGATGCATTTTCAAATTCGGAGCATCTCAAACTAAAGTAAAGTTGGTAGCTTGAGCTTTGATGCATTTTCAAATTCAAGAAAAAAAATTTGTGTGAATTTTATATTTTTTTATTTCATTTCATTTGTATTTATTCTATTTTGTTAATATTTTATGAGTTATAATACATTAATAATTTATAATAATTTTTTTTGCATATGATTCTCCATATGTTATATTAGTCCACAAAACAAAATTGTGAGTTTTTTGTGTCAATAATTAAATTAATTTATTATGTAACTTGCTCAAGTGTTTTTGAAAACTCTGCATTACTAATATTTTTTCAATAAGAATTATAGTAATAGACAAACATTTCGAAAATTCTTTATACTCTAATGAAAATTTGTATTATAAATTATGATTCAAGAGTGATTACTCACATTTATTTCCATGAAATTACTACGTTGTATACTAGAACATTCTTGTAGAGGCTCAGAAAATTTTCACTTTGAAGGCACACATTTGGACAACTTGGACTTCTGATAGGGACAATTTCAAGTAGATTGCAAACTACGGTAGATTTTAAATTTCAGTGTAAAATGAACTCGGTCTATATGAAAATCAACAGTGGAAGCTAATGCTCAAATTTGTGTCATTTACTTGAAGTTTGTTGACTGTGATAAGGCTCCTTCAAGGTCGGTCTTATTGCAGTTGACAAACCCATGAACTGTTGCAGACTTATTTGTTGAGACCACTACTGGAACATTCTTGTAGAGGCTCAGAAAATTTTCACCTTGAAGGCACACATTTGGACAACTCGGACATTTGATATGAACAATTTCAAGTAGATTGCAGACTATGGTAGATTTTAAATTTCAGTGTAAAATGAACTCCGTCTATATGAAAATCAACAGTGGAAGCTAATGCTCAAATTTGTGTCATTTACTTGAAGTTTATTGATTGTGATAAGGCTCCTTCAAGATCAGTCTTATTGCAGTTGACAAACCCATGAACTTTTGCAAACTTATCTGTTGAGACCACTACCTCAGAGCTTCAAGCCTGTTTAAGAGTCACTTGTGCAGCAAACTATGGACAACTACTCAGATAAGAACAATTAGTGGAAATTCATCTTGTGAATGACTCAGTTTTTTTGGGGAGGATCGAGCTTAGATCTGTAGTAGCCACCTGGATAGTCATCTCTTCAAGCTCATATTGGTAACTTGTGACTAGTGAGGTAGCTCGGACTAGTCTATGGAGTAGTAGTTGCAGTGGCTCATAATTGTAGCACTAACACCTCATATATGTGGCATAAAAATCTCATAATTTTGAAATAAAGAAGGTTTATGTTTGTTCTCTGTGTAAGGTCTATGATAGACCCTAATCTTAACATTTGAACAAATATCTTGTAGAATTTGGAGCTTACTAAGAACCTACCAAACCTAGAGTGAAGACAATCCTTAGAGCAGTCTTTGAAGACAGGTTGAGATATATACATCGTGAAGAGTAGCTTATTGAGGACATTAATTTTGGATAAAGGAAGGTTAGGCTGAAGTCTACATTGGATAAATAAGACTTTGTGGAGTGACCTCATTTAATACTTTCTTTTTATTAACTTTATTAACTTGATAATTGCATGCTATTGACATTTCACAGATTTTATGGTGCAAAATTTTTTGGTTGCAGTTTTTTTTTTTTTTTTTTTTGGGTGTTTTTCCCCTGAAGTTTATACTAAATTTTTTTATTTTTTGTATTTTTTTAAAGAAATTATAGTGTGGTTTTTGTTTTTTTAAATGCATATAAAAATTCTAAATATTATTCCTTCCAATAAAGGAAAATTTATGGAATGAAATTGGTATTTCTCAAAAGAGTTATGATTTGATTATTGCATAAAAGAGCTGGCTCGAAGGATGGAATATCCAATGATACTAGTTTAGTTTATGAAAGATAGATAATTATGGTAAAACGTAAAGTAAAGGGCACATAAAATTTAAAAACGTCATAAAATTTTCATTTGACAGACAGAAGGGATTTGAAATTACAAGCCTGGTACCATCGAATATGTGAAATCTATCTGTGATGTAAGTACATCATAATTTTAGGAACATTTGGGACAATATGAACTTCGAGTGCGCCTTGTGAGCGCTAAGATAGATTCTCTCCCACAAAAGCAAGCAACATAAATCATGTGAAATATGTGACACTATACTATAGACTATTGCCATCTACCTTCTCATCTTTAATTCGCCTTATGATTATTCTAGGGATTTGAAGTGACTTTGTGATCATGTGTCACGTTATGAATAAAGAAAAGTATGTTTAAGGCGACTTAGTGTTATACCGAAATCATTAATTAACATATAATCATATGGCCACATGCATCTAATATGTGATGAAATATATCTAACTTTTGTATAGTTCCGTTGCTAGTGTATGGGACGGAGTCCCTCATCTTATGTTACTCTATTAGTGTGATAATCATAACATAATTAAGGTTGTTATATGAGTTAGAAATTATTTTTTGGTGTAGCAAAGGACGATGGAAGATTTCAATCATCAATGGTATTGGTAGAATCTAATCTTTATTTAATTTATGGAGTTAATTATAAAATATTTTATATTTAATATTCTATTTTAAATTAAATAAAGATGGTGTTTAAGTCATTGTGAAAGTATATTAAAGTATATTATTTAAATGAAATTGGTTTTAAATTTAGTTTGGAGTATTTGTTAAATTATTTTATTAATACTGAAAATTAATTGAAAATAAGTAAGAAATAGAAATTTTGGGGGTTTTTTTTTTAATTGTATAGTGCATAAAAGTGAGATGGGTATAATTCTAGTTATGGAAAAATATAAACACTAAAGATAACATCTATATTTGTTTATTGTAGTCTTCTATAATGAAAAGTCATGTAAGAAGTTGCACATGCCATGCCAAATTAGCTAAAGTTTAGTTTGTTACTTATGTTAAATAAGTTGATGAAAAAGTCAAAAACCTAATATGGCTAATAGGTTCATGTATTTTATGGCTCATAGGTGCACATATTTTATGTATATTTTAAGTGCCACAAAAATTGAATCCATCATGTAGAGGTAACCCAAATAATCTTACCTCTATATTGGTGTATGCACCATTTAAGTGTTTCTTAATTAAAAATCTCCTAGGAATTTTGGACACATTGATTTCCAAATAGCCACTTATATTCCTGTATTATGGGAATTCTTGATTTCTTTTTTGTCAATATGAGAATTAGCGTCGCATTTACTATCCATAAAAAACTGTTTGACATCCATGTTCTTTTCTTTCTCTGCTTTCTTTTATTCTTTTGTTTACAAAAAACCAAAACAATTAGTTAGGTTTTTCTTTTACATTATAATTTCATTTGGAACATTTTGGAAATGTTAAATGCAAATGTTTCATTTAATGACAAACTTGAAGGGAAAACAATAGACATCTAACAAACCTAAGGAAATGAGGTCATTTCTCATTCTCATTTAATGACAAATTTGAAGGGAAAACAATAGACATCTAACAAACCTAAGGAAATGAGGTCATTTCTCATTCTCATTTAATGACAAATTTGAAGGGAAAACAATTGACATCTAACAAACCTAAGGAAATGAGGTCATTTCTCATTCTTCATGTTCATGCAAAAATATATTTGAATGGATCAATATATTAATTATCATCTATCCTAATGCTTTTAGAGTGGAAAAATTAGAGGAATCATCTTGCAAGATCATTTTTATGTGTAGTCCTAGTTTGGAAAATTTAGAGTGAAAAAAAAATAGGAACCATTTTTAATCCTTAAGTGACCACTTTTTATGGTCCACCTTTACCATGGACCTAGATTCCATAATCTACACATTTATAACTTTCCAAGTGTGTAATAACTTCGCCAAGCCCAGTCGTATGAGAAATTTATGCCTCCCAGAATTTGACCTGTCAAAATTGACTACCATAATTTGAAAGGATGCCACCTCAACCTCTAATACTAAGACTCTAGAAGGGCCTATTTGTAACTCTCATTGAGAATTGAATGTGTCAAATGTACCACACCTGATGAGTATTGCAACCCAACTATGGTTAACGAAGAAAAATAAATTTTTAGACTTACTCAAGATCCAAGGTTTTTTTTTTAACCTGATCTCCCTCTTGAAACCGTCATTTCCCTAAATGAGTCATTGTCAAGGCTATCTAGGTTTGGATTACTCGTAAGTGCCAATTCAACCAACTTATTGCCAGACATGACAATGAGAGGTAGAGTCACTATTGCAGTTTAATTTAATGACAAGTGAAGGTCCAACATAATGTTTTTTTTTTATTATTTGTTTTGGGGGTAGGCGGTGTAGTTAACCGAGGGTGTGTGGTAAACAAGACTAAAACCATTTTCGTATTTTACAATTTTACTTAAAAATTAAATCGAAGAAAAACTTCAAATTCTAAGAAAAGTAAAGTGGGATATGACGTATAATGAGGGTCGTCAGAGAGGGGAACCAAGCTTTCGTAATCCGAATTGAATCACTAGAGTTGATGTGAAGGGAATATGAAAAAGCATGACAACTTACAAATAAATAAATAGTTATTTTCTAGAGTTGATGCGAAGGGAATATGAAAATCAAAAATAAATTATTTAGATTATTTTCTAAGCTACCGATGCATGACTATATATAGCCATTCCGGCCAAGCATTGTTTTCAGTGAGGAATAGATATCTACATCCTAAGCAAAGTTTTAGATTTCTTTTCCAATTATGGCTAACAAATCCAAGGTTCGATTCTCAGAGACTCTTGTTCAACAGAACAATACAGAGCAGCAGAGTTCTGGTTGGAGTTCATGGCTATTTGGTGGGCGGAGATCTAAGGATAGTCCTGAAGAGAACCACAATTATTTTGCTAAAGTTGGGGAACACCATGCAGCGCATTCAGGTAAAGCTAGTGAGGATGTTAAAGAAGTTGAGGCTAAAAGTGTAGACAAAGAGGCAGAGGATTGCATAGAAAGACAACGAAAGAAGTTGGAGATGGAGAGGTTAATGTCCATGAAAAAGGTGGAGAGCGTGCTTAACAGGGGCCTCTTCAAAAACGCGCCCTGGTGGGAAGGTGGCTCCATGCTGATTCAAAGGGGATGGATATGTTCGAATGGGTACAGAGATTCTGGGTCCGAAAGGTTGGCTACATGCCAAAGATCAGCATGTTGATGGGAAATTGGTTCATTGTTCATTTATGCACGAACACGACTGTAAGAAGGTGATGGACAAAGTTTGGGTGAATGGCCGGAGCTATCTACAAATTATGCCCTGGTACTTGGGTTTTGATCCTCTGGTAGATGCCCCCCGAAGCAAGTTTTTATGGGATAAACTTCCTGGTCTCCCGCTCGAATATTGGACTGTCAAATCTCTCACAGCTATTGGAAATTCCATTGGGACAACCAGATATGTCGATCCCAGAAGTGTGGGTATACCGGATAAGCGAATAGCCTGGATTCTGGTGGAAGTGGGGTCTTATGGGGATCTGGCGGGCGACGTCGAGCTGGTGTGGGGTCAACGTCGTCACAAATAGCTGAGTAGATTTCTGGGGAATTCCCTTTAGGTGCCTCTGTTGCTACAACATGGGCCACCTCCAGTGGAACTGCCCAAACAGATTTTCTAAAGTAAAACGGACGCGCAACCACAACATCTCGAAGGGTGCTGGTTTCCGGCCGTCACACTCGACTGAGCAGGATACCTCGGGTAAGTCTATCTCTGCTCCGAATGGGCCGAATAATCTTAGGAATCTTGCCCATAATGATGATTGTGCTACATCTATATCTTGTTCTAAAGATAATGCTAATCCACCTCATATAGGAACCCTTGGTACAACCGCTTCCCCCCCCCCATAAAGCCTCTCCCCTTGGTGAACACACTACGTGATGCCGCTCTGACATTTCTCATGCTTGCTCCCGCCCTAACATTGGGAAACAACTTTTATCCGACCTCCCATCACAACCGTTGCTGACTAAGGCTTCCCCTGGGAAAGCTTTCCCCCTTCCTTCTGTAAGTTGCGCCCCTCCCCTTATTGGTAAGTCTCCCCCCGATGACTTGATGAGATTTGCTGGACAGTTTTTATCTGAGAACCCGAGGATCCCTAACCCCATACCCTCTCCTAACAGCCCTCTGATAGTATCACCTTCCATGTCGCCTCTGGAATGGGCTTCGCCTTACAATAGCCAATTTCAACATGCTGACCCGCCCAATGAATCCCCTAAAAACTCTATTGGGGCAGATCTGGATGAACTACTGAGGAATTCAGATCTGGATCTCGCAACCTTGACAGTTTTTTACCGAAAAACTATAGATGCTCATCCTACAATCTCGCCGAAGTCTGCTTCAAACATCACTATTCGAAAGACCAAAAGATCTGGATCTAGACACTTTCGAGGGAGACAGAAGACGAAAGAAATTTTCCAGGGGGAGATCCTGAACCTACAAGATATTCCAGTCATGCACTAGGAGGAGGATTGGGCCCTTAGAGCAAGTTGCCCTCAAAAGAGTGCGACATGACCTCCATCCTATCTCTCAACATGAGGGGGTTAGGTTTTCCCTCTAAAACAAGTCGCCTCAGGGAATTGGTCAGGAACCATCGGCCATCGATCATTTTACTATAGGAAACTCTTTGTCTGAGGATAAATGCAATGGAATATTTACTTGCAGTTTATCTAGGATGGAAGACTGTAGGTGTAGATTCAGTGGGAAGATCGGGCGGCTTGGCAGTTGGCCGAGATGATCATATTTTTGATCTCATGGCATACAAATTCTTTGGAGGCATTTTTCTATACGGTTTATGCAAAGGAATAAGTGAGAAGGTTGCCATCATAAATCTTTATGCACCCTGCCTTCTGAAGTTTGATTTCTGGAACAAGATGGATAAATGTGGAGTGTTAGAACTTAAAAATCTTATGTTGATTGGGGATTTCAATGTTGCTCTAACCGTGGAAGAATCATGGGGTAGTAAAGCTAGAATAGACCTTGCGGCTAGAAGAGTATCTCAAATACTAGACAGCCATGACCTTGTAAACATAAAAGTGGCTCCAGTGGTGCCCACTTGGACAAACAGAAGATGTGGCAATGAATACATAGCAAAGGTTGTGGATCGTGCTCTGGTCAGTTCTGGAGTGATTAACCTTATAGGCAATCTGTGACTCTCGGTGCAGCAGTCGTCTCTTTCGGATCACATGGAAATCTTGTTATCGTGGAGACATGAAACCAGTAAAAAAGGTGCCCCTTTCAAAATTAACAGGGTATGGATGTCTGACCCCGAATTCATACAATTGGTGAAATCCTTCTGGAAGGATGCTTATCAGGAAGGCAAAGGCCCCCACGGACTTGGTCTAGCAGCTAAATTGAGGGACTTAAATAAAATAGTAAAAGGATGGGAACGTGACAAAAAGGCTGCACAAAGGAAAGAACTGGTAGAGGTCTCGGATAACATCACTCGGGCATACGAATTTTTAGCAGTAAATCTTCCTGATGAGAACTTTTATGCACACTTAAAAGCTCTGGTGAACCGGAAGATAGAATTACTGAAGGTTGAAGAAATCACGTGGAAGCTGAAAAGCATAAAATAGTGGCTAAAAGAGGGAGACCTAAACACCAAATATTTCCATGCATGTGCTTCTGGCAGGAGGGCGAAAAATGCCATTTATAGAATTCGCATGAAGGATGGCACTATGATTACTAAAGAAGAGGGGATTATGAAGGAAAATTTTGTTCATTTTATGGACTTCTACAAGAAAAATGAGGAGATATCACTCCACAACCAGCAATGGGTTATTAGCCACATCCCCAGGATGTTTGACCAGTTGGCTGCCGATGTTTTCATGAGGCTTGTCTCTAAGAAAGAAATTGAGGAAGTTCTAAAATCGTTTGCTAGGGACAAAAGCCCTGGGCCGAACGGATGGCTGGCCGAATTCTATATCAGTTTTCTTGACTTAATGGGGGGTGATCTCCAGGATATGATCGAGCAGATCAGAATTAATGGACATATTGCAGGTGATTTAAGTGCTACCTTCATTTCTCTGATCCCGAATTCCTCGGACCCCTTGACATTCTCGGACTTTAGGCCCATTGCGCTGTGCAACGTTTTATACAAGATTTCCTCAAAAGTTATTGCAAACAGGCTTAAAGGAATTCTCTCTGGATGGATCTTGGAGGAACAGTATGGGTTTCTCAATGGCAGATCAATTCATGATGCTATCACCATCGCTCAAGAAGCGATGCACACAATACACGACCAGAAGAAGGATGGCATCATCTTTAAGGTCGATCTCTTTAAAGCATATGACGCTGTAGATTGGTCTTTCGTAAGACTAGCCCTCTTCAAAGTTGGCCTCTCGATGCCTACCATTAGATGGATCATGGCGTGCATCTGTTTGGTGAGATACAGTTTTATTATCACCAGGATTCCTTCTACATTCTTTAGAGTTGGGCGTGGACTGAGACAGGGCTGCGCATTATCTCCACTCATTTTTCTCCTAGTCATGGAAGGTTTCAGCCAGTTGATCAACACTGCTTTTTCGGAGGGACTCTTTAAAGGATTGTCGATATCTCCTCAGGTCAGTATCTCACACTCTCTTTTCGTGGATGACTTATTGGTGTTTGGTAACATCTTTTGTAATCACTGGGTTTAACTCCACACTCTGTTGGACCGTTTTGGCTCGGCCACGGGGCTACACATCAACAAGTTAAAATCTCTTCTGCTATTTGATCACGGTGATGTTGGGGAAGTAAATTTCATTGTTGGGCTTCTGGGGGTGAATGTCGCCAGACTGACGGAGGGTGTCTCATATCTGGGTTTTAGATTAAAACCTTGTGCATATGTAAACAAAGACTGGGAGTGGCTTATTGAAAAGCATAGGAGCAAAATATCAAAATGGACAAACTGGTAGCTGTCTTTGGGCAGGAGATACATATTAATAGAAGCAGTTTTATCCCAGCTTACAGTTTATTGGGGCCACCTATTCTACCTCCCGGCTTACATAATTGAAATAATCAATTCAGTCATGGCACACTTTTTATGGGTAGGAGTAAAATCTGATATAAAATACCACCTTTGCAAATTGTCGGAGGTCACCATTCTTAAGGCTCTGGGGGGATGGGGATTTCCAGACCTCCGGATCTTCTCCATCGCATTATTGGCTAAATCCATGTGGAGGGCATTGACGGGGGTTGGGATCTGGCCCAACATTATGGAGGAAAAATACCTGGGTGTACGATCCTTGGCTGCCTATTTATATGGCCCCTACACTCTCCATCGATGAGCCTCCATGATCTGGAGGAGCCTGTCAAAATGCCAAGATGTAATCACTCGCAGGATGGTATGGAAGTTTAGAAATGGGAGGATGATTCCCATCACATGCAATGCTATATTGAGCGCACAGGAAGGGATAAACGTTGACGCATATTTTATCCACAGACTCTCACATAGAGGCTTTATCTACATCTCTGATATCATATCACACTGGGAATTAGGCGCCCTAGTTTGGAAGCCATTTTCTGCTCTTGGGTTGAGGAACAACGATCTGGGATGCTGGAAGAACCTCATCAACTTTCTACAGGTTGTTGGTTTCTTTTTTGATCCTATGGGGGACAGGATCGTTTGGGGTGGGACTTCCAAAGGAACACTCATCTGCGTCAGGGATCTCTACCAGCACTTAAAGGTTGAAATCCACATCGCATCTGATATCCCTGGCTTCTCCAAGGTATGGGGCTGGAATATACCTTATAAGATCATTCTTTTCAACTGGTTGCTTAGAAAAGAGAAGATTCTCACTTGGGAGAATCTGCAAAAAAGAGTTAAGCATGGGCTGGGACGATGCATTCTTTGCAAATTGGAGCTGGAATCAGTATCACATCTTTTCTTTGAATGTAAGGCCTCATTAGGATTATGGGACATGCTCTCAACTTTGGCATGTGCCCCTGGATGGAGACTGCATAATCCTACTCATGCATATGAATTCTGGTCGACTAAAAATGGCGGGTATAGAGCCCTCCCTTACTATGTATGCTGGGAGCTATGGTGCACTAGGAATAATATGCTGTTTAGGGAGGCGCATTTTGATCTTGCTCTGATTTACTCTCGAGTCTCGGAGTGGCTTAGTATTAACTCTATTCCAGTACAGGAATGCAAAGATCTTTCCATTAGACTCAGACCACACTTCAACCACCTTCCGGCTCTATTTTTTGATGGTGCACAACAGGACGGCCTTTGTGGATGCGGTTCCTGGCTCAAAATTGATGGCGAGGAGAGGTATCACGTCTTCTGGAACAGGGGCTATGGAACAAACAAAAAAGCGGAGATCATGGCACTTTGGAGCGGGATCATGGTTTCCTCTCATTTACAGATTCCAAGCATTGATATTTACGGGGACTCTAAGATCATTATTGATGGCATTTCTGGCAGGTCCTCTCTGAGCGATACTAATCTTATTGGGTGGATTTATTGCATCCGCTACATCCTTTCTAAGTTCTAGAGGGGCGGCCTCCTTGCAACATGTCTACAGAGAACTTAACAAGAGGGCAGATGATCTGTCCAAGATGGGTTTGAAACAGCCATTTGGAATCATATCAGTCATACACTATCGGGCTAACAAGAAGTTGGCTTCTTTCAAATACTCCTTATAGACTCCCTTAACACATGCTTCAATGATATTTTCCCCTCTTAGTGATGGCCTATCTGACTCCTCATGAGTTTTTTCTCTTGCTGTTTCATCTCAGATGCTGTAGTTCAACCGGTTTTCAAGCGAGCCTGAGACCATACATGCGAGCTCGCGTATTTTCTCTTATGAACGTGTTGTCACTACAGGTATCTGTTTATCACTCTGCCTATATATCTATACAAGCGAGCCTATGGTTTTTCCCTTATGAACGCACTGTTACCACATGGTAACTGTTTATCACACTGCCTATAAATCTATGCGTCGCTGGACACTGGATATTGTTTTTGGTATGGTAAGGATCAGGTTGGACATGATTCCATTTTGCTGGCATTTCACTTACATGTTGTCTCATCCTGTTTTTAGAATGCTTTTTGGTAAATCTGGATCCTCTCATATGTAATGGCATTATCATGTGGCTCATGCTGTTTTTAATTCTCGTCCCTATTGGTGACATGGGGTTACATTTCTTTGTCTGGGATGGGGCACCATCTTTTCTCTGGATGGATGAACTGGGTGTACATTTCTAATGATGGGATTATGTATTTGGCACATGGACTGTTTTTCCCTATAATATAATACAAAACAGTGTTTTTTCTCTTGTGAAAAATCTGATGGGACGGAATTAAAAACTGAAAGCATGTTTTATGGTATTTTTATTTGGATAAAGTAGTTTTCTAGTCCAGTTGAGTAGCTTAGTTGGTCGAAGTACTGTGATACTTTGTAGTTCAGTTGGTCGAAGTCTCGTAGTTTAATTTATGCAAATGCTTTCTTTCTACTGTTTTGATTTGTGTATGCAATTTTTTTGGGTTGGTAAATGATTTGGAGTAATTATTTTAAGTGTTATTTAATATCGTTACAATTTTGTTTTATAAATTTTTTATTAGAATTTTATGAGGAATTTTTTAAGAAATTTGATTATAGAGTGTTTGAATTAATTTTTTATGATGGAAATAGATTCAATATTATTAAAAATTAAAATATATTCAAAGACCTAGATTTCCAAAAATTTCCACAAAATTTTGTCAAAATTATAACTAAATTTCCATTGTTATAATAATATACTTTGGATAAATCTAATTTCAAAACCATTTTTTTTGTAACCCACATAAATCTAGCAACCATATACTTTAGATGAATTTAATTTCAAAACCATTTTTTTTTGTAATCCAGAGAAACCCAACACATACTAGCTAACCATATACTTTAGATAAATTTAATTTCAATTTTTTTTTTTTTGTAACCTAGAGGAACCCAGCACATACTAGCAAACCATATACTTTAGATAAATTTAATTTCAAAACCATTTTTTGTGTAACTAAGAGGAACCCAGCATCCCGCCTGACACCTAACTACTGGCATACTACTAGCATCTCATACCTAACTACAAGCATACCAACAAACCTATGGGGGCACAATATGTCCTCCTCCCTGCAACCAGAGGGATTTGGAACCCGAGCCTTTCAAGTTACAACAATTTCACATTTCTCTAATTAACCAAATTTCAAAACTATTATTATCAATTTCTTAACTTATTTTATTTTTGGAAAAAAATCAATTGTAAAATTTTTAATTCTTTAATTTTTAACTTATTTTAAAACTATTGAAATCACTAAAATTAAAAAATAGGAAATTGACATTTCAAAAAATGACAAAGAAAATCAAATTTATTTCAACCAAATTAAATAATAAAGAAGATTAAGCAAGAGTAAACATTTTGACCAACCCTAATTTAATTAAATAATTCTTAATCATGTAAATGAGCTATTACTTATAAAACATGATAGATGTTGTTACGTAGTTTGGTTTATTTTAAAAATGAAATATTTCTATATTAAAATATTAGTTATGTTATTTTGATGATATATTTAGTGTAAGATCTTGATTAAATTGTCATTTTAGTGTCAACTTTATCTGTCATTCTTCTTCTATTTCATAACTTTGTTGGTTGTTTTGTTATATTGTTGTGATATTTTGATTATTATTAAAAATCATTTTTAGCTTAAATTGTTGGTAATGAATTCGTGACATTATATTTAGTAAAAAAGTGACTCGTAGTGATTAACTACTATGTTATAGATGTGTTTATTTATGCTGAAATATTATTTTTATATGTTGGATTATAGAAGTTTCTCAATAAATAAAAGGATTTAGGGAGTTCTAATTAAATAGCTCATATAGCTCAATACCTACTAAGGTTTTAGAAATGGGCTAGCAAGTTAAGTTGGTTTGAGTATCAAGTGAACTTCAAAGTTAAGTGCACTTAAGTCAAAGGAGTATTGAGATGGGTGACCTACTACGAAGTCCTAGTTACAAGGTGCAAGTCCCAAAAGTCGTTGATTGATGCTACATTATTGATTTTCCTAGTTTGAATCTCACTTCTTCACCCCTGTGAGCATCCCTTCATTCAATATGTGCTAAAAGAACTATTCAAAATCATGAGAAATTGATCATTTGAAACTAATATTCATGGATATGGATCTTAAATTAATGACTTACTCTATGTGTATAATCCCAAAAATAATATTTCATATCATTCCAAGTTAATGTTTTTTTTTTTTTTTTTAGTATTGATTTCAAACTAGTGAACCATTTTTGACCTAGTTGTTTGATATGTAGACCACCTTTAACCATTGTGCTCTTGTAATAGGGCCACACCATGAATACTAGATCTACTTCTATGGTATACTCCACTCCACCTGATATTTTATGAAAAAATAAGCCAATTTCCATTATATCTTTATTATTTTTTACTTTAATTTAACTATATTTAAACTAAGTCATTGTTCCAGAAAATTTATTCATACCTTTCAAAATTCAATAATTAAATTAAATGAGAGAAAATATCAGCAATAAAACCTTATCTTAATAACAACTCTATCAAATATTTTACCATCTCCAAACTTAACATTTTGTAATCTTAAATCATTTTAAAGCCATCAAAATATAAATATATTACATCATTCTTTTATATTTGGAACAATAAAATTTAAGCCACTCATATTTGGCCACAATAATTGTAAACACTAAACTTGATTGTTTCCCACAAAAGCAAGCAACAAGGTTCTATTTTAGTGAAATATCTCACATTAAAGTCATGAGGGATTTTTGCACTTATTAGCTTCTCCTTGATCACAATAGCGCAGGTATTGCAATCCACCTTTGTACACTTTCCTTCATCTTGTAATTTAATTTTTCGAAATGACTTTGCGATATCAAGTTACGTTATGATTTAAAAGTTAAAGTGAGTGTAAATATGCGTTATTTTTGGTTGGTTTTTTTTAATATAGTTATAGAATTTGTAATATTTTGATTTTGTTTAATGTGTTTTTGATATATAAATAGATTCAATATTTTTTTTAAAAAAATTTGGATTGTAAATATTATTAAAAATATTTAATCATTTTAATCAAATTTCAAATAAAATTAACTAAAAGAATGTGTTTAAAAAATAATCAAAATATCAAAAAATAAAATATACATGATAGATAAATTGATTATATCAAAATTTTAGCATATATATAATTTGTAATTTTTAATTTTTTTCTTTTCATTTTTTATATTTTTTTCCAAGGAAAGAAATTAAGCTCTCTCTCAATCTCAAGGCTAGAATAAGGTAGGTTGTTGGTATAAAAGTCTCGAAACCAATATAAGAGCATGCGAGAGAGTTTACAAGTTAATTACAACAACATGCCATCTCACATGTATGCTGGCTTAAGCGTTTACAAGGATGAGAGAGGTTGTTGGTACTGTTAGTATCTTGTAATTTACAGAATCTCAATGTGACTGATTATTTCTTAGATCTTCTGAAAATAATATTCCATGGTTGTCATTTATTTCTAGAAAAAGTAAGGGAAACCTTGACTGCCAAGAACTTCAAAAGAATCATTTTTCAGCAAGAAAAATACTTTCTTGTTTATATTATGTACCAGGACATATAGCTAATATTGTTCAAAAATGCTTACAGGTGGATCCAAAAACTTCTTACAATTTTTCAAGCAAGACCATCATAGACAGATTTTTCAGTTCTCGACCATTTCAAGTAAAAGAACAGAAGGATCTCTCTCAAGTCCTCTTCCAAAAATGAAGATCACGGAAAGTAAAAACAATAACTATAACAGTGACATATGACTTTCCCTTCAAATTCAAAACATGGCAGCTCCCTTTTTTTTCTAATGGATTCGATCATTGTTTTTCCTGACAAAGAGAAAACTTGCCTCCCGACACTTAGTTGAAATATACCTTACCTACAGCTCCTGGACCGGTTGAATTGTATAATTCATAGTTTATTTCCCCAAAACTGCCGTTTAGACCTCTTTTGGATAATCTGTCCGCTTCTTAGTTTTTTTCTCTGTAACCATGACAGAAAGTTATGGAGATGAAAGACCGTTTCAGAGCATGAATCTGCTCCAGCCAGTGGGCTAGATAACTAGGATTTAATTGGGAACCCCTGTTCATGTGTTCAATTATGAATTTTGAGTCTCCAAAGACACAAATCTCTTCCAAATAGAGTTGGTTTGCAAACCATAACAACCCCCACAAAGCTAGGATTTCAGCCCTCATATTTGTGCCTCTTCCCCCATACCAGTAATTTTTGTAATGACAGTCCAGCGATAACATGAGCCAAGCACCACACCCACAGCTCTAGTTTTGTGATGCACCATCAAAAGAATCCTACTGAATAGTGTATCTCAAAAGGTTGTATTCTCTTAGATTCATCACAAGGAGGCTTTTGCTTTTGCTTCGACATTTCCAATTGTCCAAGGATATTAACACTAATGATCTGTGGCGTGCACGACTGTCCCTCGAAAATCTTCCTATTTATACCGAACCATATGTTCCAATGGAATAATAAGGGGATGGCTCTTAAATTATTCCCTTTCTGGAACCACCACCTAATGCAATCCACCGTTGAGCAGAATTGTGGCATCGGGAGCAGGAGAACGGAACACAGTATATTGAGGACCTCCTTTGCAAAGGGACAGTTGTAAAATAAATGGATATTATGTTAGGTCCCTATATTACTAGTATAGTCCCTTATTGTTGTTAGTGTAACCCCCTTATTTTTATTATTGTACCCCTGTAACCCCCATATTGTTATTATTGTGCCCTTAAATTATTATTGTTAGGTCAGCTAGGATTACATTGTGGCCCCACTAGGATTACATTGTGGCCCCATGGACTCCTATATATAGAAAGAAGGTTTTGTAATTTGTATCATCCAAGAATTGTTCATTCATGTAATGTATTGGAGGTTTCCCCCTTGAAGTGGCTTATTTCTAAGGCGTTGATATCTCTTTCTTCTATTTTTAGAGTTGGTTTCACAACATTTGGTATCAGAGCCTTGGATTCTAGGGTTTCGCTACTCCTAACAATTCATCGTGGCCTTTTTGCTATAATTTTTTTTATATGAAGGCTCAAAAGTTGAAATTTTTAGAGTACAAAGCCGAAATCTTGAGGAACATCGTCACAAAATTTCAGAGCTTGGTTCGCAATATTTTTTGGAGATATGATCTGTGGAAGTTAGGGCTTTTTGCAGGTTCCTGAATTTAACCTAAACAGGTCATTGTGGCATTTTTTCTATAAGTTTTTTTCTAAGAAGGTTCAGAAGCTGAAATATTTAGAGCGTGAAGCTGAATTCCTGAGGAACAACATCACAAAATTTCAGAGCTTGGTTCGCAATAAGTTTGGAGATATGGTCTGTGGAAGTTAGGGATTTTTCAGGCTCTCGAATTTCATCTCAAAGAGGTGATCATGGGAAAATATTCATAACTCTCTCTCTGACCATCGGATTGGAATTTTGTAAAAAGTGGCCATAAGTAAACGGATTTTAGTTTCTTGTCTATCAATTTCAGAGCCAAAGAAGGAAACAGTGACACGTGGCAAGTCTTACAAGTTCGCTCTACTGAACCAGTCCATAATTGGGTCATTGTGGGAGATTTGACATAACTTTCTCTTGAAGAATCCAAATCAGGTAAGACCTGTGGCATTTGAAAGAATATTTAGAGGGATATTATAGGGACGAATTTTAGATATTCAGGATCCTCAATTATAGAGATAATTCAATTTCAATATCGAGCTCCTCAAAAGCAAGTAAAAGGTGTGTATCTTTTTTCGAATTGCATAAGTCTTGTTTGAAGAATCAATTTGAATTAATTCCAAGGGCATATTGTAGAATAGATATCAGTATTGGATTCTAAAATGACTCCTAAAAACAAAACCATAATTCTCAATTGAAAATGGCTCCGCTAGGGTTTCTTCTCTGCGCGCGCTCTCTCTGAAGCTTTCTCTTTAGCGTCCGCTACTCCATTGCCTGTAATCCTTTGGTCGCTCGGCTGATCAGTCCGCCATGAACCCTGCCTCCAGAGGGGCGGGCTCTGCCCCCCCTCCCTTAAATAAATTTTCCTCTGACACCCCTGCCGCTACAGACAATCTTGACAGCTCTGGCCTGGCTCAACAGGTGGATTCTGTCCCAGCTTCCGCAGCGAATGTTTCAGTAGATGACGTCCATGGCTCTGCAGCCACTCAAGATGCAGCCACTCAAGACCACAAGACAGAAGGGAATGTCGCCATGACACAACATGAAAAAGTGACCTCTGCTACCTGTATCCCAAGGACTGCAGAAAGAATCAAGATAGAGCTGCCTAGCCACCAAATCAATGGGCACATTCAGTATATGCGGGATCATGCCCTCATTGGCAAGTTTATCGGCCTTTGGCCTACAGAAAAAGCCTTGCAAGGTTGGATTCTCTCCAATTGGAGGCCCAAAGGACAAGTCACCCTGCAGCTAGGCCCCAAAGGCTTCTTTACAGTGATTTTCAACTGCTTGGAGGACAGAACTCGAATCTTTGAGGGAGGACCGTATTTCTTCAACTCTGTAGGTCTTTATCTTCGGGATTGGAAAGAAAGATTCAACCCAGACAAAGAGGACTTCAACTGGGCACCAGTCTGGATCCGCATGTACTCCTTGCCACAGGAATGCTGGGATGAAGAGACTCTAAAGGACATAGGAAACGGCTTGGGAGAATTCGTCAAAATTGCTAAGGAAACAAAACTCCGGCGATACACATCTTACGCCTGGATCTGTGTTTATATGCATCTGGCTAAGGCTCTCACGGACTCAATAAGCCTGTTTCATGACGACTTCGAGTGGATTCAGACCCTTGAATACGAGCATGTCCCTTTTCGCTGCAGAAAATGTCACGAGCATGGTCATCTTTACCGTGACTGCCCTCTGAATCAGCAGCAAACAAGCCCCACCCCTGAGCCCAGCAAAGATGCCGAAGGTTTGACTAAAGTCTCTAGTCGAAGACGACATTCCAAGAAATCTCCCTCTACTTCAGCGAATCTAAAGAAACCAGATCTGAGCAATAGATTTGAATTCTTGGCTAACCGAACTGATTCGGAGGAACTCCCTCCTCAAGCTCCCTCCTCCGAAGCGCTTAGCCCTTCCAAAGTTCCGCTTCCCACCTCCACGGTCCCTATCCCTGCAAGTACCATTACTGTTGCCTCCTCTTCAGCAAAACACAAAGAGAAAGTTTCTGCCCTCCAAAATGTCCTTATGGATCTCGACAACGCCATATTTCACAGTACACAGCCTAGCAAGGCAACAGCAGATCCGAATATGCCGTCTCACATGGAAGAAGAACCCGAGAGTATCGATCTAGGAGATCTGGATATTCTCAGTCTGGAAGAGGCCTGTCATCAACGCGAGTTCAACACTATACCTCCCAGACATATAGATAGCCTGGAAGTAGTCCTATCCAGGGCGCATCAAAGCACCTCTCTAGGCATTCAAGCTAGTAGTCTTACAAGAATCCAAGAAACGGGGGCGCAAAACAGATTTGCAGCGGACAATCATTATCAGAGAATTACTTGTGGAATCCGGGCGGTTTCCCAAGTTGACCAAGTTCTATAAGACTCTCCCCCATTGTTCCTCATGAAGCTTATTTCATGGAATGTAAGGGGGCTCAACAGCCCTGCAAAACATCGAATGTTAAAATATATGATTCAGCAAGATAAGCCTTCCATTTTATTTTTCTAGGAGACCAAATGCAGCAGTACTGCTCTAGAAACGCTCTTGACCAAATCTTGGACTGGATCTCGTTCAGTCTTTGTGGATGCGTTTGGAGCTTCTGGTGGTCTCGCCATCATATGGATTCCCCAGGTTCTTTCTCTTTATGATTTTCATGCCTCTCATCACTTTATTCAAACCACTTTTCATTTAGTGGGGACCAATACACATGGCCACCTCACTAATGTGTATTTTCCTCAAGACCCACAAACAAAAATGGATCTGCTAAATACACTCTCAGAGCTCAACACAGTCAGAAGGTTCCCCTTATGGATCTGTGGAGGTGATTTCAATTTGATCACTGCTCTGGAGGAAAAATCTGGGGGCAAGACTAGGTTGGAAGAGGTAAGCACTGGCTTCAAAGACTTCATCAGCAGTAATCAGCTTATGGACCTTCAAACCTCCAACGACATACACACTTGGACCAATAAAAGAAAGGGGACTCAGCATATAGCCTCGCGGCTAGATCGCTTCTTAATGTCTGATAATGCAATCCATCTGGGCGGGGATTTCCAATCCTCCATCTTACCTCACGCAGGATCTGATCATTGGCCCATTCTGTTGCAGTGGTCACGTCCTAGTTCCACTAGCAATCGTCCATTCCGCTTCGAATCATTCTGGTTTACTCATCAAAATTTCAAAGAAGTGGTAACTAACGCATGGCACTCTTTTTCCCCTTCAGCCGACGCTAAGATGTATCAATTTCAAGCAAAGCTTAAGTATCTCAAGACAGCCCTCAAATCCTGGAACCACTCACAGTTTGGTAATATATTCGCCCATCAAAAGGAGCTTGAGCAGAATATGAGCGACCTGCAACAACGCATCATATTGGAAGGTAGATCAGAAGCTAGCGCTCAACAGGAGCAAGAACTTCTCATCAAAATCGAAGAAAGAAGACAACAAGAAGAAACCTTGTGGAGGAAAAAATCCAGAATTAGATGGCTGAAAGATGGAGAGAAAAACACCAAATTCTTCCACAAGTCCACCATTCAGCGACGAATGCACAATAATATTGCTTTCGTCAACAATCAGCACGGAGAAAGACTCGAAGTTCATGAAGAGATTGAACAAGAATTCAAACAGTATTTTCAGGACCTCTTAAGTGAACCCCCAGGTGACAGGACTCAAGCCATCCACTCTGTAGTGCAACACATTCCTAAAATAATTAACGCAGATCACAACAGTATGCTTCTCAGGCCAGTTACACTCCAAGAGGTGGAGGAAGCCATGGCGCAACTCAAAGATGGGAAGGCGCCAGGGCCAGATGGGTTTACAACCAATTTTTTCCACGCCTTCTGGGAGCTTATCAAAACAGAGGTATGGGAGTTGGTTGAAGAATCAAGGGAAACGCACTGGCTTCTTCCCTCTCTAAACACGACCTTTCTAGCTCTCATTCCTAAAGAAGAAGACTCCAGCACTCTGACTAAATATCAGCCCATTGCGCTTTGCAATGTGATCTACAAACTCATCTCCAAAATCATTGCCAACAGGTTAAAACCCCTCCTCCCTCTTCTTATCTCGCCTGAGCAGACAGGGTATGTGGAAGGGCGTCAGATCCTGGACGGTATCATTCTATCGCATGAAGTGATACATTCTCTAAAGCTTCTAAAGAAACCAGGTATGATTCTCAAGCTCGATCTTTCTAAAGCATTTGATAAACTCAGCTGGAATTACATCAAACAAATGCTCTTAGCCTTCGGTTTCAGTGCAACATGGACTCGTTGGATCATGAATCTCATCTCTTCTCCTAGCTTTTCCATCCTACTCAATGGCTCACCCTCAGTGCCTTTCCGCTCCTCTTGAGGAATTCGTCAGGGGGACCCCCTGTCCCCTTTTCTTTTTGTCCTCATGGCTGAGGGTCTTAGTCGCCTCATCCATCATGATGTCTCCTCCAATACTGTCAAAGACATTTCTCTTCATGATAGCCCTCCCATTTCTCACCAACAATTCGTTGATGATAATATTCTTTTCAGTCACCCTTCTGTTCAAGAGGCCTCAGCCTTCAAGTCCCTGCTGGATCTTTTCTCCGCTGCCTCGGGCACCTCGGTCAATGCCTCGAAATCCCAGCTTTTCTTCTTCCATACTCCCCTCACTACCCAATGCAACATTGCCAGAATCCTGGGATATTCAATCGCTTCACTTCCCTCGAAGTATCTAGGAGCCCCCCTTTTTGATTCAACCCTCAAACACTCCTCCTGGAGAATTCTCCTTGACAAAATGGAAGCAAGGCTTTCTTCTTGGACCTTTCGCTCGCTTAACATCGCCAGCAGACTTATCCTCATCAAGTCGGTCCTACAAGACATGCCTCTTTACCTATTCTCTATTCTTGCAGCTCCTAAATGGGTTCTCAAGCAAATCCGCAATCTTCAAAGGAATTTTCTTTGGGGCTCCTCGAGTCTTAACAGAAAATGGGCTCTTGTGAAATGGTCTAAAGTCTGCCTTCCAAAATCAGACGATGGGCTAGGCTTACGAGACCCTGTTCAAAGCAATAACACAATGGGAGTGCAAATATGGTGGAATTGGCTTTCTAAACCAAATACACCATGGGCCTGTCTTTGGCACTCAAAATATACACCGGGCTGTCCTCAGGAGGAACTCATTTGCATAACCACTACTGCCCCTGGGTCCTCAATTTGGAATGTAGCTAAGCAGCACTGTACCTTTATCCAAGCGCACAGCTTTTGGGAAGTTCATTCTGGAACCACGGCGAGACACTGTGAAGACTCTTGGCAACAACTCCCTAAGCTGTCCTCTCTCTTTCACAAACCAAATTGGCAAGCTACTCTTCAACTAACTGCTCAATCCCAAGTCCATCATTTTTGGCAGCCTCAGCCTCATCAAGGCTTTCAGCAATGGACTCCAGCAGGTTCTTGGCAGGAAGATTGGCAAGGAGAAACTTTTGAGGATATTGATCAAGAATTAAAACTCAGAAGAATAAAAGTATCAGATCAAAGGGATAAATTGCGCTGGGGATATTCTCCCAGAGGATACTTCACCACCAAAGAAGCTTACCAGCTGCTTTATTGCCCTAGGCAGATCCCGAAAGATACTCTATGGAACCATGTTTGGCAACCTGGTATCTGGCCTAAAATTTCAACCTTCATATGGCTCCTCAGCAAAAAGCGCATCCTCACTTGGGACAATTTACTCAAATGAGGCTTCATTGGGCCCTCAAGATGTCCCAATTGCAACAATCACATTGAAACAATTCTGCATCTTTTGGATACTTGCCCGCTGGCGGCTCAAATCTGGGAGCGCACTGAAATCTGTAATAGAAGATCAAGTAGAAGTGTGGGAGACATAGTTAATACCATCCGACATTGGCCTGCGCAGCCCTATGAAAGTCATTTGATAAATTCTCTCTGGGCTCTCATTCCAGGTTTTGTCTACTGGACTATTTGGAAGGAACGCAACAAAAGAATATTTAAAAACCAAAGCACTCCTTCTGACATCCTCTGGCTGCATCTTCAACAGAGCCTCCAAGAAACTCTGGCCCTCAAGAATTGGCAGGATTCTGATATGCCATCCTCCCCCTTGGAATGCCGTATTTGGGATAGATGGAACCTAAAACTCTCTCCCTCTGCTCCGACCCTGGTCATTCGCTCCATTCATAAAGATTCCCCCCTATCCTAGTCTCCGCCGGCCCCTCGCTCTTTCAAATTGAACTTTGACGGCGCTGCCAAGGGCAACCCTGGCCCGGCTGGTTTTGGAGGCATTTTTCGAGATGAGTATAGCTCTGTAAAGGACATCTACTCTGGCTCTCTTGGTAGGGACTCCAATAATGCAGCTGAGCTTGAAGGATTATGGCATGGTATTCGCATAGCTGAACAAGAGAACTTCTTTCCTCTGGAGGTTGAAGGGGACTCCCAAATCCTCATTGAAGCTGCTATTCGAATCCAATCTGGTACTCCTGCAGCTAAGATTGTGTCAAGCTGGCGTCTTCTTAATAGATTAGAACAACTTCAAGCTTGGCTCAGAGCTCCTCGCTCCATGCACTTCAAGCACATACGGCGCTCAGCCAACAAATTTGCAGACTGTCTGGCTAATCATGGAGTCACTCAGCAAGTTCCTTTTTTCTCATGACCCTTACACAGTTCTGATCATGCTCAGCTCATTCATGAATGCACACTTCTGGTGCAACAAGACCTTCAACCCCCGAATGCGGGTGTTTAAAGATTCAGGTACGTTGGAGCGTGAGGAGATTTGGCAAGTCTGCGTGTGGAATGGTGCCACCGCCATCCAGCCCACTGGTCCTCTCTGCATTTACATCCCTGGGTTCATCTTTAATGCTATTTCAATGCAGCGCATCCTCTCTCATCAGATTCATAGCATTTCAAATATGTCGCCCCACTCTCGATGCATCTCCATTCCTCCTCTGCGAGTTAGATGCTCCAAGGCGACTACTGATCCTTGGGCTCGGTCCGGCTTGGGGAAACGTTGTGCTCTCAACTGTCGCCTTGAGCTTGAGCCTGGTATCCATTATACCCGTAGCCCCTTCTGCAATTCCCTGCCCATCTGGCATTCTGCTGGTGATTTCGCTCCTTACATGCCCCTGCCGTCTCTTGCTGAACGTGACTCCAACTTCAGCTCTGAAGATTTGTACTGCGCCCGGGCTTCCTTCTGCAACATGCCGAGAATTCGACACCGTATGAGGTCCAGAAGAGGGGCAAGTCGTGGGCAGACTGCCCGCCGGCCTCCCTCTTCCATTTCTGGTTCAACCTCGAATTCTTCTGAGTTTTACTCTGCGCGCTATCCTGAAACGCGCAGCGGCCGAGGCCAGAGGTCTGCGCACTCCCATTCCCACATCGCGCAATTCCGCTTTCCCTGCGCCAACTGCAGAGTCACCTTGGTCGCCACCTTCTCCTTTGACATTCATGCTGACTCTGAGCAGCAGAGCTCTATGGCTGTGGGTGCGCTTAAGGAGTCTGGTCCTGCGGACTTTCTACCTTCTTCCCCCAGCCCCAATCTAAAGAATGAGGATATTTGCGGAACTGAGGACCATGGAACAGGAAATCCGGGTAGCACGAGCAAAGTTAAGGATGGTGATTCCAAGGTCAATGATGACTTCCAGAAGCAGGATGATGACAACCAAGACTATGGCTGTCGCATCATTGAAGAACAGTCCCCTGAATAATATGCCTCCAGATAGTACCTTCAGTTTTTTGACGGTTATTTGTAAGTCTGGGTTTGCTTTTTTGTGCTTTGGAGCTTATGTATTTCCATCTATTATCTCTGTCACAATGTCTCATAGCCGTTTTCCCCTGTGTGGGCGGCTTTGCCAGAATTGTCAGTCTCTTAATAGGGTTTTTGGTCCAGTTTTTGAAAACTCTTGGTCCGTCTTAAGGTGTTTATGTGACAGAATGCTGCTTCAATGGGCAAGAATTTCGAAGGCTAAGACCTCGTTGTAACTTTTGTATTTTTAATAATTGGAGTAGACCAATTTAGAAAAAAAAATGGCTCCTAAAAAGAATTCAATGCCCATTAAGCCTTTAGAAGGCTCTACTATGACTCATGAAGACGAAGAATGACAACATGACATATCAAAATTACAAGAGCAAGTTCAACAAAATTTTCTCTCGCAAAGAGCAACAAAAAATGACATGGAAGTTTTGAAGAAAGACGTGGCAACTAATATGGATGGTTTGAAGAAAGGTGTGGAATCTAAGATGGATGGTTTGAAGAATGGCATGGAAGCTAAGATGGATGGCATGGAATCTAAGATGGATGACATGGAAGCTAAGATCGATGAAAAAAGTGAAAATATGAAGAATGATCTAAAAGAATACATGGAAGGTTTGACAAAGTTGAAACAAGAAATATTTCCTAATGGTGAAAAGATAGTAGAGGAAACTTATGATGAGAACAAAATAAATGTTAATCGTGATTTCATAAACTCTAATGTTGGAAGGAAGAACCACCATATTCCAAAAATGGATATGAGGAAGTTTGATGTAAAGGATCCTATAACATGGATACTACAAATGTAGCAATATTTTGATCTCAATAATGTGCAAAACACACAAAAGGTATGCATTGCAACTTTACATTTAGAACAACATACATTTGTATGGTATTGATGGCTTTGCTCCTGTAAAAAAATTGTCACTTGGTCAATTTTTATGGAGGGAATGATAGCACATTACGAGGATACAAAGAACATCATCTTATTTAGCCAATTGATAAATCTCAAACAAAATTGTTCAGTGGGGGAGCACATTGAGGACTTCCAAAAATTGAACATAAGGGTAACTGATATTCCAGAGGAACACATGATTGATCTCTTCATAGGTACTTTAAAGGATAACATCCAACATGAAGTTCGTGTTTTGGAACCTGATTCATTGGAGAAGGCATTCAGGTTGGAAAGAAAAATTGAATGTAAAATTATGGCGACAAGGAAGCCTACCACTTACTTCTATAAAGAGGGAAGTGTTGCTACTCCTAGATTTCCACAACCTACAAGGTCGACACTCAAACAATTGGAAGAAAAAAGAGCAAAAGGGATTTGCTACAGTTGTGATAGAAAATACACTAAAGGTGATAATTGTGCTGAGAAGAAATTATTTTACATAGATTGTGAAGAGGAAGAAGAAAATGAACAAGAATCTTCAAAAGAAGAGGATATACACTAGGAACCAACCCTAGAAGAGGAAGAAATGAGCCCGACCATATCATGTAATGCATTGGAATGAATTACCACTCCTCAAACTCTTAAGATAGAAGGACATATCAAGAAGAAAAATGTAATAGTGTTGATTAATTCAGGTAGTACCCATCATTTTATTCATTGTAAGGTAGCGAAGGAATTAAATTGTTTCCTATACCCAGCACCAGAATGTCAAGTGATGGTTGCAAATGGAGGAACTATAAATTGCTCTGGAAAATGCCATAATATCAAGCTAACCATGGGGGAATATGTATTGAATAGTCCAATTCTATCCATTCCTATGGGACGTGCTGATGTTGTACTAGGAGTACAATGGTTACAATCTTTGGGGATAGTAGCTTTTAATTTTCAAGAAATTTTCTTGAAATTTTTTTCAGAAGAAAAGGAAGTCGAATTACGGGGTATTGCAGGGAAGTCGGGAAAGATAATAAGCTCTAATGTCATGACAAAGCTTCTAAAGAAAGAACAACGAGGCGTAATTGCACAATTATGCTCACTAGAAGTTCCAACATCAAAATCATCTATTTTTGCAGATCTCCAAAAAATCTTGGACAATCATTCCAAAATGTTTGAAACTCCCAAAGGACTCCCACCTATTCGTGATCATGATCATGCTATTCTTTTGATTCCTGGAAGTGTTCCTCCAAACATCAGGCCTTATAGATATCCTTATGTCCAAAAGAGCAAAATTGAATGTATGATTGCAGAAATGTTAGAGGCTGGTATAATTCAACCTAGTCAAAGTTCTTTCTCTGCTCCAGTAGTATTGGTGCACAAGAAGGATGGATCATGGCACATGTGTTTGGATTATAGGGAGCTCAATAAGCTCACCATTAAATATAAATTTCCCATTCCTGTGATTGATGAATTATTGGATGAATTACATGGAGCAATTTATTTTACCAAGTTGGATCTTCGTTCAGGATATCATCAAATTAGAATGAAGACTGAAGATATTCTAAAACAACATTTCGAACTCATAGGGTCATTATGAATTTTTGGTCATGCCTTTTGGCCTTACCAATGCACCTTCTACATTTAAAGGGTTGATGAATTCCATTTTCAAACCCTTTTTTAGAAAATTTGTGCTCATATTTTTTGATGATATACTAATCTACAGCAGGTCTTGGAAGGATCATGTTCAACATGTTGACAGGGTGCTCAAACTGTTGCAAGAGAGACAATTATATTCAAAAACATCCAAATGTTTCTTTGGAGTACAAGAGGTGGAATATCTGGGTCATATTGTATCTCACGAGGGTGTTAAGGTAGACCCTAACAAAATTAAAGCCATTAAGGAATGGAAAGTCCCCACAACCATAAAGCAGTTGCGAGGATTTCTCGAGTTAACAAGGTATTATCGCAAGTTTGTTAAGAATTATGGGAGAATAGCAGCACCTCTAACAACATTATTGAAGAAAGATGCATTTTCATGGACTCCTGAAGCAACTAAGGCCTTTCAACATCTTAAAGAGGCAATGTTCCTAGCACCGGTCTTAGCTACGCCAGACTTCACAAAAACCTTTATTGTGGAATGTGATGCCTCGGGAAATGGAATTGGTGCAGTTTTAATGCAGGAAGGAAGACCCATTGCTTTTGAAAGTCATCCAATCAAAGGAAAGTATTTACAGAAACCTATTTATGAGAAGGAAATGATAGCAATACTGCATGCACTAAAGAAATGGCGAACTTACCTAATGGGAAGACACTTCAAGGTAAAAACTGATCATGATAGTCTTAAACACTTTTTGGACCAAAGAATATCTTCAGAAGAGCAACAAAAATGGGTCACAAAGATGTTGGGTTATGACTTTGAAATGATCTACAAAAAAGGGAAGCTAAATTTTGTTGCAGATGCACTCTCAAGAAAGAATGAAGAGGTGGAAGCATTGCTTTGTGCCATTTCTATTATCCAACCAGATTGGATAACCGAAGCAAGGAATGAATGGAAGAAGGACGAAGAAGTGTGGACACTCATTCAAAAGTTGCAGCAAGATCCTAGTACTTCTGATAAATTTAGTTGGAAAAAGGATTCCTTATGTACAAAGATCACTTATATCTTTGTAAGAATATCCAACTAAAACAAAATATTCTTTTGGAATTGCACACTTCTCCTTTAGGAGGACACTCAAGATTTTTAAAAACTTACCACAAGGTGAAGAAAGGATTTTTTTGGGATGGCCTTAAATCTGATATTCAAAAGTTTGTGGCGGAATGTTTGGTTTTCCAGCAGAATAAAGTTGAGACAATTAAGACCCCGGGTCTTCTACAACCTTTATCCATTCCAGGTCAATGTTGGGAGGAGATTTCAATAGATTTTATCACAGGTTTACCTAAGTCCAAAGGAAAGAGTGTCATCATGGTGGTAGTTGATAGACTTACCAAGTATCCACACTTTTGTGCATTATCTCATCCATTTAAAGCAAGTACAATTGCTACTACATTTATGGACACAATTCAAAAGCTACATGGAAACCCAAGGGTTATTGTGAGCGACAGAGATCCCATTTTTACTGGAAATTTTTGGATAGAGTTATTTTCTTGTTTGGGTACTCAATTAGCTCATAGCTCATCTTATCATCCTCAATCTGATGGTCAAACTGAGATAGTAAATAAATGTTTGGAAGTATATCTTCGTTGTTTTGTATCTGATAAACAAACACAATGGGTCAAGTGGTTACCTCTCGCTGAATGGTGGTATAACACTTCCTTCCATACTGCAGCAAAAATGACCCCATTTATGGCACTTTATGGATATCATCCATTGTCCATCACACATCTTTATGAGAAAATTCAAAGTTTCAAGCAGTGGAAGATCACATCAAGCATCAAAAATAAGTTCTCCAACTCTTAAAGGATAACCTAAATTTGGCACAAAATCGAATGAAACAATAGGCAGATCAACATCGCAGTGAGAGAAGTTTTGATGTAGGAGACTGGGTATTTTTGTAGCTACAACCATACAAACAAATGTCCCTCAAGCAAGCTAAGAAGGATAATAAATTATCGCCAAAGTACTATGGTCCTTACAAGGTGTTGCAAAATATTGGTACTATGGCATACAAATTGGAGCTTCCTGATTCTTCACGAGTGCATCCAGTTTTCCATGTTTCATGCTTAAATAAGGTTATAGGTGAAAATCTTCCAGTTCAAACAATATTTCCAGAACTTGATGAGGAAGGAAAAATCATATTGGAACCTGAAGCGGTCACGGAAACAAGAACTCTATAGCTACGAAATCGATCAATTTTAGAGTATCTCATCAAGTGGAAGAACTTACCCACCGAAGATTCTACATGGGAGGATGAGAATTTTATACAGAAGCACCCAGAGCTACTCAAGCGTTGAGGACAACACTTTTTTGAAGGAGAGGGGCATGTTAGGTCCCTATATTACTAGTATAGTCCCTTATTGTTGTTAGTGTAACCCCCTTATTGTTATTATTGTACCCTTGTAACCCCCATATCGTTATTATTGTGCCCTTAAATTATTATTGTTAGGTTGGCTAGGATTACATTGTGGCCCCACTAGGATTACATTGTGGCCCCATGGACTCCTATATATAGAAAGGAGGTTTTGTAATTTGAATCATCCAAGAATTGCTCATTCATGTAATGTATCGGAGGTTTCCCCCTCAAAGTGGCTTGGTTATAGGCAATCGACATTCTTCCCGCCTATTTTTGGAGCTGGTTTCGCAACATATTATCTTTGTCTTGTTCCCCACATAAAGTGAAAATTCCCGGACCCTTCCACCCTTTTCTCTGTAAAGTATTCCACGTCAAATTTTTGTTTTTCCAAACAAGCCACAGGAAGATGACCAATTTTACCTGTACATTTACATTCCACAGTAGCTTGAACCTGCAGTCAGTGTCAATTCCCATGTTTATATTTATGAGTTTCGTATAAGCCTTCCTCGTACTAATCTTCTTTTCCATAGGAGTGCCTCCCCATGTTATCTTATCACCCTCGTCATCCTTCCTCAACCCCAAGCTTTTTAGAGAGATTAAGTAATTATTCCATTCCTCCTTTTTCCTCTCTTCCATGCCTAGATGCTTATAAGTCAACCAGCTCGGGATATCACTTTCCCATTCATTTATAATATGAATGATATAAAAGATGCCCCTCTGATTTATGTATTCAATGGTATCCCTGCTCAAATTGAGGTTCCGGTCAATGCCAAGGATCTGTTGGTTCTCAATTTGGATCCTGTTACCATTACCAAAAAACCATTGACGATTCACTGAAAAAGTAGGCCAACACTTGCTAAATCCTCTCCAAATATGCAATCTTACCTTAGCATATGTCCATCCCGACATTAAGATTTCCTCAGGATCCTTTTGATCAAGGTATTTTGATCTAATAATCTCCTTCCATAGGCCATCTGAACGCAAGCATCTCCAAATAGATTTGAAGATGAGCACCATGCTGAAAGTCTCAATTTATTATATGCCCCAACCCTCCATGTCTTTTGGCAAGTAATACACTCCAACCTAACCAGGTGAATGGATTTGTGTTCAATGCCCCCACTCCAGATGAATCTAGCAATGAGTTTTCTTATCTACCTCAGCGTTTTGTTTGGAATAATATAAAGATGGGCCTAGTAAACTGTGTACAAGATTATCAGTCCAAAATCCCACAATTTGATGGAAATGGTCCTGCAACTACTCAAAAACATGTGGATAAAATGAATGATTGTTTTGACCTTCAAGATATATATGATGAAAGTGTCAAGTTGAGGATGTTTGCTCAAATTTTAGGAGGAGAAGTAAGAAAATGGTTTAAAGGTTTGACTCTAAATAGTGTTCATGACCTCCCTGCGTTGCACCAGCTATTATTAAATAGATGGGAAGTTAAGAAAAGCCCTCTTCAAATCTTCTCAGAATATGAAAAAGTCAAGAGGAATGTTGGAGAGAGTGTCCAAGACTATTGTGTTAGGTTTAATAATGTATAAAATGCACTCTCTGCTCACATGAAACCCCCACAAGGCTTAGCCATGGTGAAATTTTTAGATGGATTCAATCCAGAGATGGCTTATCAACTTAGAGGAAGAGATCATGCTTCATTAGAAGAAATGCAGAGGGGTGCAGTAACTGTAGAAGCCAACCTGCTTGCAAAGAGAGCTAGAATGAGAAATGAGAAGAGAGTCACTATTAGGGAAGAGCCTGCAGCCTCCACATCTGATGCTAAGATTGATAACCTGATTAGAACTATGGAGAGAATGATGGAGAGGATTAGCTTGAATGAGAGAGCTATCCCAAGGGATAATCAGTGAGCTCCTCAAAATAGAAACCAAAACCTTAGAAGGAATCCCCCTCAAATAAGATAGAGAAAACAGAGAGGCCCTAACTAGCAAATTAGGCCTCCATTCCAAGAGAATTACGTTGATGAAGATGAGGGTTTGGTCGAAGAATTAGAAGAAAGTCAAATTAATCTAATGGGAATTAATGAAGAGGATTATGTTTTCCTTACTGAAGAAGAACAAGGTTTATTTTCTTTGACTCAAACAAAAGTAGAATCTGAAGAGTCTGAGGATTATAAATAAGGGTTTGATAATTCCATTATGGAGGTACACAGACAATATAACCTTAGAAGCAAGAAGAACTCTGATAACTCCAAGAAGAAGAACACTCAAAACTCTGTCAAAAAATTCCCTGAAGTTGAGCCCAAGAAGACAACAGAAAGTTCAAAGAAAGTTGTTAACATCCCAGGAAAGAATGATACTAAGAGAAGCTATAGTAAACCAGTTGTCAACACTGTCAACGTTGTTCAAGTTGATACCCCTACCATAAGTCAACAATTTGTGATTGCTGCCAAAATAGTGACTGAGAAGATAGATAGTTCAAATCTACTAAAAACACAAACACCATTTAGCATTGAAAACGAAATTGCTAAGATAAAAATCTCAATCCCTCTCATAGAATTGGTAAACAAGGATGTATATAGGTCCTAGATCCTAAAGGTGCTAAACATATGAGAAATTACTGACACTGTCAATCTAAATGATGATAAACCTGAATTGTTGTTTGGACTAGAAGTAGAGGGTAAATCCCAGGACGGAGGTGTTCCCCCATTTTATATCAGTATGAATGTTCATGGTAAAATCCTCCATAATTCCATGTTATATTCAGGTGCATCTCATAATCTTATGCCAAAGGCAGTCATGGAGAAACTTGACTTTGAGATAACCAAACCCTACAAATATTTGTACTCATTTGATTCCAGCAGGGCCAAACGTCTAGGTCTCATCAAAGATCTATATATTAATTTAGCCCAGATACCAGCCAAGAGTCTAGTGATGGATATAGTAGTGGCTGACATCCCTCCTAATTACAACATGCTTCTATCACACTCATGAGGAGCCAAGCTACAAGGGACCCTCCAAATGGACATGACCTATGCTACTATACCAGTGTTTGGCCAACAAAGAAGACTGTATAGGGAGACTTTAATGAAATACATGGTGAGTAGTCAAGAAAAACCACATAACTACTCCCTTTACTCTGTTCATTTTGACCTTGACTCATTCATTCTTTACAATGATGAAGACATTAATGAACAATTAGCTGGAGAAGAAAAGGACCAGGAAAGAGAAAAATTAGACCAAATGGGAATTGTACAACACAAGGCTGAATCTGAACCTTTTTGGAACATGAGTTTTGATGGCTCTTGTGGAAAAGTAGGTTTGTGAGAAGGAGTGTGGGTCTGCAATAGTAGAAATAACCACTCAGAGGGTCATTCTTACAAACTAAATTTTCAGTGCACCAACAACATAGCAGAGTATGAGGCACTCCTTTTGGGTTTACAATTGCTGAAAATAGTAGGCGCCAAAAGGATTTATGTTCATGGAGACTCTGAGCTGGTTATCAAACAAATCAAGGGATAATACTTAGCCAAGCATCCTCGATTGAGAGAATATAGGAATGTTGCCCTTGACCTCCTAATTTTTTTTTAAGAATATGACCTTGCTGCAGTCCCAAGAAATCAAAATAGCCTTGCCAATGGTTTAGAATTTTTAGCCAAAACTTGTCAATTACCTCATCCCAGCAAGAAGTATACAGTGCAGATCAAACACTACCCAACAGTCCCTGATAAGATGAGATATTGGCAAGTCTTTGGTAACGACAAAAAGATTGAAAATTTCCTGCAATTTAAAGGTCAGTATGAATATTCCAACGTGGACCTAGGTTGTGAAGAATATTGTCCCACTGAAGAACAAATGAGCAGGGATGAACCGTCGCATGATTCTAAAATTAATATTTCAGCAAATGAAACGGTATATAGAGCAGAAATACATTAAGACCCAGGAAAAGAGGAATTTGGAGTACTCCAATTTAGGGACAATATCGTACCCAGAGGGCTTGTTCCTTTAGAAGAGTTGTTTGATTTCAATGATGTGGCCAAGAAACCAAAGATGGAACCTACAGAGACCAATATTGAAGAATGTAATTTGGGCAGTGAACAAGATCCCAAGGTGATAAAGTTATCAAATACATTGACAGTATCCACAAAACATAAATACATCACTTTGTTTAAAGAGTTCATTGATGTGTTTGCTTTGATCTATGACGACCTGAAATCTTATGATACTAGTATTATACAACACAAGATTCCAATCAAGGAAGACAAAAAACCTTTCAAAGGGAAACTGCGCAGAATAAACCTTGTCCTAATTCCTTTGGTTGAGAAGGAGATAAAAAATATTTATTATGCCAAAATAATAGTCCCAATTAGATACTTTGAATGGGTTTCCAATATTGTGCCTATAAGAAATAAAACAAGTGAAATCATACTTTGCATTGACTTTAGAAATCTGAACAAAGTATCACTTAAAGACAACTACCCTCTACCAAAGATGGACCACATATTGCAAAAGGTAGTGGGCTCCAAAAGGATTTCTTTTCTAGATGGGTTTTCAGGGTATAATCAAGTGTTGATGCATCCTGATGATCAACACAAGACAACTTTTACTACTCCTTGGGGGACCTTCATGTATGTGAAAATGTCTTTTGGATTAATTAATGTTGGTGCCACTTTCCAGAGAGCAATGGATATTGATTTTTAAGAAGAAATTGACCTTTTTATTGTGATCTATCTTGATGATATTATAGTGTATTCAAACACTGATGAAGAACATCTGGCCCATTTGAGAAGACTCTTTGATAAATGAAAAAGATTGGGACTGTCCCTGAACCCCAAGAAATCCTTATTTGGTCTTGAAGAAGGGAAGATTCTAGGCCACATTATATCCGAAGAGGGAATAAAAATTGATCCCAATAGGACTGAGGGCATACTTCAAATCAGTCATCCTAGGAACATCAAAGAGCTCCAATCTTTCATTGGTAAGATAAATTATTTGAGAAGGTTTATACCAAACCTTGCAGAACTATTGAGAAATATCACCAACATGCTCAAGAGAGATTCAGGTGTTAAATGGAGCATGGAGGCTAAATGGTCCTTTGAATTGGTAAAGAAGGCACTCACTAAAGCGCTAGTTCTGATCCTGATTTCACTAGGGATTTCATCATTTTTTTCTTTGCATCAGAACACACTATTGCTGCTGTATTGCTGCAGAAAAACAAGGAAGGACAGGAGCAACCCATAGCTTTTTTCAGCCAAGCTTTGAGAGATGCACCTTTAAAGTACAATATCATGGAAAATTGGGCCTTTGCGTTGGTCAAAACATTGAAGGATTTCAGGGTTCAAAAGCCGTTGACACAAATTTCTCGAATATGATTTTCACCTAAAGATTTGATACATTGTTTTTTCAATTATATTAATTGAAATTTTCTGAGCTGTACTTTTCGTGGGCAGCTTCCCATGGCTATATTTTCTCCAATGCATATTCCATGGGGACTGCTATATTTTCTTCACTGGATCGTAGTCAACACGGCATCATGCATCTCAAATTCTAAGCTCAAATCTTCAATCCAAATTTTCAGAATTTATAAAATTTCCAGTTCACCTTACCATGATAAAAATTTCAAAATTATGTTTTGAACGATAGATGTTAATAATCAAAATTTATTGTTATTATTATTATTATTATTCAATTATTATCTAATTTTAAGGTTATGATCAAGTGATATGTCAAATTAGTTCATAAAATATCTTGTTTGTTTGTAAAATAAAGAATCAATTTCCGTTCATGAATTTGCTCTTAATCATTAGACCCACTCAAAATGTACTATTATTTTATCCTCTTATCCAATTTTAAAATTTAATATCTATTTTGAAATTTCACTTTGTTAATTATTAATAATTTATAAATATAATATCAAATTTTAGTTATATTAATATTTATAATAATTTTTAAATATAATATTAAATTTTAATTAATATTAATATTTGTAATAATTTATAAATAAAATATTAAATTTTAATTAATATTCATATTCATATTCATATTTAAAAAATAATTTTTAAATATAAATTTTAATTTATGTCAAATTAATTTTCATATTTTTAAAAATTTTCACATTTTATATCTTTAACCAAGAAATTGTAAATGTCTATGAGGAGTTTTTAATCCATTCCTCACTCATGGCAAGAAAGCTTCCAAACTTTTCATCGCATACTTTTACAAAACCTTGGTTACTCAGGTCTTCTCAAAATGATATATATTTTTTAAGCTGCCATGGACCAAGGTTTTTTGGATTTATAATAATTTTTATCTTCCTTTAATTTCAAATTTTTAATTTGAGTTCTCCCTCCCTTAAATAGGTATTTGTTGTACCAAAGGTGAATTCTCCTTTTTCACCTTATTTATTTTTTAACAATTTTCAGTCATTGATTCTATAGTTTTTGGGTTGTGGTTCAAATTGTTATAAATGAAAAATTATAACACATCATTTGTTAGGTCATCTTTTTCTCTATGGAAAAACATAGAAGAGTTTTGCACACTGATCTTTATTTTCATTTTAATGTAAATATAGATTTAAATTTTCATTTAATTTAGAATCATTTCTTTTTAAACTATCATAAAATAAAAACACATATAATTAATAAAAGAAAAATGAGTCAAAATTAGTGATTTGCCTTTAATTTACTTGCTTCCAATGTACCATTTAGAATATTTTATCGACAACTAAAAAAACATTAAGGATAAGCAACTCATTATCAAATTTACTAAGTGAACACTAAATCCAATATTTATTAGTATGAATGTGAAATACAATTAACACGCCCTAATAATATACTTTAGATAAATTTAATTTCAAAATCTTTTTTTTTTGTAACCCAGAGGAACCCAACACATACTAGCAAACCTTATACTTTAGATAAATTTAATTTCAAAATCATTTTTTTTTTGTAACCGAGAGAAACCCAATACATACTAGCCAACCATATACTTTAGATAAATTTAATTTCAAAATCATTTTTTTTTGGAACCTAGAGGAACCCAACACATACTAGCAAACCATATACTTTAGATAAATTTAATTTAAAAACCATTTTTTGTGTAACCCAGAGGAACCCACCAGCCCGCCTGACACCTGACTACTAGCATACTACTAGCATCTGACACCTAACTACAAGCATACTAGCAAACCTATGGGGGCACAATATGTCCTCATCCCTTCAACCAGAGGGATTTGAACCCGGGTCTTTCAAGTTACAATTAACCAAATTTCAAAACTATTATAATCAATTTCTTAACTTAATTTATTTTTGGAAAAAAATCAATTGTAAAATTTTTAATTCTTTAATTTTTAACTTATTTTGAAACTATTGAAATCACTAAAATTGAAAAAAATAGAAAATTGGCATTTCAAAAAATGATAAAGAAAATAAAATGTATTTCAACCAAATTAAATAATAGAGAAGATTAAGCAAGATCAAACATTTTGACCAACTCTAATTTAATTAAACAATTCTTAATCATGTAAATGAGCTACTACCTATGAAGCATGATAGATGTTGTTACTTAGTTTGGTTTATTTTAACAATGAAATATTTCTATACTAAAATATTAGTTATATTATTTTGATGATATATTTAGTGTAAGATCTCGGTTAAATTGTCAATTTAGTGTAAACTATATGTGTCATTTTTCTTCTATTCATAACTTTGTTGGTTATTTTGTTATATTGTCATGATATTTTGATTATTATTAAAAATCATTTTTAGTTGTGACATTATATTTAGTAAAAAATTGACTAGTAGTGATTAACTACTATGTTATAGATGTGTTTATTTATGTTGAAATATTATTTTTATATGTTGGATTATAGAAGTTTCTCAATAAATAAAAGGATCTAGGGAGTTCTAATTAAATAGCTTATATAGCCCAATACTTGCTAAGGTTTTAGAAATGGGCTAGCAAGTTAAGTTGGTTTGAGTATCAAGTGAACTTCAAAGTTAAGTGCACTTGAGCCAAAGGAGTATTGAGATGGGTTACCTACTACGAAGTCCTAGTTATCAGGTGCAAGTCCCAAAAGTCGTTGATTGATGCTACATTATTGATTTTCCTAGTTTGAATCTCACTTCTTCACACTTGTGAGCATCCCTTCATTCAATATGTGATAAGAGAACTATTCAAAATCATGAGAAATTGATCATTTGCAACTAATATTCATGGACATGGATCTTAAATTAATGACTTACTCTATGTGTATAATCCAAAAAATAATATCCTATATCATTCCAAGTTAATGTTTTTTTTCTAATATTGATTTCAAACTAGTGAACCATTTTTGACCTAATTGTTTGATATGTAAACCATGTTTAATCATTATGCTCTTGTAATAGAGTCATACTATGAATACTATATTTGCATCTATAGTATAGTCCACTCCACATGATATTTTATAGAAAAATAAGTCAATTTCCATTATATCTTTATTATTTTTTACTTTACTTTAATTATATTTAAACTAAGCCATGGTTCCAATCTGAAAATTTATTTATACCTTTCAAAATACTAACAATAAAACCTTATCTTAATAAGAACTCTAACAAATATTTTAGCATCTTCAAACTAACATTTTGTAATCTTAAATCATTTTAAAGACATTAAAATATAAACCTATTACATTATTCTTTTATATTTTGAAGAATAAAATTTAAGCCACTCATATTTGGCCACAATAATTGTAAACACTAAACTTGATTGTTTCCCACAAAAGCAAGCAACAAGGTTCTATTTTGGTGAAATATCTCACATATAGCGCATGTATTGCAATCAGCCTTTGTACACTTTCCTTCATTTTGTAATTTAATTTTTCGAAATGGCTTTGCAATGTCAAGTTACGTTATGATTTAAAAGTTAGAGTGTAAATATGCATTATTTTTGGTGGTTTTTTTTTAATATAGGTAGCTAATTTGTAATATTTCGATTTTTTTAATGTGTTTTCAATATATAAATAGATTCAATATTTTTTTTAAAATAATTTTGGATTATAAATATTATTTGAAAATTTTAATATTTTATCAAATTTCAAATAAAATTAACTAAAAGAATATGTTTAAAAAATAACCAAAATATTAAAGAATAAAATATATATGATAGATAAATTGATTATATAAAAATTTTAGCATATATATAATTTGTAATTTTATTTTATTTTATTTTATTTTTTATATTTTTTCCCAAAGAAAGAAATTAAGCTCCCTCTCAACCTCAGGGCTAGAATGAGGTAGGTTGTTGGTGGCAAAGTCTCGAAACCAATATAAGAACATGCAAGAGAGTTTACAAGTCAATTACAACAACATGCCATCCCACAGGTATACTGGCTTAAGCATTTACAAGGATCAAAGAGGTTGTTGGTACTGTTAGTATCCTGTAATTTACAAAATCTCAAGGTGACTGATTATTTCTCAGATCTTTTGAAAAAAATATTCCATGGTTTTCATTTATTTCCAGAAAAAGGAAGGGAAATCCTGACTATCAAGAACTTCAAAAGAATCAATCTGCCTTCTCAGTGAAGTTGAAAGAGGAAGGTATTGTTGATAAAGTGTAATGGTGAGAAAACTCCATTTCTTCCCTCATTCGTTTCATTTACTCTCTTTTACCTTTCATTTTTCAATTTTCTAAAGTCCCAAGCTTCATTTCTTTCAAACCCCTTTTTTTACTATTAAAATTTGATTTTTATAGTTAAAAAAAAGCAGTTCCGCCCACCCACTAACAGCCATATCATTTTCCCATTTAAACTTACCTTATATTTCCTTATTTGCAGCTCCACCCCCCACTTTAGACTACTTGAATATATATATATAACATATATGGCATAGACCGCATAAGCCTTACCTAACCCCTTCCTTGCCTTTTTGTGTCGGCACCTCGCAACAATCCTAGCCACATTCCATTTGCCAGTTTATAGCTCCGCCGATGCGATATAGTGGGACCCTTCCCACCACATCACCCCTATTCTTGTCGCACATCACAATCGGCGTTTTCTATGTTTTAATGTTAAGACATCGCAAGTTAATTGGTTTAAGTTGCTATGTGATAAGTTATTCGCTGCGGTGTGCGATAAGCCTTAAATGTTGTGGTGTGCGGTAAACATTAATGTTGCGGTGTGTGATAAACCTTAAAAGTTGTGATATGGGGTAAACTTAACTCTTGCGATTTGCGATATGGGTGGGACTCAATCGCATATCACCACCTCACAAGCTTGGGAGGATAAGTGCTAAAGAAAATGTTAAAAAACCTCAAAGTGCAAAGTGCGATATGGAAGTGGATGCGCTGTAATTGAAAACTCAAATCTAAAGGAGTTGAGGTCCGGTTGTGTGGGCCCAAATCATATTTCCCAAGTTCAAAAGGGTTAGCGCTAAGGAATATATTAAAAACGTTAATTTTCAACATGTGTGCATGCCCGCCTCCTTGCCACGTCACCATCCATTCATACCTTGACAGTCATTTATCCCCGACCCCATCGTTACATCCCACATCATTCCACCGCTAACTACCCTCCACCTATCTGTCATCTCTGCTCCCCACCTCCGCATCCGACGGTCCGCATACATTTTCGACCTCCCCTCTCCATCTGAGCTTTACCGTCAAGGGGGGGGGGGGGGGTCCGAAATGGGTTGTTTCATCGTCTGGGCCCTACCCTTACGTGGCAGCACCAGGGCATTTTGCACCCCCCTTCGCCGAAACTACTTACCACCCTTTCCCCCCTCCGAAGCGGTTTTCCCTCTGCTCTGATACCATTCCCAACCGACCGCTTCTCCACGTCCATCGCTGCTCCCCGTCCACCGATTATTCTCGCCACTATTACTCCATGTCTGCCTACAGAGCCCTGTCACCACCACTCCACGTCGGCTTACCTGGCCAACCAGATCCCGCGACGGACTGCTACAACCACCATTTTGTCAGACTTATCTTATCACCGCTTGCATGGGTCCACTTGTCCAATTTTTTCTTGAATGTAATTAATGACAATCACTGCAGTAGATAGAGTAACCAACTTAAGTTTCAGTTAAATACGGTGTGCATTAGGAGTATCAAGGGGACCCAAGAGGGGAAAACCATTGTAATAGGCTCGTCTGGTTGTAAACACTCGTTCTTGGATGAATGAAGGGACACTATTGTTTCCAGATTCTTGTGTTATGATCTGTGGTGAAGTGCCTCTTTTCCTGTAATTTTCCATTCTCTAGTTTCAGATACTGTTTTCTTTCTTTATTATGGGTAATAAATTTTTGTGTAGGATTTACCATAGGGTACCCTGCTCAACCTTGAAACAATAATTTATGTTTTCCTCTGAGATATGAATGCATAATTCAGAGACGGTCTGCACTGTATTCACATTGAACCTTAATCTCCTCCTCCATTCCATTTCACAAGCTGTAAAGATCCATTGGCATGACTAGCTTGCCTGGTTACACATGATTTTGGTTATTCATCCATTTGAATTTGTTTACACTTGTTTGACTCCATAGCCCAATGGCCCTCTTCTACTACCTCAACCACAAAATTTAAAACAAACCCCTATACACTAATAGCTAGCCTAAAATTCCCCTATCAACAAAGCTATATCTAACAGAGAGATCCCTCTCTAGGTCTAGGAGGGTTAGATCCTAGGCTCGAAGCTGTTTTGATGTTGGCCCTCTGGCATTTTGTCTTCAGCCTTCGAAATTACGGGGAGCTAACATAGTGGCGACCATACTAGGGACTTATTGAAAAAGCTTAATATTTCATTAGAACTCAGAAATCCCAGTCAAAACATTGTGTGATTCAACTATTTTCCAAATATTGGTCTTTCAACTTTTTGTAAAATATTCAGCCTGTCTATGCTTTGGGTCTAAATTTTAGCTCCTAGAAGAATTTTCACCAAATTTCATCCTAACCCAAACCCTCCTGCAATAGTTGACAATCCAGAGAAAAAAAAAACCCCAGAGCCGAGAATCAAACTGTTAGCAAACCCCTTCACAAAGAAAGTTCCCTCCCTGGAAACCTTGTAACCTTGCAGGACTTCCATCCCAATTTACATTTTGAACAGAGCTTATTCAGGATCAAATCTCATAATTGGACAACCCAGAAAGTTTTGACCCATCTATCCTACAACAAATTCCAGTGGGAGAAGTGTCCACATCCACCCAAGTTGATCTTTAGCTTCTCCAACACTTTGACTCCCTCCAAGATCTGGTAGCATAGCTCTCCTCAGTTGTCGATGATGCTTACCTTCAACAATATGTAGAATTATCTGCTCTTAATACAACAACTACCTCGGTTATTTCCAAGTCTTCTCATCCTAAGTCAAGCCATCCAAGTGTACCTGCAACTCCTACCACTTCCTTGAACATTTCCCACCAGAGTGCCCAAACCTCCACTCATAAACCCACTGTCCACCTTCCTCCATTTAATCCTCCACCTCCCTTGGTCAACCCTCCTCTTGTCAATCCCCCTTGGGTTCCCCCACCACCAATCATGGCAGCTTGGTATGCTCCATTGGTGTTGCCACTACCTGTGGTGCCTATGCCACAAGATTATCAGTCCAAAATCCCACATTTGATGGAAATGGTCCTGCAACTGCTCAACAACATGTGGATAAAATGAATGATTGTTTTCACCTTCAAGAGATATATGATGGAAGTGTCAAGTTGAGAATGTTTGCTCAAAGTTTAGGAGGAGAAGTAAGAAAATGATTTAAAGGTTTGACTCCAAATAGTGTCCATGACCTCCCTGCGTTGCACCAACTATTTTTAAATAGATGGGAAGTTAAGAAAAACCCTCTTCAAATCTTGTCAGAATATGAAAACATCAAGAGGAATGTTGGAGAGAGTGTCCAATACTACTGTGTCAGGTTTAACAGTGTATACAATGCACTCTCCACTCACATGAAACCCCCACAAGGCTTAGCTCTGATGAAATTCACACATGGATTCGATCCAGAGATGGCTTATCAGCTTAGAGAAGGAGATCATGCTACATTAGAAGAAATTCAGAGAGGTGCAGTAAGTTTAGAAGCCAACCTGATTGCAAAGAGAGCTAGAATGAGAAATGAGAAGAGAGTCACTATTAGGGAAGAGCCTGCAGCCTCCACATCTGATGCTAAGATTGATAACCTGATTAGAACTATGGAGATAATGATGGAGAGGATCAGCCTGAATGAGAGAGCTATCCCTAGGGATAATCAGCGAGCTCCTCAAAATAGAAACCAAAACCTTAGAAGGAACCCCCATCAAATAAGACAGAGAGAACATAGAGGACCTGACCAGCAAATTATGCCTCCATTCCAAGAGAATTACGCTGATGCAGATGAGGGATTGGTCGAAGAATTAGAATAAAGTTAGATTAATGGGAATTAATGAAGAGGATTATGTTTTCCTTACTTAAGAAGAGCAAGTTTTATTTTCTCTGACTCAAACCGAAGTAGAATATAAAGAGTTTGAGGATTATAAACAAGGGTTTGAGAATGCCATTATGGAGGTACATAGACAATATAACCTTAGAAGAAAGAATAACTCTGATAACTCCAAGAAGAAGAACACTGAAAACTCTATCAAAAAAGTCCTTGAAATTGAGCCCAAGAAGACAACATAAAGTTCAAATAAAGTTGTTAAATTCCCAGGAAAGAATGATACAGAGAGAAGCTCTAGTAAACTAGTTGTCAGCATTGTCAAATTTGTTCAAGCTGATGCCCCTACCATAAGTCAAAAATCTGAGATTGCTGCCAAAATAGTGACTGAGAAGATGGATAGTTCAAATCTGCTAAATTGGAAACGAAATTGCTAAGATAAAAATCTCAATCCCTCTCATAGAATTGGTAAACAAGGATGTATATAGGTCCTAGGTCCTAAAGGTGCTAAACATAGGAGAAATTACTGACACTGTCAATCTAAATGATGATAAACCCGAACTGTTGTTTGGACCATAAGTAGAGGGTAAATCCCAGGAGGGAGGTGTTCCCCCATTTTATATTAGTCTGAATGTTCATGATAAAATCCTCCATAATGCCATGTTAGATTCAAGTGCATCTCATAATCTTATGCCAAAGGTAGTCATGGAGAAACTTGGCCTTGGGATAACCAGACCCTACAAATATTTGTACACATTTGATTCCAGCAAGGTCAAATGTCTAGGTCTCATCAAAGATCCATGTATTACTTTAGCCCAGATACTGGCCAAGAGTCTAGTGATGGATATAGTAGTGGCTTACATCCCTCCTAAGTACAACATGCTTCTATCACACCTCATGGGGAGCCAAGCTACAAGGGACCCTCCAAATGGACATGACCTATGCTACTATACTAGTGTTTGGCCAACAATGAAGACTGTATAGGGAGACTTTAATGAAATACATGGTGAGCAGTCAAGAAAAACCGCATAACTACCCCCTTTACTCTGTTCATTATGACCTTGACTCATTCATTCTTTACAATGATGAAGATGTTAATGAACAAGTAGCTAGGAAAGAAAAGGACCAGGAAAGAGAACAAGTAGACCAAATGGAAATTGTACAACAGAAGGCTGAATCTGAACCTTTTTGGAACATGAGTTTTGATGGCTCTTGTGGCAAAGCAGGTTCAGGAGCAGGAGTGTGGCTCTGCAATACTAGAAATAACCACTCAGAGGGTACTTCTTACAAACTAAATTTTCAGTGCACCAACAACATAGTAGAATATGAGGCACTCCTTTTGGGTTTACAATTGTTGAAAATATTAGGAGCCAAAAGGATTTATGTTCATGGAGACTCTGAGTTGGTTATCAAACAGATCAAGGGAGAATACTCAGCCAAGCATCCTCGATTGAGAGCATACAGGAATGCTACTTTTGACCTCCTAAATTTTTTTTAAGAATATGACCTTGTTGCAGTCCCAAGAAATCAAAATATCCTTGCCAATGGTTTAGCATTTTCAACCAACACTTGTCAATTACCTCATCCCAGCAAGTAGTATACAGTGCAGATCAAACACCACCCAACATTCCCTGATAACATGAGATATTGGAAAGTATTTGGTAACGACAAACAGATTGAAAATTTCCTGCAATCTAAAGGCGAGCATGAATATTCCAATGTGGACCTAGGTTGTGAAGAAGATTGTCCCACTGAAGAACAAATGAGTAGGGATGAACTGAAGCATGATTCTAAAATTAATATTTCAGCAAATGAAATGGTATACAGAGTATAAATACATAAAGACCCAGAAAAATAGGAATTTGAAGTACTCCAATTAGGGACAATACCTTGCCTAGAGGGCTTTTTCCTTTAGAAGAGTTGTTTGATTTCAATGACGTGGCCAAAAAACCAAAGATAAAACTTACAGAGACCAATATTGAAGAATGTAATTTGGGCAGTGAACAAGATCCCAAGATGATAAAGTTATAAAATGCACTGCTAGTATCCACAAAACAGAAATACATCGTTTTGTTTAATGTTAGGTCCCTATATTAATAGTGTAGTCCCTTATTATGTTAGTGTTGCCCCCCTTATTGTTATTGTTGTACCCCTGTAACCCCAATATTGTTATTATTGTGCCCTTAAATTATTATTGTTAGGTCGGCTAGGATTACATTGTGGCCCCACTAGGATTACATTATGGCCTCATGGACTCCTATATATAGAAGGAAGTTTTGGTCATTTGTATCATCCAAGGATTTTTCATTTATGTAATGTATTGGAGGTTTCCCCCTCTAAGTGGCTTATTTCTAAGGCGTTGATATCTCTTTTCTTCTATTTCTGGAGTTGTTTACACAACATTTGGTATCAGAGGTTTGGATTCTAGGGTTTCGTTGCTCTAAACAGGTCATCGTGGAATTTTCACTATACCTTGTTTTCTATGAAGGTTCAAAATATGAAATTTTTAGGATGCGAAGCCGAAATCCTGAGGAAACTCGCTGCAAAATTTCAGAGCTTGGTTCGCAATATTTTCAGAGATATGATCTGTGGAAGGTAGTGCTTTTTCAGGCTCTCGAATTTCATCTAAAAAAGGTGATTGTGGGAAAATATTCATAAATCTCTCTCTGAGCATCAGATTGGAGTGTTGTAAACAGTGGTCACAAGTACATGGAATTTAGTTTCTTGGCTATCAATTTCAGAGCTGAAGGACGAAACAGTGACATGTGGAAAGTTGTACAAGTTCGCTCTACTGAACCAGTCCATAATTAGGTCATTGTGGGAGATTGGACATAACTTTGCCTTGGAGAATCCAAATCAAGTCAGACCTATGGCATTTGAAAGATAATTTAGAAGGCTACCTTACTGCCAAATTTCAAATATTGAAGAGCCACAATCACAATGATAATCCAATTTCAATATCGAGCTCCTCAAAAGAAAGAAAAAGGTGTTTTTTTTCTTTTTTTTCTTTTCTGAATTGCATAAGTCTTGTTTGAAGAATTAATTTGAATTGATTCCAAGGGAATATTGTAGAATAGATATCGGTATTGGGTTCTAAAAAATTCCCCGTAAAAATAATTCAACACCTATTAAGACTTTAGAAGGCTCTACTATGACTCATGAAGATGAAGAATTGCAACATGATCTATCAAAATTACAAGAGCAAGTGCACCAAATTTCGCTCTCGCAAAGAGCAGCAAAAAATGAAATGGAAGTTTTGAAGAAAGGCGTGGAAGAAAAGATGGATGGTGTGAAGAATAATATGGATGGTTTGAAGAAAGGCGTGGAATCTAAGATAGATGGCATGGAAGCTGGCATGGAATCTAAGATGGATGACATGGAAGCTAAAATAGAAAACATGAAGAATAATCTAAAAGCAGACATAGAAGGTTTGACAAAGTTGATACAAGAAATGTTTCCTAATGGTGAAAAGATAGTAGAGGAAACTCATGATGAGAACAAAATAAATGTTAATCGTGATTTCATAAACTCTAATGTTCGCGGGAAGAACCACCATATTCCAAAAATGGATATGAGGAAGTTTGATGGAAAGGATCCTGTAACATGGATACTACAGATGGAGCAATATTTTGATCTCCATAACATGCAAAACACACAAAAGGTACGCATTTCAAATTTACATTTAGAACAAAATACATTTGTATGGTATCGATGGCTTTGCTCTCGTAAAAAAAAATTCACTTGGTCAATTTTTACGGAGGAAATGATAGCACATTATGAGGATACAAAGAGCAACACCTTCTTTAGCCAATTGATAAATCTCAAACAAAAGGGTTTAGTGGGGGAGCACATTGAGGACTTCCAAAATTTGAATATAAGGGTAACTGATATTCCAGAGGAACACAGGATTGATCTCTTCATAGGTAATTTAAAGGATAACATCCAACATGAAGTTCGCGTTTTGGAACCTGATTCATTGGAGAAGGCATTCAGGTTGGCAAGAAAAATTGAATGTAAAATTATGGCGACAAGGAAGCCTACCACTCACTTCTATAAAGAAGGAATTGTTGCTACGCCTAGATTTCCACAACCTACAAGGTTGACACCACAACAATTGGAAAAAAAAAGAGCAAAAGGGCTTTGCTACAGTTGTGATAGCAAATACACTAAAGGTCATAAGTGTGCTGAGAAGAAATTATTTTACATAGATTGTGAAGAGGAAGAAGAAAATGAACAAGAAGAGGATATACACCAGGAACCAGCCCTAGAAGAGGAAGAAATGAGTCCGACCATATCGTGTAATGCATTGGCGGGAATTACCACTCCTCAAACTCTCAAGATAGAAGGACATATCAAGAATAAAAAGGTAATAGTGTTGATTGATTCAGGTAGCACCCATAATTTTATTCATTGTAAGGTAGCCAAGGAATTGAATTGTTTCCTATACCCAGCACGAGAATGTCAAGTGATGGTTGCAAATGGAGGAACTATAAATTGCTCTGGAAAATGCCATAATATTAAGCTAACCATGGGGGAATATGTATTGACTAGTCCAATGCTTTCCATTCCTATGGGAGGTGCTGATGTTGTACTAGGAGTACAATGGTTACAATCTTTAGGGACGATAGCTTTTAATTTTCAAGAACTTTTCTTGAAATTTTTTTCAGAAGGAAAGGAAGTTGAATTACGGGGTATTGCGGGGAAGCCAGGAAGGATAATAAGCTCTAATGTCATGACAAAGCTTCTAAAGAAAGGACAGCGAGGCGTAATTGCACAATTATGCTCACTAGAAGTTCCAACATCAAAATCATCTATTTCTGCAGATCTCCAACAAGTCTTGGACAATCATTCCAAGGTGTTTGAAACTCCCAAAGGACTCCCACCTATTCGTGATCATGATTATGCTATTCATTTTATTCCAGGAAGTGTTCCTCCAAACATCAGGCCTTATAGATATCCTTATGTCCAAAAGAGTGAAATTGAACGTATGATTGCAGAAATGTTAGAGGCTGGTATAATTCAACCTAGTCAAAGTTCCTTCTCTGCTCCAGTAGTATTGGTGCACAAAAATAATGGGTCATGGCACATGTGTCTGGATTATAGGGAGCTCAATAAGCTCACCATTAAAGATAAATTTCCCATTCCTGTGATTGATGAATTATTGGATGAATTACATGGAGCAATTTATTTTACCAAGTTGGATCTTCGTTTAGGATATCATCAAATTAGAATGAAGACTGAAGATATTTCGAAAACAACATTTCGAACTCATGAGGGTCATTATGAATTTTTGGTCATGCCTTTTGGCCTTACCAATGCACCTTCTACATTTCAAGGGCTGATGAATTCCATTTTCAAACCCTTCCTTAGAAAATTTGTGCTAGTATTTTTTGATGATATACTAATCTATAGCAGGTCTTGGAAGGATCATGTTCAACATGTTGACGGGGTGCTCAAACTATTGCAGGAGAAACAATTATATGAAAAAACATCCAAATGTTTCTTTGGAGTACAAGAGGTGGAATATCTGGGTCATATTGTATCTCACGAGGGTGTTAAAGTAGACCCTAACAAAATTAAAGCCATTAAGAAATGGAAAGTCCCCACAACCATAAAGAAGTTGCGAGGATTTCTCGGGTTAACAGGGTATTATCGCAAGTTTGTTAAGAATTATGGGAGAATAGCAGCACCTCTAACAACACTATTGAAGAAAGATGCATTTTCATGGACTCCTGAAGCAACTAAGGCCTTTGAACATCTTAAAGAGGCAATGTGCCTAGCACCGGTCTTAGCTACGCCAGACTTCACAAAAACCTTTATTGTGGAATGTGATGCCTTAGGAAATGGGATTGGTGTTGTTTTAATGCAAGAAGGAAGACCCATTGCTTTTGAAAGTCATCCAACGAAAGGAAAGTATTTACAGAAACCTATTTATGAGAAGAAAATGTTAGCAATACTGCATGCACTAAAGAAATGGATAACTTACCTAATGGGAAGACACTTCAAGGTAAAAAATGATCATGATAGTCTTAAACACTTTTTGGAACAAAGACTATCTTCAGAAGAGCAGCAAAAATGGGTCACAAAGATGTTAGGTTATGACTTTGAAATAATCTACAAAAAAGGAAAGCTTAATGTTGTTGCAGATGCACTCTCAAGAAAGAATGAAGAGGTGGAAGCATTTCTTTGTGCCATTTCTATTATCCAACCAGTTGGATAACCGAAGCAAGAGATGAATGGAAGAAGGACAAAGATGTATGGACACTCATTCAAAAGTTGCAGCAAGATCCTAGTACATCTGATACATTTAGTTGGAAAAATGATTCCTTATGGTAAAAAGATCGCTTATATATTTGTAAGAATTCCCAACTAAAACAAAATATTCTTCTAGAATTGCACACTTCTCCTTTAGGAGGACACTCAGGATTTTTAAAAACTTACCACAGGGTGAAGAAAGAATTTTTTTGGGATGGCCTTAAATCTGATATTCAAAATTTTATGGCGGAATGTTTGGTTTGCCAGCAGAATAAAGTTGAGACAATTAAGACCCCGGGACTTCTACAACCTTTATCCATTCCAAGTCAACGTTGGGAGGAAATTTCAATGGATTTTATCACAGGTTTACCTAAGTCCGAAGGAAAGAGTGTCATCATGGTGGTAGTTGATAGACTTACCAAGTATGCACACTTTTGTGCATTATCTCATCCATTTAAAGCAAGTACGGTTGCTACTACATTTGTCGACAGAATTCAAAAGCTACATGGAAGCCCAAGGGTTATTGTGAGCGACAGAGATCCCATTTTTACGGGAAATTTTTGGATGGATTTATTTTCTTGTTTGGGTACTCAATTAGCTCATAGCTCATCTTATCATCCTCAATCTGATGGTCAAACTGAGATAGTAAATAAATGTTTGGAAGGATATCTTCGTTGTTTTGTATCTGATAAGCAAGCACAATGGGTCAAGTGGTTACCTCTCACTGAATGGTGGTATAAAACTTCCTTCCATACTGCAGCAAAAATGACCCCATTTATGGCACTTTATGGATATCATCCACCATCCATCACATAATCTTTAAGAGAAAATTATAAGGTTCAAGAAGTGGAAGATAACATCAAGCATCAACAAGAATTTCTCCAACTCTTAAAGGATAACCTAAATTTGGCACAAAATCGAATGAAGCAACACGTAGATCAACATCGAAGCGAGGGAAGTTTTGATGTAGGAGACTGGGTATTTTTACAGCTACAACCATACAAACAAGTGTCCCTCAAGAAAACTAAGAAGGATAATAAATTATTGCCAAGGTACTATGAGGACCTGAAATCTTATGAGACTAGTACTGAAATCTATTTTGATGGCTAGTAGCAAGCCAAGACTAGAGCTCTCCAAATATGATGGCATCTCGTCCACAAAAGCATTGTTGGACTGGATAAGTGAGTTAGAAAAATACTTCAAGTATGAGGAAGTTAGTGAGGATAGGAAAATCAGGTTTGTTGTCACTAATTTGAAAGGACACGCTGCCTTGTGGTGGGACAATGTGTAGGCAGAAAGAAGAATACTGAACAAGACTTTGATCAAGATATGGGACAGGATGATTGTAAAGATCAAAAGAAATTTCCTACCTAAATATTACCAAATTTTCCTTTACAGACAAGTGTAGAATCTGATACAGAGAACGATGATTGTAAAGGAATACACAGAAGAGTTATATAAAGTGAACTTCAAGGCTGGGTATGTTGAAGATACCCCTGAGAAGACAGAAAAAATTGTGAATAGTCTACGGATGAAAATCTTAGATGAGATCAATACTCTTTCCCCTAAAACTATAGAGGAGGCATACCAGTGTGCTTTGAAGGCGAAAGAAAAGATTAACAGGAAGCAGAATGCAAGAAGAGGATGTGGTTCTAGCAGAGGAAGAGGACAGTCCTTTGGAAGAGGTAGCACTGCCAACAATAATGAAGAGGGTAGCAGTTTGAAGACTTCTGGATAGACTGAGAAGGAAGGTAACACCAAAGGTGGAAGGCCATACCAGTGAGGAAGAGGTAATTGAAAAGGCAGAGGAAATGCCTACCAGTGTTACAAGTGTCACAGATGGGGGCACAAGTATTTTGAATGTCCTGAAAATGAGAAAGATGGATAGATCAGAGCATATGTTTCTCAACTTGATGTAGCAGAGGCACCACCACAAAAGGTGGAGAATGTGCCTGAAACAGGAGGGCCTTGGTGTTGAACAAGGTTTTACTAAAACTAGCTAAGGAGGTGGCTGACCTGACACAAAGGAAAGCATTGTTCCAGATTGTGTGCAAGTCACATGTAAAATGTTGAAAATTGATTATAGATAGTGGAAGCACTGATAACATGGTAGCCAATGAGATGGTAGAAAATTTGGGCTTGAAGAAGTCGAAGCACCCAACTCCCTATAAGGTGTCTTGGTTGTAGAAGGGACACCAACTGCTGGTTGATGAGCAGTGTGAGGTGGAATTTCACATTGGCAAGTACAAGGACAAGGTGACTTGTGATATTATGCCTATGGACGTGTGCCATATTCTTTTGGGTAGACAATGACAATATGACATAAAGGTCGTACATGATGGGGAAAGGAATTGTTACAGATTTGTGAAGGATGGGATAAAGCATATGTTAGTTCCCATGAAAGAAGAAGAGACTGCAGAAACTAGTGGGACTAAAACACTACTGAAAGGCAAAAAGGAGTTTTTGTGATAGATTGAGGAGAATGAGGTGAATTATGTAATTGTGTGGAGGCCAAGAGTAGTATTGATGCATACGGAAATCACTGGTTTGCCTGTGGAACTACAAGACATGCTACAAGAGTTTAATGATATTGTGGTGGATGATCTACCATATAAATTACCACCAAAGCGGAGCATTAGTCACCATATTGATTTTGTTCTAGGAGCCAGTTTTCTAAACAAGGTTTCTTACCGGATGAGTCTTAAAAACAATGAGGAGATCAGGAAGCAAGTACAAGAATTTTTGGATAAAGGGTTGATTCGAGAGTGTTTGAGTCCTTGTGTTGTTCCAACCATCTTAGCTCCCAAGAAAGGAGGTGAATGGCATATTTTCACTGATTCCCCGGTGATAAACAAGATCACTATCAGGTACAGGTTCCCTTTACCTCAGATGGATGATATGATGGATTTTCTGAGTGGAGCAGCGTACTTTTCAAAGATAGATCTGAAAAGTGGCTATCACCAGATCAAGATTAGAGAATGTGGCGAATGGAAGACAAATTTCAAGACCAATGAAGGCTTGTATGAATGGTTGGTCATGCCATTTGGGCTGAGTAATGCTCCCAGCACATTCATGCATTTGATGAATGAGATGTTGAAATAATTCATTCCCAAGTTTGTGATTGTATATTTGGATGATATACTTATTTTCAGCAAGACGAAGGAAGAAAATTTTCAGCATGTTAGGTGTGTGCTAAAAAAATTGCAGCAAAATAAATTGTTAATGAATTTTAAAAATGTTCTTTTTCAAGAAAGAATTGATTTATTTAGGATTTGTAATTTCTAAGAATGAGTTGAAGATGGACCCAGAGAAGGTTGCAGCCATAGTTAGCTGAACATATCCTAAAAGTTTGTTTGAAGTAAGAAGTTTTCATGGATTCACAAGTTTCTATCAGAAGTTTATTAAGAAATTCAGTGGTATTTGTGCACCTATGGTGGATACCATTATGAAGGAAAATCAGCCTTTTCATTGGACAAAATCTGTTGAGAGAATTTTTCAATTTTTGAAGAAGAATTTCACTAGAAAAAACCAATCCTAAAACTACCAGAATTCAACAAACGTTTCCAAGTTCATTGTGATGCAAGTGGGATAGCCATTGGTGCAGTACTCAGCCAAGAAGATAAGCCAGTAGCATACTTCAACGAGAAGTTAAATGAGAGAAGGCAGAAGTATACATCTTATGAAAAAGAGTTTTAAGCAGTTGTCCAAACATTGAATCATTGGAGACATTATTTGTTGTCTAATAAATTTGTCTTGTTTTCAGAAATTTTTTTGTTACAATACATTATGCAGCAACACAAGTTGAATCATAAACATGCGAAATGGGTGGAGTACTTGTGGAGTTTTACATTTGTTTTGAAACGCACCAGCGGTCAGGCCAACAAGGTAGCAGATGCGTTAAGTAGAAGAAGCTTGATATTACAAGAAAGCGCAGTGAAAGTTTTGGGATTTGAGCATCTCAAAGACTTATATGAGGTGGATGAAGATTTTAAGTAAGCTTATGAAGCTTGCAAAAATCCACTATTGAGAGACAATAGTCCATGGTTGGAATATAACCTGTAGGAGGGCTTTCTGTTCAAAGGAGGACAGTTGTGCAATCCGGAATGTTCTATGCGAGAGAACTTAATTCAGGAAAAACACAATGGAGGTTTGTCCGAACGTTTTGGCATAGATAAGACTTTGGATCAGCTGAGCTACTTTTACAGTTGGTTGAGGATGCGAAGAGATGTGCAGAGGTTCATGATCAGGTGTAAATGTTTTTAGCATGCAAAGGGATGCAACCAGAATACAGGGTTGTATACACCCTTACCCATTTCGAACAGACCATGGGACTCAGTCAGCTTGGACTTTGTATTAGGGCTACCGAAGACCCAGCGGGGATTCGATTCCATCATGGTGGTGGTAGATCGTTTTACCAAAATGACACATTTCATTACATGCAGAATGACAAGTGATGCCACACATGTAGCACACTTGTTCTTTTTAGAGACATTCAGATTACATGGCTTTCCTAAGTGTATCATCTCGGACAGGGATGTAAAGTTCACAGGCCATTTCTGGTGAACATTGTGGAAGAAGTTAGACACCAAACTAAATTTCAGTTCAGCTTATCATCCACAGTCAGATGGGAAAACTGAAGTTGTGAACAGGATTTTGGGGAATCTGCTAAGGAGTTTGGTTGGTGAAAATTCCAGATAGTGGGATCGTGTTCTTGCACAAGTGGAGTTTGCCTACAATGACTCGCCCAACAAAAGCACGGGCAGAAGTCCTTTCCAAATCCTATATGGAATGCACCCACGTGGAGTATTTGAGTTGTAGGATTTGGGTCAGTTGGAGCGTAGGAGTGCTGATGGGGAAGATTTCACGAAAGTAATCAGCGATCTACATGAACAGGTCAATTTGAAGCTACAAGACAACAACCAAAAATATAAACAGAGAGCAGATTTGAAAATACGGGAGGTAAAATTCGAGTAGGAGACCTAGTACTGGCACATTTGCGCAAGGAGAGGTTTCCTAAAGGCGAATACAACAAATTGAAGATGAAAAATATTGGCCTTGCAGAATTTTTTGAAAGTTTCTGCAAACGCTTACGAGTTGGAGTTACCTCTGAGTGTAGGAATATTTCCCATTTTTAATGTGGCAGATCTGTATCCATACACTATGTTTGATGAGGAAGATTGTTCGAAGAGATGAACACCAGACACCCAGAGTGAGGAGAGATCATGGATTAAACAGATGTCTCTAGCACAACCTTTGGAAATTGAATAGATTTTGGACACACAGGTAGCCAGGAAGACATGAAGCAAAGAATATTTATAGTATCTGGTCAAATAGAATGACCATCCTCTGGAGGATTGTTCTTGGTTGAACGCAGCCCAAATTCAAAGCATCGGTACTCTATTGAAGAGCTCATGGACAGAAGCCATGAGTTTAATTTACCCCGGGAGCCTGATGCAGGAGCATCCAACTGAAAGGCTACAACTAGAGTTGATTTCTTTTGCTGGACAAAAGAAGAAGTTTGAATTCTATTTCACTTTGTTTTAAGTTGATTTGGGCTAACACATCCATTATAATTTGCAGATTAAAAAGATAGTTGAATTGGGATTAGTTAAGTATCTAGTTTTATAAACTGTTCTAGAACTGATAAACAGTTTCTCAACCATACGAGGATTTTGTAAAGGCATAAAAACAAACAAAATCCACCATTATGGGGTTCTTCCATCCATAGAGAGAAAGGAGTGAAAAGAGAAGCATAAATAAATGTAAAAACCAACCATCTGAGGGCTTGGCTATGCATTTTTTTTCATTTCTAAATTAATTCCAAGTGTTTTGTGCTTGATTGGGCTCTCTGTTTTAAAACAATGTTTCATTTCCAAATTAATTCCAAGTATTTTGTGCTTTGGATCAGGCTCTCTGTTTTAAATCGCTTGTTTTAAATCTCTGTTGAAATTGAACATTTGCATTTAAACGCACAACAAGAAGAATAATTAGATTTGTAGTCACAACGAGACCAGAGATCTTGCACAACCCTTTGTTGAATTGAATATCATGTTAATCACAGAATGAAGATCAATCAGAATTGCACGATCCACGAGGACCATTAGATCCAACACCTATCAATAGTGAGAGATCACATCACATATCAAAAAACAAAGCGTTTGTGGTTCAATTCGCAAGTTAAAGTGTTTGATTTGTGATGCAAAGTGATACGACGAAGATATAACATGGACCGTTGGATCCAGTAGAGCCTAAATGACGGAGATTAAAAGAGTGTCAAGAGAAAAATCGCAAATCAAAACTTTTTGAATTTAACGTTAAGGCGATCACAGGGTAAGTTAAATACTTTGTGGTGTGAAGTGGATAAGGCACATGGCAGCATGACGCAACATTGTATCTCGCAAGAAATAAAGTTTAACTTTTAAGTTATGTTGTAAAGTTCGCGAAGTGCGATTGCCTGCAATTGGTCAGAGTTGTTGTGGGACCCTCTAGGTAAGACCCCTACATGTATGCATTTGTGTTGGGTTTTGGTTGCCGTCTATGTAAATTAATCCATTGTGGTCACGCGTGTATCTATGTTAAGAGGTTCGAAAGTTGAAATCTGATGCGAGTAAGGGAAATTTTGTGTGGAATTTTAAAACACAATTCCGCGGCGCATTTTTTTATTTTTTTGCAGCTAGTCTCCATCAGCTAACAGACTGACAACTAAGAAATCAATTGGCATGTCACCATACTAGTTGGTCTATGGGATGGATGTAGTTTTCCCAAAATCATTAGGAGTGCCATCCATTAAAATCATTAAAGAGGTACATGTTGAATATAATGATGTACAAAGAAGGTTAAATCAGACCATTCAGCTACAATAGTTCAGAGAATAAGTTTACAACAAAACTCAGGTTGTGCAAGAAAACATAAAGAAGATATTTGACAAAATAACAAATGGAAATGATTTCAATATTGGAGATAAAGTACTAAGATGGGATTCCAGAAGAGAAGATCAAGGTAAACATGGAAAGTTTGACAATCTGTGGAAGGGCCCATACATTGTTCATTCTTTCAAGAGGAATAATGCACTTTTTCTGCAAGAAATGGATGGAACGGAGCTGCCTGGAGGTCTTGTCAATGGCAGGATGCTGAAGCATTTCCTCTCCTAAGTATAGATAAATCCCTCACTCCATTGTAAATACCACAATTTTTGGTTCAGATCCATTTTGAAGGCTACCTTTTTGTGTCAAAAACAAATAACAGGAGAAAAGATGTAAAAACAACAAGAGAAGAATCATGGAAATCATTTGCAGAGAAGAAGTATGCAAGGCTATCGGTCTTGATATTCTTGACACATCCCTAAGAAGAAGTGCCATCCCCAGCTGGAGCCACTGTAAGAGTCCTGTAGTTTATAATATCACAAGGTGACTGTGTATTTCTTACTTGCAAATTTTCATATTATACATATATTTCAATATTCAAAAGCATTTCCAAAGAAGATAAAAAGAAACAAAAAGAAGAAGAAAAGAGGGTGTAAAAAAGGAAAAGAAAACCCCATAAAAAATGAATAGTTTTGAAAGTGTTGGAAATCAAAATGTCACTACCTTTTAGAAAGGTTTGTTCAATTAAATAGCTTAAGCATGATTGTACAATTTTGAATTTTCTGTTGATAGGTTAGAAAATGAGTGTTACACCATTTTTTGGTCATCTAACCTATTATTATTAGATGAACCCAAGTACACCATGTAAGACCAATTTTACCCTAAGTAAAATTGCTTTCACCATGTGAAATAACTTATTTGTTTATATTTCCCGGGCATATTTAACCCAAAACAAGGAAATTAATTAAATAAATCCTTATTTATTTAATTATTTCCTAAGAATAAGTTATTTAAATCATTATTTAAATAAAATTCTTAGTTAAATTTGACTAAATCATCCATAAATAATTAAATAAACCATTATTTATTCAATTATATTCCCATCATTTCCCTAAAATGATAAATAAATCATTTATTTATTTATTATTTATAAATAAAGGAATTGACCCAAGTCAAAAATCCTTTTCCCTCCAACAAATATAGTAAAATATTCCTAAAGGTTGGTTCTAGAATTCGATTAATAATATTTTATTCATGCACCGAGTTCTAGACCGCCCTAATATTTTGTTATAAATAGAATGGTTTTCCCCATTCATTAGTCATCTCCATTGCATTAGATCACTCTGGATCTATACTAGGTCACATTCTCCATTTTTGCCTTGTTAGCTCCCATTGAGTTCTATGTTTGTCTGGGTTTTCTACAACAGCAAGAGAGAGGAATTTTAGATCTGAAACGCTGAGGAATTTCAAGAACCCATCCCATTGAGGAGAATCGAAAAACACCTTTCTTGTTTTCCTCTCAGGTGCCCCCTTTTTAATATAATACAAAAATTCTTTCAAATACATTGTTCTTGTCTTGTCTATTGGATGCATGGAGCCACATTTTACTTTATCTGCTTAATGTCTTTTATAATTAGATCTGGATTCATGTAGCATTATTTTGATCACCTAATTGTAGATTTAAAGATATTTGGTAGCCATAATCGATGTTAGGGCTATTTGTTATGTGTAGCTAAAGTGGTCTTTTACGACGAAAGATTCATACTAACAATTGGTGACTCCACACGGGTTTTTTTTTGCAACCATTGTCGTTTTATATATTCCTGCATATCCAGCTATTTCATACCCTAGGGTTTCTCTTCCATTTTCTGTTTTTCCTATTTTTATGGTGCTTTTCACCTCTAAAGCCCTCAAACATTAAAATTTTTAACTTCCATGTGTTTCTGGCCCTATTGTGCAGGTGACAGACATCAGCCGCAACTGAGACAACAAATTTTTCTGAAATCTGTCGTCGAGAGACCTGGATCTGTAGGTCGCACTTATCAGCCCAAAAACTATGACCTGGCCTTGAGGTCGCACTTTTCTGCCCCAAATCTACGACCTGGACTGAAAACAGGTCAGAACCTGCGACCTGTACTTTTTTCTGCAATTTTCCAGCACTTTTTCTGGGTTTGTCTAAAGCTTCTGTCAAGGTTTTCTAGCCTCTGTCTCCGCCCGTTTAGACCTGTTTCTGATCTGTTTCACTCAACTAAGTGGGAATCTTGCCCCTTAGGGCTCTAGTACCCTCCACTTTTTGTGGGAGAGTTTTTGCTGTTTCAGAAGTTTGAATTTCCAGAGTTTCAGCCTTATTTCTTTTAGATCTGATACCTCATTTTCAGATCCCTTTAGATCAGCTCTTATCCCTTTCAAATCACCTCATATAGTTTTGTTTGGGTTCATTTCTAGGGCCACTTCCTTGTCCCTTCTATTTTTAGCTGATCTCCTCCTTTTTAGCAGCAACCTTGCGTCTGCCTCTTTGCTGTTCTCTGCACCTCTTTTCAGCAGATTTCTCCTTTAGATCCCCGACCTTAGATCTATTGGCCTCTTTTTCACATGCTTTGCTTAGTTTTTTCCCTCTTATAGACTAGTTTTGAGAGACCCACCTTCTTGGGTTAGATTGATGCATTGTTAGCTGTTCATTTTCTATTCTTTCAGTCTTATTTACTGCAGATTTATTTTTAGTTACGCAGCACACTTTTTTTTTTACTCTCAAAACGTCTGGGTTTAAAAAATTAAAATTAATGCACGCCACACACTGATCCTAAGTGAAGAAGAGCCTGGTTAACACCACCTGGGAAAGCCTTTAAAATCAATTGACACTGCACCTCTCTACCCTTATTTCGACATTGACCTCACTTGATTTTGCCCCTCCCTTCCCCTGTCGGTTTTCTTCTTCCTGTCATCATTGCGCCTCCAAGGCGTTTGTCCCAGAGACTTCTTGGCCTTCACCCTCAGTTTCTGGTTGGTCGAATTCCTCCTTCATGTCATCATCGAGTAAGTCCTCCCCCGAGTCTGCACTCCGACTCTTCCTCTGATTGTTCGGGCTCTCCCCCTGTTACCTTCACCATGTCTAGTTCAAGGCCTAGCGCTATCGGTAACCCCAGTTCAACTGCTGGGTCCGTTTCCAGTGGAACCACTACGGGACCTACCTCGACTGCCCCGTTTCTCCCTTATATGGCCGGTCTCAGTCTCCCCGACTTCAATCAGATAATCAATGATCCTATCCGCCACCATGTCAGTTGGCCTGCTATGCCAACCAAGCTCCCCTCTGACATTCCCAAGTTTGAAGGCCTTGCTAGTGAAGACCCCTCCAACCATATCCGATCTTTCCACATGTGGTGTTCCTCCAATTCCATCACTGATGACTCCATCCGTCTTCGATTGTTCCAACGCACGCTTACCGGCGAAGCTTCTAAATGGTATGTCTATCAAGCCACCTCTTCCCATACCACCTTTGCGACCATTGCCCAAGCCTTTTTATCTTATTTCCAGCTCCCTCTCCGATACGACACTGGTATTGAACTCTTGACTTCTTTTCACCAATCCTCTTCGACTCGCCTTTCCGCTCATGTCTAGGAATGGCGACGAAGACGAAGCTTATGTCGCGCTCCCCCGTTTGAATATCGGGTTTATATGGACTGGTTCCTTCGCTCTCTCTTACCTCCCATTGGCAAAGATGTCGCATCCCATTTTCCCCAAACCAAAGAAGCCGCCCTCCAAATAGCCTTGAAGTATGACCTTATCTATGCTCAATCGGGTTATGTTTATACCGTCCTTCCTGACCTCCCCAAGCCTGGTGGCCCTAACGCCTCGGGGGCATCTCACTCTTCCGACGGTATCGTTGGAGCTCTGTCACATACCTCTGTTCAACCTTTTCTGGGCTATGGTTTCCCTCTAGGAGGGGCCAACCCCTCTGGCACTTTCCCCCCTCCAGGTAGCATCTATCCAGGATACGGCATGGCTCCTCCTTTTGCCCACACTCCTGATTACCTCAATGTTGCCCATCCTACCCCTTATCCGTACCCACAGCCTGGTGTCCCAGCTCCCCCAGCATTTGGAACTCCCACTCCCTTGCCTTCTCCACCCCTGCAACTACACTTCCTACCCCCTCCAGGGCAAGTATTTGCACAGTAGGAGGAAACTAATATTCTTCCTTCTCAAAGAAAGAGGAAAGACAATCAACCCTCTTCTGGTAATCATGGATTCAATCCTTCAAGTCTTGACTCTATCACTGCCAACCAGCCACAGGGCTCTCAGCCCAAGCTGGACAGGTCGCTTCGTACCAATAAGCCCTGTTCATGTTGCGGTGTTTATGGTCATTACACTCACGATTTCCCCTTATTAACACAAATGCAGTCGATGTAGGAGTCTCAAGCCACTGTGCGGGGACAACACTCCTCCCCTACTGTCCCTCCCAATACAACTACTTCTCAACCTGTTGTGTTTACCGATCCTTTCCCTCAACTAGGATTCATGGCTACTCAACCACCTCATGCCCCAGTAACCACTCAACCTTCCCCTTCTGGTTCCTCTGATTACCAGATTCTCATGATGGCCTCTGACCAACCTCTCACCGTCAAACTTAACCTTCAAACTCGGTCTCGTTAGTACTCCATGCCTCCCATTCCGTTTGTCTCCGAGTCCCCATCTTCAGGTCCTATAGAGCCTTTGTCGACACCCAATGGTCCCTTGCAAATCCCTTCACCCAAAGCTGAGGTTCATACCAAAATTCCTAAGGGTCCATTACGCCGAAATGCTGCCTCTGGTCAGGCTACCCATTCATACAACATAGTAGATGATCTGGCTCAATCTCTTGCTGCCATTTCAACATTGGAACTCCTCCAGTCGTGTCTTTCTCAAAAGAAGGCTCTAATATCTGCCATGGGTGCTGTAGATCCTGCTGATGACCAATTAATTGTTTTCGATGCTCGTCAGTCAGACCATCCCCCCCTTCCTGCCTCTGTTGCTTTCCAAATCCCAGTCAAAATCTGAAATTCCAATGTCGGTCGGTGTATTATTGATGAGGGGGCATCTACCTATGTGATGTCTGCTTCGGTTTGGAAACAACTCGGATCTCCTGAGCTGGCCCCTTCCACTATCACCCTTCATGTGTGGGATGGCCATGCCTCCCAGCCCATTGGCCTATTCCATAACTGTCCTATCACCCTTGCAGGCAAGACTGTTTGTGTCGACATTGAAGTTATCGATGCTCCTCTTGACTACAACATTCATTTTGGGCGTAGTTACACCTATGCCATGTCTGCCGTCCCATCCGCAGTCCACTGCAAGATGTTTTTCCGTCATAATGGCAAGATTGTCACCATTGACCAGTTGACGTAGCATGAACCAAAATCTCAGACCTCCCCTGAGTCCACCATCTCTACTGTCACCAATAAGAAAACTGTTGATTCTTTTACCAGTGTTTCCCCTGGCGTCTACAAAGACTCCTCATTGCTTGGAACTTTCCCAGGTCCTCCCCCTCCTCCTGTCTCTGATCCCAACTTGGTGACTGTTTTCATGATGCAATCGTCTTAGGCTGCCCTTCCGCAGCCTACTTCGTCTAGTCAGCAACCTCAACCTCATCCGCCGCACCATTCTCCTAGCCCTTCGCCTCAGCCGACTGAACCTTTCCCGCCTGGACCTTCCCATCCCCCTCACACTCAGGAACCTCCCTACCCTCCTGAATCGATTCCCCCATGTCTCCACCATATGGGAGTTGTCCCTCCTAGCCATTACCCCACCAGTTAGATACCTTTCCTTGGTCCCCCCCCCGGCGTCTATTCGGTTCCCGTCATGGCCACCCTTTCCCTCCCTAATTTAACCTTGGGAATACCAGTATGGTATCTTGCTCCTCCAACCGTGACCCCACTGGGCCACCCCAAACCATACATTGCTATGACACCCGTGCAACCGATTCCCTTCGCTCCTTCCACCGCTACAGTGCCCCTATCCCCTTCGCAGGACCCTCCTGATGCTGTGACAACTATGGGCAAGAAAAGAAAAACTCGCAAGGGGGCATCCAACGACAAGACCACCGCACCCGACCCTACCCCCCCTCCACCCGCCAAGCCTTGTGCCTTGTGTGATGGTATCAGTCATGCCACCCATACTTGTCCTGAGTTGCCTCGTATCCAACCCATGGTTAAAGTCGCATTCCCTGAATCTATGGCCCCTGAAACCTCTGTTTCTTCCTCATCCGCAGCCAAGAACCCAAAGAATCTTCACACTAACAAACCTTGTGCTCTGTGTGGTGTCCATGGCCATTATTCTCACCATTTTCCTCACCTCATGCATTACCGAGCCTCTTTAGAGGTCATTCGCGAATACGAAGTTGAAAAAAATCAATCTGCCTCTCCCATCCTTGCTCAGTATGCGTAAGGTTTACTCGAGGATCCCCCTGCTACCATTGACATTCCTCCCCCTGATGTTGAGATGTCGGAACCTGCTGCCCCCCTCCTATACCTATCATCATCCGCACAACCCTCGGAGTACATTCCCTCTGAATCCACTCCTTCTATTTTGCTTGATTCCCCTTCAGCAACATTCTTGGGCTCTTCATGCTTTGACCATATTTTTACTTGTTCTTCTTTCATTCCCCCTGATGACCCATATGTGTGCCTCTCTTTCCATACTGATGATTTAGGTAGCTTTGCAGCATCATGTGGTTTCCTCGACCTTTCCCTTTCTTCCCATAATCACGATGATACCAGCCATATTTATGATGTCCTTCGCAGCATGAGTTCCCGCTCTTCCTCCCATAGTTCTCATTCATCTCCCTCTAGTCGATCTATGAGTCCTAGACTTCCTACCCTGATTACTCCCTCCCATATTTTTCCTTGGATGTCTACCCTATACTCACGCTGCCCTCATTATTCTCCTTCCTCCCATTTCTTGTCTTGTGACACTATTGCACTGGCCCTCTCGTCCACACATTATATTGGCTATGCCGATGGGGCAAGTCACTATTCCCGGAATCTCGCCTCGGCCGCATGGGCCATATTTACCCCTTTGCATACCCTCATTCTTGTAAATGGGGTCTGCATTGGTAATTCCACCAATAATCAGGCCGAATATGATGTCGTACGTGGTCTATTAGCTGATGCCCTCTCTCATCACATCCTCCATCTACACGTTCGTGTCGATTCCTTGCTTCTTGTCTTACAACTTAATGGTGTCTATCGTGTGCATAACCCTATCCTGTTTAGACAATATTTACAAGTGAAACTTTTGATACGTGAATTAGGTTCATTACTTTCAACCATATACCTAGAATTCAAAATCACTACGTAGATCAAATCGCAAATCATGTTCTAGACTGGCATTTATCACACACAAGACAATAACATTTAACACCATCAAAAAAATGCATATAAATCATATATATCATATAGCATGTGTTTTTAGAGTCCATCTACTCTGAAACATATGACATGCCCATAGCATGTTACAAAAAACAAAACTACAAAAATGGGGGGCACCACTTGCCCCTACATCGACACTGGGGGGCACCACCTGCCCTACATATAATCACTCTCTAGAGGATCCCGAGCCAACGGCTCTGCTCCCGTAGCTTGTAGATCACACACAGTCTGACCGGCCATTACCATGCGTCGCATTATACCTCGCCATTCCGAGGGTAGCCCAATACATAACTCTATGTACTAGTCGTCTAAATCCTGCCAACCACGCTCTGACACATCGGTCAGTAGCCCCTCACATCTACGACGGATGTCCTCCAACAGAGCGGCCATATCCTCGTTCTGTGCCGTCCTTGATCCACTTGCACCTGTAGTTCCTGCTACTACAGTTCATCCCATATATCTGGCCGGTTTTACCGTAGCTATATATACATTCCAAAAAGTATAAGGATTAGTACCATGAATACTAGTCACAAAATCTAAAATGCACATAACAGATTAGTTTCTTGTCACTTACCATCGGACCCCCATACTCGACCAGGCGGAAGCGGCAAGTACGGATCTCCCTAATAACTCATCCCACTATAGGGATAGTCGTCTATGTACAATGGCATCTGATCCCAATGGGTGAAGAACTCTGGTCAGAACACCCGTCCGACTACCCCTCCCCCTCCTCTACACAGTAGTCGTCCCCACCGACGCATCCGAGGCTCTCTTGGACCCCCATCAAATAACTGTATACGAGGTCGTAAGGCCGAGATCTTCTCAAAAAAGAAAGAGCACAATACCATCCCATAGGCACAATCATGATTCACTTGCCGCTTACATAGCGACAGCTGTCGTTTCAATGACACCAACATCATCTGGGCCCACCCATAGTAGGTCCCACCCAACACACTCTCTACAATCATCATCTGCCCTCCAGTGATGTGATGGAATGCCTGGCTGCCCAAGATCCGCAACACTGCTGCTACCACTGCCCGGGTCTCCAACCTCTCTAGATCCCCAATCGATATCCGAGTCCCTTTGACTCGGACACCTGGTCGACAATGTCGCTCAACAAACTCCATGATGTTATGCCCTTGCGGTAACACTGGCTGTTTATTTCCCACCATCCCTAATGGCGGGAGACCAGTCAGGAAATACAGATCCTGAACTGTCAGCTCAATCCTGTGCCCCTGCATTATAAACACCTCATGGTTTGGATCCCAATAACTGATAATCTGGGCCAACAAGGGCTCACCAGCCCTCATCAAAGGGTTCTCCACAAATTTCGAAACCCCAAACCTAGCCAATTCACGGCGGACACCCTGATCCACTTGGATTTCTATCTATAATGTACCTAGGTCTCTCTCTCTCCACTTGATCTGTATATCTACCATATCTTCACAAAACCATCATCTTTTTCAGTCTACAGATAAACAAAACTGCATTTCCTTACACCAAAACTCAATCTCAGCACATAACAGCATTGAAACCACCCCCATCTAACAGGTCGCACTTTTCAGGCCCAAACCTGCGTCCCAGGTTGCATTTTTTCCCCAAAAAGTGTGACCCGACCGTAATGATGAAGTAGGATCAGTTACTGCGATTTAAACCCCTAATCTAAACTTTGAATCCATAAAAAACAAAGAGTAGGATTAGGCCTTTTACCTGCAAATGACGGATCACGATTCCAACGGTTGGTTTTTCCGCTATGATCACCACAAGATTTAGGGCCTTCTCTCCTCTCCACATTCACCACAGCTACACAAGCAAATGAATGATTTTGGAGGGAAAATGCCTTATTAGAAGAAAAACCCCTGTTTTTTCTTTCGCCCGCTGTGACCAAACCGTAGCCCCGTTTGACACACCATCTGCACCGTTGGAAAGCTCTCACTGAGCACTCAAATGGGTATCTGTTAGTTTTTCATGTTTGGATACTTCACCAGGACACATTTTGTCCACGAAGGGTCCTTTCATCTCTCCTTCCAATCGAAATTCTTCACTTACAACGCTTGTACTTGGGGCACCAATTTACCTCTTTACTTGGCTTTGTTCGTGTAGATTTTCGTCATGAGATACCATATTATACTCATGTTTTTATGGTCCCCCATTGGACCTTTTCTATATGGCAACACCATCAAGTCGCCCTTGTTTAGAGCATCCGCGTTGAGTCATCATCCGTCATGGAGTCTATATCGAGCCCCTTTATCTCCCACTATAGTCCTCCATCCTTCATCGCTTGGTCCCTCTCTCGTGTTGCACATTATGACCTTTCGTACCATTGTCACCTATCCTCCCTGATATTGTGTCAGTTGCTGCCAAGCCATTCATGCCCCTTATGATCTAACAAGGGAATTCGTCCATCCGCTCCTCAGTATCCCTCATTTCATTATCATCATCAGTGTCCATCTGTTAGTCGCTCTACTATTTTCTCCAGTGCCTTTGTTGAGATTCCCTTATTACCTCACCTATGGCGAACCAAATTCTGTCGACATCAGCTCATTTACTCCAGAAGCGAGGTCTAGGGGGAAGTGTACCTTGGTTCGAGCTCTTTTCAGCATGATCGTGATCTATACACTCGATAGTCCAGTGATGCAGAAACAAATATTGGTGATTCCCGGGTGTGTGTGAGATGTCTCAACCCTCGTGAGGGGGTGGCCCTGCAGGTAGCCGCCCACATGCCCGGATGACTTCTTCATTTCAACCCTTGATGTCGCTCCTCCCATTTGATGATATTGGCCTCAGCCGCTTGCAGCGCCTCTTCGATTTGCATGTATTAGTAAGATTTTGCGAGCCCTTCCCCGTGTGTAGGGGGCATTTGGGCGTATTTGTATCTCATGTACTAAAATCTTATTGTATAAGTCCTGACGGTTATTCCAGGCATAACATGTATGTGGGATCCATCATTCTATTTTTCTGGCTCCTATTTAAGCCAGCATATTCTTCATGGTTCGGTTCCTTGTTTACTGGACTTCCTATTCTTTGTACTTTGTCTCAGCGGGCATAGGTATGCCTCCCCCACCGCCTTTAGCAGAAGTACCACTTCATAAACTAGAGACTTGTTGAACCTGTAAGTCTCATCTCTTCAGGGTCTAGTCCTTTAGCACATTAGACTACCTTACATTTCTCTCTCTCACTTCCCTCTTGATGTCTAGTGATTGAGTTCTTACAACGTACTTCGGTCATACGATTTTCTCCTAACACTCGTACGTTGGGGGGCAATCTGTTACACCATTTTTTGGTCATCTAACCTATTATTATTAGAAGAACCCAAGTACACCATGTAAGACCAATTTTACCCTAAGTAAAATTGCTTTCACCATGTGAAATAACTTATTTGTTTATATTTCCCGGTCATATTTAACCCAAAACAAGGAAATTAATTAAATAAATCCTTATTTATTTAATTATTTCCTAAGAATAAGTTATTTAAATCATTATTTAAATAATATTCTTAGTTAAATTTGACTAAATTATCCATAAATAATTAAATAAACCATTATTTATTCAATTATATTCCCATCATTTCCCTAAAATGATAAATAAATCATTTATTTATTTATTATTTATAAATAAAGGAATTGACCCAAGTCAAAAATCCTTTTCCCTCCAACAAATATAATAAAATATTCCTAAGGGGTGGTTCTAGAATTCGATTAATAATATTTTATTCATGCACCAAGTTCTAGACCACCCTAATATTTTGTTATAAATAGAAGGGTTTTCCCCAGTCATTAGTCACCTCCCATTTGCAATTAGATCTCTTTGGATCTATACAAGGTGCATTCTCCATTTTTGCCTTGATCCCATTGAGTTCTATGTTTGTACTGGGTTTCTATAACAACAGAGAATTTTAGATGCAATCTTTGAGGACGAGAACCCATCGCATTGAGGAGGGCTAGACTTCTACTTTCTTGTTTTCCCTCTCAGGAGTCGCCCCCTTTTAATATAATACAAAAATTCTTTCAAATACATTGTTCTTGTCTTGTCTATTGGATGCATGGAGCCACATTTTACTTTATCTGCTTAATGTCTTTTATGCTTAGATCTGGATTTGTGCAGCATTATTTGGATCACCTAATTGAAGATTTAAAGATATTTGGCAACCATAATCGATGTTAGGGCTATTTGTTATGCGTAGCTAAAGTGGTCTTTTACGACAAAAGATTCATACTAACAATGAGGATTTTCCAATTATTTAATCTTGGCTTATCAGTAGATAGGTAGAAAATGACATTGGTTCAACAGCTTAATCTGGATCAATAGGAGAAATAAGGGATAGGAGTTAGGTTAGAAGTTAAAAAGAAAAGAAATTTTAGGGTCTACAAGTCTAAATGCACCCTAAAAAGAGAAGGAAAAAGGCTAGATTTGTAGTTTGGGTAGGTAGATTTGTTGGAGAAGAGAAAGGGAGGAAAATGTAAAGTTTATTCTATAAATGAACAACCTAAATTTTTTTTTTTTTCCTATGACAACAGAAGAAAAATCAAAGGGAAATGAATAGTTATACTCTAAGGTCTGGAAAAGGGCTAATTCTATAAAGGTTAGGGACCTTATGGTATGTTTCTAATCCTAAGTCCCGACAATATTCACTTTTCTTATCCCCCACCCCATTCATAGTTTCCTTATCCTAAAGTTTTACACTACCCCCCACCATTCATTTTTTCCCGAACTCACCATCACATCGCACATCCCATCGGCGCTAATCACCCCGAAACTCCCCATTATCTCCGCACATCTCCCCACATCCGATGGCCCACATAACCTTTTGGCCCCCCCTCGGCCTCCGAACTTTAATAATGGGGGGGGGGGGGGGTGGTCCGAAATAGGCGATACCCGATACTGCTAAACTTGCTACGTGTCGCGCCCATGGTTTTTCGCACCCCCCCGATACCGTTTAGCACTATGACCCCCCTCTGAAAGATATTTTCCCTGCCAAATAAACCATTGCACCCTTTGACTGTTGGACCAGCCGTCATCTGTTTCTTCGCACATCGCAAGTTTCAACGTTTACTTCCACCGCTCATAACAAAAAATTCTACGTCATGATATGCGATATGAGTTTGGGCCCCGCCTCCTTGCCACATCACCTCCCACTATCACCCTTCACTCATTGCAAGTTTTAACCTTTACCTCCGCCACTCATAACAAAAACTTCTGCTTCGTGATATGCAATATGAATTTGGGCTCCATCTCCTTGCCACGTCACCTCCTGCCATCGCCCTTCCCTCATTGCAAGTTTTAACCTTTACCTCCACTGCTCATAACAAACACTTCCACTTCACGATATGCGACATGAGTTTGGGACCCACCTCCTTGCCACGTCACCTCCCGCTATCGTCCTTCGCTCAGCACAATTTTTAACCTTTACCTCCATCACTCATAACAAACAATTCTGATTCGTGATATGTGATATGCATTTCCACCCCACCTCCTTGCCACGTCACCTCCCGCTCCTCGCCCTTCGCACACCGCATCACCTCCCGCCGAGAATTCGTTGTGCCATAAATGGCCACATCTTTATCCAACAGGCCCGTGCCTAATCAAATGGTCCACCAATCACAGTTAAAGGCCGAATTCATGCCCAAAGGCAGAGTTTACTTTGATAATGCTATTCTAAACTCATGGGTACTGAATTCGAAAATAAGTCAAGAGAACTATTGCTGAAGAAAATTTGTTGTTTGTTAGCGAAATTTTGTCAACTCTCAACAAATTTGGTTACTATTTTTTTCAAGCCTTCATCTCTATTCACACTTCCCCTATATTTTCCTTTCCCAACCCTTAATCTAAAATTGTTTCCCTTCTCTGGTTCCCTCTTATTTATTCCCATTCTTTCCTATACAGTGAAGGAAACCAGTTAAAGAAAATCATAGAAGAAGAGATGCCTCCTAAGAAAGATGAGGAGTCTTTTAATCATATGGTCTACCCACAAGTGGATGTGGATCACTTGGCTCTAGCGGACAAAGACTATAAAATTCATGAGACAAAGTCATACTTCGATTTATTCGATGTCTACTGCTGGCTCGAGGATAAATTCCTTGAAGAAGTGGATGATATAGGTCTATGGGAGACCCAATTACCTCTTTACATCTTTCCAAAAACCCATAGTTTCCCATAGTTTACCATGAAGTTCCAAGCCTGTTATGACATTAATCAGATAACCATAGTCATCCCAAGAGGAGAATTTTTTTTTACTATCAATGCCCAATCCATTCAACAAATGATGCAGCCCCCCACTCCTGAAAAAACAATCCCCTTCTCTTATGAAACCCTTAGGGAATTTTATCAGAAGCTTGATTTTTCCAGCAAAGCCAAAACCTTGCAGCTTTTCATGGCCATTGATGCCTTAATGCCTACCAAGAATCCACCCTATCCTTCATATATCTTTCCTGATAGGACTCAACACATTATCACTGTTCTATCTTACTTATTTGGGTATCACACTGATCAGTGGGTAGATGAAGCTCTGATATTATTTTTTCCTTTCTTTCCTTAGATGCTAAACCCACGGTCATGTTTAATTATGCCTAGTTTCTTGTAGATGCCATTCATGAATAGTTTTTAAAGATTAATACAGAGGAGGTTTTCAAATACTCCTCTGTATTGGTGTATATGTTTTTTTATTTCCAGTCCCACTGGTTTCAATTTCAGATGACCAAGGTAATTGAAGATGTTGAGCCTCAATCTGTCATCTTCTTGACCACCCTGCTATTAAAGGATAAGAAGAAGTATACATACAAAATTTTTGTGGATTTGTTTGTGCACCCAGCCGTCAGCACACTCAGCAGTGCAGCAAAGCCCAGGATAAGTGAAGAAATCAGGAAAAACATGAAGCTAATAGAGCAAGTGAATACAGTAGATTGGTACTTATACAAAAATTACACAGAGATTCGAGTATATGGGAGTGAGATAGCCCCTTACAAATTTCCAAAGTTCCTCTCCATGAGGGTCTTTGCACTGGAGTACATAAGGCAAATGATACATGCAGATGAGCTCCACTTTGTTTCTGCAAAGAAGAAGGCTCAGTTTGAAATCAAGACACAAATTGGGCCTTTCATCTATACCAGTAGAGAAGCAGGAGAGGAAGTAGAGAAGATAATAAAGGGGATGGGTTTCAGCCACAGTTTCACTTGGCCTTATGACCCTGTAGGGATTATCTCCAAGAAAAGGGTGGAACAAAGATCCACACCCTATATTCACACACACAGACCTACAATTGAGTAGTATGCCAATCAAACAGAATGGGTGACCAACACCCTCCAAGAAGAGGAAGAACAGGTGATCTCCACTTCAGGCATCCTGACCCCAACACCACAAGAAATGAAGCGTGAATAAGGAAAAGAAGACAAGGGGAAAGAGCAAGAGGAAGATATAGGGAACAAGAGGCCAAGAGAGGATCAGTCACCTTCGGTAAATGATACCTCTAGCAAGGAATTCAAATTGAAATATAGGAAGATGGCCTGAGTTCACATGGATATTGATCAAGGAGGTGAATCAGAGCAACAAACATTGATTCATATTGCAGACGTCCCTAGGTCATCTCCAGTGGGTGGTCAAACAATGGCTTCCCCTACATCTTCAGTCACAATGTCCATACAGCAACATGGTTTGCAGACATCTACTACCAGGCCTGCCATGGACGGCCAAGAAAAATCAGTTTATGACACATTCAGGGAGATAAAAATGAGGAATGAGGTGCTGAAGACTAACACCTACAATAAATTCTGGAACCAAACCTTAAGTTCACAAAGCAGGATACTTTCTGCCCTTGACATTGAGAAAGGAAGGATGCAAGTGGCATTTTTAGAAGCCTTGGTCTCGCAACCTCAAGGAGCAGGAGATTACAAGCAGGCATCATTTCAGTTCAATACTAAGGACATCCATCCTATTTACCAAATGGAATTACACAAGCAGACCAGAGAGATGGTGACCTCCACCTTGAAAAGTATTGCTATGAGCTTGTCAAAACTGCAGGTATCTTTATCCAATAATGGAATTATTGTATCATTTATAACAACAGTAATTTCAGTAGGGTAGGGTAGGCAGGTGTGCAAATAAGCTCAGCACTCTGAGCATCTTTCCAGTTTTAGTTTCAGATTGCTTTCTAGTTTTCAGTTCAAGTGTTTTCCAAACTTCAGTTGCAGAGAGTGTTGATTTCAACCTAAATATTTTCAACCACAGAGATTGTAGAAGATCAAGTTGCAGAGTTGGGATCAGCCCAATGGATCAGGCCACTAGTCTACAGTGTTCTTGACACCTCCTGAAGGAGCTATCATCCCCATCTGGAGCCACTGTTAGAATCATGTAATTTACAAAATCTCAAGTGACTTATTATTTCTCAGATCTTCTGAAAATAACATTCCATGGCTATCATTTATTTCCAGAAAAAGGAAGGGAAATCCTGACTGTCAAGAACTTCAAAAGAATCAATCTGCCTTCTTAGCTCAGTGGAAAGATGAAGGTGTTGTTGATAAAGTGTAATGGTGAGAAAACTCCATTTTTGCCCTCATTCATTTCATTTACTCTCTTTTACCTTTCATTTTTCCATTTTCTAAAGTCCCACACTTCATTTCTTTAAAACCCCCTTTTTTGCTATTAAAATCTGATTTTTATATTTTAAAAAAATAGCTCCACCCACCCACTAATAGCCATATCGTTTTACCATTTAAACTTACCTTATATTTCCTTATTCGTAGCTCCGCCCAACACTTTAGGCCGCTTATATATATATATATATATATATATATATATATACATATATATACATATACATATATATAGATATATATATGTATGTATGTATGTATGCATATATGTATATATATATGGCATAGACCGCATAAACCTTACTTAACCCCTTCCTTGCCTTTTCGCGTCGGCGCTTCGCAACAATCCTAGCCACATTCCATTTGCCACTTTATAACTCCGCTGATGCGATATAGTGGGACCCTTCCCGCCACGTCACCCATGTTCTCGTCGCACATCGTAATCGGCATTTTTTATGTTTAAATGTTAATACATCGTAGATTAATTGGTTTAAGTTGTGATGTGATAATTTATTCACTGCGGTGTGCGATAAGCCTTAAATGTTGCGGTGTGCGGTAAACGTTAATATTGTGGTGTGCAATAAACCTTAAAAGTTGTGATGTGTGGTAAAATTAACGCCTGCGATTTGCGATATGGGTGGGACTCAATCTCATATCTACACCTCGCAAGCTCAGGAGGATAAGTGCTAAATAAAATGTTAAAAACCCCTGAAGTGTGAAGTGCAATACAGAAGTGGATGTGATGTAATTCAAAGCTCAAATCTAAAGGATTTGAGGTCTGGTTGTGTGGGCCCAAATCGCAGTTTGCAAGTTCAAAAAAATTTAACGCTAAGGAATAGGTTAAAAACACCGATTTGCAACCAATGGGCCGGCCCGCCTCCTTTCCACGTCACCATCCATTCATACCCCGTGTAATGTTCCAAAATTTTCATTAAGTTAATTGGAACATTGATTTTGCTTTCCTTTTAATAAAAAGAATAAAATGGGTAAGGGAGCCAATGAATAAGCATAATAAACACTGCTAATGTGCAAAGGGGTCACTTAAGTGGCTTATTTTTCATCTCCTAGTGTGAAAAGGGGAAAATACAAGAAGGCTAGGTCAAGTTTGACCAAGTCAAACAACGTTGCCTAAGGAGGAGTAGCTTGCATGAGAAGATAGCACAGTTTTGATAGGAGGGATATTATTGGATGAGAGAAACCCTAATGGGTGGGGTCGATGGCAAGGAAGCCTCTTCTTGGCATAAAATATGGAAGGAGAGCCATTGTTCACTACGTTGAAGATTTCGATTTTGCTCTGCTCTCTCTAGTTCTGCAACTGGGATAGCTTGTGTTGATAAGCACAAGGGAGATTTCTGTTTAGAAGTTTCCTCTCCTTCATTGGGAAGATTTGGAGGACATGTTCTTCATCCTCCTCACATTCAGGCTTGAGGCCAAGGTAACCATCTTCAGCTACAGTGTTTTCCAACTTGGCAGAAACATTGAGTTGCTGGGGGTTGCAGTGAGGATTCATCATCACCCATTTCCGGAGCTAGTTTTGCAGAGGAGGAGCTCATTATTTCTCTGGGAGATCAATGAGGAAGATCCTGGAGATTCATTGCACATTTTGGCATTGGGCCATATGTTTCATCTCATTCACAGTGCAGTCTCTTCTCCATATTGTGTTATTTTCAGTGGGCACTTGCAGGAGGGGTTCACACTGTGGATTGGAGGGTGTAATCTCCAGTGAGGGGAGCAGCCTTTCACTTTGAAGATCATCGGAGGAGGTTATTTAATTAGTCACAGCATTCACATCCTTCTCCATCTTGTATTGTTATTGAGTTGTTTCCGCTACCCAGCAACTCCGGCATTTTTCCATTTAGTGTATTTTGGCCAATCCCTTGGAGGATTGTTGTAGTATTGTTTTCTAGGGTTGAGATCTTGCTCCCCCACTTTATTTGAGCCTCTTCTTGTTATATCTTTGTATACATATCAGTTTGCAATCATTTTACCTTATGGATTGCGCAGTCATAGCTTGTTGCTGGGTTGTGTAGCTGGGTGCTTTCATTGCTGCATGTACATTTATCTTGGGGATGATCTAGCCTAGCTTGAGAGGTCCTTCCTCAAGTTTTTGTATATCTATTGATAGATGAACATAATATAATAGCTATGCACTCTTCTTACTCCATATGTATTGATATTTCACTTCTGCTACTTTTTGAAGTTCATGTATTGCTGTAGATCTCTCTTTGAGCACTCTTTTGAGATACATAGGATTGGAGGATCTGAATAACCCTCCTAGGGTTATTTATTTGAGCTAATATTCTGGAAGACTAATGTATGAAGGGTAAAAAAAGGGATCCAAGTCCCCTTTCAGCTTATTCTTGCATTGGATTCCTTATACAGCGTCCTTGAGGACCATATTGCAGAAATTCCTAAAAAAGGAACATTACAGTGGTATCGGAGCTTCGAACTTGGCCCAGCCTGTGGATGTTCGAATTGCAGAGACAGAAGAGATCAAGATGATGCATAGGATAAGATTACTCTCATCAGTTTTTAGATCCAGCAAAGGCCTCTCCAAGGAGGTTGAGAAGACTGAAGAAAGAGAAGTGGAAGGACCATGCACTTCCTACTCTCACCAAGGAGGAGAAATGGAGCATGAGAAACACTTGGAATTCGAAATTCTAAGTGATTATCTTGCTGAGTACAGAGCAAACACTAGAGCCTTCCAAGAGACTCTATCTTTTCCACAATGTATTCAGCAGAAAGAAGAGAGAAGACCCCACAGCTATGGGATGATGAGAGGCAATAGATTTCTATTGTCCACATTTGATGGATCACTCACATGTGCAGCAGAGGTTTGGGTAAAGAAGCTAGAGGCTTTCTTCCTGCTACATCCTATAGTAGACAGAGAGGTTGTAGAAGTTGCAGCGCTGCACCTTGAGGGTGAAGCAAAGACTTGGTGGTTCAGCGAGTGGGACCATGCAAGGGTTTCTACTCTTGATGATTTTTCTCAAAGATTGATCGAAAGATTTGGTCAAAAGAGGGAGGAGCCCTCACCACCAGTTGCAGAAGCACATACCAGTGCTGTCATAGTGATAGATAATCAACCTTCATCTCCAGCTATTGAGGCAACCATCACTATTTAGGAAGAGACTCTTGCAACAACACAAGATTCTTCCAAAACTTTCCAAGGTATGCCTAAGTTTTTATCTTTCATGAAGGATTGCATATATTTGCATGCTGATTGTCTGGAGCAGGAAACTTTCACTGCACTGTGCTCTCATCTTCATACACCATTGATGTATTTTTCACCACCCTTGAGGTTGGGGTTTGGAGACTTTGTCATGGGAGAGATTGCATTTCAATGTCCCATGAAATGTAAAGGCCAAAATCTGTTTTGGGAACATGGTAGCCCTTTTTGGGAGGATACCAAGATGCGAGATGAAGGGGGACATCCACAAGGAGATGAGTGGATGTGGATGGAAGGCAAGAGGATGGTGAGCCTTTTGCAAGTTTATGACACAAGGCAACAAGAGGCAATGTTGCGTTAGCTACTCTTGAGAGAGTTTGGCCAACATAGGACCTATCCTTTTTCATGGGGTATAGAGAAGGAGGAGGACTAGTAGGATACTTATACCATGGTGTAGAGAGGAGCATGGGTGCATTATGATGAGATGGAGTTCTTCTTACCACTCATTATGCCACCTTCACATATTTGTTATGGTGGGAGTATGGAGGAGCAACAAACATTCTTGTTGCTCAGATTATATTCAGATGTTGCAGGAGCAGGAGGAGGCACTAGCATAGTGCAAAGGGGATGCTCCTTGGCCTTAGATGCCCAAGAAATACCTTCTTCATGGGAGGGACTCTATATGTGCAGCAAGATGATGAGTAGATTCTTTGACAAGATCCATGTCAAAGAGTTGAGCTTTGAGATGACAGTGGCCCTACTCCACAAGCCAGCAGTGCTGTCACTTAGGAGCTTGGATTACTTTCTGAAGTGTTCCCAAGACCACTTCACAAGTGATGCACCTTGGAGGCATGTAGGAGAGGTTGATGAGGGAGTCATGGATGGAAGCATCCCTTACTATATTTTTATCTTCTTGGCTTGGGTTCACAAGCACAAGGGGAGACACCTACATGCAGCATTTATGGATTCTCCTTTCATGCATTCTTATGCATATTATTTGTTGATGGAGGAGTCCACTTGGGAGGGAATCCTAATGAATGTATATCTACATATGGATAGATGCACAGCCCGAGAGATGGTGATATGGTTGGCACAACCACTTCCCTACTCTGTTGCAGTAAGGGAGGATTTTCATTTTAGCCATTTCATCTCAAAGACCGGAGTACATGATGAGGGAGGTAACTATTTTCTTTATGTTTTGCACTCTCTTATCTTTTTTAGTATCATATCATATCTGTTAGGTCCCTATATTACTAGTATAGTCCCTTATTTTTGTTAGTGTAACCCCCTTATTGTTATTATTGTACCCATGTAACCCCCATATTGTTATTATTGTGCCCTTAAATTATTATTGTTAGGTCGGCTAGGATTACATTGTGGCCCCACTAGGATTACATTATGGCCCCATGGACTCCTATTTATAGAAAGGAGGTTTTGTAAATTGTATCATCCAAGAATTGTTCATTTATGTAATGTATTGGAGGTTGCCCCCTCGAAGTGGCTTATTTCTAAGGCGTTGATATCTCTTTTCTTCTATTTTTGGAGCTGGTTACACAACATTTGGTATCAGAGCTTTGGATTCTAGGGTTTCGCTGCTCCAAACAGGTCATCGTGGAATTTTCGCTATAACGTTTTTTCTACAAAATTTCAGATGCTAAATTTTTTAGGGTTCGAAGCCGAAATCCTGAGGAAGATTGTCTAAAAATTTCAAAGCTTGGTTCACAATATTTTCGAAGATATGATCTGTGGAAGTTAGGTCTTTTTTCAGGCTCCTAGAAAAGTCATCGTGGAATTTTCGCTATAAATTTTTTTCTACGAAGGTTAAGAATCTAAATTTTTTAGGGTGCGAAGCTAAAATCCTAAGGAAACGCATCAAAAAATTCCAGAGCTTGGTTTGCAATATTGTTGGAGATATGATCTGTGGAAGGTAGTGCTTTTTCAGGTTCCTGAATTTCATCTCAAAGAGGTGATCGTGGGAAAAGTTCAATAACTCTCTCTCTGGGCATCGGATTGGATTTCCGTAAAAATTGGTCACAAGTACATGGACTGCAGTTTCTTGGCTATCAATTTTAGAGGCAAAGGATGAAACAGTGACACGTGGCAAGTCGTACAAATTCACTCTACTGAACCAATCCATAATTAGTTCATTGTGGGAGATTGGACATAACGTTATCTTGGAGAATCCAAATCAGGTCAGACCTGTGGCATTCAAAAGAGAATTCAGAGGGCTACTTCAGTGCTGAATTTCAGATATTGAAGAGCCACAATCACAGAGATAATCCAATTTCAATATCGAGCTCCTCAAAAGCAAGAAAAAGGTGTGTATTTTTTTTCCGAATTGCGTAAGTCTTGTTTGAAAAATCAATTTGAATTGATTCCAAGGGCATTTTATAGAATAGATATCAGTATTGGGTTCTAAAATATGCCTCATAAAAATAATTCAACACCCATTAAGCCTTCAGAAGGCTCTACTATGACTCATGAAGATGAAGAATTGCAACATGATCTATCTAAATTACAAGAGCAAGTGCACCAAATTTCGCTCTCGCAAAGAGCAACAAAAAATGAAATGGAAGTTTTGAAGAAAGGCATGGAAGCTAAGATGGATGGCATGGAAGCTGGCATGGAAGATAATATGGAAAACATGAAGAATGATCTAAAAGCATACATGGAAGGTTTGACAAAGTTGATACAAGAAATGTTTCATAATGGTGAAAAGATAGTAGAAGAAACTCATGATGAGAACAAAATAAATGTTAATCGTGATTTCACAAACTCTAATGTTGGCGGGAAGAACCACCATATTCCAAAAATGGATATGAGGAAGTTTGATGGAAAGGATCCTGTAACATGGATACTACAGATGGAGCAATATTTTGATCTCCATAATGTACAAAACACACAAAAGGTACGCATTGCAACTTTACATTTAGAACAAAATACATTTGTATGGTATCAATGGCTTTGCTCCCGTAAAAAAATTTTCACTTGGTCAATTTTTACGGAGGAAATGATAGCACATTATGAGGATACAAAGAGCAACACCTTCTTTAGCCAATTGATAAATCTCAAACAAAAGGGTTTAGTGGGGGATCACATTGAGGACTTCCAAAAATTGAATATAAGGGTAACTGATATTCCAGAGGAACACGGGATTGATCTCTTCATAGGTACTTTAAAGGATAACATCCAACATGAAGTTCACGTTTTGGAACTTGATTCATTGGAGAAGGCATTCAGGTTGGCAAGAAAAATTGAATGTAAAATTATGGCGACAAGGAAGCCTACCACTCACTTCTATAAAGAAGGAAGTGTTGCTACGCCTATATTTCCACAACCTACAAGGTTGACACCACAAAAATTGGAAGAAAAAAGAGCAAAAGGGCTTTGCTACAGTTGTGATAGAAAATACACTAAAGGTCATAAGTGTGCTGAAAAGAAATTATTTTACATAGATTGTGAAGAAGAAGAAGAAAATGAACAATAAGAGGATATACACCAGGAACCGGCCCTAGAAGAGGAAGAAATGAATCCGACCATATCATGTAATGCACTGGCAGGAATTACCACTCCTCAAACTCTCAAGATAGCAGGACAGATCAAGAAGAAAAAGGTAATAGTGTTGATTGATTCAGGTAGCACCATAATTTTATTCATTGTAAGGTAGCCAAGGAATTAAATTGTTTCCTATACCCAGCACCAGAATGTCAAGTGATGGTTGCAAATGGAGGAACTATAAATTGCTCTGGAAAATGCCATAATATCAAGCTAACCATGGGGGAATATGTATTGACTAGTCCAATGCTTTCCATTCCTATGGGAGGTTCTCATGTTGTACTAGGAGTATAATGGTTACAATATTTGGGGATGGTAGCTTTTAATTTTCAAGAACTTTTCTTGAAATTTTTTTCAGAAGGAAAGGAAGTCGAATTATGGGGTATTGCGGGGAAGCCAGGAAAGATAATAAGCTCTAATGTCATGACAAAGCTTCTAAAGAAAGAACAACGAGGCGTAATTGTACAATTATGCTCACTAGAAGTTCCAACATCAAAATCATCTATTTTTGCAGATCTCCAACAAGTCTTGGACAATCATTCCAAGGTGTTTGAAACTCCCAAAGGAATCCCACCTATTCGTGATCATGATCATGCTATTCATTTGATTCTAGGAAGTGTTCCTCCAAACATCAAGCCTTATAGATATCCTTATGTCCAAAAAAGTGAAATTGAATGTATGATTGCAGAAATGTTAGAGGCATGTATAATTCAACCTAGTCAAAGTTCTTTCTCTACTCCTGTAGTATTGGTACACAAGAAAGATGGATCATGGCGAATGTGTCCAGATTATAGGGAGCTCAATAAGCTCACCATTAAATATAAATTTCCCATTCCTGTTATTGATGAATTATTGGATGAATTACATGGAGAAATTTATTTTACCAAGTTGGATCTTCGTTCAGGATATCATCAAATTAGAATGAAGACTGAAGATATTCCAAAAACAACATTTTGAACTCATGAGGGTCATTATGAATTTTTGGTCATGCTTTTTGGCCTTACCAATGCACCTTCTACATTTCAAGGGTTGATGAATTCCATTTTCAAACCCTTCCTTAAAAAAATTGTGCTAGTATTTTTTGATGATACAACAAGGCTTAGAAGGATCATGTTGAACATGTTGACAGGGTGCTCAAACTATTGCAGGAGAAACAATTATATGCAAAAACATCCAAATGTTTCTTTGGAGTACAAGAGGTGGAATATCTGGTTCATATTGTATCTCACGAGGGTGTTAAGGTAGACCCTAACAAAATTAAAACCATTAAGGAATGGAAAGTCCCCACAACCATAAAGCAGTTGCGAGGATTTCTCGGGTTAACAGGGTATTATCGCAAGTTTGTTAAGAATTATGGGAGAATAGCAGCACCTCTAACAACATTGTTGAAGAAAGATGCATTTTCATGGAATCCTGAAGCAACTAAGGCCTTTGAACATCTTAAAGAGGCAATGTGTCGAGCACCAGTCTTAGCTACTCCAGACTTCACAAAAACCTTTATTGTGGAATGTGATGCCTCAAGAAATGGAATTGGTGCTGTTTTAATGTAGGAAGGAAGACCCATTACTTTTTAAAGTCGTACAATCAAAGGAAAGTATTTACAGAAACCTATTTATGAGAAGGAAATGTTAGCAATACTGCATGCACTAAAGAAATGGCGAACTTACCTAATGGGAAGACACTTCAAGGTAAAAACTGATCATGATAGTCTTAAACACTTTTTGGAACAAAGACTATCATCAGAAGAGCGGCAAAAATGGGTCACAAAGATGTTGGGTTATGACTTTGAAATAATCTACAAAAAAGGAAAGCTTAATGTTGTTGCAGATGCACTCTCAAGAAAGAATGAAGAAGTGGAAGCATTGCTTTGTGCCATTTATATTATCCAACCAGATTGGATAACCAAAGCAAGAGATGAATGGAAGAAGGACAAAGATGTATGGACACTCATTCAAAAGTTGTAGCAAGATCCTAGTACATCTGATACATTTAGTTGGAAAAATGATTCCTTATGGTACAAATATCGCTTATATCTTTATAGGAACTCCCAACTAAAACAAAAGATTATTTTGGAGCTGCACACTTCTCCTTTAGGAGGACACTCAGGATTTTTAAAAACTTACCACAAGGTGAAGAAAGAATTTTTTTGGATGGCCTTAAATCTCATATTCAAAAGTTTGTGGCAGAATGTTTGGTTTGCCAACAGAATAAAGTTGAGATAATTAAGACCCCGGGACTTCTACAACCTTTATCCATTCCAAGTCAACGTTGGGAGGAGATTTCAATGGATTTTATCACAGGTTTACCTAAGTCCGAAGGAAAGAGTGTCATCATGGTGGTAGTTGATAGACTTACCAAGTATGAACACTTTTGTGCATTATCTCATCCATTTAAAGCAAGTACAGTTGCTACTACATTTATGGGCACAATTCAAAAGCTACATGGAAACCCAAGGGTTATTGTGAGCGACAGAGATCCCATTTTTACTGGAAATTTTTGGACGGAGTTATTTTCTTGTTTGGGTACTCAATTAGCTCATAGCTCATCTTATCATCCTCAATCTGATGGTCAAACTGAGATAGTAAATAAATGTTTGGAAGGATATCTTCATTGGTTTTTATCTGATAAACAAACACAATGGGTTAAGTGGTTACCTCTCGCTGAATGGTGGTATAACACTTCCTTCCATACTGCAGCAAAAATGACCCCATTTATGGCACTTTATGGATATCATCCACCATCCATCACATCATATTTAAGGAAAAATTTGAAGGTTCAAGCAGTGGAAGATCACATCGAGCATCAGCAAGAAGTTCTCCAACTCTTAAAGGATAACCTGAATTTGGCACAAAACCGAATGAAACAACAGGCAGATCAACATCGCAACGAGAGAAGTTTTGATGTAGGAGATTGGGTATTTTTACGGCTACAACCATACAAACAAATGTCCCTCAAGCAAGCTAAGAAGGATAGTAAATTATCACCAAAGTACTATGGTCCTTACAAGGTGTTGCAAAAGATTGGTTCTATGGCATACAAATTGGAGCTTCCTGCTTCTTCGCGAGTACATCCAGTTTTCCATGTTTCATGCTTAAAAAAGATTATAGGTGAAAATCTTCCAGTTCAAACAATATTGCCAGAACTTGATGAGGAAGGAAAAATCATATTGGAACCTGAAGCGGTCATGGAAACAAGAACTCGACAACTACGGAATCGATCAATTTCAGAGTATCTCATCAAGTGGAAGAACTTACCCACTGAAGATTCTACATGGGAGGATGAGAATTTTATACAAAAGCACCCAGAGCTACTCAAGCGTTGAGGACAACACTTTTTTGACGGAGAGGGGCATGTTAGGTCCCTATATTACTAGTATAGTCCCTTGTTGTTGTTAGTGTAACCCCCTTATTGTTATTATTGTACCCATGTAACCCCCATATTGTTATTATTGTGCCCTTAAATTATTATTGTTAGGTCGGCTAGGATTACATTGCGGCCCCACTAGGATTACATTATGGCCCCATGGACTCCTATATATAGAAAGGAGGTTTTGTAAATTGTATCATCCAAGAATTGTTCATTTATGTAATGTATTGGAGGTTGCCCCCTCGAAGTGGTTTATTTCTAAGGCGTTGATATCTCTTTTCTTCTATTTTTGGAGCTGGTTACACAACAATATCAAGGAGGATATTTCCTTCTTGCACATTATGTTTTGTTGTACTTATGGTCAATTGCAGCAATTATGATGGCCATCTTATTAGTGGATTGTGGGGGAAAGCCACAGGATTTTCAGTGTGCACCATTGGCACCAAGTTATGTTTTCATGATCTCATCTTGCAAGATGAATGTGGCAGAAAACAAGTGGCTGAAAGGACACTTTTTGCACTATATATTGAGGCAGGCCAATGAGGCCCTGCATTGGTTCTATGTGTGGAGCTATGTTTCACCTCCTTGCTCTCACATAATTATGCTTCCATATTCTGCTATTAGAATGTTGGACATGGGAAGCACCATTGGAGGAGTGGCACAAGATTTGAGGATGACCATAGGGAGTATATACTTCTCACATTGCATGTTTCAAAAGAACAAGTGGGCTAGCCTTGATTTCCATGTTACACCTCTTGCTTTCAAATGGGAGGAGTCATTTGGAGAGCTTGAGCTTTTTGGGGAGGCACCCCATGGGTGTTGGATTTGATGGGATGGCTTGGAACTCTCTTGAAGATCATTATGTTTGAGCCATATATCAGCAGAGCCCCATATGTACTATAGGGGAGGAGAGACACATGGAGTGGATGTGTTCTTGGGGGGGAAGCATCCCCACACTTTCTGCATTTCATGCTCTAAGGGGAGCATGAGAAGGGACATGGCCTCTACAGAAAAATATTTGTTTCTTTATGAGGAGGACCATGAGATGGATAGGATGCCATATGGTGGTAAGTTCTTGTCCATCATGTATGAGATGGTTTGGGCCATCTTGATTCACAACGTTGGGAGAGGGATTTTTGGAGGTCTATCTTCCTTCTTGCCATTGGAGGGCAACACTATTACAACCCAAGATCAGCAAGTCCTCTACACTTGTCCTAAGTGGAGAGGAAGATAGCATGGGGTAGGCTACTATGTCTACCATGACCAAAATTTCAGCCCACCTACTTTGCCGGAGCTTCAGGTGGAGGATGATTTCCAGGAGTTGCCTAGGTGGAAGGTGACTCATTTCGCATGGTTGATTGCTTGGGAATGGAGGATACACATGGGAGAATGTCTCCCAACACATTTCAGACTCCATACCTTGGAGGACCTCTAGACAACACTTTTCCACTCTCTTGAGCACCTCACTTTTTCATGATGATAGCTTGGTAGCTAATTTACATGCTAGGGAGAGGCATTGTGGGAGCCTTATTGATGTAATAGCATCCTATTTCTTGGAGGATATCATCATACATGGATGCTATAGGAGAGGAGAAGAAGAATCAGTCTACCCTTGAATTTTCTTGAGGACAAGCAACCTTTGGGAGGGGAGCACTGTAATGTTCCAAAAGTTTCATTAAGTTAATTGGAACATTAATTTTGCTTTCCTTTTAATAAAAAGAATAAAATGGGTAAGGGAGCCCATGAAGAAGCATAATAAACACTCCTAATGTTAAAAGAGGTCACTTAAGTGGCTTATTTTTCATCTCCTAATGTGAAAAGGGGAAAATACAAGAAGGCTAGGTCAAGTTTGACCAAGTCAAACAACGCTGCCTAAGGAGGAGTAGCTTGCATGAGAAGACAACGCAGTTTTGATAGGAGGGATATTATTGGATGAGAGAAACCCTAATGGGTTGGGTCCATGGCAAGGAAGCCTCCTCTTGGCATAAAAGAGGGAAGGAAAACCATTGTTCACTATGTTGAAGATTTAGATTTTGCTCTGCTCTCTCCAATTGTGCAACTGGGATAGCTTGTGCTGCTTAGCACAAGGGAGATTTCTATTTAGAAGTTTCCTCTCCTTAATTGGGAAGCTTTGGAGGACTTTTTCTTCATTCTCCTCACATCTAGGCTTGAGGCCAAGGTAACCATCTTCAGCTATAGTGTTTTCCAGCTTGGCAGAAACGTTGAGTTGCTGGGGGTTGCAGTGAGGATTCATCATCACCCATTTCCGAAGCTAGTTTTATAGAGGAGGAGCTCATTCTTTCTCTAGGAGATCAGTGAGGAAGATCTCAGAGCTTCATTGCAATTTTTTTCATTGGGGCATATGTTTCATCTCATTCACAGTGTAGTCTCTTCTCCATATTGTGTTATTAATAGTGGGCATTTGCAGGAGGGGTTCACATTGTGGATTGGAGGGTGTAATCTTTAGTGAAGGGAGCAGCCTTTCACTTTGAATATCATCGGAGGAGGTTAGTTCATCACTTGCAGCATTCACATCCTTCTCCATCTTGTATTGTTATTGAGTTGCTGCTGCTACCCAACAACTCCGACATTTTTCCATTTAGTGTATTTTGGCCAATCCCTTGGAGGATTGTTGTAGTATTGTTTTCTGGGGTTGAGATCTTGCTCCCCTACTTTATTTGAGCCTCTTATTGTTATATGTTTGTATACATATCAGTTTGAAATAATTTTCCGTTATGGATTGCGCAGTCATAGCTTGTTGCTGGGTTGTGTAGCTAGGTGCTTTCATTGCTGCATGTACATTTATCTTGGGGCTGATCTAGCCTAGCTTGAGAGCTCTTTCCTCAAGTTCTTGTATATCTATTGATAGCTTCACATAATAGCTATGCACTCTTCTTACTCCATATTTATTGATATTTCACTGCTGCTACTTTCTGAAGTTCATGTATTGTTGTAGATCTCTCTTTGAGCACTCTTTTGAGATACATAGGATTGGAGGATCTGAATAACCCTCCTAGGGTTATTTATTTGAGCTAATATTTTGGAAGAGTAATGTATGAAGGGTAAAAAAAGGGATCCAAGTCCCCTTTCAGCTTATTCTTGCATTGGCTTCCTTATACAGCGTCCTTGAGGATCATATTGTAGAAATTCCTAAAAAAGGAACATTACACCCTGACGCACATTTATCCCCGACCCCACCGTTACATCCCATGTAATTCCACTGCTAACTACCCTCCACCTATATGATATATTTTCTCCACACCTCCGCATCCGAGTGTCCACATATGTTTTTTTCCCCTCCTCTCCATCCGAGCTTTACCGCCCGGGGGGGGGTCTGAAATGGGTTTTTTCACTGTCCGGGCCCTACCCTTATGTGGTGGCACTAGGGATTTTCACACCCCCTTTTCCAAAACTACTTACCACCCTTTCCCCCCTCCGAAGTGGTTTTCCTCTGCTATGATACAATTCCCAACCGACCACTACTCCATGCGTCATCGTTGCTCCCCGCCCCCAACTATTCCCACTACTATTGCTCCACGTCCACCTACAGACCCCTGTAACCACCGTTGCACGTCGGCTTACCTGGCCAACCAGATCCCGCGATTGCACTGCATCTTGATGCACGGTAACTTAAATAGGGATTTTCATCAGTTATAAATGGATAGTGAGTTTTCCGTTAAACCCCCTGTAGCAGTTACCGACATAGAAAATAAAGAGGCCATTTAACAGAAAGTGGCCCTCATTACAGCCAGCACACTTTGCTCAGCAACCGTTTTGCACCAAGACAGGGCCAAATGTCAGAGCCATCATTTGCCTCTTCGGCATCAGACGAGCCAAATTTTGATCACTCTACAATTAATAATGGACTTCTAGAACCACCATTTTGTCAGACTTATCTTATTACCACTTGTGTGGGTCCACTTATCCAATTTATGCTTGAATGTAATAAATGACAATCACTGTAGTAAATAGAGTAACCAACTTAAGTTTCAGTTAAATAATGCATGCATTAGGAGTATCAAGGGGGCTTGAGAGGGAAAAACCATTGTAATAGGCTTGTCTGGTTGTAAACACTCTTTCTTGGATGAATGAAGGGACACTGTTGTTTCTAGATTCTTGTGTTATGATTTGTGGTGAAGTGCCTCTTTTCTTGTAATTTTTCATTCTATAGTTTCACATTATGTTTTCTTTCTTTACTGTGGATAAGAAATTTTTGTGTAGGATTTCCCATAGGGTACCCTGCTCAGTCTTGAAACAGTGATTTATGTTTTTCTTTGAGATTTGAATGTGGAATTCAGAGACGGTATGATATGCATTCACATTGAACCTTAATCTCCTCCTCCTTTCCATTTCACAAGTTGTAAAGTTCCATTGGAATGACTAGCTTGCCTGGTTACACATGTTTTTGGTTATTCATCCATTTGAATATGTTTATACCTGTTTGAATCCATAACCCAATGGCCCTCTTCTACTGCCTCAATCATAAAATTTCAAACAAACGCCTATGCACTAATAGCTAGCCTAAAATGCCCTTATCAACAAAGCTATATCTAACAGAGATACCCCTCTCTAGGGCTAGGAGGGCTAGATCCTAGGCACGAAGTGGTTTTGATGTTGGACCTCTGGAATATTGTCTTCAGCCTTCGGAATTACAGGGAGCTAACAGGCACAAGGCAAACTCATAGACATAGTTAATTACAACAACATGCCAGTCCAGGTTGTTGGTAGCAAAGTCTTGAAGCCAATATAATAACATGTGAAAGAGTTTACATGTAAATTACAACAACAAGCCAACACACAGGTATATTGGCTTAAGAATTTACAAGGATCAAAGAGGTTGTTGGTACGGGCCAACTCATAGGCATAGTCAATTACAACATGCCAACCCATAGAAGAGTTTACAAGGATCGAAGGGGTTGTTGGAGATTGTTGGTACCAGGCCAACTCATAGGCATACTTAAAAGTTTACAAGGCTTGAATCCAATGAAACAACAAGTCAACCAAATTTTATAAGGGTAGAAGTAAATATAAAAATATTAATAATTACAACAACATTTATCATGTCACTAGAGGGAATTTGAAATTGAGTAGGAAAGGTAACAACCATTCTTCCCAACCACTCGAGATAACCTTAATGGCTTCCATAATTCGACCACTACCTCAAGATGCCTCTTGGGTGGGGAAGAAATCAACAATTCCACTACCACCTAAGATAACATAAATTGACAAAATATTTAAAGGGCGTGGAGTTGGGCTTTTCGGTCATGAAACCATTTATGATATGGTCTCTCTAGTTAAGCCACTATCTCAAGGTGCCCTATGACTCCAAAAAAACCCTCATGAAAATTAAACTTTTCCCAATAATAAAAACGCCTTGCTTTTAACTATTAAATCCAATCTCTCTAAGTATTATTTTTTATATTTATTATGTAAAAATTATTAATTAAATATTTATATCTTTTATTAATTTATAATTTTTTAATGTGTTATAATAAAATTATTAATTATTAATTAATATATATAAATATATACCCACATATATCTAATATGTATGTGAGACCTCTAACTTTCATGTACTTCCTTTTGTTATGTGTTTACGATGCGAATGAATGGATTGTTCCAATCCTCTCTCATAGTGGCCTATCGGGTATGGAAGAGTTTTTTTTTTTTTGATTTGATTGTTTTTTTTGAAGTTATTTAATTATTAAAAAAATATCTTAGTGTTAATGTATAATCTTTGAGTGTTGATGTATAATGAGATTTAGATATGTTAAAATTTTAATATTTTATATTAAAAAGTGAAATAGAAGTCATATATATCTATACATATTTCATGTAAAGAATGATGTAAATATTTTAAATTGCTTTAGTGATTAATGGTGAGCTTTGGTATTGCACCAAGAGTGTTGGAACTGTCAAGGGCTCCTCAACTCTATATAGCAACCCGGGGTTCGTACAAATTGAGATGTGAAAGTGCTATATGAATAGTAGATTGGATTCTCCTCATGCCACCCTCAACTATGAAATTAGATCAGGTTGTCGAGAGACCATCACTCCTACTTGTCTACAATGAAACATTGTTGATGAAAGTATAATTGAAGAATTGATTCTAACTAGGAAAGAAAAACTGCCACTTGTTCAATTTGTAGATGCTAACTAACTTTTCATTAAAGAAAGAAAGCTAATATACCTACAGAAGGAAGACTACTCTTCTTTTCATCATTCATCAAATAAATCATAGAGTTACAGGTATCATCTATCTACTCACACTTGTTGAAAAATAAAAAATTGAACTTATAAATTGCTTGCCATTGAAAGACTAATTCTACGTTGTTTTTGCAGTCAGGGAAAGGAATGGTTGGGGTTGTCTAGGAGCTTCTCTTGAAAATAAAATCACAGCTAAGGGTCATTATTCATCCTAATTGAGATAAGGTTGAATTGGGGAGAAAATGTTGTGAAGGAAAGTGGTGCTATAGGTGTGCTATAGGAGGTTGCTACAGGAGATTCTGTTATGCTACACAAGGGGTTTTGAGGGTACTTTTAGGATGGAGATGAATTCTTGAAGGTGTGAAGAGGTGGATCAAGGTTAGGGAGAGTGAAATAAGGTTGGGTAATCCTCCTAGCCAAGCCCAGGACCTTTCAAAGGTCTATCTTGCACCAAGATGGATGCCCATGGTGTCCTAAAGTTACTAGGCAAGGTGACCATGGAAACAAAGTTTTGGAGATAGGCTTGAGAGACGAGGATAGAAGATGGATAAGTACAATATGGGGGAAAAAGATATGCCCTTCCTTGTAGACTAGAACAACTCTGCAATCATTCACACACATTCATTCATTGATCATTAACACAAGAATAAGAACTATGATGGAAAAGATGAGTTGAATTTAAATAACACCTATTTTATGCTTCTAACGTTACTCAAGTCACTGAACAAGATTCCAAGCAACAAAAAGAAAATATGCAGAGGGGAAACTAGCATTCATCTATTTAAAATAAATCATAAACACAATATTTTTTATTGAGATTATGAATCCTTCCACCCATTCAACCACAAGAGAGGTGATGCAGAAGCTTCTAATCACAAATGTGTCTATAGCTTAACCTCTACTGAAATCAAAGAAAGCTATGAAATGCTTGAAGCTAAGAAAAAAATAAAATTACACAAGAGGGACCTAAGCCACAGGGTTGGGCCCAAAATTGAACGGTCTCAACCCTATGAAACTAACTCAGATGAAGCTTAATAACCAACTTATTAGTGTCATAAATTAAAATTCTTATACATCGTATAAAATTTCAAAATAACAGTGTAAAGCTCCGATCTCAATAGATACACCTAGCTAAAACAAAATTCAAATCCTCTTGAGCTCTTCATATTGCTTATTTATACAAAAGGGTAGTTTATAGAACTCCCTTGAAAATAGGTGTGATTGACTCCTTGATCTCGAAAATAGTGTATCTCATCCTTCTTTAGTTTCACTTGCACTAGTAGTGGCTCGAATACTAGTGAATTCGAATTGATCAGAGAGGGTGTTGTGATCCTAAGCTGAGTTAGGGAGTTAAGGAGGTGGAAAAACCCCCTTAGATCCTCTCCTTGGTGTCTCCATCGAGCCCCTGTAGAGTAAATACCTAAAAACTGCTCCATTTTCCTGCAATTAAACCACATTGTGCCACATATTATGAGAAACACCTTTTACTCTTCTTACTAAGCATAATATAATAAAAAATGTGAATTAATGTGAGAAAATGATAGTTTTAATGTTGGACGATGCCATTATGATCTTCACAATATACCTATTGATGGGACCCATCAATTAATGTCTAAATAAATATGCACATTGATATTTTTGTAATGATGAAAAAAAATCGATATGTCATATAAAGAAAAGCAACTATATACACAAAAAAATATCCATAATGAATTTTATGCTTGCCGTGTCAAGGTTTTGTAAGGTGTGTTTAAATCTTCCCTTGATTATATCAAAGAAAAGTATTTAGGAACTATGATTGCCAACTTATTGAAGCCCTAAAGCCACACACAAAAATCTATCTCTAGTACCATTAAATTAATGAAAAAAACATAGAGAATATTTTAGAGTTTTTTTTTCTAAGTTAAACTATCTCTATTATATTATACAAAGCAAAAAATTACATGTCTCATCCTTCAGACTTGGCAAGCCAATTATAGAGGGAAGTGTCAAGAGTTTAAAACCAGAGTACAGACTGCCCCAGCTGGGGAAACCAATCCACCAATAACACACAACAAACGCCGCCCAGAATGGGAAACCAGCATACACAATAGAAAAAATTATATTGAAGCCAGAAAGAAAAGTCCTCCAAAACATATTTGAACTAGAGACTGCTACGAAGAAACTAGAAAGACATCGGAGCATCCTGTAAATGAAACTAGTGTGGACCTTCATTCTTCTCACTGGAGTTGGGGTCTTCCTCCTCGATCCTGCAGACATAGTAAGAGTCATCCTTCGCCTTGTTTAGCGCGTGGATTGCTGCCTGAAGCCGTGGTGACACATGAGAATCTGGCAATTTGGAGGTGACAACAAGCTAACTGATGTCCTCATTCTGATCTCCTTTGCCACTATTAGAGCTTCAACTGTTACTGGAGACTGAGTTGCTGCTGGTGCAATGTATGCTACTGGAGGCACTCTGCACAGGGAGAGCTTTCATCTTACGAGGGATAAAGGTCGGCTATGGTGGGATGGTGGATTTGTGCGGTTGCTTCTTGGGGTGAATTCTTGAGGAAGCTAGAGGGGAAGCAGGAAGCTATATGGATAGCTGAGCAGAAAGGTTAATGGGGTCGAGCCTTTTCGGCTCCTCCCAGCCCATATACAAATTCAGCTCCTTCCCCATGGCATGCGAAACTGAAGGTCTGGAAGGGATACCACGGCCTCTAGCTCTTTGGCACCTCATACGGTGATGTTGAGGCATGACTATCGAGGGAGAAGAAGTGCAAGATAGGGAGGGCACTCTTGAATGCACAGGGGAGGAGCCACCACCTGAGAGCATCGAGGGAAGGCTGAGGCAGGTCAGAGTAGGGCTAAAAACCAGAGGATGCAAGGGAGAGTGGGAGGCATGCATACATGACAGCAAGGAGAGCCGAATGGAGGCCAAATGGGCACGAGTTGCAGGCTTAATAGCCATGGTGGTGGAATCGAGAGCTCTTAATTCTCTGCAGCAGGAGGTTGTCGAAGAGAAGGTGCCAGAGTGTGAAATAATGGTCGGCTCGTTCAGGAAATTAACTCTGGGCTGGCGACCATGTGCGGGCGCATGGGAAAGACAACTGTCTCGCCACACGGTGCTCATGTGGCCTCTCGAGTTACTGCAGGTCACCCGCATCCGAGTGAGAATATTATAGAGTTACTTGTTAATCAGGTCCATAATTCACTAAGAAACCAATTTTTTCAAGTTGCTCCAATTAGAGGATAACTAGGTTAATAATTTTATGATGGCTTGTTGGCTCTATTAATATCTTTAGAATAATATGTTCTTTCCGTAAGGTAGTTTCCAAATATAACACTACTATGAGAGGGTAGTGTATTTTTTAGCTCCTTGAGAACCCAACATATAACACAATCCCCTCTAATTCCTTGTCAAAATGTTTGCTACTAGTGGGTACCATTTTTTCCTTAGGCCTTATACTCTAGATAATACATCTTTTGGATGATAGCGGAAATAATGACTACTAAAATATCCCTTTTCAATGTTGAAGGCTTATGAATTCCACACATAGAAGTGGATGCTCTTACATTTTGAGTTGGGTTTAAAATGCTCATGAACTTGGTCCTTGGGTAGTATGGTTTTTCCTCTAAGGTTTAGGCATAAAATATTCCTATACCTCCCTCTATTGATTCATCAAGGCATTGGGCTCATAAATTAGGAGATGAATTTGATATTCAATATTTGCAACAATTCCTTCAACCATTGGTTTGTTCCTTTCCTATCGACTATAGAGTTTTTGTGTTATTGATTGGTCAATAAAACCTCTAGGATTCATGGTGACATTTAGGATGAGAATGAGCTCACACCCTAAGTGAAATTTTTCTCCATAACTCCTTCCTTATCATATCATGTACTATCCTCATGATTTTCTCATGTGGGTTCATATTGAGATGGGTTCACCAAGGCGTGATCAGATTCATCTCTCCCAATATCCCACTCCAATGCATGAATAATCAACATGCCTTCACCACCTACCATAACGAATCTGCTAGCATCACTCCTTCCTGCCACCCTAAATGGGGTGTAGTATCTTCTTAATTAATCTTGTGAGTGTCTTTGCAAATTTCTATATCTTATCAACTATTTTGGTTAATATATGGGTCTTCATTTTTCCAAGGAACATCTTCATTTGCAAGTTGTTTAGTAGTTTATTGACTTTTAATTTAACATGAGATGGTTGAATAATAAATATGAAGTTGCATGCTACTATTGTTTCCATAACCATCATTAAACACATGTTCTAGTGAATTTTTCCAATGAGGCATGGTCATCGATTCCTTTAGTGATGAATTTGACAAGGAATTAAGAGTCTTCATCTACTACTAAGCTGCTAAATTCACAAGAATTTATAGAGTTTGTGAATTCTATATTTATTGTAGCACAACTAAGTTGTTTCTATCAATGCATTAATAATCCATAGAGAATATAAGGATGGTGCCTTTGTTGTCCCTAAAGAGTCACACGTAATCCACACATAATTAATAGTTTCATACCAATTTTTAGTGCATGCATCCCAACTAAGTTGTTTGTGTCAATGCCTTACTAAGCCATAGAGATTTTAAGGGTGGTTCCGTTGTTGTCCCTAGAGACTCCCCCATCTCCACCTCTTAATACATTTGCTGAGTAAACTCCTCTAAATAGATAATAGAAGATGCATTGTTCATGTTGCCAAAAATAAGTTGTGAATATCATATATGTATGTATGTATGTATTCTACAAAAAAAATTAATGCATGTCATCAACAATAATATTAACACATGGTTTGAAAATACAATTTTATTCTACTATGTCAAGCAGAGTTATATCAGGTGGTTTGGAGGAAGGAATGGGATCCTCCCCACACAGGTTAAATTATCTCAAGTGACGAGATGGATGTTGACTGTATTGGCAGTATATGTATATTTTTCATGTGGAATATACTATATTATACATGTGAAAAAGAACAAAAATGTTACTCTACCTCTAATTCTAAAAAAAATTCTTGCATGTACTTCAGGGAAACTTCATGGTCATGCTAAAAAATTAGGAGAAAAAATTTAGAGGGATCAAATAAGAGTCACTTGTCTACTCTTCATTTGAATTTGATAGCTAAAGGGTTCTTTTCTCAAATCAAGGAATTTCGAGTTAAGGGAAAATTAATCCTTCACCATATGGAAATTTGCACTATATTTAAATTGACATGAATGAATCCCAATTTATTTCATAAATTATGTAAATAAAATTATATAAAATGGCCCAATGTGAATACAATCACCTATTATATACATGTTTAATAGAGAATATTTAACACCTCCCACCCTCTTATTCCATCTCAAGTTGTGAGAGTGCTACCTTTCTGACCCAATTTCCAAGGCCTATTATGAAAATGGGTTTACAACAACCTCATAATTATGTTTTGTGTTGATAACTCAAATGGAATTGGCATTACCATTATATGGTGGAAAAATAGAAGTTTTTCATGTCAAACATTTTGGAGCTAGACTTAACCTTCAATCTCATCACCAATAACTCAACAAGATATGGCTAAAAACTTATAGACTTATATAAGGGACTTCATATGCATGTTAACATTTACTCATATAGTTTTTATAGAAACCTGATAGGCACCCAAATTGGTACATTTTCAACACCCATTCATAACATTTTTCATGATGTTTTTCCACTTTCAATTCCTTATGCCTTTTACATCCATGATTTCCCTATTTTTGGTGAAGGTATGAATAGCCTCTTTCATGCCACTTTTTCACTTATCCCTATACATTGTGTTGTGAAATTGTAGCTCTTTATATTAAAATTGTCAGAAAGGAGCAAAGGCTAATGCTTGTGCTCCTCTAGATTTTTGTGAATCCGGTTGAAACCCAAAAGCAGATGTTGTAATTCCTTATAAATATTGAAACATGTGCTACTAACGAACACATAGATGTTGTAACTCCATTGACCAAATGGGTGCAAGTGATGTGGCTCCGTCGTGTTGCTGCAACTCCTGCTGTAACACATACTTGTTGCAAATTTGGCTATAATGTATCATTTTTGAAACTCCAAAGGTTTCCATTCACAAGGATAACCATGTTGTGACATGTATGTTACCTAATGAATTTATTGAAACTCTTGAATTTCCACTCTATTGCTGAATTTCCCAGATTTTGTCTTGTTGCAACTCCAAAACAAATCTATAGCTCTTTCGTCAATGCTCTACCTATATAATCAACATGATTTTTTCATGATGGAAGATGACATAGGTAAGTGGGTGACCAATTATAGAGGGAAAATCACCTCTTGCAATAGTTAAACATATTCAGAGAGCTATGATAATCAATTTACTAAGCATAATCACATAGGTTCTCATAATCATACAAGAAGAGTTGTTGTCCATATATGAGACATTTCAAACCCTATAAACAAGTCTATATACTATATTTAAAATCTATTTTTGTCAACTAAGGTATCATAAACATATATTTTCTCATTCCAATCATGAACATTGAACATAATTTTGAACAACCCAATCTAGACATTCATTAGAAATCATAAACACACAATATTTCATACTAGTCATGAGAATAGCATTGAAGATCACGATTCAAGATTCAAATATACAAATGTGATCTGTACTTATTTTTGTATCTTAATATGGCTAGAAATTGAACGAGGGGCTTCCACTCTCCACCCAACCATATTCCATCTACATAAAAAAATTATTGTAACTGACCACCCCTGAGCTAGATCCAATGTCTAAGGAAATTATTTCTCGGAGAATTCACACTAAAAGCTTGGTTTAACACATAGAATATGGAGCCCACTTTCAAAGTGGCTTATAAAGTTCCATATAATGGCCAGCACTAAGGTGGTTTATGGTTTTTATGCTAGGTTCCTATAATACCACTGTATCCCCCTTATTGTTATTGTTATTGTATTCCCCTTATTGTTCTGGTTGTTTCCATGTAGCCCCCATATTATTATTTTTGTGCCTCATAGAAGCCCACTGTTGTTATTGTTGTGCCCTTACATTATTATTGTTATGTAGGCTCTACTTATATTGTGCCCCTTAAACTCCTATATATACAAAGAAGGTATTGTCATTTTTATCATCAAAGAATTGTTCATTTATGTAGTGTAAATGAGTTTTCCCCGTCGAAGAGGATAATTTTTAAGTCGTTGATCTATATTTTCTTCTATTTTGTGAGCTAGTTGCATAAAATTTGGTATTAGAGCTTTGGATTCTAGGTTTTCACTGCCGCGAAAAGGTCATCTTGGAATTTTTGTTATAACTTTTGTTATGTGAAGATTAAGAAGCTAAAAAATTTACCACGAGGAGCTGAAATCCTGATGAACTTTCTGTAAACATTTCATATATTGGTTTACTATACTTTCAAATATATGGTCCAAAGAATTTAAGGTTTTTGCATGCTCCAAAATTTCATCTCAAATATGTGACCTTGGTAAAATCGTCATAACTTCCTCTACAACCATCAGATTTGAATTTCATAAAAATTGACTGAAATCACACGAACTAGAGTATCTGGTGTATTTTTTTCAGGGCCAAAGGTCGAAAAAGTGACACATGGAACTTCGTACAAGTTCACTTTACTGAACAAGTCCATAAGTAGGTAATTGCAGGAGATTGGGCAAAATGTTATCTTGAAGAATCCAATTTTGGTTAGACTTGTTGCATTGAATAGAAGAATAATAGGGGTATCAAAAGACAAAACTTTAGAAATTGGAGATCTGAAATCTCAGAGATACACAATTTTCAATATCGAACTCCTAAAAAGAAAGAAACAGGTGTGTATTTTTAAAATTTTCATAACTTTCGTTTGAACAAATCAGTTTGAAGTTACTTAAAGGGAATATTGAAGCATAGATATTAATATTTGGTTCTAAAATTCCTCCAAAAAAAATAATTCCACACCTATTAAGCCCTCAGAAAGCTCTACTATGACGCATGAAGAGGAAGAAATGCAACATGATATATCCAAATTATGAGACCAAGTGAAACAAATTTCGCTCTCACAAAGAGTAACCAAAAATGAATTGGAAGCTAATATGGATGGTATAGAAGAAAAAATGAAAGGCAACTTGGAAGATTTTAAGAATGATTGAAAAGCAAGCACTGAAGGTTTAAAGGAAGGTTTGACAAAGTTGCTACAAGAAATAATTCCTAATGGAAAAAAGGTATTAGATGAAACTCATGATGAGAACAAAATGAATGTTAATCATGATTCCATAGAATCTAACTTTGGATAGAATACCCACCATATTCCAAAGATTGATATGAGGAAGTTTTATGGCAAGGATTGGGTAACATGGATACTACAGATGGAAACATATTTTGATCTCTATAATGTGCAATAGACATACTAAGGTACGCATTGCAACTTTATATTTAGAACCCAATCAGTTTGTATGGTATCGATGGATTTTTCTCGTAAACCACTTGTCACTTGGTCAATTTTTACAAAGGAAATGATATCACATTATGAGGATACAAAGAGAGACACCTTATTTAGCCAATTGATAAATATCAAACAAAATGGTTTAATGGTGGAGCACATTGAGGACTTCCAAAAATTGAATATCAAGGTAAATGATATTATAAAGGAGCATAGGATTGATGTCTTCATGGGAACTTGATTCATTGGATAAGGCATTCAGTGTGGCAAGAAAAGTTGAAAGTAAAATTATGGAAACAAGGAAGTCTGCCACTCACAACTATAAATATGGAAGTGTTTTTTCTCCTAGCCTTCCACAACCTGCAAGTTTTAAACCACAAAAATTGGAGGAAAATGAGAAAATTGGATTTGTTACAGTTGTGATAGAAAATACACTAAAGGTCATAACTGTGCTGAGAAAAAAAATGTTACATAGATTGTGAATAGGAAGAAGAAAAGGAACAAGCAATGTTAAAAGAAGAGGATAAACACCAAGAACCAACCCTAGAGAAAGAAGAAATGAATATGACCATATCTTGTAATGCATTGGCGGGAATTACCACTACTCAAATTCTCAAGATATAAGGACATATCAAGAAGAAAAAGGTAGTAGTGTTGATTAATTCGGGTAGTACCCATAATTTTATTCATTATAAGATAGGCAAGGAATTTAATTGCTTCATATATCCAACACTAGAGTGTTAAGTGATGGTTGCAAATAGAGGAACTATAAATTTCTCTGGAAAGTTCCATAATATCAAGCTAACCATTGAGGAATATGTACTGAATATTCCAATGATTTCCATTTCAATGGGTGGTGTTGATGTTGTACTAGGAGTCTAATGGGTACAATATTTGGGGATGATAGATCTTAATTTTAAATGACTTTTCTTGAACTTGTTTTGGGAAGGAAAGGAAGTCGAATTTAGGGGTATCATGGGAAAACCACGAAATATTATAAACTCTAATGGCATGAAAAAGATTCTAAAGAATGAACAACATGGAGTAATTGCACAATTACGCTCACTAGAAGTTCATACATCAAAATCATCTATTTCTCCATATATCCAAAAATATTGGACAATCATTCCAAGTTATTTGATACTCCCAAATGCCTCCCACCTATTCGTAGTCATGATCATGATATCCATTTGTTTTTCAGGAAGTGTTACTCCAAACATCAGGCTTGTCGTTGGGGATGCACTCTCAAGAAAGGATGAAGATGTGGAAGCATTTCTTTGTGCCATTTTTATTATCTAATCTAAGTGGATAACAAAATAAATGAATGAATGGAAGAATGATGAAGAGGTGTGGACATTCATTCAAAATTTGTAGCAAGATCCCAGTATATTTGATAAATTTAGCTAGAAAATTGATTCATTATGGTACGAATATCACTTATATCTTTGTAAGAATTCCTCAAACAAAATATTCTTTTGGAATTGTACACCTCCCCCTTAAGAGCGCACTTATAATTTTTAAAAACTTACCACATGGTCAAGAAGGAAATTTTTGGGATGGCCTTAAATTTGATATACAAAAGTTTGTTGCAGAATGTTTGGCTTGCCAACAAAATAAAGTTGAGACAATTAAGATTCCGAGTCTATTACAACCTTTAGCCATTTTGAGTTGGCGTTGGAGGAGGTATCAATGGATTTCATCACGGTTTTACCCAAGTTTGAAGGAAAGTGTGTCATCATGATGGTAGATTATAGACTTAGCAAGTATGCACACTTTTGTGCATTATCTCATCCTTTTAAATCCATTAAAGATGCTACTGAATTTATGGAAATAATTCAAAAGCTTCATGTTGAAGTCCAACAAGAAATTGCAGCACACAAACTAGTGTGAGACCAATAGGTCCCAGTGATACATTAGTGTGAAGGCCAAATTAATTAATTAATTTGTTGCAGTGTCTAATTTAATTTTCCCTTAATTAAATTGGACAATAAAATGTAATCTTGTCTCATGATCACTTGTAAAAGTTAACTAAGTGTGATAAACTCAGTTAGCTCATGAATTTCGAGTTGAGGGTGGTTGGTGAGGCATCCAAAGTGATTATATTAGTTATGGAGTTCGAGTTGTATTTAGTGCATTAATTTAATGCATGAGTAATCAGTTAACTTAGTTAGGTGAGTTAACGTCAGTTGAACTAGTTGTAACTGTTTGTTGCACTAATGAGAGATCAAGTGAATTAAATATTATTTAATTCACAACCAGTGATTTGCCATGCAATTGATGGTTTACTATTAATAATTGCATGCATGTCAGTTCCAGTGGAGACCCATTTGAGACAAAGGTTAAAGGGATGTTAACTATCGGTTGTGTGATTAGTACGTTTCCCGCATGCAACCAAACATCCATTGGATTTCCCATGATCCTTGTGTAGTTTTGGAAGGCCAAAATTCCTAAAGAATAGGGATTGCATTCATCAAGAATTGTGCAAGCAAGGCAGGCTATTTAGAGGCTAAGAATTCGCCAAGTGTTGGTCAGTGTTTTTCTGGACTGTGTGAGACAGTTGTGAGAGTGCAAGAGACTCTTGTGAGAAGAGTGCATTGTAATTATTTCATGATTATATGGTTAATAGAAAATAGAATATAGTGGGATTTTGAGCAGCAAGATTTCCCCGGCAAATTATCTATGTTGTGGTTTGATTTGATTCTTTCTTTGCTTCATGTGATTGGCGATTGTGTTTAATTTACGCAATCGATTTGTATAAGGATTCATTATCTAGCTTTAGTACATTGTTAGATCAGATTGAATCCATTGATATACATATGTTTGTATAATTTCTACACTTCATGGAAACCCACAATTATTGTAAGTGACAGAGATCCCATTTTCACTGGAAATTTTTGGACAAAATTATTTTCTTGTATTGGTATTCAATTAGCTCATAGCTCATCTTCATCCTCAATATGATGGGAAAACTAAGATAGTGAACAAATTTTTGGAAGGATATCTTCATTTCTTTGTATATAATAATCAAACACAATGGGTCAAGTGGTTACCTCTAGTTGAATGGTGCTATAACAATTCCTTCCATACTACAACAATAATGACCCCATTTATGGCACTTTATGTATATCCTCTACCATCCTTCACATCATATTTAAGAGAAAATTCTAAGGTTCAAGAAGTGGAATATCACATCGAGCATAAAAAACAAGTTCTCCAACTCTTAAAGGATATCCTCACTTTGGCGCAGAATCAAATGAAACATCAAGCAGGTTAGAATCACGGTGAAAGAAGTTTTGAGGTAGAAGACTACGTATTTTTACGACTACAACCATACAAAAAAATATCCCTCAATCAAGATAATAAGGATAATAAAATATCACCCAAGTACTACAGTCCTTACAAGGTGTTGGAAAATCTTGGTACTATGGAATTCAGATTGGAACTGCCTACATCTTCCCCAGTACACCAAGTTTTCCATGTTTCATGCTTAAAGAAGGTTATCAATGACAAGATTCCTATTCAAACAATGTTCCCAGAGCTTTATGAAGAAGGAAAAATCATATTTGAGCCTAAATAAATCACGAAAAGAAGAACCTAATAGCTACAAAACCGATCAATTTCATAGTATCTCATTAAGTGGAAGAACTTACCCATTGAAGATTCCACATGGAAGGATGAGAATTTTATATAGAAGCATCCAAAACTACTCAAGCATTGAGGACAACACTTTTTTTTAAGGAGAGGGTAATATTAGGTCCCTATAATACTAGTGTAGCCCCCTTATTGTTAAATTTAGTGTCTCCCCCTTATTGTTATTGTTGTTGCCATGTAGCCCCCATATTGTTATTGTTGTGCCCCATTGAAGCCCACTATTGTTATTTTTGTGCCCTTACATTACTATTGTTATATAGGATCTGATTATACTATATATAAAAAGGAGGAGTTTTCATTTATATCATCCAAGAATTATTCATTTAAGTAATGTAAATGCTCGAAGAGGATAATTTTTAAGTCGTTGATATATCTTTTATTCTATTTTGTGAGCTAGTTGCATAACATTTTACCTAGAAAAATCATTAAGGTGGATTATCAAGTACTTCCTAGCATTAAGCACCACATTAACCCCCTATTTTGTTTTAGTTCATTCATAGGTATTCACCCAAGGTTCATATGGGGTAATTCTTAATATTAGGAGTTGGAATCCACTTTCTATGTGGTTTATTAGCCATATTTTCATAGCAAGCACAAAAGGGGTCTGATGTCTACTCTCCAAGTGGTTTATCAACTACTTACCAAGCACCATAGTGACCCAAAATTCCTTATCTAGGTGGTTTATCCTTGAACCCACACATAGTTCACAGGGGACTCACCCAAAATTCACAAGGATTTAACTCATGAGTATGCAAGGTCACATATTTAGGGTATTGGTCTATATTATTGAATGCTCAAGGGTTAGAAACTCTGCATGTTGCTTACATAACATGTTTACAATGTTCATAGAGAATTTGATTCAATTCATAGGCATGGTGTACCTCATTCACAAGGCTCTATATACAATATCAAACACCACATTTTCTTCTATTTCCAATGAACAACAACTCCCACACACTCTAACAATCAATTGAGAGCAAATAGAAGGGAGAAAGATAATTTTTTCTATGTGAAAACTTAACTGAAGTTAATTATCAAGAGAGAGTTCAAGAGTGACTAGACCAACCCATTAGAACCAAATATTGAATTTTTTCCCTTTAGTTGTATATTTATCTAATTCCCAACATCCTTTTGTGTGTTTGAGAGGACACAAACATGTCTCGTCAATGTGTTAGGGGAAGGACACTTTTTTCTCCTCTACCTCCTCTAATCACATCTCATAAATTGATTGTCAGTAAGGGGATCAACCAAGTCTGCAAATGATATCTCATTAAATTTATTATTTAATCTTAGGGTTTGATTCGTGGCTTTCCAAGCACGAAAACTCCATTAGAAAATGGGGTTGTGAAAGGTTTTCCTCTCCTTCAATCGTGGATCATAAGAATCAAATTCAAATTTTTAAACACATTTTATCAACCAACAGTGGATCATATGCTTGCATTGGCATCACAGTCATATTTTTGAATTATAAAACTTGTTCTAAATGAGAGGGTTTTGAAACCCAACCCCATCAAAATAACACCACCCTTATAAACTAAAAAAAAAAAACTTTATAATTAACAACTCTTACATAAATATATATATATATATATATATATATATATATATATATATATATATATATATATATATATATATATATATATATATATATATATATATATTTAAAAAAATTGGGTAGAGTTATATCATTTGGTCTTCAAATTTCCAGGTAGCTTCATCAAGTCCAAATTTATTTAATTGCACTTTGACCTTCTCTCATACACAATTCCAGAGTGTGGTATGTCTCTGGTGTAGGATGCATAATTGTTTGGGATGGAATTATCCCTCGAATTCCACCTATATCATAGACTAATCAATCAAATGTGTCACATACATACTTATTAAGCAAAGAAATAAGAAATACACCGTGTGTTTTCCACATGGTGGAAAGGCTAGTTTATAAACTATTAGTCTCACTCTTTCCAAAATATAAAATGGTCCACAAAATCTGGTTTCTAATTTATCACATGACCCCACTTTCAACAATATTTTACATGGTTTGATGTAGAGATATACGTGCTATCCCACTTGGAATTCTTTGTGCATTCTCTACTATTTTGAGTAACTATTTTCCCTATCACGGGAAAATTTCAACTTCTGCCTGATATTAATCACTCCTTTGTCCATTTATCTCAACATGTAAGGTCCAAGTATCTCCTCGTTCATTAGGTCATTCCAACTAATGGGAATATTGCATTTTATACCATACAGTGCCTTAAAATAACTCATCTTTAATGAATCTTTGTCCACATTGTTGTATGCAAATTCACCTAATGTTAGGAATTCATACCACCTCTTCAAACAATGCCAAACATGCACCCTCAACATGTTTTTTTAGGATTTTGTTTACCCTTTTAGTTTGACTGCTTTTATGAGGATGATAGGCTATGCTAAAATCTAAGTGAGTCCAAAAATACCACAAACAATGCTTTCCAAAACTTTGAATTACACTTGGCATCTTGATATGAAATGATCCTCTTAGGTATGCTATGCAATCTAAATATTTCTTTCATAAAATAGTATCCATGTCAATAATTTTATGGGTGGACTTAACAACTATAAAGTGAGCTTCCTTGCTCAGCTTGAGCACTTCCACCATAATGCCATCATGTTTTTTTGATGTTTTTGGAAATCCCATGATGAAGTCTATGAATATGACTTCCCATTTCCACTTATGAATTGGAATTGGTTGTAGTATCCCAAATTTATTTCATTTATTCACTCTTCTTAATCTCTCCATCAAAGGTAGGGATATTTCATTTCTTGAATTCTTCTCAGATTTTATTTTTCTCTTTTTCTTTGTTGGTTATGTCTTCCTAACTTTACTGTAGCACTAGATAGTTTGTCATGGATGTTTTTTTCTCTTTCGAAAGTGTTGAGTGGAGTTCCCCCTCTCACTTTGCCTTCACTTGGATTCCCCAACTCCTCATTTAATTGATACCTTCTTCCCTATTGGTTTCCATTCCATGCTTCAATATTTTAGGTGGGATTTGCTTAGATTTATGCATATCTAGATAACTAGAACCAAGTTCACGTTGCCTTTGTCTTTGCAAATTTGATAAGCTCTAAAATAGCACCTTATTCAACTATGATTTTCTTTCTTGAGCTCTAAATTTTTTTTTTTTCTTAGCCTTCTAGTTCCTCAACTCAACTCTCAAGCTTCTGAGGGTATCCATCCAGTTAGGGGAATTTTATTTTGACCTCTTTCCAACTGAATCTTCTTCCTAGTTTGGAAGGGTTCGATCCATGTTGCACTATACCATTATGTTTAAAATTATTCTATTTTCTAATATATATTGTGTCTTCTTATGCTCTTTCATACACAAATTTTTTTTAGCTAAATAAATCATAAACATATTAATCATATCCTTTGTATTGTGAACGCCAAGCATGTTTACCTGAAGTTGTTCACCCAACCAAACCCCGTGTCAGTTACACATTAAAGAAAAAAAGGGATAAATAAGGATTCCATCAAAGTTAGAAATCACATTAACTACTAGTTTAAAAGAAATCAATTTACTCATCCATATGAAATTAAATTCTACTCTATGTGTGGGCCCCTTCAAGTCTAGTGTTGAACTGCAACTATGATACCACTCTAGAACACCTACCACCCCCTAATTCCTTCTCAAGTTATAGGAGTACCACCCTTTTGACCTGAATCTAAGTTCTATTATGAAAAGGGGTTACAACAACCTCAAATTCCAATTTTGTGTGCATAATTGAAAGGTGCTCGGCCCTAATATGATAAGGTGGAAACGAAGAAGTTTTTCATGTCAAACATTCTACAACTAAACTCAAAATTTAGTCTCATATATGATAACTTAAAAATATATGGTTGAATATATATAGACTAATATAAGGGACTTCATATGAATGTGAACCTATACTCATACAATTTTCATAGATACATGACTGGTTCCAAAATTGTTACAATTTTAGCACCTTTCCATAACATTTTTCATATCATTTTCCCACTTTCCTTTCCTTCCTTATCCCTTTTCCATCCATAATTGCCATATTTTTAGTGAAGGCATGGATTTATTCTTTTATGCCACTTTTATACTTATTATTATGCAATATGTTGTGAAATTGTCATTGTTTATATTAACATAGTTTAAGAAGAGAAAATGTTAGTAGTTGCACAACTCTTTGTTGCTATAACTTCAGCTACAACCCCATGATAAGTGCTAAACAAAGATTATAATTCCATTGAAATCAAGTCCTTAGAAATTTGTTGTCACCTTATATGATATAAATTTACTTAGTCACATGGATCATGGTGATGTAGATACAGTTTGGAAATGCTAAAATTTTATAATGAAATCCTTTTGCTAGTAACCATAGAAATTCGAACTCAAGAAGTAAATTACCCATCAAGTTCAATTATTAATGTAAGGTGTTCAATTCAATATTATTGGTATTGATTTAAGTTGTAAAAGAGTCATAAAAGTCCATGTGTGAATCCAAAAATCATGGTTATGAAATGAGGTCATCGTAAATTGATAGTGAGTGTCACAATGAATTTAAAAGTTGTAATTAAACCTTGTTAGTTTCAAGTCAAGTCAATGTATAAGCTAAAGTCATGTGAAATCATAAGTGTGGTGGGATGATTAAATTTTCTAGTCCAAGGTCATAGATTTCTTTTTCTATACCCTAATATCACACCAAAAAACAACATTTGTGTATGTATTGGAAGAATAAGATATATGAAAAATGATGAAGATTCCATAATAGAAGAGGATATAGAAGAAAGTACAAGAAAAATGAAGAAATAAGAATCAAGATTACAAGAGTATACACAAGGAGATCAAATATCTCGAACATTAATAAGGAGAGTTGTTATGATGCCTTCAAACCAAAAGTGGCTCGACGAGGAAAAAATTTCCATTACAGAGTCATAGGAGGTGTTATTGGATTGCATAATGGATATTGTTATTGATTAGGTTTTTAATGGGATCATGCTAAACTCTTTACCTCAGTGTTTTATGCATGGTTCATGAAGTGAAATTCAATTATGTCCTTGAATTTTCTTACTTTGTGAAAATTTAGCTCAACTCATATGTGACTACATCTTTTTGTTAGAATACACTATAATAAAAACTATATTATGAAGTAAAGAAGAATGAGGATCAAAATTAAACTAATATGATAAAATTGAATATAAATAAATATAGCATTTGCATGACTCTTGAAGAGGAAGAAGGTATTCATGTCATGTATGTCATTCATCTCTTGCTAGATTTTTGTAGAGTTATAAAGTCTTATAATTCTAAAATCAAATACAAGGCACATTTTTCCTAGAATGGAGTGATGTTTGTTCCATCCTATTTAATGAATGTTTCACTAAAATTCCCCATTATTGTTGTAATTATGGCCCTGGTGTTGTCCTTGATGGAAACCTACTTTGATGTCTACCCCATCCTATTTTGATGTTTGATGCTTTCATTAATGCATGACTAATGTGTTTGATCAAGAAAATCATGTATGAATGATGGAGGAATCCTTATGCATTGTTCACCTCTTTATCAATGGTTGTATGGTACAAGAATGGAATTATTCTAATCTTGAACATGATTTACAAAGGACTCTTGATTATATCGTAAGTGACTGAAGATGTGCACATGGAGGTATAATGCTACTTGCATACTTGATTACAATGTGATTCTATAGTTAAATCACAATATTTTGGATACATTGAGCTATGAGGAAGCTTGATTTTCTTCTTAATGAGTATGTTAAATCTAGTTGTATGTCTTTGGCTATGTTTGGTTTTACATGTGCATTGTATGATAGTAATATTATGGTTCTATGAGCTAGCGGCTTTTAATGTTGAAGAATTCTTATTGAGATTCAGCATATGGAATTTATCTACATTGACATGCAAAATTGGTTTACATACTTGAGGATTAGCTTTAAAAAGGCTTCATACATGAATAATAGGGGCCATAAACAGTTAGAAGAAGTTATAACTAGTTATGTTATAAGAAGAAAGAGTTTTCTTCTATGCCCTTCCCCAATCGCATGGAAGGGGGTCTTTGTGTGTAGCCAAAAGGGCTCCATAGAGGTATGGTAAATAAATAAAACGTATTTTTATATTTACTCCATAAGCCTCTTTATATATACAAAAACTCAAAGAATAGGGTTTATTTAGGTGAAGCCTATGGGCCAAATAACATGAGACAAAGTATTATTAATACCATGGGAAAAATACCATGGGCCAAATACCATATTTATAAAAGAGGTATGGTAAATAAATAAATATAAAAGAGGTATAAAGAGGTAAGGTAAATAAATAAAAATATATCTCATAGGATTAGAAATCAACATCTAATTATATACCAACCCTATGGGTCAAATACCATCCACCAAATTATTATGAATACCATGCAAAAAAATCAGTATTAACCTTAACATTAATATTAAAATATTATTATTATTAAATATAATATTAATATTAATATATTATAATATTAATATTATTAAATTTAATAACTTTGGATTAATACAATATTAAATTTTTTATATTATAATATATATTAATATATCATGATATATATTTTAACTCTAGATATATATTGGAGGGAATAACAAAGATATATGATAGAGGTGGAGAAATAGTGGGAGTGACAAGGGAGAGATGGAGATAAATTGAAGGAGAGGGTAGAGGAGTGAGAGAGGTAGAGAAGGGTAATAGAGGGAGAGGGAGACATAAATATGGAGGCTGGAGAGAGAGGAGAGAGGGAGGGATAAGGAGAGAGGATTGGAGGGTATATATATATATATATATATATATATATAGAGAGAGAGAGAGAGAGAGAGAGAGAGAGAGAGAGAGAGAGAGAGAGAGAGAGGGAAGAAGAAATACATAGAGAGTGAGAAGTGAAGAGAGAGGGAGTGACAAGGGAGATATGGAGAGAGAGTGTGTATGCTTAGGGGTGAGCTAAAGAGGCATAGAATGAGTGATGGAGACAAGGGGGGAGAGAAGGATAGAGAAGGAGAAAGGGAGGGATATAGTAACATAGTTGGAGAGAGAGATAGAGTGATGGGGGAAGAGAGAGGATTAGAGAGAGAGAGAGAGAGAGAGAGAGAGAGAGAGGATTGAATGGAAAATAAAGATAGAGAGCCAAGGGGGAAGAAATAGAGGGAGGAGGGAGAGAAATGGAGAGATGGGAACGATGAGATAGAGGAAGAGAGTTATGGGGGAAGATATAGTATTTTAGGGGAGAGAGGGAGTGTGTGTGATGGGGGAAGAGATAGGGAGGTAGGAGAGAAAGTCAGAGAGAGGAAGGAAAAGAGAGGGGACTTGAAAGAAAGGAGGAGAGAGGGAAGGAGATAGGATGAGAGAGAGAGGGATAGACAGATGGAGTTGGAGGGGGAGAGAGGGAGGGATAGAGAGATGGAACTGGATGGGGAGAGAGGGATGGAAGAATAAAGTCAAAGAGAGTGAGTAGTGGAGAGAGAGAGGGAGTGACAAGGAAGATATTGAGAGAGTGTGTGTATGTTTTAGAGTGTGATAAAGAGACAAACAAGGAGATATGGAGAGAAGGGGGGAGATAAGGAGAGAGAGAGAGAGAGAGGAATATAGTAACAAAGTTGGAAGGTGAAGATAAAGAGATAGAGAGAGAGGTGGGAGAGAAAGGAAGAGAGATTGTGAAGAGAGGTAGGGAAAGAGAGATGGAGATGGAGGGGGAGAGAGGGAAAGGTAATAATAAAGACATAGAGAGTGAAAGGTGGAGAGAGAGAGAGAGGGATTGATATGTAATATGGATAGAGAGGGAGAAAGGATAGAAAGAGGGAAGAGAGATAGAAGCATGGGAGAGGGAGGTAAGGGGAAGAGAGAGAGGGGGGGAAGAGGAGGAGGGAGTGATAGATAGATAGATTGGAGAAAGAGAGTTTATGTTTTGGGGTTAATATAGAGATACAAAGGGAGATAAAGATATAGATTGAAGGTGAAGAGAAATAAGATATATATGGAGACAAGGAGGGAGGGACAAAGATATCGATAGAAATGGAGTGAAAGAGAGTGTGTGTTTTCTGGGGTGAGATAAAGAGACAAAGAAGGATAGATGGAGGGAGATATAGATATAGATGGATGGGGGAGAGAGGGAAGAAGATTTCTTGTACTAGATGCATTGATTTTAGTGTAAATGGTGATTTATAATCCTATTTGATTGCTTGCACTAGATTCATTGATTTTAGCATAGATGTTGATTCCTAATTATATTTGATTTCTTGCACTAGATGCATTGATTTCAATGTATATGATTTCTAATCCTATTTGATTTCTTGCACTAAATTCATTGATTTCTGTGTAGATGGTGATTTCTAATCCTATTTGATTTCTTTTGGAGGGGGAGAGAGGGAGGGATAGAGATATGGAGTTGTATGGGGAGAGAGCGAGGAAAGAAGAAAGACATATAGAGTGAGTAGTGGAGAGAGAGAGGGTGTGACAAGGGAGATATTGAGAGAGAGTGTGTATTTTTTGGAGTTAGATAAAGAGACAAACAAGGAAAGATGGAGAGAAGGGGGGAGAGAAGGGGAGAGAGAGAGGCATATAGTAACAAAGTTGGAAGGTTAAGATAGAGAGAGAGAGAGAGAGAGAGAGAGAGAAGTGGGAGAGAAAAGAGGAGAGAGAGTGAAGAGAGGTAGGGAAAGAGAGATGAAGATGGATGGGGAGAGAGGGAGGTAAGAATAAAGACATAGGGAGTGAAAGGTGGAGAGAGAGAGAGAGGGATTGATAATGAATATGGAGAGAGGATAGAAAGATGGAAGAGAGATAGAAGTGGGGGAGAGGGAGGGAAGGGGAAGAGGAGGAGGGAGTGAGAGAGAGATAGATTGGAGAAAGAGAGTGTATGTTTTGGGGTTGATATAAAGAGACAGAGGGATATAGAGATATAGATGGAAGGTGAGGAGAAAGAAGAGATATATAGAGACAAGGAGGGAGGGACAAAGAGATTGAAAGAAATGGAGTGAGAGAGTGTGTGTGTTTGTCGGGGTGAGATAAAGAGACAAATAAGGAGAGATGGAGGGAGATATAGATATAGATGGATGGGGGAGAGAGGGAAGAAGCTTTCTTGCACTAGATGCATTGATTTCAATGTATATTATTTCTAATAATATTTGATTGCTTGCACTAAATTCATTGATTTCAGTGTATATGGTAATTTCTAATCCTATTTGATTGCTTGCACTAGATGTATTAATTTCAATATCTAGATGTTGATTTATAATTATACTTGATTGCTTGCACTAGATGCATTGTTTTCAATGTAGATGATTTCTAATCCTATTTGATCGCTTTCTCTAAATGCATTGATTTCAGTGTAGATGGTGATTTCTAATCCTATTTGATTGCTTGCACTAGATGCATTGATTTCAGTGTAGATGTTGGTTTCTAATCCTATTTTCTTACTTGCACTAGATGCATTGATTTCAGTGTAGATGTTGATTTTTAGTCATATTTGATTACTTGCATTAGATGCATTGATTTCAGTGTAGATGTTGTTTTCTAACCTTATCTGATTTCTTACATTAAATGCATTGATTTCAGTGTATGTGTTGATTTTAGATTTGATGTATTTGGATGTATGATGGTACATTAATTTTAAAGCCATTGGATTAATAGTGTGCATTTGTTTTAGTGTAAGAATAAAAAATTATTGACAATGTACATTGATTTTTATGTTATAGTAATTAAACCTATCAATATTGTAGAGAAAGAGAGACAAGGTATGGGGTTTACTACAACAGCTTGAGCTAAATATTTAAATGGTTTATGATTCCAAGTGTCATTTTCATATAATAAATATGAAAAGATGAAAAAACTAATAAGGGTGACAATAAGAGTAGAAAAAAATAGTTTGAGATTAATCACAATGAAGACTATTTGTAATTGACTGCATTGTTATTATTCACATTTTCTAACATTGGATATTATTACATTGTCACTTTGCATTCAAAAGTTTATTTCATCATTTTTTATCATTAAAGTTATTTTACAATATTTATCATTTCAACAAACTGAGGTAACTAAGTAAATTTAAATTTAAAATGACTCTATAAATCTCAGACATATTTAGCATATTTAAAATGGTTATATTAATATTAGATTATTTACATATTATTGATAAAATTAATCATGTTTCTCATATTATCCATAGATTTTCCCTTGCCGCACACGACTAAAACCATCCTAGATCCATCTTAACTCTAGATCTACAAAGCGTCGAGAGGGATCAAATCTCTCGAGGTGCAAACCTTTCCTCAAGTTTCGCACTCAAAAAAGAGGTTTGCACCTAGAGAGATTTGATCCCTCTCAGTGCTTGATAGATCCAGAGTTAAGATGAATCTAGGCTGGTTCTAAAGACTTTTCTTACATATAAAGATTTATGCCACGATTAAAATGTTTCTTATGCACATTGCTTCTGATAGCAAATCCTTTCAACTATTTTTATTTTTTTTTAATTCTGGATGACATTTTATTTAACTTTATAGCTATTAGATATTTTCTCATAAGAAGGTCAATTTAGCTATTTTAAATGAAGAAGATTAGTTTAGAGTATTTTAAATGTAGTGTCTTTTAGTTTAAAAACTTAGATACATTGTCACTGAACCTTAAAAAGATTCAAAGGAGACATTCGTAAACGAAGTTTGTACATTTCTCGTATCTGTCTCTTTTCATACGCAACTATGACAACGGATGTTACCTTTTCCTGCAACCATCCCTTGCCATCATTAAGTGAGCCTGTTAACAAGTGAGCCTTCACTCTCTCTAGAATTTTATTGATCTCCTCACTCCAATATGGGGATGTTTCATGATTTTATACAAAGGATTCCTTAATAGGACTATTGGTTTCCTTTTTCCCCATCAGTTTTATGCTTTTAGTATATGAGGGGTATCACATTGGGCTTGGGTTTCTGGTGTTTTTTTTGGGTTTCATAGTCTAGTTTAAACCACTATTGGGACATCTTCATTCTACTGTCAATGTGCTTCATTCATAATTTTTTTATATCTCTGTTATGTTGTATATGTTTCCGGGATGACCTTGAATGTCCCTATTTTTACTATCTGCTATTTCTAGTTTTAAGAATGATCTATGTAGGATAAGAACCGATGGAATGGTGGTATACAGAATCGTGGTTTGATGTTCTATGATTGATGTAACTGTTTATCATCCATAATATAAGCAATGGTTTTTTTCTTTCTGAAAAAAAGGAAATGAGGTAAAATCATTCCTGTGTAAAGAGTGGAAACCTTGATTTTTCTTTCAATCGTTTGTTTATTTGGATTTTGTATGCCAATAGGTAGATGAAATTTTTAAAATAAAGTAGTATTTATCATATTTTAGAGTAAATTTGAAATTATTTTGAAATTTTAAATTTAAATTTAAATTTTGGTAACCCATGATATTGTAATAAAGTCTATTTACAAATTAATAATATTCATAGTAAAATGAGTTTATTTACAAATTAATAATATCCATAGTAAAATGAGAAATGAAGATAAAACTCATGATTAACAATCTTGTTCCATATTTTTTTAAATTATATACGTTTTAATTTATATTAATTCTTTTTATCATCAATAATAATAATAATTTAAAATAAAATTACAATTTACTTAGTTTTTATGATTTTTAAAATTTGAACAATGTTAGATGTAATTAAGGTGTGCATGCCAGGAACACAATGCTCATGAGAGCTTCTGGAATAATGTGTATTTTGTTCAAAGAGCCCGATGTTTTGGTGAACACTTCACCCATCTTCAAAGGCAAGAAGCTTAACAGATAATAGGAAGAATGTTGAACCGTAGTATATAGATAAAGGGAAAAACTAGCAGTTAGAAAGATGAAAAATGAAAAATTAAGGGTACCATGATAAATTGATTAAGTCAAAGAGATGATTGATGTATTTGAATATAGATTTAAAATAAAATTTTAAAATTAACATATTAAATAAATAAGTAACTTATTATTTATTTTATTTCTTTTTAAATCTGTTTTAAATTTAAATTCAAATACATCAGTGATTTCTTTGACTTCATCAATTTATCATCGTACCTAATTTGTCATCTCCTAACATCTAGTCTTTCCCCTTATCTATATATTATAGTACAACACTCTTCCTATCATCTGTTAAGCTTCTTGCCCCTAGAACTGGGTGAAGCGTTCACCTGAAATTTTAAGAAAATTTAGACACTCCAAACAGAATACAAGATTGCAGAAATTCTCATCAACAATGTTGAATGTATCATGAAATAAATGTTTTAATATTTATTATGAAATAAGTGTTTTACTCCAATTCTTTATCAATTACCTTTATATTTTGCTCTGAATGATCTAAACAAGTTTCTCTCTTTCTTTCATGAAGGAGGGCATCTCTTATTTCCTGAAGGGGCGTAAAGTCATAATCTCTAGGTGAATGGGTGAGCGATCAACCAAATGGGCATTTTCTTGCATTATATCGCTACTTGAACCCTTCAAAGGTATATACACCGAGATACTATATATATATATATATATATATATATATATATATATATATATATATATATATATATATATATATATATATATTGAATTAAATATCAAGTTGAATATGAATGTGTATAAGTTATACAATATGATGTATATCTTCGATTCACTTGATCTAACAATGTGCTACTGTTAAATACTGAATCGCTCCTACAAATCTTTGCGGAATTAAAAACATAATCGCCAATTACAATATCATGAAGAAATATCAATCACACACAACACAGATAATTTCTTGGGAAAGCTTATAGCTAAAAACACCACTATCTTCTATTGTATATTACATCATGGATCATGAAAAAATTACATACAAAACTCTACTCACAAGAGCCCTCAGTACATCGGTTAATTGTCTCACACTATCATACAAAAATTGGCAAATCACTTGCTCAATTCACTGCCTCCAGATAGCTTTCCTTCACTGCACAATCCCTGTTGAATGTAAACCCTGAATGAATGAAATATTTCCTGCCTTGGCTGCGCAAGCATCGTTGGCACATCCAATGTATATATGCTTGCATGTATGCAAGCGGATAATGTCACAACTGATAGTCAACTTCCCTTTCACCTAGAACTCAACTGGGTCTCCATTGGATCTGACATGCATGTAGCTAATAATAGTAAATCCTCAGTTACATGTGAGATTACTGATTGTGAATTAATTAATATTTAATTCACTGAATCTCTCACTAGTGTATCTTCACTTACAACTAGCACAACTGAGTTTAACTCACTTAACTGAGTTAAACTATTTACAACATGCATTAACTAATGCACAACTGCACTTCGAACTTTGTTACAACTATTACCCTACCTGTCCCACCAACCAACCTCTAACTCGAAATTCAGTTAGCTAACTGATTTTCCACTTCAACTAACTAATTTCAAGTCCACATTGAAAATATATTATAGCTAAATTCCATCTAAATTAAGAGATAATAAAAATATACATGCACCCAAAGATAGCCCTATCAACCCCACCCCAGTATAGGTGCTTAATGCGCTAGTGTGGGTGCTGAATCTTCTTGTTGAATCTCAACACTCCGTCTTAACAAGAAAGGGATTATCCTTCACCCTGATCCTGTCTCTATGGTATTTGAATTTTCTCCTGGTGAGCGCCTTCATTAGAATATCTGCATCCTGATCTTCCGTGGGAATGTATTGAAGCAACATGATCCTCCTCTGCACACAATCTCTGAGATGATGGTACCGGATATCTATATGCTTGGAACTATCATGAAACACATGATTAATCGAGAGTTTAATGCAACTCTGATTATCACACTGAATCACTGTCGGATCCATCTTAGAACCAAACAAACCAACCAAGATCTTTCTCATCCAAATAGCCTCACATGCAGCTTGACTTTCTGCCATGTATTCTTCTTTCGTTGAGCAAAGTGCCACGGATATTTCTTTCCTGTTGTACCAAGAAACTATTGTAGACTCGATACTAAAGATCCCTCATGATGTGCTCTTTCATTTCGATGGACTACTCACCCAATTTGCATCTATGAATCCATGCAACTTCACTCCATTCGTCTATCTATACCATAGACCATACTCTGATGTGCCCCTCAGGTATCTCAGGACATGCTTCCTCACTTCCAAAATAGCTTCGTATACTTAATCATAGTTTGACTCAGTTGGTTAATCGCATAGCAAATGTTCGGTCTCGTGTTCATTAGATACATTAGCAAGCCCACTAATTTTCGATAGACAGTACCATCCACTAGCTCTCTAAAAGTAGCATCCTCTTTCCTCTAGTTTCCTGGAAGAGGAGTATCCATGGGTTTTCAGCTCTCCATGTTAAACTTACCCAGTATCTCTTTTGCATACTTTCCTTGAGACACAAAAATTTCACCATCCCGTTACCAAATTTCCAATCCAAAGAAATAATAAAGGAGGCCCATATCCTTCATTTCGAACTCCCTTGCAAGATCCTCCTTGCATGAGTGTATCAGTTTCTCATCACTAGTCAAAATTAGATCATCAACATAAAGATAAATTATCAATAGCTTACCCTCAACCACAATCTGGTACAGGTTTTCATTTGCTTCACTTTTAGTGAAGCCTAGTCCAGTGAAATAACTTTTTATCCAAGTGTACCAAGCATGGATTTCTTGCTTCAACCCATACAAAGCTCTTTTGAGTCGGCACACATCTGACTCGCTGTTGAAGATCTCGAAACATTCAAGTTGCTCTATGTACACCTGTTCCTCAATGATCCCATTGAGAAACATAGTTTTCACATCCATCTAATGAATGTGCAAGCCCATCTGCACTAAGAGAGCAAGGATGGATCTTATGGAAGAGTACCTTGTGACAGGTGCAAAGGTCTCATCATAATCTATCCCCTCAATCTGTGAGAAGCCCTGGGCCACAAATTTGCCCTTGTATTTCTCCACACTCCCATCAATAGCTTGTTTTACCTTGTAGATCCATCTTGAACCTACCATTGATTTGCCAACTGGTCTTGGGACAATTTCCCATGAACGGTTTTTTACAATGGAGTCATACTCCTCCACCATTACATCAACCTAAGTGGGCTCCTACACTACTTCCTGAAAGGAATATGGTTTAGTCACAATACATTTTATCATTAGAGCCATGTATCCAGTAAATCGGTTAAGAGATTACCTTTGTCTGCGTTGTGAATTAGGGGATCCTACATTATGTGCAGCATCAAGTCTCATCCTATAAGCTTCCTTGGTGCGCCTTCTGTCATTTCTGATGGTTGGCTCTGCATGAGTGGCTTCCTCCACTCCATAAACCTCCTCTAGTGGCTGATCCACTTCTTCAGACTCATCTTTGAGAACCAATAGCTCCTCCTCTATATGCAAGTCCAGCTCCCTCTCAAGGGACAACCGCATGGATTTCACCTCGTCGAATTTTATATCCCATCGCACAACAGTCATTTTGTTGTTTGGAAAATACACATGATAATTATGGGGTGTCTCTGTGTACCCCACAAAAATCCCAACTTTAGTTGTCAGTTCCAGCTTCTTCCTGGAATCCTCGGTCACATGCACATAAACAGATGATCCAAAAATCTTAAAGTGTGAAACATCAAGTTTCTTACTAGTGAAAGCTTCTTCAAGTGTACTCATGGAAAGTACTCTATGAGGACAACCACAGTATTGCATGCTTCAACCCACAAATGCATTGGTAGGCCCTGATCATGCAACATCGCTCATGCTACACCCACGATCGTTCTGTTCTTCCTCTCAACGACCCCATTTTTCTGTGGGTTATGATGCGCTATGAGTTCTCTTCAAATTCCTTCTTTGCTGCAGAAGTTCTTGAATTCTTTAGAGATGTATTCTCCACCATTATCGCTCCTAACAGCCTTCACTTGCTTCCCCGACTCTTTCTCCACCAATGTCTTAAACTCACAGAACTTTGAGAATGTTTGATCTTTCTTCTACATGAAGAAGATCCAACATTTACGAGAAAAGTCATCAACAAAGATTACATGGTGACTTATGTTTTATTGTTGAAGCAACCGAGAATGGCCCACACATGTATATGTGAACTCTCTCAAGGATCCCTGAAGCTCGGATTTCCTTCTCATGAAAGGTGGACTTTACATACTCCCCCATGGTGCAACCCTTGGACTGATCTAACTGAACAAGTGTTCTCATTGGAAGTCCAGTAGATTTTTTTGCATGACTTTCAAGGTTCCATGATGAAGATGGCCTAATTGCCTCTGCCATAATTCACCCTCATTCTGACTCACCACTTTTTTGCCTTGCCCATCATGGCAGCACAACCATATACCCCAGCCTGTAGAGATTCTTACCTTGAATCCCTATCCTCTTGGCTTGACCCATTGTTTTATGTCGCAAGAAAGCTTTTCCATCACTAAAAACAACGTCATAGCCTCTGTCCTCCTACATTGCAACTGCGACCAAATTTTTCTTCAGACCTGGTACATGCATTACATCTTTTAATTAAAATGGTTTACCTGACTCCCTCTCAAAGGTAATGGTACCAATCCCGGTAGCACTGTACTGTCCTTCATCGCCCATCTCAATATGCATATGGAGATCTTTCTCCTCCAAGTCACTAAAAAGTTCCTTATCTCCCGTCATGTGAAAGGAAGCACCACTATCCAAATACCACACCAATCCCAATGCACTTGACACCATGCATGTGATCAATGAGAAGTCAAGCTCAAATTGCGAGGCAAGGGCCTCACCAGCTGCAGATCTAGCAGCCTTCTTGTTATTCTTCTTTTATTGACAGTCAGTAGAAAAATGTGCATGTTCTTGACAGTGAAAACACTTCACCTTGGACATGTCCTACTTCTTGCCTTTGGACTCGAATTTTGAATGGGGTTTCTTCCCCTTCCATTTCCTCGCCTTGGCAGCCAAAGCACAATCATCTTCATCATCATGCTTTGATGAAGATCCATCTCTAGTGTTCCGTTTGAACTCCTCCTACACCAAATCTGACCACAGCCGTTCCCAATCTGGAAATTTTTCTCGTCCATTGATAGAGTCTTCATAGCTGTGCCAACTCTTAGGAAGTCCTAGGAGAGCCAAACTCACCAAATCATCATCAGTGACAGTTATTACACTCCCTAGTTCATTCTGACATTGGACAAACTTCGTGAGATACTTTGGAATGGTGTCACCCTTTTCCATCTTGATCTTCCTGAGTTTATCTTTGAGTGCCAATTTCCTATGGTCGCTGCAGCTTTGGAATATATCCGTCAAAGCCTTCCACATTGCATATGGTGTGGCTTTCCCATGGAGGCTTGAGACAATGTGGTCTCGTACTCCCTCCAACAGGATCCTCCTCGCCTTTGCCACTTTCTTTTGCCATGCATCAAGCAATGTAGCATCTATCACAACAGGGTTTGGAACATCATTGTCAATGAATTCCTTCAATCCATTGTCTTCAAGTACTGCTTCTTTCTAGCCTTTCCAAGAAAAGTAGTTCGAGCTGCCCTCAAGTGCATACTCTAACCTCAATCCATTGAAATCCGTTTCGATCTTTAATCAGTTGTAGCACCAAGAAATTCTTTCTGCAAATTCGAATTGAATCTAGTCACAAATTCAGCTACTGCTTCACTTCTGCAATTTCCTGTGCTCTGATACCATGTAGAAATTATACAATATGATGTGTATCTTGGATTCACATGATCTAACAATGTGCTACTGTTAAATACTAAATCGCTTCTACAAATATTTATGGAATTAAAAACACAACTGCCAATTACAATATCATGAAGAAATATCAATCACACACAACACAGATAATTTCCCAGGGAAAGCTTACAGCTAAAAACCCCACTATCTTATTTTGTATATTATATCATATATCATGAAACAACTACATACAAAACTCTTCTCACAAGAGCCCTGAGTACATTAGCTAATTATCTCACACAGTGATACAAAAATTGGCAAATCACTTGCTCAATTTACTGCCTCCAGACAGCCTGTCTTCACTGCGCAATCCCTGTTGAATGCAATCCCTGAATGAATGCAATCTTGCCTGCCTTGACTGTGCAAATATCATTGGCACATCCAATGTGTGTGTGTCTGCATGTGTGCAAGCGGATAATGTCACAACTGATAGTCAACTTCCCTTTCACCTAGAACTCAACTGGGTCTCCACTAGATCTGACATGCATGCAGCTAATAATAGTAAATCCTCAGTTGCATATGAGATTACTGATTGTGAATTAATTAATATTTAATTCACTGAATCTCTCATTAGTGTATCTTCAGTTACAACTAGCACAACTGATTTTAACTCACTTAACTGAGTTAAACTGATTACAACATGCATTAACTAATGCACAACTGCACTTCGAATTCTGTTACAACTAGAATTACTCTGCCTGTCCCACCAACCAACCTCTAACTCAAAATTCACTTAGCTAACTGATTTTCCACTTCAGTTGACTAATTTCAAGTCCACATTGAGAATAGATTTTAGTTTAATGTCCATCTAAATTAAGGGATAATAAAAATAGACATGCACCCAAAAATAGCCTTGTGAGCCCCACCCTAGTGTAGGTGCTTAATGCAACCAGGTGCTTAATTCACTAGTGTGGGTGCTGAATCTTCCTGTTGAATCTTAATAGAATGGATGATTGCAAAGATCAGATCCTATTAGGCGCTATCGACCTACTAAGGAGCTCGCCTCTCACGAGTTTGAAATCCTTCTTTTCTCATGTAGTCATAGTCGAGGGAGTGGTTGATAATGGCACCCTCTCTGTTGTTTATTATGAATTGATATTTTTATTTTTTAATGATTTAATTTGTATAATTATATTAATCTATTTAATGAAATGAAAACAACTTTTTCTTAATTAATAATAGTAAAATCAATTTTTTTTAAATTAAATAATATATTAATTTTTAATTAAAAAATGACAATAATTTGACAATGATTTCACTTTGCACATCTCTTTTGAAGTACTTAATTACCACTGAAAAATTAAAATTTGACGGTGGCAAAGATTTAAAAAAGATGAAGTACTTTGTTTCCACTAAAAATTTAAAATTGACGGCGGCAAAGATTAAAAAAAGAAGAAGATAAAGACAACCATTTGACGGTGGCAAAGATTAAAAAAAGATAAAGACAATCATTTTCATTTAAGTAACGTATCTCCTTGATCATAGAACATTCAATGTCACCCTTACCCTCAGTGAAAACACAAAACCCACATATTTACAGCATCCTCCCAACATTAAATGCCTTATGCAATATAGTCATCGGTAATAATATACCGATGAATATTTTCTATCAGTGTAGTTTAAAAAATCTACATAATAACTCAGAATTTTTGTAAGATATACCATCAGTATATGAATAATTTATCATTGTAGTTTAAAAAATTTACATAATAATTCGGAATTTTTGTAAGATTATGAAAAATTTTGACAAAGATTTTTGAAAATTTGTGTTATAGTGGTTAACCTTGAGTATTTTGGGTGTTTTACTGGTTTTTGATGATGCTGAATTCATTTTCACAATAAAAATGCAATTCAAACACTCCAATTACTTGATTCTTTGAAATTTGTTTTAGCGATATAAAAAACTATCATCTAAGCTATTTTGTTGCGTCCCTAGACTACTTCATTTCTATCCAATTGACTGGGCAATATTCAATGGAGATAGTGAATAATATATAGAGCTGGTTAAATTTGAAACATCTAGATTTTAAGATTTGAAAAAAATTTACTTTCTTGATTATAATATACAAACTAATAATATTGATTAATAATTATAAAATAAAGAAAATTTTAATAAAAGTAGGTTAATAATTAAATTTAGGTTTTTATGATTTATATTGTGAAAATCAAGAAAATTGTTTGTAAAATGGTCATTTAAAATCATCTAATATTATTCATTGTTATGTGGTTTATATCATAACCACACTAGATGACGAAAAAGCGTCACAAAACTCTGACAATGTAATTTTTACACCATATATATATTCTTATTTTAAACTTTTCCCAGTAATAATTGTCTGATATTATTTCTTTCCATTAAATTTCTGAAATATTCCAATCCTTTTCGAAGTAAGAATATGTTGTGTGAAAGCAAACTTACTACGGATGGCATAACATTTTGCGAATATTAAAAAGTCTGACAACGGCCATTGCATTTCAGCTTAAAATCTAAGCGAACTATCACTATATATGTCCCTGCAGGGCTAAAGAAAATTTACAGCCAAGGGGCAGATATCTGAGAACATCTGAAGAAAAAATTTAGATATCCGTGTCACTGATGGGAACCAAAGCCAAGGTTCGATTCTCGGAGATTTCCGAGCAACAAAAGAATCCAGAGCCGCAACAGCTGCAGAGTCCTGGTTGGAGTTCACGGCTATTTGGTGCGTGGAGATCCAAAGAGGAAAATAACAATAATAATAATTCTCGTGGCCATACCGCCGTGCCGGCCCCTGCCCAGGTTGCTAAACCTGGAGAACGACATGCAGCACATCGAGGTAAAGTTGTGTTTTTTGGAAAAGCTTCAGATAAAGTTTACAGTCGTAAGCTTAAATTAAATTTTGGTGTAAGATAAATTGGAAGATAACTGTGTTTGGAAATTAAATTTTAAACAATTCTTTCTTTTAAATTTCATCTTACGATATGAATCTGTTTGGAAATTAAATTTTAAACAATTCTTTCTTTTAAATTTCTCTGTGCCTGAAAAATCGTTTGTGGTTTTTGGAAAAGCTTCAGATAAAGTTTACAGTCGTAAGGATAAATTGAATTTTGTTGTAAATAATTTGGAAATAACTGTGTTTGGAAACTAAATTTTAAACAACTTTTTCTTTTAAATTTCATCTTACATTATGAATCTGTTTGGAAATTAAATTTTAAACATTTTTTTCTTTTAAATTTCTCTCTATCTGAAAAATCGTCTGTGGTTTTTGGAAAAGCTTCAGATGAAGGTTACAGTCGTAAGGTTAAATTGAATTTTGGTGTAAATAATTTGGAAGATAACTATGTTTGGAAATTAAATTTTAAACAACTTTTTCTTTTAAATTTCATCTTACAATAGGAATCTGTTTGGAAATTAAATTTTAACAATTTTTTCTTTTAAATTTCTGTGTGTCTGAAAAATTGTCAGAAATTTATACAAGATTATGATTACCCCATGAATAACTGTGAATATATATAAGATTATTTAATTATAGTATTAAATGAACAGGAGGTCGGACAATTAAGATCGCTGAGGAAGATAACGACGAACTTGAGAAAGAACGTCTGGACACAGATGCAGAGGACTTCATTGCGAAACAGAGGAAGAAATTGGAGATGGAAAGATTGATGTCTATGAAGAGGGTGGAGAGCATGCTCAACAGAGGCATGTGAGAGCAAATGATGAAAGGCCAACCTTTTCTTTGAAGCTTCTTATCATATTTCAGATAGTCTGTGTAGCTTATGCTGTCCAGAGCCATATTGCATAATTACTGTTGTGCTTCCTGCATATTGTAATAAATTATGCTATGACTGTGAAACCCTTGGCTATATTTGGTATATTATTATGCTATGATTGTGAAACCCTTGGTGATATTTGATATATTATTATGCTATGATGGTGGAACCCTTGGTTACTGGTAATAAATTAAATTATTATGCTATGATTGTGAAACCCTGGGTGATATTTGGTATATTATTATGCTATGATTGTGGAACCTTTTGGTTACGTTTAATAAATTAAACTAGTTGTTTTTAGTGCGATTTTTTGTTTTTGAAGTTTTTCTAGTTTGATTTGTTTAAAATCTGACAGGAATTTAGTGAAATTACAAGCTTGATGGGTAATTTCTGCATAATCTAAGTGCTTTAACGGTTTTTCAGAGTGCTGAATCTATATATACAGTTAAAAAAACCAATTTTTTCAGAGTGCTAAATCTATATATACAGTAAAAAAAATCAATTTAAATAATACAGATCCAAATTTCACATCAATTTTTTTCAGACACATAAAAAATCACAATAAAAATAACTCTTAAATTAAATTAAATAGTGAGAAACAATGAGTAATGTTTGGTGTATTATTATAATATGTCGAATTTTTCCGAGACTCTCAGAGTAAATTTGCATAATGCCTCTAATACATTTGAAATATTTGGTATATTATAATTGTTAGAGTTGATCTGTTCACATGATATATTTTTCATCGTTACTTTTGCTCATTGAAGTTATTTCTGTATCAATCTGTAATTTTATCCTCTCTGTTCATTGTAGCTATATCTGCAGCGATCTGTTTTTTTAAAGCAACTAAAGACCTGGGTATCAATTAAAGAAGCCATGTCTGTAGCAATCTATCTCTTTACTCTCTTTTTTTGTTTTTTTTGGCTCATTGAAGCCATATCTGTAGCAATCTGTCCCCTTACCCTCTTTGCTCATGGAAGTCGTATATGCAATAATCTATTTCCTTTTTAGCAATTTGTCCCTTCAGCCTCTTTGCTCATTGAAGCCGCTATCTGCAACAATCTATTTCCTTTCTAACAATATGTCCCCTTACCTTCTTTGCTCATTGAAGCCATGCTGGTAGCAATCTTCCCTCTTAATTTGTTTGTTCATGCTCATTGAGCCATATCTGTAGCAATTTGTCCCCTTACCCTCTTTGCCCATTGAAGTCATGTCTGTAACCATCTGTCTGCTTACTCTCTTTGCTCATTGAAGCCATGTCTGCAACAATCGGTTTCCTTTGTAGGGTATGTATATATTTTTATTTTTATTAAAATAAATATTTATACTTAAAATTATAAAATGTATGTGCAACTTTCTTATTAAAAAATATTTACTTTAAAAGTATTTATATAAAGTCATTTTTATAAGTAACAAGATTTCTTTCGTTTTTATAAGTAACAATATTTTTTTAGATAGTAGAAGTGATACAAAGTTATTTTATTAATAATACAATTACTTAGATGGTGGAAGTAAATAATTGCTTCTTAAACGAAATATGTAAAACATATGTAGCATTAAAAAAATATATAATAAGATTTTTAACCATGTATATTTATTTTTATTTTACTATGTAAATTTTTAAAAGTACAATTATTTTTGAGATAAATCTCAATCTCACCTATTATTAATATTAAAAATATTTTAGAATATTCTATTGATTTTAAAACCTTACCATCCACCTAATAATTATTAATAATTAGATTAAAATTCTAGAAGCCCTATTCCAAAATAGAAATCTCTATAAAAATAACAATCTAATTATCAAGGGAAAAAAATAAATTATTTATAGTTTAAAATTGTATAGGCTTTGTTGGATAGTTGGCATTGTCTCTATGGCTAGTGAAAACAAGTTTGTTGGCATCGATGTCAACATTCATGCTGAGAAATATGTTGGAAAATTGACATTGTTAGCAAGTGTGTTGGCATTGATGTCAACATTCATGTTGAGAGATATGTTGGACAATTGGCATTGTTAGCAAGTATGTTGGCATTGGTGTGCATGGTGTGTTGAGCTCAGAGTTCCATAGTTGTTGCAGTCTCTGTAGAGAACCATCATAGTAGCAGGTTTATTGAATAAAATGTAATACTATCACTATGATGGTTGGGAGTCTCAATCCTTGGAGGCACTCAAGGGGGAGTCCTATGGTTGCTACAGTCACTTGTAGAGAATCATCATAGTATCAGGCTTAGTGGAGAAGCCATAAAAAGATGACTATGAAGGTTGGGAGTCCCATACTTTTGAGGCATGTGTGCCCCATGTGTTTAGATCATATGCTCTTGGTTATGACATAGTTGGATAGCGCTATGAAAAATATTTCCAAGGGTATGTGGAAGTCCAAAAATGGTCCCTGAGATTAAAATTTATGGTCGATCAAAGTTAGGATCTCCACAATAAAAGTTGTAGTCCAGAAGCTCAGACACACAAAAGGCCCAGAAGCCTATAACCTTATTTAAAATATATCCAGGATAGCATTGATTAGGGGTAGCGGGAACAATGCTAGGAATTCTGGAAGCCCAAAAGCCTAGAAGTTCGGAAGTCTGGAGGCCCGAAAACCCAGACGCTCGTAACTGTTATTAAAATATGATGTGTGAGAGCATGGAGTTAGGCCAACAGGGTACAACAATTGATAGATTGCCAATAAATGGAACCTGTACCGATGATTTCCTAGAAAGTGAAAGCCTGAAAGCAATTTCGATTGATATTCAGACATTGCAGTTGATCCAGGTGGATATTGGTGGCCACCCGCCTATTCCACTTGGGGCCCCACCATTGTTTCTTTCAATTTTTCAGTTTCCTTAATCATAGCACAGTTTACTATTTTTAGCAGTTTTTCGAGTCCTGAACTTCCAGAGCCGTTTTGAGGCCCTAAATGGCGTTTTTTGGGCATCAAACATTTGACTTTTATGAGTATGTTCCAGACTTAATATTTTTTGTCAGCAGTTGTATTCCTCGGATATATATTTCTAACAATGTATCATGTGCATCAAATAGAGATAGTATTCCAAAGTTACGACCCCGAGAAATTGATGTACCAATTTAACCCGACATGGCCCATATTCTGGTGTTTCATCTCATAGGGTTAGGTTTTTGGATGTTTATGGTTTTCCATTGTTTATCAATAATATATAGGCCTTCGAGCCTCATTGTAACACAGAGTTCAAAGGCCTGTAGTCACCACATCTCTTCTCAGAGATAAGCTACCAGCGCCCTAGCTATTTTTTTCCATTATGGCTGTAAAAAAAATTTAGTTCTTTGATATTAATGAAATGAAGTGTTATTTCCATTACATTTTTATATTTATGGTTATATGTGTATTCTGTTGAGTTCCTACATAAATCTAGATCAGTGGTATCAGACCAGTCTGCTCTTTCTCGATCCTTCTTTACATGTTAGGGCTCGATCTGGTTGAACCTTTGGGAGATCAGTCTCGCAAACCCTGACAACCGCCCATGCGGGGCGAAAAGAAAGATGAGGGAGCAGGATATCCTATCAAAATATTGCTCGAGGAGGCCCTCGAAAAACAATGGAACATGATGATGGATAACTTTTCCCAAATCCTTCAACGACTGCGCACTAGCGGTGCATCTGCATCTAACAGCCACTCTAGAGGCGCAACTCCTTTTAAGGTACAAGTAAACTTTTACATTCCCATATTTGAGGGCTAAATAGATGCAGATGTCGTAGATATATGGTTGAATCTATTATAGGGATATTTCTCAGTTCATGACTTTTCCGACTGGGAGAATATTATTTTTGCACTCCTCAAAGCTACCTGCCATGTCAAGGACTAGTAGGAAACCTACTGTGAGAAAAAGGACGAGGGGGAACCCTCTCTGTTCTCGTTCGTACCCACTTGGAATTCTTTCCGAGACGCCATCAAGGAACAATATTATCCTGCGGGGAGCTATGAGGACAAGTGCATACAATGGACTACACTGTGACAACAAAGGGATCAAGATGTGCATGAGCTAGCGAATGATCAGGAGATCAAGTCTCTTGTAGAAAAATTCTCAAAAATGAAGTTGCTCAGAATTGGTCCAAACTAGATCGAATGGAAAGAGCTCGGAAAAAAGATCCTGTAGACGTGAACAGCACTGAAAACCGACTCCGTATGAGAAAGTAATTCAGCTTTGAAGTTTGCCAATTTCAATTAAAAAATGGCCAAATTTGACTTTATAAAAATTATTTTTATTAAAAAAAAGAATATTCCACAGAATAATCTGGGAATATTCTGCGAAATATTCCACAGAATCTTCTACAAAATATTCTGGTGGCAACCAATGAAAGGACACCATGTGGCCAGCCCAAAGGCCGCCACGTGGCCCCAAGGTCAAATGGAAATGGCGTTTTAAAATTTGTTTGGATGCAGCGGGATTTGAACACGGGTCGAGCAGAAGACAACCCAACGGCCTAACCAACAGGCCACGGTTGTTGTTTGTTAAAACATTGCAACGCATTTTATTTTGAATGTTGGTTTGGGCGCATAACAAACTCCGACGGTTGTGTTAACCATCCACATTTCATGTCGGCATGTGGCCACGCGCAGCTTCACATTAAATGTAACCACCCACGACTGGCGGAGATTCGGCGATCCACCTAAATTTAGCAACTGCTCCTATTTTGTCGGCGCTAACTGGCAGTTCTCCACATTTAGTGGAGTTTTTCTAGGTGACACTGGGCAAACTTCAGTTAGCCATAACTTTGGCTAGGGAAGTCCATTTGGGACAATTTTTTTTTGATTTTGGGGTATTGAAGCATTCTGGAGCTGTTGGGAGTGTTTGCAGAGCCATCAGGGCGCTCTATCAGTGATTTTACCAGCGATTTTGGTTGTGGAGCCACCAGGGCCTAATGAAAGATCAGTTGTTTTGGACTATACTCATCCAATGGAGGTGAATGAATAGTCGTTTTATACTGATTTCAGCCTTCTGTATCTGAATTTGCAGCTTATTTTTCCTTTTGAGGCTTTCCATACAGTGTAATTCATATTTTGAGCATTTAATGAAAGAGGGAAAAGCCTAATTAGAGGCTTTTGGACCCAGCAGAGATAGCCCAATAGAGGGGTGAACTGTTTAAAAAAATGCTTACTGTCATGCTGTGTATTTTTGCTGCATTATTTCAGATTCTGCTACATTAAACAGTAACTTTTCATAAGTGCACTTTTCCCAATCAGGCTTATACAGTGAACAAAACTCATTAGTTCAACTTCAAACCACATTACTTCATTTGCAGAATACTTAAACTTGCTTATTCACTCATAAAATTTGGATTAATGAATACTTTTCACATAAACAAATACTTTCATTGATCGGATCTATTACAGTGTTTACATTTTATTTCTTTAGGCACAGCCAGTTTGTGGGCCAGAAGCTTCTGGTTTCATCCTTTCTAGTAAAGGTTAAATAACCAGTAAAAGCCCCTTACTGTCAATCTCTGTATGACAAATACTTTGTTCTCACAATTGCAGATCAGGTTGGTATCAGAGCTCTAGGTTTTGCTTAAGAGTTTGTGAAATTTGTGCAAGAAGATTGTGTTATTCTGCAAAATTTGATGCTTACTAGGCTGAAATTGAAAAGAGGGGAAGGTCAACTGGTTAGAGAACAAGTTAATCCTCAACCAAGGAGGGCTAGAGTGCCATTATATCCACCTTCCATTTCATCCTCATTAGCCTTAGAATCAGCCACAAACATGTCTTCCAGAGAAGGAAAAGTACATGAGGAAATGGATCCCAAGGAAGAAGAAAGAGTCTTTAGAAAAGCTTTCTTGGACATGACTAAAATGGTTAGGATCCTATACCAGGAGAGAAATGATATGATTGCTGGAGAAGGGTCTAGAAACCAAAAAGAAGAAGGAGATTCTTCAGGAGGGAAGAAAGACAAAGATGAGCCTAAGAAAGGGAATGGAGGAAATGGTGATCCACCATCTCCATCGTCATCCTCATCCTCCACATCATCCTCTTCTACTTCTGATAATCAGTCACACAAAACAAATACATCTCTTAAAAATCCTTTGTTAAAGCTTGATGTGAAGTTTGAGTTGCCGATGTTTAATGGTGATGTGAATGCAGAGAAATTGGATAACTGGATTAGACAGCTGGAAGTCTATCTAAGGATTCAGAATATTCATGATGATGAAACAAAAATCCAATTAGCCTCTTTGAGAATGGATGGAGCAGCTTTGGTTTGGTGGGAAGCCAAGACCAAGGAGGAAATCAAAAAGCATGGTAAGATAACTCTAACTTGGAATGAGATTATTACAGCTATTAAGAAATAGTTTTATCCTCTTGCTCATATTCAGAAAGAAATCATGAATTGGCAAAATTTTAGGCAACTTAAGGGTCAAAATGTGCAAGATTATACCCAAGAGTTTAGAAGGAGAGCACTTCTACTTGGAGTAGACTTACAAAGTCAAGACACCTTGTTGAAATACATAGGAGCTTTGCACAATTATCTGCAACATACTATTCTAATGTTCAATCCTACCAGCTTAGATGAAGTCTGTGTCCAGGCTACACATTTATAAGCTAGAGGAAAGAATACTTTTGATGAGGATAGTAATTTCAAAAACAAAGGAAAGAAGAGAGTTGCAAATTCAAGAAAAGAAAAAGGAAAGTTCTTTCGCAAGAACTATTCTAAGACAAATCATGATGAAGATCATTGTTGGAAGCTTCATCCTGAATTGAAACTAGAAAATAACAAGAACAAAAACAAGACCAAAGAAAAGGAGAAAACTATAGCAACAATTGAGCAAGACTTAGGGTCAGACTCAGGAGATGAGACAAAAATCATCGCCATGGGTTTAAAGAACATTAAGGGGAAAGAAGTGGTGCAAGACACAATTCCCAGTTCTAGCTCTTTGAATTGTCACAAAGATACTCATGAAGAAAAGAGGAGAATAGAGCTTTTCCATGTGAGGGTAATTTCAAAACATACCAAAATTGACACACTATTTGACAGTGGGTCACAAGCGAACCTCATATCAGAAGACTTGGTCGAGCAGCTTAAACTTGAGACCATTCCACATCCAAAGCCTTATCCACTTGGATGGATATGCAAGGATGCCAATTTGAAAGTCTCAAGGAAGTGCATATTGCGCTTTGCAATAACTGCACAATTTATTGACACAGTGGAACTTGATGTGGTGCCGCTTGATATCTCAGGTATTTTTTTGGGAAGTCCTTACTTATTTGACAGGAAGGCTATCTTTCATCGCCATGAAAAAAAGTATCACTTGTTCAAATATGGTAAAGAGTACATTGTGAGAGCTCATAAGAAGAAGCTGGAATCTTCATTACTCCATGCAAGTCAATTGAAAAGACTGGTTAATGCAAGTCAAAGTCTAACTTTGTTAATGTTGAAACGACCAGATTCTGAGCATTTTCCTTTTTATGATGTTGTTAATGATTTGTCTCAGTTTGATAACAGTTTGTCTTTGAAAGAAGATGATGTAATGTTGCGCAAATTTCCTTTTGGGTCATCCAATGCAGTGAATGAAGTGTCAAAGCAAAGCAGTGCAAGCAAGAAGGACACACAATTCAGCATGGGAAAAATTTGGTTTCAGAATGGTAGAATTCGCCATGGGAACAATTTGCAAGGTGAAAGTCATTTTAAGTCTTCTGGGAAGTTTGATCAGTGTAGAAAAAGTTTGTTTTCTGCAAATTACAATTTCCGTTCTACAAATTTTAATCATTTGCATCATGACTCCGTCAATCTTAGCAATGGTCAATCAATTGATTCCAGAGACAAATTATCATTTTCTCAAAATCTTCATTTGATGAAATCGGGTAGATTTCAGTTGTTCAAGGGTGGAAGAGTGGAGAATCAGTCTCCACATTATCAGTTTCACTAGTCAGAGAGCTTTTGGGGTCCAAAAGCTTCCCATTTGGGAGGTGTGATCAGGAGATCAAGTCTCTTGTAGAAAAATGCTGAAAAATGAAGTTTCTCAAAATTGGTCCAAACTAGATCGACTAGAAAGAGCTCGGAAAAATGATCCTGTAGACGTGAACGGCACTGAAAACCGACTCTGTATGAGAAAGTTATTCAGCTTTGAAGTTTGCCAATTTCAATTAAAAAATGGCCAAATTTGACTTTATAAAAATTATTTTTATTAAAAAAAAAGAATATTCCACAGAATATTCTGGGAATATTTCACGAAATATTCCACAGAATATTCTGCGAAATATTCCGGTGGCAAGCAATGAAAGGGCGCCACGTGGCCCCAAGGTCAAATGGAAATGGCATTTTAAAATTTGTTTGGACGTGGCGGGATTTGAACACGGGTCGAGCAGAAGACAACCGAACGGCCTAACCAACAGGCCACGGTTGTTGTTTGTTAAAACATTGCAACGCATTTTATTTTGAATGTTGGTTTGGGTGCATAACAAACTCCGACGGTTGTGTTAACCGTCCACATTTCATGCTGGCATGTGGCCACGCGCAGCTTCACATTAAATGTAACCACCCACGATTAGCGGAGATTAGGCGGTCCGCCTAAATTTAGCAACTGCTCCTATTTTTTCGGCGCTAACTGGCACTTCTCCACATTTGGTGGAGTTTTTCTAGGTGACACTGGGCAAACTTCAGTTAGCCATAACTTTGGCTAGGGAAGTCCATTTGGGACGAAATTATTTTTGATTTTGGGGTATTGAAGCATTATGGAGCTGTTGGGAGTGTTTTTAGAGCCATCAGGGTGCTCTCTCAGTGATTTTACCAGCGATTTTGGTTTTGGAGCCACCAGGGCCTAATGAAAGATCAGTTGTTTTGGACTATACTCATCCAATGGAGGTGAATGAATAGTCGTTTTATACTGATTTCAGCCTTCTGTATTTGAATTTGCAGCTTATTTTTCCTTTTGAGGCTTTCTATATAGTGTAATTCATATTTTGAGCATTTAATGAAAGAGGGAAAAGCCTAATTAGAGGCTTTTGGACCCAACAGAGATAGCCCAAGAGAGGAGTGAACTTCTTAAACAAATGCTTATTGTCATGCTGTGTATTTTTGCTGCATTATTTCAGATTCTGCTACATTAAATAGTAACTTTTCGTAAGTGCACTTTTCCCAATCAGGCTTATACAGTGAACAAAACTCATTAGTTCAACTTCAAACCACATTACTTCATTTGCATAATACTTAAACTTGCTTATTCACACATAAAATTTGGATTAATGAATACTTTGCACATAAACAAATACTTTCATTGATCGGATCTATTACAGTGTTTACATTTTATTTCTTTAGGCACAGCCAGTTTGTGGGCCAGAAGCTTCTGGTTTCATCCTTTCTAGTAAAGGTGAAATAACCAGTAAAAGCCCCTTACTGTCAATCTTTGTATGAGAAATACTTTGTTCTCACAATTGCAGATCAGCGAATATGTTCCATACCTTGCGCACAAAGTTGGGTATCAAAGATTCAGAGAAACATTTGGTGTTGAAGTACCGCAGTTGTCTGCACAGATACATTCAGGAGGAAATGAAGTTCCTTAGCATCTCCTCGCTTGGTACAGCATACTGGTATGCTGCCAAGATTGAGTATAAATTCAAACATAAGAAGCAAGACTTTGGATCTTCGAATCAAAAGCAAGGGAAAGGTGCCCCCAAACCGCATAACACAGGACAAGCCAAGGCATAGTGGCTCAATATAACCTACCGAAGCCACAAGAAAATAACAAGACCACGAAACTGAAGAAGGACACGAGAAGGTGGTGTGAGTTCCATAAGAGCTCCACTCACAACACGAGTGTCAGGCCAAGCAGTCCCTGGTGGTCAAGATGAGGGCTTCTGAATCAAATGCATGCTCAAACTCAGAATCAGAACCCGACAAGGGGAATGACAAAGGGAAGCAGATTATTAATGCGGAGCCCAATGCCACCATTGCAACTGCAAAGATCCAGAAGGAGGAACCAGAAGATCCAGAGGAGGAGGATTGTCTCTTCCACTCTTAAATGTGAGTAAAGGGTTCCCCGCTACAATTCATTGTCGATAGTGGGAGCCAAAAGAACCTCATTTCAGCAGAGGTCATGAAGCGTTTGGGCTTACCAACCACAACACACCCACAGTTGTACACCATCGGGCGGTTTCACCAAGGACGAGATCTCTGTGTCAACCAGCAGTGTCGCCTTCCCTACAACATCAAGCCCTTCACAGATGAGGTATTATGTGACATTGCTCTTCTTGATGTTTGTGATGTATTATTAGGCCAACCACACTTGTGTAAGTGACATTTTGTGTATGAGTCCCGACCTCGCATTATTATTGTTACTTTGGGCAATAAGTGGTACAGGATACCAGAGGTACCACCACCTGCGGCTATCTCTATGGTTATTGCAAAACAATGCAGTAAGCTCATTTCCAAAACCAGGAAATTTGTTTTCCTAATGATCTGCACCCAGGGCAAGAAGAAGACTGCGGCCACGACCTCCAGACAAGGCTCCTCCGCACGACAACAACAAATGGACAACTTCATGGAGGAGTACGGGGACATCTTCACCTCACCCACAGGGGTGCCTCTGCACTGTCAAGTAAAGCACCCCATCGATATGACCCCATGTGCGTCATTGCCCAATGGATTGATCTATTGGCGCTCTGTTCTGGATAACGATGAAATCAAGAGGTAGATTCAGGAGCTACTATAGAAAGGTCACATCTGGCCTAGTTCATCGCCCTGTGGGAGTTCGATCGTGTTGGTGGAGAAGAATGATGGGACTTGGAGACTCTGTATTCACTATCGGGCCTGAACAAGATCACTGTCTGGAATAGGTACCCGATCCCATGGATTGATGACCTTCTGGATCAACTCAAAGGGGAAAAATATTTCAGCAAGATTGACTTGAAGTCTGGGTATCACCAGGTACCAATCGAACCCTCTGATGTGTGGAAGACTGCCTTCAAAGCCAAGGAGGGTCTTTTAGAATGGTTGGTCATGCCTTTCGGGTTGACGAATACTCACACAATCTTCATGAGGTTGATGGACGACATCTTGCGGCCATTCACCAACTCATTTGTAGTCGTGTAATTGGATAGAATCTTGATCTTCAACCATACTTGGGAAGAGCACCTCCACCACATCCGACAAGTCCTCCAAACACTGTGGAAACACAAGTTGTGTGCCAATTTAGAGAAGTGCACTTTTGGCATGACCCAGGTTCAGTGTCTGGGATACATTATTGACGAACGAGGGGTGCATGTGGATCCAAAAAAGATCCAAGTTATTCGGGATTGGCCGGCCCCAACGACTCTAACAGAGCTTTGCAGCTTTCTGGGTCTTGCTAATTTCTACAACAGGTTCGTGTTGGGATTCTCTCATATCACTTGGCCCTTGAGTCAAGTCACCAAGGGAGGAGTGAAAGAAAAATTATTTTGGTCGGAATCTCAATAGAAGGCATTCGTAGAATTGAAACATCGCCTCTGCTCTGCCCCAGTGCTCACCTTACCATACTTGCAACAACCATTTGAGACCAAGACAAATGCCTATAACTATGATATTGGGGCAGTTCTTACTCAATAGGGGCATCTAGTGGCATATCACAGTGAGACACTGTCTGACACAATCCACAAGTATCCCACTTATGACAAATAAATGTATTTCATTATGCAAGTGTGCCGCCAATGGAAGAATTACATTTTGGGGAAGGAAACGGTCATCCACACAGACCACCGACCCCTGCAGTTCATACAGACACAAGGGAAGTTGCAGAACGATCACCATCAGAAGTGGTCCACATATCTACAACAATTTCATTTGAACATCAAGTATAAGAAGGGGAACACCAATAATGTTGCAGACTGCCTCAGCCGACCATCGATCATGGCACTAACCACCATTCTCAAATCTTGTGGGCATGAGACTTCTGATTGGCTGCTTCTCTACAAGAGCGATCCAGAATTCGACCACACATACAAGACACTATTGGATGGTACGCAAGTTCCAAATTTTCACCTCTAGGATGCATTGCTATGTCACTTGGGACACCTTTTTGTTCCTTCAAGTGAGCATGCCAAGATGATTTGGGAAGCACACTACAGTCGATTTGTTGGGCATTTCGGGGTCGAGAAAACAATGGCAATACTGTAGAAGTATTTCTATTGGCCGAACCTTCGATAGGATGTTGAGAAGTACATCAGATCATGCACTGTTTTCTCCATTTCCAAACTGGCCATCAAGAAGAAAGGCCTCTATACTCCGCTACCTATCCCTAGTCAACCTTGGGAATCCATCTCCATGGATTACATGTCGGGCCTTCCTTATGCTAAGCATGGAAACGACTGTGTTTTCGTGGTCGTCGAAATATTCTCGAAGATGGCCATTATGTCGGCCTGCAAGAATAATATCATAGCAGAAGCCATTGCTAAACTATTCTTTGAATGAGTGTGGGTGCTTTGGGATCCCACAGTCTATCATCTCAGATTGGGACAACATGTTCCTCAACACATTTTGGTCTAGCCTCTGGTCAATGTTGGACACCAAGCTCACCAAGTCCACATCTTTCCATCCCCAAACTGATGGCGAGACTGAGGTCGTCAAGAGGATGATTGTACACATTTTGCGCATGTACAATTTAAAGCATCCACGCACATGGTATGAGAGATGTCCCTATGTACAACACAATTATAACCGGGCTCTCCATAGCTCAACCAGACACAACCCCTTTCAGGTGGGCTTGGGGTTCCAGGCACTATGTCCCATTGACGTAGCCATGTCATTTGTGGCTACTCAGGCCGATTCGGTTCATGTCCATTCTGAAGCTGAAAAGGCAAACAACGTCATTGAGCACATTCAGCACATCTGCCATCAGGTTCATGACATATTGGATAGGGCCAATGCTAAGTACAAGCAATGACATGATCAACATCAGGTGCCACACCACTTCTAGGTGGGTGAAAAAGTGTGGCTACATTTGAAGAAGGAGCACCTCACTGGACCCCACTGCAAGCTTCGCCCCCTCCTATATGGGTCATACACCATCACCAAGGTTGTAGGGAACAATGCCTTCGATCTCAGTATTCCACCATTCCTTGGTTTGTACCTAGTATTCAATGTAGGCCGCCTTCGGCCCTATTTCCCACCTCTACTGGACACCTCTGACATTGTAGAACAACTCAAATCAACAGAGTTAAACCCAAATTGCATGGAACATGGCACCACATATTGTATCATGGACATGCAAATCAATAACACTCGCCAGCAGAAGATCCAACTGTATCAGGTTATCAAAGTTGGCCAACTCTTGAACCAAGGCAAGTGGTTCACCAGGGACCAAGTTCAGTGGAGGTTTCCTCATGTCATGGAGGAACTTAACACAATGGGGGAGGAATGATCCAGGTGGATATTGGTGGCCACCCGCCTATTCCACTTGGGGCCCCACCATTGTTTCTTTCAGTGTTTCAGTTTCCTTAATTATAGCATTGTTTACTATTTTTAGCAGTTTTTCAGGTCCTGAGCTTCTGGACCTATTTTGAGGCCCTAAACGATGTTTTTTTGGCATCAAACCTCTAGCGCATTTGAGTCTATTTCAAACTTGATATCTGATGTCAGCAGTTTTAAACCTTGGATAAATATTTATAACAATGTATCATGTGCATCAAACGGAGATAGTATTCCAAAGTTACGAGCCTGAGAAATTGGTGTACCAATTTACCCCGATGGGGCCCATATTCTGGTGTTTATTCTCTAGGGTTAGATTTTTGGATGTTTATGGTTTTCCATTGTTTCTCAATAATATATATGCCTTCGAGCCTCATTGTAACACAGAGTTCAAAATCCCATCACCACATCTCTTCTCAGAGATAAGCTACCAACACCCTAGCTAGTTTATTTCCATTCTATCTGTAAACAAATTTCAGTTCTTTGATATTAATGAAATGAAGTGTTATTTCCGCTGCATTTTTATATTTATGGTTATATGTGTATTATGTTGCGTTCCTACATAAATATGAATAAGTATTGGGCTCAACAGGTGGAGTTATGTGGAGGCTCACAGGCGAAGGTCTTCAAATGTCTATTTTTAGTAGGGCATACAAGTGGGCCAGGTTAAAATATCGTAAGATGTATACAACTGCTATTCATAAGAATTTACGAGAATGCGGGCATTCGGGCTCCAGCTTAGTAGTGCATATATGTATATTAGTGACCAGGGAGGCAGAGAATTTATCAAGGGAATTAAGCCCTTGTAGGCCAACAAATAAGTTCAGTGCCTAGAGTCCTAGCTTGAGGTCACAACACCTAGTCCTATGGTGGAAAAGTAGGCTAGCGGCCAACAAAGAAGGATCTAAAGGAATTTCGAAGGATATGGCAGCACTATTTGTAAAAATACTTTTTGGCCTATAGAAAAATGAATTAGGGGCACATGTATGTTGTGATGAGTCAACAAATCTATGGCAAGATTCCTCCATATTTGGTTGATTATGCCAAATTGGTTATTTTCCACTTTGGATTGAGCACAACTTTCAAAGGATGTATGGGTTGGCAAGTAGATCTACAAACGTGTGGCATTTGTGACTATAAAGAAATGCTGAGTCAAGGAAGCAAGGACCACGACACGCATGAATAAATAAGTGGAACCTGAATTGAAATAGAGCTATCCATCCTTGATATTTCTTACACATTAATGAAGAATTGAATGGAAAAGATGACTAAGTGCAAAAACTCTCATCATGGTCAAAGAGAGCCATGATTGAATGTACAATTTGAACTCTAAGGACTTTGATGGCATGCTTCAGATGTGGTTGTCATATAGCATACATTATAGCAGGTAGGAGATTGATATGAGAAAATGAATGGAGTGCATATCCTAAGTGTTGAAAAGTCGTACTACCTGTACAAGTTGAACTCAACACGGGAGCTCTTTGAGTTCACAGTTTGACTGAGAATTAATTTCGAGTATGAGAAACACTCAAGTGCGCATCCTCATGTATAATGAAACAACAATGTTCAGGAAAATTGATGCAATTTATAGCATGGAAAACCATGTGTTACATTACACTCAGGCAGTGTGAATGTAAAATTGCCGATTGACAGAGACAACATCGATCACTGTGTTTTAGTGAAACAAAACCCAGGATTGCAGTTGAACAACTAGGGAATGAAACATAGTTGAGGAGATGAGTAGAGATATTTATGGGTGATAATTGCTAAGGAGAAAGGCCAAGTGTGTCTGGGATGCAGAGAGAGGTTAAAAGTGCTTGTGCAGAAAAAGAGAGCTGAGAGAAGGAAAACAGAAGGGGTTGAGAGATGAGTGTAAGCTGCTACGATGTGGAAAAATAAGTGTTTCTTGGTCTCAATGAAGTGTAGGCTATTTAGTGGAACAGAGGGAAAAAATTAGAGAAGAATAGAGAGCTTATAACAGGAAGAGTAGTTTCTAATTACAGTGGGTGGTAAGTTTACTTTTTAGTGTGGGTTGGAGCATGCAAACCAAGGAGTTGGTGCTTCCATATTAGTGGATTTCTAAATAAATCTTGGGGGTTGGTGCCTCCTACAAGTTCGTGCTTGCAACAAATCCATGAAATGTGTGCTTCAAATGGTGCTTTTGTAATCTATTCAAGCGTCTACATAAAGAGGGATTTGGTGCTTCCTGCTAGTGGGTGATAGAAAAAAATCAAAGGGATTTAGTGCTTCATGTGGGTGGTGGCTCACAAAAAATTTGATGTAATATAGTAGGAGCTTAGTATTACACCAATAGCAAAAAATCTTTGGTGTTTTTTCTCCCTGAATGGTTTCCACGTTAAACCTCAACGTTCATGTGTATGTTTCCCATGGTGTATGTATTTCTGTGTTGATTTCATATTGTTGTCGTGTGATATGTTGTTGATGATTAATGGATGGTTTCCACGGTTGAATGTTAAGTATGAATTGGTAGAAAAGTTTAAATTAGCCTTAATAGTGATTCACCCCCCCTCTCAGTATTAACATTGTTTCCAAAAATTAGTATTAGAGAAAGGCTCCTTCATGAACAACTTTATTTATCAAATGTAGATTAGAGGAAAATAATGGCTAATCAAACTTGGCTTACACCCGAAGGAGTCCCATTTTTTAATGGAAAAGAGTATGTACTATGGAAGGTTAGAATGGAAGACTATTTAATGGATTTGGATGTTGATGTATGGTGCTCCCTATTGAATGAATAAGAGAGTAAGAAGGATGGAGAAGCCAAGGAAATCATCATGAAAGGGATTTGTAAGCCATATAAGATAAAGCAAGACATTGTGGAATAACAAAGGAAATTTTAGACATATTGCAATGTCTTTATGGAGTAGATAGTGATGAGGCTCAAGAGGAGGTACATGAACCTTGTTTCTCAAGTAGTGAGCCTGAGTTAATGAAGGTTGTTGATAATGAAAAGAATAAAAGGAAGAAGAAGGAATCCTAAAGGAAAGATGATTAAAATATTGAAGTTCCTTCTTCCAATAAGGAATTTTCTACCCATCACTCTTGAGTTGAAGATGAAGAAGACTCAGAAGAGAGGCCATGTTGCTCGAAAGGTATGTTATTTCTTTGTGATAAATGTAAAAAGATAGGTTAGTTATCCTCTAGATGTTCTTGAGAATTTTTTGAAGAGAGAGATATAAGTGCATGTAGTAATGATGCAGATAGGCCTACATTAGTAGCAATAGCAAAAGAGGGATCCTATGAAGAAGAAGAGAGAATATCTCAAGAAGAGAATAGTAGTATCCTTGGGAGTGATGAAGATGGAATACTCCTCAGGCATGTGGAAGACTCCATGGACACAAAGATGAATTTGTATCTTTTTAGTGGTTTAGCTAGCACCTCTCATAGCGAAGAAAATGATATAGATGAAAGGATCTACTTTAGAAATAAGTTTATATCTTCTCTAAAAGAGATCTAGGATTTTTCAGAGACTAATCTCAATCAAAACGAACAGTTGTGGGAATATGATCTTGAGAATGATAAGTTGAGCAACACAATTGTAGATTTAAATGTTCAACAAGAAGATGATAATAGGCTAAATGGGATGCCGACCAATCAACTAAATGATAGAGAAGCTCACTCTGAGAGACTACAAGCTAACGTAGTCTCAATCAGACATGAAATAGGAAAGAAAAATAAAGAGTTGTCTCAATGTCAAAGGCTTGAGGAGAGAAGAAAGGCCTTGGATGAGATGCTTGTTAAGGAAAAATCCCCTCTCATAAAGGTTGGTTTTGATCCCAACGACAATAAAGGAAAAGAACTTGTTGATTGCAACAGCAACAAAGAAATCAATAACAACAAGGGAAGAAGAGGAAACAACAAAATGATAAGCATCAAAAACAAAGGAAAAAACAACATCAATGTGTTGAGAAAAAGCATCGAAGAAGAGAGAGTAATTGTCATAGGAGGCAGCAATAACAATATAGAATTGCTCGAAGTAGCAATTCGAACAACCATGGAAGCCACATGAAGAACCAACAAAAGTCCTTTCCCTCTCAAGGACAAAGTCTTCAAAGAAAAGGTATCTTTTGTTATCAAAAGCATTTTCATGGTTATTGTTTTTCCTGCAATAAATTTGGGCATAAAGCCATGGACTATAGATGGCATGCAAGAAAACAACATGTGTTAGGTAGCAGCAACCCAAGAATGCACAAAGTGGTCAAGAGAACACATGTTGGCAGCAATAAAGGCCTTGACAAGAATGCTAGAAGATATGAAATTTTTTTTGTCCCATTCTTAAGCCATGTTGAATGCTACAATTGTGGCAACTTTGGGCACAAGACAATGGACTGCAAATATGAGGGGACAAGGAACTTCCCTCAAAATATGTAGGAAAGTGAAGCAATTCAGGCACTGAATACAAGTATAGATAGAAGAGAAGAGGACATAAATTCATTCAATCATAATTTGGAAAGGTCTCATAATGGCTATTCAATCATACAACTTTCAGTTTCATTTGGACTAGGGAACTAGAGAAGAATTTCCTTCAAATATATGCTATCCAAATTGTGACCTTGACAACATGTTATTCACACTAACAACACACGTCCAACAATCTCCCATGTTTTTGAACTTTGACATAAATGACATTGCAATTGACATCAATAACAATATGTGAAACACGGTGATCAATATTTTATTATGTTAGTTCGATGTTTAAGATTATTTATTTAGACAAAATAAAAAATTTCATCAAACAAAATATGGATTTAGCCAATAATATATTGTGGTAGTTTTAGATTTAAAAAAATTACTTTTAAAAAAAATACAAAATTTGATAGTTTGCATTATTATCCAAATATAATTTTTAAAATTTATTTTTTAATTATTAAAAAATTGTAATTTCATATAGATATATATGTATATTTATTTTTTTAATTATTAAGAAATTATAATTTCTTTTATATATATATATATATATATATATAGAAATTACATTTAGATAATAATGCAAACTATTAAATTTTGTATTTTTTATAAACAAATATGTCAGATGTAAAACTAACATAATATATTGATAAAATCCTGAAATTATATATATGAATATAAGATAAGGGGAAAAAGAACAAACTTACTTTTAAAAAACATAACATAACAAAACAAGGAAAAAAGACACTCTTATTTTTAAAGCACATAGATATTATGATGGAAACTCTTAGATATTAAAATATTTGTGCTTTAAATATAAAATATTTTAATAGATATTATGTTGGAAACTCAGATATTAAAATATTTATGTTTTAAATATAAAATATTTTAATAATAATAATAAAAGCTAAATAGAAATTATCAAAACTGAAAATTATAAAAAAACAAGTTACTCTAAACACTTTTCTTTCCTATAAAAATGTATGCATCCAAATCACATAACTAAACCATATAAAAATGTATGCATCCAAATCACATAATGAAAAGAACGTATGCATCCAAATCACATAACTAAATTATATAAAAATGTATGCATCCAAATCACATAATGAAAAGAGTTCAGAAACTGAAAATTATTTAAAATGAATTATTCTAAACACTTTTCTTACATATAAAAATATTAACTGGCAAAAAGAATTAGAATGCTTCTTATCCATATCACACAAAGAAAGAATTATATTAATTGGCAAAAAGAATTATAGATTGTTGGTGAGAGTTAATCTTTCATTTTTTATGCCTGATTACTTTTATTTAACTGTATAGGAATTAATATCTTATCATAAGAAAAATATGTTTTTATTTAAAAGAAATTAAATATCTTATTATAAGGATAATTTTAGGTATTCCAAAGGAAGTTCTTTTTTAATTATGTTTTTTAATTAAGTGGATTGGCATTATTTTATGAGGTTTTTCCTTACAATACTGTAGCATATTCATTTTCGTCATCTTCAACATAATATCATTGAATATACTCAAAGAATATACTCTCATTGAGATTTGATATTATTTTATGAGTATCAAATCTGGGAAGTAACACATTCGTTCCCCGATGAGATTGGACAATTAGACGGTTGCATGATGATCAATGAGACCATCAAAAAAGAGGAAATATGTTATTTTCAAAAATACAATTAAAAGAGAAGACATATGTTTATTTTGTTAAAAAATGTAGGAAGAAAAGTTTAATTTTATTTTAACTTTAGTCAAATTGACTAAATCAAATTTCCACATTAATAATAAAATTTGGATGAAGTTAACTAGTGTGACATCGTTCTTGTCACTTGTTTAGCTTAGTAAATTCGAGTTAGTGGGCTTGGAATTCAGTCACGCATGTGTGATTGCTAAATTTTAGCAATCTAATTCAGTGATTTTTGGTTGTGTTTACTTAACTGACCTCTAATTATTGATAGAGTCAGCTGAAGGTCAGTTGAGCAGTGGGACAATAGTCTAACTCACAGATATGCCAGTTAACTAATCAATGAACCCAAAATAGTTCATGCATGCATGGAATTTGAATTTCTCATTTGGAGTGGAAAAGACAAGGCCAGTGTAACATGAGTTGTATACTAGTTGAGTGTACAATTATTGCATGCAGTCGGGAGATCAATTCCTTGGGAATTGTGCAAATAAATAGGGACGTCCCTATTGTTTAGGAGCTTGAATTTTCTCATATTTGCACAAGGAAATAGGAGGTTTGAGAAGTGGATAATTGGCCAAGTGTTGGACAGAGTTTCTCATTCAGCAAAGAGAACAATTATTATTTTTCAGGTTGTGCTCGGATTTGGAGCAAGAAATTGTAATAGTTTATCTATTCAATTGATTAATGCAAAGAGGCTTGAGGGGTTTTTTCCCAGTTGGGTTCCCCTTGAAATCACTATGTACTTGTGGTTTTTCTTGTTGCGTGTATATGCATGTTGTCCTAAATTGTGATTTCTATTCCGTAGATCAATAGAGTAGAATTGTCTCTTGTTTTTTAGTTTGAAATCTTGAGCAGTTGCAATTTATGTCAAATTTCTACAGTGTCTCAGAGCCCTGAAAACACATTAAAACCAGTATTTCGAATTTTTCCCTCGGGAATTTTGAATTTTCATCTTCAGTGTAGAAATTCTTCTTTAGATTCCAGAGAATGTATTTCAACGAACTGAGATTAGAGTATGCCCTGGAGGATAGCTCGAATTTCATAGCCTGGAAGGATCGACAGAAGCAGTTCTGGGTGATAATGGTGTGTTATAATATGTTAAAACTCACATTGCAAAACTCAAGAAGTCCGATGCACAACAATTAGCCCAATGGAAGAAGGATGTTGCAAAGGCCAGGAGAATTCTTCTAGAAGATGTGAGAGACCATGTGGTCTCAAATCTCCATGGAAAAGAGACACCATTTGTTATGTGGAAGACACTAACTGAGATATTCGAAAATAGAAGTGACCATATAAAATTAGCCCTGAAAGAATGATACCATTCTATAGTATCTCTCTACATTTACTCAAGTTCGTGATAAGCTTGGAGGGTTTGGGGTGAATGTTGCAAAATATGACCTCGTGAGCCTAGCTCTTCTAGGCCTTCCAAAATCCTGGCACAAGTAACAAAACTCTATGAATGTAAAGGAAAAAATATCGAATTGGGAAAGGTTGTGGTCCGATTTGGTTCAAGAAGAGTTCAAGAGAAATACCGGAGATGGAAATTCATCTAGAGCAGAAGGATGAAGATAATTTTTCCTTGGTTGGAAAGGGGAAAAATGGAAAAGGAAATAAGACCTAAAGAAAACTTGAATCCAGCAAAAATAATGGCAAAAAAGAAAGAATTGAGCAAGATAAAATGCTTACATTACCATGTATACGAGTATTATGCAACAAAATGTTTGCACGATAATTCTAACAAGAAGCCTTCAGGAGGAGCAGTAGGTGAATCACGGGCTTCATAATTCGAATTAGACTTCACCCTAATAACATGCATGGCCAACACTGTTATGGGGAGTGTGTGGTACCTTGATTTTGGTTCTTTGTTTGATATGAAAAGGTGTAAGGAATTGATCTCCATAAGCATATCAAAATGGGGGATGACAGGAGGTGCAAAGCTACAAAAATTGGTGTTGTCACCTTTGAGAGGAACAAAGCCTCTCCTCTTTGCCTAAAATATGTTATGTTTGTACTTGCGCTAAAGAAGAACCTTATCTCTATAGCAGTATTGGAGGATAGAGGCTATGACGTTATTTTGAGCAAAGGGAAATCCTTTTTGAGACACATAGCTACCAGAAAAGTGAAGTAGATTAGATTTCAATTGAATAACCTATACAAACTTGAGGTGGTATATTGCATTTCATTGAGCAGCAAGGTTGAAAAGGTGCAAAGTCGAGATGTTGGATAACTCTGGCACAAGAGATTGGGTCATCTACACCATGGTGCCTTAAAAAACATGCAGGAAATTACCACTAGTCTCCATAAAGCCTCCCTTGACCAGCAGGATGTCTGCAAGGGTTGCACATTAGGGAAATATGTCAAATCCACTTTCCATGGCTGAGATAATAGAGCAGATGAAATTTTACAATGATTCCACTCTAATGTTTGTGGGCCCTTTTCTACATCCTCCACAACAAAACTTAAGTACTAAGTTATTTTTATTGATCATTTCTATAGAAAACGTTGGATTTTCTTCATGCAGAAGAAGAATGATTTTTTCTCAGATTTTGTTGAATTCAAGGCATTGGTTGAGAAGGATAATTCGAAGAAGGTGAAGGCTCTTAGGAGCGACAATGGAGGTGAATTTTTTTTGGATGCCTTCAAGGATTTCTGTGCCAAAGAAGGTATTCGAAGAGAACTAATAGCACCCCATAACCCACAACATAATGAAGTAGATGAAAGGAAGAACATAAGCATAGTGGGAGCAATAAGAGCCATGTTGCATGAACAGGGGTTGTAATTACATATATGGCCATAAGAATGCAACACTGGGGTCTACTTGAAAAACCATAGTCCTCATAGAATACTTGGTATGATCACACCGGAGGAAGCTTTCTCTGGGAGAAAGCCTAATGCATGATTTGTAGACCCTTAACAAGGCAAAGCTGAGAATCACGGTGCAACATTAATCCCTTCGTGGGACGATGATACAACTAGTATCACATTGGAGGATTTTACAACCTAGAATACATGGATCACATGAGAGCTTCAGAAAATCTCTGCTAGTTCACCTACTAAGCATAGTTTGTTTTTGATGTTGAATAAAATCAATAGGTTGGTCGAGATATATTGGAGGTATGACACACAAAACCACCTCCTGCATTCCATTCAGATGATTAGGAGGCATGAGTTTATAGGCCCACATACTTGGGAGGTGGTTAAAGAGGCCACCAAGAACATCGATGTTTGTGGGGAGTTGTTCAACATCCCTCCGGAGCACCCTACTAGACATAACGATCTTATTCAAGTTAGATATTTTAAGAATGTTGATGCAACTCCTTTTGTGTATGATCGATTTGTTGGAGCTTGGGGCCAATTCCCACACCATGACCAAGCCCCCCTTTAATTTTCCAAGAATATATATGTACAAATTATGTGCTATATATGAGGCCAGATTACACTGATACCAAATCTGATTTTTATGTATCTAACTTGGGACGTACCTATGATCATGATGAGGCTCATAGGGACCCTAGGAATGTACCACCACCTCCAAGATTGTTGCAACTACCATCTCATAGCATGGTATTACCGACAAAGCTAGAGGAGTCATTGTAACTCAGTGCTAAGACCAAGGATATCATTGCGGATAACATTGGCCAGAGCGCATGTCGCATTTATTGAGAGATGAGCATATTGACACCATTTCCTCGTGACTCGCTAGTTCCATTATATGATGATCCATTTCTCACAAGTCTACTGATTGACTAGTTTTTTTTCATATGCATGTATGGGTCGTGATGCCATACCTGACACTTGGAGGGTGCACAACCTGTGCAACACAAAATAGGTACATATATACAAAATTTTTTACTCTTATCATCAAATTATGCATAATTATTTATATTAATTTAATTTGTGTTAGGTTGCATTTATATTAATAATTTCATGATAACAAGTAGATGCATCACAGCTGCATGGATAAGATTATGAGGTTATCCGAGGGGGCAGTTGATCAGCGAGACCAACCTACACCAATGCATGTTTCCATGGATCCTCCACCTCATAACACTTGTAGAAATTTGCTGAATAATGAATGTTTATTCGCTGCAATTAACCTGATCATACATCAATTCGAATTGCTTGTACAACACATAATTGCTTCTACAAATTAATCGTCCATGAGGAATAAAAACAAGCGATAGAACACCAGATCTGCACACACATTTGACACAGTATGTATGGGGAAAGCTTATAGCTGAAAACCCCCAGCTATTTTTTATATTATAAAGAATAGAACATTCAGAAATACATCATACAATACTCTCCTCGAGTAATCAGTACAATCTCCAAAGCTGAACACAAAAACTAGCTAGATCTGAAACTAGTCGCAGGTTCAAATCTTCCTGCTGCTTTGCCTGCCTCTACTGCGCAATCCAAAGAGAGAATACAGCCAAACCAAATTCGAATTCAGCCTCAATGAACAGCGTAAGCATCATCAGCAATCTCCTCCACTGATTGTGCAAGTCTCATGCACAACTGATTGCAAACTAATAGCACACCCGCTCTTTCACCTAGTCTCCTCCACTAGTCTTCACTGAACTGAACATGCACTGAGTTAACTGATGTGTTATTTTAGTTTAATAATGAGTTAATATCAGTGAATTAATTAATAATTAATTCACCCAACTCATCTCTAGTATAATCATAAGTTAAACTGATCATAACTAGTTAAACTAGTTAACCGGAACACCTCCTTCATCAACTCCTCAATCAACTCCACCAAAACTCCACCACATGAGTCTAACTGAAGTCTAACATGGATGAGCTCATCTAACTCATAGGAAATTCGAATTTCCTTATGTCAGCTGCATGCCCCACCTTCGGGGGTCAAACTGAAGTGCCGCAAGAGACAAAGATAATGTTTTTAGTCCGAATATTATTAAGAGCAAATAATATTCGACTGTTCTATTTTTAGCTCGGCAGTCTAAAAATAGAAACCACCTGAATGTCTAAAAATAGAAGTCCATATATTTTTACCAACTCGACCAATCATCCAAGAATAACATACTGCAACCCCTGGACCATGCTCCATATGTCTAAAAATAGACTTTGCGCCAAAAATAGCCTGCGGGCCCACCTAGTGAAGGCGACTTCTTTTCACTAGGCTCCATCATCTTGCTGCATTTTCAACACTCCCTCTCAGCAAGATATGGATTGTCTGCAACCCCTATCCTGCCTCTGTGGAACTCGAATTTGCTCCTGGTGAGCGCCTTCGTCAGAATGTCAGCATCCTGATCCTCCGTCGGAATGTAGGACAACAACATGATCCTCCGCTGAACACAGTCTCTGATGTGATGGTACTTGATGTCAATGTGTTTGGACCTATCATGAAAAACTGGATTAACCGAGATCTTGATGCAGCTCTGGTTATCACAGTAAATCACTGTAGGCTCCAACTGCAACCCGAACAAGCCGACCAGGATCTTCCTCATCCAAATCGCCTCACATGCAGCCAAGCTTGCTGCCATGTACTCGGCCTCTGCTGAACTGAGTGCTACGGATCTCTGCTTCCTGCTGTACCAGGAAACTGTTGTCGACCCAATGCTAAAGATCCCTCCAGATGTGCTCTTCCGGTCCGTTGGGCTCCCTGCCCAATCTGCATCTGTGAAGCCACAAAGCTTCACTCCATCCTCCTGTCTGTACCAAAGTCCATATCCCGCTGTGCCACTGATATAACGCAATACATGCTTGCCAGCCTTCCAAAAGAGCTTGGTAGGCTTAACCATAGCTTGCGAAAGCTGGTTAACTGCATAGCATATATCGGGTCGAGTATTGACCAGATACATCAACGACCCCACCAACTGTCGATAGACAGTGGCATCCACTACCTCCTCCGAAGTAGCATCTCCCTTCCTCCATCCACTAGGAAGAGGGGTATCAACAGGCTTGCAGCCTTGCATGTTGAACCTCTCCAGAATCTCCCGGGCATACTTGCCCTGAGAAACAAACAGTCCTCCACTGCGCTGCCAAATCTCCAATCCCAGGAAATAATGAAGGATGCCCAGGTCCTTCATCTCAAACTCTCGTGCAAGATCCTCCTTGCATGAAAGTATCAACCGCTCATCGCCAGTCAAAATCAGATCATCTACATACAGTACGATGATCAACAGCTTCCCCTCCACCACAATCTGGTACAGGTTTGGATCCGCCTCACTCTTGGAGAATCCAAGCCCGGTGAAGTATCTGTCTATCCGAGTGTACCAAGCACGAGGTGCTTGCTTCAGCCCGTACAGTGCTCTCTTGAGTCGGCACACATGTGACTCCCTGCTGAAGATATCGAAACCTTCAGGCTGCTCTATGTACACCTCTTCCTCAATAACTCCATTGAGGAACGTAGTCTTCACATCCATCTGATGGATGTGCCACCCCATCTGCGCTGAGAGAGCAAGGATCGTCCGTATGGAGGAATACCTTGCGACAGGTGCAAAGGTCTCCTCATAGTCGACTCCCTCTATCTGTGAGAAGCCTCGGGCGATAAATCTCGCCTTGTACTTCTCCACACTCCCGTCAGCCGCCTGCTTCACTTTGTAGATCCATCGCGAACCTACCACTGACTTCTCCTTCGGTCTTGGGACAATCTCCCATGCACTGTTTCTGATGATCGAATCATACTCTTCGATCATGGCATCAACCCATGCGGGTTCCTCCACCGCTTCCTCGAAAGAGGAAGGCTCCGTCACGACACATTTTCTCACAAGAGCCATGTATCCAGTGTACCGATCCGGTGACTGTCTCTGTCTGCGCTGAGCTGTAGGTGGTCCTACAACTCTCTCTGCATCTTGAGCCAGTCGCTCAGCTTCTGTAGTGCGCTTGCGCCCTCTGATGGTTGGCGCTGCATGAGTGGTCTCTTCCACTCCCAGAACCTCCTCTTGTGGCTGATCCACATCCGGAGACTCCTCCTTGGGAGCTAACATCTCCTCCTCTGCATGCAAGTGTGGCTCCCTCTCAAGCGAACACTGCATGGCTTTCTCCTCCAGAAATTTTATATCTCGTCGAACAACAGTATTGCGACTGTCTGGCACATACACCCGATAGTTGTGGGGTGTATCAGTGTACCCCACAAATATTCCTTCCTCTGCGGTCGGATCCAGCTTCCTTCTTGCATCCTTCGTCACATGCATGTAGACAGGAGAACCAAAGATTCTCAAATGAGAAACATCAGGCCTCTTGCCAGAATAAGCCTCCTCTGGTGTACTCATGCCAAGAACCTTGTGAGGACAACGGTTCTGCACATACACTGCTGTATTGCATGCCTCAGCCCACAAGTGAAGGGGTAGGCTCTGATCATGCAACATCGCCCGTGCAGCACCCACGATCGTTCTGTTCTTCCGCTCAGCCACCCCGTTCTGCTGTGGGTTATGGGGTGCGATGAGCTCTCTCCGAATCCCTTCTGTGCTGCAGAACTCCTTAAATTCAGCCGAGATGAATTCACCACCGTTATCACTCCTTAGAGCAATCACCTTCTTCCCCGACTCCTTCTCGACCAGTGCTTTAAACTCACAGAACTTCGCGAATGTATCGCTCTTCTTCTGCATGAAGAAGATCCAGCACTTTCGAGAGAAATCATCAACAAAGATCACATAATACTTGTGCTTTGCTGTCGAAGCAACTGAGAAAGGACCACACAGGTCTGTGTGAACTCTCTCAAGGATCGTCGTGGCGCGACTATCCTTCTCGTGAAAGGTGGCTTTCACATACTTCCCCAAGGTACACCCCTTGCACTGATCTGACTGCGCAAGAGTGCCCTTTGGAAGTCCCGTAGAAATCTGTTGCAGTATCTTCAAGGCTCCATGGTGAAGATGGCCCAATCTCCGGTGCCACAGTTCGCCCTCATCATCCCGGCTCACCACTTCTCCCACCTTGCATGCCATTGCTGTGCAGCCATCTACTTGCAACTGATACAGGTTCTTGACTCGAACCCCTATCATCCGGGTCTCTCCAGTAGTCTTACTGTGCAGGAAGGCTTTTCCTTTGCTAAAGACCACATCATACCCCTTATCCTCCAACATCGCTACTGAAATCAGGTTCTTCCTCAATCCAGGTACATGCATGACATCCTTTAAGACAAAGGGTTTACCAGACTCCCTCTGAAAGGATACGGTACCGATACCAGTCGCACTGTATCTACCGTCATCGCCCATCTCGATGTGCATGCCCAGATCTTTGTCTTCCAGATCTGAAAACAACTCCCGATCTCCAGTCATGTGGAATGATGCGCCACTGTCCAAGAACCACACCGATCCCATCACACTTGAAACCAAGCATGCGATCAGTGAAAAGTCAAGCTCGAACTGCGAGGCCAATGCCTCTCCAGATGCAGATCCGCCAGCCTTCTTGTTTTTCTTCTTTTGTGGACAGTTTGTGGCATAATGTCCGTGCTGGTGACAGTGGAAGCACTTCACCTTGGACATGTCTTGCTTCTGCTTACCCTTAGCACCGGATTGAGAAGACTTCTTCTTCCCCTTCTTTTCTTTGGCAGCCAAAGCACAGTTTTCTTCATCAGCTCCCTTTGATGAAGCTCCATCTCTGGTATTTCGCCGGATCTCCTCTTGCACGAGATCAAACCACAGTCTTTCCCATCCCGGCAACTTTTCCCGACCATTGACACTATCTTGGTATGCATGCCAACTCTTCGGCAAACCAAGAAGCACCAAACTCACCAGATCCTCATCATCCACCGTCACACCAACACTTCCCAGTTCATCCCGACATTGGGTGAACCTCGTGAGGTATTTGGGGATGCTTTCTCCTCTCTCCATCTTGATGTTTCTCAGTCTATCTTTGAGCGCCAGTTTCCTTTGGTCTCTCTTGCTCTGGTACAGATCTGTCAGTGCTTTCCACATTAAATATGGAGTAGCTTTACCATGCAGGCTGGATACAATATGATCCTTAACGCCCTCCAACAAGATCCTTCGACATTTCGCCTGTTTCTTTTGCCATGCTTCCACAACAGCAGCATCAGTAGAGGTAGGCTTTGGAACATCTTTCTCCACGAATTCCAACCAGCTCATTATCATCCAATACAAATTAAGGCCCCTTCCATGCAAATATACTCCGAATCGGGCCAAGAGCATATTCGAGTCGCAACCGTTGAAGGACATTACTACGTACTGTAACACAAATCGTACCTGAATTTCACCAAGAGTCGATAAACTTGATCGCTTCCGATTCACACTTGAGAGCTAATTATTTCCAACTGTAGATTGACCGCATGGACATTTACCGCATCTTTCACCTTACAAGGAAGGACAATATTCCGAGGCTACCCGGCTCGCATGCGTACCTCCGTCCGAGGAAATAATAAACAATCACGTAATAGATCTCGACGATTAATTTTGCTCTCCGATACCATGTATGTTTCAAGGAATAATGAATAAGCTTATTCGCCGTACTAATCTGATCATACACTCACCTGAATTGCTTGTACAACACATAATTGTTTCACAAATTAATCGTCCATGCGGAATAAAAACAAGCGATAGAACAACGTATCCGCACACACACATTTGACAAGATGTATGGGGAAAGCTTATAGCTGAAAACCCTACAGCTATTTGTTATATTATAAAGAAGAGAATATTCAGAAATACATCATACAATACTCTCTCGAGTAATCGAGTACAATCTCCAAAGCCGAACATACAAAAACTAGCTAGATCCGAAACTAGTCGCAAAGTTCAAATCTTCACCCGCCTCGCTTGCCTACCTCTACCGCGTATCCAAAGAGAGAATACAGCCAAACAAAATTCGAATTCTAGCTCTCAATCAACAGTTCGTAGCGCATGTCATCAGAAAATCTCTCCACCGATTGCTTTGTAAGTACTCATGTACAAATCGATTGCAAACTAATATGTCACCCGCTCTTTCACCTAGTCTCTCCACTAGTCTTCACTCGAACCGAACATGCTACTTCGAGTTAACTGATGTGTTCTTTTTAGTTTAATAATGAGTTAATATCAGTGAGTTAATTAACAATTAATTCACCCAACTCATCTCTAGTATAATCATATGTTAAAAACTGATCATAACTGAGTTAAACTAGTTAGCGAACACCTCCTCCTCCATCAACTCCTCAATCAACTCCACCAAAACTCCACCACATGAGTCTAACCTAAGTCTAACATGCATGAGCTCATCTAACCTGCATGTGAAAAGTCTGAATTTCCTTATGCCAGCTCGACATGCACCCACCTTCGGGGGTCAAACCGAAGATACCGCAAGAGACAAAGATAATGTTTTTAGTCCGAATATTATTAAGAGCGAATAATATTCGACTGTTTCTATTTTTAGCTCTCGTAGGTCTAAAATATAGAAACCACACTGAATGTCTAAAAACAGAGGTCCATCTATTTTTACCAACATGACTCAATCCTCCAAGAATAGCATGTAACTTCCTCACGTCCATGATCCATATGTCTAAAAATAGACATAGTCTAAAAATAGACTTTGCGCTCAAAAATAGCCCTCGTGGGCCCACCTAAGTAGAAGGCGACTTGCTTTTCACTGGGCTCCACTCGTCATTCGCCGTATTTCTAACAACACTCACCCCGGAATATAGTGACCATACTCACTAGCCACATGGGCCCGCAAAGAAATTTGAGGTAAACTTGCATTTTTGTATTCCTAATATTTCAACATGTTTCTTTTTTTAAGTTATGCATGCTAATTAATTCATGGACTTAACCATATTTTTTCTCTGTGCCATTATCATCAGCTGTGCCTATATGCATATGCATTGTGCTATCATCGATGTACGATGAGTGATTTCGTAGCGATGGGTAGGATGCATGCATAAAGGCATTAACGTGCGATAGGTCCATCGATAAGTGCCCAATCTTTGGAGCCATGACAGTGTAGATACCGGATTTCCTGTATAATTTACTCTCCCATTTTACCTTGTTTTTCTATCTCTCTCTACCATCATTCTTACTGACCGTGTGAGGGTAAAACCCTCCTTCCCTATATTTCATGGGATATTGACTAATGAAGTATTTTTCATGGAGAGTTTTACCTTTCTACATATTAGCTCCGATATTTCTTGCGCATCTAGCTAAAACAGGAAGCGTTGTGTGAGCGCGAGTCAAGGGCTAGCAACCCATCATCTCCAACTATCTTCCTTATTTGTATGTTACAACGATGATGTATTTAGATGTATCGTCGTCTGTAAGCTCCCTTTGCACAGTTTCTCGCCGGGCAACCTGGTTGTCGTCTGTATCAAGATGTATTTTTGTAACAATGAAGCTCGTTGAAGAGAGGACTCGAGGTTTCGGGACTAAAATTGTATAAAAGAAGACTGCTGAGAAAGCTCGTCAATCTGTGAAATTGACTTTTGGACATACGTACTTTGCATCTAATGAATTTCGTTATCATTAATTGAATACCATAAATGCACCGTTGTTTCACCTCACTGTATTCCCAGACTATCATGGCTAGCCACGATCGTAGAGTTGGGCCCACTCTTCTGATCGTGTTGCGTTCTCCCTGCTCTGTTGTTGATGTGTATTGTGATTTGATTTATTACTCTTATAGTCACATTTAATTGTTGTGGATGCCTTTTATTTCTGCGATTCATTTTATTGTTGTTACCCAATGACTTCCTACATAGATTAACCCTAGTTTACGATGGACCATGTGTACTTGTATACGCATATACCTTGCCATTAGTCTTGAAATAACTAACGTCCCGGGTTGATAATCTATGGGAGAGAAAAGGGTTCGAATTAGTTTTCATATCAGACACCAACATTTTAGAGCTGCCATTGATGAGAGCGCTAATCAGGGGTGCTACAGAAGCAGATGCGCGTACGTATCTCGTGTTGATCTCTCCTGCTTGAGAGGGAATTTATTGCCTGCCTTCAGAGTCCACGAAAGCGTAAGTGATTTGTTTTTTCTTTTCTTTCTCTGTTTCTTTTTATCATTTTGTTTCTTCGCGAGAGTTAATCCCTTGTCTTGGGGAAGGTGTTTTGTAAATGTTTCCCTAAGTCTCTCAGGCATAGTCCGCGCTCTTCGTGTTTATCTTCCTTTTGTTTTCATATAGAGCCCAATTTCTCGTCCTGCAGGGAGGGTATGTTATTACTTCACTTCAGTCCTCGAAACTCTGATTTACTATTTTTTCTCTTTTGTTTTGTTTCTTTTGAATATTTTCTCTTGTCACCGACAGAGGAAGTTATTTGTCCTGGCTTCGGTTCCGTAGCAATTGAATGATTTTCTTTGACTGAATCCTCTTCACAATTTGCATGAACAAATATTTCTGTATACAGAGAGTAGTGAGGAAGACCCCCAAAGAAAAGCGGGAAGGATCCGAAGGAAGACGTATATCGGCAAAATTATTGAAAAATCTGGATCCGAGGCATCATCTTTCGTCACTGTTACGGAGTTACGGCTCGTACGAAGTCTCGAAGGGTGTATGCAGTAGACAACTAAGGTGCCATCCACGTACTCAAAAGGTGTTCTTTTCTACAACAAAAGATTTATACAAACGGTCATAGATGGAGGAGACATCTTATCCACGCGTACAGAAGAAGTGAAGAGTGACGACGAGGATCAAAAAGAATTTGAGCAACTCTAATCGGGAAGAAGAACACTCAAAGGTTTTTCGTCCGCAAGAGAGCTAAGCGACGATACAAATTCCCAGGTCGTGGAATTAAGTAATTCCTAATCAGTGAAAAGGAATTTTTGAAGTACCCTGAGTCACCAAGGACCAGAGTGTGGTGCGACCTTCTTCGGTGCTGAATCACTCGCATACACTGACTACTGAATCAACTGAATTTTTCAAGTGAGTGACTGGGAAAAAGTAGTTTATGGCACTGCAGTTCCTCCATTGATTTTCCCACTAGGAAACGTTGTTGAATGATGCACCAATGAGACCCATACCTTGACACAACCCTTTGCCTAGTTTTAATGGCTCTCTTTCCGAGGATCCCTTTGATACATTCCTTTTTGAGTTTGATATTGTTTTCCATGGATATGACTATATTGTCGACGCCCGCAAAATTGAAGATATTTCTGCCACCCTAAAGGGAACAAATTTCGAGGGTGGTTTATGGGTCTGAGAGGGAATACGATTACTACTCTCATGGGAAGGAATGAAAGAAGATTTCTTGGGAGACTATCGAGATTATCTGTAAGTCCCTGTGACATTAAGGGAAGAAATTTTTGAAATTTTCACGCGTAAAAGAGGATGAAAAATATGGAGGATTGTGTAGAGCGATTTAAATATATATTGTAGAAGTTCAGACATAGTGACACTGACAAGGACATTTTTAAAGATCATTCTTCTCATAGCACCTGCGAAGACTTCTCTCGCAACTCCCTGAATATAGTGGGTAGAAAGGGAGGTTTCAAAAGAAGACTTCAAAAATATATGTGATTACTTTTGTATCAAGTGTTCACGAGGGGGCGCAAGAAAGTGGACAAGGGATTCGGGTCATTGAAGACTTCGGTGGAGGAGGTCACAAAAGCGAGAGATTGGGAATCTACCGAGACAACGCGAGGACCGATGTATCGAGCACGCTATCCGCCAAAATGGACACTCTACAAGCAAAACGAATGCGGTATGAGTTGGAAAAAAACTACATGGCCATACTCTGCCCTTGGCGCAGAGAAACACCCTTTGAAGGAATGTCCGCTGAACATGGTAGAAGCTCACTCGCACGATGCGCGAAACAGTCACTGCACCTAGGCGCGTGTCCTCTGCCCTTGCCGGCGCTTAAAGCAGTAAGTTTGAGAACTAGTGAAGAAAGCATGGTGGACCAGCCCATACTTTTACTGGGGCAAAAGGCAGGAGGCCATGGCAACCCTCAGACCACCGACGCGGGTGAATCCAGGGTATGTTTCCAGGACCCATCCCGCATACTCTTAACAATCTCCAGTATGGGCCCCCCCCACGCGCACCAGTCAGCCATGTGGCCTCAATATCATTATCCCTCCTCGGCAGCAATGGGTTCCTAAAAGACCCGATCCGAATGCTTCATGGAATCGGACTATCAGCCCATGACCCCCTCCCACCGGGAAATTTTCTCAGCCCTATTCCTCAACAACAACTTCGATTGCCTTCTAATATGTACATGAAACCCAGCCACAGTTAGACACCTAGCTTCCTATCCAGCCTAACTCAAACTCAAAATATACAAAGGGGTCCCAAAGACAAACGGACACCCTCAAACCCTGCCATCTTACACGATTTCTATCGCGAGCTCAATGAGCTTATATTTATTTGGCACGCGTATAGTAAATGCACCTAATTCACCTATTATCCTGACAACAATCTGATGGTGGAGATACATAACGAGAACAAGAAACAGATTCGGGATAATCCCGAAGAACAAAACATAATCAATCTTTGACACCTTCCCAGACCCTCGTTTCCTAATTAATGCCATTTAACTTCTCCCCTCCATTTCCCCGAAAAGATTGGCCTTGAGAAAACCAAACTCCTCAGCTGAATTTGACTTCTTAGGGAAGCCGCAGAATCTCTTTGTTAAAATACCCTACAGTTACAAAGAAACTATAGAGGGATATACCTATATATAAAAAAATCATAGAAAAGAAATACTCGCTCCAAAAGAAAACCAGGGAGGAAACCCTAAGATCCATTGACCATTCATGTGGTGCGGACTCATCCGATATCATGTTAGGGAAAAAATCAAGCTTTATAAAATATGAAGACCAAGAAGACACGGAGATTCCTAGCAGATCACGTATTAATGGGGTGGAAATCCAAAACATACGTCGGTGGGGATTTGGGGGTGGCCATTAACATTATTACTTCGCCGAAACAATGAACACATTAGGACTTGCAAACATTAAACCAACTCCCTACTATCACGGAACTTGCTGAGACGTATCCACAATTAAACCAATAGAGAAATTAGAATACATGATCATTTGGATAGACTAATGGCACTACCGCGCTATCGCTCTCTATATTAGCGTACCTCGATCTTCGTCAGGTGGTCACCCATTTTGATCCTAGGAAGACCACGGTTGGAAATTGTGAATGCTCACATAGTGATGTCGATGTGGTGATCAGGGATCGCATCATAGTCGGGACAGCAGTGAATAATCTCGTTTTGACCTTCACCTTTATCACTATACGGAACCTGGCCCATACTGAAAAATTATTACCCTATCAGAAACCTCGCTATGGATAAACATTTTCAACTCGAAAATGAAGATGCTTAGACTAGTTCTCACTATTGGACGAGGCCCTTCAACTTAAAACAAAATCGAAGATGACGCCATTAATACATCATTAATGATTCCAATTTTGTTTCCGATTCAACTTCGACATATTCGTAGAATATTCCATGAGATGTGAGGACAGCAGAAAAATATTGAACCGAAATATGACATCAGAGAGACATCTCCGTAATCTCTCTCACGTATATAGTACCTCCAATAAAGATTGAACCAGGGGAAAACACTTAATGTTAACTCGATCTCGTTCGGAATCTCGGATCAAACATCTTTTTTTGAAAGTCCTTCAAGATCATCGGGAGGGCTTTTTCCGGGATTATACCGAGCATGAAGTGCTATCATCCCCTGCCACCTATGCACTCATCATATTTATATTAAGGAAGATTTCTTGCGCTTTCTGTAAAGGCACCCTCAACTGGAGATAATGACCGCTCTCAAAAAAAATTGCTAAAGAAGAATTACAAAAATTGTTGGATGTAGGGTTCACATTTATCCCATCTCGGATAGCTAATGCGTTATCCACGCATAGTTATCGTTCCTAAGAATGTAAAAGTGGCTAATATCCGTGTAGATTACGGTGGAACTAAATAAAGAAACTCAAAAAAGACCATTTTCCCTTTGCTATCTATTGACCAAGTCCTCGGACACCTTGGGTCGGGAAGAAGTTATTTTCCTTCCTAGACAGAATTCGATGTCGGATATAACCAAATTGAGATAGCCCTGAAGACCAGGATAAAGAAACAACTTTCACGTGTCCTTGGGGAACCTTTGCATACGGGGTCCTCCCATTTTGCCCGTCATATAATGCTCTGCTGCTACCTTCTAGAGGGAAATCTTGCAGAATTTTTTTCTGATTTGATCGATGATAAGCGGTCGAAATCTATATGGATGATTTTAATCCATATGGAAACTCATTTGAGGAAGGATTGGAAAATTCACAGTAAAGTACTCAAAATATGTAAACAAACCCATGTATCTTTGAGTACATCAAATGCTGCATATGATGATGGAAGAAGGGGTAGTATTGGGAAATTTGTTCTCAAAAGTACTGAATCCTAGTTGATCCGCTAAAAGCAAAAGGTAATATTACATTTCCCGGTACTCAAAACACCCACATAGTGTACGTATTTTTATTGTCTGGCTTTGGTTATTATAGGCACTTTATAGAAATTTTTTTCTAAAATAGCACTACCCACTATTTCAGTGCCGATGATAAAGATGCATTCTTATGGACTAAAAGACTGCAGAGACAAATTTCACCAAAAATTAAAGGGCTGGTGTGCGCGGCCCCAATCCTCCGAGGACTTGATTGGGGAATTATCATTTCACATACATACAGCCTGGATGCTTCTCAAAGCAAGAAGATGGGTTGTTCTAGGACAGACGAAGGTAGGCACAAACTCCGTATGCAATCTATTATGTCAGAAGAATTTAATACCTAGCTGAATTAAATTAGTATCGATGACGAGAAAGAATTTCTAGCTTTCATTTATGATGTCAATATGTTTTGGCACTACGATCACGCAGTGTCTATCGATGTCCACATCTTGATCACGCAACAATCGGTGTTTTGATGAATAAACCCTATTACTCCCGGCCGTATTACGATATGGCCAATTTCAGCATCAAGAATTTGATATTACAGTCAGTAGACAGTGCTGGGAAAAAGATAATGCAAAGGTAGATGATTTCCTATCTCGAATGAATATTCACATGATGAATGCACACCTATAGAAGACATTTTTCCCGATGAACATATTTGCACAGTATCTACTAAACTCTCGTGGTGTATGCGAGATATTGCTAACTATCTTGCTACGAGAGAGTGCTCTCCTCATTCTGTCACACGGGGAACAACGGAAGATTATTCACTTCATAGTGCCCGATATTCTTGGATGGAAGGGTACTTTTTCATATAGGAGCGAAATAGAAAATCCCGGCGCCGTGTGTCACTAAGAGGATATTTATGAGGTAATAAAAGTTTCCCACATGGGCCTCTCAGGGAGGGAATTTGTTGGACAAAAGAATAAAGGCCACAAGGTGCTAGGGCAAATGGGGACATTACCGACCTTCAGCATCTTTTGTGATGCCTCGAGATCATGTTAGGGAGGTGCGATGCTTTCAACGTATGGGCTGTGCCCTCTGAAAGTTGATGAAATGTCTTTGTGCAGCACAAGTAGTCCTCGAGCCTTTTGTGAGAAATGGGCTATTGACTTCGTTGGACCCTAACCCACCCTCCCAGGCTGAAGGTCCACAACTTGGTCACGATCTTCGATCACATGACTAAGTGGGTGGAAGCCAGGAATCACAGTGCAAAGCAGCATGAGCGATGTAGTCTCGTACTTTCTATTTGAATAATTTTTTTTCTCGTTCACAGTATCTCCAAGAGAGATTGTTTCGGTATGGAGGAGCACACTCACATCACACAAGATAGCAAAGCTCATGCAAAAATATGGGGTCAAGCACAAAGTGACATCCCCATACCATCCCCTGGGCAAATGGACAAGTGGGAAAGCCCTACAAACAAGACATTGGAAATTTTTATTTGACAAAAAGCGCATGGCATACCATCGTCGGGATTGGGCTTCCAGAAACTCCCCAAAGCTCGGAAAGCGTACAAAAACAACATGACTTCCGGATCACAACCAGGGTTTCTCACCATTCGAAAGGTTGGTTTATGGAAAATCCCCGTTGTTTCCAACAGAATTTGAAATAAGTACACTCGTAAAAAGCACGTGGAAGTTCGGTTAGGGTCTATCAGTATGCTCTTTATTGGCTCAGCTTAATGCAACTTGATGAAAATTCAGTCCAATGGTTGTCCAATCGAACTATTACTATCATGTAAAGATGCAGAATGAAAGTCGGAACACAAGTTTATTAAAAATAAGGTGTCATTTCAAAAGTGGGAGATTGGGCACTACTTTATGATTTCCCATTTTAAGGACTTTGAGAAGCTTGCACTCACTGAGCATGGGACCTTATGAGGCGGTACGTTGCATGTGACAACCTGAACGCTTAGGCTAGTCAGCAATTGACAGAATTACGCGCTCACTTTATAGTCAATGGACATCGCTCGAGACCATACCACCGGCCGACCCTCTAAGGGGATGCTTTTATTAAACAACTCTCTCGAGAAATCTGGTTGAAAGGTCATCGGCGAAGATAATCCTTCCTCTCGCACCCTTGATGTACACCCTTAATTGTAATAAGTAATAATAATATATAATAAAGAAATAAAGAATTGTGTTTTATTTTCTTTTCTTTTTTACTGGGAGCTACTAATAAGGGGAGTAAAGAGCATAGAAAAGACTTTTTCTAAAAGCACCGATCTATCGCTACTATCATGGTGTTGTTACTTCATTTTCTACTACTCATGATGTTGTTACTCAGATTTGTTGCTACTCATGGTGTTGTTATTTGATTGCGCTTTAATCATGGTATTGTTACTCATTTGGTGTTACTGTCATGGTGCCGTTACTCAGTTGTTGCTACTCATGATGATGTTACCTCCTAGTTCTGTCGCTACTCATGGTGTCGTTACTCATTTGCCTGCTACTCATGATGCTATTACTCGACTCGTTTGCTACTCACGAGGTCATGTTACTTCCGGTTGTTGCCTACCCTACTGGTATCATCATCAGGTTGTTGTTACTCACATTGCGATGTTACTCCTGGATGTTGCTACCGTATTGTCGTTACACCATGTTGTTGCTGTACCCAGATAAGTTGTTACACTAATGGTGTTACTTCCGATGCTATTACACCGATGTTGTTACGATCTTGCGCAAGTGTCAAGTTACACCGATGTTGTTACTCCGATGTTGTTACACCGATGTTGCTGATACTGATGTTAAGCACTACGTTGTTACACTGCTATCGTTACACCATCCATATCACTACCACACTATCATCCCACCAAATGTCACATCGTGCAGGTAGGCACGTCCAGCACGCCTCCATGTAAATTTTATGGATTTAATTAAATATCCCCATGTGGAGAGTTTAGTCAAATTTAGTGGGCTGGAAAAAATCTAAGTTGCACGAGTCATGACAAGGAGGACGTAATAATTACCTCATAAATTAAGTACGAAAACCCAGTCATCGTACACCTTACGATTTCCATCAATATGTGGTATCATCATTTAAATTGTATGTTTCAGGATTCAAGTAGAAATGTTCCGTCCACCCTATACGAAGCAATTATTATTTCTATTTTCCCACACTTACCATATTTCTTCATGATTTTTCTCGGCACGAGAGTTACCGACTATTACTGCATTACCACCTTTCCCATTTTCACTATGATGTTCCTCCGAATTCGGTACCCACCACCTTTTCTCAACGATATGTTGTTACTAAGAAGTGTTGCTACAAGTCTCCACGCAGTGTCGGTGGGTTCAGTCATGTGACATGAGCCCTCGAAAACACGCTTTCGGTTCCACAGAGCAATCTAAAGGTTTTGGCAAGTCTTTGTCGAAGCAGGGGGTGGGATACTTACTTCGACAGATTGCAAGGGTTTGATGGAGGTATCACAATGGAATTCACACTCAATTAGAGGAAAAATTGTTCATGACTGAGGTCCGTGAAGTTCTGTCACATAAAGAGGCAATATAAAGGTTAGGTCATTTGTCTAAGTGCAGCAAGAGGCAACAATGGTTTTCTTTCGCGAGAAGTCTCTTTGCCGGAATTCCCCGAATTGTTCTTGCGCTGTGAGAAAAGCAGTGTTGTTCAGAATGGGCGGAGAGGATACGAGCACCGAACAATGCACTTTGCTATCCTTAGAAATGAAGTTCGCCGGTTTAAATAATGAACATACATTACTCCAACGTCGGCCTCAACCTCTATTCAAATATCACTTTAGAATTACAACGCACCTCTGATTTCCACGTATGCTGAGCACTGCCCCGAACATGCCTCTTTCTTCCTCTTTGGACAACTATCCGGCATATGCGCACAGTCGCTCAGCGTTCACGGCGAGATGCGCGACGAGTAATTTTCAATCACGCGTTTGGGGTAATCATTGGTCATGCACGCATGATAAAACTGTGCTGCAGCTCTGGGCGGAATTTTTTGGGTCCTCGAGAAGAGACAAGTAGCGACCATGATTGCTACTAGAGAAGAAGAACCAGCCTCTCCGACCGAGCCGCAGTAATGCAACAGAACATTCGAAGAAATTGATCAAGAGGAACTCGAGAGAAATGGAAATGCATTAATCAGAGGAGAACGAGGAAGAAGATATGATGGTTGACTGTGGAGGGACTCGAGGAAAACAGAGTGGAGGAAATGAAAGAGGCTATGTGATATGTGCCGGAGTTGTCGCACAAGAACTAACTGGCTTTGCTGAACAAACTCGGGAAGAAAGAAGAAATAAGAATGGTATAGAGGTAAATTTGAGTATAGCCAAGGTCGCCACACAAGAACCACCGCTTGAAAAACCCACGAGGGCCACAGAAAGAAAGAAACGTGAAACGAAGGTAATCGATGATGCATGGCGTGGGGCTACACACAACAGCTAGCTCATGCTTTCGAAAAAACCCGCGAGAAGAAAGTGATACGAATGGAGAGAGGTAAGAGGTGACATGTCACGAGTCGCCACTAAGAACTATCCCTCTCGAAGAACCAGCGTAGAGACAGAGACATTGTGTACCAGGCACACAGGAATTCGATACGGTTTCTCTGCTCATCTAGCTTTTGTTCAACTGAAAGAAAAAGGGGGTGAAATTTTGGATAAAGAACAGGCGGAGTGATCGTTTATGCGAAAAAAACAACATCACCCTACCCATATAAATATGTAAATATTGATCATGGTGGGGTATGTTATAGCCAAGAACTACCCCCAATTCGAGCTAGAACGGGAAAAGTCAGGCCCATGGAACTGACGACTAGATCTCGAGAACCAATACACCAATTGTGAAAAAAAAGGTGAGTCATGAGGGAACAGAAGAGGTAAAGAAGGAATGAACTAAGAGGTCGATACTATTCCACAAGAACCAACATCGAACCCTGGCTGAAATAGTTGTGCACAAAGTCCCGGTCCAAATCGGGAAATGACAGGTGATAGATGTCAATTACAGTTCTCAGCTCGTCTCCACCTCGATGCCCTGAAGGGGGCGTAGGGATTTCGCCAGCCCAAAAAGTTAAATGGAAGAAGTATTTGTTCCCCCAATACTAAATTTTTTGACACGGCCAAATATTACCCTACTGATCCTACCGAACCAAAACACTATAGAGGCTGCGCAAGGAAGACAACGTTCCTTTGGAAACCTTGGAACACGAAGAGGATTAATGAAGTGATCAACCGGATAGCGGAAGTTCTTGGGACAACATAGAAAAAAGCCCATGGAGAGTAGGAGCCCAGCTGTATGGCTTGACAAGAGCATCGTCAGAAAATGCTAGCCAAGCATCCATACCCCCTCGAGCCTCTGTCATAGGCCCGAAACGAAATTCATCGCTACATGTGAGTGGATCGAATGCTGGCGAGAAAGAAGGACAACTCTCAAGCATAAGTATTAGCTGCAATGGTTGAGTCCAAACCATGAGACTAGGGAAGGTTCAGGATTTGAAGAAAGAAAATTTCTTTCATGCTTTTGAAAATACTGAAGCTTAAAAAATCCGTAAATGGAGGACAATAAAGCCAAAGATTGAAGTCTCCACAAACGCACCTGACGTGGCTTGATTGAAGAGTTGTTTGAAGGTCCGTAACCCAGCAGTAGCTCACATCAAATTTCAGAAATGGCGATGTCTGCAGTGAGTGACATCAGAAAGACACTAGCTAGGGTTCAGAATAGGGCCACCGAGATTCACCTGCAGTGGTACACGGATCGCCAGTATACATAAGCGGCTTACTGTAGAAGCTAGGCTGAAAACGAGTAGGCCAAGACAGAGGAATTGCAAGAAACAAAGTTGAGTTGACCAAGACAGATAATGAGAAAATGTTCTCCTTCGCCTGACGCAGCCTATGTAGACCTCCTCACACTATAGCTATAACTCATTCTTGCCCTAAATAATTCTCTTTTTGTTCTTGAAAAGTATATATAGGAGATTTGGTACAAAATTGAGGATCCCCAGTCAATTTCTCACGTATTTTTAAAAAGTGCTGCATTGTACAGTATCGAACACTTAATTTCTATGCAGCTACTATATGCATGAGGTATTAGCTTAAAGCATGACTCAGTCATTTAACTCCCGTTCCATCTTGGGGGACATCCATTTAAGCGGTTTTCACCTCCCATATGCCATGCAATCGTAGATGAAATGGAGAAAGGGTTTGGGATACATTTTAATAAAATTAGCCCTGGTGTAGAGTCATTAATGATGAAGAGTTGATGCATGGCCGATCCTCGACAACATTTATATAGTATTATACATTTTTACAGATTACAGGGTCATAAGTGAACACTGCATGATGGAAACCCAGAATGTAGTGTGCACCTATGCATGCCTGACGTGACGATGTTTCGCAAGGAAGAATTGGCAGCTGTTTTGCGAAGAGGTGGATGTTGTCCCTCCTGCACTGGCTGTGAAAGAGAACGCATTTGGAGCACCCTAACTTTGCACGTGCTTTAGAGAGAGTACCACATATGGCATGCATTCTACAGGTGGCCTACATGGGACTGGGATTATGTTCAATTTCCCCTTTTATGGTTTTCCCGTATCGAGCAAGATAGTCCGGGTCACATAATGTTGACCCTGTCTCCGGTGGAAGGATGTTGTTATGGCAGAGGATCATAAGCCACGTACAGAAATGGTGCGTAACACGGACCTCGCACAACATTTACTCCACCACAGCCTCTGGCCCAACCCAGGATCCGAGGAGCAGCGACGAGATGCATGAGGACACGCAGTCACAGTCTGCGTAGATCATATACCGCGATTTGTATACTTTCCTTCTCCCTCTGCATTTTACCCCGTTTTTCTATCTCTTTCTACCATTATTATTAGAACAGAATGCATGAGTCCACCCTGTCTTCCTATCTTCCATGGGATATTTTATTAATGAAGTACTTGTCATGAGGTTTTACCTTTTCTACATAATAACTCCGATATTTCTTCGAATCCGACTTCACAGTGGAGCGTTGTGGGTCGCGATTCAAGGCAATGCACCCATCATCTCAAAGATCTTCCTTATTTGTTGTTACATCGTGACGTAGACTTGGATGTATCAACGTTGTCTTAGGCTCTTTTCTACCGTTTCTTGTGCAGGAAAAATGCAGTTTCCATTGTAACAAGATGTATTTTTGTAACAACGTGAATTTATTGAGAGGGATCGGGTGGCTCTTGTGATAATTGTATAAAAGAGATCCTCACAGATGTGAATCGGGTTAAGCCCTGGAAATACAGAGTTTGTAATGAGTGCTTATCATTAATTAGAATCTACATGCTTTGTTGTTTCTCCGTGATTGTAGATTTATTTTATCATAGTCCCGATCAAAGAGTTGGGCCCACTCTTCTCATCAGGTATTTACTCCTCTTTCTTTTTACTCTCAGGTACAGTATGTTTAGTGTATTTGATTTACTCGTTGTTATTCGTGATACGTTTAATCGTCGTGGATGCCTTTTATTTTTAATGTACTCATTTTCTATTATCTGTTATAATGACTGTCATTAGTAGATCTAACCCGTCGATTTACGTAGTGACTCATTTGCTTCGTATCTCGCATATCTACCTTTTCGATTAGTCTTGAAATAACTAACGCTCCAAGTTAATAATTTATGTGAGAGAAAGGGTTTAATTTTAGTTCATATCCTCGACACCATACAAGAAGCGAGCACCAAACACAGCATTTATTAGACCACCATCCTAGATGACTTGCGTATTTAAACACGTAGTGATGTTAGTGGATTCATATATGTAATTAAAAAATGTGGTTCAAAATCATTTATTTCCACATGTTCTTTATTTGTACAAATAATGATCTAATTAGGTTTTGAATTTGATTGTTTTATATTGCGATGCATCAGATTTGTTAGCCATCAATAATAGTTTGTCAAAGCAAAAGGATGGCTGGGATATGTCCTCAAGCCTTCAGAGAATGGTTTCTTTGAAAACCTGTCATCTTTTGAAGTCTTATGATCGTTCTTTATCCTTTTAATTAATCTTCACCATCTAGTTTTCACTATAAGCCCTCAAGGACTCGTTGTTTACCAAGAGAAACATCTGTCTCAAAAACAAACTCCATTTTCCACCATTCACCTCTCCATTTCACTCCCACAAAAATCTCCATTTTTCATCCTTGTTTCTATCACAAAACTCCATTTTTCATCCTTGTTCTCTCCACAAAATCCCTCAAAAACATCCTTCATTAAACCTCTAAATCATTGTAACCTCTCAAACAAACCTTATATCTCCCCTTTATTTGGTTTAAAATCCTTTTCTTTATCTACCGAAACCCTTATTTGGGCCTTAAAACTCCTTTATTGTAGGCCTTAAAACAGACCTTTTGCACTATAAAGTCAAGCTCACCGGGCTTATCATCCTTTAGCCCTTCACTTACATATATCCCGCGCCTCACACCCGAATTGCTTAAAAACACAAAACCCCCGTGCTAAAAGCCTACCTTTCCTCTATTTTTTGTTTCCCGACATTATGGCTACCGAGCGATACTGGGAACGTTTAGCGTCTACACGAGATGATTCGATGGCACGTTGAACTATTCTTTCTTCTACCCGTTCACTCTACCATGCTCTCCTCCTTTCTACAAATATACTCGCCCTCATCCTTGAATCTCAATCGTTCATTTGAAGCACGATCCGACGCATCGAGACTCAACCCGATAACCAATTGAACCTGACCCACTATGTGACGAAGACATTACGTCACCATGAACACCGCATGAACTTTAACCCTACGTCTCCTCACTAGTCACAGCGTCCGTCACCATCGGATCCGCCGCCACATCATCCGACGACCAACGATCGATACACGCAATCCTTTTGGCCTCTCCCCAGCACTACGCAACTTTCGCAGACAATGGGTTTTAGAAATCCACGGTCCAATCGCCGAATCGTATCGCGTTCCAAACATGAAATAGCACTAACCCCCTGAATGCTACGTAAACCGCTTAGCCAGATTTTCCAAAACCGCCTATCTTCATTCTGGCACTGCCAAATTCAAAATTTTGAACTCGTTTCGCTCTCTCGTAGTGTTTTTCCTCCCACCGTAGCATTTTCCCATTCGCATGCCCTCCAAACCGCGCTCCATAAAACCCTCCAAAAGCATTTTTTAAGCCTAGAATCTTTTACGTGATTTAAATTAACTTTTATTTTTTTTATGTATATTTAATGGGTTACAAGGTTAAAACTCTCCCCATGAAAGCGTCAAGTAGCACTGGTCGAGGATGACAAAATCCTCATGCCTTAGTTACAAATTAAAGAGATCATGAGTTTTCATCTCTACAGTTCGGGGTCGATAAGTCATGATGATCGATCACATTAACAAAACCCTCCACTCCAACAAACCTCTCACGCATTCTAAAGGAAACATAATGATAAACACCCAAGAGAAAAATTAATAAAAAGAATCACATATATGTCATAAGGTGAAGATCAGAAAGCTCAAAGTGAAAGAAATTAAAATATTTTCAATCGAAGTTTAAAAGAGATTAAGGCACAGAAACTTAGGAATCAAAGGCCTAATCCAGCTAAATGAAGCAAGATGATCCCCATTCAGGAAGGTTTGAGGATGATTAAAGATAAAAAGTTTCAGAGCTTCAAATCTGAGCATAAACACAGTATTCAAAGGTAAATCGATGTTTAAAGAAGTGAAAAGAAGAAAAAAAACAATGAAGGACACCTCGTAGACTACGTCACAGGGACTAATTGATTCTCGACTACTAAGTATTGACACCTTACGGCAAATTTCTTCGCCTCAAAGGAATACCCAGATTAAAGCTAGTCGCACATATAAGTAGCTATGAAATAGTTATTACAAGCGAAAATCAAATATTTCACAAAAGTTATTGTAAAAATATAAGAAGAGCTACTTAAATTAATCTTTTTCACTCACTAAGCCTAAAAAGCGTAGACAAAGAGTCAATGCAAACAGTATTTAGTAAATGAATCGCATCTTCGCCTTATGCCTTGCATGGTTTTCAAGGCTAGCATGATTCTGCATTTAGTATGGAATTAATGATATCTAACCCTAGAACTCTTCCACCTCTCTTTCTTCTATAAATACTTCCGAAGAAGATGGATTTGATCGCATTGGTTGAGTCACTAGTTGTAACATTGTGAACTATTTGAAAATAATACATAGTATGTCCGAAGTTGGGGAAGAAATTGGAAGTCTTGGAAGCTTGAGTGATGTTGTGACATGCTTCTGTTTCTTGAGAAGGCTCTATCATTGCCGATCCCAAGCTTGGTCGTTGCTGATGTATTCTCAAAATTGTCCTGTTTTATTTTTTCTCGTTTTCATTTTGTTCTTATATTCTTACTACAATAGTGGGTGAAAATTTTAGGCTAAGAAATGACTCCTCGAAGCACCTTAGACTCATGATCTCTTCATTGTTTCATGTTTTCCTTCTAGCAAGGGCATTTTAGAGAGTCTTTAATCATTCTCTTGAACCCTTATGCTACATTTATTTCTCAAATAGTTCAAATAGTTGGTTCCACGATGATTTATGGTTTCCTCGCTTGTCTATTGCCACTTGAAAGTTGTTTTGAAGTCTCCCTCTAGAAAGTACCATTGTTTATAGTTTTCCAAATAGGTCTATTTTGATCATACCCTTTTTTTCCTGCTTAAATAATTGTTTTAAAGGTCTTTATAGTTGTAATCATAGATGTGTTAGGTGTTCCCTCTTTCTATGACTACAATTATTAGTAGAATCTTTCAGTGTTTTCTTACTCCTTTGAAATAAAATATTTGAGGAAATGGGTATGCTCCCAAATCTTCAGATTTCATTTTAAAAAGTTGTCTTCAAGTCTATTATTGCTAAAATCTACCTCATACAGTTAAAGGAAGGCAGTAGTTCATGGTAACATCAAACTACGTTTAACTGCAAACTAGCCCTACTCAGATCGGACAGAGGGCTCCCTCCTTGTCAATCTCAACAAAAATAATCGAAAGTGAGGCTTGAGACTGACTTAAAAATAAAAGGCTGAATTTTAGAGCTAGGTATATATGTGAAAGAGTTTGATTTGATTTTGGGGTTTTTTGATTTGGAATAAAAAGGAAAGGCAGATTTTAACGGTCCGAGAATGACTGGGCTTTGCAAATAAAGGGCATCGAATGGAAAGGAAGGCAATGTGTTTTGATGCTTTGAAATGAATAGAAATGGATCGATCGTAATGGAGGAGAGTTGAAGAGGAAAGATATTTCAAGAATCTCTCTAGCATCGCTGAAACATGGAAAATTAAACAAAAACTCATGCAGCAGCGCTACAAATCTAGTGAATTCACCTTTATTACTTGTTTGTTTAACTTAAGAAGCAGTGATAAAGATGAAATGATACACCTGAAACATCGATGAAAACTTAAAAATCACAAAGAGAAACACACCATCAAAACATAGAGCTACATGGGATCCAAAAGAGATGCTGCATACTCTGGTCTATTCTTACACCAAAGTATGCAGAGATGAAATATACGATAGAAGCTCAAAGCAATCCCGAAGTGTCCAACCTATGCCAATGACTCGAAAAATTACAAGATAAAGACAACGCATTACCTCATTCCCCAACCTCTAGGGCTCTGAGCTCACTAGTTTAGGAGTTGTTTCAACAGGATCTAATCTAAGAAGCTGGGCAACAGGGCAGTGGAACAACTTGCCTCTATAAGATAAGGAAACCGAAGTCATTCGATTACAATTCACCTTTTCGATGAACGAATCTACTTACATGAGTAAAAATTTGTAAAACATTACATCAAAAGCCATGAAATTATATCAGTTACACTGTCAGATCTGTCCATTTGAGAATACAAAAAATTCAAACTCAGCCAAAAACTAGTGCGAAAATCCTGAGTTACTATAGTGAAAATCGAGTCGAAAATTTCCCAATGAGTCAGTACACGAAAATCTCTATGTGTTGCCGTCAATTTGGAGCCAGTTGCTAAGTACTTCCCCTGAGGTCTCAAATTGAGCGTGACAGATAGCTCGTTGGAAAAGACTATGCTTGCTTCGACTTTCCAAACCAAGTGTAATTTCGGAAATTTGGATGCCATTAGCTCCCTCAAAAATGTGTATTTTCCCAACACCGTTCATCGTGTGTCCAAAAGAGGGCAGAAAAGGTCATTTTTAGGGTGTTTTTTAACCTGTGAAAACCCTAAATTTGTCAAAATATTTAGGTAATGGGTAGGCATGCACAAATTGCGACAGTGAAAACAAGAAATACAAATTTTTTCCTCAAGAGGAGCTGCCAATCACAAGGCCGCTGCCGCCAAGTGGCGCTCACGCATCGATGCAGGAAAATCAGCCAGTGTTTGAGATATTGGACATAAAATATCCTAAATTATATTGAAATTTCTTGGTGGGCTGAGATGTCTCCATCATGTTATATTCTAGGCCTAAGAAGCCTTTGGCCAAAAGTTTGAGTCTATCTATACCATGCGACGCTTAGTGCCCTCCTAACTTTGCCTTTGCAGATCTTGATTCGTACCTTGCAAACATGATTTCACGCCCAATAATGGTTCTTCATGTGCCTCAACATAGTTACTAATCCTTTTTTTCCTTCTCCAATAGCTTCTCCAAATACAGAATATTGACCGCTTTCGAGTCAAGTCTCCCTGGATCAGCCTCAATCTCTACATAATGGATGCTTTCTTTTATCTGCGTTTGGTTTCTTGAACGGGCACCTGCGGTTTCTCACGTATATTTTTTCTTCATGTTTTGGAGCTCCATGAATGAGTGGGACTGATGATGGGAGGGTTTGATGCGAATGCCCAGCATGTTTTAGGGAATGAAAAGGGTTTAGGGATGATATCTTACGAAGTACTAGATGGCAATTAGGGTTTTGGGATATTTATGTACTCTCTGAGTAGAGAATTAAGGAATGATGGATGAAATGTAACGGAGAGGAAAAAAATGAAGGAATAAAGGAGTGAGGGAGTGAGAGACTAGCTCAGAAGTGTGGAATTGGTAGTGAGAAAATAACAAACTCTCATAAACCTTACATGCAATTTCTTTTGAAAGAAATGTAATGAGGTAGAGTTTGCGATTTTTTTCACTATTAAATCACCATAAGCATCAAGAGAAATTTCATTCATTGGCTGTGGAGGGGATGTTAAATTATTTTTGGGAAATGAAGAATTTAGAAATTTGAGAGCTTTTCGGTGGAATATTTGAATGGATTCTGCTTTTTATTTAGCCCAATTTAGTAAAGTGCCATTCCCGAATGTGGCAAGCGATACCATAAAATTACACTACAAACCACCGTTTTCAATGCGTCGCTCCCATCCCATGCGCTCGCTGTTCATAATTTACATCAGTAGAAGAGCCGGCCCTATGTATCAGCACTCATCAGCCTATGCACCGCGACGACTACCTGGCACCGCGCCCTCAATTTCAATCATCGTTCGGCCTCCAAAACCTGTTTCTTCACTCTCCAACACGATTTTCTTTAGCTCATTTATGTCTTTGGCATGCAAAATGGAGTTTTGAATTTGGAAAATATCTTATTTTCTACCAAGGATTTTGATTTTTGATTTGAAAACCCCACTTTATTATGTTTGAAAACTTTGGCACTTTTTCAAAAGCACTACTTCACTACTCATTTTTTGAACTAATGACTTGAGCTTTGTGTTTTAAAGCTTTCAGGATGCTGGTACGTTTGATAGTTTGAGCAAAGGTGACTGTGTACGTGAATGGAGCATTATTACAACTCGAAGAACTTAAAATTACATTGCATTTGTTACAAAAAGGATAAAATAGACAATTTTTCTTCAAAAATGTAGTTTTGAAGAGAAAAAATCATTATCAAGCATTATAGATGATGAAATTTTGCAGAAAACTTATTTGAAGCTTCTCTTGTGCTCATTGGACATGTATTAGACACTCCGAAGACCAGTATTAACGAAACCCTAGACCTAATGAGACTAAAAACCCTAAATGACTCTTTGCCAACCCAAAGAGACCAATCATGACTGTAAATGGTTTACATGAACGAGAACCTAGGCCAGCAGTGTACAAGACATGAGGGGATATGAGTACAAGACATTCCTGCGTCGAGATGATCCATGTTCCTAATGGAGATGTAGTCGACTAAATCCAATGAGACATCTAAATGCTAAATCAAGAAAGATTTTTGCATCTCGACTGAGGGATGAAGAATCACCGACTCTAACATTTGCTCTAATGGGGATGGTAGCTCCTCGGGAGGTGCCAAGAACTACAGTATTTATGAGGAGAGTAGCAGTGGTTTCGTCCATTCACGGGTCATGGAATCCATAACTTCAACAAATTCATACTCAGGACTCTTAACTCAATTTTATTGACTGAAAAGTTGAAGCTCAAACCGACTCAATTTTGAAACCAAAATGACCTAAAACTGATGACTTGATGACATAAACCGACTCCTCACTCAACTAAAAACTCGACTCGACACTTAAACACAAACTCGAAAAAGCTGAAAAGATGTTGAAAGTGCAGAGCTTATTCATTCAAAACCTACTACTAAAAATTTCATTCTATCACTCGATCAAGTGAAATGAAACAATCAATGCAACCATGTAAGCATCTTCATTTAACGGGTTTCGTTGATTCTCCTGCCAAGTGCTCGCTTATGAACAACAAGAGAACTACTCAAAGGCAACTCATGAAAACTTGTGAACAGAATCCGTATGAATACCAGATTCTCTATCTACCTCCAAAAAACACCGTCAAGGATCTTGAAGTATATAATACTAGGACTTTCAGACTCATCCAATGCAGATTACTTGCTTCTCTTCTCATCACTTCATGAATGCATACTAGATCCCGAGCTACGTGATGAGACTCCTACTAAAAACTGAAAAAGAGACGAAATTTCGCTCGGGATCAAGTTTATATTAGCACACATTTCAAGCTTCCCACATATGAGTTAATGGAGAAGAACTTTGATTGCGTACATCATCCAACACACCATTTCCACTATTGGATCGTAAAGAAAAACTTGAAAAGAAGCTGCCGCAACCCATTTTCTATTGGTTCCAGTGAGATTACATGATTTTCTACAAGTTGCTCATTTGAAGATTTACTATGCAATTTACCCTTCAAAAACTGAAATGATTCAAAACAAAATGGTATGGAATCATCTTGTATCATTTGATCGTATGCTGCAAAAGCTAGTCCTCATCTCAAGCAACTTTAAAATCAATGGCATTCAGTGGCTGCAATCCGGATATGAGAAGTACTCGAACAAAGGTTTTTATTTCCCTCAAGATGAGATCCAAATCAAAGACTTGTTGACGAAAGACTGGTTATGATTGCATGGAAGTTGTTTATGATGAACGTAAACTTGAGTCGATAGGAAAATATCCTTCACTTACTTTCCAAAATTTGTTGCACTTCTTCTCGTCATTTCCATAAGTTGCTGATGTGATGATTTGAACATTGTATTCGAACTCGCCGAAAGTGAACTTCCTCTCTCTCCACAAACTAGTACGTTGATTTGTCTTCAGGGATTAGCTCTTTGGAAGAACATAATCATCATCATACTAATCAAATCGAGAGAAAATCATCGTATAAAACACTACTTCTCATCAAGCATACATGTCAAATCAACGTATCTCTCTTCTCCAAGATGATCTACAAAACGAAAATCTGATTATCGCATCTCCATGACAACCAGTGGGATAAGAAACAAAATGTTTTGGATCAGCAACTTGTTCTTCTTCAATCGATGAGCCGTGGGCTTGAACATTATACTCATTCCTCGTGGTGATATTTTGCATCATCTCTTCTACCGCACTTACCAACATGTCAAGCTTTACCTCTAGCAGATGCTTCAATTTCTCTGCGGATCTATCGTTTTTCATCTCTTTCTTCCTTCAATTTTTCCCTTCTGAGATCCTCAAATGAGTTTTTACATCCAGCTTCTCTCGTTCGCTGCATCTCTTCAGGTGTTGCAAGATTCCTTTCTCTCTCTGAGGAAACTCCATTTCCGGGATCGAAAGAGTCGGTACAGGTGCAAGAGAGCCAGATCCGGAGAGGAGGTCTTATAATAACCTGGCATCAAATAACAAACTTGGTTAAATCTAGCCAGTAAAATTGTTAAAACTTGTCCGTCCGGTATTCTTTTTAGACTCGGTTATACTCTTTCTATAATCAAGAAAAGGGTTTTGTCCGATCACCCACCTATCGAGGAAAACTTTGACAAAGCTGATTGGAAATCTGAGATGTCACCGCATCGGAGCAGGCTCTGAACCAACTCTTGACTTGGCCTTGAAAAGAAAGAGAAAAAAATCCTAATACTCGACATCCTCTTCATCCAACTTCAAAAAAGGTCAAGAAAAGACTCAAAATTCGGCATATGTCTCTCATTGACATTTGTCACATTCACCATCAAATCTCAGCTAAAGCATAGGTAATAATTTGCCGTGGAAAGCATGGTGTACGAAAAGTTAAACACAGAGGTTTGTATCGATCCGGAATTTTACAAGAGTATAGGGGTAGGTACAAATCGTCGCAGGGAAACCGCTGTCTTGGAGATGCTCTCGAGGTTCACTCGGTATGTGAAGACGATCATCACAAGATTCAAAAAAGGGTCTCCGATCGAGAAGCTCAAAAGCATGAAAATATTTGCTATTCACAATCTTCAAAGGGGAAGGAATGCAAAGTGTTGACCGAGGATCTTTTCCTGCACATACAGTATACTTTGTAAAACCTTCTTGACATTCTCGGGGAAAAGAGAAGAAATAATTTATGACAAAGAAAAAATGTCATGGATGAAATTCCAACTTGAATACCTTATCTTTCCATATTGCCCTCACATGCTTGACTCGGTCGAGTTCATCCTCTGAAAGGAGTCCCTGATCCGATCAATCGAAACTGCATGTAGAGTCGCTGTGAATGATTTCACTGCAGGCGTAGCCTACGATCATCTGTGCACTCATCAACAATTAGATCCGAACTTGATTACATTTTGCATCGAGGAAACTGTAGATGTTCATTTCACAAACTAGACGTGAGATTGTGTTAGTCTCTACTCATACCAATAGGTGTCATTTTTCATGATTGTCTTGATTGAACTATGGAACATGTTCAAACCTTTTTCTTGAGCAAAGGTGTCTCCATATTCTCTGAAAAACCATAAAATTTAAAAAATGTAAAGAGGGTATACCCTAAAAGAAAAAAATCAAAGGAGTAAGAAAAATAAATTGGTCGGAAAAGTGAAAGAAATGAACCCTCAAACAAAAAATAGACCACGAAAGTGTGCAAATCCCAAATGCCACTACTATTTCATTTTTGGTAAAGATAAGCAATCGTGTGCAGCTTGTCAAACTTTTTGCCACAATTTCTGCAAAGGTTAGTCAAAGCTGTTTAAAGCTTGACTTATTCATATTTCAAATTTCATATTTATAGAATAGAGAATAAATATCACGATCAAATGCTTTAATCTTGGCAAGATAAGTAGATAGGTAGAGTTATTAAAAGGTGCTCAACAAGCTGATCTGTAGCCCTTGGATGTAATAAGAGCAGAAATAGATAGATTTATCATGTAAAAAGAAAAAGGTTGAAAAGGGTTTGCAAGTCCAAATGCACCCTAATAAAGAAGAGAAAATGGTAGTAGTAGATAGGGTGCAGGTAGATGGTGTTGCAAGAGAGGATTTTATCGCGATGAATGATGTGCTAAATGTTTTTACGATCCTTTACTTTTATCACAATCCATCGCAGTAAAAGAAATACACTGGAAAATCACGAAAGCAAAGCAAAGTCAAAATCATTAACACTCCCTCATCACTTTCCCCTTAAAAGTTTTACTAATTTCCCCCAAAGTACTAAGTGGTATTTGGAGATCAAACAAAGGGCTCAAGGCATTTCCTCGACTTTTGGAGGGACCGGACCCTCTGCCTAATGATCAAAAAGACCCTAAAGTACTTGAGATAATTCATCATTATAATCATTCATCTTTAACCTTTTCTCTAAGTAAAATCTCATTTTGCTTAGGAAAATTATGCTAAAATTCCATAAAAATCCCTCAAAATAACTTACTCATTCTAAGTTTTAAGTGTTGAATATGAGATATTGCAATTTACTTCGTAAATTGTCACTTTCTTAGATGAGCAAAGTGTTTTGAGTTCCCTTGTCCCTTTGTCATATTAATGTTTAACTCTAGTTACTAAATCCCTGAGTGAAACATGCCTGTATCCCTAAGTATATAATTCGTTTTAAATTAATATCCCAAAAACCCCTCTATTATGTTTTTAACTAAGTATTTACTTCCCAAATATTCATTAAAAAACCCGCTTCTATATGCACTTTGGTTACAATATCATCCCTTACATATATTAAAGCTTCCACGCCCTTATGGTAATTAAATAATGTATATCTATTACCATATAAATAGAAATATCGAAATAACGTTTAAACATGTGAATTTCTATATGCCCCACACAAAAGACTAAACCCGAAGTTTTATTTTTAAAAGCCAAGACATCGGAAAAGCACTGTCATGCCACCGTGGCCCATCCACCTAGCATTCCACCCAACGTTTCCAACCATAAATCAAACCTCGCCGCGACCCCCTCTTTCCATTTTACCAGTGGGATTAATTATATTAGAATTAATTAATAACTACTACATCCACCAATCAACTCCCGCCTCGAGTGATTAATTAATTTTACGATCAAATATATTGGGCCCGCACCATTTAGCTTCCCACCATCTCCCATCATTTCAACCGTGGTGGATCGTCCATCCAAAAATCAACGCTTCCTCGACAATTCCGCTACCATCATCCATTTGTCGAAGTTTCAATGCGGCGGAAGTTTGGTGAGTATTCGACTCAGTCTCTCCCATCCACGTGTCGATACTCTAATGGAATCGTTGCCCGCTCGTCGATACCACCTTTGTCCATAAGAGGGTGCGGGGACTAACCGCTTAACGCCCGGCCCCCTCTTGCCCCACGTCACGTGCCAAAGTAACGTCACTCCTCGAAAAACAAAACCCCCTTCTTAACTTTGGAAACAAAACAAACTCGCGTTTTGTCTGTGTTATTTTCATTACTTGAAAACGACCGCACTTTCCGCTACGACTTCAAATTTCAACGTAACAAATCCATCGTTCAATCCCGATTTCGCTCCCGTATTTCACGCCGTACTCGTGTTCAAACGATCCTCCTGCCATCACTCTGACATGGCAAGCCAACGGCTTTCCTCCAAGAACAGGGGTATTTATCCTATAGCGCTTCGAACTTCAAAAGAAAGTCTCGTTTTTCCTTGGTTTCCTATCGATTAGTGATTAATATCATCACTCTAAGAGATCATTCCCCGAGAGTTTTAAAACTTCGTGAATTGTTCCCCCGAAACTCGCAAATTGTGTTACATTTCCTTCATTTAAACGTGAAATTGCACTCGGCTACCGTGAAGAAAAACCCAGCAAACCTCCGTTTTGAATCACAAGAACCAAAAAATGAGGCTCCAAGAATTTGAATGTAACTCCGTTCGAATGCTCCTCACCAGAGTTAGAATATTTACCTTTAGTAGATGAAAGATTTCCGCATTAAAGACTTGCATTTTGGATGAAAGTCCCCTTCGAGTTATCATCGGCTGCACGACGAGTACTAGAAGCAGCTGCAAGATCCTCACTGGGTTGTGAATCCAATCTCTCGAAGATATCTCATCCCCCTCAGTCATTTCTTTCCGTAATCATCCACTATTGCTATTCTAATCTGTGATCCCACTCAGAGTAGCCGTAATATCCCCCTCGACTCGCAGTGTTCTTTCACACATTACTCCCCGAGTTATCAATGCAATGCCAGCATTTTGAACCAAGTCAAGAACTAGCACCTGTACAGTCTATAGAAGCACCGATTGAAAAGTCTAATCAATTGACCTCAGAAAATTGAAGTCCATTTGCCCGTAATTTCATAAGTTGCTCGAACATCCATCAACAGGATTTCCTCCCCATAGCTTTATCATCTTCACTAAGTTGGAGGGTTCATCCTAAATATCGACTATCTTTTGTCTTGGGTTTCAATACCATGAATATGTGATGAGATAATCCTAGTTTTCGTCTGCCTATCTTTTACTCCTAGGCAAACCTCCTGAAGTTAAATATGACTTTTTCCTCCTTCATAGCCAATAAGATCCATAGTCGAGTTCATGAGAGCTAGATGATGAGAAATTTTTCAAATATTCCTTTAATCATTTCATCATCTCATTATCTTCTATCAATCGAGAAAAATTTCCTTTCCCTTTGCTACAAAAGTCTTAGATGCCAAAGTGAAACCCTAGGTCAACTCACACTCTTTGTCCTCCCCATAATCTAGTCTATTCCATAAGTCTCCATATTCTTACACCATTTCATAGATCTTTTGTATATCCTGCAACCAACTTGTTAACAGGAATCCCTCCTCCAAGGCTCAGTAATGAAAATCAAGAAGACCTTGTAAACTTTATGGATTTATAAAGTTGGAGATTGTGTATCTAGTATCATAAACCATTCAAATGATCGTAATCCTATGGATGTGAGTTAAGCATCCATTCAAGTTGCCAAGATATGCGCTCATGAGAATTTTTGCACATACAAGATATTTCTCAGCAGTAAAATGAACAAATCAAGACATGATCCATTTTGTAGACAGAAGAAGAAAGCTTGCAATTGAGGACTCAGAAAAGTCAATTAGGTCCTTTCCATCTCGCAACTCTAGGGAGGCTGGAGCAAAGAAGCGAGAAAAGCATACTCTGTAAAACTATTGCAGGAAGTTCAAAGAAGTTTTCTCGTCGTTCATATGACCCTATTTGGTTTTGTTTGTGAAAAGAGAATAAAGATATATCCCATCCCTTACATATATAGCACTCACAAGATTTCCTCAACATAGTACATATACAATCGAGATGAATCGAGAGTGGCTTAACATTCACTGAGTGAAGAAAGTGAAGAAGAAAAAAAATGGAACGAGAATAATGGAAAGATTCTTGAGGAAGAAGTATGACCTCAGAATCTTGTGATCAAGTGTGTACTCGATATTGGCACTTCTTCTGTACAGTTACTCATAGCTAGATAGATACATAGAAGTGCAAGTCACCGGTGGTAGCGAGAATCAAAAGGCAAAGGAAAGAACTCTGAAATTCAGTCATTGAAACTTTAGTCATGACAGAGAAACCTCAAACTTCGCAGCAACTCGACCAAACACAAGTTTCTCCCCACTCGAGGTAAAACATCCACGAAGTTTCTAAATTACAAACTCCATCCAACATGGAAATAGGAAAAGAAAAGGCGAGACCCAGACACTACTCCTCCCTAAAGAGGTCCTTAGAAAACGAGCTATCAAGCCAAAAAACATAAAACTTAGAATCACTTCCTGGATGCTGGAAATCATAGATGAGGTAAGTATGATGAGTGGAAGAGAAGCATGAAAACTGATAGAACTGTCTCAGTTAGTGAACCATATACAAAACTGAAAGGAAAAGCTTGCACAGACATGGACCCATGTAGTGCCTCCTTTAGGCCACCAAAAACGGACACAGAGATATAAAAAGAACTTTTCATCAATATAAAGGCAAAGAACAGTCCATTAAGAATCAAGGTATATGATCAATATTTGGAAAATGGCTCCACATAATCGAGAAAGGTTAATGTCAAGACATTTGACATTTCACAAGGCAAAATGATGATGATCCACTTCAAGTCAAAAGGTGCCAAAAACCATGTCGAGCGATGAATATATTAGAACAAATTTTGAGGTCACTGCAAAGACATTCATCCTTTGGACTGCGAGATAGAGTTGCATAAAAAACGCGGGGAAATGGTGTATTCCATCACTACTAAGCATCCAGCCATGGCAGCCCCTATCGCTAGCAAGATTTTTGCATAAATAACACGAGCGTAAATCGCAAGTTCGAGAAGGCTCTTCTCATAGGGCCAAAGATATACGAATAAAATCTCCGGAAGACATAATTATCGGCTTGGGTCACAACGAAAGATATTAAAAGCACTGAGGCATTAATAAAGAAGAAAGATGATGACATGGCTGCACCGAGAAAGCAAATAATGTCCAAACCCTCAAGGCACCCTCGGACCCAAGAAGTTTTTGAAAGGAGAGTTCACGAAAGAAGAGGTAATGGAGTTGCTCTTAAAAAGTATACCGGCGACTAAGCGAAACGAGAGAAGAATTGGACAAGCTTACATGAAAAAGGGAAAAGCTATCATCAGAACACCCACCACATGTATTTCTAGCTACAAACCACGATGTTTACTACAATGCAAGCAACAGCACAGACGAGTAGCTGCAGTGTAAACACTTCAGTTTGAGTTCGATGAGTTAATAAAACAAATGGAAAGTTTTACAATTAAAGAGTCACAGAACTTCAAACCACAAAGTTACAATTAAAAGATTTGGAGCGTATTATGATACATCTAAGACAGTTACTATGGTCGATAATACCAGAGAAATCAAAAGATTGCGATAGTTAGTTAAGGCTTTGGAAAAAGATCTTTCACTAGAAAAGCTCTATGAAGGAAATAAATGAAATTCTTTGGGGCAATATCATTGAGTTAATAAAAAGTATTTGCCCTCTATTCAAGCAATTTTTAGAACAAATGAACTGATTAAAGTAGCTCGAGAAGAAATAAACTGAACAAGAGATGAACTAAGAGGTAGACCCCAAAGCAGACTAATCAACTTATTCTAATTTTTGAACATCCCGAACAAAACAAACATGCAAGACTAGGGAATCGAAGAACGGGACTGGGCACTATTTATGATGATAAAAAAGAGTTTTCATCAAAAGAACTTTATGCGTAATTTAGACTAAGAAAGTGTCGGGCATATTTTGGAGGGATATTAATACGTTTTGGGCAAAAATTTCAAGTTTTGTTGGAAGCAGGTGGGTTACCAGCCCAATGCTCTCACGAGGACCAAATAATGGAATTAGAACCTATGTCAAGAAAATAGATACATCCATGCTCCAAAATACAATCATGTAGTTCTACCATTTTGACGAGGAAATAACGCTACTACCAGAGAAATATCTACGATAGGTTGAAGAATTTATTTCATCTTGAAGTATGAAATAAAGTATTTTGTTTCCTAATGAGCCCACTTTTTTTACAAACTCACATGTCAAGGTAGAGACATTGAGAGAAAATTAAAAGGACTATGATACCGAAAGACTGGTCAATGTGGAATGCAAACCTCACCTGACTCTGCATGAAAATTATTCATATGAAAATTTTACTTTTTTACTATTATGTGAAAGATAAAAAGGAGCACAGATGAAAGAGTACGATTGAAACACAGGTTCAAAGAGTATCCATAGTAGACAAAGAGTATCAAACAAGCAAAGAAATTACTCCAAGGACACAGACCCTGAGAACCCTATTTCATACTTACCCTCCAAAGACATCGGCAAGATATGAGGGAAACGAAAGACATGACGCTAGCTACCTATTATTCCCATCTCCACAGACCATTTGTCTCATGCTTATATATATAAGTACTCCTTAGTCACCCTAGATTAGTTAGGCTAGGTTAGTGGGAGATTTTTTCCAAGTATTTCTTGTACAAATAAACCCTCAAAGAGAGTATTGATGGTAGGATTCTATTACATCACCTTTGTAACATTGATGATTTTCGGAATAAAAGCATTTTGGAGAAATTTATTCGTGGCTTACTCGGATGACAATTTGAAGCTCCTGGGACTTTTTCGTCGGGATTCATGTGTTGACCCTGCAGTTGGTAAAGTCTTTCACTCCTTTGTCATAGCAGTTTTATATCAGCTTCTTTATAATATCATTATAGTCCATTTCTCGAATAATTTATATAAAGGATTGAATCAGATTTTACTTAATTGTACTCGATTTCCAAATGTAGATTGTTCTTAATGTTTTTCTTTCGAAATTGGTTATAAGCTATGTGAATTATTGAGATGCTCTTGCTTTTTATAATTCTAAACATTGTTGCAGTTACTATTATAATAAAGAATTCTTCATTGCTTTTTTGTTTGTAATCATCTCATCTCTGTCTTTTCGAACATGGTGAAAGATTCTTGAGATTTGCCTTTCATCCCTTCAAGATCATCCCATCCACTTTAAAATTTTGAGGATTGTTCTTTGTCTAATCATCTTGCCTGCGTAAAGCCATCTTGTGTGTAGAATAGAAATCCGATATGAAAGCCATCCTTTGACTCCATAGCCCAATGGGACCGAAAACCCTCGACAACACTTGCCTCCTAGCTTATGGATTCCACCATTTTTCCAAAACAAACTCTTGGATCTATAACTAGCCTAAAACCTTCTAAGAATAAAGATAAATTATAAAGAGAGCCCTCACGGATGCGGATCTGAGTGATTATCATCCGAAGATTGGTTTGTGGTTACTCAGTATACTGCTTCCTATTCTAACTTCAAGGAAAACACTCGAGTGATAACGATATCGATCGAAGCAAACATTCATCTACTTTCGCTAATGCAAAGCAAGAGCGTGCTTTCGAAGGCTACTCGCTAACTTCAGGGCTCCGTACCATAGTTTTATACGAAAACAAAAAAGCTGCCCTGTCTTCCCCGATCATGGTCGCCACTATGTTATAGCCTAAATCTACCTCGGTCGAAGGAAGCGTAGCTCAGGGTAACATCAAACCACGCTTAATCCGGTAACTAGCCCTACTAGTATCTGGGAGAGGCTATCTCTCCTTGTCAATCTTAAAAATAATCGATCGAGGCTTGAGATGAATTAAACTAAACAAAGCCCGATTTTAGTTAAATATATATGTGAAAGAGTTTGATTTGGATTTTGGAGGTTTTTGTTGGAATCAAAAGGAAAGTAGATTTTGTGGAGTCCTGAGAAATGAGTCAATTGTCGCGAGAAGGCTGAATGGGGCAAGGAAGGCAATTGTTTACCAGTGCTTCGAAAATGAATGAAATGGATAGCCTGCAACCGAGGGAGGAGTTGAAGAGGGCAAGGGATTTCGTTAAGAATCCTCTATTAGATAGTTGAAAACATGGAAAATCAACAAAACTCAAAGGCGAAAATAGACATTTCGCAAATCTAATGAATTCCACCTTTATTACTTGTTTGTTTAACTTAAGAAGAAAGAAGAAGGAAATGACACATGAAACATCAGTAAACTTACAAATCACAGAGAGAAACACACCATCAAAACATAGAGCCACATGGATCCCAAAGAGTGTCTAGCACAAGCCCTGTTCATTCATGCTGTGGCAGAGATGAAATGTACAATGAAGCTCAGAAAGCAATCCCAAGTGCCCAACCCATGCCAATGACTGAGAAAAATTACAAGATATAGACAACACTATGTCATCCCCAACCTCTAGGTATAGCTCACTAGCTTTAGGGATTTGTTTCTAACAATATCTCAACAGTAAGAATCGGAAACATAGGCAGGAACAACTTGCTCCTACGTAAGATAGGAAATCGATTCATTCAAGCTATAATTCACCTTTCACTCATGCAGATGAATCTACTTACATTAGTAAAAATTTCAAAATTACATCAAAAGCCATGAAATTACATCAAGTTACATCAATAGTTTGTAGCATTTAAAGATAAAAAGTCAAACTCGTCAAACACTAGGCGAAAATATGAGTGTGCGAGTGAAATCGAGCCAAAATTCCCAATGAGTCACGCCCCCGAAATCTCTATGCGTCGCGCCACTGGGAGCCAATGTTGAAGGCCTTTGCGGTGTCCAAAATTGAGTAGACAGGATAGCTCGGTTGAGAAAGCTCTACTGCTCGACTTTCCGAAGCCCAAGTGGAATTTCTGATTTGGTTTCCATTGGCCCCTCCAAAATGCCAGTTTTCTAGCCTGCACACGACCTGTCGTGTCCAAAGAAAAGAGGCAAAAGGGTCATTTTAGTGGTGTTTTTGACCCTCAGCAACCCAAAACTTGTCAAAATATTTACGGTATTGGATAGAGCATGCATAAATTTTGATGAAAAATCTAGAAACATACAAAATTTTTCTCCCGAAGAGGAGCTCGTCCAATCATAAGCGCGCGCGAAGTGGCCACGTTGCCCGGCAGACGGAAAAATCTACATGTTTAGGCCAAAAATAAAAATTGACAAAATGTGTCCCATTATTTAAGCAAATTTGGGCTAGCGATGTTCTCCATCATGCTCTATGCTCTAGGCCAGAGGAAGTTTCATCTAAAATTTGGAGTTCATCAAGTACCTTTTGTGACGCTTTAGTGCCTCCTTTAATCTTGCCTTTCGGGATCTTGATTCGCGCCTTGCAAACATGATTTGCCGCCAAATAATGGTTATTCATGTGCTCTGCAACATGTTCTTTTCCATGTTTTCCTTCTCCAATAGCTTTCTCTAAATGAATATTGACCCTTGTCGAGCCTAAGTCTCTCGATCAGCCTCAATCATCTCGATCAATGGATGTCATCTCTAGGTTTGACTTCTTTGGGCAGTGTAGCTCTCCACTCACGTATATTTTGCTTTCATGTTTTGGAGCTCCATGAATGAGTGGGACCGATGATGGGGAGGTCGGATGTCAGTCTGCAGGGATTTTTACGGGAATGAAAGGGTTTAGGGGATGATATCTAGGGTTTGGGATGGAAAACGTAGGGCTTTGGGGATGTCTGACTTGTGTATGTGGGAATTAAGGAATCGAGTGGATGAGAAATGTAACGAGAGGAAAAAATGAAGCTGAATAAAGGAGTGAGGAGAGTGAGAGATAGCTAGTAAGTGGGAATTGGCGATGTATATGACCACCAACTCATAAACCCTCACGAAATTGATTTTGTGCAAGAAATGTAATGAGGTAGGGTTTTGATTATTTCTCATTCAAATCTACTATAGCATCAGAGAGAAATTCATTCATTTGGTCAGAGAGAGGATGTTAAATGATGAAATGAAGAATTTAGCAATTTGAGACTTTTGGTGGAAGATTTGAATGGATTTCGGTGCTTTTTAGCTCAATGCGCCCGCGCTTAATCTCAATGTGCAGCGCCGATCTACAAAATTACATCGGCAAACTCTCCCCAATGCGTCACGCCCATCCTATGCGCCGCACCGGTTCAAATACCAGCGAAGAGCGGCACCCATGCACCGCGACTTCACGTCACCCAAAGTGCACCGCGCCCCTCAATTTTAAACATAGTTCAACCCTACAAAGTTTGTTTCTTCATCGCTCCACGGTTTTCTTTGGCTCATTGATGTCTTTGGTATGCAAACTGGAGTTTTGAATTTGGAAATATCTTATGTACTAACAGATTTGTGATTTTGATTTTTGATTTGAAAAACCCACTTTATTGTGTTTGAAAACTCTGGCATTTTTCAAAAAGCACTGCTTGTTTTTCTTGCTTTCGATTTTTGAACTAAATGATGAGCTTCTTGTCTATTTTGCAGATGGATGGCATGAAGTTTTGGCAAAGGAAAACAGGTTGTGAATGGAGCATTATCTAGAATCGAAGAACTTAAAAAATTACATTGAATTTGTTACAAAAAGATATAAATAGACATTTTTTCTTCAAACACTAGTTTTGAAGAAAAATCATTATCAAGCATTATGATGATGAAATTTTTGCAATGAAACCTTATTTGAAGCTTCTCATGTGCCTGGCCGACATTATTGCGCACAGCCCACTGACAGACTATATGACCAATGAAACCCTAGACCTATTCAGATGACTAAAAACCCTAAACGACTCTTTGGCTAACACAACGAGGACCAATCAATGACCGTAATGATTTCGATGAACGAGAACTAGGACTGCAAAGGAACTAAGACTATGAGGGATACGAGTGATGTTAAGCAACTCCTTCCGATCGCATGATCCATGTTCCTAATGAATGTAGCTGACTGAATTGAATGAGACATCTAAATGAAATGCAACAAGAGAGATTTTGATCTGCGGCAGGAGATGAAGATACCTGAGCTCTAACAAAGTCATCATTTTCAAAGTGTGTGTTTGTAGAGTTCTATGAGGTTAGCCCCGTCTATCAAATGCCTCTTTCATGTTCAAGTTATGTTTTTAAGTTCCCTTTGTTGATAATTCAAACTACTCTTTTCAAATCATTGATGTCCATCTCATTCACAAAAACTAAAGGATCTCTGTGCTGACTAGATTTTCTCTCTTTGATATCCCATATCCATTTATGAGCTTTGTTATTTACTTACGTCTTGACTCCATTGCCCTAATGACACTCGACACTTCTTCTTTCTATCTATACTACCTCAGTACACTTTCATGTTCTCGCTATACCAATTAACCAAACAGACAAACAAACAAAACACAACAACTTTGCACTTAATAACTAGTACTAAAATCAATACCTACAAAGCAAACAAGATATGTCTGTGCACAAACATTTGCAGAGATCCTTCTCCGAAAGAACAAAGAGGACATGAGATCCTCGGAACTCTAAAGATTGGATCCGATGTTGTCTTGTCTTTTGTTTAATTTAACGATCTATCAAAACTCGAGAGCACCAACATATATGGCGATCACGATGGGACCTCCTAAAACTAAACACACTTAAACATCTTTCCATTAGAAGACCCACATATCCTTAAACCGATACTATCCGAGGATCTTAGCTTTACACAAAAAATACCCTAGGGAATATTTTATCCCACCTCATCACCAACATAATGGCGATCATGGTGGGACCTATTGAATCTATGATAGTCTAACAAACTATTATAAACTCATTAGTCCTTCAGTTTCCAGGAAAATCGGTTAGTAAACTCACAGAGTAGACTCTCGTGTTTGTTTCTGAAGACCTTTTATAGGCTAAGTCGACTTAAAATCTGATATAACACACTCCTACCAACTATATAAATATATAAAAATCCAAAAATATTTCACATTGGCTTATATAATAAACATGGTGGTGGAACCATAAAACATTTTACCCTTCACAAAAGCTAAAAGAGTTTCCACCGCACTCCACCAGCTCCCGAAAGAGGGCACTATTACTCATCTACGAGTCTCCCAGTATCTCTTTTCAGGATTGTGTTAACTAGAAATGTCTTGAGGAAGTTGAGAACCCTAGTCTCATACTGAGAATATTCATACATGAGAGGCAAACTTTCAAAACTCATCCTACAAAACTTCAGACTCTCCATTTTTGAAAAATCGGGTCTCCAGCTTCACATAGATCTGTTAGACTCACTACCATCAACAGTGTCAGGTTATTTTACACATTGACATACTGAACTATACATATAGCCTGTTCAAACCTTCTTCTTGTGCAAAGGTGTTCCATATTCTTAAAAAATCAAAGAATCAAAAAATTTATAAAATGTAAAGAGGGTATACCCTAAAATAAAAATCAAAGGGTGAAAAGAATAAAATGGTCAAAAAAGTGAAAGAAAATGAACCCCATAAAAAGAAAGGCCAAGGAAAGTGTGCAAATCTAAATGCCACTACTATTTCATTTTTTATAATAAAGCAATTGTGTGCAGCTTGTCAAACTTTTGCCACAATTTATGAAGATTCAAACTGTTTAAAATTGACTAATTCTTTTTTCAATTTCATGCTTTAGAGATAGAGAATAATATATGGCCAAACAGTTTAATCTTGGTAGATAAGTAGATAGGTAGAGTTAATAAAAGGTGCTCAACAGTTTAATCTGAGCCCTTGGATGTAATAAGTGTAGACTTAGATAGATTTTCCATGTAAAAGAAAAGAAGATTGAGAAGGGTTTGCCAGTCTAAGTGCACCCTAATAAAGAAGAGAAAATGGTAGGGTAAAGTAAGTAGGGTAGGTAGATGTTGTTGCAGAATTACTTGTGATGAATGATGGTTCTAAATGTGTTCAATTTTACTTTCATCACAAGTGCAAAGGAAGATACTACATTGGAAAAGTTCACAGCAAAGAAAAGTCAATATTATTAACTTCCCCTTCATTTTTTCCCTAAAATAATTCACTAATTTCCCCTAAGTGCTAAGGTATTTTGAAAATTAAAGGGGCTCAAGGCATTTCCTTGACTTTTGGAGGGACCGGACCCTCGGCCCAATAATTGAAAAAACCTAAGTACTTGAAATCATCCATTATCACATTCATTCACCTCTAAAAAATTCTTTCCTAAGTAAAATCCCATTTTACTTAGGAAAATCCTTCAATATTTCATGAAAAGCCCTCAAAATCACTTTTATTCTAAGTCTAAGTGATGAAAGTATAATAATTCCATTTACTTTTGAATCTTCACTTTCTTGGTTATATTTAAGTATTTTGAGTTTACATTGTCCCTTTGTCATATTAACTCTAATTTATATATTAAATCCCTATGAAAATCACCTTTTCCTATTATATATAAATCCTTTTATAGTAATATCCCCAAAACCCTTATATTATGACTTTTTAGCCAAAAGTATTTAATTCCTATTTATTCAAATCAAAAACCCACAATATACCCCCTTTTGGCTAAAATATAACATTAATATTATTCCCGCCCCCCTACAGTAAATAAATCACATTGATTTAATTACTGTATAAATAAAAATATATGAAAAAGCATTTAAACATATTATATATGTGTTTAGAACAAAAATAAAACTCAAAGTTTAATTAAAACCAAACTTTGAAATAACCCATCCCGCCACTGTACAAGGACTTAATTAATCCTCATGGTTAATTAAGAACCGATCCCCACCAATCAGAATGCCCCCGAAATGATTAATTCGTAATAAAATGTGTCGGGTCCCGCCCGTTAAACACCTATCAACTCCATGTCCCGTCTACCATTCGATTGATCACTCCAAAATCGACGGCTCTTATCAATTCCGCTGGCCATCTCCGATCCGAACGTTAACGCGCGAAATTCCGGCGGTTTTTAAACAGTGCCATGGCCACGCGTCGTCCGTTCTGTGGATTCGCTGCCTCTCCGCCCAAAACTGCCTCCCCTCAAAAGTGGTGCGGAATAAACCACTTAACACCTTTCCCCCGTGACTCATCTGTCGTACAGGATGATGTCATTTATTTAAATAATAAAAAATTCGCCCCCCATTTGACTTTGCCAATAAAAAAAAAATTCGCGTCGTTTTCATTATTTTGTACGCAGAAAACAAATACACCCTCTATGCAAAAAATTCGAATTTCAAAATTTTGAAGTCCGCCAACCTTTATCCTGTCGAAGAAAATTGCAGTCAAGCCTCTCAGAAGATTATCCGCCTTAACCAGTACCTGCTATCTCCAAAAGAAAAAACAAGTATTTACCCTAAATTCACACTGAACTCTATAAGAAACTTGACTTTCCTTTTCCTTTCACTGAAACAGAGTTAAAATTAATTGTTAGTTCATTCCTTAATCCCGAGAACTGTAATTGAATTCCCAATCTGCAATTGTACCTGTTTCCCCCATCGAAACCTGTAATTTTGCTCAATTTTTCACCATAAGCCGAATTTCCATTTTTGAATCCACAAGAACCAAGAATGGAAGTTCCTGTGGCTTTAAATGTCACCCCATTGAATGCCCCTCATAGAGACTTGGATTATTTATCATTAGTCGACAGAGATTTCCAGATTAAAGACCTGACTTTTAGTGATAGTCCTCTTCGAATTTTTTGTCGCTGCAGAGACAATTATTTGAATGGCTTGGATATAATTGGGTTATGGGAATCTAATCTTCCCAGGTACATTTTTCCCTCTGTCCATATTTTCCCTGAAATAATCCATTTTTTCCATGCAAATTATGATCCTAACCAAAGAGCAGTCTTATCCCCAAATCAAGATGTCATTTTCCCAATTGCTGCTCAGTCTATCAATGAGATGCTACATTTTCAACCTGACCAAGCCCTCACTCCCCTGTTCATGGGAGAACTACTTGAGAAATCCACAAAACTATCCCATGAAGAATTAAGCCACATCTGTCAGACCTTTATGTTGCCTGATCATCAGCCTAAAGGCCCTCCCCCTTATGGGCATGCTTTTTTCACTGAGGAGGGTAGACTTGTTTTGGAAATGATATCCTTTATAATGGGCTTTAATACCAGTGAATATGTTGACCATTTAACTCTAGTATTATTTTCTATTTTCACCCCTGGACAGCCTCCTGCTGTCAAGTATGACTTTGCATCATACATTGCAGACAAAATCCATGATCAATTCATGAGATTAGAAAATGAGAAAGTGTTTAAATATTCTTCTGTCATTTACCATCTCATGCTCTATTACCAGTCAGAAAATTTCCCTTTCTACACCAAAAAGCTTGATGCCCAAGGGAATCCAAGATCTGTTATCTTTTGGTCAGCCATCATTCACAATTCTCGAGATTCTCCCTATTCCTATAATGAGTTCATTGATCTTTTTATACATCCTGCAACCACCTTGTTGACAGGAGTTTCTCCTCCAAGACTCAGCAATGAAATCAAGAAGACTTTACAGCTCTCAAAACAATACAAAGTTGGTGATTGGTATTTATACCAAAATCACACAGAAGTCAGAATCTATGGATGTGAATTATGTCCCTTCAAATTGCCAAAATATGTCCCCATGAGAATCTTTTCTTTAGAATATTTCAGGCAGATGAACAATTCTGATATAATTCATTTTTGTAATGCAAAGAAGAAGGCCCAACTTCGGATCAAAAGTCAATTAGGTCCCTTTATATGTAACTCTAGGGATGCAGGGGAAGAAGCTGAAAAGATATTAGAAGACCGTTTCATATTACAAAAGAGTTTCTATTGGGTGCCTTATGACCCATTCAGCTTCATTTTTTATAAAAGAATGAAGAATAAATCAGCACCATACATACATCACAGAATCCCAGAGATTGAAAAATATGCTAACACAGATGAATGGATAGAAGGAACATTGATAGAGAAGGATAGTGAGCAGGTCAATGTATACAATGTTATGAAAGATCTTGAAAAAATGCTTGACCTATACTCTTTTGCACAGGTACCAAGATCAGAGGTTGGTCCTTCCTCAACTGGGATTATTCAGCAGGAGTTACAAGAAAACATTGCATTATCATCTAAGGGAAAAGAGAAATAGGTTGATACACAAGTTAAAGAAACATTCACCATGACAGAACAACCTCAAACTTCCAAGGGACAGGATCAAGTACAGGTTTCTTCCGTTCAAACCAATCCAGTAGAAGTGTCAATTTTTTAGACTCCATTAAATGTGGTAAAGGGAAAAAGGAGAGAAGCTGAAGCTGCTACCCCTTTCATTGGATCTCCACAACAGCCTCAGGCCAAAAGATAGAAATTGAATATTCCTCTAGAAGTAGAATATATTGATGAAATCCTTGATAGTCAAGGACCAGAACAATTGGGCAGTCAACAAACAGGTACAGTCAGTGAAGCATTCACTACCTCACAAAGGAAAGAGCTACAGAAGCAACAGAGTGTTGAAATATCTTCTTTCAAAACACTAGTTGAATATACAAGAGATATAAAGAAGACATTTATCAATATCAAGGCCAGGAATGATCCACTGAAAATTCAAGTATATAATCAATATCTGAAAATGGCTCCAAAGAATCAAGAAAGATTAATGTCAGCTTTTGACATCCAACAGGGAAAAATGTTACTGAGCCATTTTAAACCCAAGGTGCAACAACCCCAAATAGCTGCTGATTATATTAGGACAAACTTTGAAGTCCTAGCAAAGGATATCCATCCTTTAGATCAGATTGAGTTACATAAGCAGACCGGGGAAATGATCTATTCTACTTTGACTGATAAGGCAATGGCAGCTCACAGGTTACAGGATTCTTTGGAGAACACCAATACACAGTTACAGCTTGAAAAGGCTTCTTCTCAAGCCAAAGACAATAGGATAAAAACATTGGAGGAAATAATAATTGGTTTGGGTCACAATCCAAAGGATGTCAAAGGTATAGAAGCTCTAATCAAGAAAAAATATGGTGACATTGCAGCTTTGAGAAAGCAGTTGAAATTGCCAGCTTCCAGACATCCTCAAACTGAAGAAGTAATAAAGAAGAATTCTGAAGAAGAAATGATGGAGTTGCTCTTGAAAATGAATGAGCAACTGATTGAAATAGAAAAAGAGTTGGAACAAGCATTAAAAGACAAGCAGTCCAGTGTTCCAGTATCTACAGTAGAGGTTATTACAGGTATACAGCCAACAGGTCAGCCAGCATAGTCATCACAGGCAAATACTTCAAATTTGAGTACTGGAGAATTAATAAAGCAAATGAATGACTTGGAACTTCAAGTAACAGAACTTCAGCACACAAAGTTACAGCTTATCAATTTGGAACAGAGATATGATCTTTCAAAAATGAGTGTTGTTGACAAATCAAGAGAAATCAAGAGATTGGAAAAATTGGTTAAAGCATTAGAAAAGGATCTCACATTGGAGAAGCCTTTGAGAGAAATAAATGAAATTCTTTGGGATAATATTATCCAGAAAATAAAAGACATCTGGCCTTCAATAATAGCCTTCAATTCGGATAATATACGAGAAGCGAATGATTTGGTCGAAAGCGACTCTAGATGAAGTTGAAAACACACGGTGGAAATAGGCACGAGGGGCTTGATCGACTTATACGGTTTCTAAACACCCGAAACCGGACGGCGGCTGAAAAGTGGGTATTTAGGATAGGCACATAACCATTTAAAATAACAAGAGTTATTACTAAAAGAACTCTTATGCAAAATTTATAACGAAGGTGCTTTGGCATGCAAGGAGAAATCATTGCTTTCAGAGAAAGGTTTAATGTTTTATTGAATAAAGGGTTGCCCAGCCCTATGTTTTCAGAAGATAAAATAATGGACTTGGAAAATTATGTTAAGAAATTGGACATACATGCTCACAATCAAGCCAGTTCCTCAACCATTTCATCAGAAGCAACATTACCTACAGGAAGGAATCTTCATGACAGATTAGAGAATTTGTTTTATCTTGAACATGAAGTAAGACATTTGTTTCCTAATCAGCCTAATTTCTTTAGATATACCGAGGCTGATGAAACATTAAGGAAGCTTCAACGGACAAGAATAGCAGAAGATAAATGGTGGGAAGATTTGTTATAACTTTTGTAAAATTTATCCTTATATGAAATTTTGCCTATTTACTACAGTATAAAGGATAAATGGAAAATAACGGTCAAAGAGTATCAGTTTCAGTTAAAGGGTATCAGTAAGAACAAAGAGTATCAGTGAAGCAAGTTAGTTAGAACAAAATTACTGAAGAGGACAACGATTAGCTAAATATAGGTCCTGCCTCTAGCACATTCTCAAAAGGAGGAAACAGCACAACATCGGTTACTTCATGTCTTATCTATGAGACCATCTGTCTCTATTTTTATTGTAACTTATTTATGAGTCATCTTAGATTATATCTCGTTTTGTTAAGAGATATTTTGTATGATTTTTTGTATAAATAAGCCCTCAATTGAATTATTGAGGGTGGATTATTATACTCTGATGTAACATTGAATATTTTGGAATAAAGAGCTTTGGAGAAATTTTTCGTGGCAAAACTAGACAAGGAATTGAGGCAGAAGACTTTTCTCAGGATTCATGTGTCAAATGAAGGATCAATAAGTCATCTCTATCTCATGTTTTGAAGTTTAATATTTGTTTACAATATCATCTGTGTTTCATTATCTTGATATTTAATGAAAAGGATTAAATCAGAAAGTACTTAGGTGTAATCTGATTTCAGTCGTTATTATTCTAAATGTTTTCCTCTAAACTGGTTTAAACAGCGAATTCTCAATTGCTCCTATTTGTCTAGTTTATACATCTTTGGTTATTTAGTAAAGAATACTTAACTGCTCTTTATTAATAATCAATCTATTTCTCTTCTCTTGAATGTGTTGAAATATTCTTAGTTGCCTTTCATCTGTTTGAATTCCATTCCATTCCCTTTAGATCTATAATTGTTTCTAGTTTGATTATCTTGCCCTGATAAACCATCTTTTGTTAAAAAACTTAAGCCAGTGCAGCCAATCCTTTGACTCCATAGCCCAATGGACTGAAACTACTTAATCTTAATATTAGCTAAAGAATTCCATCAACTCAAACAAAATCAAAACCCCTGGACTTTACAACTAGCCTAATATCTTCTAAAAACAAAGCTATATTTTATAGAGAGAGCCCTCTCTGGATACAGATTGGCTAGATTCTGTATCTGAAGGTTGGTTTGTGGTTACCTCGGACCCCTTTCCTCTTCCAACAACTTCAAGGAAAATCTGAGTGATAACATAGTGGCGACTCCGCTGGGGATCTGAATATCTTTAATGTCACTATTGTTTGCTTATAAGCTATAGATAGAGCCTGAAGATCAGCCAGGTAGCCTTTGAAATTCTGTTGCTCTGCAATTGCATAGTAAATAAATGATGCTTCAGTCTATCTCTAGTTTAGCTCAATAAATGAACTTTGGTTTCAAACATTCAATCAGATTCTCTAGTTCAATAAATCTTTGAGAAAATTTTAATTAAAAATCTTTAATTTCTTGGAGAATTTGCCGAAGTTGTACTTTCATTTTATTTAAAACAAAAAACCAAAAATATAAAATCTAGGAAAACTGGCTTCAGAAAGGACTCGGTATACTAGATCTAATCTTGATCCAAATCCATTGCCTGTATTCGAAAATCCGAATCTGATTCTTAGGATTCTTAGAAGTCAAGAAAGCTCTGAAAAAGAAATTCAAGAAAGCTTTGGAAGTTCTCAACCTTTTTATAGATCAGCGTCCTGTCCTGTAAAGTGGATTTATTTTGATGAAGAACCTTTTGATGAGCGATTCGAAACATCTTTATTTGTGAATTTTTCTGAAACTGAATTATCCAGACTGGTTCCGGGCCCATTATTTCTTGAAGATTTGCAATTTGAATTTATCACTTCACATCTTGAAAAATACCTACAAAATTCCATTCAATTTGAACAAACCTTTGAAGAAACTTCAAACATTTCTGTGATTACTACAGCTTTCCCAAGATCATCTACTTTTCCTCAAACTTCTCAAACACAAGCTACTTCTTCTTCACCTCCGCCCACTACTTCTAGACCATCATCACCTGTTATTCCATTACATCTTCCGATGGCAAATAGATATGCTCCTTTGAGATTGCCAGGCAACCCTGGTGCTTTGCCCCAAGACTATCAAAGTAAAATCACCCCTTTTGATGGTTCTGGTACTTACACTGCTCAACAACATACCAAAAGGATGACTAATTACTTTGAATTTTATGAAATAGACGCTGATGATGTTCGAATGAGAATTTTTGTCCAGAGTCTTACTGGGGAATTCAGGACATGGTTTAGGGCTCTTGCTCCAAACAATATTGCTGACTTACCAGCCCTGTATATGGCATTTTTAAATAGATGGGAGAAGAAGAAAGACCCTCTTCAAATCCTATCAGAATTTGGAAAATTGAAAAGAGGACCTAATGAAGCAGTGCAAGATTATATCATTAGATTCAACGAAGCCTAAAACGCTATTCCCCAAAACCTTAGACCCCCTCTGGATTCAGTACTGGTTAAATTTCCTGATGGGTTTGATTCTGACATAGCATATTCACTTAGGGAAAGAGCTCCCCAAACCATAGAAGAAATGCAAAGCATAGTTGTTAGTGTTGAAGCTAACCTCATAGAAAAACGAGCTAGAGCTAGAGCTGAAAGAAGGATGCCTATAAACGAAGAGCCTTCGGCTTTTGAAAGAAAGCTGGATGCAATTATTAAAGGGATGGAAAGACTGGGAGACATAGTAGAGACAATCAAAATAAAGTCTTCTAGCGATGGTCTAAATGTTGTTAGAAACCCAAACTTCAGAAGAAATCAAAACCAAAATACTGGGAAAAATGTTCCTGACCAAAACATTAGGCCACCATTCCAGGAAAATTTCGTTGAAGGTTCATCTTCTGAGGAACCAACTAAGGATGTTCAAATAAATAACTTGACTGAACACAAGAATGAACCAGAAGTTTTCCTATCTCAAGATGATCAAGAAAATCACATTCTTGAACCATTTCAAACTCATTCAGGAGAAACTTTTGATTTTAAATAAGGATATGATTCAGCAATTTATGAATTTCATAAAAAATACAATTTGAGAAGCAGACGGATTGATGTGCCAGAGAATAGAAAACAGAAAGCTGTAAAACGAAACATCAAAGGTAAAACTAACACTCCTCCTGTACAAATTATTTCTAGAGCAAGTCCTAACCCCGCTAATCCAATAATTGAAGATGTGTCTGATAATCAACTGAATAATAAACAACTTTCCAATACTTTTCCTCCTGCAGGAAACGTAGAAGAACCAGTAGAAGTTAATTCAGAAACACCTTCAACTCATAATCCCACTCACGAAAAAGAGAAAAACACTGAAGACCCAAAAAATAGAGAAAATCCAACTGTTCAAAATAGTAGAGCTCAAACAGAAAAATATTTCAATCTAGAAGCTGAAATAGGCAAATTAAAGATAGATGTTCCATTGGCAGAATTAGCTAAACATGATGTCTATAGAAGCCAAATCAACAAATCCCTTAACATTACTGGAATGGATGATTCAGTAAATGTTTTTGATGATAACCCAAATTACTTTTTGGCCCTGAAGTAAATGGCAAACCAGAAAGTGGACGAACTCCTCCATTTTATGTGAGTTTGAATGTACATGACAAAATACTTCATAATGCCATGCTTGATTCTGGAGCGTCTCACAATTTAATGCCCAAGGCTGTGATGGAAAGATTAAACCTAGACATTACCAGACCATATAAAGATTTGTTTTCCTTTGATTCAAGTCAGGTAAGATGTTTAGGTTTGATTAATATCCGTGTGTTACTTTGGTGCAATACCCTACGAAATCTATTCTGATGGATATAGTAGTAGCAGATATTCCTCCCAAATATGGTATGTTGTTGTCTAGATCCTGGGGTGCCAAACTCGGAGGATCTCTTCAATTAGATATGTCATATGCTACTATTTCAGTGTTTGGTCAACCTAAAAGAATGTACAGAGAAACCTTGATGAAATATTTAGTCAGTAGTCAGGAAAAGCCTAAAAACTTCCCTGTCTACTCAGTCCATTCTGATATGGACTCATTCATCCTTTATAATGCTGAATTTGACCTTCCTACTGAATTAGAAGCACCAGAAACAGAAACTGCAAATAAATCTACTGTTCAAATTGAAGAAATTTCTGAAAACAAAGAAACATCAGACATTAAAAAATACCAGAAAAAACTGAAAACCAGAGCAGCCTGTTAAGAAAGTTGTTAAAACAGTCGATGAAGATTATGAACATGAAATTCCGTGGCATTTAGAATTTGATGGTTCAATAAATAAGTTAGGAGCAGGAGATGGAATTTGGATACATAACGTTGAAAATGATCATGCTGAAGGCCATGCTTATAGATTGAACTTTAGATGCACTAATAATATGGCAGAATATGAGGCTCTTTTGCTAGGGCTTAAACAGGTCAAAAAATTAGGAGCAATTAGAGTATCAATCATAGGAGACTCTGAGTTAATTATTCAACAGATCAATGGCGAATGTTCAACAAAATACCCCAGATTAAGAGAATACAGAGGAACAGTTGTGGAAATTCTCAACACTTTTCTACAAGCTCAGCTTGCCAAAATTCCTAGAAAACAAAATTTGCATGCTCACAGTCTTGCAATGTTCACTAGCACTTGTAAATTACCTTTTGAACCTAATCATCAGTTAACAGCTGAGATTAGACATAGACCTACTCTACTGGATAATCTTATGAATTGGCAAGTGTTTGTAAATAATAATCAAATAAATAATTTTTTGACCTTAGAAAACGAATTCTCTAACAGTAGCATAGATGAAGACACAACAATCAATGAATCTAATTGAATAGATGAACAAGAAACAGATATTTCAGAAGAGACTGCAATTCACATGCTTCACCCAACTAAATTCACCAAAAAAGATATGCAGGATTTGAAACAAATGGAAGTTGATGAGATTATAGAAGATGAATCTGAAATTATTAATCTGAAAGATAATCATTTACCTAAAGGATTAACTCCTTTAGAAGATATTTTTGACTCAAATGACATCCCACGAAAACCCAAAATGGAACCGTTAAAAGCTGATATTGAAGAATACAATTTGGGAACTGAAGGAAATCCCAAGATGGTTAAGTTATCCAAATCTCTGCCAGCAGATCAAAAGGTTAAATATGTTGAACTTTTAAAAGAATTCTAGGATGTTTTTTCCTGAAGTTATGAAGATCTTAAATCATATGATACATCAATCATTCAACATACAATACCTTTGAAACCAGATCAGAAACCATTTAAACAGAAACTTAGAAGGATCAACCCTGTATTACTACCTTCAATTGAGAAAGAGATTAAAAGAATGTATGAAGCAGAAATAATTGCTCCTATTAGGTTTTCTGAATGGGTTTCTAATTTGGTACCAACAAGGAAGAAGACTGGAGAGATTATACTATGTGTCGATTTGAGAAATTTAAACAAATTTTCTTTAAAAGATAACTATCCTTTGCCTAAAATGAACCATATCTTACAAAGGGTAGTAGGAGCTTCAAGGATTTCTCTTCTGGATGGATTCTCAGGATACAACTAGATTCTGGTTCATCCTGATGATCAAGACAAAACAGTTTTTACAACACCATGTGGTACATTCAAATATGTTAAGATGCCTTTTGGACTCAAAAATGCAGGAGCAACCTTCCAAAGAGCAATGGACATTGCCTTTTCCAAAGAAATTCATGATTTTCTAGTCATATATCTGGATGATTTGACTGTTTTTTCCAAGACTGATCAACAACATTTAGATCATCTTAGACAGGTGTTTATAAAATGCAGAAAATATGGTATTTCTTTAAATCCTAAAAAGTCATTGTTTGGTCTTGAAGAAGGTAAAATCCCAGGTCATATTATTTCAAAATATGGTATTAGAATTGATCCTGAAAGAATACAAGCCATATTGCAGATACCTCATCCCAGGAATATTAAAGAACTTCAAGCTTTCATAGGAAAGATCAATTTTTTGAGAAGATTCATTTCTAGTTTAGCTGAATTACTTAGACTGCTTACTAACATGTTAAGGAAGGATTCGAGTATTAAGTGGACAGTAGAAGCCAAGCAATCATTTGAAGAAATCAAAATGGCTTTGACTAGAACACTAGTTCTTACCAGTCCAAAATTTGATAGAGATTTCATAATTTTTTCATTTGCTTCTGAACATACAGTTGCACCTGTTTTATTACAAAAGGATGATCAGGGATGTGAAAAACCTGTAGCCTTTTTTAGCAAAGCACTTAGAGATGCATCATTGAAATACAATATCATGGAGAAACAAGCTTTTGCACTTGTGAAAGAAATTAAATATTTCAGAGTTTATATACTGTATTCTCATGTGATAGCTTATGTACCTAATGATGTCGTTAAAGACATCTTAACTCAAGATGGAATTGAAGGCAAAAGAGGTAAATGGATAGCTACCATATTAGAATATGATATTGAAATAAGATCTACAAAACTCATAAAAGGACAAGGTTTGGCTCAACTCATGACTGAAACAAATTGCCAAACCCTGAACATTAATGAACTGGATGACAAACAGGAGATGGCGACTCCACAAATCAGTCAAGCCTTTTTAGACTCACCTTGGTACGCTGATATCATTTATGTTTTGTTAAACCTACAAGCTCCTCCAGGGCTATCCAGAACGAAACAAAGGTTTTTGAAAATGACATCTTTAAAATATTGTATTTTAGATAATGCTCTCTTTTGGAGGAATCATGATGGAATTCTATTAAATTGTTTATTAAAAGATGAAACTGACAAGGTTCTCAATGAATTCCATGCAGGAGATTGTGGTGGACACCTCTACTGGAATTCAACTGCATATAAGATCTTAAGGGCTGGTTTTTATTGGCCAACCTTGTTTTCAGATGTTAAGAAATTTGTAACTGCTTGCCATAAGTGTCAGATCTTTGAAGGCAAGAGAAAATTGTTACCCTTACCATTAAAACCAATTTCCACCGAGAAACCCTTTCAACAATGGGGCCTGGATTTTATTGGAGAAATCCATCCCCCTTCTTCTGGCCAACACAGATGGATTCTCACTGCCACAGATTACTTCACTAAATGGATTGAAGCTATCCCATCCAGACAAGCCAATGATTATGTAATTATAGGGTTCTTAGAAACCAATATACTTTCAAGATTTGGCTGTCCTGAGAAAATTATAACTGATAATGCTGTTGCTTTCAAGTCTAAGAAAATGATTAGTTTCTGCAATAAATATCACATCACTTTAGGCCATTCAACAGCCTATTATCCTCTGGGTAATGGACTGGCTGAATCTTGCAATAAAAGCCTCATTAATATCATTAAAAAATTATTGGAAGAGAATAAGAAGAATTGGCATAAGAAACTTACCAATGCATTGTGGGCAGACAAACTTACAACCAAAAAATCAATTGGGACCAGTCCATATGAATTAGTTTATGGTATTGAGGCTAGATTTCCATCATCTTTAGGAGTTCCTGTAATGAAGTTACTTCAGGACACTCAAGTAGAACCAAATGATATTCAGAGAAGAATAAATCAAACAATTCACTTGCAGCAGACCAGAGAAGAAGTGTATCAACGATCCCAAGTTTTGCAGGAAAAATTAAAGAAGATGTTTGACAAAAGAACCAAAGCAGAAGATTTGTCAACTGGAAGACAAAGTTTTAAGATGGGATTCCAGAAGGGAAGATAAAGGAAAACATGGGAAATATGATTTCTTATGGAAAGGAACTTACATAATTTATGCTTTATAGGGAAATAACACATATTTTTTGAAGAATTTGGATGGTTCAGAAGCTGAGGAAGGACCAGTCAATGGTCGAATGCTAAAACACTACTTTGATCCTATTTACTAGGATGTTCTGATTTTTTAACATGTACATAATATATCCTTTTTAATGCATCAGTTTTGATTGGATGGTGACTGGCTAAAGTTGAAGCTTGAAGTGAAGGCCCTAAGCTTTAGAAGATTCACTATCATATATACAATAAAGCCACCAGAAAAAGAAGATTTCATGGTTCAGTTAAAGACATTTTTAGGCATCTGACCTGTTGTTCTTGACTTTTCACCAGGAAAAGCCATCCCCAAGTGGAGCCAGTGTTAGACTCCTATACCAATAGGTGTCATTTTTCATGATTGACTTGTTGAACTATGCAATATGTTCAAACCTTTTTCTTGTGCAAAGGTGTTCCATATTCTCAAAAAATCAAAACGTCAAAAAATCAAAAAATTTAAAAAATGTAAAGAGGGTATACCCTAAAAGAAAAATCAAAGGGTGAAAAAATAAAATTGGTCAAAAAAGTGAAATAAAATGAACCCCATCAAAAGAAAGGCCAAGGAAAGTGTGCAAGTCTAAATGCCACTACTTTTTGTTCTGATGTAATAAACAAAATTGTGTGCAGCTTGTCAAAATTTTGCCACAATTTATGAAGAGTCAAACAGTTTAAAATTGACTCATTCATTTTTCAATTTCATGTTGTAGAATAGAGAATAAATATCTGACCAAACAGTTTAATCCTTGCAGATAAGTAGATAGGTAGAGTTAATAAAAGGTGCTCAACAGTTTAATCTGAGCCCTTGGATGTAATAAGTGTAGAAATAGATAGGTTTTCCATGTAAAAGAAAAAGAAGATTGATAAGGGTTTTCCAGTCTAAGTGCACCCTAATAAAGAAGATAAAATGGTAGAGTAAGTAGGTAGGGTAGGTAGATGTTGTTGCAGAATTACATGTGATGAATCATGGTTCCAGTTCTAAATGTGTTCAATTTTACTTTCATCACAAGTGCAAAGGCAGATACTACATTGGAAAAAGTTCACAGCAGAGCAAAGTCAAATTATTAACTTCCCCTCTCATTTTCCCTAAACATTTCACTAATTTCCCTAAGCACTAAGGTATTTGAAGATTAAAGGGGCTCAAGGCATTTCCTTGACTTTTGGAGGGACCGGACCCTCGGCCCAATAATTGAAAAGACCTAAGCACTTGAAATCATCTATTATCACATTCATTCACTTCTCAAAATCTTTTCCTAAGTAAAATCCCATTTTACTTAGGAAAATCCTTCAATATTTCATGAAAAGCCCTCAAAATCACTTTTTATTATAAGTCTAAGTGATGAAAGTATAATAATGCCATTTACTTTTGAATCTTCACTTTCTTGGTTAAATTTAAGTATTTTGAGTTTACATTGTTCCCTTGTCATATTAACGCTAATTTATATATTAAATCCTTATTGAAATAACCTTGTCCTATGTATATAGCTCCTTTATATAATATTCCCAAAACCCTTGTATTATAATTTTTAGCCAAAAGTATTTAATTCCCACTTATTTCAAATAAAAAACCCACTTTATATTCCCTTTTGACTAAAAAATATCTTTAATTCTATTCCCGCCCCCTATGGTGATTGCATTAATTTAATTCGATTATCATATAAATAAAATATATGGAAAAGCTTTTAAACATGTTTTACGTGTTTAAAACAAAACAAACTCAAAGTTTAATTAAAACCAAACTTTGAAATAACCCATCCCACATGTATTTTTCACCCCCGACCATCCACTGTACAAGGACTTAATTAATCCTCATGGTTAATTAAGAACCGATCCCCGCCAATAAGAATGCTCCCGAAATGATTAATTAACCAATAATCACGTCGGTCCCGCCCGTTAAACATCTGTCAACTCCCTGTCTCGTCCACCGTCCGATCACCCGCTCCAAGATCGACGGCCATCGTCAATTCCGCTGGCCATCTCTAATCCGAAAGTTAATGCGCGAAATGACAGCGGTTTTCAAATAGTACCCTGGCCACGCATTGTTTGCTTTGTGGATTCGCTGCCTCCCCGCCCAAAACTGCCTGCCCTCAAAAGTGGTGTGGAATAAACCACTTACCACCATTCCCCGTGACTCATCTCTCGTACAGGATGATGTCATTTATTAAAATAATAAAAAATTCGCTCCCCATTTGACTTTGCAATAAAACAAAAATTTGCGTCGTTTTCATTATTTTGTACGCAGTGAACGAATACACCCTCCACGCAGAAAATTCGAATTTCTAATTTCTAAAGTCTGCCAACCTTTATCCTGTCAAAGAAAATTGAAGTCAAGCCTCTCAGAAGATTATCCGTATTGACCAACATCTGTTCAAAATGTTGTTTTCTCCAAAAACGGGTATTTACCCTAAATCCCCACTGAACTTTGTAAGAAATTTGGCTTTCCTTTTTATTTCACTGAAACAGAGTTGAATTTAATTGCTAGTTAATTCCTTAAATCCTGAGAACTGTAATTGAATTCCCAATCTGCAATTGCACCTGTTTCTCCTGTCCAAACCTGTAAATTTGCTCAATTTTTCATCATGAGCCGAATTTCCATTTTTGAATCCACAAGAACCAAGAATGGAAGTTCCTGTAGCTTTAAATGTCACCCCATTAAACGCCCCTCATAGACACCTGGATTATTTATCATTAGTCGACAAGGATTTCCAGATTAAAGACTTGGCTTTTACTAATAGTCCTCTTCGAATTTTTTGTCGCTGCAGAGACAATTATTTGAATGGCCTGGATACGATTGGGTTATGGAAATCTAATCTCCCCAGGTACCTTTTTCCCTCTGTCCATATTTTCCCTGAAATAATCCATTTTTTCCATGCAAATTATGATCCTAACCAAAGAGCAGTCTTATCCCCAAATCAAGATGTCATTTTCCCAATTGCTGCTCAGTCTATCAATGAGATGCTACATTTTCAACCTGACCAAGCCCTCACTCCCCTGTTCATGGGAGAACTACTTGAGAAATCCACAAAACTATCCCATGAAGAATTAAGCCACATCTGTCAGACCTTTATGTTGCCTGATCATCAGCCTAAAGGCCCTCCCCCTTATGGGCATGCTTTTTTCACTGAGGAGGGTAGACTTGTTTTGGAAATGATATCCTTTATAATGGGCTTTAATACCAGTGAATATGTTGACCATTTAACTCTAGTATTATTTTCTATTTTCACCCCTGGACAGCCTCCTGCTGTCAAGTATGACTTTGCATCATACATTGCAGACAAAATCCATGATCAATTCATGAGATTAGAAAATGAGAAAGTGTTTAAATATTCTTCTGTCATTTACCATCTCATGCTCTATTACCAGTCAGAAAATTTCCCTTTCTACACCAAAAAGCTTGATGCCCAAGGGAATCCAAGATCTGTTATCTTTTGGTCAGCCATCATTCACAATTCTCGAGATTCTCCCTATTCCTATAATGAGTTCATTGATCTTTTTATACATCCTGCAACCACCTTGTTGACAGGAGTTTCTCCTCCAAGACTCAGCAATGAAATCAAGAAGACTTTACAGCTCTCAAAACAATACAAAGTTGGTGATTGGTATTTATACCAAAATCACACAGAAGTCAGAATCTATGGATGTGAATTATGTCCCTTCAAATTGCCAAAATATGTCCCCATGAGAATCTTTTCTTTAGAATATTTCAGGCAGATGAACAATTCTGATATAATTCATTTTTGTAATGCAAAGAAGAAGGCCCAACTTCGGATCAAAAGTCAATTAGGTCCCTTTATATGTAACTCTAGGGATGCAGGGGAAGAAGCTGAAAAGATATTAGAAGACCGTTTCATATTACAAAAGAGTTTCTATTGGGTGCCTTATGACCCATTCAGCTTCATTTTTTATAAAAGAATGAAGAATAAATCAGCACCATACATACATCACAGAATCCCAGAGATTGAAAAATATGCTAACACAGATGAATGGATAGAAGGAACATTGATAGAGAAGGATAGTGAGCAGGTCAATGTATACAATGTTATGAAAGATCTTGAAAAAATGCTTGACCTATACTCTTTTGCACAGGTACCAAGATCAGAGGTTGGTCCTTCCTCAACTGGGATTATTCAGCAGGAGTTACAAGAAAACATTGCATTATCATCTAAGGGAAAAGAGAAATAGGTTGATACACAAGTTAAAGAAACATTCACCATGACAGAACAACCTCAAACTTCCAAGGGACAGGATCAAGTACAGGTTTCTTCCGTTCAAACCAATCCAGTAGAAGTGTCAATTTTTTAGACTCCATTAAATGTGGTAAAGGGAAAAAGGAGAGAAGCTGAAGCTGCTACCCCTTTCATTGGATCTCCACAACAGCCTCAGGCCAAAAGATAGAAATTGAATATTCCTCTAGAAGTAGAATATATTGATGAAATCCTTGATAGTCAAGGACCAGAACAATTGGGCAGTCAACAAACAGGTACAGTCAGTGAAGCATTCACTACCTCACAAAGGAAAGAGCTACAGAAGCAACAGAGTGTTGAAATATCTTCTTTCAAAACACTAGTTGAATATACAAGAGATATAAAGAAGACATTTATCAATATCAAGGCCAGGAATGATCCACTGAAAATTCAAGTATATAATCAATATCTGAAAATGGCTCCAAAGAATCAAGAAAGATTAATGTCAGCTTTTGACATCCAACAGGGAAAAATGTTACTGAGCCATTTTAAACCCAAGGTGCAACAACCCCAAATAGCTGCTGATTATATTAGGACAAACTTTGAAGTCCTAGCAAAGGATATCCATCCTTTAGATCAGATTGAGTTACATAAGCAGACCGGGGAAATGATCTATTCTACTTTGACTGATAAGGCAATGGCAGCTCACAGGTTACAGGATTCTTTGGAGAACACCAATACACAGTTACAGCTTGAAAAGGCTTCTTCTCAAGCCAAAGACAATAGGATAAAAACATTGGAGGAAATAATAATTGGTTTGGGTCACAATCCAAAGGATGTCAAAGGTATAGAAGCTCTAATCAAGAAAAAAGATGATGACATTGCAGCTTTGAGAAAGCAGTTGAAATTGCCAGCTTCTAGACATCCTCAAACTTAAGAAGTAATAAAGAAGAATTCTGAAGAAGAAATGATGGAGTTGCTCTTGAAAATGAATGAGAAACTGATTGAAACAGAAAAAGAGTTGGAACAAGCATTAAAAGACAAGCAGTCCAGTGTTCCAGTATCTACAACAGAGGTTATTACAGGTACACAGCCAACAGGTCATCCAGCAGAGTCATCACAGGTAAATACTTCAAATTTGAGTACTGAAGAATTAGTAAAGCAAATGAATGACTTGAAACTTCAAGTAACATAACTTCAGCACACAAAGTTACAACTTATCAATTTGGAACAGAGATATGATCTTTCAAAAATGAGTGTTGCTGACAAATCAAGAGAAATCAAGAGATTGGAAAAATTGGTTAAAGCATTAGAAAAGGATCTCACATTGGAGAAGCCTTTGAGAGAAATAAATGAAATTCTTTGGGATAATATTATCCAGACAATAAAAGACATCTGGCCTTCAATTCAGATAATATACGAGCAGAATGATTTGGTCAAAGAAGCTCTGGATGAAGTTGAAAACACACGAGCAGAATTAGGAAATAGGCCTGAGGAAGCCAATCAGCTTATACAGTTTCTAAACACCCAAACCAGACAACAGCTTGAAAAAGTGGGTATTCAGGATAGAACTGCAACAATCTTAGAAATAAAAAGAGTTTTTACTAAAAGAACTCTTATGCAAAATTTGGAACGAAGGTGCTTTGACATGCAGGGAGAAATAATTGCTTTCAGAGAAAGGTTTAATGTTTTATTGAATAAAGGGTTGCCCAGCCCTATGGTTCCGGAAGATAAAATAATGGACCTGGAAACTTATGTTAGGAAATTGGACATACATGCTCACAATCTAGCCAGTTCCTCAACCATTTCATTAGAAGCAACATTACCTACAGGAAGGAATCTTCATGACAGATTAGAGAATTTGTTTTATCTTGAACATGAAGTAAGACATTTGTTTCCTAATCAACCTAATTTCTTCAGATATACCGAGGCTGATGAAACATTAAGGAAGCTTCAATGGACAAGAATAGCAGAAGATAAATGGTGGGAAGATTTGTTAGAACTTTTGTAAAATTTATCCTTATATGAAATTTTTCCTATTTACTACAGTATAAAGGATAAATGGAAAATAACAGTCAAAGAGTATTAGTTTCAGTTAAAGTGTATCAGTAAGAAAAAAGAGTATCAGTGAAGTAAGTCAGTTAGAACAAAATTACTGAAGAGGACAACGATGAGCTAAATATAGGTCCTGCCTCCAGCACATTCTCAAAAGGAGGAAGCAGCACAACATCGGTTACTTCCTGTCTTATCTATGAGACCATCTGTCTCTATTTTTATTGTAACTTATTTATGAGTCATCTTAGATTATATCTCGTTTTGTTAAGAGATATTTTGTATGATTTTTTGTATAAATAAGCCCTCAATTGAATTATTGAGGGTGGATTATTATACTCTGATGTAACATTGAATATTTATGAATAAAGAGCTTTGGAGAAATTTTTCGTGGCAAAACTGGACAAGGAATTGAGGCAGAAGACTTTTCTTAGGATTCATGTGTTGAATGAAGGATCAATAAGTCATCTCTATCCCATGTTTTAAAGTTTTACATTTGTTTATGATATCATCTGTGTTTCATTATCTTAATATTTAACGAAAAAGATTAAATCAGAAAGTACTTAGGTGTAATCTGATTTCAGTCGTTATTATTCTAAATTTTTTCCTCTAAACTGGTTTAAACAGCGAATTCTCAATTGCTCCTGTTTGTCTAGTTTATACAACTTTGGTTATTTAGTAAAGAATAATTAACTGCTCTTTATTAATAATCAATCTATTTCTCTTCTCTTGAATGTGTTGAAAGATTCTTAGTTGCCTTTCATCCGTTTGAATTCCATTCCATTCACTTTAGATCTATAATTGTTTCTAGTTTGATTATCTTGCCCTGATAAACCATCTTTTGTTAAAAAACTTAAGCCAGTGCAGCCAATCCTTTGACTCCATAGCCCAATGGACTGAAACTACTTGATCTTAATCTTAGCTAAAGAATTCCATCAACTCAAACAAAATCAAAACCCCTGGACTTTACAACTAGCCTAATATCTTCTAAAAACAAAGCTATATTTTATAGAGAGATCCCTCTCTGGATACAGATTGGCTAGATTCTGTATCTGAAGGTTGGTTTGTGGTTACCTTAGACCCCTTTCCTCTCCCAACAACTTTAAGGAAAATCTTAGTGATAACAGGATCAACACTAGATCTCATCCAGACCCTAATCCTCCTACAATAGTTGACAATCCAGAGAAGATTTTGTGGCAGACTTCTAAGTCTTGAAAATCATCTGCTGATAGGAGCCTCTTAAGAACAAAATTTGTCCCTGAAAACCTTGTTGTCTTAGAGGATTTACACTTTGACTTACATCATACCAAGAACATATTTAGAATCAGGTCTCAAAGTGATTTAAACCAAGCTGATCTTGAAATTGTACATTTGCAGCAGAGCTTTAGTAGAGAAGCTTCACCTTCTACTCCTCCTGATTCCCAGATTCTTCACCACTTCAGCCTCTTCCATAACAAATCTGCTCAAAACCAGTTTACTGGCCCAAGTGTTTCTTCCACTCCATTCCATACCACCACTGTCCAGAAAACCCCATTTCAGCCCGCTTTCCCTCCTATCAATCCACCTCCTATAATTCCACCTTTCTTTCCAGCCATGGTAGCATGGTATGCCCCACTAGTGTTAGCACAGCCTATGGTTCCCTTACCAAATGACTATCACTCTAAGATTCCCCATTTCACTGGAAAATAATCTACCATAGCTCAACAACATGTAGACAGAATGGAATATGCATTTGATTACATGGAGATAGATGATGACACCATTAAAATGAGAATCTTTGCCCAAAGTTTAGGAGGAGAAGTAAAAAAGTGGTTTAAAAGCTTAACTCCTAATAGCATCAATGATCTCCCTTCTTTGCATCAAACATTCATAAACAAATGGGAAATCAAAAAGAACCCTCTCCAAATATTAGCAGAGTATAACAATCTTAAAATAAATCAAGGGGAGAGTGTTCATGACTACTCCACTAGGTTTAACAGTGTTTACAATGCTCTTCCACCTCACATGAAACCTCCCCAAGGCCTGGCCTTAGTAAAATATCCAGAAGGCTTTGATGCTGAAATGGCCTATCAACTAAGGGATAGAGATTACTTAACTCTAGAAGACATGCAAAACAGAGCTATAAGTGTAGAGGCAAATTTAATTAAGAAAAGAGCAAGGGTAAGATCAGAAAAGAGGGTAACTTATAAAGATGACGTTGCACCCTCACCCTTAGCTTCTAACACCAAGATTGACAACCTAGTGAAAGTGATGGAAAGAATGCTTGAAAAGATAAACTTAAATGATAGAGTGCCACCAAGAGACAATCAGAAAAACCCCCAAAACAGAAATAGGAACCAAAATTTTAGAAGAGAAAACAATCAAGATAGACAAAGGGACGATGACCAAAATATTAGACCTCCCTTCCAACAAAACTATGTAGATCAAGACGAGGAAGAAAGGGAGATTGAAAGATTGGGAGAAAATCATTTAAACTTGATTGGCTCAGACAGTGGGGATGATGTCTTCCTCACTGAAGAAGAACAAGGTTTCTTCTCCTCAGATCAAAATGAAAACACTTATGAGGATTCTGAAGATTACAAGTTAGGGTTTGAAAATGCAATCATGGAGGTACACAAATAGTACGATCTTAGAAGCAAAGGGAACCTAGATAATTCAAAAGATAAAAACACTAGCACTGCTGTTAGGAAAAATGCAGAAAATTCACCTAATAAAACAGCAGAGAAAACCAACACTTTGGCTAAGAAAACAGATTCGAACAAAGAGAAAAGCAACCAGCCAAATATTGAACAAAGCAGCCTTAGCACCTCAGCTAGTGGCCCTAGTAAAACTATCCCAAATGACAGTCCAAACAAAGTTCAACAAATCAAAATTGTTGAAAGGAATTCAATTGAAAAAACAGATGTAAATGACAAAAACAATAGTTCCTTTTAGCCTTGGGGAGAGATTGTAAAAATAAAAATTACTATACCCCTAGCTGAACTAGTAACCCAAGAAGTGTACAAAAACCAGGTTTTAAAAGCTTTAAATTTAGGAAGTGACACTGACACATTGAACTTGACAGATGATAAACCAGAGTTGTTGTTTAGGCCTGAAGTTGAAGGAAAATACCAAGAAGGAGTTGTCCCTCCCTTCTATGTCAGTTTGAATATACATGATAGAATATTACACAATGCCATGTTAGACTCTGGAGCTTCACATAATCTTATGCCTAAAGTAGTAATGGAAAGATTAGGCTTAGAAAAAACTAAACCATATTAAGATTTGTATTCCTTTGATTCAAGCAGAGTCAAATTCTTGGGTTTAATCAAAGATTTAGGTGTTAACTTATCTCAAATCCCTGCTAAGAGTCTAGTGATGGACATAGTAGTGGCTGACATTCCCCCAAAATATGGCATGCTTTTATCAAGATCATGGGGAGCCAAACTTCAGGGGAGCCTTCAAATGGACATGTCCTATGCCACCATCCCAATATTCAACCAGAATAGAATATTATACAGGGAATCCCACATGAAATACATGGTGAGAAACATCGATAAACCAAACAACTCTCCAATATACTCCATTCAATCAAGATTAGATTCCTTTATCTTGTTCAACACAAATGAAATCACTCAACAAGAGACAAAAAACAAAGAAAAGATCAGTTCACTAGAACAATATAAGCTACCATCAACTCAGATACAAAACAGTAGTAATCAACATCAACAAGAACATGAAAATGAGAAAAAAATACTTTGGACAATAAAATTTGATGGGTCTTGTAATAAAACAAGTGCAGGGGTAGGTGTATGGATCCACAATACAAATCAGGGTTATTCCTACAAATTAGACTTTCCATGCACCAATAACATTGCTGAATATGAAGCCCTGCTCCTTGGCTTGCAGTTGCTTAAACAACTAGAAACCCAGAAAATATCAGTCCTAGGAGATTCTGAACTCATCACTAGACAAATCAAAGGGGAATATTCAGCCAAAAACCCAAGACTTACATAATATCAAAATGCTGCCCTTGATTTATTGAAGACCTTTGAAAAATATGAACTCACTTTCATACCAAGAGCACAAAATCATCTAGCAAATGAACTTGCCTTCAATGCCGGCAATTTCCAAGTACCTCAGATAAATGAACAGCTCAATGTAAAGGTAAAAAACAGGGCTGCAGTGCCTGACAATGAGGACCACTGGAAAGTGTTTGAAAATGAAAAACACATAGATGATTTCCTAAAATTAGAAAATGATTTTTCCATACCAACATTAGAAACCAACCATGAAGAAAACTGTTTGGATAATGAACAAATCCCAGAAACAGAAATGACATATTCTGCTGATATAAATCACTATGAAAATATTTTTAAAGTAGAATTAATTGACAACGCAGACCAGAAAGAATTGGAAGTTTTACAATGCAAGAATGATACAATTACAAGAGGTCTCACACCTTTAGAACACCTTTTTGACTTTAATGATGTAGCCAAAGAACCAAGAATGGAGCCTATGGAAACAGATGTAGAAGAACATAACATAGGCAGCCTAGTAGAACCCAAGATGATCAAACTGTCCAGCACTCTCCCAACTCATATAAAATTGCAATACATAGAGCTTTTCAAAGAATTTAGAGATGTGTTTGCTTGGGGATACAAAGATCTGAAATCTTATGACACTAGCATCATTCAACACAAAATTCCCCTTAAGGAAAATCAGAAACCTTTCAAACAAAAACTAAGAAGGATAAAGCCTGTTTTATTACCTTTAATCAAGAAATAAATTGAAAAGATGTATGATGCTGGGATTATAGTATCCATTATATATTCAGAATGGGTGTCAAACCTAGTTTCTGTTAGGAAGAAGACAGGGGAAATCAGGCTCTGCATTGACTTTAGAAACCTAAATAGAGCCTCCCTGAAAGACAACTACCCCTTGCCCAAGATGGACCATATACTTCAAAGGGTAGTTGGGTCGAAAATAATATCACTGTTGGATGGGTTCTCAGGGTACAATCAGGTGTTAGTGCTCCCAAGTGATCAACACAAAACTGATTTTACTACACCTTGGGGCACCTTTATGTATGTCAAAATGCCATTTGGTTTGATGAATGCAGGGGCCACCTTCCAAAGGGCCATGTACATAGCCTTCTCAGAAAATATTGGCTATTTTATAATCATTTACCTTGATGACATAACTGTTTCCTCTAAAACTGATGAAGAAGACTTGATTCATTTAAGAAATTTTTTTGAGAAATGTAGGAAATTAGGCTTATCTTTGAATCCTAAGAAGACACTCTTTGGTCTCCAAGAAGGCAAGCTTCTTGGTCACATAATTTCAGAAGAGGGAATCAGAGTAGACCCTAAAAGGATTGATGGCATATTGAAAATCAGCCATCCAAGAAGCCTCGAAGAATTACAATCTTTCATTGGAAAGATTAATTTTTTGAGGAGGTTTATCCCCAACCTTGCTGAGCTATTAAGAAACATTACAAACATGCTTAAGAAATAGGTAGGTGTTAAATGGACAACACAAGCCAAACAATCATTTGAACTGGTTAAACAAGCTCTCACTCAAACACTATTCTTGATTAGTCCAGATTTCACCAAAGATTTTTATATATTTTCTTTTGCATCTGAACATACAATAGCTGCAGTATTACTTCAAAAGAGTGACTTGGGGCAAGAACAACCAATATCCTTTTTTATTATGGCCTTAATAGATTCTCCTCTCAAATATAACATCATGGAGAAACAAGCCTTAGCATTGGTGAAAGCATTAAAGGACTTTAGAGTCTACATTTTACACTCTCACATCATTGCTTTTGTACCACATACTGTTGTCAAGGATATTCTAAGTCAAGACCCTGATGGTAAAAGGGGGAAATGGATTGCTACTATTCTTGAATATGACTTAGAAATCAGTCCCACCAAACTGATTAAAGGGCAGGGATTAGCAAAACTCATGGCTGAGTCAAAATTCCAAGCACTAGATATGAATATGGTGGATGTGTTGGAAGAAATAGAATAATTCGTTGCTCCCTTCATTGAAGAAACATTTCTGAATTCACCTTGGTATGCTGATATCATATATGTGCTTTTATATTTGAATGCCCCCCCTTCTTTGTCTAAAACTAAAGCTAGATTTTTGAAACAGAAGGCTTTAAATTATTGCATATTAGATGGGGTATTGTATTGGAAAAATGTTGTTGGAATTTTGCTTAAATGTTTACTTGAGGATGATGCAGGAAAAATAATACATGAGTTGCATGAAAGAGAATGTGGAGGACACGTCTACTGGAAGACCACAAGAAATAAAATCCTCAGGTCTGGCCACTATTGGCCCACCCTTTTCCCAGATACTCAGAAGTTAGTCATGTCTTGCCATAAGTGTCAATTTTTTTATGGCAAAAGAAAACTCCTTCCCTTACCTTTACATCCTATCTGTGTTGAGGCACCCTTCCAACAATGGGGCTTAGACTTCATTGGAGAAATTCACCCATCTTCATCAGCCCAGCATAAGTGGATCCTCACTGCCATTGATTATTTTACCAAGTGGATAGAAGCCATACCCTCTAGGAATGCTACTGACTCTTTCATTATCAATTTCCTGGAAACAAACATCCTATCCATATTTGGTTGTCCTAGAAAAATCATAACAGATAATGTTGTTGCCTTCAAATCTAGAAGAATGGTCGATTTCTGCTACAAATACCACATCACCTTAGGCCATTCTACTGCCTACTATCCCCAAGGAAATGGATTAGCTGAATCCTCCAACAAGAGCCTCATCAATATCATCAAAAATCTGTTGGAGAAAAATCATAAATCATGGCACAGTAAGCTGGTTCATGCCTTATGGGCTGATATATTAACTACTAAGAAGTCAATAAATATGTCCTCCTATCAGCTGGTCTATGGCTTGGATGCAGTCTTCCCAACATCATTAAGAGTTCCAGTCATGAAACTCTTTCAAGAAGTACAAACTGAGGAAAATGATATGCAGAGAAGAATCAACCAAACAATTCATTTACAGCAGTCCAGAGAGGAGGTTTATGAAAGAACACAACTATTCCAAGAAAATATCAAGAAACTATTTGACAAAAGGACTAAGGCAAATAATTTCCAAGTTGGAAATGTTGTTCTTAAATGGGATTCAAGAAGGGAAGAGAAGGAAAAACATGGCAAGTTTGAAAATCTATGGAAAGGACCCTACATTATTCATGCTGAGAGGGGTCACAATGCATTTTTCCTGAAAGAGTTGAATGGAGAAGATCTATATGGAGGTCCTGTCAATGGCAGGATGCTCAAACATTATTTCTGTCAAGAGTCCTAGATTTCAAAGCTTTCATTCATTATATATAACATTGTCTTTGGATTTTGAAAGAAAACAAAAAGTACAAAAACAAGAGAACAAGAAAAGAGGGCAAATAAAACAAGAAAGGTACAGCCCCATACCAAAAAAGAGAAGCAAGAAACTGAAAGTGTGCAAGCTCAAATGCCACTACTAAAAACACACTGCTATTTTAGTCATACAGCCTAATCATGACTAATTAGTTTTCAATTTACTGCTGATAGGTTAGTGAATTAGATCAGCCAAGCAGTAAAATCTTGGCTTATCAGTAGAAATAGATTAAGATAGAAATCAAACTGGTTCCAACATGCTCAAAACTTGAACCAGAAAATAAAGAGAAGACAACTCAAACAAAATCAAAACCAGACCTGAAGAAATAATGAAGGTTGTCTTTAAATTTTCAGATCTTAGGCCTTCACATTTTGTTTTAAATTTTCTACAAATAAAATTCTATGTGTAGCTTTTTTTTATGCCATAGATCTGCAGAAATTCAGAATGTTTGATCCTGGCTTGGCTTCTTTTAAAATTTATGTTCTAGAAAATAGAGAATAAAAGTCTGTCAGACAGTCTAATCCTGACAGATAGTAGTTAGGTAGAGAAACTTGTGAGTTCAACTGCTTAATCTGAACTCATGGAGGAATAAGATTAGACTTAGATTAGTCTCCTGTTTTCAAAAAGAATAAAATGTTTATGAAAGGAGTTTGCCAGTCCAAATGCACTATGAAGAAGAAAAAATGTTAGAATCATAGGAGTGGGTAGGTAGAGATGTTGTTTTGATATAATTCCATTGTTGAAAAGATTGTTGAAAAGATTATCAACTCATAAAAAGGTCAGCCAAAGGAAAGAAAAGTTGCTGCCCAATGGATTAAGGCACTGGTTTACTAAAAAGCCAGAGATCAAAGAATCTAAGGTTCTGGACACCTAAAGAGCAGTTGTCCTCCCCAAGTGGAGCCACTGTTAGCCTCAATAATAGTTTGTCAAAGAAAAAGATGGATAGATTATGTCCTCAAGCCTTCAAGAGATAGTTTCCTTTGAAAACCTATCATCTTTTGAAGTCTTATGATTTTCTGTGTCCTTTGAATTAATCTTCACTGCTATTTCACTATAAGCCCTCAAGGACCTGCTGTTTACCAAGACAAAACTGCTTCTAAAAACTCCATTTTCCGCCATTCACCTCTCCATTTCACTCCCAAAAAATCTCCATTTTTCATCCTTGTTTCCTTCACAAAATCCCTCAAAAACACCGTTCATTAAACCTCTAAATCATTGTAACCCTCTGTTAAACCTTATATCTCCCTTTTATTTGGTTTTAAAATCCTTTCTTTTATCTACCGAAACCCTTATTTGGCCTTAAAATCCCTTGTTGTAGGCCTTAAAATAGTCTTTTTCACTATAAAGAGTTAAGCCCCTGAGGGCTTATATCCTTTAGCCCTTCACTTCATATATTCTAAGCCCCGCAATCGGGCGCTTAAAACACAAAACCCCCATGCTAAAAGCCTTACCTTTCCTCTATTTTTTTTTTCCCGACATTATGGTTCTGAGCGAATCTGGACCGTTGATCTACAGAGATCAACAACCTTCGAGCTATCTTTTCTTCCGCCCATTCACTTACCATGCTCTCCTTCTTTCAAATTAACCCGCTCTCATCCTTGAATCTCAATCGTTCATTTAGACGATCCGACGATCGAGACTCAACCCGATAACCCATTGAACCCATCCACTATGCAACAAAACATTACGTCACCATGGGCCCTGTATGAACTTTAACCCCGCATCTCTCACCCTGTCGCGTGCAATCCGCACCGTCGGATCTATCGCCCATCATCCGACGGCCAACGATCAATATCGCGCAACTTTTGGCCTCTCCCCGCACCGCGCAACTTCCGCACGATAAAAGTGGTTTTAGAAATCCATGTGTCAATCGCTGAATCATATCGCGTTCCAAACGTGAAATACCACTAACCCCCCAAATGCCACGCGAAAACCGCTGCCAGTTTTCCAAAACCGCCTTTCTTCATTCTCACGCCAAATTCAAAATTTTTAATCCTGTTTCGCCTCTACCAGATTTTTTTCCTCCTACCGCTGCATTTTCCCATTCGCACATCTCCAACCCACCTCCATAAACCCTCCAAAGCAGTTTTTAAACCAAATCTTCGTAGGATTTAAATTAACTTTGTTTGTTTTATGCATATTTAATGGGTTACAAGGTTAAAACTCTCCCACAGCAAGTTACAGTGGCATGGGCCGAGGATGACGATCCTCATGGCCTTAGTTAAAAATTAAAGGGATCTAAGGGTTTTCAATTTCACATTCTGGGTCGATAAGTCATGATGATCGATCCATTAATCGAAACCCTCCACTCAAACAAACTCTCTGCGCATCTGCAAAGAACAGAAAAACACTGTGAGAAAAATTAATAAAAGAATATCAGTGTCAAAGGTGAAGATCAGAGCATAAGTGACGAATTAAAGATTTTAATCATAGTTTAAAGGGATTAAGGCACAAAATCAGGAATCAAAGGCCAAATCCGCAAATGAAGCAGATGATCACAGTCAACAATTCGAGGATGATTAAAGATAAAGTTTCAAAGCCTAAATCAAGCATAAACACAGTATTAAAGGTAAATCAGTGTTTAAAGAAGTGAAAGAAGACAAAACAATGAAGGACACCTCAGAACCACGTCAAAGGGGCTAATTGATTCCCCAGCTACCAAATTGACACCTTGCATCCTTTCTGCCTCAAAGGAATACCTAGATTAAAGCTTAGTCAGTAACATTAAAGACAAAGGCAGCTAACAGTTATTACAAGCGAAAATAAAATATTTCACAATGTCAGCAAAGTTATTGTAAAATATAAGAAGAGCCTTAAAGTCAATCTTTTCACCCACTAAGCCTAAAAAGCAAAAAACAGAGTTAATGAAACAAAGTTGTAATTGACTGCATTCCTGCCTTATGCCTTGCATGGTTTTCAAGGCTAGGAGTTGCATTTAGTATGGAATTAATGATATCTAACCCTAGAACTCTTCCACCTCCTCTTTCTTCTATAAATACTTCTGAAGAAGATGGTTGATTGTTGGTTGGTCACTAGTTGTAACATTGGAACCCTTTGAAATAATACATAGTCTGTCTGAAGTTGAGGAAGAAATTGAAGTCTTGGAAGCTTGATGAGGTTGTGACATGCTTGTTCTTGAGAAGGCTCTATCATTGGATCCCTGAGCTTGGATGTTGGTGATGTATTCTAAACTGTCTGTTGTTTTTCCTATTTTCATTTTGTTCCATAAATTCTTACTACAGTAGGGTGAAAAATTTAGGCTAATAAATGACTCTTGGAAGCACCTTAGACCTGTTTATCCTTCACTGTTTCATGTTTTCTTCTGCTGAGGCATTTTAGAGTCTTTAATCATTCTCTTGAACCCTTATGCTCGTTTATTTCTCAAATAGTTAAAATAGTTGGTTCCAGCATGATTTATGGTTTTCCCTGCTTATCTGCTGCCACTTGAAAGTTGTTTTTGAAGTCTCCCTTTGAAGTACCATTTTTTATAGTTTTCCAAAGAGGTTTGTTTTCATCATACCCATTGTTCCTACTTAAATAGTTGTTTTAAAGGTATTTATAGTTGTAATCATAGATGTGTTAGGTGTTCCCTCTTCTATGACTGCAATTATCAGTGAATCTTTCATGTTTTCTTACTCCTTTGAAATAAAATCTTTGAGGAAATAGGATGTGCTCCCGAATCTTAGATTTCATTTTAAAAAGTTGTCTTGAAGTCATCATTTTCTTAAAGTGTGGTTTGTAGAATTCATGGTTAGCCCTGTCTATCAAATGCCTCTTTATGTTCAAGTTATGTTTTTAAGTTCCCTTTTTTGAGAAATCAAACTCTCTTTTCAAATCATTGATGTCCATCTCATTCACAAAAACTAAAGGATCTTGTGGCCAAGTTAGATTTGCCCTTTGATATCCCATATCCATTTATGAACTTATTATTTACTTCTTCTTGACTCCATTGCCCAATGAACCTGACACTTCTTCTTTCTATCTATACTACCTAGACCTTTCGTGTTCTGCTATACCAATTCAAACAAACAAACAAACAAACAAACAAAACAAAACAACTTGCACTTAATAGCTAGTCTAAAATCAATACCTAAAAGCAAACAAGATATGTCTTTGCAAAACATTTGAGAGATCCCTCTCTGAGAACAGGATGACTAGATCCTGGAACTCTAAAGATTGGTTCTGATGTTGTCTTGTATTTTGGTTAGCCAATCTATTAAAACTCAGGAACCCCAACAGGATTATGGATGCTTACTTTATGCACTGGAATTGACATAGGAGTTTTAGTAGTAGTTAGAGTGGATAGTTTGTATATTTTCAGGCCTATTACATAGGCCACATTCACATGTGATACAAACTTTATATTTTTTTATACATAGATAGTTTATGGATGCACGTGAACATTATTTCAGTTTATAGATGCTTATTATTCCAGTTTATGGATCTTCATGTAACATTTGTAATTTGTATATATTTTCATATGGACAGTTTATTGATACATTCATTATTTCAGTTTATGGATTTGTATTAATCTTTTTTATGGATGTTTATTAATTTTTAAATTTTATGGCTCTGTTAAAATTATTTCTCTAGTTTAAATTGTTTTCTATATAGTAGAATTTTTATTTTAAAATATAAAAATATTGATTTCTAGTTCATAGACTAAGAAAATAAATACAATCTTAAGTTATGATGCAAATCATTTTGATACTTAAAATGAACTATAATATAGATGGTTGAATTAAAAAACACAAATAGGATTGAAATAAGTTGTAAATTCAATTTTAAAAGATATCTAGTAAACAATAAATAAGTTTTATTCAAATTTATTTCTTTTGAGTTCATCCACAAGAGCTTAGTCATAACATGATACTTAAGTCATATATATTGGAGTTTAATATACCAAAAAAAAATTAATGATATATGTTTCTATAATTTTATATATAATTAAATATGAACTTTCCTAAATTTACTTGGATATCTCAAGGTTCAATTAAAAACCACAAATGAAATTGAAATAAATTTTATTCAATTTTAAAATTTGTCTTATAAACAACAAATAAGTTTTATTCAATTTTATTTCTTTTGAGGTCATCTACAAGAGCTTAGTCATTACATGATATAAGTACAATATTACTATGATTCAAGTCACTTTGATACTTAAAATGAACTAAAATATAGCATGTATCAATATAATATTGAGCATGGAAAAAATTACAAATATGCTTCATGGAAAGAATCACAAATATGCTTCATCTTGGCTTGTAGAAAGTGTCTTTTAGTGCAATCAACATGTATGTTATTGTGGTAGTTTATTCGGCACATGGGCGGACGAAATACACTTTGCTTATTAGGGTGACTTCTTAGCTACATAATAGTCACAGGTCAAAATGGTTTGTCAAACATTAGTGGAAAAAGTTCAACATGTAATAAGCTAAGTTAGAAAGGAAACATAGCATGCTACATAAACAATGAAACAAAAACAAAAAAACAAGAACAATATACATGCTCAATATAGAAAACACACTAATAACTCAACAATGGAGTGCTTCTCCCTTTATTAGGTGCTGGTGGTAGTAGAAGATAGAATTCTAAATCTCTTGTAGTGGATCCTTCGAGCTACGGAGCTCCAATAACCAAGACAAGGGGGTCTCTTCCCCTCAAGTTTTTAACAAGCCTCTCTTCCCTCTCCAACGATGGTAGATTGATAAACATGTGGTGAACTCCTCTCTCTTAGACTGAGGTGTTGGGTGGCCAACAAATGAGTCCTTCCAATCCTCTTGGTGCTAGAAAACACAAGATGCTTTTCTATGGAGCAATTTGGCTAGCATAACAATGTGTCCCCCATATCTCTTCCCAAGGCTAGATTTTATAGACCATTTTCAAAATTTCACTCGTTTTCTTGGCCCAAGATGGATGGTGACACAAGAGTGGGGGTATGATTCCTTTGTGTGATGCATTAAGGCCTCAAGGTGGCTCAAAGGCCACTGTACTTGGTTAGGTTGAGTGGGAATCTTTTTAACTAATTATGCCAAGTGGTCCTAGATGGTGACATTCTGTCATCCCCAGGACTGCGTGGCTATCGAAGGGATAGCCACGTAGTACGCGACTATCGGAGAAAAATCCACACTACGCACCAAGAGCCAGTGTTTCCTGTGTGTGGTCCATAATTTTTTCCTTTTGACCTTAGGAAAACTTAAATTTTTGTCTCTTCCTAATGTATTTCTTCTCTGGAAAACTTTATCTGTACCTTCTGCCCGAAATTTTTAATGTCTTATGCCTGTATGATTTTCTAGTGTTAATAGTTTCCTCCTAATGTATGAGGTCTAAGAAGAAATGTATAGCCGAAATACATTATGGTTTATTTCCTGTGTGATCATTCTGAGAGAGAGGGAGTAACTTGCTTTGGAACTGAGTTGAGAGACCCTTTGCCTCTAGTAAAAAATACACCATGGTCTCTTGGAAACCTACAAGAGATAGAATTAATAAAATATTTCTACGAGACGGGCATGTCCCATGCCTGTGATGTTTTGACTAGTTAAGCTTATCTGACAGATAATGGTTTTGTTTATGCCACTTTTGGTAGTGACCTGCTGCTGGTTGACAATGAGGGTTGCTGACGCCCTCAGGGGAATTTTTCTTTGAAAGAAGGTTGAATGTGGTGCCCACTTGAATAATATTGGCATGATTTCTCATTGTATGCATGGGTCTTTGATTGTTGGGGACCTTCCCGTGAAAGAATTGCTGAAAGAGATGCTTATCAATTTATGAGCCTTCGACGAATTCTGATAGAGTGCAACAGTTATGAAGAGCGATACCATCTTGACATGAAAGCTTATCTTCAACTCGAATTTCAAGAGGAAAGATGACATCAATAGGCAGTGATGATTCCCATAGTGACAACCGAGGATGCCCCTATTGAGGTGAGGAGTCATCCAAGGTACTACTTCCTTATTGGAAAATGGTTATTGAAGTCGACAAGAAGGAAGCATCAACTGATCAAAATGAGTACTGATGCAAGGGTCCAAGTTTTTTGAAGTAGCAGGGCATGGTGTGATGGTTTAACTAAGCATGATGGTGAGAAATGATTATAACTGAGAATGGTATTTAGGTGACTCGAGGTCAAAGCTGTAAATTCGAGTGGCGACAGTCATAACAATTTCTAATGATGAAATCCCTGGAGTTGGTAGGACATCCAGGGTGGGTGAATGGTTGATATGAATTTCATGGTTGGGTTTGGTAAAGGAATGCATAGCTCCGACCAAGGGTGATTAGGGACTGATATGATCCAGATTTATGCAGGAACGCAACAGAATACAAAAATAACCATAAACATAGAGATGCAGTAGAAATAATGCGTCATTTCATTAATATCAAATAACAGAAATATCCTTACAGACATAATGGAAATACAATAGCTAGGGTGCTGGTAGCGAATCTCTAAGAAGATATGTGGTGGCTACAGACCTCTGAACTGTGTTACAATGAGACTTGAGGTCCTATTTATTATTGAGAAACAATGGAGAACTCTAAGCGTCCAAAAACCAAACCCTAGGAGATGAAGCGCCAAAACTATGGGCCTCGTTTGGGTAAGTTGGTGGTTCAACTTCCTAGGGACATAACTTTGGCATACGATCTCCGTTTGATGCGCTCAATAGCTCGTTAGAAAGATCTATCCGAGGACTACAACTTTCGGCATGAATATCATTCCGGATCGGAATGATATTTGTTGGAGGCACGATGCCCAAAAAACATCGTTTAGGGCCTCAAAACGGCTCCAGAAGTTCAGGACCCGAAAAAATGCTAAAAATAGTAAGTTTTATTGCAACTTGAAAACTGAAAGAACTTATGATTGGGGTTCAAATGGAATAGGTGGGTGGCCACCAATATCCACCTGGATCATTAAGCCCCCAAAACGGCTCCGAGAGTGGAGGACCCAAAAACCTGCTAAAAATAGTAAGTTGTGCTGAATGTGAAAAGCTGCAAGAATTGATGGTGCTGGTCTAGATGGAATAGGTGGGTGGCCACCGATATCCACCTGGATCATTCCTCCCTCCTTAGGAATCAATGGTCCCCATTGCATTGAGATCCTCCATGAGATGAGGCAAATTCTATTGAACTGAGTATTAGATGTGTTGAAGATGTCATGGACCTGCGGGTGGACATGCTAGATGCGTTTAGTAAATTTGGTTTCTTTATCAGCCTCAGAAAGTACATCTTTGGATTATGTATGTGTAGTTGCACGATGTATGACAACATCAGGCAGTGGTGCGTTGGGAGTCAGATCAATGGAGTGCTTGTCTTGACAGTGTAGAGGAACCTCTGGGAGTGAGAAGAAAATGTCCTCGTATTCCTCCATGAATTTGTCCATTTGCTGCAACCTACAGGGTAGCCCTGTTTCGAGGTTGTGGCCCCAATATTCTTCTTTCCCTATGAGCGATTTGTAAGGAAAATGAATTTCCTCGTTTGGGAAACAATCTTACTGCATTTTTTTGCAGTAGTCAAAGAGATGACAGGAGGCAGTACTACCTCTGGTATCTTGTACAAGTTATTTCCCAAAGTAATAATAACAGCACGAGGCCTAGACTCATACACAGCATGTCACCTCCACAAGTATGGTTGGCCCAATAATACATTAGCTACATCAAGAGGAGAAACATCACATAATACCTCATCTGTGAACGGCTTGATACTGTACGGAAGACGGCACTGCTGGCGGATGCGGAGATCTCTCCCTGGGTGGAGCCACCCGATGGTATACGGCTGTGGGTGTGCTATGGTCGATAAGCCGAACCGCTTTATGACCTCTACTGAAATGAGGTTCTTTTGGCTTCTGCTATCGACGATAAATTGCAGCGGAGAACCCTTTACCCACATCTGCAACTAGAAGAGGCGCTCCCCCTCCTCTAGATCCTCTGGACCCTCCTTCTGGATCTTGGTGGTGGAAACAATGGAACTGGGATCCGCATCAATGATCTACTTCCCTTTTTCATTGCCTTTTTCTGGTTCTAACTCAGGATCAGAAAAGGCATCTGACTCGGGTGCCTTTAGTTCGGCCACCAAAGACTGTTTGGCCTGACACTTGTTTATGCTGTGAGTGGGGCTGTTATGAAATTCACACCACTTCCCTGTGTCCTTCTTTGGATTTGTGGTGTTTTTCTGAGTCACATTGCTTTGGCCTTGCCGCTTGTTCTTCGGTTCGGGGGCACCTTTCGGATTCGCAGATCCAAACTCTCGCTTCTTCTGCTTAAATTTCTACTCGATCTTGGCAGCATAGCGATATGTCGTGCCAAGCGATGTAATTTCGAGGAACTCCATTTCCTCCTGAATGTGTTTTTGTAGACAGCTGTTGTACTTGAGCACCAAATGTCTCTCTGAATATTTAATACCCAACTTTGTGCGTAAGGTATGGAACAGATTCGTCAGTTCGTGCACATCTTGATCCTTTTGTTGCCGCAGCGTGGTCCATTGGATGTATTTGTCCTCATAGCTCCCCACAGGGTAATATTGTTCCTTGATGCCGTCTCAGAATGAATTCCAAGTGGGTGTGGCCGAGAACAGAGAGGGTTCCCCTTCGCCCTCTTGCTCAGGGTAGGTTTCCCACCAGTCTTTGACATGGGGGGCAGCTTTGAGAAGTGCAAAAATAATCTTTTCTCGGTCAGAGAAGTCATGGACCGAGAAATACCATTCCAGCAAATTTAACCATCTGTCTACAGCGTCTGCATCTATTTTTCTTTCAAATATAGGAATGTCAAAGTTTACCTGTACCTTGAAGGGAGTGGCGCCTCCAGAGTGGTTGTTGGATGCAGATGCGCCATATGTGGGCAGTCGTTGAAGGATTTGAGAAAATTTATCCATCATCGCGTTCCTTTGTTTCTCGAGCGCCTCCTCGAGCAGTATTTTGATAGGATCTCCTGCTCCCTCATCTTTCTTTTCTTCCGCCATGGGAGGTCGTTCGGGTTTGCGAGGTTGATCTTGCAAGGGTTCAACCAGATCGAGCCCTAACTCCTTATACCCTGACCACGTTGGGGACATGCAAAGAAAAACAAAGAAATAGCAGACCCGCTCTGATACCACTGATCTGGATTTATGCAGGAACGCAACAGAATAAACACATAACCATAAATACAGAGATGCAGCGGAAGTAACACTTCATTTCATTAATATCAAAGAACTGAAATTTGCTTACAGACAATGGAAATAAAACTAGCTAGGGTACTGGTAGCTATCTCTGAGAAGAGATGTGGTGGCTACAGACCTCTGAACTGCTTTACAATGAGGCGCGAGGGCCTATTTATTATCGAGAAACAATGGAGAACCCTAAACATCCCAAAAACCTAACCCTAGGAGATGAAGCGCCAAAACTATGGGCCCCGTTTGGGTAAATTGGTGTTTCAACTTCCCAAGGACATAACTTTGGCATACTATCTCCGTTTTCTTGATGCGCCAATAGCTCATAGGAAAGATCTATCCGAGGAACACATCCGCACGAATATCTTTCCGAAATGGGAATGATATTCGTTGAGGCTAATTCCAAAAAAGCACGTTATGGAGCCTCAAAATTCGCCTCAAGAAGTTCAGACCTTAAAACCGTTAAAAATAGTAAGTAAGTTTTGTTGCAACTTGAAATCGAAAGAATCGATGATGGGTTCAAATGGAATGTGCTGGTGGCCACCACTATCCACCCAGATCATTAAGCCCCGAAACGGTTTCGAGAGTGGGAGGACCCAAAAACCGCTAAAAATAGTAAGTTGTGTCGAATGTGTAGTAAGTCGCAAGAATTTGATGTAGCCGGTCCGCATGGAAAAGGCAGGCCAACACATCCGAATTGATCACCTCCTCTCAGGGAAGCAATGGTCCCCATTGTGTTGAGATCCTCCATGAGATGAAACAAATTTTGTTGAACTGAGTATTAGATGTGTTGAAGATGTCATGGACCTCTGGGTGGATATGCTGGATGCATTTAGTAAATTTGGTTTCTTTATCAGCCTCAGACAGTACCTGTTTGGATCTTGTATGTGTAGTTGTAGGATGTATGGCAACATCAAGCGGTGATGCGTTAGGATTTAGATCAATGGAGTGCTTTTCCTGATAGTGTAGAGGAACCTCTGGGAGTGAGGAGAAATTGTCCTCGTATTCCTCCATGAATTTGTCCATTTGCTGCAGCCGTACAGGGGAGCCCTATTTCAAGGTTGTGGCCCAATATTCTTCTTTTCCCTATGAGCTAGTTGTAAGGAAATCCAATTTCCCCTCGTTTGGGAACGGGGTCGAAGATTGTTTTATGCGTAGTCAAAGAGATGACAGGAGGCAGTACTACCTCTGGTATCTTGTACAAATTATTTCCCAAAGTAATAATAACAGCACGAGGCCTAGACTCATACACAACATGTTTCCTCCACAAGTATGGTTGGCCCAATAATACATCAGCTACATCAAGAGGAGCAACATCACATAATACCTCATCCGTGAACGGCTTGATACTGTACGGAAGACGACACTGTTGGCGGATGCAGAGATCTCTCCCTGGGTGGAGCCACTCGATGGTATACAGCTGTGGGTGTGCTATGGTCGGTAAGCCGAGCCGCTTTATGACCTCTGCTGAAATGAGGTTCTTTTGGCTTCCGCTATCGACAAGAAATTGCAGCGGAGAACCCTTTACCCACATCTACGACTAGAAGAGGCGCTCCCCCTCCTCTTGACCCTCTGGACCCTCCTTCTGGATCTTGGTGGTGGCAACAATGGCACTGGGATCCGCATCAATGATCTGCTTCCCTTTGTCATTGCCTTTGTCTGGTTCTAACTCAGGATCAGAAAAGGAATCTGACTCGGGTGCCTTTAGTTCGGCCACCAAAGACTGTTTGGCCCGACACTCGTTTGTGCTGTGAGTGGGGCTGTTATGAAATCCACACCACTTCCCTGTGTCCTTCTTTGGATTTGTGGTGTTGTTCCGAGTCGCATTGATTTGGCCTTGCCCCTTGTTCTTCGGTTCGGGGGCACCTTTCGGATTTGTAGATCCAAAGTCTCGATTCTTCTGCTTAAATTTCTGCTCGATCTTGGCGGCATAGTGATATGCCGTGCCAAGCGATGTAATGTAGAGGAACTCCATTTCCTCCTGAATGTGTTTGTGTAGATAGCCACGGTACTTGAGCACCAAATGTCTCTCTGAATCTTTAATACCCAACTTTGTGCGTAGGGTATGGAACAGATTCGTCAGTTCGTGCACATCTTGATCCTTTTGTTGCCGCAACGTGGTCCATTGGATGTATTTGTCCTCATAGCTCCCGACAGGGTAATATTTTTTCCTTGATGCTGTCTCAGAATGAATTCCAAGTGGGTGTGGCCGAGAACAGAGAGGGTTCCCCTTCACCCTCTTGCTCATGGTAGGTTTCCCACCAGTATTTGACATAGGGGGCGGCTTTGAGGAGTACAAAAATAATCTTTTCTCGGTCAGAGAAGTCATGGACCAAGAAATACCCTTCGAGAAAATTTAACCATCTGTCTATGGCGTCTGCATCTATTTTTCCTTCAAACATAGGAATGTCAAAGTTTACCTGTACCTTGAAGGGAGTGGCACCTCCAGAGTGGCTGTTGCATGCAGATGCACCATATGTGGACATTGGATTTGAGAAAAGTTATCCATCATCGCGTCTTTGTTTCTCAGGGCCTCCCTCGATAGTATTTTGATAGGACATCCTCGTCCTCATCTTTCTTTTCTTCCGCCATGGGAGGTCGTCAGTTTGCGGAGGTTGATCTTGCAAGGGTTCAAACTGTGACGAGGCTCTAACTCCCTATACCCCCCGACTGCGTTGGGGACATGCAAAGAAAATAAAGAAAGAGCGGTACTCCGCCTCCGATACTACACTAATCCGGATTTATGAGAAACTAGTCAATACAAAAAATAACCATAAACACAGAGATGCAACGGAAATAATGCGTCATTTCATTAATATCAAATAACATAAATATGCTTAAGGTATATAACAAAACATAATAGGGTGGCCGTAGCGAACTTAAGAAGAGATGTGGCGGCTACAGGCCTCTGAACTGTGTTACAATGAGGCTCGAAGGCCTATTTATTTTTGAGAAACAATGTAGAATCCGAAACGTCCAAAAACCTAACCGTAGGAGATGAAGCGCCAAAACTATGGGCCCCGTTTGGGTAAGTTGGTGGTTCAACTTCCTAGGGACGTAACTTTGGCATACGATCTCTGTTTGATGCGCTCAATAGCTCGTTAGAAATATATATCCTAGGAATACAACTTTCGGCACTTGTCATTTGAAATGGAATGATATTCTTTGGAGGCACGATGCCCAAAGCACGTTGCCTCCCAAAACGGTTCCTAAGTTCAGACCTTAAAAATTGCTAAAAATAGTAAGTTTTGTTGCAACTTGAAAAACTAAAAGAATTGATGATGGGGGTTCAAATGGAATAGTGGTGGCCACCAATATCCACCCAGATCATTAAGCCACCAAAACGGCTCCGAGAGTGGAGGACCCAAAAACCTGCTAAAAATAGTAAGTTGTGCTGAATGTGAAAAGCTGCAAGAATTGATAGTGCTGGTCCAGATGGAATAGGTGGGTGGCCATCGATATCCACCTAGATCATTCCTCCCTCCTTAGGAAGCAATGGTCCCCATTGCGTTGAGATCCTCCATGAGATGAGGCAAATTGTGTTGAACTGAGTATGAGATGTGTTGAAGATGTCATGACCCGTGGTGGACATGCTGGATGCGTTTAGTAAATTTGGTTTCTTTATCAGCCTCAGACAGTACATGTTTGGATTCTGTATGTGTAGTTGCAGGATGTATGGCAACATCAGGCGGTGGTGCTTTGGGAGTCAGATCAATGGAGTGCTTGTCCTGACAGTGTAGAGGAACCTCTGGGAGTGATGAGAAAATGTCCTCGTATTCCTCCATGAATTTGTCCATTTACTGCAGCCGTACAGGGGAGCCATGTTTCGAGGTTGTGGCCCCAATATTCTTCTTTCCCTGTGAGCGATTTGAAAGGAAAATGAATTTCCTCGTTTGGGAAACAATATTACTGCGTTGTTTTGCAGTAGTCAAAGAGATGACAGGAGGCAGTACTACCTCTGGTATCCTGTACAAGTTATTTCCCAAAGTAATAATAACAACATGAGGCCTAGACTCATACACAGCATGTCGCCTCCACAAGTATGGTTGGCCCAATAACACATCAGCTACATCAAGAGGAGCAACATCACATAATACATCATCCGTGAACGGCTTGATACTGTACGGAAGACGGCACTGCTGGCGGATGCAGAGATCTCTCCCTGGGTGGAGCCACCCGATGGTATACGGCTGCGAGTGTGCTATGGTCAGTAAGATGATCTGCTTTACGACCTCTACTGAAATGAGGTTCTTTTGGCTTTCGCTATCGACGAGAAATTGCAGCGGAGAACCCTTTACCCACATCTGCGACTGGAAAAGGCGCTGCCCCTCCTCTGGATCCTCTGGACCCTCCTTCTGGATCTTGGTGGTGGAAACAATGGAACTGGGATCCGCATCAATGATCTGCTTCCCTTTGTCATTGCCTTTGTCTGGTTCTAACTCAGGATCAAAAAAGGCATCTGACTCGGGTGCCTTTAGTTCGGCCACCAAAGACTGTTTGGCCCGACACTCGTTTGTGTTGTGATTGGGGTTGTTATGACATTCACACCACTTCCCTGTGTCCTTCTTTGGATTTTTGGTGTTGTTATGAGTTGCATTTCTTTGGCCTTGCCCCTTGTTCTTCGGTTCGGGGGCACCTTTCGTATTCGCAGATCTAAAGTCTCGCTTCTTCTGCTTAAATTTATGCTCGATCTTGGTGGCATAGCGATATGTCGTGCCAAGCGATGTAATGTTGAGGAACTCCATTTCCTCATGAATGTGTTTTTGTAGACAACCACGGTACTTGAGCACCAAATGTCTCTCTGAATTTTTAATACCCAACTTTGTGCATAGGGTATGGAAAATATTCGTCAGTTCGTGCACATCTTGATCCTTTTGTTGCCGTAGCGTGGTCCATTGGATGTATTTATCCTCATAGCTCCCCACGGGGTAATATTGTTCCTTGATGCTGTCTCGGAACGAATTCCAAGTGGGTGTGGCCGAGAATAGAGAGGGTTCCCCTTCGCCGTCTTGCTCACAGTAGGTTTCCCACCAGTCTTTGACATGGGGGGTGGTTTTGAGGAGTGCAAAAATAATCTTTTCTCGGTCAGAGAAGTCATGGACCGAGAAATACCCTTCCAGCAAATTTAACCATCTGTCTACGGCGTTTGCGTCTATTTTTCCTTCAAATATAGGAATGTCAAAGTTTACTTGTACTTTGAAGGGAGTGGTGCCTCCAGAGTGGCTGTTGGATGCAGATGCGCCATATGTGGGCAGTCGTTGAAGGATTTGAGCAAAGTTATCCATCATCGCATTCCTTTGTTTCTCGAGGGCCTCCTTAAGCAGTATTTTGATAGGATCTCCTACTCCCTCATCTTTCTTTTCTTCCGCCATGGGAGGTCGTCGGGGTTTGCGAGGCTGATCTTGCAAGGGTTCAACCAGATTGAGCCCTAACTCCTTATACCCTGACCGCGTTGGGGACATGCAAAGAAAAACAAAGAAAGAGCAGACCCGCTCAGATACCACTGATCCATATTTATGCAGGAACGCAACAGAATACAGAAATAAACATAAACATAGAGATGCAGCGGAAATAATGTGTCATTTCATTAATATCAAATAACAGAAATATGCTTACAGACATAATGGAAATACAATAACTAGGGTGCTAGTAGCGAATCTCTGAGAAGAGATGTGGCAGCTACAAACCTCTAAACTATGTTACAATGAGGCTCGAGGGCCTATTTATTATTGAGAAACAATGGAGAACTCTAAGCGTCCAAAAACCAAACCCTAGGAGATGAAGCGCCAAAACTATGGGCCCCGTTTGGGTAAGTTCGTGGTTCAACTTCCTAGGGACGTAACTTTGGCATACGATCTCCATTTGATGCACTCAATATCTCGTTAGAAATATCTATCCGAGGAACAAAACTTTCAGCACGAATATCATTTCGGAACAGAATGATCTTCGTTGGAGGAGCGATGCCCAAAAAGCATCGTTTAGGGCCTCAAAACGGCTCCGGAAGTTCAAGACCCGAAAAACTGCTAGAAATAGTAAGTTTTGTTGCAACTTGAAAACTGAGAGAACTAATGATGGGGGTTCAAATGGAATAGGTGGGTGGCCACCAATATCCACCTAGATCATTAAGCCCCCAAAACGGCTCCGAGAGTGGAGGACCCAAAAACCTGCTAAAAATAGTAAGTTGTGCTAAATGTGAAAAGCTGCAAGAATTGATGGTTCTGGTCTAGATGGAATAGGTGGGTGGCCACCGATATCCACCTAGATCATTCCTCCTGCCTTAGGAAGCAATGGTCCCCATTACGTTGAGATCCTCCATGAGATGAGGCAAATTCTGTTGAACTGAGTATTAGATGTGTTGAAGATGTCATGGACCTGCGAGTGGACATGCTGGATGCGTTTAGTAAATTTGGTTTCTTTATCAGCCTCAGACAGTACATGTTTGGATTATGTATGTGTAGTTGCAGGATGTATGGCAACATTAGGCGGTGGTGCTTTGGGAGTCAGATCAATGGAGTGCTTGTCCTGACAGTGTAGAGGAACCTCTGGGAGTGATGAAAAAATGTCCTCGTATTCCTCCATGAATTTGTCCATTTGTTGCAGCCGTACAGGGGAGCCCTGTTTCGAGGTTGTGGCCCCAATATTCTTCTTTCCCTGTGAGCAATTTGTAAGTAAAATGAATTTCCTCATTTGGGAAACAATCTTATTGCGTTGTTTTGCAGTAGTCAAAGAGATGACAGGAGGCAGTACTACCTCTGGTATCCTGTACAAGTTATTTCCCAAAGTAATAATAACAGCACGAGGCCTAGACTTATACACAGCATGTCACCTCCACAAGTATGGTTGGCCCAATAATACATCAGCTACATCGAGAGGAGCAACATCACATAATACCTCATCCGTGAACGGCTTGATACTATACGGAAGACGGCACTGCTGGCGGATGCGGAGATCTCACCTTGGGTGAAGCCACCCGATGGTATACGGTTGTGGGTGTGCTATGGTCGGTAAGCCGAGCCGCTTTACGAACTCTGCTGAAATGAGGTTCTTTTGGCTTTCTCTATCGACGATAAATTGCAGCAGAGAACCCTTTACCCACACCTGCAACTAGAAGAGGCGCTCCCCCTCCTCTGGATCCTCTGGACCCTCCTTCTGGATCTTGGTGGTGGCAACAATGGCACTGGGATAAGCATCAATGATCTACTTCCCTTTTTCATTGCCTTTTTCTGGTTCTAACTCAGGATCAAAAAAGGCATCTGACTCGGGGGCCTTTAGTTCGGCCACCAAAGACTGTTTGGCCCGACACTCATTTCCAGCCGTGGAGTGGGGCTGTTATGAAATTCACACCACTGTCCTCTTTTGGATTTGTGGTGTTGTTCTAAGTCGCATTGCTTTGGCTTTGCCCCTTGTTCTTCGGTTCAGGGGCACCTTTCGGATTTGCAGATCCAAAGTCTCGCTTCTTCTGCTTAAATTTCTGCTCAATCTTGGCAGCATAGCGATATGCCGTGCCAAGCAATGTAATTTCAAGGAACTCCATTTCCTCCTGAATGTGTTTGTGCAGACAGTCGTGGTACTTGAGCACCAAATGTCTCTCTGAATCTTTAATACCCAACTTTGTGCGCAGGGTATGGAACAGATTCGTCAGTTCGTGCACATCTTGATCCTTTTGTTGCCACAGCGTGGTCCATTGGATGTATTTGTCCTCATAGCTCCCCATGGGGTAATATTGTTCCTTGATGCCGTCTCGGAATGAATTCCAAGTGGGTGTGGTCGAGAACAGAGAGGGTTCCCCTTCGCCCTCTTGCTCATGGTAGGTTTCCCACCAGTCTTTGACATGGGGGGCGGCTTTGAGGAGTGCAAAAATAATCTTTTCTCGGTCAGAGAAGTCATGGACCGAGAAATACCCTTCCAACAAATTTAACCATCTGTCTACAGCGTTTGCATCTATTTTTCCTTCAAATATAGGAATGTCAAAGTTTACCTATACCTTGAAGGGAGTGGCGCCTCCAGAGTGGCTGTTGGATGCAGATGCGCCATATGTGGGCAGTCGTTGAAGGATTTGAGCAAAGTTATCCATCATCGCGTTCCTTTGTTTCTCGAGGGCCTCCTCGAGCAGTATTTTGATAGGATCTCCTGCTCCCTCATCTTTCTTTTCTTCCACCATGGGAGGTCGTCGGGGTTTGCGAGGCTGATCTTGCAAGGGTTCAACCAGATCGAGCCCTAACTCCTTATACCCTGACCGCGTTGGGGACATGCAAAGAAAAACAAAGAAAGAGAAGACCCGCTCTGATACCACTGATCCGGATTTATGCAGGAACGCAACAGAATACAGAAATAACCATAAACATAGATATGCAGCGGAAATAATGTGTCATTTCATTAATATCAAATAACATAAATATGCTTACAGACATAATGGAAATAAAATAGCTAGGGTGCTGGTAGCGAATCTCTGAGAAGAGATGTGGTGGCTACAGACCTCTGAACTGTGTTACAATGAGGCTCGAGGGCCTATTTATTATTGAGAAACAATGGAGAACTCTAAGCGTCCAAAAACCAAACCCTAGGAGATGAAGCGCCAAAACTATGGGCCCCGTTTGGGTAAGTTGGTGGTTCAACTTCCCGGGGGCGTAACTTTGGCATCCAATCTCTGTTTGACATGATCAATAGCTTGTTAGAAAGATCTATCCAAGGACTACAAATTTTGGGTGAGAAAAATCAGTCTATAACCCATGTTGCTCTCCGTTTTCCCAAAAAACATCGTTTAGGGCCTCAAAACGGCTCCGGAAGTTCAGGACCCGAAAAACTGCTAAAAATAGTAAGTTTTGTTGCAACTTGAAAACTGAAAGAACTGATGATGGGGGTTCAAATGGAATAGGTTGGTGGCCACCAATATCCACCTGGATCATTAAGCCCCCAAAACGGCTCCGAGAGTGGAGGACACAAAAACCTGCTAAAAATAGTAAGTTGTGCTGAATGTGAAAAGCTGCAAGAATTGATGGTGCTGGTCCAGATGGAAAAGGTGGGTGGCCACCGATATCCACTTGGATCATTCCTCCCTCCTTAGGAAGCAATGGTCCCCATTGCGTTGAGATCCTCCATGAGATGAGGCAACTTCTGTTGAACTGAGTATTAGATGTGTTGAAGATGTCATGGACCTGCGAGTGGACATGCTGGATATGTTTAGTAAATTTGGTTTCTTTATCAGCCTGAGACAGTACATGTTTGGATTCTGTATGTGTAGTTGCAGGATGTATGGCAACATCAGGTGGTGGTGCGTTGGGAGTCAGATCAATGGAGTGCTTGTCCTGATAGTGTAGAGGAACCTCTGGGAGTGAGGAGAAAATGTCCTCGTATTCCTGCATGAATTTGTCCATTTGCTGCAGCCGTACAAGGGAGCCCTGTTTCGAGGTTGTGGCCCCAATATTCTTCTTTCCCTATGAGCAATTTGTAAGGAAAATGAATTTCCTCGTTTGGGAAACAATCTTACTGCGTTGTTTTGCAGTAGTCAAAGAGATGACAGGAGGCAGTACTACCTCTGGTATCCTGTACAAGTTATTTCCCAAAGTAATAATAACAGCACGAGGCCTAGACTCATACACAGCATGTCGCCTCCACAAGTATGGTTGGCCCAATAATACATCAGCTACATCAAGAGGAGCAACATCACATAATACCTCATCCGTGAACGGCTTGATACTGTACGGAAGACGGCACTGCTGGCGGATGCAGAGATCTCTCCCTGGGTGGAGCCACCTGATGGTATACGGTTGCGGGTGTGCTATGGTTGGTAAGCCGAGCCGCTTTACGACCTCTGCTGAAATGAGGTTCTTTTGGCTTCCGCTATCGACGAGAAATTGCAGCGGAGAACCCTTTACCCACATCTGCGACTGGAAGAGGCGCTCCCCCTCCTCTGGATCCTCTGGACCCTCCTTCTGGATCTTGGTGGTGGCAACAATGGCACTAGGATCCGTATCAATGATCTGCTTCCCTTTTTCATTGCCTTTGTTTGGTTCTAACTCAGGATCAGAAAAGGCATCTGACTCCGGTGCCTTTAGTTCGGCCACCAAAGATTGTTTGGCCCGACACTCGTTTGTGCTGTGAGTGGGGCTGTTATGAAATTCACACCACTTCTTTGTGTCCTTCTTTGGATTTGTGGTGTTTTTCTGAGTCACATTGCTTTGGCCTTGCCCCTTGTTCTTCGGTTCGGGCGCACCTTTCTGATTCGCACATCCAAAGTCTTGCTTCTTCTGCTTAAATTTCTGCTCGATCTTGGCAGCATAGCGATATGCCGTGCCAAGCGATGTAATGTCGAGGAACTCTATTTCCTCCTAAATGTGTTTATGTAGACAGCCGCGGTACTTGAGCACCAAATGTCTCTCTGAATCTTTAATACCCAACTTTTTGCGTAGGGTATGGAACAGATTCGTCAGTTCGTGCACATCTTGATCCTTTTGTTGTCGCAGCGTGGTCCATTGGATGTATTTGTCCTCATAGCTCCCCACGAGGTAATATTTTTCCTTGATGCCATCTCGAAATGAATTCCAAGTGGGTGTGGCCGAGAACAGAGAGGGTTCCCCTTCGCCCTCTTGCTCAGGGCGGGTTTCCCACCAGTCTTTGACATGGGGGGCGGCTTTGAGGAGTGCAAAAATAATATTTTCTCGGTCAGAGAAGTCATGGACCGAGAAATACCCTTCCAGAAAATTTAACCATCTGTCTACGGTGTCTGCATCTATTTTTCCTTCAAATATAGGAATGTCAAAGTTTACCTGTACCTTGAAGGGAGTGGCGCCTCCAGAGTGGCTGTTGGATGCAGATGCGCCATATGTGGGAAGTCGTTGAAGGATTTGAGCAAAGTTATCCATCATCGTGTTCCTTTGTTTCTCGAGGGCCTCCTCGAGTAGTATTTTGATAGGATCTCCTGCTCCCTCGTCTTTCTTTTCTTCCACCATGGGAGGTCGTCGGGGTTTGCGAGGCTGATCTTGCAAGGGTTCAACCAGATCGAGCCCTAACTCCTTATACCATGACCGCGTTGGGGACATGCAAACAAAAACAAAGAAAGAACAGACCCGCTCTAATACCACTGATCCGGATTTATGCAGGAATGCAACAGAATACAAAAATAACCATAAACATAGAGATGGAGCGGAAATAATGCATCATTTCATTAATATCAAATAACATAAATATACTTATAGACATAATGGAAATACAAGCTAGGGTGTTGGTAGCAAATCTCTGAGAAGAGATGTGGTGGCTATAGACATCTGAACTATGTTACAATGAGGCTCGAGGGCCTATTTATTATTGAGAAACAATGGAGAAATCTAAGCGTCCAAAAACCAAACCCTAGGATATGAAGCGCCAAAACTATGGGCCCTGTTTGGGTAAGTTGGTGGTTCAACTTCCTAGGGACGTAACTTTGGAATTCGGTCTCTGTTTGATACGCTCAATAGCTCATTATAAATATCTATCCGAGGACTACAACTTTCGGCACGAATACCATTCATTGGAGGCGCGATGCCCAAAAAGCATCATTTAGGGCCTCAAAACAGCTCCGGAAGTTCAGGACCCGAAAAACTACTAAAAATAGTAAGTTTTGTTGCAACTTGAAAACTGAAAGAACTGATGATGGGGGTTCAAATGGAATAGGTGGGTGGCCACCAATATCCACCTGGATCATTAAGCCCCCAAAACGGCTCCGAGAGTGGAGGACCCAAAAACCTGCTAAAAACAGTAAGTTGTGCTGAATGTGAAAAGCTGCAAGAATTGATGGTGCTGCTCTAGATGGAATAGGTGGGTGGCCACCGATATCCACCTGGATCATTCCTCCTTCCTTAGGAAGAAATGGTCCCCATTCTGTTGAGATCCTCCATGAGATGAGGCAAATTCTGTTGAACTGAGTATTAGATGTGTTGAAGATGGCATGGACCTGCGGGTGGACATGTTGGATGCGTTTAGTAAATTTGGTTTCTTTATCATCCTCAGACAGTACATGTTTGGATTCTGTATGTGTAGTTGCAGGATGTATGGCAACATCAGGCGGTGGTGCGTTGGGAGTCAGATCAATGGAGTGCTTGTCCTGATAGTGTAGAGGAACCTCTGGGAGTGAGAAGAAAATGTCCTCGTATTCCTCCATGAATTTTTCCATTTGCTACAGCCGTATAGGGGAGCCCTGTTTCGAGGTTGTGGCCCCAATATTATTTTTTCCTTGTGAGCGAGTTGTAAGGAAAATGAATTTCCTCGTTTGGGAAACTATCTTAATGCGTTGTTTTGCATTAGTCAAAGAGATGGCAGGACGCAGTACTACCTCTGGTATCCTGTACAAGTTATTTCCCAAAGTAATAATAAAAGCATGAGGCCTAGACTCATACACAGCATGTCACCTCCACAAGTATGGTTGGCCCAATAATACATCAGCTACATCAAGAGGAGCAACATCACATAATACCTAATCCGTGAACGGCTTGATACTGTACGGAAGACGGCACTGCTGGCGGATGCAGAGATCTCTCCCTGGGTGGAGCCACCCAATGGTATATGGCTGCAGGTGTGCTATGGTCGGTAATCCGAGCCGCTTTACGACCTCTGCTCAAATGAGGTTCTTTTGGCTTCCGCTATCGACGAGAAATTGCAGCGGAGAACCCTTTACCCACATCTGCGACTGGAAGAGGTGCTCCCCCTCCTTTGGATCCTCTGGACCCTCCTTCTGGATCTTGGTGTTGGAAAAAATGGCACTGGGATCTGCATCAATGATCTGCTTCCCTTTTTCATTGCCTTTTTCTGGTTCTAACTCGGGATCAGAAAAGGCATCTGACTCGGGTGCCTTTAGTTCGGCCACCAAACACTGTTTGGCCCGACACTCGTTTGTGTTGTGAGTGGGGTTGTTATGAAATTCACACCACTTCCATGTGTCCTTCTTTGGATTTGTGGTGTTGTTCTGAGTCACATTGCTTTGGCCTTGCCCCTTGTTATTCGGTTCGGGGGCACATTTCGGATTCACAGATCCAAAGTCTCGCTTCTTCTACTTAAATTTTTGCTCGATCTTGGCAGCATAGCGATATGCCGTGCCAAGCGATGTAATGTCGAGGAACTCCATTTCCTCCTAAATGTGTTTGTGTAGACAGCCGCGGTACTTGAGCACCAAATGTCTCTTTGAATCTTTAATACCCAACTTTGTGCGTAGGGTATGGAACAGATTCGTCAATTCGTGCACATCTTGATCCTTTTGTTGCCGCAGCGTGGTCCCTTGGATGTATTTGTCCTCATAGCTCTCCACGGGGTAATATTGTTCCTTGATGCCATCTCGGAACGAATTCCAAGTGGGTGTGGCTGAGAATAGAGAGGGTTCCCCTTCGCCCTCTTGCTCAAGGTAGGTTTCCCACCAGTCTTTGACATGGGGGGCGGCTTTGAGGAGTGCAAAAATAATCTTTTCTCGGTCAGAGAAGTCATGGACCGAGAAATACCCTTCCATCAAATTTAACCATCTGTCTACGGCGTCTACATCTATTTTTCCTTCAAATATAGGAATGTCAAAGTTTACCTGTACCTTGAAGGGAGTGGCGCCTCCAGAGTGGTTGTTGGATGCAGATGCGCCATATGTGGGCAGTCATTGAAGGATTTGAGCAAAGTTATCCATCATCGCGTTCCTTTGTTTCTCGAGGGCCTCCTCGAGCAGTATTTTGATAGGATCTCCTGCTCCCTCGTCTTTCTTTTCTTCCGCCATGGGAGGTCGTCGGGGTTTGCGAGGCTGATCTTGCAAGGGTTCAACCAGATCGAGCCCTAAATCCTTATACCCTGACCGCGTTGGGGACATGCAAAGAAAAACAAAGAAAGAGAAGACCCGCTCTAATACCACTGATCTGGATTTATGCAGGAGCGCAACAGAATACAGAAATAACCATAAACATATAGATGTAGCGGAAATAATGCGTCATTTCATTAATATCAAATAGCATAAATATGCTTACAGACATAATGGAAATACAATAGCTAGGGTGCTAGTAGCGAATCTCTGAGAAGAGATGTGGTGGCTACAGACCTCTGAACTATGTTACAATGAGGCTCGAGGGCCTATTTATTATTGAGAAACAATGGAGAACTCTAAGCGTCCAAAAATCAAACCCTAGGAGATGAAGCGCCAAAACTATGGGCCCTGTTTGGGTAAGTTGGTGGTTCAACTTCCTAGGGACATAACTTTGGCATACGATAGTTGTTTGATGCGCTCAATAGCTCGTTAGAAATATCTATCCGAGGACTAAAACTTTCAACATGAATATAATTTCGAAACGGAATTATATTCGTTGGAGGCGCGATGCCCAGAAAGCATCGTTTAGGGCCTCAAAACGGCTCCAGAAGTTCAGGACCCGAAAAACTGCTAAAAATAGTAAGTTTGTTGCAACTTGAAAACTGAAAGAACTAATGATGGGGGTTAAAATGGAATAGGTGGGTGGCCACCAATATCCGCCTGGATCATTAAGCCCCCAAAACGGCTCCGAGAGTGGAGGACCCAAAAACCTGCTAAAAATAGTAAGTTGTGCTGAATGTGAAAAGCTGCAAGAATTGATGGTGCTGGTCCAGATGGAATAGGTGGGTGGCCACCGATATCCACCTGGATCATGCTACCAGGTTAGAAATGTAAATGGATGGGTGGGAGTGATCTCCTAATAAATCTTTGTACACTTGGCAAAAGAATATAGAATGGGTTTGGATTTACAAGTACGAAGACGGGTGCCCCTATAAAAAGGAAATAATCCGTCACTATGGTGTGAGGATTGTGTTTTTCCAAGGGCAGGTCCCCATTGGTTGGTCTCAGTGCGAGGGTGATGAAGAGGATAAGAAAAGTCGCATATGGGCTATGTTGATCGGGGTGTGATAGGCCAAGTGTGAGATGTGGTGGTGCGTTTTTCGATCTTCTTGTGAGAATGGTAGCCTGGGAAATGGGGTTTTAACATGAAATGGGTAAAACTTTACTTGATGTAGGATGGATGAATGAACATGAAGTGCTTCCTAGGCTTGGGTTTTTATGGCCATGGCTCCAAAACTTTAGTGTATGGTCTATATGAGTGATGGATGTCATGGAGGGTAAGGCTCTACCGACCTGCAAGGGTGTTTATCATGTACAAGGTGGGGTGATGATAAACATGGTCAGGTGAATGAAACCTATGGTTGATTTCTTTGAATAAATGATGTCAAGATATGCAAAATTTCTTGGGGAGCCTATCATGCTAGGGGTAGAATGATACCTACTCTTGTACCTTTGTTGGCTGGGACATATGGTGATTTGGCATGTTTGTAATACCTGCAACCAATACCTCAAGTAAAAACATATTTTTCATACAAAAATATTTGAAATAATTTGAATGTAAAGAAATAAGAGAGGGCATACCTGTTGTGACTGAAAATTACTTTTTTTCTGAGGCTTGGATTTATGGGGCTTGGTTTGAACATAATGAAGCATTGATCATTGTGTTTATCGTGTTTTTTCAATCAGGTACTCTGAGCTCCAGTTATGGTCTATCAAATAATGATAAAAGGGTGAGATATGGGCCAATATGGCTCATTTGAACTCATTTGTTTCTTTTGAGGGTCTGAGGTCAGAGTTGAGCCCCTGTTCCCGAGCTTCTCTTACTGTTGCGGTCAGCCTCAGTACCCAGGATTTGTGCTGTCAATGTCAGGTAGGACCCTAAACGTCCTACTTTTCATTTTTGTCATTTTCTTACATGGGGGGTCCGTACAAATATGGATTTGTATGGAATTTATACCCATTTTTTGGTCTGGTCGTGCGGGCGATCAAATATGACCCACGCGGTCCTCGCGCAGAAGATAAATTTTGCGTGAAGGCTTCTCGGTCTGGAAAATTGTGCACGATGGACCGCACGTTTGTATCTAATACAAAAGCGTGGCCATTGTACCTAAGGTTTTCATAGGTGCGACAAAGTCCATTATAGAAAAAAATTAATCTTTCTTCTTTAAAAAAATGATTTTTGGTTTCTTCTTTAGTGACAGGATGTTGTCGCCGGAGAGAGATTGGCCTGATCTCCGTGAAGTTGTGGCCAAAGACCTCGATGCTTGCGGGGTTTTGGATCAGTATGGGTTACTCAAGTTCTTAGAGAACAACCTATTTCTATCGCTGCAGGATGGGTTACTGCGATACTTGGTCCGTTGCTAGAATAAGAGATGATGTGTTATGGTGTTGCCTCATAGAGATGTTGTGATTCAGCCAGAGACCAAATTTTATTTTGTGACTGGTTTGCTGCCTCAGGGGGAGGCTCTTCTGTATCCACTCCCAGCTGGGGGAGTTAATATCCATCGTTGGGCTTAGGAGCATTGTGGTCCTGTTGCGATTACTCAGGGATGCATCCGTTTGAGCTCTGTGACGGACTTGGCTGAGAGGGATGCCTTGGAAATGATAGTTCTCCTATCTGGGTCGACAACGTCTCATCGAGTGTCGGGTCCACATATTGAGGTTTTGCGCCAACTCCGGGCCAGTCACTTCTTCAACTGGGCTCGCTATGTCTACCAAGGCATGGTTACACAAATGGGAAAGGACTAGAGGGGGGCCATTAAGGGCTTCACTTATGCGAGTATCCTCTACAACATCATGTATGAGAGGGTTGTGATGCTCCGGCCTATGGTGGCAGTGCCCCTGGGTCCTCTGAGGGATCCTACGATGCATCGATGGGCACCTGTGATGCCCCATGGTGGAGGAGGAGAGGTGGGTCACTACTAGGATGAGACGGTTGAGGCGTAGTTTAAGTTGAACCCGCAAATGTTTCTTGATTACCCGTACTCTGCGATGGACTTTTAGGGGGGGCAGATATGGGTCTTCCTACAAGTTATGCATGGGGCCCGACAGGTATGACTTTTGATGCTTTTCTGCATTTTTAGGACTTTTATTATATATGTGTGTGTGTGTGTATTTGATGGTGACACTGATACAATTTTTGGTTTCTCTCGCAGATGTGGGTTCGGCAGGGTGTCCTACCACCTGCTTCGTGGGTCATCATCCTTTGAGGAGGGTCCCGCTTGGGGCTGGTCAAACCCGGTTGGGGAGAAGGGTGGTACAGGAGGCCCTTCAGGAGAGGGAAACAGTGCTACAGCTGCCGGTAGAGATGTTTCTCTCCTTTCCCATGCCAAGGTAGCCAAGGCACAAGAAGCGGAGGTTGAGGAGTAGTTGGTTGTTGTAGACCTTAGAGTGCTGGCAGTAGAGGCTTGGGCTGAGGTTGCTGACGCTCGTGCAGCAGGTCTAGCTGACGCATGGAGTCAGTTAGAGAGGTTGACCTGAGGCATGCTCACCCGGGGTTTCTTTTATGACTTGGACGACATATGGCTGGATACAGTGATGGCTCGAGAGAGGGCGCATCACTAGACTTTATGCCAAGCAACATTTGTGGTTTTGGTTGCTGCACCTATACTAGCACCGGGTGCAGCTGTGGGTCTAGAGGACCCACTAGGAGGGCATCATCCCTAGAGTTTTTTGTATGTTTAGGGAAATCACCCATTATGAGGATGCTTCCTTATTTTGATGACATGCATATTTTTGGTTGACATGATGGTCAGGGACCTATTTTGTATAATGGGAATCATATATTTTTTTATGTGTATATGTGAGATGTATATTTTTGCGGCTCTTATGATGTGTCTATGTTTATTATTTGTGTTTATGATGGATGTTATGTACCTATGATGGATATTTATGCTTTATGCCTTGCTTTTTTATGGATGATGGTTTATACGAGATGCATTCCAGTCTCAGATATGGTTAAGTATGCAATCGGCTACTTGGTTTTTATTTCTCGGTATATGTGTAAATGTAATGTGATAAAAATGACGACTCAACCATCGTGCATGCAAGTATTTCCTAAGTAGGTGTGAATCCCATACTTCAAAAGCTTGGTTTAACTGCAATACCACAAGCTGGGAATCAAGATAGACATGTAGATGGTGAATGCCCTGGTTGGAGGAATCACTCAACAACCCGATGACTGCATCATATTCTTCTTGATTATTGGTAGTTGATCCAATACATACTCCATTGGTGAGGAACGGTGACCGGTCAAGAGAGTATATGGCCCAGGCGGTTGCTGCTATATTTTTTGACCATCGCGAGGCTCCATCAGTGAATCCAAAATAGTGGATGGGGGATGATCCATCTATGACACAAGATAATTTTTTAGAACAAGTCCTCGATGATTGTGATCATCTCAAAAATTTATGTTATATGCATCTTATCTCTAAGGCTGAGACTTCCTGCCCTTATGGGTGAATTTTTTTTAGGTAGAGTCCATTGATGAGGTTAACTAGGCATGTACCGTCGGGCTTAGACATGATGTATTCTCCATTGAGGAAGAAATGTTTTATAATGTAAGGACCCTTCCATAATGTTTCGAATTTCCTAGTTCCTAAGGCTTCTTTTGCAACATCGTAGCGGAGGACTAAATCCCCATCTTAAAATGAGCAAGGGGTGATGTTGTGGTCGAATGATTCTTTTACCCTTTTCTTGTGTGCTTCATTATGTTGGAGAGACTCTCGTCGATTTTCGCCGGCGAGTTCTAACTGTACCAATTGTTTCTCTAAAGGCTAGGTATCATCAAGGAGTTTGATAGCTACGTGTAAGTTGGGTATTTCACATTCAATGGGAATCATGACCTCCACTCTGAATACCAATTGAAAAGGTGTGAATATTGTTGAATATTTAACCATTGTGTGATATTCCCATAGGGCTGAAAATACGATATGGTGCCAGTTAGTTTTATGGTTGTTGACCATACGTTGTAACATAATTTCGAGAAATTTGTTAACAGCTTCTACCTGACCATTGGACTAGGGGTAGTATGGTGACGCAAACTTGTGTGTGAATCCTAGATGATGGGATAGCTCCTGGAATAGCCTGTTTTTGAAATTATTTATGTCGTCGAACACTAATTCCTTAGGCACATTGAATTGTGGGATGACATGCTTGAAGAGAAACCAAGTTGTGGTTTCTTCCATGTTGTCATATGTAGGCATGGCTTCTACCCACTTGGTGAAATAGTCAACGGCTATAATAATGTATTTGTGGTTTTTAGACGACGCAGGGTTGCAAGTCATAAAGTCGATTTCCCATTTACAAAAGGGACCTGCTATAATGATTGGGTGCAGAGCAACGGGAGATGCTCTTGCCTTGTTGGTGAAGTGTTGGCATCACTCGCACAGTTTGACTACTTGAATGCAATCATCGAATAGGGTGGGCCAAAAATAACCAGCCTGCAAGAATTTTTGGGTAGTGGCCATCCCTGAGAGGTGGTCGCCACAAGCCCCACTTTTCAGTCATTTAGATTTTGCTCATCTTGGTCGTGCATGAGGCATCAACGTAAAGCAGTGTCAATGCATCTTCGATAAAGGACGTCCCCCATGAGAAGGTATCGGGGGGGGCTGATGGCGTATGCGCATTTGGTCATCATGGGTAAATTGTGGTTTGAACTTTTGGGTTCACAAGAATAGGAGGATGTCACCATACCAATGGTCCTCGGTTGTCACTAAGAATAGATGTTCATCTGGTAGTGAGTTGTTAACTAGGGACCCTTGAGTCAAACTTGGAAGGTCAGTGATGAACTCAACTAAGATTAATAATTTTTTTCTCTCTGGGGAGCTAAACTGCAGGTCGAATTCTTACAGTATGAATACCCATCGAGCTTACTTATGATTCATCAAATGGTCGGTTGGCAAATATCTCATGGGGTTGATAGTTGTTATGACTGTTGTAGTCCTTAGGATGATGTATTGTGTTTACTTAGGCTAGGGCAATTTTTTCTTCCAGGTCGTATTTTTAAGTAGGGCCAAATAGGTTCTTACCGATGCAATAGATTACACGCTCTTAATTAGTTGGCCTGTCTTGGACTAACACCCCAATTATGGCTGTGTCTGATGCCGATAGATATAAGGTTTAGTCTTTGTCGTAATTGGGTGGACTGATCAAAGGGGCTAAAGACAATGTGTCTTTTAGTGCCTCAAATGAATTTTGAGCCTGATCATCCCATTTGAACAGAATGTCCTGACGGAGTAGGCGTAGGAAACATTTCACGCAAGTGGCATAGTCGGGGAGAAAGTGTCGTAAGAAGTTGGCTTTCCCCTGCAGGCTTTGAAGTTACTTGAGAGTATTAGGTGGTGGCACTTATTTTATTGCCTCGACCTTGAGGGTGTCAACTCTGATCCCTTTGTGGGATGTGATGAATCCTAATAGTATAAATGTATTAATGCATGAGACACACTTCAGGGGGCTCAAGCGTAGGTTGTAGTGTTGGCACTGTTGAAATACCAACTGTAAGTCCTCTAGATGGTCACTTCATTTCTTAGATTGTGCGGTGAGGTCATCTAAGTAAGCTAAGATGAGGTGAGCCAGGTCGTGGAATATATAATTCATCGCTCGTTGGAAGGTGGCTCTAGTGTTTTTAAGGCCGAAAGGCATTACATGATATGTGAACGTGCCCCAAGGGGTATTGAATGTTGTTTTGTACCGGTTCATATGTTGTATTTGAATTTGATTGTACCCTGAGAATCCTTCCATGATGGACAAGGCCTCATGACCGGCGCAAGCATCAATGACTTGGTCGATAAATGGGGTAGGGTAGTTGTCCTTGGGAAAAGCTTTATTTAAATCTCAAAAATCAGTGCAGACTCGGATGGTGCCCTATTTTTTCATAAAGGGTACAGGGTTGGAAACCCACAACGTGTAAGCGATTGGGTAGATGAACCCATCTTTGTGAAGTTTTTCAATCTCTTGCTTGATTGCTTCTGCCTTGGATGGGTGTAATTGAATCTAATTTTGGCGGAATGGTGATACGTCAAGCCAGGTGTCAATGTGGTGTTCTACGATGGAGAGGCTTAGCCCTGGCACTTCTGATTAATCCCATGTGAAGGTATACCTATACTCTTGTAATAAGTCTGTATAATCAGCTACCTCATCTAGGGAGCATGTTTCCCCTAGTGATATTTCTTCGGTTTTTCCTAGTTTTCTTGAGATATTCACCTTAATGGATGGCGAAATATTCAACATATTACCTTCTTCGAACACATCGGGCGTTGGGATAGGTTTCTTGAACCAATCTACCTTCCCAGCTGGAAGGAATTATTTGGATTCAATGGCGCATATATCCTGGGTTTTTGGGCTGCTAGGCCCGAACACTTTTTCTGGAAGAAAAAATGAGTGGTGATGCATTGAGTCCCACAAAAAATCTGGTTCCATCATGGCTTCTAGAATATATTCATTAGAGTCAAACAATATGTCTAAGGGGGAATTGGTTTGTGCGAGGCCGTGAGGAATTGGTTCGGGCCTAACAGTGTTGGTCGACAGACATGAATATGATTATGTGGTTGATGTCGTGAAACCACATGAGGTTGACAGGGTGCAAACGGGTTGGGTTTGCATTTTTTACGGTACTACTATTGTTGTGGTAGTTGCAGCGGTATCGATACCAATGAAAGATGAGAAAATAGCACAATTCATGGTTCCCATGCATGATGAGATGAATCGTATATCGTGTTGCATGTCATCAACATTAAATGGTGGAAGAATTTATGTTATGGTTGTTTGTTTGAGAGCAAACTCATTCTCTTCTGGCGGTGTACTATGGGTACGCACACCTTCCTGTACTTGTAAGTCACATTGAATGTAAAGGTGCTGAAATGTTTTCATAATGGGGCACATCTTTGTTTCATGGTTATGGCTCGTGCAAATGGCGCATGGAGTAAAGGTGCTTATCAAGTAGATGGTGTGAGAACCAACACTACTCTCCACGCCATAAGTGGATGCTTGGAGATGATTGGGCATTAGGGAATTTTTGCAATTTTTTCATCTCTTAGTCTTTGGTCTTGGTTGGTGTGGCTCCTTTAGGGAGTCCAAACTCAATGTTGCTCTTGCTGCTGGTAACCTTGGGAGGTATTCACAACAGGGAAATTTTTTAATGTTGGAAGTTTATTTTAAAGTTTAGAAACTTTAGCGAATAATACTAGTTCCTAATATGTAAATTGTAAAAAAATTAAATGTTTTTTTTTTTAATATGTATATTTATAATTACTTTATATTAGTTTATACAAAATTTTGGCGATTTTCAAGGTAAAAGTATTTTATATTATAAAATTTGGGCGAATTATTTTTAGAAAAAATGGAAATTGGAGAATATTTTTTTTCAGGAAAAAAACATGAAAAATTAGCCCACCTGCGAATATTAGCCCCTAAAATTTTCCATGATTCACAATTCATAGTGTGGTGGAATTGCGAGAAAATCTTGCAATAATAGCGAAGACTATCAATGATTTTATTGAGCTCCTGACATTGATTGACCATGTGGTCCTTTCTATTGCATAGAACACATGTTGTTCTTGGCTAGTTTCGTGCCCCACTAGGATGATTGGTCGCCTTACCCTTCATAGGGTTTTGGTGACGATGAGGGGAAGGCCGCATTGCGCCTGGCTGTCTAGATTCGAAACCGATTATATCCAGGAATTTGGTAACCAATGAGCGTATGATGTCTAACATAGGTCAAAATTGGGGGATGTAAGTACAATGTCGAGCGCGATGGTTGTCTTGACAAATCATACAAGATTGTTGCTCTTTGGTTCTCCACTTCATTTGGAATACCGGAGTAATTGGGTACCATTTGCGAAGTGATTGTAAATCTGGTCATTGAGTGATCAAATGATTGTGTGCGTTGCACAATGCGCAGGTTGGGATTATTCGTGGAGGGCGGTTGGGAGCGATAATATGCCCCCTTGTTGGTTGTTTTTCTGTCGATATGAAGAGGATGGACTTGGTTACCTCATTCTATTGGGTTTTATAACTTTCCCTCGGTCTGAATCTGATTTGTCTGCTGCAATGAGCCAGGTTATGGCCTAACGTAACAATTTAATGCCGAACAGAAGCAGGGGATGTAGGGATAGCAACGAATAAAGTGTTTATCTGAACACACTCGGCACGAATATTGGACTGCTCTTAGGCCATTGTAATACACCGGGTTGACGGGGCACCAACTTTGAAATAACTCTAGAACTGCACAGTCAGCGATAAAGTGATCTCGTTCATCACAAAGTGTGCAGAGCTGGACCAGAGCTTGAGAATGATTACGGGGAAGACGTGGTCATTCAGGTATCTGTCTCTCCTCTGAAAAATACAATATGGTCCTTATTTCTTCCTTCCTTTGAGTTGTAGTGATGTTTTTGTATTTTGTGTCCAAGCTGGCTAAGTCAGGGTTTTCAGTGACGAAGCATCGCATGAAATCCAACATAGACCAAAATCGATAGATATGGGGACAATGATGCACGTGGTGGTTGCTCCGACAAATATGACATGTATGTTGTCAATGTCGAACTAATTTTCTTTGGGAAATTTGTGGGACTTGATACCAATGGTTGAATTCCCTTAACTCGAGGCACTGTGTGACTAAGTGATCAGGCTCGTCACATAGTGCGTAAACTGGGACATGCGGTATGGCCTCTATTTTCCATATCTATGCCATTGAGGTGACTGTATATGAGAAAGATTGATCCAGGAGGATCTTACATCAATATAGATCGACAGTGAGGTCTAGTCATCTTCAATTTGTTCGATGAGGGTTACTTATTCATGGTGATTTCATGATTGTATTGTCATGGTGTAATGATGTGGTGTCACTATGTAATGGTTTTTAAAAATATGGTCAAAAAACCTATGCTAAAGACCTAGTACTTAACCTAAGTCCTAAGCCTAAGTGGTGAAATACCTAGCACAAATGTGATGTAGCTATGGTCCTAAGTCCTAACCTAAAGACCTAGTGCATATGAAAAAGTGTTAAACATATGCCAAAAAACCCATTTTTAACCTTTAGGACTATGTAAATATATGTAATAAACCATATATTAAAACATAACACAATTAACCGCACGAGGACTTGACCACAGTGGAATCGTCAGGCAGAAGGACTTGTGAACGTGTTGAGATACACTGCGAAGTTTAGAGTGCAGACCATGCAGTTTTGGATGACCACCGGGAAGATAGCCATCGGTTTACAGTTGTCACATGGAAAATTGACCGCCTTTTACCGGAACCACCGGAATTAACCATGAGGTGGCAGTTTATAGCTAGACCACAACCTGTTCACATATCAACAATTTACTCACCGCCTCGTTAGCCAGACCATCGGGGCTAAATATAGCCAAATTTTATTTGTGGGTTTTTGTTTTTAAATGTGCACTATGTTAAGTTTTTCACCTTGTAACCATATCCTAGGGTGTATGAAGTTCATTAGACCGAGAGCAACTTTAGCCTTTAATGTAAAACCACTTGCCATTTCTATTTCAGGAAGTTCGAATATTGAACCTGCATAATACTATAAAACAACCTTTGCACATAATGAAGGAATAGAGAGTGATTTCTAAGTCTTGTATTCAGATTCTGGAATAGAGAGGGAGCTATTATTTCAGGTGTAACGTGGTCATCCGGAGGTAGAATTGGACACAGAGATAGGCATTGGAAAGCTAGGAGAGAGAGATTTATGTTTACAGTGACCATAGGTGCCTGTGAGCACTCTCAATTTGGTGTTTTTCTGTGTAAATACTTCCTTGGATCAATCCTTAATAAAACAGACGCCCATCTTGAAAGCGGACCCAAAGACGTAGTCCACGAGGGACAAACTTCGTAATCAATGTTTGTTGTCTCTTATCTCTATTATTTTCTACAATTTCATGTTTAATAGGCTTCGTAAGTTCTGGTTTAAGTCGTTAAATCATTAAAAGATCGAGTTAACAATCAATTCACCTGTTGGCAAATAATCAGTTCTACTTCAGTGTTAGATCAGATCTATTTCAGATCATATATTTTGGTATCAAAGTAGATTTCCTTGTAGGATTTTTTCCAGTGAATGTTAACCAGGTCCATATTGCGACGTGGAGAAGGAATTCTTGAGGAGATATACTTAGAAGTTGGAAAGCAAAAAGTCGCTCAAGGATCGACAATGGGAGAACCCAATGCAGGTGAAACTCCTGAAGTGAAGGTCATGGGAAAAGAACATATTCAACAAATGTTTTTGAACATGCAATGGATGTTGGGAGTACTCTACGAATATAAGAAGGCAAGAGATGCAACTTCTTCTTCAAAGGCATCGAAGAAGGAAAGGGGAAAAGGAAAATATGATAAACCTCCTTCTCCTCCATCATCTTCATCAGCTTCTTCTTCTTCTTCTTCTTCTTCTAGTTCAGATTCTGAAACAGAAAAGAAACGTCAGAAATCTATTTTGAAACTTGATGTAAAATTTGAACTACCTATTTATGATGGCGAAATGAATCCTGAGAAACTAGATAACTGGATTAAGCAGTTAGACGTGTATTGTAGAATTAAGAATATTTCTGATGAAAAAATAAATTAGTTAGCTACACTTAGAATGGGGGGAATAGCTTTAATCTGGTGGGAAAGTAAAACTCAATTAGATTTAAAGCGGAAAGGTAAAGTCATTTCTTCATGGTCTAGGTTATTAAAAGCTCTCACAAGAGAATTCTATCCTTTGGGATACATGAAGCAAGCTGTTATTGATTGGAAACATATGAGGCAAGGTAAAGGGCATAATGTTCAAGAATTTACTCAAGAGTTCAGGAAGAAAGCTTTGGCGCTTGGTATTCCATTGGATACACAAAAAAACTGTTGAGATTGCAACAAGATGATAAGCTTAGCGGAAATAAGTCGCCTTCACTAAGTGGGCCCGCAGGCTATTTTTGGTGCAAGTCTATTTTTAGACATGTCGATCATATTCTATGAGTTGCAGGATGCTATTTGTGGATGGTTGGTCAAGTTGGAAAAATAGATGGAGCTCTATTTTTATACATATTGGGCGGAATCTATTTTTTGATTGCCAGTATAAAAATAGATATGTCGAATATTATTAGCTCTTAATAATATTTGGACTATAAACATTATCTTATTCTCTTGGAGCACTTCAGTTAAGTGCACAGATGTGGCACAGGAGCTGACAGAAGGAATTACGCTATTCTTGAGGGTTAAGTGGAGCTATTGCATGGAGACTTCAGTTAGAACATGTGACATAGTTTGGTGGAGTTATTGAGGTAGTTGGTGGAGTTGTGTTCAGTTTAACTCAATTAGACACAGTTGAGCTAGTTGTATCTAGTCTAACTGATTGATACACTAGTGAGAGTGGTGTGAATTAATTAATAATTAATTCACTAAATATTAACTCATTAATCAAATGAAGAATACATCAGTTAACTATAGTGCATGGACAGTTCAGTGGAGACCAGTGGAGAGATAGGTGAAAGGACAAGATAGACTATCAGTGGTGACTATAGTGTTGCATGATTTTGCACCACACATTTATGGAGATGCCAATGAGGATTGCGCAGTGCAAGACAGGTGGATTCGAGTTCATTCAGAGCCATTCTTCAGTAGCGATTGCGCAGTAGAGGCAGGCTAGCAGGTGGCAGAGATCGGTGCATGGATTTGCAAGATCATGACTTGATTAGTGTGTAGCGATTGGATTGTACTGAGAGCTTGTGATAAGCTTTGTATGATGATTGTTACATGATCTCTATGACATATATTATACAGATAGTTGGGGGTTTTCAGCTTTAAGCTTTCCCATAAATCACTGTGTTAATGTGTGTGAATTTTTATGGTTTTAATGTGTGCATGCAATTGATTTAATTTCCGCATATGATGATCAATGGTGGAATAGATTCTGTATTGTGCATGAAGTCAAATAGTGTATGATCATAAGAATCTTAGACATATAACATATCAGTTATATAATTTCTACATGGTATCAGAGCATTGATCATTGGAGAAATTGCAAAGCATTGAAGCGGTTGAGTTTTGTGCTGGTGGAATTCGAATTTGCAGTAGTGTTTTTCTTGGTGTCGAAGTTGAGATGTCTTTCAACGGATTGCGATTGGAGTATGCCCTTGAGGGAAGCTCAAATTATATTGCATGGAAGGACAGGATGGAGGCGGTGCTGGAGGATAATGGGTTGAAGGAGTTCATAGATGCAGAAATTCCAAAACCTGCTTCTAGCGATGCTGCTGCACTTGACGCATGGCAAAAGAAGATAGCAAAATGTCGAAGGATTCTGTTGGAAGGTGTGATGGATCACATAGTGTCCAGCCTTCATGGTAAAGATTCTCCATTCTTGATGTGGAAAGCTTTGATAGACTTGTTCCAAAGCAAGAGCGACCAGAGGAAGTTGGCACTCAAGGATAAACTCAGGAAAATAAAAATGGAGAAGGGCGAGAGTATACCCAAGTACCTCACGAAGTTCGTCCAGTGTAGGGATGAGCTGGGAAGTGTGGGGGTTACTGTAGATGAAGAGGACTTGGTGAGCTTGGCTCTCCTTGGGCTTCCAAAGAGTTGGCATTCCTATGAGGACTCTGTCAATGGTCGGGAGAAACTACCAGGATGGGAGCGACTTTAGTCGGATCTTGTGCAGGAGGAGATAAGCCGGAGTACCAGGGACGGATCTTCATCGAAGAATGGAGATGAAGAAAATTGCACTTTGGATGCCAAAGCAAGGAAGGGGAAAAGCAAGAAGAATACTTCTCAATCCGATGCGAAGGCAAGAAGTAGGACATGTCCAAGGTGAAGTGCTTTCACTGTCACCAACACGGACATTACGCCACTAATTGTCCAGAGAAGAAGAAAAATAAGCAGACTACTAGATCTGCAGTTGGAGAGGCCTTAGCCTCGCAGTTTGAGCTGGGATTTTTGCTGATCGCATGCTTGGTCTCAAGTGTGATGGGATCAGTGTGGTTTCTTTACAGTGGTGCGTCTTTCCATATGACCGGAGACAAATATTTTTTTACTTATCTGGATGAGAAGGATCTTGGAGTGCACATCGAGATGGGCGATGATGGTAGATACAGTGCGACTGGTATCAGGACCATTTCCTTTGAGAGGGATTCTAGTAAACCTTTCATCTTGAAGGATTCCATGCATGTTCCAGGATTGAAGAAGAATCTGATCTCTGTGGCGATGTTGGAAGACAAGGGATATGATGTTGTCTTTAGCGAGGGAAACGCTTTCCTGCGCAGTAAGGCAACTGGTGAAACCCGGAGGATAGGGGTTTGAGTTAATAACCTTTATCAATTGCAGGTATATGGCTACGCAGCAATGGCAGGCAAGGTAGAAGGAGTGGTGAGCTAGGATGAGGGCGAGCTATGGCACAGGAAATTGGGCCATCTTCACCATGGTGCTTTGAAAACTTTGCAGCAGATTTCTATCGGGCTTCCCAAAGGTACACTTGCGTAGTCAGATCAGTGCAAGGGATGTACTTTGGGAAAATTTGTGAAAGCCACCTTTCACGAGAAGGATAGTCGCGCCACGACGATCCTTGAGAGAATTCACACAGACGTGTGTGGACCTTTCTCAGTAGCTTTGACAGCGAAGCACAGGTATTATGTGATCTTTGTTGATGACTTTTCTCGGAAGTGCTGGATCTTCTTCATGCAGAAGAAGAGCGAGACATTCTCAAAGTTCTGTGAATTCAAGGAACTGGTGGAGAAAGAGTTGGGGAAGCAGGTGAAGGCTCTTAGGAGCGAAAATGGTGGTGAATTCATCTCTGGCGAATTCAAGGACTTTTGCAGCGCAGAAGGAATTCGAAGAGAGCTCACAGTGCCTCATAACCCACAACAGAATGGGGTAGCGGAGTGAAAGAATAGAACGATCATGGGTGCTGCACGGGCGATGTTGCATGATCAAGGCCTTCCCATACACTTGTGGGCTGAAGCATGCAACACTGCGGTTTATGTGCAAAACCGTTGTCCTCATAGGATACTTGGCATGAGTACACCTGAGGAGGCGTTTTCTGGTAAGAGGCTTGATATTTCTCATTTGAAGATTTTTGGCTAACCTGTTTACATTCATGTGATGAAGGATGCCAGGAAGAAGCTGGAGCCGACCGTAGAGGTTGGGATATTTGTGGGGTACACAGAAACACCCCAAAACTATCGTGTGTATTTTCCAGACAGTCGGAAGACTGTTGTGCGACGAGATATCAAATTTCATGAGGAGAAAGCCATGAAGTGTTCACTTGAGAGGGAGCCACACTTGAATGCAGATGAGGAGCTATTAGTTCCTAAGGATGAGCCTCAAGATGTGGATCAGCCACAAGAGGAGGTTCATGGAGTGGAAGAAACCACTCATGCAGCGCCAACCATCAGAGGGCGAAAGCGCACTACAGAAGCTGAGTGACTGAATCAAGATGCAGAGAAGATTGTAGGAGCACCTACATCACAACGTAGACAGAGACAGTCACCTAACCGATATACTGGATACATGGCTCTGATGAGCAAGTGTATCGTGACAGAACCATCCTCTTTCGAGGAAGCTGTGGAGGACCCTGCATGGGTAGATGCCATGGTGGAAGAGTATGATTTGATTGTTAGAAACAGTGCATGGGAGATTTTCCCAAGGCCAGAAGGGAAATCAGTGGTAGGTTTGAGATGGATCTACAAAGTGAAGCAAGCAACTGACGGGAGCGTCGAGAAGCACAAGGCAATATTTTTTGCCCGGGGCTTCTCACAGATTGAGGGGATTGACTATGAGGAAACCTTTGCACCTGTCGCAAGGTATTATTCCATATGGAGCATCCTAGCTCTCTCAGCGCAAATGGGATGGCACATTCATCAGATGGATGTGAAGACTATGTTCCTCAATGGTGTCATTGAGGAGGAGGTGTACATAGAGCAGCCCGAAGGTTTCAATATCTTCAGCAGCGATTCGCATGTGTGCAGGCTCAAAAGAGCGCTGTATGGGTTGAAACAAGCACCTCGTGCTTGGTACACACAGATAGACAATCATTTCATCAGTCTTGGATTCACTAAGAGTGAGGCGGATCCGAACCTATACCAGATTGTGGTGGAGGGTAAGTTGCTGATCATTGTACTTTATGTAGATGATTTGATTTTGATGGGTGATGAACATTTGATACTCTCATGCAAGCTTGATCTTGCAAAAGAGTTTGAGATGAAGGACTTGGGCCTCCTTCATTATTTCCTGGGATTGGAAATTTGGCAGCACAGTGATGGATTGTTTGTGTCTCAAGGCAAGTACGCTCGGGAGATACTGGAGAAGTTCAAAATGTAAGGCTGCAAGCCTATCGACACTCCTATTCCTAGTGGTTGGAGGAAAGAGGATGCTACATCGGCAGAGGTAGTGGATGCCACTATTTACCGACAGTTGGTGGGGTCGCTTATGTATCTGGTCAATACACAACCCGACATATGCTATGCTGTTAACCAGCTTTCACAAGATATGGTTAAGCCTACCAAGCTCTTTTGGAAGGCAAGCAAGCATGTATTGAGATATCTCAGAGGCACATCGGGATATGGATTATGGTACAGACAGTCGGATGAGGTGAGGCTATGTGGCTTCACGGATGCAGATTGGGCAAGGAGCCCAACGGACAGAAAGAGCACATCTGGAGGGATTTTTAGTATCGGGTCGACAACAGTTTCTTGGTACAGCAGGAAGCAGAGATCCGTGGCACTCAGTTCAGCAGAGGCCGAGTATATGGCAGCGAGTTTGGCTGCATGCGAGGCTATATGGATGAGGAAGATCCTGGTCGGGTTGTTCGGTTCACACTTAGATCCTATTGTGATATATTGTGATAATCAGAGTTGCATCAAACTCTCGGTTAATCCAGTATTTCATGATAGATCTAAACACATTGACATCCGGTATCATCATATCAGAGATTGTGTGCAGCGGAAGATCATGTTACTTTCTTACATTCCTACGGAGGATCGGGATGCTGATATCTTGACGAAGGCGCTCACCAGGAGAAAATTCGAATAACACAGAGGCAGGATCGGGGTGGTAGATAATCCCTATCTTGTTGAGAGGGAGTGTTGAGATTGCAACAAGATGATGATCTTAGTGGAAAGAAGTCGCCTTCACTAAGTGGGCCCGCAAGCTATTTTTGGTGCAAGTCTATTTTTAGACATGTCGATCATATTCTATGATTTTCAGGATGCTATCTGTGGATGGTTGGTCAAGTTGGAAAAATAGATGGACTTCTATTTTTAGACATATTGGGCGGAATCTATTTTTAGATTTCTAGTCTAAAAATAGATATGTCGAATATTATTAGCTCTTAATAATATTTGGACTATAAACATTATCTTATTCTCTTGGAGCACTTCAGTTAAGTGCACAGATGTGGCACAGGAGCTGACAGAAGGAATTACTCTATTCCTGAGGGTTAAGTGGAGCTATTGCATGGAAACTTCAGTTAGAACTCATGTGACAGAGTTTGGTGGAGTTATTGAGGTAGTTGGTGGAGTTGTGTTCAGTTTAACTGAGTTAAACATAGTTGAGCTAGTTGTATCTAGTCTAACTGATCGATACACTAGTGAGAGTGGTGTGAATTAATTATTAATTAATTCACTAATTATTAACTCATTAATCAACTGAAGAATACATCAGTTAACTACAGTGCATGGACAGTTTCAGTGGAGACCAGTGGAGAGATAGGTGAAAGAGCAAGTAGACTATCAGTTGTGACTATAGTGTTGCATGATTTTGCACCACACATTGATGGAGATTCCAATGAGGATTGCGTGAGAAAGGCTGGACCAATACGAGTTCATTCAGAGCCCATATTCAGCAGGGATTGTGCAGTAGAGGCAGGCTAGTAGGTGGCAGAGATCGGTGCATGGGATTTGCTAGTTCAGACCTGATTAGTGTGTAGCGATTGGATTGTACTGAGAGCTTGTGATAAGCTTTGTATGATGATTGTTACATGATCTCAATGACATATATTATATATATAGTTGGGGGTTTTTAGCTTTAAGCTTTCCCATAAATCACCGTGTTAATGTGTGTGAATTTTTATCTTTTTAATGTGTGCATGCAATTGATTTAATTTCCGCATATGATGATCAATGGTGGAATAGATTCTGTATTGTGCATGAAGTCAAATAGTGTATGATCAGGAGAATATTAGACATATAACATATCAGTTATATAATTTATACAAAAACTTTATCAAAGTACATTGGAATTTTAAATTCATATTTACAGCATACGTTATTGATGTTTAATCCTAATGACTTTGATGAAGTGTGTGTTCAAGCTATACATATTGAATCAGGTGGAATATTGTTCAATTTTTCACAGAAAGCATCCAAACAGTTGGAAATCAAGGATTCCAATGACAACAAGAGGAAGAGCAATTCGAAGGGAAAGAAAAAAACGACAGCTCAGAAGGAAGTGAAAGACCTACTTGTACTCACTTCCAAAGGATAAAACATGATGAAGCCAAATGTTGGAAACTTCACCCATAACTCAAACCAAAGAAGTTCTAGAAGAAGAAATGTGAAAAGAAGGCTAATGCATCACTCCAACAAGATTTGGGCTCTGATTCAGGTAATGAAAGAAAAATAACCGCAATGGTTTTGACAGGTAAAAGTTCTGACACTAGTTCCAATTATAGTACTTTTGCATCTTCTTCAAACATGAATTATCTGGATGAAGATAAAAGAGTTGAATTATTTCACATAAGGGTAACTTCTAAGCACACAAAAATAGATACATTGTTTGACAATGGATCACAGGAAAATTTAATATCTGAATAATTAGTTAAGAAATTGGGTTTGGAGACACGGAATCATCCAAGACCATACCCATTAGGTTGGCTAAAAGAAAAGACTCATATTAATGTCACAAATCAGTGTCTTTTAAAATTTTCCATCACAGCTAATTACATTGATGAAGTGGATTTAGATGTGATACCATTAGACATATGTGGAATAGTGCTAGTAAGTCCTTATCTCTATGATCGTGATGCACTATTTCATAGGAAAGAGAATAAATATCATCTTAAGAAAGATGGAATTGAATACATTGTCTGGGCACATAAAATAAAAACTCACTTGAATTTAGTTACTGCTAATCAGATGAAGAGACTAATAAGTTCAAGTAAGAGATATGTACTCGTGGTTGTAAAATAACAACATAAGGATCAACATGATGATTTTTCAGGTTGTGAATCTCAGTTTAAATATAGTTTGGTTAAAGTGGTATATTCTTTTCAAAGTCTATTTAAAGAACCAAAACATATGCCTCCTAAACGGGAAATACAACATGAGATACAATTGATGTCTTATGCCCCTCTTCCTAATGTCAGAATGTATCACATGTCAGTTATAGAGAATGAAGAAATAAAGAAACAAATCCAAGAGCTGGTTGAAAAAGGTTTCATTCGACCCAGTTCATCTCCATGTGGTTCACCCATAATTTTAGTTCCTAAGAAAGACAGGACATGGAGAATGTGTGTCGACTTTAGGGCCTTAAATAAAATCACAATCAAGAATAGGTATCCTCTTCCTAGGATAGATGATTTACTTGACCAGTTGAAAAATGTTGTCTATTTCACTAAGTTGGATTTGTGTAGTGGGTATCATCAAATTCGCAATGCAAAAAATGACATCTGGAAAAATCCATTTAAAACTAGGCAGGGACTATTTCAATGGTTAGTGATGCCTTTTGGTTTGTGTAATGCTCTAGTAAATTTCATGTGGGTTATGAATGATGTATTCCGTCCATACATTGATAATTTTTCCATAATCTACTTAGATGATATCCTCATTTTCAGTTCCAATATGGAAGATCATGTTAGGCATGATAAACAGGTCTTCAAAGTGTTGCACAGGGAAAAATTGTACCTTAAACTGTCCAAATGTGAGTTTGTGAAAACTTCACTGATTTATCTTGGTTACATAGTTGGAGGTGGTCATTTGAATATAGATCCAGATAAAATAGATATGATTGTTAAGTGGTCAAGACGACTGAAGTTAGGAGATTTCTAAGTGCATTTCAGTATTAGAGAAAATTCATTTCTCTGTTTTCCTTGATTGCATCGTTGTTACATGCTTTAACAGGTTCTAAATTTTCCTTTCAGTGGGGAGGGAAACAAAAAAAATATTTTGATTCACTTAAGAAAAAAATTGTCACAGTAACAGTCTTAGCTTTACCAAATCTTCATCAACCATTTGGAATTGAAACAAATGCTAATGGTTATGCAATGGGTGTAGTTTTACTTCAAAATTGCAAACCAATTTGTTTTCATTCAGAAATTTTTTCTAAGGTAGTTATAAATTATTTGACATATGATAAAGAACTGTTTGCTTTGGTTGAAAGTGTAAAGAAATGGAAACACTACTTAATGGGTAAAGAAACAATGATTCACATAGATCATCAGCCCCTTCAGTACCTTCAAACATAGACTAAGTTGCAACAATCTCGCCATTACACATGGATGGGATTTCTTCAGAAATTTCACTTAGTAATTAAATACGGGAAAGGTGTAACAAGCAAAGTAGATGATATGTTGTCTAGACCATCTTTGAATGCTTTAGTAGTGTTGCAGAATAGTTCTTTAAAACTTGAAAGTTATTTAGAACAATATAGTACTGATGTTGATTTCAAAGATATTTATGAATCACTAACTCATGGTACTTAGGTGGAAGAAGTCAATTTTCATGTTCATCACAGGTTGTTATATCATATGGGTAAGTTGTGCATACCATAGACAGAAAGGGCACATGTTATTTGGGAAGCACATTCTTCTCGCATTGTAGGACATTTTGGCGTAAGCAAGACTATGGCACAAATTCAAAGGTATTGCTACTGGCCTCGCATGTATGAAACAATTTTTAAGTACATTAAAGTATGTGTGATGTGTTCAACAAGAAAGCCAATAGATTGGAATATAATTTGGTTTGTATATGCCACTTCCAGCTCCTTTGAGAACATGGGACAAAATTTCCATGGATTTTGTTGGAGGACTTCCTATGTGCAGGAGAGAGCATGATTACATGTATGTCGTGGTTGATAATTTTAGCAAGATGTGCATTCTTGTTCCGTGCAAAAAACAAGTGACTGCAGAACAAATGACACAAATGTTCTTTCAACAGTTATGGGTTCATTTTGGGTCAACTACTTCCATTATTTCTTATCGAGACACAAAGCTGAATAAGAGCACAACTTTTCATCCATAGACCGACAAGAAGACAGAAGTGGTGAACATGACAGCGATACATATTTTCTGAGGTTACTGCAGCAAGCATCCTAAGTTGTGGGATGAATATTTACCTTATGTGCAACATGCTTACAATCGAGCCTTACATTCTTAGACTAATCGATCGTCATTCAAAATATGTTTTGGGTATCTACCAAAGTCACCGATGGACTTCATGTTCGGTGAAGAATATTTAGCGAATGTGCACAACGATTCAAATAAAGAAGTTAAGTTCATTCAACGGATACAACAGATACATGAGGCAGTGTAGGATCAATTAGAGAAGATTCAAGCCAAGTAAAAAATGCACCATGACAAGCATCGAGTCGATCATCATTTTCAAGTCGGTGATCAGGTATGGTTCAATATCAGTAAAGACAGGTTGAAAGGTGAAGGTAAGAAACTGAAACCCATCAGGTATGGTCCTTTCAAGATTGTGGAAAAGATTGGAAATAATGCATTTCAGCTAGTTTACTGCCTTACATGCGTATTTATTCAGTTGTAAATGTAGAAAATCTGAAGTTGTATGAACCTCTAATGATCATTGATCCAGAGGAAGATACACAGATTCCTACCATTGATGATTTGGCACCTGAGTATATGAATGAGTTGCAGGAAGATATCATCTTGGACAGGAAATTTTGCACTTCCAAGCGAGGAGATGTTGAATATCTTCGAGTGGGACTCAAGGGCATGAATCCGAGCAAGGTGAGGTGGATGGAGATCGGAAAAGGGAGGGAGTTGTACCATCACCTGATGTCTACTTAAATCAAACTTTTTTTTGTCCAAAAGCTTTCAAGTGGAGAGGATTGATCCAGGAGGATCTTGCATCGGTACAGAATGACAGTGAGGTCCAGTCATCTTCAGTTTGTCTGATGAGGGTTACTTATTCATGGTGATTTCATGATTGTATTGTCATGGTGTAATCAGATGTGGTGTCACTATGTAATGGTTCTTAAAACTATGGTAAAAAAACCCTATGCTAAAGACCTGGTACTTAACCTAATTCTTAAGCCTAAGTGGTTAAAGACCTAGCACAAATGTCATGTAACTATGGTCCTAAGTCGTAACCTAAATACCTAGTGCATTTGAAAAAGTGTTAAACATATGCCAAAAAACCCATTTGTAACCTTTCAAACTATGTAAATATATGTAATAAACCATATGTTGTGGTGGATTTGACACTTGGGTGTACGAAATCACACGCATTTAGAGAATGTGGTCTTTTCTCTAAACCATAAGTAACAGGCAGTATCTAGGGGGAGCTTAGAAGTATAAGACTTAAAATGAAGTAGTACACTTAAGTATGCTCTGTTGAAAAAGTAAAACTAAAAACATAAAAAAGAAGCTAAATAGAGAGTTCCAAACAATAACAACAACGGCTCGATGGCCTTCTTCTTATTGAATGCTTGGAATGAATACAAATCTTACCAACTTGCCGAATGGCCTAGGCAGAGGCTCTAGGACCCGATGCAAGGATGTTTGTCCTTCACGTTCTGCCTTTTGACGCAGTTAAACTCTCTCTCTATGCTGCAATAGACTGAAATTGTTGGGTGGCCAACAATTGAGTCCTCTTCTTTAGCTCCTACTCCTTGGTTCACACAAACAGCTGGTGTTGCTTGGGCAACTTTGGCCAGCATAACCTTGTGCTCACAAATTGTTCATCTCTTTGAGGGTTTATATAGTTGAACCTTCAACCCACCTTCCCTCCCTTGGTACATGGTGGATAGTGACCCAAGGGAGGGGAAATATTCCATTGTGGGCTGAAATATGCTTTTGTGTGCTCACACAAGGCCTAAGGAGGCGATGGTGTTATCCTTAGGCGACTTTCACATAAGGAGAAACTGTCATTTGCCTACTTGTGGTCCCGAAAAGGGACTTTTTTCCATTTCCAGGAATGCACACTTATCGGGCTCTAGTGCGCGCAGAAGGCGCACTTATCGAAGGAAAAAGCGCGCACTCGGGCATTTATGACTAGTTTAATCTTGAATTGCTCCAAACCTTAGATATTCTTAATATTTTTTATTCCATAATGTATCTCTGTCCTGTAAATCCTTGGGCTCGACATTACTTGATGTCGTTTTTTTCTGTACGATTTCCCAGTGTTAACACCATATATTAAAACATAACACAGTTAACCGCATGGGGACTTGACCATAGCGGAACCGCCAAGAAGAAGGACTTGTGAACGTGTTGAGATACACCATGAAGTTTAGAGCACAAACCACACAGTTTTGGATGATCGTTGGGAAGATAGCCACCGGTTTAGAGTTGTCACATGGAAAGTTGACTGACTTTTGCTGGAACCGTCAGACTTAACCACCAGGTGGCAGTTTATAGCTAGACCACAACCCGTTCACATATCAACAGTTTGTTGTCCGTGTCGTTAGCCAGACCATCGGGGCTAAATATAACCAAAGTTTATTTGTGGGTTTTTGTTTTTAAATGTGTGCTATGCTAAGTTGTTCACCTTGTAACCATATCCTAAGGTGTATGAAGTTCATTAGACCAAGAGAAAATTCAACCTTTAATGTAAAACCACTTGTCATTTCTGATTCAGGAAGTTCGAAGATGGAACCTGCATAATAATATAAAACCACCTTTGCATATAATGAAAGAATAGAGAGTGATTTCGAAGACTTGTATTCATATTCTGGAATAGAGAGGCAGTTATTGTTTCAGGTGTAACTTGGTCGTCTGGAGGCAACATTGGACACGAAGATAGGAATTAGAAATCTAAGAGAGAGAGATTTTTGTTGATAGTGGCCAGAGGTGCATGTGAGCACATTCAATCTAGTGTTTTTCTGTGTAAAGGCTTCCTTGGATCAATCCTTAATAAAACGGATGCCCATCTTGAAAGCAGACCCAGAGACATATTCCACCAGGGACGAACTTCGTAATCAATTTTTGTTGTCTCCTATATATGTTCTTTTCTGCAATTTCATGTTTAATAAGCTTCTTAAGTTTTGGTTTAATTCGTTAAATCGTTTTTTTCCTTCAGTCTTCCACATTAAGTGATCGAGTTAACAATCAATTCACTTGTTGGCAAATAATTGGTTCTACTTCAGTATTAGATTAGATCTGTTTTAGATCAAAGATGTAGGCTCCTCTCATATGTACAATATGGTTTTAGGTTCTCCCTTGTCCATTTGCATGGGTGGAGCTGAGGGGTCCTCTTAGTAAGATTTTTCTAGGGCTTGCAAGCATCCCTATATCACGGCATCTCTGGGTAGTGATGGGTATAATGCCCATAATGGTCGCATATGGCGCAAGCATGATTGGTGCGTAATGATTTCCCTTTGTTGTTCGTGCCCTATTCCTTTTTATGGGAATTCAAGGTCGCATCATTTATTTCGGTGCGTAGAAGGGGTTTCAATTCATCTAACTCTAGGAAAATATTAGTAGGATGACCTATGACATCGCACAATGCATAAGGTTGTAATTCCCTAGGTAACTTGGGGGTTTCGATTTTCTTCCATTTTTTGTTATTTTTCTTGGTCATGCCAGCTGACGTTGTTGCAATTGTTTCGTTAAGTATTATGACCTCTTGAGGGGAAATATGGGTTATTCATGTAGAGGTGATGTCTGGACTTCCTAACATGGCTGAGGGGACCAAATACCACACGGATATTGAAAAATCCATATTCGGCAATGTCATAGTTTCCATGACTTTTCTTGACACAAACCCAGGTGGGGGGTATAAGAATGGGGTTTGTGAAATGGTGTAGGGTAAGAATGATGTGATAGTGGCTTCGACCTCCGTACTGCTAATTTCTAGGTCTGGTCTAGTTTCAGTGTTTCATGAGAGCATCATGAACAAAGCGCCCCCGTGTTTTTAGGGACTCCCTTTGGTATAATAAGGGGATCTCCTAGGAATGACCCTAGGATGGATGATGGTTTGAACTGGCTTTGGCCGAATTATATATACTGTGTAAGTGGTTCTCTCATTGTGTATGTTAGCATATTTCTTTACTAAGTCATGAATACATTTTTTTTTTAATTTTTTAATTTTTTAATTTTTTTTTCGGATTAGACTTCTAAAATTTCAAAAAAAAAATTGGTCGCTACCGAAATTTCCAATAGTGCCTATCTTAGCATTTTCAGACAGTCTGTTATATTCCTATTTCTGTCTATTTTTCTTTTATTCCGATGCTGCCAGAAATTCCGGTAACTTACCCTGTCTTTAAAAATAAACAAAAAAAGCGCATCCACTTTTTGTCAAGCCACGTGTTATGGTGTAAATAAGTTTCAATTTTTTTTTTAAATGATTTATATCATGTGATAGGAGTCTTATGTGGCCAGTTATGTTTAATCTAAGTCATGGTATACATGTAGTGCATAGGTGTCAACTCGCATTAGTAAACCAAACCGTTAATCCCGTCCTATCTGTAAGCCAAGTCAGTCTAATCTCATGTCAAGGTACATGTTTTTCGAATGGAGAAGATCGTGGATCATCAAACTTAATGCAATGACCGTTTGGTTGGTTGCACATCGACGCTGCCGGAAATTTAGGCCAATAATCAACAAGACAACAGAGGTGACTCCCAATCACATATCCGCTTGCCTCAAGCCATCTGTAGTGTTCTATCCAAAGTTACGCAACCCACTTAATATTATGATGGCCATCACATGGTGCACACTATGGTCAAGGAGATTTTCCATCATGGAAATCTATTGCATGGGGTAATGAACCATGGTTGTTGTTTTAAAACCAACAAAAAAACATGAGCGTTATCAATAGTGAGCCTAGCCATTGGAGATTGATTTTCATAGAGTTGTGGTTTGAGGAGGATTCTAGATTTCAAACATGATTTTAGAGGAAAACACAAGCAACACTTGTTAGGTGAATCTCTTCTATCTCTGCCACCTATCAGTTTCAGAGACAGAGTCATTAATTTCTGAAGATGACTAAAAGAGGAGGGAAGATAAAACGAATTGAGCCATAGGGTGCTGACCTAGTGCATGCAAATTCAAAGGTGAGAAGACTGTTTATCCAGGCAGGGTGGTATTCTTTGTGCACCAGACTAGGAAGCTCTCACTTAGGAGTATCTCAAGATTTTTCAAACTCTTTCAATGGAAAAGAAGCCATATTCTATGGTCTTACATTGCAGGTTTCAGAAGACTCAATTTTTGATGCATTTAACCTTCCACGGGAAAGAGAGAGGTGGTTTAAAGGTCAGGTTATCACTGGAGGAAACCAGATTCCTCAAGGATGCACACAAAGATCCCAATTGGGCCAAGGGAATTCCAAGAAGCTATCTCAAAAATGATTGGGAAGAAGTTGTTAAACTCATCAAGATTTACCTCACTTATGAAAGGAGGTATACAATTATGTTTATTTATCATATGAGATTTCTTTTTCATGTTGCAGGTATGAATACCCTCAATTTACCATACTTTTTGTTGAATATTCTGAAAAATATGTCAACAAGGATCCAAACTCACATTGTTACTTCAGAATACAGTTTGTATCATCAAGCTCTCATCAAGGTCTTAGTTGAATAAGAGTTAAGGAAAAGAAATCAAACCTGGGACCATTTCTTGTTTTATAGGGTAGGCCAACCTGCACCTACACCTCCATCCTCACAACAACACCCTCAACCTTCAAAAATAACCAAGAGAAAGGCTAAAAAGGAGAACATCCATAAGGCCAAGAGCAGGAAAGAAAATGTTTCTTCAGTCAAGGCTAAGAGAAATTTGGAGAAAGGAGAGAGATCCTTAGCTGGTAAAACCAAGTCTATGAAAATGGTGCCCCCCATTCCTCCTTTTCTTAATGTCTATACCAGAGCTTGAAGAGGAAGGTCTACAACTACAGAGAAATCTAAAGTGCATATGCTACTGGAAATTTCGGAAGCAAATATTGAGCAGAAAATGCAGAGAGATTATCAACCTACAAAATCTGATGAAGAACTCCTTAAAGATGTTTGATATGAGATCAGTAGTAAGAAGAATAAAGAAGAATCCAAACCTGTTGTTGGTACCAGAAAAAGGCATACCATAGACAAAAAAAAGTTCAAGCTTGATTCCAAGGCTCTACAAAATCCAAATTTAATGACAAAGGTCATTGATACAGAAAAAATATTTGAAGGGTTAAAGATAGAGAAAACCAAGAAGAAATATAAAAACAAAACCCCTTCAGAGCAACACTCAGAACCCTCAAAGAGAAGAAAGATACAAAAGGGTTCTAAGGAGGAGAAGGCCACTGTCAAAGAAGTAGCCACAAGAACAATCAGATCAAGACCAACTGCTGACAACAAGACAAACTTGGATAAGCTTGTTGAAGCTACAAACCACATGGAAGGAAGGTAAAAAGGTTTTTTGACACAAACACCTTTTTTCTTATCAATAAAAATTTTGAACAACAACTTAGATGTCAAAGAATATAAGTCTGTACAGTTTTTTCATCATTTTTTGTGCATTTTTGAAAAATTAATAGAGCAATACCAGAAATTCTGGTAGCATTCCAGTTTTTGCACAATTACAGATTTTTTCCGGAATTTCCGGTATTGCCTATTTTAACTAAATTTTGACACCTATCAACAAATTTTCCAAGCAAGTTCAGGAAGGATAAAAAATAATAACCAAATGGATATAAAAAGTGATGGTGAAAGGTGGTTATGAGGTTGTTGTAGATCATATTAAAATAATATACATGGTTATTTAAAGACCAAAAACATAAGGAGATATATTAGCAGAAAAAGGGGCAGCATGACAGCACACTCAGCAGTTCAGCCCAGATTTCTTCTCTTCTTTCTTCTACATTTGTCCTTTCAATTATATTTCGATGGGATATGGTTGTAATTTTTTATGACACCTATGTAATGATAGGAGTAGTGTTTCCTTATTTTTAGAAGAGATGGAGTTGGTGCCTCTCTTTCTATATATACCATTTGTAAATACCATTTCCATATTGGATGTTGGTCTACCTGAAGACTGAATATTATAAATAAAATCCTTTTTACTTCATGCTGGAGGATTTTGTGACTCAAGGATCATCTAGTGTATGGTGTGTCTTCTTTCTTTGTTAATTTCTTCTAATTATGAGTTGAAGCAGCTAGTAAGGTGTGAGTGAGAAACTATTAAAGAATTTAATAGTAAATTATCTACTTTTAGTTTTTTGCAAATCATATATGTGTTGTAGAACATGTTAGTGAAGATTTAATAAAGGATTTGTGGAATAATTTATACATGAAATCTACTTTCTAAATGTTTTTTACTTTGCATAAATTGAGTTTGTGTAAAGAGCCATCATTATAGTCGTGTGACTGATTTAGGATATGCATATTTCCTAGAATAGGTACTAGCTATCCATATTATTCATTTGTTACACTCTAATCCATATATTACCAATTTACCCATACAATATATACTTTCCACAGCTTTCCAAATGCATGAAATTTTTAAAGAATATAAAAAAATCATTTCAAAAATATTTGAGAAATCATCCCACAACTCAAACAATCCTTTAAATTTTTAAATGAACTATGATGTGTAAGGCTTAATCCTTTTGCATTCAATGAGTGACTCCTTGCACTAACATCTTTGGCGTCATTTCCGAGGAGGCGAATTCAAGTTTATCCTGGGTGAATGAAAAAGTTATAAGTCTAGTTCTAAGGTGTACAGTTCTAGCTGTATTTTTAGACTACTGTACACCTGGCGACTCCATTATTAAAGTTATGGCTCCTAGAAGGACTAGAACCAAGGCTAACCCATATTCCCCTTTGAGAATCCTAGTTTCTAACCTTGAAAATATAATCAATAAAAAGACTAAATGAAATTTTATTGCCTCTTCTATTGTTTTCTCAAAGGTCGTCCCTAAAGAAGTACTGCAAACCTTATCCCCTGATTTTGCAGACAATCCTGTACCTCCCTTATTTTCCAACCAACAAACAGTCTCTACATCACAAGTTGGTGCTTCATCATCTGTTGTTTACAATCCACCAATTTTTATTACACAAGTCCCAACAACTCATACCATGAAAAGTATAAACCCACCCCCTAACTGAATGGATGAAATTGTTGTTGCAAGGTATACCCCTTTGATTTTACCTTAGCCTATGAATGCATTACCTGTAGGATATTATCTCAAATACATGCCTAAGTTTAGTGGTGAGGGAGAGGTGACATCTGAAGAACACCTTGTTGATTTTTATGCCTATGCTGACAATCTGAATATTGAACATGAATATGTCTGGATGAGAGTTTTTGTTTAGAGCCTTGAGGGTGATGTTAGGAAATGGTTCAGAGCATTGACAACCGGTAGCATCACTGGAATTGAAACCCTAGATGATATATTTTTAAGGAAATGGGTGATAAGAAATATTTTCTGTATTATATCATTGAATTTAGTGTAATAAAAAGAAAATAAGGAGAATTAGTTTTTGATTTTTCTAAGAGATTCAATAAGATGTATAGAAAAACACCTATTGAAATCAAGCCTACTGAAGCTTCATCCAAAATCACTTATGTTGGTGCCTTTGATCCTGATTTTTGTTTATTATTGAGAGAAAGAAGATCTACAACACTAACACAAATGTAGGACAATGCACAGGCGGTAGAATTTAATGTGTTAGCAGCTGATAGACTCAAAGGAGGGATTGACAAAGAAAAAAGAAAGAAAAAAGCTGAAGTTTAAACTTCAAGAACTTCAGACATAGATCCTAAGCTAGATGAGCTTACTAATATGGTCAAGTCATTGACTACTGAGATGTCCAAGCTCAAGATGGAAGCAAGACCAAATACTACTAGAAATTTTTCATTTGATCAACCTAATACACAACAATTAAGAAGACCTATTGCTCCTCGAATTTTGCAGCGCGAAATGAGAGATGATGATGATCAAAAAGTATAGCCCCCTTTGCAGAATGTTATATTTGAAGATGAATAGGAAGTTGAAAGGTTGGAGAAATATGTTGATATTAATTTTATGCGAGATAAAGAAGGGTTGATTCATCTTACACAATCAGAGTATGAAGATTTCATGTCATATACTCATATCATCAAGTGATTCCTAATCATTCCATGATTGAAGTTGATCATCAAAGAAGATATAATCTCAGATCAAAAAATATTGATGATAATCCAAAGCCTGTTGCACAACCCAAGAAGAATAAGGATGCAGTTAAAATTCCAGCAGAAAAACAAGTTGTTGAACCAAGCAGACCGGAAATTCTAGTAGCAGTTAATACTCCTTCACTTGAGGTAAAAATTTCTCACAAACTACCCCTATTTACAATTTTGAGAATGAAATACAAAAGATAAATATTCCTGTTCCTCTTGTAGAGCTCATGAAAAATGATGATTTAAAAAAGACTTTTATGAAAGCTCTTGAACCCCCACCTACCGAAGTAGCTTCTGATTTTGTTAACCTTCAAGATGACAAACCCACTGTTATTTTAGGTCCATTGGTAGAAGACAAAGATGAATCTACCCCTTCTTTCTATCTATCTCTAAATATTCATGATAAGATCTTGCATAATTTCCTAATGGACTCTGGAGCCTCTCATAATTTAATGCCCAAGGCAGTTATCGACCAAGGTAGTTATGGATGAACTAGGTCTTGAAGTAACTAGAGAGTACCAAGATCTCTACTCCTTTGATTCCCAGAAAGTTCAATACCTTGGTGTCATCAAAAACCTTTCAGTAAGCCTTTTTCAATTACCCATGAGAGGGATGGTGATGGATATTATTGTAGCCGACATTCCTCCTAGTTTTGGTATGTTACTTTCCAGGTCATGGATTAGAAGGTTGGGAGGAAATTTGCAAATGGATCTCACTTATGCTATTGTCCTCATTTTCGAAGGAGAACAAATAATACTTTATAGACAAGCTCAAATGGCATATATCATTAGTGACAAAAAAGACCCCACTAATCATCCAATTTATGCTAGAAAAACTGATGTTGGTTCAAGAATTTTACACATGGATAATGTTGTCACATATGCAGAAAATTTTTAGATTTTGAAGCCTGGTGAAAAACAAACCAGTCATCAAGGTTCCCAGCTATGACAAATGTATTTTGATGGCTCATGTTCTAAAGAAGGACATGGTGCAGGAATAGTTCTAATTTCTCCTTTGAAACAAAGCTCCAATCTTTCTTTAAAACTTGAATTTGAAGCAACTAATAATGTGGCTGAGTATGAAGCTTTTCTGATTAGTTTAAAAACAACAAAAGATATTAATATTTCAGAAATTTCTATTTTTGGAGATGTGAAACTTATTAATCAGCAAATCATAAATGTTTATCAAACTAAGCATCCCAGACTTAGAGATTATTGGATGCAGTATGGAGCATTGTAGAATAATCATTCTTGGATTTTAACATTTCTTTTGTTCCAAGAGAAAGTAATATTTTGACTGATTCATTTTCTATTTCAGCAAGCTCATTCAAAATTCCAATACCTATAAAGATGAAATATGAAGTAGAAGTTAGGTTCAGACCTAGCATTCCTGATAATGTCAAGCATTGGAATTTTTTTGAAGATGATCAGGAGATTATAAGATTCATTGAAGCTGCTGAAGATTTTGTTTTCCTAAACATTGATTAGGATGAAGATCTCATGAAGGATGATGCTGATTTGAAAGATACCAAAAATCCACAAAAACATATTGTTGATCAGCCTATCATTCAGCTGCCTACCAATCACATTCCCAAGGGGTTAATCCCACTTGAGAAGATATTTTATCACAATGATGTCTTAGTCAAACCACAGTTGGCTGAAATAGAAGCAGAATTGGAAAATTTCAATTTGGGCACAGAAAAAGAACCAAGGTATGTTAAGTTGTCAAAAGATTTATCAGAAGAAAGAAAGGTTGAATACCATAAGTTGTTTTGTGAATTTGTTGATGATTTTTCCTGGAAATATAAGGATCTTAAGACATATGATACAACTATCATTGAGCATAGAATACCATTGAAGGATGGTACTAAGCCTTTCCGGCAAAAACTAAGACAAATCAATCCACTATTGTTACAAGTGATGGAGATGGAAGTGAAGAAACTTTTGGATGTCAAAATCATCATTCCATTGAGATACTCAGATTGGGTTTCTAATCTAGTTCCAGTAAGAAAGAAGAGTGGTGAAGTCAAATTATGTGTAGATTTCAGAAATCTTAACAAATGCTCCAAGAAAGATAATTACCCATTGCCGAAGATGGAGCATATTCTTCAAAAGGTAACTGGTTCAAACATAATTTCCATGTTGGATGGGTTTTCCGAGTAAAATCAAGTTTTTTTTTGGCCAGAAGACCGAGAGAAGACAACATTCACTACTTGGGGAACATTCATGTATGCATATATGACATTTGGGCTTATGAATGTCGGAGCTACTTTTCAGCGTGCTATGGACTTTGCATTTATTGGAGAAAAGGACAAATTCTTGGTCATCTATTTGGATGATATTACTATTTTTTCAGCTTCAGATCAAGAACACCTTCAGCACTTGAGACAAGTATTTTTTAAATGCAGAAAATATGGTATATCATTGAATCCAAAGAAGTCTCATTTTTCTCTCAAATAATTTAATAATTTGGGTCACATAGTTTCTAAATATGGAGTGAAAATTGATCCTAAAAGAGTGATTTCAATTCAGGATTTAACACTTCCAAGATCCAAGAAAGAGGTTCAATCTTTCCTTGGTAAGATCAATTTCTTAAGAAGGTGCATTCCAAACTTTGCTGAAGTGGTGAAGCATATTACTTGCATGTTGAAGAAGGACAAAGAAGTCAAATGGACAATTGAATCCAGAAATTCATTTGAGCTGATAAAAAAAGCTATCATTGAAGCACCTTAGCTGGTAAGCCCTGAATACTCAAATCCTTTCTTGATCTTCTCATTTGCCTCCCAAGATACTATTTTTTTTGTTTTTTTACAAAAAGATTCAGAAAATAAGGAAGCTCCCATAAAAATTTTCAGCAGAGCTCTTAGAGATGCAGAATTGAAGTATGAAATGCTGGAAAAGAATGCTTATGCATTACTTAAAGCTCTGAAATCTTTTAGAGTTTATATTCTACATGCTCAAGTTATTGCCTATGTACCATCATATGTTGTTAGAGAGATATTAGTTCAGCCTGATATTGATGGAAAAATAAGTAAGTGGGTGACTAAAGTTCTTGAGTTTGATCTAGAGATAAAGCCTACTAAACTAATCAAAGGTCAAGGATTAGCCAAACTACTAGCTGAAAAAAATTGTAAATTTTTGGGCTTGAATTTAATGGATGACAAATTTGAAGGGAAAATTTCTGAACCTATTGACAGCATGGCAGTGGATGTAAAGCTTTCTGAGTGTATCTGGTATAAGGACATCATCTATTTTCTACGGCATTTTAAACCTCCTCCAAATTATGAAAAAATCATAGTAAGACCTTTGAAGCTGAAAACTATTAAATTCTGCATTAAAGATAATTGTTTATATTGGAAATATCCTACAGGAGTTTTGTTGAGATGCATTGACCCAGATGATTCCAAGAAAGCTATCTTTGATATGCATAGTAGTATGTGTGGAGGTCATCATTATTGGAGAACTATTGCATACAAAATACTAAGAGCTAACTATTTTTGGCCTAGCTTATTTTATGATGTATGTGCCGAGGTGAGAGCATGTGAAAAATGTCAGAAGTTCACTGGTAAGAAAAATTTGAAGTATTTGCCTCTCAAGCCCATAGTTTGTTTTGCACATTTTCAACAATGGGGATTAGATTTCATTGGCGAAATTCATCCACCTTCAAGTGGACAACATCGTTGGATTATTGTCGCAACTAATTACTTCACCAAGTGGATTGAATCAATACCTACAAGGAATACTACTCATAAATTTATTATTAATTTTCTCAATGGAATCATAACCAGATTTGGATGTCCATCAAGGTTAGTAGCAGATAATGCAGCTAATTTTTAAGCTATTCCATTGGTAAGTTTCTGTGAAAATTATGGCATTCAACTCACTCACTCTACAACTTACTATCCCCAAGGGAATGGTTTAGCTAAATCATCAAACAAAAGTTTGGTAAGAATAATCACCAAGCTATTGGAGCAAAACAAGAAAGCCTAGGATTCAAAACTGAAGTTTGCTTTATGGGCTAACAGGGTGACCATCAAAAAGTCTATTAATACATCACCTTTTTAAATGGTTTATGGAACTGATGTTATTTTTCTAGTCCAATGGCCAGTCATGTAGCTAAATTTCTGCAAGATCATGAAGCTGAGCCAGATGACATGACCAGGAGAATTTATCAGATCATAGAAGTGCAGAAAAAGCGAGAACGGAAATATGATTTGATAAGAAAATATCAGCAAGTTGTGAAGCAAGTTTTTGATAAAGGGACTAAAAAAAAAGATTTTCAGATTGGAGATCTAGTGTTGAAATGGGATACACAACATCAAGATCCAGGTAAGCATTCCAAATTTGATGCTTTGTGGATTTGTCCTTTCATAATCTCCAATGTTTTGCACAACAATACTTTTGATTTGCAACATCTTGATGGGACAGAACTATTTGGTGGCCCATTCAATGGGCGCTTTTTCAAAAAAATCTTTCACTAAGGCTGTTGGTGGCCTAAGTTCACTATAAATACTGATGTGTTTCATAATAAGACTCCATAGCCCAATGACAAGGCACTGAAACTACAAAATATTCTTAGAGCCTCGCAGGGAGAGCTCTATCCCATGTGGAGCCAATGTTAGCACAATTCTTTGCTAAGCCATGAGTCCATTTTAAATTTTTGTTTTTAGGATTAGACTTCTAAAAATTTCAAAAAAAAAAATTGGTCGCTACCGAAATTTCCAGTAGCGCCTGATTTAGCCTTTTCGGATAGTCTGTTATATTCCTGTTTTTATCTATTTTTCTTTTATTCCGATGCTGCTGGAAATTTCGTTAACTTCCCCTGTTTTTAAAAATAAACGAAAAAGCGCATACACTTTTTTTCAAGCCACGTGTTATGGTGTAAATACGTTTCAATTTTTTTTAAATGATTTATATCATGTGGTAGGAGTCGTATACAGTCAGTTATGCCTAAGTTAAGTCATGGTATATGTGTAGTGCATAGGTTTCAACCCGTAGTAATAAACCCAACTATTAATCTCGTCCTCTCTGTCAGCCAAGTCAGTCTAATCTCATTTCAAGGTATGTGTTTTTTCGAACAAAGAATATCGTGGATCATCAAACTTAATGTAATGACCGTTTGGTTGGTCGCACAGCGATGGTGCTAGAAATTTAGGCCAATAATCAACAAGACAAAAAAGGTGACCTCCATCATAGATCCTCTTGCCTCAAGCCATCTATAGCGTTCTATACAAAATTACGCATCCAACTGAATATTATGATGGCCATCACATGGTGCACACTACAGTCAAGGAGATTTTCCATTATGGAAATCTATTGCATGGGGTAATGAACCATGGTTGTTGTTTTAAAACCACCGAAAAAAGAGGAACATTATCCTAGCTGTTGGAGATCAAGTTTCATAGAGTTGTGGTTTAAGGAGGACTCTAGATTTCGAACAGGATTTCAAAGGAATACACAAGAAACACTTGTTAGGTGAAGCTCTTTTAGCTCTACCACTTATCAATTTCAGAGATAGAGTCATTAATTTCTAAAGATGACTAAAAGAGGAGGGAAGATAAAATGAATTGAGCCACATGGTGCTGACCTAGTGGATGCAAATTTGAAGGTGATAATATTTTTTATCCAAGAAGGGTAGTTTTCTTTGTGCACCAGACTAGGAAGATCTCACTTAGGAGTATCTCAAGAGTTTGCAAACTCTTTCAATGGAAAATCAGCCACAATCTATGGTCTCACATTGGAGGTTTCAGAAGACTTAATTTATGAGGAATTTAACCTTCCACATGAAGGAGAGAGGTGGTTTAAAGGTCATTTTATCACTAGAGGAGACCTCAAAAGTTTCCTCAAGGATGCACAAAGAGATCCCAACTGGGCCAAGGTAATTCCAAGAAACTATCTCAAAAATGATTGGGCAGAAGCTGTTAAACTCATCAAGATTTACCTCACTTGTGAAAGGAAGTATACAGTTCTGTTTCTTTATGATATGAGATTTATTTTTCATGTTGCAAGTATGAAGACTCTCAATTTACCATACTTTTTGTTGAAGATTCTAACGAAGATGTCAGCAAGGATCCAAACTCACACTGCTGCTTCAGAATACAACTTGTATCATCAAGGTTTTATTTGAAGAAGAGTTAAGGAAAATAAATCAAACATGGGACCATTTCTTGTTTTACAGGGCAAGCCAACCTACACCTACACCTCCATCCTCACAACAACAACTTCAGCCTGCAAAAAGAACCAAGAGGAAGGCTAAAAAGGAGAACATTCGTAAGGCCAAGAGTAGGAAAGAAAATGTTTCTTCAGTCAAGGCTGAGAGAAAGTTGGAGAAAGGAGAGATCTCCTTAGTTGATAAACCCAAGTCTATGAAAATGGTGCCTCCCGTTCCTCCTTTTCCTAATGTCTACACCATAGCTTGAAGAGGAAGGTCTGCAACTGCATATAAATCTAAAGAGCAGATGTTATCAGAATTTCCGGAAGCATATATTCAGCAGAATATGCAGAGAGATTATCAACCTACAAAATCTGATGAAGAACTCCTCAAAGATGTTGGATATGAGATCAGTAGTAATAAGAAGAAAGAAGAAGCCAAACCTGTTGTTGGTACCAGAAAAAGGAATACCAGAGATAACAAAAATTTCAGGCTTAATTCCAAGGCTCTGCACAATCCAAATTTAATGACATAGGTCATTGATATAGAAGAAATATATGAAGGGTTAAAGACAAAGAAAACCAAGAAGAAAGATAAAAACAAAACCCCTTCAGAGCAGCACTTAGAACCCTCAAAGAGAACAAAGATACAAAAGGGCTCTAAGGAGGATAAGGCCATTGTCAAACAAGTAGCCACAAGAAAAACCAGATCAAGATCAGTTCCTGACAGTAAGACAGACTTGGATAAGCTTACTGAAGCTACAACCCACATGGAAGGAAGGTAAAAAGGTTTTTTTATACAAACACCTTTTTGCTTATCAAACACAATTTTGAACACTAGCTTAGATGTCAAAAAATATAAGTCTGCACAGGTTTTTCAACATTTTCTATGCATTTTTAAAAAAGAAATAGTGCGCTACTAGAAATTCTGGTAGCATTCTAGTTTTTGCGCAGTTACATGTTTTTTTCCAGAATTTCCGATAGCGCCTGTTTTAACTGAATTTTGACACTTGTCAGCAAATTTTTGAGCAACTTCATGAAGGATAAAAACTCATAACAAAATGGATATAACAAGTGATGGTGAAAGGCGGTTATGAGGTTGTTGGAGGTCATATTAAAATAAGATACATGGTTATTTAAATACCAAAGACATAAGGAGACAAATTAGCAAAAAAAGGGGCAGCATGACAATACACTCAACAGTTCAACTGAGATTTCTTCTCTTCTTTCTTCTACATCTGTCCTTTAAGTTAGATATCGATGGGATATGATTGTAGTGTTTTATGACACCTATGTAATGATAGGATTACTTTTTCCTTCTTTTTAGAAGAGATGGAGTTGGTGCCTCTCTTTCTATATATACCATTTGTAAATACAATTTCCAGGTTGGATGTTGGTCTTCGTGAAGACTGAATATAATAAAGAAAAGCATTTTTACTTCATGCTGGAGGATTTTGTGACACAAGAACCAATCTAATGTATGGTGTGTCTTCTTTTTTTGTTAATTTTTTCTAATTATGAGTTGCAGCAGCTAGTAAGGTGTGAGTGAGAAAATATTAGAGGATTTAATAGTAAATTATCTGCTTTCAATTTTCTGCAAATCATATATGTGTTGTAGAACATGTTAGTGAAGATTTCATAAAGGATTTATGGAATACTTTATACATGCAATCTACTTTATGAATGTTGTTTACTTTGCATAAACAAATTTTGTGTAAAGAGCCATCATTATAGCTGTGAATCATTTAGGATATGAATATTTCCTAGAATAGGTACCAGTTATCCATATTCTTTATTTTTTACACACTTCTCCCTATAATACCGATTTAGCCATACAATTTATACTTGCCACAGCTTTCCAAATGCATGAAAGTTTTAAAGAATATAAAAAATCATTTCAAAAATATTTGAGAAGCCATCCCACCACTCAAACAACCCTTTAAAATTTTAAATGAACTATGATGTGTAAGGCTTACTCCTTTTGCAGTCAAGGAGTGACTCCTTGCGCTAACAGTGTCTACGTACGGTAACATGACATCGAGAGCCGTCATGGGTTTCTTGTCGGATTATGTGAGTTGGTCGATGGTGATTATTCGATCATCATGGGGAAACATCAACCCTAAAGACAGAGGATGCGACTGCATTCATGTTGTACATATAACTCTGCCCGAGGAGTATATTGTAGTCTAGTTGTTCGTCTAAGACCTCAATGTATGTAATAAATATCTTCCCGGCTAGGTTTACTAGCACATTTTGATACAGATCGACGGGGGTTGAAGGGCGACCATCATATGCTCTAAGCATGATGTCAAATGGTTTTAATTCAGGTGATCCTAAATTTTTCCAAACTGATTTGGACATGATACATGTGGATGCTCCTTCATCGACGATGCATCGGTGTATGGTGATGTTCTGAATCGAAATCAGTATTTGGAAAGTGACCAGAGAAGGAAGCCTCGGGATTGCTTTGTCTAGGTTGAAAACCATTAGGCGTGAATCAAAAGGATCGATTGCACCTAACGCGAAAATGAAGGCTTTATATTGTCCTTGGCACGATTGGAGAACTTACAAAGCTGACATAGCAGCTGGTGATTGTGCTAAATCATCTACTATGTTGTACCTATGAGAAGCTTTAGATTGGTTTCCTACGCACCTGATTGGTCCCTTGACCATTTTTGGAAGGGGCTTTATAGGTACTTTGTAGATAGTTAATGGTTTGGTAGGTGCACTTGTACTTGTACCTGATGGGTTGGTGTCCAAAGGTGTATCATAGTTTCTATTCCTTGTTTGGAAGAACAATTCTTCTCTAGACATGTATATTTTGTGACTGCCTCCTCTGGTATCATTTTGGGGTGGTTGTTGTTGCTGGGTGTTAACCACCCCTTGGTGGGGAAAAGGTTCCTGCATTACAACAGGTTGTTGAGTAGGTCCCCCTTGTCCATGGTTACCCTCAAGTTTTTTAAATTTGGGGAGCTCGGGACAATGGTGACTGTAATGGTCATATTCACCACATATGGCACAAGAATGATTTGTACTTATACTGGGTCTCTTTTTGTTCCCTTGGGAGTTATTATTTGGCTCTTATTTTTTATTTCGTTTGGGGTTGGCCCCAAACTGAGATCGTAGGGGGCGTTGTTGATTAGTGTCCCCTGTCCAAAGTATCCCTTTTGATTATTCCTAGGCTTCTTTTTTGCAATGTTTGGAGGGTTATTGTTGTTCTCCTGGTCGTAAGATTGTCACTCTTGAGCCCGAGATGGTTGCATTATGTTCATCGGCTCATTTTTTTGCTTTGGTAGTGGATTTTGTGCAGTGTTATCACTCAAAAAAAAATGAAACATCATTTGACATAGTCTTAGAGGTTCATGTGTCAAAGGTATGGTCATAGAATTCATTTTTTATTACTTGGTTAAGGAAAATTTTAAATTTTTCTTATTATCTTATCCTAAGGTCCAAACCCACCCCCATTCAAGTATTTTCATGTCACATCAGTCATTATTTCCTGACATATTTCATTTCCCAAGCATACAACTCCAAAAAGGTCATTTTAGCCAAGAATCCCTACTTTCGTAGCGAATTACACAAAAAAAACACTTTTCGCTACGAAACAGCTAATACTTTTGTAGCGAAACTGCCAAGAAATACACTAAGTACGCTACGAAAGGAAGCATTCCTTTCTGTCTTTTCAAAACAGCTGCTAGGTGTCAGTCAATGATTGAAGGGGTTAGGATAGATGTCATTCGAGTCAGTTAGGGTTAAATCAAGGTACAATGGTCATGGTTGAAGTCATTATTACCATTTTAAGTATGTATGAGTCATAACTATGCCATGAGTTGTCATCGAACTTTAAAATCTTTCCCAATTGAGTTATTTGTCATTCTCCACTCCCTCTTTGCATGTTATTGATCTCTGGAGAGCTATTTCACTAAGAGCAAGTTGTGGCTGGAATTTTCAAAGGTTTGCAGGTATCACTTATCAAGCGAGGCAAAGAAGACATAAAAAGTACATGGCTTAAAGGAGTAAGAGCAACAAAGGTGGCCACTGTCTTAGATATGAGCCATCAGACATGAACCTGATAAATGAAGACCCAATAGCTTGAGAATTTTTCAGAAGAACAAGGTGTTTGCAGTTTTTCCAAAGATTGCAAGGATTCCATGTATAGGTTTCTAAAGAGTTTTCCCAAAATTTCAATGGGACAGCTGCAAAAGTGGGAATGTTGAACCTCACTATAACTCCAGAGACTATTGCAACAACAATAGGAATTCCAAGAGGAGAAGAACAATGGTTCAAAGGTTTCAAATTCAACATGCAGGAATGAAACGAATTTATCAAGCCAGAACATAGTGAGGTTGAACTTACAAATTCCATTCCAAGGAGCTACATGAAAGATAATTTCTCAAAGCTACTACTTATCATTCAGAAATACTTCACTTGTGAAGGGAGGTATCATAAGGTTTATTCGTACCACTTCAAGCTTCTGCTACATTTTGTTGGTAAGCAATCTCTTGATCTACCTTTTTATTTATATAGAAGCTTAGAAAAAATGGCAGATAAAGTTCAAGCTAAATCTGAAGGAAGTGAAAACTCACTTTTTCATCATGGTTTAATAAATTTATTGGTTTTAGATGATTTAAAAAGACTAGGCAGAGACTGGTCTTATTTTCTGTTTGTCAGTGGTTTTGAAGTGGATGCCATCACCCCTAAAATAACTCATAAACCTAGAGGTATAATATAACCTTCAGTGGCAGAACAAAGTGAACCAGTAGGGGCAGAGCAAAGTGAACCAGCAATCATGGAAATAGAGCAATTGCAAAAACTTGATAAACCTGTTGTCTCACCTGCAAAACAAGAGCCAACTGTGAGTAAACATGGCAGCAAAATGATTACAAGAAGCCAAACAGTGGCTAAGGGAAATTTAGAAGACATTCTGCATGCTATTGATATTGAAGAGACTCCCATAGTCCAAGCTGAGGATATAGATGAGGGAGGAAAGAAGCTCAAGAAAGATAAATCAGTAAAGAAGTTAGATTTTGAAGGTGAGGATGCAGGTTTTATGTTTCAGGCTAGGAAGACCATGACAAGACATGCTAGAAAACTCTTGGAAAGCTGTAAAAAAGTTCAGAAGGTCACTGAAACTACCCAGCCATTACCAAACATTATTGACATTTCATCACTCGCAAAAGAAGAATCAATCATCAAGCAAAAGAAAGGAAAGGAGAAAATTATTGAAAAAATAGAGTTTGAGGTTATTGATGAGTAGTGAAGTTAGAAAATCATGAAATAACAGTCTTGAAGAAAGAGGCAAGGAAACATAATGTCCAAAAATTTTATTTTGAGAAAATGAAAGAGATTTGGGAAGAGCAGGTTGATAGTGTGTCAAAGACCTTAGATGATACACAAAAATTAATCTAATGGACTATATCATTGAGGAAAGAGGTGAAGCATGTTAGAAGAATGAACCTGCACTTGAAATCTAGCAAGAGAAAACTGAAGGACCAAGTAAAAGACCTCCAAGAGTAGTTAGAATTGATCCATGAGGAGATGGAGAAGAAGGGTTTAAAGATGACTGTAGTTGAGGAACCCATAGCTCAAATCATCATTAATGAAGAGGAACCACCTCAAGGTTCTTAAGTTGAGTTTGATTATGAGGTTAATGGCATGTTGAAAACCAAGTTTATATATCTGGAAGGTACCTTAGGTCAAAATCTGGAAATTACACAGTTTTCCACAGTTTCGTAGCGTTTCCTGGGCTTGAAGCCAGGAAAACGCTATGAAAATTTCTGTAGTTGTCTTTTTTCCTTTTGTGTTGGTGGATTTGACGCACGGGTGTACGAAATCGCACTAGTTTAAGGGGTGTGGTCTACCCCTATAAACTATTGGTCACAGGAAGAAAGTGGTGGAGCTCAAAAGCATATAATCTAGAGGAAAAAATATGCGAATGTATGCTCAAAGTAAACTAAAAAATTAAAACACAAATATACAGAAGCTATTGAAGAGAGTCAAAATGATAATAATGCAAATGATGGCTCAAAGGCCTCTTCTTATTAAACATTTTAAATGGAGAAGAAATTTTACCCACTTGCCAAAGGGCCCCTAGGAAATGGCTCTAGGTCCTGATGCAAGGATGTTGGTTTCCAAGCTCTGCCTCTGATGTAGTCTCCCTCTCTCTCCACTGTGATGGACTAGGATTGTTGGGTGGCCAACAATCGAGTCCCCTCTATCTCCAACTCCGGGTCACACACTGCTGGTATTGCTTGGGAAATTATGGCTAGCATAACAATGTGATCACCATTTCTTCATCTCTTGGTGGCTTTATAGAGAGGATTTCAAATCCTCCTTCCCTCCCTTGGTACATGATGGATGGTGACCCAAGGGAGAGGTATGATTCCATTGTGTGCTTCAAATATTCCTTTGTGTGCTCACATAGTGTCTAAGGAGGCATTGGTGGCTGTCCTTAGGCGGCTTTATATAAGGAGTAACTGTCCTTTGCTTTGTGTGGTCCCAGAAAGTGACATTTTTCCATTTCCAGGGATGCGCGCTTATCGGGCAAAAAGACGCGCAGAAGGTGCTCTTCTCGAAGGATTAAGCGCGCAATTTAGCATTTAAGATTAGTTCAAATCTAATTTTCTCAAAACCTTAGATATTTTAAATACTTCTTGATTCCATAATGTGTTCCTGCCCTATAAATCCTTAGGCTTGACATTAATTAATGCCATCTTCTGATGTACGATTTTCCAGTGTTAACAGTTGCCCCCTAATGTGTGAGGTCTAGGAAGGACTGTATAGCCGAAATACATTATAGTTTCTTTTATGTATCTTGCGCAGAGAGAGAGCGGCCTGCGTGAATCTTGGAATTGACAACACCTTGCATCATTTCCTAGATGACCATGGCCTAAGGGACCCCTGTAAGCAAACAAAATATACAACATATATACAAAATTTCAACGAGGCGGGCATTTCCCATGCTCGTGATGCTATGGATAGTTAAACAAAATTGACAAATACATGTGATGTCTACGTCACTACCATGGTAGTGATGTTGGCAGTTGTTGACGATGACTGTTGATACCCTCAGTGGCGTTTTTTTCTCTGACAATGGGTGGAATGTGGTACCCATATGCGTAAACTTGGTATGGCATCTAGCTGTGCAATGTACGCATGTGTACTAGCTAGGACCTTCCCGTGTAAGCATTGTTGATAGAGATTCTTATGGAGGCACGGGTCTTCGGCGGATCTTTATCAAAGTGCAATGGTTGTAAGGTACGATACCATCTTGACATGAAAGCTTTTGTCGTAGTCGAATTTCAGGAGGATCAATGACATCTATGGACAATGATGTCTCCCACAGTGCCACCCAAGGATACCCTTTTTGCACGGGGAGGGGTGATCCAAGGTACCGCTTCCTTTGTGGAAAGGAGGTGTCGAGGTCGAAAAAAGGAAGCCTTAACCGAGCCATGGGTCACCGACCTGAGGGGTCGAGGACCTAGATGTGATGGGTTTAACATAGGCATGTTGGTGAGAGGTGACTGAAAACCGATGGTGGGGATTCAGTGGCCCGAGGTCGGAGTATACTTTAGTAGCTTGGCAGCAGTCATAGTTATTTCTGAAGGGAAAATCCCTGGAGTCGGTAGGAATTCCAGGGCAGGTGTGAACCGGCTATGAATGTCGTGGTGGTGCATGCGTGGGGGTGAAATACTCCAACCAAGGGGAATGAGGGACTACTGCCATGGGGGAAAAGATGAAATATGAGGGCGAAGCGGCGAAGTACATTGTTTGCGGTATTTGTACACTTACCAAAAGAATAAAATAATGAGGTTTGGTTTGTACAAAACACAAAGACAGGTACCCCGAAACATGAAAGGGTTCACTCACTGAAGGTGTGAGGACGGTGTTTTGTTGGGGGTGGCAGTTACATTTGTTGGTATCATGTGTGAGGTTGATGAAACAGATGGAGGAGTGTCGCAGATGGGATAATGCTGATGGAGGTATGGTGGGCCAAATGCGATGCACAGAGGTGCGCTCTCAATCTTCTCGTACAACCTGGTCGTCTAGGAAGGGGGTTTGAGTTTGAATGGTAAACTTGACCTTATGCATGATGAATGGATGGGCACGAGGTGATTTCTGGACTGAAATGGTATGGCCATGGCGTCACTTGTGTTGTGATATATTGTCTACGTTGGATGACGAGCACCATGGAGGGGAGGCTCTATCGACCAACGCAGACGTTTATCATGTGCAGGGTGAGGTGATGATAAACGCGGTCATGTATGAGGACCCTATTGTTTATTTCTGATGGAGAAATGAGGTCAGGATATGCAAATTTTTCTAGGACTCTATCAGTTGAGGGTAGAATGATACCTGCTCTAGGGCCTTCAGTAGATGGTGTTGTAAAAGGTTTGCGGGCTCTTCCTGCAAAAAACAACTACCTCAAGTGAAAGCATCTTCTTTTCATCAAACATTATTGAAAGGCATGAGCTTTTAAAAAGGAAGATGGGAGGGTGCATACCTGCCGGCGCTGAAAATTTATTTTTTTGGGAGTGCGAATGTGTGGCATCACCTTTGTTCCCTTGGGATTTGTTACTTGGCTCCTAGTTTTGATTTCAGTTGTGGTTGCCCCCAAAATGAGATCATGGGGGGAGGGCGTTGCCGGTTACTGCACCCTGTCTAGGATCTCCCCGAATAAAGATTACTACTGCCTAGGTGACCTTACGTCAAAGACCCGACCAAGCTGTCTGCAGTAATTGATGTACCTAATAACTCAAGACGATGAGGCAACCAGGTTCCCTTTTCCCTGGTTGGTGTATGGTGGCTTGGGGGAAGGAGAGACAAATGGCTATCTTTCTGGTGATCTTCGTTCCTCCTGTAGGTACCGGATCGTACGAGGTTCATTTCCATATGCTTGGGTGGAGGAATCCTCTTGATCGGATCACTTGATGGCATGTAAGGCATCCCTATATCGCGGAATCTCTGGAAAATGGTGGGTATAGTGCCCATATTATCCACAGAGAGCGCATGCGTGATTGGTACACAACGGTTTGCCTTTACCTTTGGTGGTAGGTTCCTTTTTACGAGAACGTGGCGTCGAGATGTCTGCTTCAGAGGCGAGGAGTGGTTTTAACTCGTTCAACTCTAGACATATGTGGGTAGGGTGGCCTATAACATTGTATATGGCGCAGACTGGTGACTCCCTTTGAACAGAGGGGGTCACCATCTTCTTTCATCTGTTTGCGGTTTTCTTGGCCGTGATAACCGGTTTTGCAATGGGAACTTCCTTTGCGGGGGCGGTCTCGACCTTTTCTTGGGTTGGTTGGGGCTCCTCGGGGCTGAGGGGCTTTAACGCTGTGGAAGTAACATTGGTGGCTCCTGTTCCAGATGGGGGAACGAGGTACCAAACTAGGAATTCCAACGATATGTTGGGTAATGCCAGTATTGCCAAAACCTGCTGGGAGACGAAGCCAGCTGGGGGGCAGAGGAAAGGGGTTTGGGAGGCGGCGTAGGCTAGAGAGGCTACCGTGGCTGATGCCTCAGTGTCATTACTTCTTCATTCTATGTCCTGACTAACCTCGGTGCTTGATGTGGACATCATGCACACCGAGGCCCCTGTGGCATCGGGTGATGCCTCAGGGACAATGGGAGGATCTCCTAGGAATGACCCTAGGACAGACGGCGGTTTGAATTGGCCAGGGCCATATTCTTGGTACTGTGAAAGACCATCTGCTGCTGTATCTACATAGGGTAGAATTACATCCATTTTGGTTAGGGGACGCTTATCGTTGTGTGTCAGCTGGTCTACAGTAATGATGTGATCCTCGTAGGGGAACATCATAATGCGAAAGATGGAGGAGGCTATGGCAGACATGGCATACATATAACTTTGCCCGAGGAGTATATTGTAATCCAAGTGAGCATCCAAGACTTCAACGTCTATGTGGACCATCTTGCCGGCTAAACAAACCGGGACATTTTGGTAGAGGCCGACGGGGGTCGAGGGACGACCGTCGTAGGCTCTAAGCGTTATGACCAAGGGTTTTATTTCGGGAGAACCAAACTTCTGCCAAACATTTTTTGACATGATGCATGTCGATGCACCCTCGTCAATGACACATCGATGAATATTGATATTCTGAACCAATACCGGTATTTGGAAGGTGACCATGGAAGGAAGCCTAGGGGTGTCTTTGTCTAATTTAAAAGCCATCATGCGCGTATCGGTAGGGTCGATAGCACCTAACATGGAAAGTAGGGCTTTCTGTTGCTTTGGGCATGATTGCAGTACTTCCAACGTGGACATAGCAGTGGGTGATTGAGCTAATCATCCACGATGCTATAATTATGGGCCACTTTGGAGTAGTTACCTGCTCGCCTATTAGGTCCCTTTGCCATCTTTGGCAATGGTTCTATAGGCATCTTTGAAGTGGTCAAAGGTGCAGTCGGTGCACTAGTACTAACCCCGAACGTAGTGGAGTCTGGTGGGGTGTCGTAACTGTGATTCCGTGTTTGGAAAAACATTTCTTCCCCAGTCATGTAAATTTCATGGTTGTTTTTCCTGGAATCGCCTGGGTTTTGTCACTAAGTGCTAACTGTCCCTTGGTGGGGGAAAGGTTCTTTCATAACAGTGAGTTGTTGCGAAGATCCTCCTTTTCCTCGGTTACTCTGAAGCTTTTTTAGCTTGGGGAGATCATGACAGTGGTGAGTATAGTGCCCATACTCACCACATATTGAACAAGAATGGTTTGTTCGCAGAGGTGCCCTTTTGCCTTGCCATTGGGCATTGCTTGGCTCCTGGTTTTGATTCCTGCTAGAGTTGCCTCCAGCTTGGGATTGCAGTGGGTGTTGTTGGTTTCTGCCCCCTGTCTAGGGTTCCCTTTTGGCTTATTTTTTGATTTTTTCTTAACCACGTTAGGAGGGTAGTTTTCCTAGTTATACTGGTGTGGTTGATTTTGGGATGGATACACAAAGCTCACATGTGCATTGGTTTGCGTAGGTGTTTCGTGTGCTTGGGACTGAGCATAACACTGTCCTGTGTTTGCACCTGTCCATTGGGGGAGCTCTTCCGTTAGTGTTTCTTTCTGCGTACTGGGTCCCCTCAGCCAGAGGATAGGGTCCTCCTTGGTGATACGCTTGCGCCCTACTATTCAAATCTTGCTGAGGCATGTGATGACATTGAAATCTGGGTTGAGACATGTTTTGGGTAGAATTATGTACGTAACCAGGATTTTGACTAATGCTGCCTAGGTAACCTGGAGTCATTGACCCAATTAATCCGTCTGCAGAATTCGACGCGCCTGGAAATTCTTGATAAGTTTGCAGGCACGGGGTGTTAGGCAGGATATTGTAAATGTATCCTAACTGCGTATAAATCAGTTCAAGCTTCTGGGCTTTACTGATTGCGTCCTCTTCGGATGTGGGGTATTGTTGCGCCACATCCTTTGAAAAACTCCGCCATCATAGTTTTCAAGAATAAATCTAAGAGGACCCGATCGTCAAGTTTAGCTTTGCATAAACTGCAATGCCACCTCCATTCATGAAGATGGTCATAGATATGGACAGCGGAGGTTTGTCTAAAATGAGTTAGTAACTCCATTCTCGTATCATGGTGAATGGGTAACTGAAAATAAGTGAGGAACGCAGTAACGAGGGCACTAAAGGTTCCATGTGAAGCAGGAGGTTTCTCCACATACCACTTCGCGGATACTCCCATAAGAGTGCGTTGAAATAGCCTCAATCGAATAGTGTCGTCGATGATATTATTCGATGAGCACCACAGGTGAAAGGTCATTACATGATTACCTGGGTATTCTGCTTGCTTGTCTTTGAACTTTGGTATATCTGAAGGGAGCTTCATGGGCATGGGTGGCCATGAAGGATCGTGTGTGATGGGGTCATTTTTTAGCTTGGTTAAATCGGGTAGATTCAACGCAGCTAAGAAGGGTGATTGGGAGGTTGATGCCATGGCAACGTGTGAAGAGACGAAGTTCTAGTTAGAATGAGGGTTAGTCTGTGATGTACCCTGATGTGTGTTTAGTTTGCTTCCCGAATGGGATGTTCTCCTCTGCCCCCTAGGGGTCGAGGAGGGAGTGGTGTGCGGTGTGGTGTTGGGAGACTGACTCGGGTTCCCAATTATGGTTGCTCCAATGAAGGATGAACCAATTATGGTGGCAGTGTTCCATCTTTGACGCCTGAATGGCGAAAGACCTGGAACCCTTCCCTGTAATGGGGGGAGGTCCAAAAGGCGCCTAGATCGATGAGGTTACATTGGGACCGTTGGGGTGCCGACCAGGTTAGGTTTTGGAAAACTTTGGGAGGATAGAGTCTATGAACACGACAAATTTATGGCCACATACATAAAACAAAGCGAAAATAAAATGGCTTTTCCCTTTAACTTAATCTACGTGATCAATCAAGAAAAAAAAATGGTTTTTGGTTTGTTTGCACGTGATACTCAAAATCCTAGAAGACCTATGCGTCCTCACACACTCAAAAGTAACTGGGACTTGAGAATATTTCTTGCGAGTGCTGGCACAACGTCCTGTAAGAACCGGCGATGCCCCCAGTCAGCCGATGAGAATCCACCAAGGTAAGGGTAGAGGGTTTGGCGCTTGCCTACACCATCACCTATAGGGTAAAGGATGCCCTAGTTTTTGGCCACTAAGAACCACCGTCCCACGTGAACGTTTGAGTCTTGGGCTTCTTGTTATTCAGCTAACAATACTGAGTATCAGCAGGGTCAGGTAGCCCCAACTGATACCGCACGCACTACGCCTAAGCCTAACCCCCTCTGAATCGGGTCTCTGTCGCACTTGGGTTTTCTTTTCCGGGGGATGATAGGTGGATTTTAAGCTCTCTAAATACGCAAATTCTATGTTTCAATATGAAGTATGATCAAGGTGGCTTATTGGATGCCTACCCCCTTGATCCTAACTTAAACTATAAATTATTTTGTGGCCCCTGTGGGGAGAATTTAGTGAGTTTTGGTTAAGTTAGTTTTAGGTGTCTTCCTTTGCTTAGTGGGTGAGTGTGTGTGAGCATATGGTGAACAATCTCATAGTTTGAACATATGGATATCGGTGATCCTTTACAAAAGTCCCATAGTTAATCTATGTGATGTTGTTCTTGGCTCAAATGGAAAACATTTGTGGATAAGGGGCCGCTTTCAAATTTTCCTAGTTAATCTATGTGACTAACTAAAGGGAGATGGTGAATTGTAAATATAAAGCGTTCATATTCTTACCTAGGATCACCGAATGGTGCAAAGGTAGCAGAGATTACTTGCTCTAATCGAAAAATCGATCCTATTCCCGCAATCCCTAATGCATAAATTGAACTAAACTAAACAATTCCTACACTAGAAAATAAACTAGCTTACTTGGACTAGTTAATCTAAGTGTGCATACAAGAATTTGCAAAACATAAATCGTTCGGAAAGAAATGGTTAATTCGCCCCCTACTTAAACTATGTAAATATTTTTTGCAAAAAACCAACTTAAATGAAAACTAACTCTAAGCCTACAGAAGGTAGCTAAAAGTGAGTTCTCAGAAGTTGTGGGGTATCAACACAAGTGTTGGCAGATACATTAGGGGCTTCCCAGCACACTTACTAGCTGAAAAATGCATAATATAGGGAGAAAAATATCATTCTGTAATTTGCGTGGAAAAGGCTATGACAGGTGCGCTTTCCTGCGTGCACGTCAGTCCTGAACACGTGCACTGCGTGTCTGTGAGAAAAAACTGCGTGCAAAAATCCTGCAAGTAAAAAGATTAGGAGTTGCCTTCTTCAGTTTGTCACTCCAAGTGAATATAGGGACTGTAAGATGGATCAGAGGACTATTAGCTCCACTCTCCAGCGTAGACAAAGGTCTCATGCAAGAGATGGCACAACCACATAAAATTGTAAATCGTTAGTGGAGTCGCCAATCCTGTGTTGGTGGATTTGACGCACAGGTGTATGAAATTGCACCAGTTTAAGGGGTGCAGTCTACCCCTATAAACTATTGGTCACAGGAAGAAAGTGGTGGAGCTCAAAAGCATATAATCTAGAGGAAAAAATATGTGCATGTATGCTCAAAGTAAACTAAAAAAATAAAACACAAATATACAAAAGATAGTGAAGAGAGTCGAAATGATAATAATGCAAACGATGGCTCAAAGGCCTCTTCTTATTAAATGTTTGAAATGGAGAAGAAATTTTACCCAATTGCCAAAGGGCCCCTAGGAAATGGCTCTAGGTCCCGATGCAAGGATGTTGGTTTCCAAGCTCTGCCTCTGATGCAGTCTCCCTCTCTCTCCCCTGTGATGGACTAGGATTGTTGGGTGGCCAACAATCAAGTCCCCTCTATCTCCAACTCCGGGTCACACACTTCTGGTATTGCTTGGGAAATTATGGCCAGCATAACAATGTGATCACCATTTCTTCATCTCTTGGTGGCTTTATATAGGGGATTTCAAATCCTCCTTCCATACCCTGGTACATGATGGATGGTGACCCAAGGGAGAGGTATGATTCCATTGTGTGCTCACATAGTGTCTAAGGAGGCGCTGGTGGTTGTCCTTAGGCAGCTTCATATAAGGATTAATTTTCCTTTGCTTTGTGTGGTCCCAGAAAGTGACATTTTTCCATTTCCAGGAATGCACGCTTATTGGCAAAAAAGGCACGCAGAAGGCGCTCTTCTCGAAGGATTAAGTGCGCAATTTAGAATTTAAGATTAGTTCAAATATGATCTTCTCAAAACCTTAGATATTTTAAATACTTCTTGATTCCATAATGTGTTCCTGCCCTATAAATCCTTAGGCTTGACATTAATTAATGCCATCTTCTGTTGTACGATTTTCCAGTGTTAACACCTTTAAAACCACTTTTTGTAACTTTCAAGAGGGGAGAATGGTGATGACGAAGTTTCATGACATGATGGACACCATGCAAGAGTAAAGAAGCACAAATTTTGAGTGAAGAAGTCATTTTTTGGACGCTACGAAAGCACGCTACGAAACTACCCTGTTTTCGTAGCGAGCTGTCTTTGAAGGCTTCTGAGAATTTTAAAAGCAGTTTTGGATAGGCGGACACATCCAATCGGTCAAGGGACTTTTCCAGTGAATATTTATGACTTGAAGACCATGAAATGGAGACAGCTCATTAGTTGAAGCCCTTTTTGAAGATAGGGTCATGTTTTCCTAAAAAATAGGTTTTGTTTCCATATGTTGAGGAGGATATTTAAGATGTCAAGTAGTGATGAGATATGTCATAGCTTATTCGAACATGTGAAGCATTGGTTGTCAGATATGTAAATTTTTTAAGAGATAAGGTAGTTTGATGTAATAAATAGGAGTTTGAGTCCTATTAGGAAAAGGACTATTTTAGAGTATAGTTGTCATTTTCTATTATGTAAGGTGTCATTAGAAGAATTCGATGAATCTAGCCAAGAGGCAGATCATCTCTGATGTAAGAAGGTCTATTTAAAGGCAGATTATTGAAATTGTATAGGGTTGGAGATTTTTTGCACTACTGTTGCTTTATGTAATTTGACTTATATCAGTAATATAGAGGACTTATTCTTGACAGACCTGAGATTATCATGGAGTTTTTAATGCCTTTCTGATCTATATTTTTATGTGTACCACTTGCAGTAGATTTCATCTTTAATACTCATAATTCATATGTTTATATTCTGAATTCCTTTATTGATGAAATTATTGTGTTGACCTATGTTCTATGTGTGATTTTCCTTTGTTAAAAACTCTTATCTGCCTCAGCTTCCATGTCAAGAAACCTTGCCACTGAATCTACTGATTTGTTGACTCCATAAGCCCAATGGTTGCAGAACTGTATTCTTTTCAACCTACACACATCAAAATCAAGTTACTTTTAAAATAGAGTTAGCCATCTAGTTTCATCTTTATCTAATATCATAAACCCCTTTGAGAGAGCCCTCTCAAACTGAAGAGGCTAAGCTTCAGTCACAAGATGGTTTGAAATAGTTACATAGAGTTGTCTGATTAGCAGCCAATCAAGTACAATTTTGTGATAACATACGGGAAAAGCGAGATATAGGTTCCCATGTCCCTGATTGGAGTAATATTGATGGGGAGGCTCTCTTGTATCAACATTCCTAGTTGAATACTAGTTCCCATGCAAGAGAGGGTATGAGCCTCCCTGCTATTGATGGTATGGTATTACCCTATTCGTCATATTCTGCAAAGGTGCAGACTGACTTTGATGGTAGCCAGGTTGTGACACGTTCTAAGTAGGATTGTATGAGTATCATGGGTACTTGATACTGCTTCTTAGGTGACCTTGGGTCAAGGACCCGATCAAACCGTCTGCAGTATTCAACGCGCCTAGTAACTCTCTATAAGTTTGCAGGCGCAGGGAATTTGGTAGGACATTGTAAATATATACTGACTAGGTGTAAATGAGTTCAAGCTATTGGTACTTGCCAATGGCGTCCCCCTCAAAGGTAGGTTTCTACGTCGCCACATATTTTGAGATCTTAGCTGTGAGAGTTTTCAAAAATAAGTCCAACAACACTCTATCGCCAATTTTTTATTTACACAAACTGCGACGTCACTGCCATTTGTGGAGATGGTTCGATATATGGATGGTTGGCGTTTGCCTAAAATGTGTTAGCGGTTCCATTCCTGAATCATGATGAATGGGTAGCTGAAAATAGGTGAGGAACATGGTAGCAAGGGCGCTAAAGGTTCCATGAGAAGCAGAAGGTTGCTTAACATACCATTTTGTTGCAAGGCCTACTAGGGTGCGTTGAAAAAGTATTAGTCTAATGGTATCATCAATGATACTATTGGATGAAAACCATAGGTGTAAATTAATAATATGATTTCCTAGGTCTTACGCTTGCTTCCATTCGAATTTTGTATATCCGAAGGGAGCTTCGTGGGCATGGGAGGCCAATTAAGGCCATGAGCAATGGGGTCATTAGTTAACTTCCTTATGTTTGGAATATTAAGTGATGCTAAGAAGGGTAACTGCGTATTGAATGCCATTATACACTATGGAAAAAAAGGTGTCTGAATGTGATGGTTTAGTGGGGGAGGTGCCTGGGGAATATTACCCTGTGGTGTGCCTTGATGGATACTTTGTTGATTCCCCAAAGGGGTAGCGCTCATTTTCCCTTTAGGGGTTGAGTGTGGTGACCTTGCTGAGGTTTCCACTGGTGTGGTGTTGGGTGACCCTTGGGGGTTTCCAATCACAGATGCCCTGATAAAATACGAACCGATAATGGTGACAGTGTGTTGTCTTCGACGCCTAAATGGTGGGATACCTAACACTCCTCCCTCTAATGGGGGGTGGTCAAAGAAACACCTGGATCAACGGGGTCCCATTGGGTCTGTTATGGTGTCAACTAGCTTAATCTTGGTGATATTTTTGGTTCATGGGAGGAAAGAAGATTCTTATCAAAGCAAATACGATCAGATGCATCAAACAAAGTGAAAAAAAAAGAGGTAAGCTTTCCTTTAATTTAATGATATGTGATCAATCAAGCAAAAAATTTAGTTTTTTTTGTTTTGTGTATGATACTCAAAAGCCTATATAGACCTATTCGTCCGCACACTCTCAATGTAACTGGGCCTTACGAAGATGTCTTATGATGGGTACTGGGTCTAACATCCCGAAAGAATTGGCGACGCCTTCTAGCAGCCAAAGAATTGAACAAGGTAATGGTATGAGGATCAAGTGCTGCTTGCACCGTCACCTATAAGGAAGGATGCCATATTTTTGGCCACTAAACTATTGTCGTCCCATGTGAGAATTTGAGTATTGAGCTTCTTGGTAATCAAGTACCAGTACCGAACACTAGACGGCTCAGGTAGCCCCAAAAAGTACCGCACACACTGGGCCTAAGCTTAACCCACTTTGAAATGGGTCTGTGGTAACGCTCGGGTATTCGTTCCGTGGGTGGATAAATAGATTTGAAGCTCTCTAAAAAGTCAACATCTATGTTTCAAAATTTATTATGACCACGACGGCTTATTGGATGCCTACCCCTGATGGTCCTAACCTGAACTATAATTTCTTTTGTGGCCCCTGTGGGGAGAATTTAGTGAGTTTGGTTAATGATTATTTTTAGAGAGTCTCAATTTTCTTAGGGTGTGACTTGGTGAAGTAACTGTAAGAAGACGATAAAGGCCCAAACACACTGGGTGCCTTTTGGTCTAATGCTTACCGATGCTTTGTGTGTCCTTTGGAGTGTACAATAACAAGTGTTATGAGATGTGGACATGTGCTAATCCTTTACTATCCTTTTCTAATTACCCCATGTGTGATTGTTCCTTGCAAAAATAAACGATGTGCGGATTATCGACCACTTAAACCTTGCCTAGTTAGAATATGTTTTCACTATAGGGAGATGGAAAATCGTCTTAGGAAAGTGTTCATGTGCATACCCAGGCTCACCATGAGGTGCAAGGGTGGCGGAGATTACTTGCTTTCTTTTCGACAATTTGGTCCTAGTCCCAATTCCTAATGCAAAATTGAACTAATCTAATGAAAAAAAATTAAAATACTTGAATGAGCTAAGGAATTAGCTAAGGATATGTGGATATGTGGGCCACTTAATTTTATGCTAATTACACTATGTGTTTTTTATATTTTACCAACAAATCGTTTGTTCAGACAACATATCTGGATTCAAGGCCCCTTACTTTTTCCTACTTAAACTATGTATGGTTTGCAAAAATAAAACACTAAAATTAAAACTACTTAGTTGCAAGCTAAATTCTAGCAAATAAGAGTCTTAATCAGTCATAAAATACCAAAACATAGTGATGGGAATTTTTTTATGTGTTTCCAAGCACTTTACAACTGAAAAAATGAGCATGTTGCCTACCGCGTGGATTATCTTCCCACAAGCGCGAAGTGCACATCTGTAAGAGCAGAATGCACGTGGTCGTGCAAAATGAAAAAAATTCCTCCTTTGCTGGGCAAAACTTCTCACTGAGTGTGACTGGAGATGCTGAGAGGATGCAAGGGTGATTTTCAGCAAGCTGAGCAGGAAGAATGACCTGCATCAACAACCATTAACTCAAAACAAAGAATCTAGTCACCATTCCTGTGGTAGTGTATTCAGCGCATGGGTGGACGAAATGCACTTTTCTTAGTAGGGAGGTTTCTTACCTACATAAGAGTCATGGGTCAAAATGGTTTGTCAAACGTTAGTGGAATAAGTTCAACATGTAATAAGCTAAGTTAGAAAGGAAACATAGCATGCTACACAAACAATGAAACAAAAACAAAACAAAAAGCATAAGATACACACTTAATAGAGAAAACACACTAATAAATCAACAATGGAGAGCTTCTCCCTTTATCAGGTGATGGTGGTAGTAGAAGATAGAATGCTAAATCTCTTGTAGTGGATCCTTCAAGCTATGAAGCTCCAATATCTAAGACAAGGGGATCTCTTCCCCTCAAGTTTTCAGCAAGCCTCTCTTCCCTCACAAAGGATGATAGATCGATGAATATGTGGTGAACTCCTTTCTCTTGGGTTGAGATGTTGGGTGGCCAACAACTGATTCCTTCCAATCCTCCTGCTGCTGGACAACACAAGTTGGTTTGCTATGGAGAAATTTGGCCAGCATAACAATGTGTCTCCCATCTCCCTTCCCAAGGCTAGCTTTTATAGACCATTTTCAAATTTTCCCTCCTTCTCTTAGCCCAATATGGATGGTGACACAAGAGTGGGGTATGATTCCTTTGTGTGTTGCATTAAGGCCTCAAGGTGGCTCAAAGGCAAATGTACTTGGTTAGGTCGAGTGGGAATATTTTTAACCAAGTGTGCCAAGTGGTCCTGGATGGTGACATTCTGTCATCCCTAGGACCGCGTGGCTATCAAAGGGATATCTGCGCACTACGTGACTATCAAAGAAAAAGTCGCACTGCGTGCCAAGAACCAATGTTGCGTGTGCGCGGTCCATAAATTTTGCCTTTTGACCATAGGAAAAATTAAATTTTTGGCTCTTCCTAATGTATTTCTTCTCTGGAAACCTTTATCTATACCTTCTGCTTGACATTTTTAATGTCTTATGCCCGTACGATTTTCTAGTGTTTACAATTATTAAAATGATTTTAAAAATAAATTATTTGAATTCTAAAGTCATCCATATTATAATTTAAAAAATTGTATATGGAAAAGTTTGTGACCCACCCATATACCATTCATGGCCAACTATTTTAAGTATATTTCAATCAATTTGTTATCTCAAGGTTCAATTAAAAACCAAAAATATGATTGAAATAAATTTTACTAAATTTTAAAGGATGCCTTGTAAAAAACAAATAAATTTTATTCAATTTTATTTATTTTGAGGTCATCTACAGAGGCTTAGTCATAACATGATATAAGTACAATCTTACTATGATGAAAATCACTATGATACTTAAAATGAACTAAAATATTTGATGTATCAATTTAATATTGAGCATTGAAAGAATTACAAATATGTTTCATATTGGCCTTGTAGAAAGTGTATTTTAGTGCAATCAAGATCTATATTAGTACAATTCAATTATAAAAATAAAGTATTTGGATATTGAATTCATCCATATTATGATAAAAAATCTATATATGAATTTTTCTGTGACTCAAAAATATACCATTGCATGGTCAAATTTTTTAAGTATTTCAATCAATTTCTTATCTCAAGGTTCAATTAAAAAACACAAATAGGATTGAAATAAATTTTATTCAATTTTAAAAGATGTGAGGTAAACAACAAATAAGTTTTATTATTTCTTTTGAGATTATCTACAAGAGCTTAGTCATAACATGATATAAGTCAATTGTATTGGAATTTAATATAGGTCAAAAAATAATATATGATAGCATTTCTATAATTTTATATAATGTTATCAAATTTCCTAATTTTACTGAACTATCCAAGTATTTCAATCAATTCCTTATGATTGAAATAAGGTTTATTCAATTTTAAAAAGCAAACATGATTGAAATAAGTTTTATTCAGTTTTAAAAGATGTGGAGATGTAAAAGTTACAAACAAGTTTTATTTGATTTTATTTCATTTGAGATTATCTACAAGAGCTCAGTAATATATATATATATATATATATATATATATATATATATATATATATATATATATATATATATATATTCTAGTTTTGTTCGTTGCAATTTTTACAATCCAATATGAAGCATGGAAAATGAGAATAATTAGAATGTAGTTAATTACAAATAGTTTGCAATTTCAAGAATCAAACATTTCAATTAAGTGAATATTTTATTTGAGATGAAAATTCAAGTATTTTATTTATGGTAACATAGAAATCATTACAATTCATCAATAATTTTTGTGTGCTTACACTGAAATCATTGCACAATGTTAATCTAATGAACTTAAAATTAATGTACACCATACATCTAGTTATATCAAATTAGAAATCAACATATTCACTAAAATCAATGCATCTAATGCAAGAAATCAAATAGGAAGAGAAATCAACATCTACACTGAAACCAATGCATCTAATGAAAATAATCAAATATGCTTAGAAATCAACATCTACATTGAAATAAATGCATCCAATGCAAGCAATCAAATAAGATTAGAAATTAACATCTACATTGAAATCAATGCATCTAGTGCTAGCAATAAAATAAGATTAGGAATCAACTTCTACACTGAAATCAATGCATCTAATGTAAGAAATCAAACATGATAAAAAATATCATCTTCAACGAAATAAAAGCATCTAATGCAAACAATCAAATAGAATTATAAACCAACATCTTCACATAAATCAATGCATCTAGTGCAAGCAATCTTCTTCCCTTTCTCCCCCCCTCTCCATATATATATATATATCCATGTATCTCTCATTATTTGTCTCTCTATCTCACCCACCCAAACACACACACACTTTCTCTTCATATCTATCTATCTCTCCATCCTTCCCTCTCTCTATATCGATCTCCATTTCTCTCTTTCTTTGTCTCTCTCTACCACCCCACAAACATACACATTGTTTATTCATATTTATTTATATTTCGCTCCCTCCCGCTCCCCCTCCCCCTCTCCCTCTCCCTCTCTCCCTCTCTTCCCCTTCTCTCCCCCTGCCTCCCCTTCTATCTCTCTTCCCTCCTACTCTCCTCTCTCCCCCTCTCTCCATATCTCTTGTCACTCCCTCTCTCTCTCTCTCCACCTTTCTCTCTCTATGGCCCTCTTCTTACCTCCCTCTACTCCCCCTCCAACTCCATCTCTCTCTATCCCCCCCTCTCAAGTGCTCTCTCTCTTCCTTCATCTCTCTCTCTCTCTCCCTCTCTCTCTCTCTTCATCCTCTCACTCTGTCAATATCTCCCTCCCTCTCTCATTCTCTCTCCCCCTTCTCTCCATCTCTCCTTCTTTGTCTTTCTATCTCACCCCCAATTATACACACCATCTCTCCATCTCTCCCTTGTCACTCCCTCTCTCTCTCTCTCCACCTTTCTCTCTCTATATGGATTTCTTCTTCCCTCCCTATATTTTCCTCCAACTCCATCTCTCTCTCCCTCTCTTTTTCCTCCACTCTCTCCTCCTCTCCATATTTATGTATCCCTCTCGCTCTCTCACACCCTTCTCTCCCTTTGTCTCTCCTCTCCTTCTCTCCATATTTGTGTATCCCTCTCGCTCTCTCACACCCTTCTCTCCCTTTGTCTCTCCTCTCCTTCTCTCTTTCTTCACTCCTCTTCTCTCTCCCTCACTTTATCTCCATCTCTCCCTTGTCACTCCCTCTATGTCTCCACCTCTATCACTCTAGTTCTATGTTCTTCCCTGTCATATATATTTGGAGCTAATTTACATCCTAGTATATTAATATATATTATAATATAACAAATTTTATTTTATATTAAAGTTAATATTATTAATCTAAATTAATAAATTCAATAATATCAATATAAAAATATATATATTAATATTAAATTTCTAATATTAATATCAAATTTCATAATTTAATAAACTTTTTTTAATATTAATATTAGATTTAACTAGGTGTTCACATGTAATGATAAAAAAAAAATATAATAAAATTTGGAATTTTAATGTGATAAAAACATCAAATTTAATTTGGAATTTTAATGTGGTAAAAACTTTTGTGGAAGGTAAATTTATGATCCATTCAAATTCAAGGTATATGATAAGAATGCACCTTTAGGCACAATAACATAAAAAAATTCTAATGTTGTTCATAACTTAGATCAAGATTAATTTTCTTTTCTAGTAAAATAATATCATATGAACTTGGTTAAATTATTAAAGGATTAAATTTTAGATCTTTCATGATTCTAAAGTCTAAAATATGGGATTATGGGATTGACATAAGGAGTGAAAATTTTATTTTTACTTGGTAAACCATGTAAATAGCTCGATTCGATCAAGCTATTTGAATTTAATATTTAAGTGTTGGATCGAGCTTTTGAGGTCCTAAAAACCACAATTTTAGCACCCCTTCTACAGATAAGCTCGATTCGATCAAGCTATTTGAATTTAATATTTAAGTGTTGGATCGAGCTTTTGAGGTCCTGAAAACCATGGCGAAGTTAATCATGTTAGATTCATGAAGGAATCCTTTATCCAATGGAATATGAGTTTGACATATGATATTTTTCATATAATTTCTTTTAAACATAATGCTTGAATTTTATTTTGACAGTTTAAGCTGATATTTTCCATCTATTTTTTTAAACATAATGCTAATTTTTTTGGAAGGTTGAAAGAAGCTCAATAAAAAATATACACAACCAAAAAAATTCAAAAAATACCACTATATGTATCTGCTTAAAAAAATAAATTTAATATGAAAAACTTAGTTCTCTCCTTGTAGATCATGCTAATATATATATATATATATTTTAATTACACATTTTAAACTAATTTATGCTACAAAACAAAAGCGTACCTTTTAAGACGTGTGAAAAAATCTACAAGGATTAACATTTCATTTAATGAAAAATTAACATCAACAAATTGTCTTCCAACTCTGAATCAAAATTCACAATACTTATATAAATTTAGAAGACTTCAATTAAATAAAAATAAATAAATTTTAAAATTAAAAATTAAAAAAATATAATTTCATAATTAAATTAATTTAAAATAATATATTTGGTATCATTTTATATATATATAAACACGATGAATATACTATATATAAAAGAAAAAAAAAAAAGCGCAATCTTTAAATCACATTTGACCGAAAATCTTAAATATTAGAATATTTGAATTGTAAATATAAAATGATTTTTAAATAGAGATAATGACAAAACTGAAAATTTAAAAAAATAATAATAGCCAAACAAAAAAACTGATTAGAATGTTTCTTATCCATATCACACGAAAAGGAATTATGATTGGTTTGAGATTTTAATTCCTTTATTTTTTAAACCTGATCACTTGTTGTTTAACTTTATAACAATTAAATATTTTATTATAAGAAGATTAACTCTAGGTATTTAAATGAAGTACTGTCTTCTAATTTAAGAACTTAGATACACTGTCACTCAAACTTGGAAGAGATTCAGAGGAGACAGCCGGAAAGGAAGTTGGTGTAAAGGCAGTAAGATAAAATCATCGCAATCGAAAATTAAAAAATATTTTTGCTTGTTTATATATATATATATATATATATATATATATATATATCACCCTTTTGTTAATTTTGATTTATTTTTTTTTTAACAAAATGACTAACAGAGCTGTTAATGCCAATATGTATCCGTAATTCAATATTTTTTTTTAGCATTTAATCTACAAAATCTAAATTTTAAAGTAAATCTGAAACCCCTTTGAAATTTTAGAAATTCATATTCTAAATTGAGTTGATGTAAATGAGAGCAACCTTCTTGGTGTGATACTGCTCAAGTAAAGTCTTTTCTATAATGTGTATTGGATTTTGATTGGAAAAAGGTGCTAGATTGTCTTAAAGTTTGGTTGTGAGGTTGAAAGCATAAAAAGGATAGTTATAGAGTTTGGCTGTGAGGTTGAAAGCATGAAAAGGATAGTTATAGTTTTTCCTTTATTTTGATTGAAAAAAGGTGTTGGATGTCTTACACTCTAGTTGAAAGAATGGTAGTGGTTTTTTTTTTGGGCATATCAATTTAAAGTTAAAGAAGATTAAAAAATAAAAAGTGATTACACATTTGTTAATGTAATTATTTATATCAGAACAAATTATATATGGATTTGTAGAGTATTTAATTATTCACATCATAACAAATTAAATATGAAGTTATAGTGTTGGGTGTGTGTTATATTTTTTCTATTACTAGCTGTATAGGCGGGTCACAGGGGCGATAGCGTCACCCCCTGTTTGTTATGTCAAGCGCAGCAGCAGGTCACAAGTCTCGGATTTTTTTTTTACACATGGTTTTTGGCATGATGGTTTTTTTCCCATAATATTTTGTAGATCTGGTCAAGAGAATTATGATTATGTTCTAACCCAGGGTTAATGGTTATGATTATGTTCTAACCCAGGGTTAATTGATTGGGGTTTATAAATGCTTCGATGTATATATATGTATTGTAACATTGAAAGTAATATAATGAAACATGGTTAAAACCTACATACAGAGTATTCAATATTCAATATTGTTGTAGATACAAACTTACATTGTGATAAATACCCTAATCATAGTGACCAAATTTAAATTTAAATATGAAAATTTACATTGTAATGAATAATACACTAATCATGGTTACAAAATTTAAATTATAATTTGATTTAGATTTTTTATGGAAAAAAAATATTTCTCTAAAATCAAATACAACCCCAAAAAAAAGAGACTATATATCTCTTTAAAAAACATGAATTCTCTAACAGTAACCCTTTTATTTAAGATGTTATCAACAGTTCCTATCATATCTATATAAATGTGAATAATATTAAAGCTGTCTAAAAATTAAAATTATCTAATTATCATATTTAAATTTATTCAATAGTTATAATAATTTTTTTCCATCAATCTTAAACTTTTGTAATTCATAACGAATTTTTTTTCATTATTTTCTATTTTCGATGGATCTCACTAATCAAATCTCGCACCAATGCTCACTGTTTTACAGTGAACACACACATGGTAATTCCCTTAAATCAGTTTCTAAGGAGGTTTCCCTCGCCATTAAGCCTAATTCTTCCCTTAACCCTCTCTCTAGAAAGCTTATTGAGAGCAATTCCCTCACCCCAAGGATTTATGGCCTTCCTAAGATTCATAAGTCTGGAGCCCCTTTAAGACCTATTGTTAACACAATAGGTGGTCCATCTTATCATCTTGCTAAATTATTAGCCCAAAAGTTTAAACCCCTTGTGGTCTCACTGGTTCCTTCGTTAAGAACTCAACTTCCTTTATCAAAGAGTCGAAGGTCATTACGTTAGAACCTGACAAGTTATTAGTCAACTCACAAAATCCCCATCCAGGAAGCCATTGATGTCATTAAGCAGATCTCTGATCAAGACACATCTAAATTAGTTGGTCTCTGTCTCACCTTGACATTCTTCAGTTTCCAAGGTGAGTTCTATGAGAAAACTTGTGGCATTGTTATCGGTTCCCCTCTTTCCCCTATTGTTTTTAACTTATTTATGGAATATTTTGAAACGAAGGTCTTATTCGTGGCTCAATTTCGACCTAGGAAATGGAAGAGGTTCATGGATGATACTTGTGTCATATGGCCCCATGGCCGCGAAAAGTTAGATTTGTTTCTGGGTCACCTGAATTCCCAATCTGATTCCATCAAATTCACGATGGAAGTAGAGGTTGATGGCTTCCTGCCCTTCCTGGATATCCTTCTTTCGAGAAAGGATGATGGCTCTATTTCCCACCAAGCTTTTTGCAATAAAACCTACACAGAACAATATCTTCATGCTAGTTCTCATCATTTTCCTGCTCAAAAATTTGGTGCTCTTTGCACTCAAGCTACCCGTGCTCTAAGAATCTCGGATGATAGACACTTAGAGTCGGAGAAACCCCATCTTCTTTACGTGTTTGAGAAAAATGGATATAGTAGATCCCAAGGCTTGAAGGCTTTTCATAAAGCCTATAAAGGGTTAAGAGGCAAATATACTCGGATAGATCCTATCTCCAAAGTTCAACTTCCGTTTATCCAAGGGGCTTCGAACAAAATTTCCCATGCCCTTAAAAGAAATAATGTCTCCTCTTCATTAAAACCTCTCTATACTATTATAAACTCTCTCGGATCTGTCAATGACCATATCGACCCTAAGGACCTAAAAGGTGTTTGCATTGTTCCTTGATCCTATGGTACTCTCTATATTGGGGAAACAGGTCAATCCATTAGACAGAGAATCCAAGAGCATGCTGCAGACATTAGGCACAATCAATCCTGCACCTCAGACTTCACAGAGTATGCGAAATAATCGTGTCACCATGTTTGTATTGAGGATTCCAAATTCCTTGCTAAGGTTGATCACTTCCACCACAGGAAGCTCGAGGAAGCTATTGAGATTGAGAGGCACGCTAAGAATCTCAACAGGGATGATGGGCGGAAATTGAGTAAGATTTGGAATCCAACTCTCTCTAGGTGATTTCTTCTCCCTTGTGTTGAATTTTGAGTCACTTTTGGTCTTGATTTCCCCCCCTTTTGTTTTATTTCCCGTGTTCTTGTTTTTAAATTTTTTTCTTTTATCTTCTTCGTTAGTTTTCATTTTATGGTTCTTGGTCCTTCCTTATTTTCATTTTTATAAATGATATTTTGTTAAGTATTATAATAATAATATATATAAATTAAAATAGAATTTTTTTAACACTTTGATTTGAATAAATTATTTATTACTAAATTCTCTTATTACCCTACTATATTATTAATAAAAAATTTAATCATTTTTAATTTCTATATTCATTAATCCTCTCTTTTTAATAAAGAGTTTTAACAAATAATATTTTAATTCTCTAATAACTAAATAACTAACTAACAACAACTAGTCTTCAATGGCTATATCCTGGCATTGATGCATCCACACTATTTATTTAGTAAAATCGATTATCTTTTTCACCTTGTCTCGAGGATTGACCACATTAGATGATTCCAAACGTTGACCAAATCCTAATAATGTGATTAATCCAAAATATATTTTTCTAAATCATTTGATTAAATAACATCTATCCACATAACTAAGCAACATTTAATGTTTCCGTGAATAAAATGCAAACCCCTGCTATTTGACACATCCCAGAATTAGATACCTTATACAAATCTTAGGGGTACAAAGTATTCAATACCCTGAGGGTTAATAATATACAAAGGGCATAAATACAATGATGGGAAGGTACAAACCATTGGATTTGAGTAACATCTATCCATTTGAGTAGGGAACATTTAATGTTGCACTGAGTAATATGGTTAGATTTGAGACGTCGTAGTATTGAATGTTTAATATAGTTTTTGAGATGTAAATTATGATCGACCGATGATGATGATCGACCTTCACTAAGATCAATGTGGTTTATCCTACGTCAAAAAAGAATCTAAGCACGATTCTTCAAAATCTTGTTTCTATGATCAAAGAGAAGAGAAATAAGCACTCCAAGATTGCTATAGATAGGTTGACTTAATAAGTCAAGAAGATTGAAAGTGTAGCAGATATTAGGGAATTGAGAACTGGAATAAGAGTTGAACATTCTAAAAAAAAGTGCTTTTCATTTTGATTACAAATTTTAAAATATTTTAAGATTTTGATAAAAATTAAATTAATAATTGTTTGATTTCATTTTTGTCTCACCATTATATAAAATAAAATGTTTAATATAAAATTTGAAATTTAAATAATATTTTTTTAAAATTATAATTTATAGATCAATTATTAATGATTAATAATATAGACTCTTATTTTAACTTTAATTCTAAATTATATTTTAAAATATTGATAAGAGTTAAGGTAATAATGGTTCGATTTCAGTTCTTTCTACCCAATATATAAAATAACAAATATCTAAAATACTCCAAAAGCTACGGTAATCAAAATCACAATTATTATTAAGAAGGCTACTGCAGCGCGCTGCCCCCCCGTGCTCTGAGCAGCTAGGGTTCCAGGAGAGACTCTGCGCCGCTCAGGCTGCTGCGCCCCTGCGCACAGCCCTGCGATCTTACTCTGCTGCACGATGGGAACGCCTGGGGGCTCTGCCCCCCCTCCTGTACCGCCTGAAGTCACAGCCTTTCGCTCTTTGATTGCTGCCGGTTCAAAACGCCCCCCATCAGCTACTCAGCAGAAGTTCATCAAAAAATTGGATTCGATCCCTGCAGTAGCCTTGCCTGAGGAGGAAACCTGTAAAGCGGCGTTAAATCTGGCAGATAGGGGCCTCATTGGCCAGTTTACGGGCCTTTGGCCGTCCCCCAAATCCGTGGAGGAATGGTCTCAGAGAAACTGGAAACCATTGATAAAAGACGACGTCAAGAGCTACTTCGTGGGCAAAGGGTTCTTCGTCTTCGTCTTCGAAAATCCGGAAGACAGAAGCCTAATCTTCAGAAACGGTCCCTACTTCATGGGGCCGCAAGGCTTGTACTTAAATAAATGGACGTCGGATTTTGACCCTACTCAAGACGTTCCTTCAGCTGTCCCGGTGTGGGTGAGACTCCCCCATCTGCCTCTACACTGCTGGAATCATAAATCGCTTCAAGCTATTGGGAATACGCTAGGTAAATACATTGATCAAGCAGTTAGAAAAGATCAGTACTCTTGTGCCCGAATCTGTGTTGAAGTCGACCTCGAAGAAGGCCTCCCTGAAGCGATCAAGCTCACGGCAGCAGGATGGACGCATGTCCAAGAACTCGACTATGAACAACTTCCCTTTAAATGCCGACATTGCCACGGGCATGGACACTTTGCGAGGCACTGTAAGAAGCGCGCAGAGGAGCAATCGGATAAACTAATCAAGGATCAATGGACTCTAGTCCAGAGAGCTGGCCATGCAAAAAAGGATACAGGAAAAGGTGCTGCTTCTGGAGATAGGAACATTCCTTCACCCACCCAGGAGGCGGAAGAAACCTTAAAAGAAGCTGAGGGTGCAAAGAGTGACCCAATGAACACTGCTACAGAAAATGAGATTCAAATAGAAGCCTCCCCCTCAAGCAACGAGGGAGGCGCTGCCACCCAAGCTGAAGTCCCCCGTGGCAGCCCCCCCAACCCTACTTATGCAGAAGTCACAAAGAAAAAGGCAGCAGAAAGCACAGATTCCTCAGAAGAAGAAATTTATGAACGCCCATCAAAAAGAGCGGGAAGGAAATCCCGCAAGGAGCAGAGAGAAGAAGAAGCTGAAAGGCTCAAAACACAAGGAAGTCAGTCCACAATTGAAATGACGATCGGAAGAAACAACAGGTCCAGGCCACACAAGGGTGGCACCACTCCGCTAGCAGGTAAATAATGAAGCTAGTCTCTTGGAATTGCAGAGGACTGGGGAACCATGCAAAAATAGACGCAGTAAAGGATCTAATGAAAATGGAAGCTGCAGACATCCTCTTGCTCCAAGAGACAAAGATAGCAGGGCAAGCTCTGCTAGAAACCAGCAAGTCAAAATGGAAAAAAACTGGAGGCATAGCTGTCAGTGCGAGGGGCTCATCGGGAGGACTGGCAACTCTTTGGTCCGAAGATAAACACCAGCTGATCAAAACTCAAGAGACCCAACACTGGATCTACACAGAAATCTGCCATCTTGCAAGTAAGTTGAAAATATCACTTGTCAATCTTTATGTCCCTGTCATTTATTCAGAAAAAAGAGAATGCTGGAACTCTTTGGCAGCCTTTTTAGAGCAAGAATCCCCCAACAACATCATTCTCGCTGGGGATCTCAACATTGTTCTGAAAGCTAAAGAGAAAAGAGGTGGCTCCTATTCCAAAGACCACATGGTAGCCATTGTTGAAGAGCTTGCTCAGCAGTGGGATTTACTGGACCTTAACCCAACTCAAGGCCTCTTCACATGGTCGAATAATCGTACCGGGGTAGAGCACATTTCTGCCCGGCTAGACCGTTTTCTTGTCCAATCCTCTCTTCTCATGAACAAGATGATCTTAACAACCAAGATCCTTCCCAAGCTCTCCTCTGACCATAAGCCTATTCTGCTCTGTCTAGAGGAAGAAGAGGACCTGGGCCCTATCCCATTTCGCTTTTCCCCTCTGTGGATTGAGAGGGCTGGCTTCTCTCAAACGGTGTCTGCTGCTTGGGCCTCCTCCATCAATGGGTCCCCCAGCTATGTTTGGGAGCAAAAACTGAAGCTCACCAAAAAAGCGCTGAAGGAATGGATTAAAAACCCAGCTCCTAACCCTACCACTGAAAGAACTGAAGCAGTACTGACTTTGCACACCCTTCAACATGAAATGGAAAGCAAACCCATAAACGAAGATCTGCTGGACAAGGAAACAAAAGCCCAGAGAGCTGCCTACCAAACCTTTAGAAAAGAGGAGGAATACTGGAGATTAAAGTCCAGAAGTTTATGGTTAAAAGCTGGGGACCGAAATACTACTTTCTTTCACAGACAGTATCGTGCTAGGCTGTCAAGGAACCATATTGCAGAAATAAAGAACGCTGATGGACATAACTGTAAAGGCCTCCAACAAGTAAAAGAAGCTGCAGAAACGCATTTTAAAAATCTATACAGTGTGGACACCCAATGTGAAGAAGAAGAAGTAGCAGATTTCCTCAGTAACATCCCTTCCCTCATCTCCCCGGAGGACAATTCTGATCTTTGCAAACCTGTCACTGAGGAAGAAATAATAAAGGTTATCTGGTCCATGGATTCAGACAAGGCCCCAGGGCCTGATGGCTTCACAATACATTTCTACAAAGCATGCTGGGGTATAATCAAACATGACCTGCAAAAGATGATCTCGGGATTCATGAAAAAGCGAAAGTAGGGGGCAGCACCAATTCAACTTACCTAGCCCTGATCCCCAAAGATACTAATCCGGAAACCTTCTCAAGATTCAGACCAATCTCGTTATGTAATGCCTCTTACAAGATATTGGCAAAACTCTTGGCCAGTAGATTAAAGCCCTTGCTTCCAAGACTGATCTCTAGCTCCCAAGGAGGATTTGTCGAGGGCAGGCATATATTGGATAATGTCATACAAGTGCAGGAGACCATACACACAAGCAAGCAAAGTAAAGAAAAAGGCATGCTCATAAAGCTAGACATGGCTAACGCATTTGATCGAGTCAACAGAACTTTTCTCATCAAAGTTTTGCTCTCCTTTGGATTCTCTCCTCAATTTGTAAACCTCATCAAAGCCTGCTTGGACAATCCTTGGATTGCCCCGCTCATTAATGGCAGGCCTACCAGCTTCTTCCAAGCTAGGAGAGGAATCAGGCAGGGATGCCCGCTCTCCCCCTTCTTATATATATTAATGGCTGAAACGTTAAGTAGAAAACTTGAAGCAGAAAGAAGGGCAGGTACTCTTCCGGGCCTCAAACCTACCAGCAGAGTTAACTCCCTGAATCATGCCCTCTTTGCAGATGATTCGATTCTTTTGGGAGGTGCCTCAACCAGAATTGCCAAGGCCTTCGAATCAGTCATCAGAAAATATTGCAAAGTCTCGGGAGCCCTAGTAAATGAAAAGAAAAGCGAAGTCTTCAGTTGGAATACTGGACAGCAGGAGCTCAACAACATAGCCAACATTCTAGGATTCAAAGGGCACTCTCAATGGGACAAAGTCAAATATCTCGGGCTCCCCATAATTTCTGGAACAAATAGGAGATCGCTCTGGTCTGACATCATCTGCAAACTCAAAACAAAAATCTCTTCATGGGGAGGTTTCTGGCTAACAAAAGGAGGAAAGGTTATCTTGATTAAATCACAACTCTCAGCCCTTCCAATCTACCAAGCTGCGTTCCTGCTGGCCCCAAAGACTGTAATGGATCAGATCTCCGCGCTAATAAGAGACTTTCTCTGGCAAGGAGGCAGGGGAAATGAGAAAAAGCTTCACCTGGTCAACTGGGAAACAGTTAAAAACTCAAGAGAAGTGGGCGGCCTTCAAATCCGAGACCCCTCTCTGTTCAACTTGGCCCTCGGTTGCAAAACTTTGTGGAAGATGCTCAAAGAGCCTCGGCATCCAGTCAGTGCTTTGCTGAGAGCGAAATATACAAACAAGGCAGCGCTTAGAGATATACAACTGTGTTATACAGCTAACAGCACGATGCTGTGGAAGCTTTGCATCAAGAGCAGTTTAATGTTTAAGCGATTTGCATATAGGATCCCAGGCAACGGGAAAGATACAAACTTATGGCACGACCGTATTATGGATAGAGAGCCACTGAAAGACAAAGCGGAAATTGCTGAGTTACAAGACTGGTTAACCTCCGAAGGTAAGAACAGAGTATTCGATATTTCAATTTGGGACGCTAACGGAGATTGGATCGGATGGGCAATCGATCCCCCAGAACGGTTGCAAGCACAAAGTAACAGGTTGCTCGACATGTTGGAGGACGCAGCTCCTATTCACAGCAATTTGAAGGATCGATGGGGCTGGGGAATCTCCGGAGAATACACCACTGCAGGTGGCTACAAAGCCTTTCAAACCTCTAGGACCAGCAAGCACAACGCAGAGTTCTGGAAAAATGTTTGGGAACCATTGGCACTCCCGAAAGTCAATTTCTTCTTCTGGACATTGGTCCATAACAAAATTCTAACTGGCGACAACATGGCTAAAAGGAATTTCGCTGGTCCATACAGGTGTGCTCTCTGCAGGAGCAACAACGAAACAGCACAACACCTCTTTATTGAATGTCATTTCGCTAAGGCAGTGTGGGATCTCCTGTTGCAGGATTTTCATATAAACGCCCCAGCACATACCTCTGTCTCGGAGCTTTTTGCAGATTGGAGACAACTTTACCCGCTTTGTATTCCTCAAAAGTCCTTCTGGCGCAAAGTCTGGAATGCTCTCCCTAAGTTTGTGTGTTGGCAGATTTGGATTGCGCGCAACCAGATGATTTTCAATGAATTGACACATACTCCATTGCAGGTGGCTGCAAAAGCCAGATCACTTCTCTTGGAAGCAGCCCAGCAGCAATTCTACAAAGAGGATCCTTTGCTTCAGCCGACCGAGAAGAGGTGGCTAGAACCCCTTGAACCCCACTGCAGAAGGTATCTTCAACCTCCCCCTATTTCCCCCCCTTCCTGGAGAAAGCGAGATCCAGATGCCTCCTTTCAGCTTTGGTGGAGAGAACAAAAGATACACACCATCTTTTTTGATGGGGCATCCAAAGGGAACCCTGGACCTTCCGGTGCAGGCGGGATTATTTACTCCCCAAATGGAGCTCCCCGAGACTCATTCTACTGGGGTCTCGGATTGAAAACTAATAATCAAGCGGAGCTTTTAAGTCTGCTCAAAGCCTGCCAAATTGCTAGGGAGAAAGGCATCAAAGACATACAGATTTTCGGGGATTCGGAGATCCTCATCAAGAATCTGAACATGGAAGAGAAATTCAGAAATGCAAGCCTAAACAGGGTCCTGGAAAGACTGAAAAGGGTCCTCACAGCATTCAACACCTATAAATTCTACCACATTCTGAGAAGCTCAAACAGTGAAGCAGACTTGATGGCCAACAAGGGGAGTGCAATGCAGAAAGGTTTGCTTTTTATAAATGAAGAAAGATTTACAGATTTGCCTTGTTAACGTCAAGTCTTAAATTCAGCTGCCGCTGGAATCCAAAGATGTATTCTGGGTCGATAAGGCACAGCCCTGTCCACTCTCTTTCTCATAAATAAAATCTCATAACCGTTCAAGTTAAAAAAAAAAAAATACTCCAAAAGCTACAAGCTACACAATAACTAAATAACTTACTAGCAACAAATATCTAAAATATTCCAAAAGCTGCAATCCACACAATAACTAAATAACTTACTAGCAACAAATATCTAAAATATTCCAAAAGCTGCAATCCACACAATAACTAAATAACTTACTAGCAACAAATATCTAAAATATTCCAAAAGTTGCAATCCACACAATAACTAAATAACTTACGAGCAACAAATATCTAAAGTATTCCAAAAGCTGCAATCCACACAATAACTAAATAACTTACGACGGAATCATGCTCGAAGTGTCGTGTGAAAGCAAACCTACTACGGAAGGCATAATATTATGCGAATATTAAAAAGTATGACAACTGCCATTGAATTTAAGCTTAAAATCTAAGCTATCACTATATATATACCCGTGCAGGTCTATAGAAAATTTGCAGACAAGGCACAAATATCTGATAACACCTGAAGAAAAAATTTAGATACAAAATTTAGCTATCCGTTTCACTGATGGGAAGCAAATCCAAGGTTCGATTCTCAGAGACTTCCGAGCAACAAAAGAATCCAGAGCCGCAACAGCAGCCGAGTTCTGGTTGGAGTTCACGGCTGTTTGGTGCGTGGAGGTCCAAAGACGAAAATAACAGAAATAATTCTCGTGACCATACCAGCGTGCCGCCCCCTGCTCGGGTTGCTGAAGCTGGAGAACGACACGCAGTACATCGAGGTAGAGTTTGTGGTTTTTAGAAAAGTTCGGTAAGGTTGTTTTAGTTTGTGTGAGGTTTTTAGAAAAGTTTTAGATAAATTTCATAGTTCCTAGATTAAATTGAATCATGGTGTAAGGTGAATTTGTAAAAGAGAATTGTGTTTGCGGAAAATATAGGTTTTTGAATTCAAATTTCTGCGATTCTGAGAATAATTTTTTTCTAGATTAGTCCCAACAAAAATCGGGATCGAAGTTTCAAACCCTCTTCATGATAATGTGAAAGTTTAATGTGAAGTTTCAAACCCTCCCGATAATGTAAAGGTTTGATGTGAAGTTTCAAACCCTTCTGATAATGAACCAGGATAGAGGGTTTGCAATGTCTGCCCAAAAATATTATTATGATTAATTCGGAAGAAGTGGTTTTTAGAAAAGTTTCAGATAAAGTTTATAATCTCTAGATTAGATTGAATCATGCTGTAAATTGAATTTTTAGAAGAGAATTGTGTTTGCAAAAAATATAGGTTTTTGAATTCAAATTTCTGTGCTTCATTAATGTTGAGAATAATTTTTTTCTTAGTAAGTCACACCAATTTTTTGGAATTGAAGTTTCAAACCCTCCTCTTGATAATGTGAAAGTGACTTACCAACCATATTTTTGGAATCGAAGTTTGAAACCCTTCTCTGGATAATGTGAAAGTTTGATTTGATGTGAAGTTTCAAACTTTGCTGATAATGTAAAGGTTTGATGTAAAGTTTCAAATGTTGTAGTCTAAAAAATCTACAAAATAATTCTGAAATTCTGGTAAGATTATGAAAAATTTCGGCAATGATTTTTGAAAATCTGGATTATAGTCATTAAACTTCAGTATTTTTGGTGCCCTAAAGGTTTTTGATGGTGCTGAATTCATTTCCACCATAAAAAATGCAATTCAAACACCTTAACTACCTGATTTTTTGAATTTCTGAAAAAAAACTGCGGTCCAGGCTATTATGTTGCATCTGTAGACAACTCTGTTTCAAACCCTCCTGATAATAAAGCAAGATAAAGGGTTTGAAATGTCTGTCCAAAATTATTATTGTGATTAATCTGGAAGAAGTGGTTTTTAAAAAAGTTTCAGATAAAGTTCATAGTCCCCAAATTAAATTGAATTATGGTATAATGGTGTAAGGTGAATTTAAAAAAAAAAAATTATATTTGCGAAAAATATAGATTTTTGAATTCAAATTTCTGTAATTCATAATATTGAGAATAATTTTTTTTCTTGCTTAGTCACAACAATATTTTTGGGATCGAAGTTTCAAACCCTCCTCTTGATAATGTGAAAGTTTGATGTGAAGTTGCAAACCCTCCCGATAATGTAAAGGTTTGATGTGAAGTTTCAAACCCTCCTGAAAATGAATCAGAATAGAGGGTTTGAAATGTCTGCAACCAGGATAGAGGGTTTGAAATGTCTGCTCAAAAATTTTACTGTGATTAATTCAGAAGAAGTCATTTTCAGGTTTTTTTTTGTGTTTTTTTCCAAATTGTTTTTATCAAATACTATAAGTAATTATGAAATTTTTCGTAAGATTATGGAATCATGTGTTAAAGCAGCTGGTGGTCGGACAATTAAAATTGTTGCGGAAGATGAGGACGAAGTTGAAGAAGAAGAAGAACGTGTGGACACAGAGGCAGAGGACTTCATTGCTAAACAGAGGAAGAAGTTGGCAATGGAGAGAATGATATCGATGAAGAGGGTGGAGAGTATGCTCAACAGAGGCATGTGATAGAAAATGATGAAAGGCCAGCCTTTTCTTTGAAGATTTTTATCATATTTACTCTGTCTGACCATATTCTATGTCATGTTTTAATTATTGCTGTGATTCCAATATACTGTAATAAATAAATTATGCTATGATTGTGAAACCCTTGATGACATTTGGTACATTATTACTGTACCGTATGTATATTTGTATGGTAAGAAACTAAGCAGTGTATAAATTATTGTAAAACCCTTGATGATGTTTGGTATATTATTATAATATGTGCATATTTTATCAGACACTCGAGATTTAATTTGCTTAATGCTTCCTGCACACGGAAATACTTGGTTTATTATAACTGATTCAGAGTGGATTCATGCCCTCTCACATGATATTCTTTTCATTGTTATTTTTTATCATTGAAACCATGTTATCTTTGATCAGTGATACCATGTCTGTGGCAATTTGTTTCCTCGCTCTCTGTGCTCATTGAAATCATATCTGTAGCAATATGTTTCTTTTGTAGCAATTTGTCTCTTTACCCTCTTTGTTCATTGAAGCTATGTCTGTAAGGATCTGTCCTCTTATCCTTACCCTATTTTCTCATTGAATCCATGTTTGTAGTAATCTATTCCCGTTCCCTCTTTGCTCATTGAAATTATATCTGAAACAATTTGTTTCCTTCATAGCAACATGCTCGCTTACCCATGCATGTCTGTAGGAATCTGTCCCATTACCTCTTCGCTCATTGAAGCCATATATGCAGCAATCTATTTCCTTTGTAGCAATCTATCCTCTTACCTTCGTTGCTCATTAAAGCCATGTCTAAAGCAAATTCGTACCCTTACCTTCTTTTCTCATGGAAGCCATTTGCTTCCTTTGCAGGTAGCGTATATACTTTTATTTTTATTGTTTAATAAAGTATGCCGTAGTTTATCTAGACAACGTTTTGGCCCGGATTCCGGCAAAGATTTTTAAAAAATCCGGCAAAGATTTTATCAGAATCATGTTTTCAGTTGTTAAACTTTAGTATTTTGAGTGCCCTAAGGGTTTTTGGTAGTGCTGAATCCATTTCTGCTATCAAAAATGGATTCCAAACACTCTAACTACCTGATTTCTTGAATTTTAGTTGCCCGGATTCCGGCAAAAAACTGCCGTCCGGGCTATTTCGTTGCTTGGGTAGACAACTCCATAAAAGTATAGATATAAAGTTATTTCCTGAGTAATGTGATTAACTAGATAGTAGAAGTTATATATATAAACTAAATTGTATTGATATAAAGTTATTTTACGAGTAATATGATTAGGTAAATAGTAGAAGTGATACAAAGTTATTTTACTAATAATATGATTAGTTATACGGTAGGACTCAATTTTTTTTACTTGATATAAATTAATTGGGTGGTAACTGTGTATATTCATTAAAATAATTATTTTATGAAAGAATTAATATATGATTTAAATATTTATAGTTAAAAAACACGTAATAAGATTTTTAACCATGTAGATTTATTTTCATTTTACTATGTATATTTTTGAAAGGCACAATTATTTTGAGATAAATCTTAACCTTTAATCTATGACTACTATTAGTAATATTTTAGAATAGTTTATGGAGATTAATACCTTACTACCATTTAGTAATTATTGATAATTAAATTAAAATTCTAGAAGTCTTATTCTAAAATAGAAATATCTATAAACATCACAATTAAATTATTAAAAAATATATATTTAATTTAAAATTTTATAATATATATATATATATATATATATATATATATATATATATATATATATATATATAAAGTGTGGTTTGTTCTTATTCAAAGGTGGATGAATAAGAAATCATAAACTCTTGCTTTATTAAGTTATCATCTTAATTTCTATTCTTAATATTAATGACTTGCTAGATTTTTCATATAATGCCAAAAAGATGATTAACTAGAAATTTTTTACTTTTAGATTTTTTTATTTAGCAGAGAGGTGTTTGCCCCTAGTATGGCCTTGAAGTGCAGAGAGGTGTTTGCCCCTAGTATGACCTTGAAGTGCATGTCTGTCAAAACATTAGCTTGAATCTTAAATTATATATGACTTTTTAATATTATTAATGGACTAAGATTAATATATCTATGTATTATTATATATAATTTGAATGGATAATAAATTATCTCATGCATTTAATAGTTCATTTATCATATACATGAATTGAATGGATCATAAATTTAAGTGATATAGGTGGAGAGATAGATAGAGTGATAAGGGAGATATGGAGATAAAATGAAGAAGAAAGACATAGAGAGAAGAATGGAGAGAGAGAGAGAGAGAGGGAGTGACAAGGGAGAGATGGAGAGAGAGTGTGTATGTTTTAGGGTGAGATAGAGAGACAAATAAGGAGAGATGGAAGGAAGGGGGAAGAGAAGGAGAGAGAATGAGAGAGGGATGGAGATGGTGACAAGGTTGGAGGGTGAAGAGATACAAAGGGGGGGGTGAGAGAGAGAGACAGAGAGAACATGAGAGAGAAGGAGAGAGGGATGGGGATAGAGATGGAGTTGGAGGGAAAGAGAGAGGGAGATAAGAAGAAATACATAGAGAGATAAAGGTGGAGAGAGAGAGAGAGAGTGAGAGAGGAGAGGAGGGAAGAGTGATAGACAAGGGAGAGAGAGAGTGAAGGGGAAGAGAGAGGGAGAGATATATAGATATGGAGAAAGAGTGTATATGTTTTGGGGGTGATATAGAGAGACAAAGGAGAGGTAGAGAGGGATAGAGATATAGATGGGAGGTGAAGAGAGGGAAGAAGAGACAAATAGATATGGATAGAGTGTGTGTGTGTGTGTTTGGAGGGTGAGATAGAGATACAAACAAGGAGAGATGGAGGGAGATATAGATATAGATTGAGAGGGGTAAGAGGGAAGATTATTTCTTGTACTATATGCATTGATTTCAGTGTAGATGATCATTTCTAATCCTATTTGACTGCTTGCACCAATACATTGATTTTAGTGTAGATGTTTATTTATAATTATATTTCATTGCTTGCACTAGATGCATTGTTTTCAGTTTAGATGTTCATTTCTAATTCTATTTTATTGCTTGCTCTAGATGCATTGATTTTAGGGTATATGGTGATTTCTAATCTTATTTGATTGCTTGTGCTAGATGCATTGATTTTAGTATAGATGTTGATTTCTAATTATATTTGATTGCTTTCATTAGATGTATTTATTTCAGTGTAGATGTTGGTTTCTAATATTATTTGATTGCTTGCATTATATGCATTGATTTCATTGTAAATGTTTTTTAATCATTTTTTATTTCTTACATTAGATGGATTAGATGTTGTTACTGTAAATTATTAAAATTATTTTTCAAGATTAGATGGACGGGGGAGAGAGAGAAGAAGATTTCTTGCACTAGATGCATTGATTTCAATGTAGATGATGATTTCTAATCATATATGATTGTTTTCACTAGATACATTGCTTTCAGTGTAGATGTTGGTTTCTAATTATATTTGATTGCTTTGCACTAGGTGCATTGATTTCAGTGTAGATGTGGATTTCTAATCATATTTGATTGCTTGCACTAGATGCATGGATTTCAGTGTAGATGTGGATGATCTCTAATCCTATTTGAATGCTAGCACTAGATGCATGGATTTTAGTATAGATATGGATTTATAATCCTATTTGATTGCTTGAACTAGATGCATTGATTTCATTGTAGATGTTGATTTCTAATCTCATTTGATTGCTTGCATTAGATGCATTGATTTAAGATCCTATTTGATTGTTTGCATTAGATGTTGTTAATATTGAGGTTGTAGATTATTATAAAAAAAAAAATTTCAAGATATATTTAGCAATACATAGAGCGACACTATTAAGAATAATTGTCTGTCAAACGTTGTGATACCTAGAATTAAAATGAAAATTAAAATGAAAAGGATGTGCCTGCAAACTGCAAATTAATCTTTCACAAGCTCATTTCCCCCCTTCATCACAAAAATAATTACTAATAGACAATTACATATATTCAAAATTACTAATAAAGCCATTGCATACAACAATGTATTCAAAATATTTATAAGAGGCAAATGTGTAGTTATTAACATCAAAACAAATGAAAATATTCTTGAAGGAGATGTGATCATTGTTTGGAGAAACAAATAATGTAAATATTTTATAAATCTGGCACTCATTAAAAAAATTTCAAAAATACATTATTTCTTGACTTTGCAAAATAGACTATAGATAAAAATATCATCAAAATATTCTTGAAGGAAATAAATTATTACAAACATAAACAAAGAAACAAATTCTTTCAAGAGTAATCTTGATGCAATGAATTATCAGATATATTTTGTAATATTTGGAGGAACAATATTTAGAATTAATGAGTTGTCAAAAGTTGTGATGCCTAAAATTAAATGAAATAGATGTGCAATATCAATTCTGGTGGAAACAATTGTCTCCCTTATTCATCACCAACTAATTACTAATAAACAAAAACACACAAACCACTCAAAGTATCCAAACACAAATGTACAAACCCTTCAAGGAAACCTTTCCTCAAGTTCTACACACCAAAAGGTTTGCACCTTGATGTTAAATGGATATGGTTATAATAAAAGATATTATAAAAATGTGTGTATTGAAATGAAATATAATACTAATATGTATTTTTGGTTATATATATATATATATATAAAAAAGTAAGTAGTCATAAAAATTGTAATGGGTCATCTCATCTAAATTCATTTCATGAGAATTGATACTTCTAAAAGGAGGATATGAAAGGACTAATCATATATTTATTCAAGAGAGCAAGAGAGGAGGGAGTTATGTATAAATTAGAAAATGAAATAGAGATTTCATAATGGTAATGTATAACTTCATTGGTTTTATCAATTCTAACTATTTGCAATTATATTTGTTAAAATTTTTATGTTTTTATACAAAATAAGGAATTAAAACCGTTCTTACTACTTTTCAGAGATTATAATGGAATTCATTGTTTGTATTGATTTTTTTGTTAATTTTAACATTCAATTTTATATTAATGTCTTCTTTAACCTTATATAATTTGAATTTTCCTTCAAATTTGCAAATCCTACTTTTATAAGAAGACTAAAATATATCTCATAATTAATGATGGAAGATTCCAATCCCTACCTCCCCAGTTATCTAATGAATTATAATCTCTTGAAAATGAAACTTAACCCCTTTAATAAAAATTTTACTTTATATAACTTTTTAATTTCATACCAAATAATTAGTTTGTAGTATTCTATAGTTCATATGCAAGTTGAGATCGCCTACTTAAAGATAAAAGTTTTTCTTTCCTAAAAATATAATAAAGCAGAAAAAAAATTATGATTAAACATAATTTAATCAAAATATTGAGTCAAATAAACATTTTAATTGAACTAATGTTACATACTTAGTTATTCATGATTAAACATAATTTAATCAAAATATTGAGTCAAATAAACATTCTAATTCAACTAATGTTAGATAACTTAGTTTTTAATCTCCAAATACATATACAACTACCCTGACGTGGTTATTTGATATTGATAACTTGTATATTTAATTTGCATTTTATGATCCTCAGATGATTATTGTTGATGTCTCAAAAACATTTACTAGAGGTCATCAGAAATATAAAGTTGTACTACATAGTTTGAACTCTTTCCTCAATATTCTTTTATTGAAATAATAATGGAAATTATATTTAATTTGAGATATTACAATGTGGTATATATATGTCTCATAAAGTTACTAAAACACCGCTTTTAATAAATAAATTTATCTAAAAATATCAATGTTTTTATAGGTCACTCGAGAATTTAGGATTGAACCATCATGGTGGTAATTCGTACATTAACGATTTATGTTTTTACTGCACATGTAGATGATGTATAAAATCTAATAATCAAATACACTTACAACTAGGTATAGGGATTTGCATAAAATAAATAGGAGTTGTTTTTAATGTGATTTTTTGGAGTTTCTAGTGTTGGTGAAAAAAATTGAGGTAAAATCTTGATTTCTGTTTTTTTTATTGTATATATAGATTTAGCACCCTAAAAAATCCTTACGGCACTTCGATAGTGTAAAGTTACCCATCAAACTTCTATTTTCAATAAATTCTTGCCGAAATTTAGAAAAATTAAAACTAAAAAAACCACCGTAAAAACTTTCAAAAAATCACACTATAAACTATTCGAAATAAATATATCTAATAAAAAATCTAAACCTCATGACATTAATACTCTACTTAAAATAATGCTCAAATAAATAAATAACTTTATAATATATTTTCTTATCATTTAAAATGATAGAACATATACCTATAATCAAAATGGCTTTGTTTTCAACCATACAATAAACTAAATTATATATATATATATATATATATATATATATATATATATATATATATATATATAATAATGAACCAAGAACTTTAGGCTAGGATTTCACCACTAACACTGATTTGGAAAACTATAAAAAATAAGAAAATATTCTCAAGCATTTTATATATATATATTCGATTTTGTAACGAGGAAAAAAAAGACACATCATTAGTATGAAACAAGCTATTCACACCTTAAAAATAATTGAGGAAAGTGAAGTACTTATCAAATTTCAGAAAATTAATAGAAAACAATTGGATATCCCTAATAAGAATGCTTGCGAGATTTCAAATATTATCAAAAATTAAAAAATGGTATAATATTTTTTCATATCATCTAAATAAAAATTAGTGTTGATTAAATTTATATAAGTGTACATAATAGTTTTAAAAATATTTTCCATTATGTATTTTAATTTATAAAAATTGTTTAAATCTATAATTAACATTACTCATAAGTCTTAATCTTTACTACTTCATGCGAGTGATACATCATTAAAATCAATATTTAATAAATTTAATGATTTTTTCATTGAGAATTTTGTTTTCATTTTATAGTTTTTGTTATTATTATTTTTTGGTTTATCATTTTTATATTTTGTTAAAATAGAAATCAATTTGGTAGATGGAAAAAAAACTTGATTTCACATAAGAATAGAAAATATAAGATTAAAATTTTGTAAATTTATTTATAATAACATTTTGAATGTAATGAAAGTTTTTATGATAATTCTCTTCATTATAACAAATTCTTGTGTTTAGCCTTTTTTTTTCTTTTTTTTCATATGATTGTTTTAGTGTATTTTTCTCTAATTTTTTTTAAATGTCGGTGTTATTTATCGGGATTGCACTATTTTTGGTATTGTTTGTGTCGGTCAAAACATTTAGGTGTTAAATTAGGCACTAAAAATAAAGCTAGAAATAACACCAAAAATAGCGCCAGAAATATCTCTGGATTTAGGTCCCTTTATAGCTGCTTGAAATAGCGCCAGAAATATCTCTGGATTTAGCCCCCCTTATAGCTGCTTGGTTAGCTCCATTTTTAGCGCTAGATGTGCCTAAATAGATAATTAATTGAGGTATTGGGGGTTAAGTGGATAGGGGATTTGAGGATTATGAGATTTAGGGATTAGGGGTATAAGGATTAACGGTTAAGGGATTAGGGATTATGGTTTAAGGGATTAAGGGTCAAGAGCTAAGGGATTTGGCTCTTATGGGTTAGGTAGTTTAATGGTTAATGGCTTACTTATTATGGGTTAAGGGATTAATGTTTAACTACTTAGGGAATAGGGGTTTATGGATTAAGAGATTAGGGATTATGGCTTCAGTGTTTAAGGGTTGATGGCTTAGTGGTTAGGGGATTTAGGGATTTCGCGTGAAGGGATTAGTGATTAACTAGGGTTAATCAATTATGGGTACTTCAGGGATTAGGGCTTAAGGATTTAAATGTCAATGCAGGTTTAGGGGTTAGGGGATTTACATATTTATCAGAACTCTCTTGAAATATCATGGAACGTCTTCCAACACGCCCATAACCAATGTCATCCACCGATGTCACATGGTGAATAGTGAATGGGGCCAACGTTGAAATTTCTTCAAACTATTCTCATATGCGTCAAAATTTGACATGGTTAGACTAGATACTTGACTTGACAGTATATGAGGGTTTCAAGACTCAAGGATTATTGATGTCCCCGTATAATCTTTGAGATAATCCATGTTTGCATCAACTTTCATCATCCAGTCTCATTGTCATGATTTTTCATTCCCACCTATGGAATCTTTGTCAAAAATATCTTAAAATTTCATAGAACGTATTCCAGCATGCACATCACCAATGTCGTCCATTGATGCCACACGGTGAGAAGTGAATGGGGCCAACGTTGAATTTTTTTCAAATTGTTCCTATATGCTTCAAAATTTGACATGGTTAGCATGGACACATTCCTTGACAGTATGTGAGGGTTTCAAGACTCAAGGATGTGTGATGTCATCATATAATATTTAATATTTTCCACAGTTGCATCAATGTTCATCATGCATTCTTATTGTCATAATTCCCCGTTCCCATCTATGGAATCTTTTTCGAAACTCTCTTGAAATGTCATGGAATGTCTTCCAACCTGCCCATCACCAATGTCATTCACCGACATTGCACGATGAGGAATGAATGGGTCCAACATTGAAATTTCTTCAAAATATTCCTATATGCATCAAAATTTGACATGGTTAGACTAGTTACATGCCTTGATGGTATGTGACGATTTCAAGACTCAAGGATGCTTGACATCCCCGAATAATATTTGAGATCATCAATTTTTTCATCAACATTCATCATGGAGCCTCATTTTCATCATTCCTCATTCTCATCCATGGAATATTTGTTGAAACTCTCTCAAAATGTCATGGAAAGTCTTCCAACATGCCCATCACCAATGCCATCCAGCGACACTTCTCAATGACCAGTGAATCGGACCAACATTGAAATTTCTTCAAACTATGCTTGTATGTGTCGAAATTTGACATATTTAGACTAGACACATGCCTTGACAATATGCAGAGGTTTCAAGACTCAAGGATTCATAATGTCCTCGCATAATCTTTGAGATCGTCCATGTTTTCATCAACGTTCATCATGTAGTCTCATTGTCATCATTCCTAATTCCTATCTATAACTTAGAGGTGATAATGGTTAAGAGATTTAAGGGTTAGTGGTTGGGGATAATAGGAGTAAGAGTTGATATACCCTACATGGACGAGAAGTTAGGGCTAAATGTTATTAATATAAGGGATTACAATGGTTAATTTGTAATTAGGGTTTATGGTTAAGGATTATGTGATTTGTTTCAATGGTTAAATGAGTTATATATGTTCCGATTTATAGAGATCACTAATTATAGGTTAAAGTGATAGTTAAAAGGGTTTCATGGGTCAAGAATCATAAGTGTTTGGGGTGATATATTAGGTTTTATATGTGATGGGGATTAAAGGTGGGAAATTTGACATAGGTTATGTTTTATAGATGTTGCCATATATGGGTTATAATGGTTCAGATTTAGTGAGTATGGGGATTAAGGATTGTGGTTTAGTTATTAAGGTTTATAAGGTCACAACACTCGGAGGAAAATTTTAGGATTGAGTCGAGGGTTTCGAGCTGTTGGTTAGAGGGTTTGGTAACTTCGTCTGAGCGCTACAGCAAGCTTTGGCGGAGGGCAGGGCCCTTCTTGCAGAGCTCCTTAAACGTGGGTCAGCTCTGGAAAATCATATGAGACGAGCGGGGGCCAATGGGGCCCCTTCTTACAAACAAATTATTATGGACAAAGGAAAAGGCCCAAGCGAAGGGGTGCAGATTGCTGGGTCAGAAACTGCAGGATAATATGAAGTTGGCAAGAAGCAGAGAGCCAGCGGGAATACCAAGGAGGCGTAGAGTCAAAGGTAGTCAAGTGGGATCAAGATAATGGAAGGAAACGACAAAGTTAACCCTACTCCCGAACAGGAATCTCTTGGGACAGAAGAAGGGACGAAAGCCATAGTAGAAAACCAAGCCCAAGCCCAAGAGGGTTTGGATCTGTTAGGATCTACCACAGAAGGCAAGAAGCAGGTGGAAAACGGACGTTGTAAACCAAAAACCTCAGAAAGTCTTAGGGTCATCATCACAGATCCAGAAATGCAAGATTATAGGGACCATATGTCAATACATGCATTGATTTGCAAATTTATGGGCTTTTGGCCAATAGAAAAATCCCTATGCCTTTGGATAAAACAACAATGGAAACCTAAAGGCGACGTCCAGCTCCATCTTGGAGCTAAGGGTTTCTTTACGGTTATTTTTGCAAAATTGGAGGACAGAGACCGTATTTTTGATGGGGGACCCTATTTCTATGCTTCGGCAGGTCTATATATGAGACCATGGAAACCCAACTTTTCCCCAGAACAAGAAACTTTTACTCATGTACCAGTATGGATTCGCCTCTTCTCTCTCCCCATTGACTACTGGAAGACCTCGGCGCTTGAACAGATTGGTAACAAGCTGGGAAATTTTGTCCAAGCCTTGGAGGCCACCCTGCAAAAAATGTATACCTCCTGTGCACGCATATGTGTGGAAATGGATGTTTCAGGGGCCTTGCACGAAGGACAGTGGCTGGAATTTAGGGATGAGGTTTTCTTTCAGGCCATCGACTATAAGCAGATTCCATTTCAATGTTGCCGATTTCACGAACACGGACACCTGTTCAGGGAATTCCCTCTGAATAAGCAAACAAAAAAAAGTAAGGAAGGAGCAGCTAAAGACTAGGAAGGCTTCACCCGTCCCAATGGGAGACAAAGAGCAAACCGAAGGAACCAGCCCAAAACAGGGATATCTATTAAAGGCACTGGTAATGCTTTTGAAATTCTGGGAGCCAATACTGATATAGCAGAAGACTCCCATCAGCTGGACTCTCAACCGGATTCAATGGGAACTACACAGCAGGGGAACCTAAGCCCTAATGGGAAAATTATGGAAGAGACCCTAGAAGGCAATGGACGAGATAAATATGTCGAGGGAGATGCAGAAATTTCAATAAGTGAAGAAAGTACGGAATACCTAGAACTAAGGGATATCCTGGAACGAGAGGATATGGACCTGAACACTATGGTGGAATAATGGAAGGAAAGAGGATTGGAACACATCCTGGTAGAAGAGATGGACAGGGTCAACTTCCTCCTGCTGGCCCAACAAGAGGCAGAGACTAAAGGCCAAAAGAGAGGGCATGGAACGACTAAAGCCCTGGGAATCAAAGTCCAAGGACTACATCAGACTAACCAAAAGGCCAAACCCAAGCGCAAAAGGGGAAGACTTTCAACTAACGAAGCTCTCCAGGAACTAGGTCAAATGCTCCTAAACTCAGGTAAGATGAAAACCCTTGAGGCTTTCACCTCCTCTTCTTAACTCTTATGATTATCATGAGATCTTATCATGGAATGCTATAGGGCTAAACAACCAAAGGAAACAAAGACTTCTGAAGAATAAAGTCAAAAACAAAAACCCAGATATGATCTTCCTACAAGAAACTAAGTGCTCGAGTAAAAAGATGCAAGAGATAAGCAAGAAAATTGGTAGGAGAATGGATTACCTAGATGTTGAAGGAAATGGTATGGAAGGAGGATTGGAAAACTTTTGGAACCCCAACTCTTTCCATATAGTTAATGTAGAAGCAACAAGATCTTATATATCTTTGGAGATGCAAATCATAGGGGAACCTGGTACATATCTATGTACCAATGTCTACGGGCCCCAAAGACTGGAAGAGAAGCTACTATTGTTGGACCACCTTTCTCAACTGCAACAAAGACACACTGGTAGTAAAGGGATCTATGGGGGAGACTTTAATATGATCACCTCGTTAGGAGAGAAGAAAGGGGGGTTGAGGAAGCTTAACAGGGATGTGGAGGCCCTCAGACACTTCATTAGGTCAGCCAGGTTAATCAATATTATCCCTAGGAGTGGGTTTTACACCTGGAATAACAAGAGGAGAGGGGACAGGCAGATTGCTTCGAGACTCGACCACTTCCTCATAACAGAAGACATCCTTCTGGCAGAAGTAACAGTGGAGACAAACATTATCCCAAGTGGGGACTCCGACCACTGGCCCATCATTTTGGATGCTGCCATCTTGGGTACTCCAAAGAACTGGCCCTTTAGGTTTGAAAAATTCTAGCTAGACCACCCTGATTTCAAATCAAAAATTAAACAATAGTGGCAAGAACCCTTAATGATCAGAGGTACAAAGATGTTCTATCTTCAAGCAAAGCTAAAACATATCAAAGCCAAACTTCGAACCTGGAACCATGAGGTGTTTAGAAACATATTCAAGGAGAAGTTAGCCCTAGAGGAACAAATGGAACGACTGCATAAGGATTGGATAAATGAGGAAATATCCCAGGACTCTAGACGAGTTGAGCAGGACCTCATCAAACAGTGGGACGAAAGATGTCTGCAGGAGGAGATCCCGTGGAAATAGAAATCTTGGGTCCAATGGCTTAAGGAAGGGGAAAAGAATACTAAATTTTTCCACAGATCAGCTATAGACTACAAACTAACTAATAAGATTATCCGTTTAAAAGATGAACAAGGAAACTCTTATGAGTCCCATAAGGATATATCTACCCTCCTGGTTGATCACTTTTCTCACATTGCCACAGAACCAGATATGGACAGGGAAGAGGCCATCCAGGAAGTGGTTGCCTCCATTCCAAGGATTTTATCAGAGGACCACAATACAAATCTGGACTGCCCTATATCTATGATTGAAGTGGAAGAAGTTGTTCACGAGATGCCTAATGGTAAATCGCCCAGCCCGGACAACATTACCATTGATTTCTTCAAAGCATGCTGGGAGACTGTGCATAATGAGATCTGGGAAGTGGTCGAAGATTCTCGTAAAACCTCTACTATCCTGAAATCCCTTAACTCTACTTTTATTGCCTTGATCCCCAAGGAAGAGGCGGCCTACTTTCCAGCGAAATTCCGACCCATAGCTCTATGCAATGTTCTGTATAAAATCATCTCTAAGGTAATGGAAAATAGGTTGAAGCATATCCTCCCGCTGATTATTTCAGAGGAGCAATCCGACTTTGTTGAAGGAAGACAGATAATGGACAACATCCTTCTGACGCATGAGATGATTCACTCCCTTAAGTCCCAAAAAAAAGCTGGAATCATAATCCAGCTTGCTTTGTCTAAAGCTTATGATAAAGTTAGCTAGAATTACATGGACAATTTTGGTAGCTTTTGGGTTTGGTCAACGTTGGATAAATTGGGTGATGGCTATGGTTAAGTCCCCGAGCTTTTCTATTTTGGTCAATGGAGCCCCTGCTAATCCCTTTACTCCCTCCAAGGGGATCCAACAAGGTGATCCGATTTCTCCCTTTATTTTTTTCATTCTCATGGAGGGGTTAAGCCGAATCATTAAATCAGCAAAGGAGAGAGCTGACATTGTGGGCCTTAAACCTCTTCAAACCAGCCCTGTGACTACCCACCAGCGATTTGTGGATGATATGATGCTCCATGGCATTCCTACTGTCCGAGAGGTCCGGGGATTTAAAGCAATTCTAAACCTCTTTGGTCGAGCTTCTGGTATGGACTTGTACTTAGACAAATCTATGATTTTCTTCTTCAATACACATGTTTCTATTTAGAGGAACCTCATGGCCATTCTTGGCTTTAAAAGGAAAAGCCTCCCATCCAAATACCTAGGGATTCCCCTAACGGACAAACCATGGCTGAAGATTCATTGGGAGAAATTTCTCTCCTCCCTAGAAGAACATGGAAATTATTGGACGAATAGAGCCCTAAATTTCGCAGGAAGGCTGATCATGACCAAGGCGGTACTGCAAGCTATCCCGCACTACATGATGTCCATTTTACCAACACCAAAGGGAGTTCTCCAAAAAATTAGGGACGTCCAACGGACTTTCCTATGGTTTGGAAAAGCTGAAAAAAGAAGAAGTGGGCTCTGGTGGCATGGGAGAAGATTTGCAAACCTAAGATCCTGAGAGGTTTGGGTCTTCAAGATCCAGAAACTATTAACAGAGCTTGTGGAGCTAAGCTCTGGTGGAGATGGATTAAGGAACCTACTACCCCTTTGGCGATGCTCTGGAAGGCCAAGTGTGTAGAGGACTGGCGGCCCCCTGACCTAGTCAAAATGTTAGGGGTGATTTCTGGATCCCCTATTTGGAACTTATCGTGGGCTAATAGAAACATCATCCAAGACCATTGTTTCTAGGAAATCAGGAATGGCCAAACTGCCTTCTTTTGGGAGGATGCCTAGCAACAAATGCCTAAGTTGGAGAGCTCGAAGTATCAACGTATTCAACAAAGCTTTCAGAGGTTAGGAAAAACGAAGGTTTATCACTACTGGACCAATGATCACTCGGACCCTCAATGGCGCCACTGGGCTTTGGACCTCTCCTCTCAAGATGACCAAGTGATGAACTAGCTGCTTTCTCTGCGTCCAAGGGTGGATAAAAGAAGAGTGCGTCACTCGCAAGAGGATGATCAGCTCAAGTAGGGAAAGATGGAAGGAGGAACCTTTAACCTCCAAGAGGCGAGGCACTACGTTGAACAGAGGGATTTAGAAGAAAAATTCCATTGGCATGACAACGTTTGGGACTCTATCTACTGGCCCAAGATCAAAACTTTCCTCTGGCTCCTAATGAATAGGAAAATTCTCACCTGGGAGAATTTACAGAGGAAAGGGTTCATTGTCCTGTCGCAATGCTGTCTGTGTGGGGCTGAGGAGGAAACGATGAAGCACCTCCTGAATTTTTATAATTGGACTAACAATTTATGGGATTGGATGGCGGAAATTTTTTGGCAAACAGATAGGAGTAGAGACTCTATCCAAGAAATGATCGCTAGATGGAGGATTAAGTATACTGACCACGAAACTGTAAACCTACTTTGGCGTCTCGGCCCTGGTTTCATCGTTTGGTTAGTTCGGAAGGAAAGAAACAGGCGAATCTTCCAGGATGAGGTCCACCAACTTGACCAAATCAAAATTGAAATCATGAAGAACATGAGGGAAACGATTCTTACCAAATTTAAAGGGGCTCACAATGACAGGCCTTTGACTAGTGAGCTGGGAATTATGACCCTATTTGGGATTGAAGGCGCCATAGGCACAAGTCTGCCTTTGAGCCATCTGAAGCCTCATCCTTCTCTTCTGTCCTGGCAGCTCCATCACCCAGGTTATTGTAAGTTGAATTTTGACGGTGCTTCGCGTGGAAATCCAGGTCTGGCTGGTTTCAGAGGAGTTATCAAAGATGAAAAAGGAGTGATCAAGCATATCTATAGCAGGCCGCTAGGCGAAGCTACTAATAATGAAGTGGAATTTGCTGCACTAGAACAAGGCCTACGAACTTTGGTCTGGTTGAATAATGGAAATGTAGTTGTGGAAGGGGATTCTCTGTTAGCAATCAATGCAGCTAAGCACCTACAGAATGGTTTAAAGCCCAGTAGGGTCACTAAGCATTGGCGCCTCTCATAAGTCACAACGATTATTTCCACCCACATCTCCAATATAAGGGGTATTGTGTTTCAGGCTGTTCGGCGCATAGAAAACTCAATGGAAAATGTTCTTGCTAATCATGCGGTGGACAACCCTGAGGTTGTTCTTGACACCTGTTGGCAAGACATGACACTTGAAATTTTGAGGGAGGAATGCAAACATATTTCTGTCAAAGACCTAATAGGTTCGGCCAGCGGTGTGGACAGATCACACGGAATTGAACATTAATGTTGGATGAGGTTCCACAAATATTTTAATTCAAGGCAGTGGTATCAGTGCCCTATGTCCTTTGGTAAGTGTGGAAGAGTGTGGGAGATTTATCATAGCGATCGGGGACAGTACACCAGGACCGATAATCATATGATGTGGCAAAATAACATTATGAGAGGGCGTGACAACCCCTACGATACAGATCAAATGGGGTGGAGAAGGATCCCCCACTTGCCTCGACATAGACTGTCAGAAGAAAGTATGAGATAGGGTGGTCGTTTCATTCCAAGGATTGACATAATGGTACTCAGATTATAAATACTGAGATGGTTAGTAATGGTGAGACCATTAGTTTGGTGCAACCGGTCCTGAATCACTCGCCCAAGTTTCTTGATTTGCTTCTTTGCATTAATGAGTCGGGAGAGACAGGGAGGAATCACAAAATGGCCAAGTGCATCCTACGGAGCTCCAAGGCTACCCGCGAGGTGCAAGAGGCGGAGGCAAGTTTCAACAGCTCTGTTTCCCGAAAGGGTAAACATAAAATCGAGGCCCTACAAGACGCAGTGGCAAAAGCCAGTAAAAAAATGGATGGCAAGGACTTCCGAGATGAGGTGGATTGGTTTACCGACCCTGGTACTCCGGCCACCAGGGCCACGCAATTTTTGCGAACTCAGAGCATGGCCTGGCACATGAAAACTATGTTGGCCAAGGCGATGAACATGCAAGAGGCGGCGCATAGGGAGGCTTATTGGGTAGGCACCCTCGCGTCTGCTAAAAATTCAACCAAGTTGGATAGCCTGGAAGTTACTCTGAAATCCCTAGTCGAGGAGATGAAAGCTCAATCTAAGCGTTTCGAGGGGTTCGTACGACTCTTTGAGATCTATCTGAGACATGTGTTGAACAATTCGATCCAACTGACTGAGGAGAACAACCAGACCACCATCATTCGCTGTTTCAAACCCCGCAACATGCCAAGTCGAGAGGACATTGTCGGTCCAAGTGCAGGAGGTGATCTTGAAGAGAAGAACAGAGAGAGTAAGGATTAATTCCCTGGCTTCCAGTCCTTCTCAGTATTGAACACTGCTAGTTTTATGTTATGTCGTTTTACTTTGATGGCAGCCCAGTTGGGTTGGCCAGTTATCTATATCATCGTCTTGGGAAGAGGGAAAACTTTTGTAATATGCTATAGTATGGCTCTTAGCCTGCGACGACTTAGTTTTGTGCTCTATCTGTGTCTATTGAAGCACTATTCTAGTAGGCCTGGCCTACAGGGTTCTTTTTTCTAGGACAGGCATGCCCTTTTTGTAACAATATGTACTCTATTTTATCTTTAATACAACTGCTGATTTACACAAAAAAAAGGTTTACAAGGTCACACAATTGGGTTTCTTAGGATTCATATATGTTTGGGGATATGGGATAGAGAGATTAAGGATTATGTGGCTTAGAAACTAGGGGTTTTGAATCACGTGTTAGGTTTTATTGGGGCTATTTGTTACGGGTCAGGGAAAATAGGAGTTAGAGAATATGTTTGTATATGTGATTAGGTTATGGATCATATATGTTACTAGTTAACAAGTATAATTGTTATGGCTAAGAATTTATTACTGATAATGGTTACAATTTCAAGAGTTAAGGGTGATAGGGTTATGTTTTTTGTGATATAGTGGTTATGGTTACAAGCTATATGAGATAATATATGTTAGGGGTCAAAATTAGTAGGTGTTAAGGATTATAGGGGCCTGTGATTATAGTTGTTATGTGTTAGAAAATTTAGGGGTGATAAGGCTTGGAAATCATGGGGTTGGCAATTATAATGTTTATGGATTTAGAATTAGGAATTAGGAGTGATAATAGTTATAGGGAATTCCCATGGGGTGTAGGGTATTTAAGGCTTTTGTTTTAAGGGATCATGGATTAAGGGTTTATGGCTTAACGGTTTAGGGATTATGGCTTAAGGGTTTAAGGGTCAATGAATTAGGGGTTAAGTGATTTAGGGATTTTTTGTTAAGGGGATTAGGGATTAAGGTTTTAAGGATTAAGGTTTCTAGGATTAGGGCTAAAGGGTTTAAGGGTTAATGACTTAGCGGTTAGGGATTTTGGGCTTTTGTATTTTAGGATTATGGAATAAGCGATTAGGAACTAAAGGTTTAGGGATTAGGTTTAGGGGTTATGGGATTAAAGGTAAAGTTCTTAGGCACTAGGGGTTGAGGAGTTTCAAAGGGTAAGGGCCTAGTTATTATTGGTTAATGGCATATTTTGTAAATTTATAATTATTTTCTTATTATAAAGTTTATTTTACAGTATGTGATGTAATTTTTAACATTTTGTTTTAATTTGGATTGATTTGAATTATTATATATGTTAATTTAAAAGATAATATTATTGAGATTGAATATTCTTGTTTTGATTTGAAATGTGAAACTAAAATTGAGCTTTAATTTATTAAAATTTCATCTAATTCTAGGTGATTAAAATATTTTAATTTTTTTAATTAATTTATGTTTAGTTCTTAATAAAACATAATACAAATTATTTCTACTAACATTAAAATTCAAAAAATCTAAAAATAATGAAGTTAACAAAGTTTCTTATTCAAATCATTGTGAGATATAATGTGCATTAATATTTTGTTAACTTGTATGTCTTCATGAACATATGTTGATACAAAATAAATGGAAGAAGCATTCAAGTAATCCTATTTTTCTGCCAACAATTCATGCCATCTATTGAACACTTTAATTATATTGCAATAGGTAATTTGTATTGACACAAATAATATTGAAGCATTTCAAAGTTTAGGCCATAAGAAATATCATTTTTTAAACATGGATTACAAATAATTATGAAAATTTAGAAGTTGTTGTAGCTCTTAGAGACAGCCTTGAGTTGTATAAAGACCAGTGCCTAGGACATCTTAGGCAATGATGGACCTCAGCAGTGAATCAAAAGATAAAATAAGTGGATTTGGGAATCAGCAAAGTCCGATGGCCGAAGAGGGCTTAAGGATTTTTGGCCGTCGGTCGTACAACGGGGTTATATGAGAAATGAGGGCTGAGGGCTTAAGTCGAAAGGCGCTTAGAGGCCCGATATGTTAAAATGGGTGCTTTTAAAGCCAAAAGGTGGATTTTTAGCCTTTTCAAGGTTCCGATAGGTGAAACAGGAGGCTTTGACAGTCCATGTGGTCCTCATAATATTTTATTTACAATAAGGGGCCCCTTATCATTAGACATTTAGGCTCGGTGAGGGATGTCATAACAGCATTGGCTCCATTTGCGGACGACCCGTTTGTCCTCGAATGCGTCGAGAACTCTGCAGACCATCTGTTAGCCTTCTTCCTATGAACACAGTCCCTTGTTGCCTTCTCTTCCTTCTTCATGACAAATCAAAACAGAAAACATCATAATAAAAGAAACTAAATAATGTACAATATCATACAACAGACCTCTTGGCCTGAATCAATATTGGAAAAAGGGTTTTAAGAATTTCTCATTCACAGGGGCTTCGAGCAGATCACGTTGAAAATTTTCCAGTTTGAAAGTATTATTTCCTCCGGACTCTACGATTTTGAAAGGTCTGAACCATAGAGGATTGAACTTCCCATGCTTTCCTTTCTCAGCCCTTCTTATGTCCCATCTTAGCACCAGATATCCAATCTACATCCCTTTATCCTTAGCATGCTGATCGAACAGGTCTTTCATTTCCTCTTGGTACTTAGTCAACCTCTGATTTACTTGACTTCGAGTCTCTTCCAGCTCTACTAACTGATTTATTCTTCTGGTAAGATCGTTTGGTTCCTCTTGACAATCCTGCATGAATCTAGCCACAGGTAAGGCCAATTGTATCAGGAAAACCGCTGCTCTACCATATACCAATTCATATGGGGATTTTCCTATTGACCTCTTACTAGTGATTCTGCTGGCCCATAGCGCGAACTTGAGCTGTGAATCCCAGTTCTTTTGGTTTTCATTTATGGCCTTCTTCAATGTTCTTTCCAAAGTTTTGTTTGAGGATTCTTCCAATCCATTTCCTTCTGGATAATATGAAGTAGAGTGTCCTAATACAATATTATATTTTTGGCAAAAATTGAGAAATTTGACAGACTTAAAAGCCTGAGCATTGTCTGTGACAATATTGGCAGGGCATCCAAACCTTGAGATAATGTTATCTTCCAGAAACTTGATCACCACTGTGTCTGTAGCATTCCTTACTGGCACAACCTCTACCCATTTAGTGAAGTAATCAGTGGCTGTTAGTATCCATTTGTGTTGCTAGCTTGAGGCAGGATGAATTTCGCCGATGAAATCAATTCCCCACTGCTGGAAAGGTTCTTCTATGTGTACCGAGATCATAGGCAGAGGTGCAAACTTCTTCCTCTCAGCAAATTTCTGACACTTTTCACAGGCCCTTACCCGAGCATAAACATATCCGAAAAGTCTGGGCCAGAAAAAGCCTGCTTTCAAGATCTTGTGTGTCGTCGCCCTCCAGCTGTAGTGGCCACCACAGATTCCCTCATGGAATTCTTCCATCACTTCTTCTACTTTATTTTCTGTGAGACATAAAAGCAGTATTCCCGATGGGTCCCTCCAGTACATACGGCCATTTGCTAAGATGAACTTCTGATATTTTAGCCTCAGCATTCTATACTTTGTCTTGTCGCAGCTTGGAGGACATCTAAGAGTCAAGAGGTACTCTACAATTTCTTTGTACTAGGCACTTAGAAGGTACTTCATATGAGTCTTTTGTGTAGTAGTTTCTATCCCGCGCTGCTCATCTACTCCTCCAGGCTCTTCATTTGCTACCATAGACAAATTTATCCCCAAAGCATGACAGGTTGATTCAGAAAGGATATTGGCTAATCCCTGTCCCTTTATTAGCTTAGTGGGGCGTATCTCCAACTCATACTCCTATATCTTGGCTATCCATTTGCCTCTCTTTCCTTCACTATCTCCCTGAATCAAGATGTCTTTTACAGCCACTGTGGGTACAAATGCAGTTATAGCTGACTGCAAGACATACATCTGAAAAGCCTTGAGAGATTTGACTAAGGCATAGGCGTGTTTCTCCAAGATGTTATACTTTAGCTCAGCATCGCGAAGCACTTGGCTGAAAAACGCAATAGGTTGTTCGTGACCTTCCTCTTTTATCTGCAATAATATAGCTACGATGGTGTGGGGAGATGCAAATGAAAATATTATGAAGGGTTTTTCATAATCCGGTCCTGCCAATACTGGGGCTTCTGTGAAAGCATTTTTAATTCTGTTAAAAGCTTCTCGCGACTCAATAGTCCATTTTACTTCGTTATCCTTATTCAACATCTCAAGTATGTACCGAACTATTTCCACATAGTTCGATATGAATCTCCTCAAGAAGTTGATACGTCCAAGAAAAACTTGGACCTCTTTCTTATTTCTGGGCAAGGATATACCCTTTATGACTTCTACCCTTTTCGGGTCAATTTTTACCCCTGCCTTTGTTACAATATGCCCCAACAGTTTACCCTCTTCTAAAGAAAACATATATTTTTGAGGGTTTAAAGACAGTCCATACCTATGGCACTTGTCGAAGGTTCTGCGCAAATACTCTATATGTTCATCATCATCCTTTGAGAAGACTGTGATACCGTCTAGATACACCACCACGAATTTGTCTTGTTCTCCCACAAAATCAATGCCCATGGCCCTTTGAAATGTAGCCCCTGCGTTGATCAATCCAAACGGCATTCGAGCATACATAAACGTTCCCCAAGGAGTGGTGAATGTTGTTTTCTTTTGATCCTCCAGAAGCACTGCTACTTGATTATACCCAGAAAATCCATCCATCATAGACATTCATGAAGATCCTACCACCTTCTGCAAATATATGGTCCATCTTGGGCAGCGGATAATTTCCTTTCAGAGATGCTCTGTTCAAGTTCCGAAATTACACACATAACCTTATTTCCCCGTTCTTCTTTCGAACTGGGACCAAGTTGGCCACCCATTCAGAATATCTTAATGGCACAATAATCGTAGCCTTCAACAGTTTCTTGATTTCCTTTTCTATGGAAGGAAGGAGTAAAGGATTAATCTGCCTTAATTTCTGTTTGTGTGGCTTAGTATCTCCCTTTAATGGAATCTTGTGTTGGATAATGCTAATATCAAAGGTCTTCAAATCTTGATAGGACCAGGCAAAGACATCTTTATATGTCTGAAATAGCTTCCGATATTGCTCTTTATATTCCTCGGGTACCTTATTAGATAATTTCACAAGCTTGGGATCAGCCTCTATGTCGAGGTTCAGGTCATCTACCTGATTTTCTTCAACAACCTTAGCTGGCCATTTTGGGACATCATTCTTATCGAATAATTTCTCCAGAGGGACCAGTCCTCTGGGTATTACATTCCCTTTGAGCTACAACACCTTGTGCCCAGCTACGGTATACTACCATTTATTCTGAGGAAGGTCCACAGTCTCCTCCTTACCAACACCTATGTCCATATTGGAGAATTCCCCAACAGTCTCCATGAATCTCTTCACCTGCTCTTCATCTTCAAACACCTGCCAGTGTTTGACATTGTCAGGGATGGAAGGAAAATACCGAACTTCTATCTCATACCTCAGGAGGGGGTTCTGAGGTGGTCGAAAAGTGCTTGCAGCTACTGCAAGAGAATCCGCCATTCTGTTCTGGTCTCTTGGCATGAATTGAATATTAAATGTTGAGAAGAAATTCTCTACCAAGTCCCATACCTCATTTCTGTAAGCCCTCAGTCGTGGGTGCTTAGCTTGACATTGATTTCTTACTTGTCTCACCACCAGTTTTGAATCTCCCAGAACCTTCAAGCTCTGAATATTCATATTCTTTACTGTTTGTAGACCCAGGAGCAATGCTTCATATTCAGCCACATTGTTCGTGGCTTCATACTCCAATTTGAAAGATAATGGGACTAGTTTTCCAGTAGGGGAGATAAGGAGAATCCCAGCTCCATTCCCTTCCTTTGAGTTGGCTCCATCAAAGTACAAGGTCCAAACCCCAATTTCTTCATTACTTGAAGACTGCTATGTTTTTACTTGACAAAATGATGGCTCCTGCAAATAATCTTGGTCTTCTTCAAGCATTAGACAAGAAAACTCACCCTCTTTGCTATACACTGGTGAATTCACTGAATTATCAGCTTTAGTGACCATCTTCACAAACCTTTTTTCCTGGTATAATCTCCTTTCTTGGCCTCCAAACACAAGGATGGTTGCATAGGTTAGGTCCAACTTTATAGATCCTCCGATTTTCGTATCCCACGATCTTGATAACAACATCCCAAACCGAGCTTGGATGTCAGCAACTACTATGTCCATTACCACGCTCTTCGCTGGGATTTGGGCTAGATTTACCACCAAATATTTGATCATCCCTAGGCATTTGACTCTCTTGGAATCAAAAGAGTGTTTCGGGGAATATCACCCTAGAGGTTCGTTGGGTTAAAACCTCCACAGAGCAGGGGCATGCTATCTAAGAAGGACTCACACAACCATGCACGTTCAGAAAAACTAAATAGAGTGGAATGAGAAAGTTACCTGTAGGTCCTACGGTTGAAGTAGATCCCGCGGGGTCCAAACCCCCAGCGACCGTCCTTCCTTCTTAACCTGAAAGACAAGAAGAAACAAGCACGAAGAACTGGTTGTACAGCATATATATACTCTAAATATTAGTGAAATCCATATAAAAACATTAAATAGATCATAATGAATGCTTAAATAACAATATTCTCATACATATAAGCATACACTAACACGTATATTTCGGGAACAGCATGGTACTTCTGTATTATAAATAGCATGTACAAAAGTAACGAGTGGAGAGATCACCTGATCCTTCCACGGCCTTCGCAGACCGTCGTCCGGATCCGTCTAGCCCTTGCCTCGCTAAGACTCCTTCCAAACTGGTGCATACGAGATGACATATAGGGAGATGAGCATCTCAAGGAAACAAGGGTTTCCTATAATGAACTGGGAAAGTGCAGGAGGCACGGGGAATCAGACTTGGATAGGGAATACCAACAGAGTATAATATCACTAATTCTCTCTCTCCCTTAGGCCATACACATGAGGGCTTTTTATAGTCCCTCCAAGTAGTTTCAACAGTTGGAAACAGTTGGCCACGGGCTGGGGTGGTTGAACTACCTGAGTAACCATCAACCCAACGCGAAATTAGGGATTTTTTATATATTTTTTAATCATTTTAATGGCATACGCGGAAAAGTCTAGCTGTACTCGCGTATACACGCGGAAAATTATGGGCATAGTCGCGTATGAGGGATTTTACACTGTTTTTAAGTGAATTTGTCCAAGTCTGTAGGAATGGGTGCCCAAAAGCCATGTAGCAATCATGAATCATGTCAAGGTGAGAAATGATGCTATAACAGATGCCCCCTAATATATGAGGTTAGAAGGGGTACATGATGGCCGAAATGTATTATGCACATAGAAAGAACTTCGCAAGGACAAGAGAGGACTTCACCAGATTTCAGCTTGCCAAAAACCAATGAAAGAAAACAGAGAGTCAACTCAAGTTGAGGCGGGCATACCCATGCTCAGTCAAAAATACATGATATGGAAAGTACTGAATAGATCCAACATGTATACAAGTATAGTTGAACTGAAAGTACACAGTGAATCATCTGAGCATGGTCCGGAAATATAAGTCTGAATCAATGTCCAAGTATCACATATAGAAAGCTGATCAAAGATGGTGCAACTGGATGTCTGATCATATAAGTAACTGAATCTCCAAGTACCAGATCATAAGAGGTGGAATCAAACGGTGCTATCATGCAACTCGGGGGCCAACATATAGGATGTTGTTGTACTGAACTGCAACATATAAGAGTGGACGGCATCACTGGCAGAAACTGAAAGGACTGTCAACAGTGAACCGAGAAATGTTGATGCAACTCGAGGTCTTCACTGATCACTATGGCACAATTCTACACAATGGGAATAAATGAGCTGAAGTCAACCATGTGAGAAATCGTTGGATTACCGGTCAATGATGTATACCGTTAACCAACGTGAGACAACCCACCAATAATGAAATGAGCGTTAAGGTGCCCCAGTACAATCTGACAAGTGCGAATGAATGAGTTGAAGTCGAACACTTGAAAGAATCTACCAATCAGGAGGCAATGATGAATCCCCACTGTCGATAGCGAAGAGTCTACCACTGATGACTGCAAACCCTAAGGTACTAACAAAAAGACTCTAGACCTTATTCCCAGAGCAATGAGTCGGAGTCGATGGGAAAAGATCTGCTGGAAGGAAGTCATTAAGGCATCCCACATCAGTCCAGCGCGAGTGTAACCCGCAGGCCAAGATTTGGAAGGAATCAGACGAAGTAGAGTGACGGAACCAAAACCGAAGTACGTTTCCGACGTGCACAAGATGAAGCTAGCGCACGGAAGAAACCCTCTGAACCAACCAATAAGGAAAGCTGACATAGAGGCGAGAAATCCACTGATAGGGTCAAATGGAAATCAAGGTACTGCACGAATCCAAAGTGTGATAATGTGTGCTGACGTCGAACACAGGGGAAACCACTCAGTCAAAGACCCATGATTATGATCAAATGCTGAGCACGAGGTCACCTATCAATAATGAAAATAGGCCCAAGGTGCGGCTCTAGGTTTGCTCTCAGAGCAATGTGTCGTAGTCGATAAGAGACAAACCCGCCGGCAAGAAGTCAATGGGGACCTTCTCAAACCAACACGAGCAGAAGACCAAAACATCTGATGTGATAGAACATGATACTGACAAGACCGGGAAGGCCGACTGAATAATGAGTCAAGAGACACCGCAGAATGGCCGACTCAGGCTAGACTTTCCTTGAACAAAAGCACGACTCTGTGATGACCATGGCAGTAAAAAGTGACACTGTATAAGTCTGTCTTGCAGGAGGCAAAACAAACTCTCCATATGATTGGAAGAGATAACCAACCGGGGGAGAACTGACAAGTGAAACATGGTAAAGGCTGAACCTAGGTCAAAACTAAAACCATCCCAAATGAAGGAGATATATATAAGTATATGTGCTTTGTTCAAGGGTGACAAACTGACTCTGTACTGCCATCAAAACAACGAAGATACATCCCGTTCCCACTCTTTTTTTTATATTTTATTTTTTTGTCTTTTTCATATAATAAGCCTGAAAAAGAATAAAAGAATGCTATGGTACAATGGATAGAACAAGTATCAGAAAATCAGATGCACTAGTTCCTGGGATTGGAACAATCCTATGCTCAATGCAAGGTGGCGAAAACTGGTCAGTGATACTCAGAGGAACGTTCCATCCATGGGTACAAAGGTGTCAAGTCGTGATAGCTAAGTGCATGCAATGGTTAACTTGTACATAAAGTCAAGGTCAAAAGTTGGCTTAAACATCGAGTCCAAATGAAGCCGGCTAAAGGCCAGGATAAACAAGTAGCCAATATGCAATGCAGTAATACAACTTAACGACACCAGGGAGCCTCTAGGGTATAAGCCAGAAAAATGATAAGTGATGAAGGAGAAGAATGAAGCTTCAACACAAAAGACATGGCGGGACTAAAGAGGACTCCCCGAGCCTACATAAAAAGCAGCATGGGCAACAAGTGATAGCGAGGAACTAACTAGGAAGCCCATGTAAAGGAAGGCTCTACCATCAAGTCATGATTTAAAAATCGGCGAGTGAAATGGGTGTAATACTCATGACCTGATGGGATCAACCCTAAGGCAAGTGATCAGTATGGAGGCTAGTATGCAAGATGCAACGGAGAGTGATTTCCCTAACCTATATGCCAGTGAAGATCATATACCTGCCGTGACGAGTCGGTAATCATGGATCAAAAACCAGGAAAAATCTCAAAATTGTCAAAATGTACCTGAAAACATACCAAACTGGGCACTTCCAAGCAACCGGGTTATGCAGCTTAAGATAGATCGAAAAAATAAGCATAAGGAATTTTTGCGAAAATTTTCAACTTTTAGCCATAAATAGACAAATTACCTCATATTTGGTTCATTATTGCATTGCTGATTTGGAAAAAGTGCTCTGGAGCAAAAAACTTCTTTCGTCAAATCAGGAACAACCGACCGTCGGAACTCAGCGAAACTTCAGGTAGGCTCCTTAATCATCCTGTTTATTCATTTTGTCCGTTTGGAAATTAAAATTAAGTGATTTTTTTCTTTAAAACCCTTGCTAAAATATGCGGACTTGCGCATACGCGGGTTCATTAAAGGAAACTCGCGTATACACGCGACTGTGCAAAGGAAAAACCGTGTATGCGCAGGTCCGAATGCAAAAAAGCGTGGCTAATGCATAATTTGATGAAATTTGACAGGATGACAATCTCATGGAGGGAACGTGAGCATAGCGCAATAGACCAAGAGGTCATGCAAGATCGCGCAGCGCAAAATATCCTTCGGAATTGCGGATTGTTGAAATTCTTCAAAATGCCCAATATGAAAAGCAATGTGCGGTTGCTTGAAATGCTCGTAAATTACTGGGAACCAGATCAGGATTGCTTCATAATTGATCAGATGCCACTACGCATTGAAGTGGAAGACATATATTTCATTACTGGACTCTCCCGGAGGGGAGATCTAGTAGACTTGCACGGGAAACCCCTGGGAGGGTTAACCGTGGAAGACTATGTCCACGTATATTGCGTAGGGGGTTCCAAAAAGGTTGGAACTCAGATTTCCATTAAAGATATCAGGGATTCGCACATGAAAATCCTCCTTTTCACCATCAGCAGAGTGGCAGGATCTGCCTCACTACATCAGGCGTCCAGGACGCAAATGAGCATAGCAGTAGAGTGTCTGACTCATGTGTATGATTGGTGCACAGCCCTGTTACTGAACATGAAACAACAGCTGACTTCAATTCGCCAAGTAAAGACCAAACACTTTGGCTATGGTACCATTTTGACAACATTCTTCTTTGAGAAGATACCAACATTGAGACCCAGAGTCATCTCTACTATCAGTAGCCCGCGGGACCCAAGAATTGCCCGTTGGGCAGATATGATGAAGAGACTGGGGGGTAGTGAAGTACCCCGGACCACATGGGACAATGAGTTCTTCCTTTGGTGCGGAGAACAAATCATCACAGTGGACGACTATCCCTATGCCGGGATGGACTTTCGTGGAGATCCAGATCTAGTTCTTCCACCAGGCACAGCATGGGGCACAGTCGGTAAGTTTGCAAAAAAATTTTGACTTATATAATTTTTTTGGATTTTTCAAATATGTATGAAAAATGAAAAACAGACATGTTTTTAATTGGATTCATAATGACTGACAAATTAAAAATGATCATGTTTCAGATGTTGGACCAGTTCGACCTGAGGGTCTCCCGCGCCATAAGCGTCGCAGGGGCGAGGCAGAGACAGTGGATTCAGACAGGACTCTCCAGGCCGTGCAGAGAAACTTGGAGGGATTAACCTGCCAAATCCCTATGGCTGCCATGGAGGACTTGCCTGAAGCCATCCAGAGACGGGTGGTAGGAGTACCCCGAGACTGGGTTAGATTATTCCGCCGTGTGGCCACTGCAGTTACGTTCTATAGGAACACGACTTCTGGGCAGGGACCTCAGGAGTAGACAGATATTATGTATTAGATGACTGTATATTCTTTTTTGAGACTGAACATGATGGGGCATAAGCCCAAGTTTTGTACGAGATTATGGATCCAAATTTTGTAAATTTTTTGACACTCCGATGATATATATACAGCGATATTTGATGTGATGTGATAAATGTATCAAATGTATGATGTTTTTGATGATTAAAAATTTATTGAATTGAATGATTAATATGCCAATCCAATGCTTGATTAGCTAATGAGTCAGCAAACCAATTGTCAGCTCGAGGAATATGAATGAAAGTTAAAAATTGAAATGACCTTTGTAACAAACGTACCCTCAAGAACAATCGTAATAAAAATGGATCTCGTACCCGATAAGTGTTGTTCAACTGCGACACCACCAGCTGGGAGTCCAAGAAAAATACCAACGAATCAACACCCAAAGATATTGCCTCCGAGAGTAGATGAACCACTGCAGTGTATTCTGCTATATTATTGGAAGCAGGACCAATGCAGACTGCTCTTGACACTAACATCTGACCGGATGGATAATGAAGCACCCAAGCCGCGGAAGCTAAGTTCCGAGTGTGTCTACTAGCACCATTGGCGAAACCAAAATGACTCATGACATCCAACACAGCCTGCCAAAGCAAATCAAAAACATCACCAACTCATCAAAGATCGAAAATCAACCAGATATGTACAAAACAAAAACCTACTATATACAAAAGCAGGATGCCAGGCCGAAGCCTAGGCATAATACTTCTTCAGATAGAGCCCATTTCGGGGCTCCGACAACTCGTTCCCTTCGAAATCAACCAAGGCATAAGCTCCTTTCTTAAGGACTTTTTTAACGATATAGGGGCCATACCACATCGACTTAAACTTTCCTGCCCCCAAGGCATCTTTTTCTTGGGCATAGACCAAAACAAGGTCACCTTCCGAAAAGACCCTAGGCTTAACCGCCTTATCGTACTGAACTTTGACTCGGTTTTTATGTGCTTCGTTCATCGTGGCAGCATCCCAATGCTACTCATCGAGATGTTCCAAATGAAGAAGCCGTTCTGCAAGACTAGAAGTGTCAGGCAGAAGTTCCACAGCTAACTTAAGAGAAGGAATCTCGCATTCGATAGGAAAGACGGATTCCACTCCATGCACTAGCTGAAACGGAGTAAAGCCAGTTGCAGTTTTCACTAACGTCCTGTATGCCCAAAGTGCAGGATATAGCATAATATGCCAGTTGGATCTATGTTTATCAATCGTCCTTTAAAGAATTGTCTTCAAGGATTTATTCACGGCTTCCACCTACCCATTGGCTTGAGGATAATACGGAGATGAATGCTCCTGCCGGAAACCCAATTTGAGAGCCAACTCAGCCATCATACTATTCTGAAAATGACTTCCATGGTCAGTGACAATCTCTCGGGGTATACCAAAACGAGCAATAACTTGGTTGAAGAAGAAAAGAGCTGCAGTCTCACCATCGTTCCCAAAAGTAGGCATAGCCTCGACCCACTTCGTGAAGTAGTCTACTGCTACGATAATGTACTTGTGACCTTTTGCCAAAGGCGGGTTACAAGTAGTAAAATCAATACCCCACTTTGTAAAGGGACCGACAGTAACGACTGGAAAAAGCGGAGCTGGATGAGCGCGCATTTTTCGAGTATAAACCTGACAAGGATGACACTTTTTGACCGATTCAATACAATCTTTGAAAATCGAGGGCCAAAAGTATCCAGCACGCAAAATCTTTTGGGCTGTAGCAAGCCTAGATAAATGACCCCCACAAGCTCCACTGTGAGAATCATTGAGCACAGCCTCAGCTTCTTCGAGAGTTAAGCAGCGTCTTAGGATTGAATCAACCCCTCGACGGTATAAAGCGTCACCAATAATCAAATAATTCTTGGCCAAGTGACGCAGCTTACGACGCTCATCTTTCGAAAAAGTAGAGGGAAACTTCGCAGTCTGGAGATACACAATGATATCCCCGTACCAAGGATCCTGTGAAGAGATAAGAAAAAAGTGTTCGTCCGGAAAGGACTCATCATAGATCATCTCTTCTCCACAGGGCAACTCGGAGATCAATTCCGCAAAAACTAATGATTTCTTGGATTTGGCAGACATGAACTCAAGATCAAATTCCTGTAGAATCACAATCCATCGATTGTATTTGCCCCCAATCACTCGCCTGCTGAGGACAAACTGAAATGGATTGGCAGCTGCCAAAACATAAGTTTTGCGAAGAATAATGTAATGCCGAAGTCGCTGCACAGCATGCACTGCTGCTAAGGCTAACTTTTCTATCGGAGTGTACCTAAGTTCAGGTCCTACCAGTCCTCGACTAAGGTAGTAAATAACATGCTCTGCAAGAGCATCATCTTCCTGAACCAGAACCATACCAATGGTAGATTCTGCTGCTGCCAGATATAAAAGGAAGTCTCTGCTATAATCAGGTGGACTCAGTAAAGGAGCAGAGGTCAATGTTTTTTTCAAAGCATCGAATGAGCGTTGAGCGTAGTCGTCCCAAATAAAAGGAACTCCTTTCTTCAATAGTCTCATAAATCCCTTTGTCACTTCAGCATAATTGACGATAAACCTCCGAAGAAAATTAGACTTTCCCTGAAGACTTTGAAGCTGACGGATGGAGGACGGGGGAGGCAACCAAAGTATTTCCTCAACCTTGAAGGGATCTACCCTTATCCCTTCCCTAGACACAATGAATCCCAATAGCCGACCGGATGTAACCGCGAAAACGCACTTGTTCGGATTCAATCGAATTTTATAAAAACGACATCTCTCAAATACTTGCCGGAGGTGACCAGGATGATCCATTCTCTTTCGAGAATGAGCATCTAAATCATCTAAGTATGCCTCGATAATCTTTTTGATGTCGTGGAAGGCGTAAGACATGGCCCGCTGAAAGGTAGCCCCAGCATTTTTAAGACCAAAAGGCATTTTCTTATATGCAAATGTACCCCAGGGACAAATAAATGCGGTCTTATGTTGATCTTCTGGACGGATAGTAATTTGATTATAACCAGAGAAACCGTCCATGAAGGAGAAAATCTCGTTACCGGCACACTCTTCAATAATCTGATCGATGAAAGGTGTGGGGTAATTATCCTTAGGACACGCTTTATTTAGGTCTCTGAAATCGATGCATACTCGAATCGTTCCTTGCTTTTTATCTACAGGAATGGGATTTGAAACCCATTCAGTCAGAGGAACTGGGAAAATGAATCCCGCCTTAAGCAGCTTCTCAACTTCAGCTTTGATAGCTGTTGCCTTCCTAGGATTAACCGGACGAAGTTTTTGCCTCACCGGCTTAGCGTTTTCATACATCTTGATCTCATGCTGGACAATAGATGGATCGATGCCAGGCATTTCCTCATAAGACCAAGCAAATACATCCCTATACTCTTTGAAGAGCTCGGTGTAAATTTGAACCTCTTCATGGGAACATTCAGCTCCAATGAAGACATTCTCGATAATATTGGGATCCCTGGAAATGTTCACCGAGATAGTAGGAGAGATCACAGCCATGTTCCCTTCAGCATAAACCTGTGTTGGTGCTAAGGGGCTCAAGACTGGGTGAACAGGTCCAGGAGACAAAGGACTTGGAAAACTTGCTTCAACTTCGCTCAAGTCAGGTAGGAAGTAAGACTGATGATGCAAATCATCCCACGGTCTATCTATACCTGTCATTGCTTCCAGGATGGCCTCTTCAGATGGAAGAGTGGTATCTAGAAAATCTTGGGCAGAAGAAGAAGTAATTGTCCAAGTCGGAGCCACATCGCCATCCAACTCTTCCGGTGAAAGAGGAGCTGGGACGGTTTCTGCAGAGTCAACAATAGAATGATAGGCAATCTCAGCTGCAGAAATCGGAAATGCCATTCCACCCACTTGACCTTCCTCTAATGTGGCAGTAGGAGAAGGTAAGGTCCAAGGGTCCGAAAAATAATGAGTTCGAAAGAACTCTCTTCGAAGAGGAGCCTTGGAGGATGAAATAACATTAATATGAACTGTAGGAGGAGGAAGATCAAAATTACCCATCAAGGAGGAATACATTCCAACTCCTAGATTCTCAACAGGCGCCTTAGTATTGTCCAACTTTCGAACAGATGAGTCAGAAGACGCATTCAGGTCTACAGGAGGACAGTCCAGTTGATCCACTGTGACAATCCTCCCTTCGTGGGGGAAACATACAATTAGAAATAATGAGGATGCAATGGCATCCATCTCATAAATCCAGTTCCTCCCCAACAGAAGGTTGTAGTCCAAGGCTGCATCCACTACCTCAACCTCAATATCAACAGTTTTTCCCCCAACACAGATGGGCAAAGCTGGGACAATACCATGGGGTCTGTGAGAATGACCATCGAACGCAGTAAGAACAGTGCTAGATGGAACAGATTTGGGAGATCCAAGTGTCTTCCAGCATGCGAGAGACATCACGCACGTGGAAGCACCCTCATCAACAACCGTTCGAAAGATATTGCACTTCCGATACGATGATTTAATATGAAATGCCATGTGATGAGGAAGTCTCTTCTTAAAATTAGTCATATCAAAAGTAATCAGAAGAGAATTTTTCGGATCAATAGCTCCGATGGCAGTGAGCAAAGCACTGCGCTGAGTCGGACAAGACTGGAGTACCTCTAAAGCTGACATAGCACAAGGAATCTACGCCAGATCTTCTACAATCGAGTAGTTCTGGGCAGCCCTTGCATTCGGATTAATCATTGACCGCTTAGAAGATGCTTTGGGCATCCGAGGTATAGACTCAACAGTGGGCTTCGTAATGTGAAGCGGCTCAGTAGCATCAGGAACTTCCTTAGCTTTCGAAGATTCCTCTCCGCCATAATCACGGGATCTCGTAGCGATATCTGCGTGAGCACTCATCATAAAAATGTTCGATGGAATTTCCCCTTCCTGAGTACCTCCGAAGGAAGCCCCAGGATTTTGGTTCGCGCCAACAACTAATTGCTGCCCTTGGGGAAAAGGGTTTGTTAACACAGCCTGGGAACTAGAAGAACCCTGCTGGGATAAAAAGCGCTGAGCATCCTGAATTTTAGGGCAAAGGTGTGTGAGATGGTCTCCAGCACAAAGCTTGCATGGAAACTTCACTTTCTTTTTCTCCTTTTGACCCTCACCAACACGCTCGTTGGTTTTGTTTGCATTGCCATTCCCATTCTTGCCCTTCTTCTTGTTATTTCATCCCTTCTTCTTCCCATCGGATTGTTAATTTCCTTTGGGATCAGAAGATTGGACAGCATTTATGGAGAAAGACTGGGAAGGTGATGACTCTGCAGGCACAGCCTGACTAGAAGGAGCAGATTGTAAAGACAACTGCTGCAATTGAGAAAGCAGGCTAGCTGCACCACTACTGACCGATCCGACAAGTCCGTCACCACGTGGACCAGGTTTAGTTTTCGATAAATCTAATTTGGAGCGAGGAGCATTGGGCAAGTACTTATAAAGTACCCCAGACTGAGAATAGATCAGTTCTAGTTGCTGGGCCCTAAAAATGGCCTGCTCCTCGGAAAATACCCCAGATAGGGATACATCCTTTGAAATATCTGACTGTAGAGATTTCAAAAACCACTCGAGAAGGAATTCACCAGGAATATGAGCTTTAATAAGCCTCTTCCTTCTCCTCCATTCCTGAATGTGATCAGAAATGTGAGTTGCCTCATCCTGCTTAAAATTAGCCAGGAGTTCGGTCCCAGCCTCATATCTGACAGGCAACTGAAAATGGTTAAGAAATGTAACATCCAGTTCTCCAAATGTGGCGAAACTGCCCCCAGTGAGCTCTATATACCATTTGGCAGCATTCCCAGTTAGGGTGCGTTGAAATAATCTCAACCTAATCGAATCATCAATCAGGGAGTTTGACGAGCACCATAAGTGGAAAGTGGTGATGTGGTCCGCCGGATCCTCTCCATTCTTACCTTCAAACTTTGGAATGTCTGAAGGAAGTTTGGTCGGGACCGGAGGCCACCCCAGACTATAACGAATCGGATCATTAGTCAACTTCGACAGATCTGGCAAGTTTAACGTTGCCAGAAAAGGTAAGCGAGGCAGAGCCTGAGGATTCCATCCTTGATGGGATGGATTCCCAACATTCTGAAAAGAATAGCCTGGATTTGGTGAGGCACCAGGCTGCCAGAAAGGACCCGTAGAAAAAGGAGAAGAACCTCCTCCCCACGCCGAGTTACCAAAGCCCAGACCAGTTCCCCCCGCTGAAGTTTGAAATGAAGAGGAAAGCCCCTGATAGGGGTTCCAAGCATTGGACAGAGGAGAAAAGGTCTGATAAGCACTCGAAGAAGGGAAAGAAGCATTCCCTTGATGACCTGCGTAAAAATGATTCCCAACCCCTGCTGAAGTAAATACAGGGTTCCATCCTGTAAAAGTAGTCGAACTTTGCCCCCTTGACCAAGGGTTGAAACTCTGGGTCTGGGACGTAAACGGAAACGACCCTAAAGAAGGATTGGAACTAGGAATGTGTCCAGTCCCAAAGGGTAAACCTTGAAACGAAGCTGATCCACTAGCCATGTTAGACATGGGCGTAGATCCAGCTGAAGCAGCAGAAAAGGAAAAAGAGGGATTTCCACTAATGGACATCCCTGAACAAAAGGGACCAGAATGAGAAGCATGTGCTTGGGTGAACCCAGAGCCAAACACAGCAGCACTAGAAGCAATCGAAGATGAAGCAATAGTGCCCCCTGCTTCGACAGAAGCAGGAGTCTGAATGCCTGCAGCACTCACGACAGAAGCCGCGTTCCCAGTCGTGGCCATCGAAAGATAAGAATGATACGAAAGATCCGGCGGTCTCTCAGACTCCGGTCCGATGTACTGAACAAAAAACGGATAATCAGGAGGAAGAGGAGATGGACCTGTAGCAGGAGGCTCAGGTATATCTTCTATCTGAAAATCTTCTTCCTGAGGAAACAACACTCGCGAGGTGAGCGGAACGCTCCTCTCGGAACCGACACCAGAATCAGCTATGAAACCTTCAGATCTTTGTGGAGGATCTCTCTCCACTGCGTCAGACGCCACAGGGTGGTAACCACCTGCTGAATTACTCCTACGCCTTCTCGAAGAAGGCTCTGGACTCTCGGGAGATAACCCCCGGATTCTCCTCGATCGTCGAGGCGCTTGATCAGCCACTTTTATAGATTTTTTAAATTAGACTCAAAAAAGTGAAAAGCTAGGCAAGCTAGGAGCAAAGAGCACTCACTATAATAAAAATCCCTGAGATACAGTCAAGCAAACAGCCTCCAAGTATTTCCGCTCCGGGTGATGAGGACCGGACACCAAAATACAGGAAAGCGAAATATAGGACCTCCCGAAAGCAGTCTGGGATGATTAGGGCCCATAACAACTAGCGAAGGTATCAGAAACAGTTACGCCGACCTCCTAACGACAGCCTTTGCCGGCTCAAGCACCCAAGCTTCGCAAGGGCACCCCCCAGAAGTACTGCTGAAAGTGATGCGACGTCCGCCTCAGGTACCACGGGTATTCCCCCCCGCAGTCACCTGTGTGGAACCTAGGAACAACAACTATGGACACCAATCCGTATCAGAAGCTGGGCGGAACGGTCTTGAGGTCAGATTCAGCTAATCGGAGGGGGGGTATCCCTCTTCTTAACCTTCACTTCCCCTCGCGCTTGACTCTCAGATGAGAGCTTTCCCAGTCCACCTCACGGAGTTGGATTTCGCTCAATTAATCAACTTCTATGTTTGTTTGAGTGGCCTTGGAGAGTTAACTCTCCACTCACCTATTCCAAGGCCCTACAACCTAGCTAGTTGGTGTAATGACACTTAGAAAACTTGCTAGTTGATTTTAGATTAAATCGCTTATTTTATTGGGCTGTTATATTAAGTCACAAGGATATGGAGATGAAACTTATGGTGCTTTTGACGCAAAAGAAATTAATAAAAACTTAACTACATGCACATGCAGTTATTGTCTTTCAATGAAAAGTAATCTCTATACAGGTTCTACGAGATTAAAAATTGTATTTTTCTTTTCAAATAACAAGCTCACACTCACAAAAACTATGAAACTGACTAAATGATTTAAATGCACCTAATGCAAATCACTACAAGCATGCAAATTCTAAGATGCAACAATCTCCTAAAGCAGAGTGAAATTCCCAAAAAGCTCTGTCGGTTTTAACTCTTTTTTGTTACCCAAAAAGCTAGTTCTCGAAATCAAGAACTCTTAATATAAGACACCAAAACGCTCAAAAACAAGAAGAAGAAATGAATGACAACTTCTCCCAAATATCAAGCCAAAAACCAAAAGATAAGAAACTTCACTAAAGCTCCAAAAGATATAGCGAAACGAAAACAAAAATGCAACAACAAAAACAAAAACAAAACAAAAATGTTTTTTGAGTTTTTGGAATGCAAAAACAAAAAGCAAAACAAATGTTTTTTGAGCTTTTTAGTTTTATAAGGAAAGAGCTCGCAAAGACCAAGCACAACTATCAAAAATCCAAACCAAACAAGATTGAATTTTAAGCACAAACTTCAACAATGCTCCCAACCTTATAAGGCTAACTAGTAGCAAGATCAATAAGAGCAAAGAAGGCCAAAAAACTCAGCCACTCAGCCTAGACAAATAGTGCAAACTCGTCGCAAACAAAAACTTCGAAGAAGCAAGCAAAACTCTTCAAAAGTTTCAACAAAACCTAGCCTACTGAACTCCAAGAAAACCAATCAAGAAAAGAGGCAAAAACTTAATGCCAAGCACAACACAAGGGTAGGAAAGAGTAAATAAGCAAGAGCTCTCTGTTCTGATAAAGAAGAACAGCCAAGAATGCTCAGAAAGCGATCTTGGTACTCAAACCAGAAGTGCCAGCACCAACGACAACACTTTGCCCAAAAGACTAGTTTTCAATCAAACGAAAGAGAGAAAAGATGAAAAACCACTTTCTTCACAACCCAGATAGCACAAAGACATTGTAGGAACAGGTCTTCACAGCTAGAAAGGACCAAAAAGTCAAGAAACTCAAAATTTCAAAATCAGCCTAGGTATACGCTACTTCTTAGTTTAGCAACAAGCGTGCATACGCGACTGTGCTAAAGGAAACTCGCGTATACGCGGGTACCTTTAGACAAACTTGCGTGTATACGTGACTGTGTGCAGAAAAAAGAGCGTATGCAAAGGTAAATAATGAAAAACAAAAAGGATCAAGCCTGGAAAAGAAACCAGGACTTCAGACTGACTGTAAAAAAGTAAACTGGACTGCAAATGAAAGTTAAAACTGTCGGCAACCTACCAAACAGCTGAAACCACCCAACAGGAGAATCACAAGAATGTGATCCCCAGCGGAGTCGCCAGTTCTGTTTCGGGGAATATCACCCTAGAGGTTCGTTGGGTTACAACCTCCAAAGAGCAGGGGCATGCTATCTAAGAAGGACTCACACAACCATGCACGTTCAGAAAAACTAAATAGAGTAGAATGAGAAAGTTACCCATAGGTCCTACGGTTGAAGTAGATCCAGCAGGGTCCAAACCCCCAGCAACCGTCCTTCCTTATTAACCTGAAAGACAAGAAGAAACCAGCACGAAGAACAAGTTGTACAACATATATCTACTCTAAATGTTAGTGAAATCCATATATAACATTAAACAAATCATAATGAATGCTTAAATACCAATATTCTTCACATATGAAAAGCATACACTAACACGTATATTTCGGGAACAGCACGGTACTTCTGTATTATAAATAGCATGTACAAAAGTAACGAGTGGAGAGATCACCTGATCCTTCCACGGCCTTCGAGCAGACCGTCGTCTGGATCCGTCCAGCCCCTTGCCTCGCTAAGACTCCTTCCAAACTGGTGCATACGAGATGACATATAAAGGGATGTGCATCTCAAGGAAACAAGGGTTTCCTACAATGAACTGGGAAAGTGCAGGAGGCACGAGGAATCAGACTTGGATAGGGAATACCAACAGAGTATAATATTAATAATTCTCTCTCTCCCTTAGGACATACACATGAGGGCTTTTTATAGTCCCTCCAAGTAGTTTCAACAGTTGGAAACAGTTGGCCACGGGCTGGGGTGGTTGAACTACCTGAGTAACCATCAACCCAGCGTGAAATTAGGGATTTTTTATATATTTTAATCATTTTAATGGCATACGTGGAAAAGTGCAGCTGGACTCGCGTATACACGCGGAAAAGTACGGGCATAGTCGCGTATGGGGATTTTTACACTGTTTTTAAGTGAATTTGTCCAAGTCTGTAGGAATGGGTGCCCAAAAAGCCATAAAGCAATCATGAATCATATGAAGGTGAGAAATGATGCTATAACAGGGTGTAGGGACTTCTGAAGCTAAATCCAGTGGGGAAGCACATTTCTCTCATTTCTTGCATTAAGGCTTGGTACTGTAACAATAGAAGGTTCGGATATTTTCCCTATTCCATTATGTGGGCTATTTATTTAGAGAAGTTCCATATTAGATTTTGTGGACTATTTGGAGAAGTAGAAATGTCTTTATCTTTGAATAGAAAACAATGAAGGTTAGGGAAGACATCATCAAGGCAATTACTCTCTTTAACGAAATGGGATCAGTTTTTGAAGAAAATAAGAATCCTGACTTGCAAATTTAAATATATGTGGCAATCATATCCAGTCAGGTTCTTTAATGGAGCCAGTGAAAGGAGACTGGTTTTGGGCATGAATAGTCTTAGGACTGGAGGATACCACCACTTTTGGTGGGAGGGAGGACTGGATCGAACAATAAGGCAGAGATTTTAGCATTATGGGGAGTTTTAATGGGAACAAAGTGGCTCATACTTGAAAATATTAAGGTATTTAGAGATGCAAAAAGAATTATCTATTGGTTTAAAGACTACACCAATTTCTTTCCTACAATATTAAAAAACTACACTAAAAGAATTAGAACTCTAGTAAGCACCTCTAAGAACATTCCATTTCAACATATTTATCCAGAACAAAATTGAATGGCTGATCTATTATTCAACAGAGGCATAGCTAAGGATAAAATTGGATGGCTGATCTATTATTCAACAGAGGGATAGCTGAGGATACGATTTAGGTAAGTTCTTTTTCAATAAATTTTTACAGGGAAAATTGATTAAGGCTGGAAGCATCAATTACTCTTAGGTGTCAGATCATGGATTCTGAAATTCAAGACAGAAATATATGTGAGGGGATATTGTTGTTTGATGAACTAAGAGTAAACATCTAGCTGGTCTTTTTATGAACAGTTGTTTGTTGGTGACAATTTTTAAACAGATATACAAAAATCTTTAATAGGAGTAGGATAAATTTTGGTTGATGATAGAAAGCATGATCAGTTGCAGACAGAAATGTAAAAATGGAATATGTACTATATTTTTTTCTATGAAAAGAGTAGTCTTTTTTTTCTCTGTAAAAAAAGGGGAAGGTTGAGTTTTCACCCAATATTGCACACCTCCAGCTCGAAACCACTAATGTCTACAACACGAAAAAGTGCATTTCTCCAATCTTCAGTAGTCTTGGAGTCAAATCACGGCTTCCTTTGATTAGTTTGAGGTTCAGAGGTTCTCTTCTCTGCGAGAACATTTATCCATTATGGTAGCAATTAAACATGAATTCCTTTACTGCATTAAAAGGGGCAAACATTTCCTAATTCAATGTACGCTTTTTAGAAGCAACTTTTCAATGTAGTTTTTAGTCCACTTCTTATTAATCTTTATACACGGTTATCAACTAGTAACATAGTACATTTTAATTAATGGTTATTAACAAGTGGGCATAGTAAATTTTAATTATATTTAATAATTTTTAAATGTTAAATAAAATTTAGTGATGCAAAAAAGTTATTATTAAAAATCTATTTAGTAATTTAGATTTAAAAGAAAATATCAAAATATGTCAACATTTTTAATTCTCTTTAGTAAGATTGAAATTTGTAATTAAAAATAATAATAATAATAATAATGTGTCATTTTCCCATAAAAAACATATATGCATAATAACAATAAAAGTTGTATGCATTTTTTAGAAAAATACATTTTTTTTCACCAATAATTAATAATATTGAACAATTTATAAAGATATGCGGCAATTTTATATACTTTGTTAAATGGGTGGTGTTTTAGACTAAATTTTTAAACATGTATGGATATGGTTTTCAGAAACATATTATATTAACATTTCAAGACTCAATATATTTTACATTATTATTTTAATGAGTGATCGAATATAATCAAGAAATCATATCTAAATTAACACAATTTAGAACTTTAAAAAGTAATCATATAATTTTCATTCATATGAATAATAATTATTAGTAAAATCTCATTAACTATAAATTTTATAATATTATAATAAAAAATGATATATAATAATAATTACAATAAATAAACTATTTAAAAATATAAGAATGTCATTAATACTTGGGTCTGCGGTGAAATTCTGCGATGAATTTTTGAAATGTCATTAATACTTGGGTCTGCTGCGGTGAATTTTCTCGATTAATACTTGGGTCTGCGGTGAATTTTCTCGATTAATACTTGGGTTTGCGGTGAAAATTCTGCTGTGAATTTTCTCGATTAATACTTGGGTCTGCGGTGAATTTTCTAGATTAATACTTGGGTCTGCGGTGAATTTTTCTCGATAAATTTTCGAACCTGCGGTGAATTTTTCTCGATAAATTTTCGGACCTGGGCACTTGAGGTCTGCTGTTCAGTTTGTTGATATTCAGGTGCACACATTCCTTATCTTTTTCCAATACATATCTGCTCATATATTCTCAAGTATGAATAATTCACCACAGCTACTAAAGATTACCAAAGATAGACCTAACAAAGTTACTCTACAAAGCCTTTATGAGCATATAGAGTCTTTAGAGAAACGTAGAGAAGAAAGAGAAGTCAAACTACAAACCCAGTTAGAAGCCATGATGGAAAGCAAATTCACATCTCTTGAAGACAAGATCCAAAAACAAATAAAAAATAAAACAGAACTATTGGAGAATAAAATGGAGGCAATGGAGACTAGGTTGCAGGTCATAGAAAAACAAAACCAAGATACGAACCAAACATCCCAGCAAGGAGATGATGATAATATAGAGAGTCTTAAAATGAAGGACATGATTAAAGAACTAGAAGAAAAAGTTAACAATCGTCTCACCCTAAATAGTGGGGCAGATAAACTATATATCAAACCAATTAAAGATGAAATGAAAAAATTGATCGAATTAGACCATGAGCGTAACAAAAGGGCCTTGAACCTTATAATATTTGGTTTGAAAGAGGAGGTAGACTAGGATACTTTAGCCATAGCCCAGACAGAATTACATAATAGATTACAAATTGAAACCACGTGTCTCACAGAAGCAACAAGGCTAGAGAAATTAACTGAGAATAAAGAAAGGTTGATCTGAATAAAGGTGAGCTCTACTGACCATAAGTATGACATACTTAGTAAAACCTCAAGTCTAAAAGGAACGGGAATATTTATAAATGAAGATCTCATTCCAGAAGATCAAGCAGAGTTAAGAAAGGAGGTTCAAAAGGTAAAAGAAGCTAGGAAGGAAGGAAAATGGGCAATAATAAAAAATAGAAAAGCAGTCTGAATTATTTCTTGGAACTGTCGGGGCTTTCCATGGAACAAAGGCCCAAGCTAAGTTGGATCTGAAATGATGTTGATATTATATTTCTTGTTGAAACTTGGGAGCACGAAGAATTTAAGGTGCCTAACATAGATGGCTTTGCACTATGGTCTAGCTGGAACAAGTGATCCTCCCGTAGAGGCATTGGGGCCATAGCTTGCTACATTAAGAAGAACATCTCCCCCCATGATAGGATTTATAAAAAAAACCCTTACAACCAATATAGTTGGATAGAGATTACTGACATTAATGATAAAAATACCTACATAGAAATTTGTTATTTTCCCCCCATTAATTCTAACTTCTATAAGAAAAATAATCTAGATAAAAATAATCCTTACAATGTTTTAGAGAATGATATTTCTAGCCTAAGGAATGAAGGTAATATCCTTTTAATGGGTGACTTTAATGCTCGAACTTCAAGCAACCAAGCTATTATTCTAAGCAATCATTCCAACCCCAATCCTCTTTGGTTAGACGAAGACCTTACTCTGGCTAGCCAGTACGAAAGGAGCTCTAAAGACCTTGGGGATAATTTGTTTGGGTCGGAGCTAATCAAGCTCTGTAGTGCTCAGGATCTCATAATTTGCAACGATCTAACGAAGTGACCCAATTCTAGCCAGATGACCTGCATCCATGGGCTTGGTAGCAGCGTGGTAGACTATGTTATTTCTGTTCTCCCTTTACACAACGAAATAATAAATTTTGACATCTTAGACGACCACGAGCCTGACTCTTATCATAGGCCTTTACTCATAACTCTCAATGTTGTCATGCATAGAGATCCCATAGAAGATAATCCTTATAGTAAAAAGAACTTAATCTTTGATAGAAATAAAAACGATCTCTTTCTAAATGAATTAAAAACTAATTTGTTTCCTTTATCTAGTATAGACAACATAGATGACCTCTATCATAATTTTACTACAACCCTCTCATATTATATTAACAAGTTCTCAATTGAAGTCTCAAGAAATAAAATAAATAGAAAAACCAACCCATGGTATGACAAAGATTGTAAAAGTGCGAGAAGAGCAATTAAGGAAGCTGTTGATGAATCTCTTAAAATTGACAAGATAAAAATCTACAAAGCCCTCAAAAAAAGGAAAAAAAGGCAATATATTCATAAAAGACAAAAGAATCTTTTACACCTCTCTAAGGTGGCTCCTAAGAAATTATGGAGGTAGATTCTAACTAGGAAAACTAAAGATAATAATAAAAGTACTTTACACGACTAGAATTGCTATCTTAAAAAGCTTTATGAATCTCCAAATGCCAGGGATAACTTTAAAACCCTGCTCACAATGGAAGAATTTTTCTCATTAGAAGACATTGGTTTTGGGGTTAAATGTCTGGAAAATGAAACGCTAAAGACATTAAAGGTTACCAAGCGGAAATCTTAAAACTTGGAGGTCCTGTCCTCATCCCCCACATCCACAAGCTTTTCAACCAAGCGGTCAAGCAAGGGTTCCCTAAACCTTGGCCTGAGAGCCTCATTATCCCTATTTTTAAAAGTGGGGATACAAATAACTCCTCTAATTATCGGACAATTATGATCAGCCCTCTCTTAGCCAAGTTATATGGTATTATTTTGAAAAATAAGTTGAGCATTTGGCTGGAAAGTGAAGGTAAGCGGGCTAAAGGCCAAGCGGGTTTTAGAAGGCAGCACTCAACAGCGAACCACCTCGTTACGCTTAGGATCATTGTGGAGGAATGCTGCAATGATAAATCCAATCTATTCTGTTGCTTTGTGGACTTTAGAAAGGCTTTCGATACGGTTCCTAGAAACAACCTATGGAATATATTAGAAGAGCTAAATGTTCCTTTCGAGCTAAGAGCGGCCGCTATAAGGTTATACGAGAATGTAATTGCCAAGTTAAAGAGAAATGAGGGGTGGTTGAAATATAATAAGTGTAATATCGGAGTTAAACAAGGTTGCCCCCTATCCCCTACCCTATTTGGCATTTACATCGACAAGATAGAAGGTTTTTTAGAGGAAGCAGGATGTGCTGGTGCGATCTTAGCTGGGATAGTCATCATCCTTCTTCTTTATGCTGACGATATTGTTCTTCTCGCAAGGTGCCCATCTGATCTTGATAAGCAACTTAGACTTCTTAAGGATTCTTGCTCTACCATGGGTATGTCTGTTAACACTGACAATTTTTTTTTTATGATTATCAAATCCAAGAAGGACACTTACACTAATTTTATGTACGACAATAGTAACTTGGAGGAAGTGTCTTCTTACAAGTACCTATGAATTGATATTAATCACAAGCTCAACTGGAACTATAACATTCAGAAAAGGATTAATGGGGGATGGAAAGCTTATTTTGGTCTTGAAAATAATTGTAAAACAACAAACTTCGTAATGTGGAATAGAAATAAGTTCCTCTTTGAAACTTTAGTCATTCCTATTATCTTATATGGGTGTGAGGTTTGGGGTTGCAACATCTCTAGAGAATCCTGGAGAAATATTGAGCAAATCCAGAAGCGTTTTATAACTTCTAACCTTAAAATTAAAAGAAATACACCCTATCCTATTCTCCTTATAGAAGTGGGTCTTTCCCCTATCGAGAGCCTAGCTATGACTAGGCTTCTGTTGTACAAGCACAAGCTCAATAGCATAGGAGACCATAGACTTCCTAAGCTAGCTTTAAATTCCAGCCAAAACCACCTAAGGCTTAAACAAGGCTAGTATAAAGACACCAGGGCCTAGTTAAACCATTGGGAGATCAACGAGAATGTTGCATTGCAAAACATTAATAACATTAAAAAAATTGTTACTTCTAAGTTCAAAGAAAAAATGTGGTGTGAGAAAGATCTAGCAGCTAAAAGAAAACTAAGATATTATAAGGAGGTCATCAACTCCACCCTAGAAGATCAAAACCATCTCTTTGTTTTAACTAGCTCAAAGAAGAAAATTAATATAGCCAAGATTATAACGAACTCTCATGAACTCCATAGTTAAACAGGTCGTTGGACAGTTCCTAAAACACCATGGATGGAAAGGATTTGCCATCTCTGTGAGAATATGAACATCGAGGATGAAAATCACTTCCTCTTAGAGTGCCCCATGTACAACCACATTAGATCTCAATTTCATAATCTTTGTTGCAATACTAACCTTCCTAGCCTTTTAAGATGTCAAAATTATAGTGAGCTCAGGAGGCTTCTCTCCAAGCTTTTTGAGCACAGGAATAAAATCTTAAATCAAACTAATTAACTCTTTTCTTTAGGTCCGACAGACCAAAGATTGGTCTTAGTGGACGTTAACCATCATCATCATTATCATCACAAACTCATAATAATTGTTTTAAAAATTATTTAAATTCATAAACATCTTTATAGTAAAAGAAAGATATGAGCTCAATTTCACATGGACCCATTGACATCATTTTTGTAATGATTTTCCACGGGTACTATAAACCTAACTTTTCAATAAAAAACATTGTCAAAATCAAAACAATGTGAAACATTTCAAACCTTCCAAACATTTCAATACGTGACGTGAGATAAATCAAGATTTTGAATAATTCTAATGCGAGACGTTTTAAACCTTTCAAATTTTTCAATACATGATAGAGATGCTTTATCACATAAAACTAGATTTTGAATAAAATTATAAAATCTCTTAAAAAAATTTGGAAGAAAAATTATACCTTTAACCTTTTGAACATAGAAAATTTATACCTTTAAAAGTAGATTTGAACATAGAAAATTTATACCTTTAAACTTAGATTTGATTTATGAAATTATAATGACACCAAAATATATTATGCTTAAACTCTTAAAATGAAAAAAAATATTCGTGTCCAATTGCGAAACAACAACACAATTTAAAATAAAGTTTCAACACGTCCCATCGCGTCCGCCTCATCTTTTGTAGTTGATCTCCACTTGTATTATAGATTGCACGAGATAGATGTCTTTATGTACGTATCTGCTTATTCCCACTCAAGTGATTGTGTTCCCACTAGTTCGAAACCAAAAATAATGTTAGACGATTAAAACCTTCCAAACTCTATATCAATATTTTCCAACCTAATATTTTCATGTTATTGGTACTTCTTCTATTTAACTTTGGCAAAGATAAATAGTCATCCATCTTAAGTTAAATTTGATTGGTTTTCAATACATTTATTTAAGGTATATAAAGAGTTTTAAATATTGTATTTTTAAAATTCCATATAATAAGATAAAATATATTAAAAAATATTCTATAATTTATAATCTTTTCTGTTCTATAAAATCAATTTTTTTCTCATTAGACGTAATTAGAAATTTTATGTATAAAAATAAATTAAATAAAATGAAACCAAGAGATATTCTAAAATTGTTTTTAACTTTAGCCAAAATTATTACTTGCACATAAAGATGCTTAGTCTTGGTAGACCATTAAGAGATAAAGGAGAATATATTGTTTTGCAGAATAGGATAGTATTAAAATTATCATTACATCAAAATTTAAGGAGAAATTGATAAAAAGATATTATAAGGAAGCAATAAAAATTTAAATGGAAAAAGGAAACTATGATATTATAAGGAGGTGATCGATTCAATCTCGAAAAGAAAAAAATATTTCTCTACATTAAATATATTAAGAATAAAATAAACATTGCTAAAATAAGAGCAAATTCTCATGATCTTCATAATGAAACTATGTATTGGTCAATCCCCAAAACACCATGGGTTGAAAGAGTGTCACATTTGTAACATTAAGAGGGTTGAAGATGAAAATCAATTTATCTTAAATTTCCATCTTATACTCACATTTGATCTAATTTTCAAAATATTATGACAGTACCAACCTTCTTGACCTTTTAAGTAAATAAAACTATAAAAAAATATTATGTGCTTCATAACTTGAAATTGTGCATTGGTTAATCCTCAAAACACCATGGGATGAAAAAAATTGTCACATTTGTGACATTAAGAGGGTTGAAGATGAAAATAACTCTCTTAAATCGTCCATCTTATACTCTCATTTGATCCATTTGTCAAAATATTTATCACACTACCAACCTTCTTGATCTTTCAAGTTAGAAAAATAACAAATGCAAGCATAGCAATTACAACATGTCTTCAAAGACTTAAACCCATGCAATTGAGGAAACAATTTCTTCACCAAATCACTCAAGCTAAAATCTTTTGACAAATATACATCGTTAAATTTCAATAACATATATAAATATCTCAATATATATTTTAAATTATATAATATTTAATGTACTACAATGACATGTATAAAAAATAAATGCCAGTACTAACCTAAACCACATCTCCCAAATTAAAAACATTATATTTATTTATAATGTTCCAAAGTTACAGTGAAAGTAGAAGTTTTAAATAAATTATTTTAAATAGAAAATTGAATACACTTTTGAAATATCAAATGGTTAAAAATATCCTTAAATTTCCTTAAAATATCCATACTTCAACATAATAAAATATAAACTATTATATTTAAATAAAAATATATAGTTTTATGATATGAATTTAGAAACAAAACAAAAAATGGCCCAAACCATATTATGCCCATTTAAGGGAGCGTGCTTGTCAGGTATTCGCATTATGGATGTGTGCACCACCATCTTGCTTCTTAGAGAGAGAATGCAAGACATCTGAGAGAGAAATTGTACTTTGTGAGTGATGCAAGATTGCGATGATATTTGTGAAAGTTGGACGAGTTTGGTGGGAGAGATTGGACATGAAATCACCTTGGAGATTGTATGGGCACTTGTTTCATGTATGCCCCACTATCCCTAGAGCTATACATGTCATTTAATCACTTGACACATTCACCCGTTTTGAAGAAAGTCACAAAGATGGCCATCAGGTGGACCACGAAAACTTAGGGTGGATGAGGTTATGCATTGTTAAACACAGAAAAAATTGATAGACAAGATTTGAATAACACATGTGTTTGCATTATATTCATAAGATGTACATATTAATACACAATTTTCTAACCCTTGGTTTTCATATTCTAAGAGGTCACTTGGACTTCAATGACTATTGGAATTCCTCCACACCAACCCTAACAGATTAGGTGTCCAATGTTCCCACCCTTAATTTGAAGGGTTGTATATGAGTCCAAGAAAAGAGTTGAAATACAAAAATTCATGGAACCCAATGGTTGGATGTGCCTTCTGAAATAGTGGTCTAAGGAAGACCACAAACAAAATGAGGTAAAAGAACTCGAAGTTTCTACCTATGGTGGTTTAAGGCTTCACACTAATTCTAGAACTAGGATTGAAGCAATTCCTGGAAAAAATCCAAATTTAGCTAGAAGTTGAAGTCTTTTACAAAGTGGAAGTGCTCCCTGATGATGATTTGAAGATGACCACAAACTGATGTAGAAAAAAATGAAGTATTCTACCAATGGTGGTTTATGTCTGGCCACTAACCAAGTCATGTTCTATGAGCATGAGTTTGGACCCCTGACTACAACTCTGATTCTGGTTATGGTTGAATTTGACTTGAGGCTCTAATTGTTAGCTCTGGTTCATGTTATCTCTCATGCTCACTTGATTTGACTTCAAATATAGTAACTAAACATCAATTCCCCCTGTAAGATACAAGGTGAGAAGGTGAAGATATCTCCACTAAAATATGTGTCAATATTTGTGACTGGACCTCAAATATGGTTGGTATATATTCTTAGTTGTTGAATACCATTGCCAATAAGTGATCCATCCAAGGGGAATATTTGTTCTTGTTTTTGGGACATATGTTTGAATGATGAGTATGTGTACCATAATGCTGACAACATTGAAAAACAAAACCATGATCTTTCACATGGCCAACTCGATCACAATGCTGGCATATGAGAATATGAAGTGGTTGTGGAACAAGAGTAGAATGTGGAAAATGTGAAGATGGATCATTCTAAAGAATCCCAATACTATGAAAATGGATTGGCTTAGAATATTTTGGAATGTAAAAGGAAACATCCTTGTCACATTTTAGACCAGTTATGTTCTTGTTGATAAGTTCTTCCCAAGGTCTAATGATGGGCTTAGGAAGTGCAATCTAAACCTTTGCATATTTATGTAAATCTACTCCTAAAGTGACTTGGATGATCTAATCATTTTTTTGTTGTTGATGGGAGTCAACTTTAAAAAAAAAAATGTTATGAACAAAAACAAGTTCAAAATGATGACTCTTTTTTTGTATCTCATCTTGTTGTAGCTAAGATTTGAGCTGGAAAAACTCAATCTTGTCTTGTACATTTTGCAAAGAATTTTGAATGTCTCAGATAGTGGCCTTGCTGATTTTTAATGTATCATCCATACTAGAGAGTATCAAAGTGTTCAATAACTCTAATAGTCCGTGAATTTAGAAATTTTCTCAAGTTTGAGTAAATGAATGGTGTCAGTTTCAAATTTAAAATTTCTCAAGTAAATTTGAACCAAATCTCTTCCTCTCAAGGTAAAGTATAGACTAAAGTAGAAGCTCCTCAATGAAAAAGGCTAAGGAACATAAAATCCCGTGACAAGTTTGTAAATCATAACTCACTCAAAACTCCACCACTTAAGGTCAACAACATTAAGTGATGTTTAATATCCTAATGCTCACATTTTGTCAAGGTAAATTGTTGGTTATTCCTCTATATAACAACCCTCACTAGGGATGAAAACTTGGAGATTTTGGAGACATGTCAATATTTGTACTACATATGTATTTCCACTTGTGGGTCTTTACCTGCATGTTAATATCCTACTAAAATGGAAACTCAGGTATACAATAAATATAAGATAGTATGGCTTGGGCCTTAAACAAATTTAAATCTCCAATCTCTTTGACCACAAGGGGATCAATGCTCATTAAAGCCAATGTAATAGTTGTGTGATGTTGAAATAATGCAAGACATGAATCAATTTTTTAGAAATTCCAAAATACTCATGCAGTAATATATTTTTAGTGTGGTTGTCACATCATCAACTCTTGTGAAAATTCACTGCTAGAGTTGAACTTTGGGCATGGTCAATCATTTTCCTTGCAACTGGTGAATTTGAAACCCTTGAATGGCCTTTACTCATAGTTACTTATAGACTCCATGAATTCACTATACTAGATACATGTACTTAGAAACTCTATTAAGGTTTGATAAATACTTGGAAATCACTAAGAGGAGGGTGAATCAATAATTGTGTCTTTTCAATTATTTATTTCAAATTAGTTTCATTTTCCAAGTGTTTTCTTTTGCAGCTAATGGCATCTGTATATTTTTAGATTTTAATTATTTCTTTTGAATTTATCGGAGAGACATTTGCATATATAAATAAAATTTAAAAGCATTCAGACAAGTGAGACATTCAACATGAAACACATGAAGACACCAGATATAAGTGGAAACCCATAGAGGAGAAAACCATTAATTATTCGCTGGAGTAATGTCTAAGGAAATCTCCTGCTCCCTTATTACATCAATTTTTTTGTAGCTTCCAACCTACAAGAGGTTTCTACCTCAATTTTTTCTGCAAACTTCAACTTCCAAGGATTCTCCAACTCCCACAAATTTTTTGCATGTTACAGCTCCCAAGAGGCTCCTACCTTAGTATGATCTAACATGTTCTTTATCAAACTAAAAATTGAAAGGAGACTATAAACCCCCAATCAAATTACAAATCATATTTTATGGTTACCTAGTCTTTGTCTTTGTTTTGAAATCAGTTTTTGTCCTCTTTTATACTACTTATTATGTCTGCTTCTCTTCTCCAAGTGTGCTCAACTTCCGATTCTCTTTCTATTTCTCTTTTCTCCTTACTAGGTTGTTCAAAAACTCTTTCATACAAATGTTCAATTCAAAAAACTAAATTCCCATTCAACAATGCATATTTTATATACAAGGATCTATGTTTGTTTGCATTCTATGAAATAATACAAAATGAGGAGTTGCCTCTTGGTATTACGGGACTATTTGCAACTCAACTCTTCATTTTCAGTTTCTCAAATTAGGAAAAAAATTATTTTTACTATTTGCACATCTGAAGAATCAGGGTTAAGAAATAATTATTACATAAAACAAACCTTATATAGAAAAACTTGTTGTAGTGCAAGTTGGTTGAAGATAGGGTGTGTTACTATCTACGGTAACACAATTTACACACTAGGTGACCTACGTTATAACATTGGTCCTAGGAGAAATAAAAGTGTTACTATTATAAATAGGCCAAAAATATTAATTATTTTGTACAACTTATTTTGTTCAATAAGAGCAATATGTTCTTCAACCTTTGTTCTTTAGTTCTCTAGTTCTTTAGGCGTTTTTCTCAAGTTCTTATGTTTCATATATTCATTTTGGTTGAAGGATAAACGTCAAAGAAATCATCAATGGAAATCACATCACTTAATTATCCTTTTCACATCACTTCACTTAATCAACCTTTCCTTGCACATCAAGCCATCTCATACAAAAAACCATCTCACCAAATCAATCTTTTGCACATACATAAGCCTACATCATTATTCCTCCAATACATCTAATTCAATTCCTCTCACCGCAAAACACAAGTTATGCCAACGAGACATAACAAATAATAAAACCATATAAAAATGTATATGCCCCTGCAATCACAAAAACATCAGTCACATAAATATTCCCTACGCACATTGGTTCTCCCTGCAATACACCATTAGCTCTAGAAAACAAAACACTATGATCCAAAACTTTCTACCTCTAATCAACCTGTGCTACAACCTCTGAATATTTTGTCTATGTCAATAGATCAAACTCTACCTCTGAAATATTAGTGAATAATGTTTCCTTCTTCATGTACCTTACTGATCTTTGCATTCTATTTCCATTTACCTTTGTGTATTCACCTACTTTATGAGCTTGAACTCTTTCCTCTACATAAACCTATGCTCTCCGTTATGCACATTGTGTAACCTCAATTTGATCCCATTTCTCATCTATTTAAACAAATTAATCCATTCTCTCCACTACTCATGGAATTAATGCATTCACACCATAACACTAACCAAATCGATTTTTCCAACAGTAGATTAATTCAATCGAACTTTCGACACAAAACCATGAGCAAAAACCTTGGTTTATGCCACTAGAAATCACTAGAATGCACATAAAATATGGAAAACTGAGTCTATAAGGGGTAATTTTAGTCATCCCTTTAGGAAGCGAGTTACTAACGTTGGTCATGCATCAAGAACCTACCCTTCCCTAGGGTATAATGTTGGTTGTCCACTGAAAACCTGTGTTACCTTGTGTTAGGTTCTCTTCATGCTCAAAGACTCATTTGCAAGTGTCTCCAAGGCTTCTAAAACATTTACAACATCTCCAAACCCTGTCAAAATTCCTCCAACTCTTATTCATTCTAAAGAACATTATCATAATGGGGTTATACTACTAAACACATTTGCGTCAAGTTAGGAAGATGAAGGCCTAGTTGGCCAACCACCTCAGCATGTATCAACATCTCTGCATCAAGTCAACATCCTTACATCAAATTAGTGATAACTCATGATGTCTAGTATATCTTCATATTGACCACAAACCATGAGAGTTTTCATCATTAGGTTGAAATAAATGATAGGATGAATAGTGCTAAGTCCCTGTTGAGATCAATGCCAATATTTACTATGATTTGGGAAGCCAAAATCATTTTCCTTGTCTTCCACACACAAGAAGTTGCAAACCTAGTTCTAGTTATAAAAAATAATGATGGCATTCATCTCTATGTTGAATTCAGAAATATAAACAAAGCTGATGATAAGGAAAATTAGCCATTTCCTCCCATGGAGCATATCCGTCAATGGGGTTTTGGCTTCGAAATGTTGTCTCTTGTTAATGGTTTTTGTGGGCTACAACCAAGTTATGGCAGCTCCTACTAACAAGTTAAAAACCACCTTCAGAACTCCATGTGGAACCTTCACCTATAGGAATATTCCATTTTATTTAATCAATGTCGAGGAAACCTTCCAACGGTAAATGGATATTTCCTTTCATGGTTTAATAAATGAAGTTATAGTTATATATTTAGATAATGTCATTATTTACTCCAAAAGGATATTTCACCACATAACACATCTTAGAAATGTATTTGAAATATGTAGAAAATTTGGTGTTTCTTAGAACCCCAAGAAGTCTATTTTTGTTGTAACTCAGGGCAAACTGCTTGGATGTATTGTTCCTGAAAATGGGATTATGATTGATCCTGGAAGAACTCAGGCCATTGATAGTCTATCACCTCCCAATTCCAAAAAGGCTATGCAATCATTTCTTGGAAAAGTCAATTTTGTCATATGGTTTATCCCCATTTTTTTTGATATTGTCAAAGCACTTCTGGACTTGGTAAAGATGAAATATAAATTTAAATGGGGAGATCAGGAGAAATAATCCTTCTGCACAGTTAATGATCCAATTTGGATTCTAAATTTTGTATCAAAATTACAAAATGACCAAGATGGTCATTTTGAAGTAATTAATTATCAATTTTGTAAAAAACAGGTTGAGTTGAAATTATTTCGACCAAGATGGTCATATGAACAAGGATTCATCAACTGAAGTCGTCAAGCAAAATCTTGTCGAAATTGGAAAGTGACCAAGATGGTCACATTCAACATTCTTGCTAAGAGCAGGAAATTCAAGTTCAAATGTTCATCGTCAACTTCGACATCAGCATCAGTGACTTCAACAACAATCATCAATGTTTTTCTAAGTCAAACTGTCGTCATAAGAAAAAGTCGTCATTATGTCGACCTGTGACATTTAAATAGTAAAGAGCATTATTCATGATTTTAAAGTGTTAAATTCATGTAAAGACTTAAGGAAAAATAATCCTAAGTCTAAGAGTTAGCACTATAAGTCTAAGTCAGTGTTAGTGTTAGGAAAAAATGTTAGTCTTAGAAACAAATGTTAAAGACTAAAAGGTTATGTTCAAAGTCAAAATTGTAAACCTAAGGACAAATCCTAAGGTAAGAGGACTAATTCTAAACCTAGTTCTTAGTAAAAGGTTATGTTCAAAGTCAAAATTGTAAACCTAAGGACAAATCATAAGGTAAGAGGACTAATTCTAAACCTAGTTCTAAAGTCCTAGTTCTAAAAACCATAAGTCCTAATGCTTAAGTCCTAAAGTGTCTAAGTGATGAATGGGTATGTTAAAACCCAAGGTGCATGGTGTTAAAAAACTATGCTATAAATAAAATCTTTCGGACTTAGGTTGAAAACCCACTTTTGGGCTTAGGAATTCAAACTATGTAAAACAAAACCCACAGCGCTAGTCTAATCATGTAGTTATAAACCATGTCGGGAATGTAAAGTCATGTGACAAGGTTAAATGTCAAGTTTGAAGCCTGCAGTTTATACAACAGTCTAACCGCAGCACTAAAACTGTGTCAGAGCTGCATGTGAACGCATTTTGTTTATAACTACGGCGGAAGTTGTTGACAGCTGCTATGCTGCCAGCTATAACCGCGTCAGGATTGTTCTCCATGTGAACGCAGCGGCGGATAAGGGTAAGCCGGAACCATAGGAGTCAAAGGCTGGCAATTGTAAAAGCCGTGTGTGACATGTGAACAGGTGTATCCGTGACCATCAGGGTTAAGCTGGAACCGCCGGAGTAAGCCGTGACCACTGGGGAAGGCACTAATCACATGCCGAAAATCCGTTTATCTGCACCGCTTGCCAAACCGCTAGTGGATTTCGATAATCCAAAGTCTATTTCAGGTTTTATTTCATATAACTTGGCGTTGTATTAAATTAATACCTTAGTCTAAGACACTAGGTGTCAAACAAACCCGAGAGAAATCATAACAGTTTATGATGTGGAATACTTCAAAGGAATCCATGATAAATAAGCTGCTTGGAAAGGGATAAGGACCCATTAAATCAATGTTAAAAATGGAAAACCAATAAATCTTCGAGATATGAATATATAGATAGAGGTTTTAATGCCATTTTTATATGCTCTCATATTATAAAAAGAGGAGAATATTTTGTAAGGAATGAGAGTAAGGAGAGAGGTTCTCAAATACAAGAAGAAGAAGTGCTTTTCAAAGTAGCACTAAAACACTTGGTAGAGAGTTTTTGGTTTTTGCAGGTACATTGTGGAGTAGGAGAGCTCATTTTCCTGCATAGTTTCAGAATTGAAGTTCATTGTAGAACAACGAGATCCACTTCCATATTCAAAAACTCAGTTCAGCTACCATTGTGCTAAAGGTCCATATGCTTCAGTCCTTCAGATAAAGTGTGCACTTCATCATCATATTTTCTTGGTCGATTAAAGACACATCAAAGAAAAGATTATGTATCTATAAAGCCTCATCAGGAGAATTCCATTATGCAACATCAATAGTGCTACTTGGCACTTGTCAACTGATAGATCATTGTAGTCCCATTTCTCTTGGTTTTATCAATACAACAGACACACACTTCTGAAGCGGACCTGGAGTCGTAGTCCAGGAGGAACGAACTCCATCACAAATCTTTGTTGTCTTTTGGTTTTATTGTTATGCATGATGTGTAATTGTTAAACCTTAACATTAACAGGTTTATACTTAAAGACACTTTATACTAAACAGTTAGATTCACATCAAAGTAACTGTTTCAGTAATTATTTCTTGCCATTCACATTTTTTCAAGAGTTAGGAAAATATCTTGTCATTCCGGATACAGATCATATTTTGGTATCATATCATACTAGCTCTTTTCAGGTAAAAAATGGGCAAGAACTCGAGACAACAGTTAAGGTTGAAAGAACTCGAGGAGTTCAATCAACAATGTCAGCAGGAGAATACTGCATTACGAAGGATGGTGCAAGCATTGGAGAGTGACAAGAAAATCTTGCAGTCTGAACTTGAAGTCTTGAGAAAGAATAAAAGAGGAAACAACCCTCTAATAGAAGATACAACTTCTAATGGAAAGAAGCCAACACTATCTCTTCGTCAGGAGGATGAATATAGTACTTCTCTTTCATCATCACCAAAGTCATCAAGAGAGGCCATTGGATCTTTTTCCTCACATGCTGAGGAAACTCCCAAGATACTGATATCACCGAAAAGTGATTCAGTCTCCGATGAACTTTCTAGCCAGAAGCTAAGTACAGTTTCTGAAAGAAAATGTTTGTCAATGATGAAAGCCATGGGGTACCAGGAAGGAGAAGGCCTCAAAAATAATGGTCAACAGAGAATTCTACCAATAGCGGTACAAGAAAGACCTAAGTATCAAGGTCTAGGCTATGGTATAATGAAGTGCGACTATTGTGAAAAGATCTGCCACATTTCGAGTCAATGTTGGTCTTTGTATCCTGAGCTTATGTGAAAGAAGCTCCAGGACAAAAGGGGTAAGAAAACACAATCCTCTAACAATAATGATTCTGGAAGTGATTTCTTTTATCATAATTGGGTGGTAGACACTGTTAAAGAATATATCCATGAAAATTTTGTGGTAGTTCTTGGCATTTTGTAGAACATTGCTAGAAGCATAGAGCCTACAGCAAGAAAGTCGGAGCTACTAAAAGCCAACCGCCAGAAGATGATGAGACACTTCAGGTGAAGAAGTGATCAGGAAAAGTCTCGATTCAATCTTCTAAAGAGGAACATCATTTAGAAAACTCAATAAGTACAAATTCTAAGGAGAGAATTTGTCAACATTGAAAATTGTCGGGGCATGCTAAAGGCAACTGTCCAATCCTGCCACAAGAAACAACATTGACACCAGAAACACAGGATACATCCAATTCACCTGCTGGAGAACATTCAAATGCCAAATGGAATTGGGCAGAATTTATGCCATATACCTAAAGTGAGTCTATAAAACTTTTTCTAGATATAGATAAGTTTGTAACTAGGTTCTAGAGTTATTTTTCTTCAAAGCATTGTAATAAAACTTTTGGGGAGCCAAAAGTTATTTTTGTGGGAAGGTGTGATCTAATTTGGATTCTCAAGTTTGTATCGAAATTATAAAATGACCAAGATGGTCATTTTGAAGTAATTAATTATCAATTTTGTAATAAACAGGTTGAGTTGAAATTTTTTCGACCAAGATGGTCATATGAACAAGGATTCATCAACTCAAGTCATCAAGCAGAATCTTGTCGAAATTTGACAGCGACCAAGATGGTCACATTCAACATTCTTACTAAGAGCAGAAAATTCAAGTTCAAAAGTTCGTCGTCAACTTCGACGTCAGCATTAGTGACTTCGACAACAATCATCAATGTTTTTCTAAGTCAAAATATTGTCATAAGAAAAATTCATCATTATGTCGACCTGTGAAATTTAAACAATAAAGAGCATTAATGTTACACAACATTTTGTCACTGTCCTTGCAATCCCCATCCCGCACATTGGAGGGTCGTTTCTGTGACTTACGAAAAGTGTCATGCCTTGAAAAGACCATCATTGCATCTCTCTACATGAAGGTAACATTCCTCATGTTGAAAATTCCCAGAGCAGAGCATCAAAAACCCTTGTTTTTGCCTTGGCGCGAGTAGCTAGTTCTACCCTCGCACCGATGTGGAAGATTAACACTGGGACCCGCGCCACCTGGCTCTCTGTCCTATTTTGACACCCGTGCCGAGCTGTTTTGGGAATGTTTTTTAAAAATAGAGGTGGAGGTTCCATTCCAACAACCTCGAGGATGAGTCATTGGGAGTGGTTGAATTGAATAGCCACGGGCTCCCTCCTTTAGTTAGTGGTTTCCACCTCTCTTGGAACTCTCCTAAAGGATAGGCCTCGCTTCCACTTTTGTAGGGATCCCAACCTCCTCCTTTCCCTCTATATAAAAAATCCATCTCTCTTTGCACAAGCTAGCTGAACTTGGAGAATTGAACTATAGCTGAATAATTGAATCATTGAGAAGGTAGAATAAGGAGGAACTCCATTGAGAGATCTTTAGCTCATACCCTCATCCCGTCTAAATTCCCTGACGAGTAGTGAGATGCACTTTTGCTGAACCCCACTATAGGAGACCACGACGTTAGAGCTTGGTTGTATCTCTTCTTTCTACTTTATTAATATACGTGACTATTGTTTGGTTCCCATCTTGTGTTTTGTCTTTATCAAATGAAATGTGCTTAGTCTTCTCTGACTGACAAGTATTTTTTGAATGGAATTATTATGTCATATGCTGTTATCGTTTTCTGATCTATGTGCAGGTGTCCGAGCGCGATAGCGAAAGGATTGTGACTTGCCAAAGCAAGAGCGAGAGGCCTTCATCACCACTACAATCACGACGATAGCATTGGACCACAGGTAGGTCACCTTATCATGTCCTCTTGTCATTCGAATAACTAGGAACCTACACTCTAGCATGTTTCCTTGTTTCTAGACCCACTCTAGGGCTAGAGGGATCATCTCTGTCCGCAGAGAGGATTTACCTGCATAAAAAATTGGCGACTCCACTAGGGATCAGTGTGATTTTGTCTTTTACCTTGTTGGGTCGTTTTTCGGTCATTGGTTTGCTTGCCTACCTTTTCTGGTTGCTTATCTGTGTTTAAAACCCATGTTTAGCCCCATAATGTCAAGATTGACCTCTACTCATTTGAGTTTTTCCCTTTTCCCATGGTTAATTGGCTTGGCCCGCTTTTCAGTTGAACAGTCGCACCGATTGGCGCAGGTTGCTATTGTAGCATTCACGCCATCCCCTGTTTGGCGCGAAATACCGCCTAATAGTCGTGTCGACCCCTGTAGGTTTTTGGGTTTGACGTCTTTTATGAGTTTTTGGTCAGTTGTGCTTGATTCTAGGTTGTTTTTTTTTAGCCTTTGGGACTGTCTTTGACTGTTGTAGGCCTATTTTCCTAAGTCGTTTTTCCATTTCCTATTAGTGTAGCCCAAGGCCTTAAGGTTTCTAAGTGCCTTTGTTCATTGAGCCTTCTGTTTGGAAATCGAGTCTCTTGCTTATTGTCAAATTTGTTCCCTGTTTGATTGTGCTAAGTTTCCTTGATCCTTTTGAGTACTTGAATTGGTTGAATGATCATTGTGTATCTCATTTTGGTTCTTCTTCATGTTGCTCCAAGCATAGATTACATTGCTTGTATGGGTCGTTCTGGGAATTTTTCTTTGATTTGAAAAGATTGCAGCATTAGTTTGGGTGTTTTTGTGTTTTTTTCGTGTTGTTTGAGTCATTTGATTTCAAATATTACATTCGCATTCTCAAGCTAGTGTTTCGGTTCTGTTTTTCATGTTATTAGTACATCGTGTGCTCTATTTCATTGAAAAATTCAAAAATATTGCATTTTTTTTTTGCATTGGAAATGAAGAATTCTTTTGCATAATTAGCATCGGATAGTCTAGGAAAGAGTTTTTTCGTTTTCATTAGATTGCATTAGATACATTAGTGGATGTCTTTGCATGTTCTCATTGTTTGCTATCGTTTGAAATATTTCTATCCTTCTCGTAAATAGCCTTCATTGAATGGAAAATGGTGTCCTTCTGCATGTAGTTTGCATTTAGGGAATTTGAGATCCAAAATTCGCTAAGGCCTTGAAATTGAAACATAATCCAAGACCAACGTTAAAATTTATTCAATTAACCTAAGGCAACATTGGAACCTAACGCAATATTTTAGTGGTCTAAGCTAGAGACGTGTTTCAGCGTCTTAAAACCTAGTAGTTGTCGTTCTCCATCTGGCTCTAGAAAGTGCTAGTACGGACTTGTGCTCCCCATATCGTCGAGTATATAAAGGGAGACCCCTCTAGGCTGCAATCCTTTATCCGTAGGAAGCCGAGTCTGCCGCCTTGTAACAGTGATACATCGAACACAACATTCGGGGAGACTACCTGGATGTACGTTAAGTCCTTGGCCATTTCTCTTTCATTTGATCACCAATGTGTATATGGAATTTCACGGAAACTTGGTACACCCTGTTGTGGTGGATTTGACACTTGGGTGTACGAAATCACACGCATTTAGAGAATGTGGTCTTTTATCTAAACCATGAGTAACAGGTAGTATTTGGGGGGAGCTCAGAAGTATAAGACTGAAAATGAAGTAATACACTTAAGTATGCTCTGTTGAAAAAGTAAAACTAAAAACATAAAAAGAAGCTAAATAGAGAGTTCCAAACAATAACAAGGTAAACAACGGCTCGATGGCCTTATTCTCATTGAATGCTTGGAATGAATACAAATCTTACCCACTTGCCGAAGGGCCTAGACAGAGGCTCTAGGACCCGACGCAAGGATGTTTGTCCTTCAAGTTCTGCCTTTTGACGTAGTTCAAATCTCTCTCTATGCTGCAATAGACTGAAATTGTTGGGTGGCCAACAATTGAGTCCTCTTCTTTAGCTCCTACTCCTTGGTTCACATAAACAATTGGTGTTGCTTGGGAAACTTTGGCCAGCATAAATTTGTGCTCACCAATTTTTCATCTCTTTGAGGGTTTATATAGTTGAGCTTTTAAACCACCTTCCCTCCCTTTGTACATGGTGGATAGTGACCCAAGGGAGGGGAAATATTCCATTGTGGGCTGAAAGATGCTTTTGTGTGCTCACACAAGGCCTAAGGAGGTGCTGGTGCTGTCCTTAGGCGGATTTCACATAAGGAGAAATTGTCATTTGCCTGCTTGTGGTCCTGGAAAGGGACTTTTTTCCATTTCCAGGAATGCGCGCTTATTGGGCTCCAGTGCATGCAGAAGGCTCACTTATCGAAGGAAAAAAGCGCGCACTCGGGCATTTATGACTAGTTAAATCTTGAATTGCTCCAAACCTTAGAGATTATTAATATTTTTTATTCCATAATGTATCTCTATCCTGTAAATCCTTGGGCTCGACATTACTTGATGTCGCTTTTTGCTGTACGATTTTACAGTGTTAACAGATTCCCCCTAATGTGTGAGGTCTAGGAAGAACTGTATAGCCGAAATACATTATAGTTTCTTTTCTGTATCGTACGCAAAGAGAGAGAGAGAGAGAGCGAGGCTTGCGTGTAGAAGGACAACATCTTGCACCAGTTCTGAGATAACCACTGCCTAGGGGACCCCCTGCAAGCAGACAAAATATACAACATATTTTCAAAATTTCAACGAGGCGGCATGTCCCATGCTCATGATGCTATGGCTAGTTAAACAAAATTGACAGATACATGTGCTGTCTGTGTCAATATTGTGGTAGTGATCTTGGTGGTTGTTGACGACAACTGCTGACGCCCTCAGGGGCATTTTTTCTTTGACGATAGGTGGAATGTGGTACCCATATGCACAATCTTGGTATGGTAGATCACTGCGCAATGTACACATATGTACTGGTTGGGACCTTCCCGTGTAAGCATTGTTGTTAGAGACGCTTATAAAGGCACGGGTCTTCGACGGATCTTAATCAAAGTGAAATGGTTGTAAGGTACGATACCATCGTGACATCAAAGCTTTTTTTGTAGTCGAATGTCAAGAGGATCGATGACATCTATGGACAATGATGTCTCCCATAGTGCCACTCAAGGATACCCCTTTATATGGGGAGGGGTTATCCAAGGTACCGCTTCCTTTTTGGAAAAGAGGTGTTGATGTTGACAAAAAGGAAGCCTTAACCGAACCATAATGGGTTTAACATAGGCATGTTGGTGAGCGGTAGCTGAAAATGGATGATGGGGATTCAGTTACCCAAGGTCGAAGTATATTTGAGCAGCTTGGCGGCAGTCACAGGTATTTTCTGAAGGTAAAAATCCCTGGAGTTGGTAGTACTTCCAGGGCAATTATGAATCGGTTATGATTGTCGTAAAGGTACGTGCATGGAGGGTATGAAATACTTCGACCAAGGGAGATGGGGGATTGCTGCCATGGGAGGAAAAAGTGCAATATGAGGGCGAAGAGGCGAAGGGCATTGTTTGTGATTTTTGTACAAAAAGAATAAAATAATGCGGTTTGGTTTGTACAAAACATAGAGACGGGTACCCCAAAACTTGAAAGAGGGTTGCTCACTTGATGGTGTGAGGACAGTGTTTTGCTGGGGGTAGGGGTCCCATTGGCTGGTCTCATGTGTGGGGTTGATGAAGCGGAAGATGTCGCAGATGGATTAATGTTGATGGGGGTCTAGTGGGCCAAACGCGGTGCACAGAGGTGTGCTTTCATTCTACTTATACAACCCAGTCGTCCGGGAAGGGGGTTGAGTTGGAATGGTGAACTTGACCTTATGCATGATATATGGATGGGCATGAGGTGCTTCCCGGACTAAAATGGTATGGCCATGGATTCACTTTGTGGAGTGATGTATGGTCTACTTGAGATGATGATCGCCATGGAGGGGAGGCTCTACCGACCATCGAGGACGTTTATCATATGCAGGGTGAGGTGATGATAAACGTGGTCGGGTGTGAGGACCCTAGGTTTTATTTCTGATGGAGAAATGACGTTAGGATATGCAAATTTTCTGGGACTCTAACATGCTGAGGGTAGAATGATACCTGCTCCGGAACTTTCGGTGGTGATTGTTGTGAATGGTTTGCAGGTTCTTCCTGCAAAAACAACTACCTCAACTGAAAGCATCTTCTTTTCATTCAATATTATTTGAAAAACATGAATTTTGGAAAGGAATATGGGAGGGTGCATACCTATCGGCACTTAAAAAAATATTTCTTTGGAAAGCGAATGTGGGGATCACTTTCGTTCGTCATGGTATACTGATGATGGTGCAACTTACGGTTTGCAGAATGGACCTTATGATCTTCTATTATGGACCTCTGAAGTTCTCAAAAAGGGTGATAAATAAGGGATTATGGCCCTAATCCTATTCATTTGTACTTGCTGAGTTTGGGAGATCAGAGGTGGTAGAAGAGACTTTCTTGTCGTTGCGGTCAGCCTGTGTACCAGGGATTAGCAATATTATGCCGAGGTAACTCTCATGACGTCCTGCACTTCAATTTTTTCAGTTTGGTGACACTGGGGGCTGTACAAGTTGGGTTTGTATGGACTCAAAGGGGCTTTTTGCCCTATATTACATGGGCGATCTAGGGAAATATGCGCCCCCCTTGCGCGTATTTCTCAAGTACATCCGCGCGAGAGCGCGTTGTCTTTGCCTGTTTGCACACAAGGGCATGCCTGTAAATAAAACAAGTGCGCAAGGACAGTGTTTTTGGAAAAGCTTGGGTTTCTTGCTATCCTTGATGATTTTTCTCCTTTGTACTGATGGGTGTTTGTTGCTTGTCAGGTTAGTGTGGAGAGAGCGAGATTGGCCAGAGATCCGGACTGCTCTAGCTGCTGATGCTAGGGCGCGCCGTCAGTTGGCCGCATGGGGCCTCCTGAAATTTGCTGAGAATGAGTGCCTTCGGTCATAGGACCGATTGATACGTTATATTATACGGCATTCGCACCGGAGGCGTAAAATGTTTGTCCTGAGGGGGACAAAAAAAAGGTGGATTATTCGTGCGGGCGATATTTATTTTGTGACTACATTCTTGCTCGGGGAGGAGAGGCACTGAGGTATCCGCTTCCTGCAGGGTGGGTGAACATGGACAGGTTTCGGTGGTGTCATTGCGGTGGTGCGCCTCTGACTGAGGGGTGCATCAATATCGCCTCAATGACAGATGTGGCCGAGCGGTGTGCTCTGGCCATTATTGTGTGACTGGCGGGGTCGTTTGCGCCACATAAGGCATCGGGCCCACAGGTGGGAGTTTTACGCCACTTGAGGAACGAGAATTTCTTCAATTTTGCCCATTTATGCTTTGATAGTATAGTGTCACAACTGAAGAGGGTCCAGCATGGATCCAAATCATTTGCGTACGCTAGCATTTTGTGTAGCATCATGTATGAGAGGGTCATGCTGTTGAGTCTCGTAGTGCCTGTGCCTGTCGGGGGGCCGAGGGAGCCACATATGAGGAGGTGGGCTCCGGTGATGCCACATGGTGGTGGTGGCCGAGTGGGTCGTTATTGGAATGACACGACGGAGGCCTGGTTTGAGGCTAATCCGCAGATTTTTTTGCCATACCCTTACGCGGGGATGGAATTTCAGGGTGATCAAATATTGGTCTCCCTTTTGGTTATTTTTGGGGCCCCGCAGGTGTGTGTTATGTTTCTGCATTTACTCGAGTTTTTTGTGTTCTTGAGTGTTTTTGATTGACACTGGCATTATTTTGGTTACTTGTGTAGATGTTGGCGAGGTGGGACGCCCAGTGGCCCGACTAGTGGGTCACAACCCTCCACCACGACCACCTGGTGGTTGGGGAGGTGGTGTCGTCGATGGACCAGGCGAGGCTGGTGCTGGCCCTTCAGGTGAGGGAAGCAGCATAGGTGCTGCTGAGATAGCAGCAGAGAGAAATCTTGCAGATGTGATTGAGGTGCGCGTTGCAACACTTATAGCTCAAGTACAGGCTCTAGAGGACTTCCGGGGTTGAGTGGACCATTTGACCCATGGAATGCCTGCTTGAGGTCTTATGGATGACTTCGAGGAGATATGGCTAGAGGCAGTGATGGCCCGTGAGAGTGACTACCAGCCGACTCTAAGATGGGTAACTATCGCAGTGGCAATAGAAGCTTCGGTGGTGGCACCAGGAGCAATGGTGGGCCCAGGTGCTCCTCTTGAGGGGGCACCCCCCTAGAGTAGATTTGTACATAGGGAAAGTGCCCATTATGAGGATGCTTCCCTTATTTTTGACGACCTCTGTATTTTTGGGCTGGCCAATGGGCTAGCAATACTATTTTTTGTACTCTGATACACATATTTTTTAATATATATATGAGAGATATTTTTTGCGACTCTACATGGTGTGATGTCTATTTCGGTTTATGCATTTGTGTTATGCTGATGGATATACATGTTTTTGGTTTTTATGAATGGTTGTTTGCTCACGATGCATTCCAGTCTAGGATATTGTTAGCTATACGATCAGCTGTTTGGTTTTGATTCCTTGATACATGTGAGAATGTAATATAATCAAATTGTCTGCTTAATCTTCTAGCACGCAAATATTTTCTAAATAGGTTTGCATCCCTGGTTTCAAAGGTTTGGTTTAACTGTGAGACTACTAACTGGGAATCAAGGTAGACATGCATATGGCGAATGCCCTGGTGGAGGGCCTCGCACATAAGTCCAATAACGACGTCATATTCTGCCTGATTGTTGGTTGCTGAACCGATGCATACGCCGTTTGAACACAGTGGTGATCGGTCAGGGTGATAGATGACCCAGGCATCTACAACTAAGTTTTAAGACCATCGCGATGCTCCATCAGCAAATCCGAAATATGGTTCAAGTTGGTGATCCATGGTGATATTTTGAGCACGTTTAGGTTTTTTGGGTCAAAAATATTTTGGTGGTGGATTGTGTGTACTCTAGCTCTAGGGGATATGGGCTTGTAGGGACCTTATGGGTAGAAATTCTTGAGGTAAATGTCGTTGACAGGGTTAGTGAGGTAGGTCCCGTCCGGTTCCATCAAGATATATGCCCCCTGCCGGAGGTAATGTTTGATGATATAGGGCCCTTTCCACAGGGTTTCGAACTTTCCTGGCCCTAAGGCTTCTTTTGCGACATCATAGCGAAGGACTAGCTCTCCTTCGGTAAATGAGCAAGGGGTGATGTGGCGGTCGAATGATTCTTTTACCCTTTTCTTATGGGCCTCATTGTGTTGTAGCGATTGGCGCCTGTTTTTGTCAACTAGCTCTAGTTGTACTAGGCATTGTCCTGAGGTTAGGTGTCATCCAGGAGTTCGATGGTTGCATGCAAGTTTGGGCACTCGCGGAAATGAATACAAGGATGCAAGGTGCCCTAGTGTTTTGCGACGGGAATAAAGCTGGATTCCTGTGACGGAGGGGTTGTTGAAATCCTGTCTTGGGCGTGCGATGACACAAGTCATATGTGATGCGTTATGTCGCTGGCATGCGGTGGGGGAAGAATCTCCCTAATTGGCCATCTTTCAGATAGCCCCGACGGGGTGGACGTATTAGTCACATCCTCTTGGGTCGTTGAACTGTTCATGGAATCCCAGTCCCCACCATCTTCCTGGGAGAGGCGGATGATGGTCGATCGCATACATTTTAAGACTATGCGAAATCTCAGTATGTAGTGGAAATGATGTACAGGGTGATTATCCCTGCATATTTGGCATGAATATGGAATATCCATGTTTGCACGATATACTACATGAACTGGGTACCATCTTTGGAACATTTCCAAGGCTAGGCAGTCAATGACGAAATGATCGAGTTCATCGCAAAGTACGCACCTTTCGACTGGGTGAGGTGGTATAGCAGGGGGTCTTTCGGGTTGTTAGTAACCTATAAATATAGGATTCATAATTTTGAATTGACTGATGGTAGTCTTGTAAATATGTAAAAACTTTTCTTTCTGCAAGTTATTTTCCCATATTTTGTAAAAAAAATAAAAAAATCAAAAATAAAAAAGAGGGTAAAAAGTCCTAAAAGAAAAATCAAAGGACTTTGAAAAAATAATATACCCCAAAAGAAAAAGATGAATAAAACATGAAAGTGTGCATGTCTAAGTGCCACTACTTTTACTTTTTACAGTTGATTATGGCAGAGTGTTAATAAATGCCATAATCTGTGATGAGTTGAACAATTTAATATTGACTCATCATCTTTCAATTTCAAATGTTGTAGATAGAGAATAAAGAATTGTCATACAGTTTAATCATGACAATTCAGTAGTTAGGTAGAGAATAAAAGAATCCAACAGTTTAATCTAGATTCTTGGATGCAATAAGTGTAGAATTAGATAGTTTACTGCTTTCCAAAAAGAATAAAAGGTTGTAAGGTTGCTAGTTCAAATGCACCTGATTAAAATAGAAGGAAAAAATGTTAGAAGATATGACTGGGTAGGTAGAATAAGGTGGGAAACATCATTGTAAATATATTTCACCAGGATACAAATAACTAATTTCCCCTTCCCCTAGCAATTTGATATTCTAAACTATCAGTCAAAGAGGCTCAAGGCATTTCCTTGACTTTTGTTGGGACCGGACCCAAGGCTCAATGACTGACTAGTTGAAAATGTTTAGTTTCTATATTAATCCTAGAAATTTTCATCATTTACCCCTCCATGCACTCATAACCATTTTACTTTATAAGTAAGAACTCTTTTCTTGCTTAAATGTTACATAAAGATCCATTTAATTAACTTCCCCCATTTTGCAAAGTATAAAACCCTCAAAAAACATGATATCCTAAGTTAAAGTGAATGAATTATGAAAATGAAGAAGCTTTATTCTAATTTTCACTTTCCTTAGTTCTATTTATGAAATTTTGAGTATTCATTGTCCCTTTTCATATTAACACTTAACCTATTTTATTAGCTCCCAATCAAATATCCTAGTCCTATTAATATAACTACTTTTTATTTAATGTCCCAAAAACCCCCTTATTATATGCTTTTGTGTCAAAGATATTAATCACATGTTGAAATAACATCCCAAAATTACCCCTTTGACATAAAAATACCTATAAAAATATACCCCTTTCCCCTATGGTTTTTAGACCCCTCCGCAGTCTAAAAACTATATAATAAAGTTAAGTAATACAAAAAGGCGCATTTTATTTACACTCTGTGTATTTAAAATAACGCACAAAAAATACTTACATCTTTGTACCCTTCCCCGATTACCCTTAACCCAAGGTTAAAAAGCCTAAGCTTATTTTTGCCTTAAGCCTTTTTCCCCTTCATAATACGTGAAACCTCATGTTTCATATAAGTATCAAACCTTGGTTATACCTTTATTAAACCCACCCCATTCTATATATAAACTCATTTTATATATTTGAAACCCATTATCCATTCCATTTTCGCAGTGTCGGGTTCAACCTCAACCGTCCAATCATCCCTATCAAAATCAATGGATAATATTGAACCTGGGTCCCACTTTCCCTTGCTTCATGCCCTACCTTTCCCCGATATCACATTTGTCTCACACCGTAGATCTTTATCTTTCAAGATCAACGACTCATCGTAAAAGCCCGACCCCACCTTACTATTTCCCTGCAACTTTCCGAAAAATCTTGACCGTTTGCATTGGGCGATTAAATCCGACGGCGCATATTCAATATCGCATGACAAAAGTGATCAGGCAAAGTTTGAAAAAAATAATGCGATAAAAGCTGTTTCGTGAAACCACCACCTGCTACATGTCTTATTTCTACTGGATCGCATTCCAAAAGTGAAAAACCATTTACCACCTAGGAGCAATGCAATAACCATTAATGGTTTCGCCTTCAATGCAAAAACCACTCCCGCCATTTCAACTTAACCAGTAATTAATACTTCTCATATCGATAAAACTTAAGATTTTAACCTTATTTTTTATCATTTGCATACCTTTGCGCCTTCGCCCTCTAAGAAATAACTCACAGATTCCATTGCAGAGCTGTTTTCGAACCAGTTTGTCGTTCTAAAACCATTTTCCCTCTGAAATTCACCGTCGAATATTTTCAACACCTTCTACGAAGAAAATGCGACCAGTTTGAAGACTGGTATAAACCTGGAAACCCTCTTCGACCGCAACCATACCCATTCAAGGTATTTTTTAGTAATCCGACCTGCAAAATCTTAATTTCGAAGAAAAAAATTAAAACACTTTGAATAGATAAACCAGAATTACTCATCTGAAAATATTCAAACCCTGAAGAAACAGGGGGAACCCTGTCAAAATTTTCTCAGAAATTGCCACTTCTGCCTAATTCAGTTGTAAAGAGTTTTTGACCATCCAAAAGCTATTTTTGCAGTTAAAGTCCATTTGAATTACAGAAAAGGCCATTAAAACCCCTGCCCAGATTATGAATTCTTCCTAAAGAAGCTCAATTTTCCTTCTATTCCTCAAAAGAAACTAAGAAAAAAGTCTAATCTTGCTCAGTTCTATTCAAAATGACAAAAAAATAGGTCACCCCTAGGACTGGAGGTCCCAAACCTCAGAAGCCTGCATCCAGCAAGCTTCCAAACCCTAAACCTTCAAAAATTGATAAACCTACTCCTGCCCTAACTGCAGATTCCACTGAAGTAGTTAGACCTTTGCAGCCACCTGTCACCTCTGAAGATAACAGTCCATTGATTGATTTAAACTATAGAATTGTTGATGCTACCTTAGAGTTCGACCTACTTGAAGTACATAGCTGGTGTCATGAGAAATTTGAGAAGAAAGTGGAAAATGATATACCTGTATGGGACTCCAACTTGCCTAAATACATGGTTCCCATCACCCATCAAGCTCAATATTTCATTAGGTTGTGTCAATTACACTATATCCCTGACTAGAAATGCATGGTGAAAAAAGATAATGAGGTCATGTTTTACATAACTGTTGAAGCCATCAATGATATGCTCCAACTGAGCCACGATCCACGGGAAATATCATTGTCCATTGAAGATTTAACTCAGATGTATTTAGACCTAGATTTCCCTAGGAAGTTTATGATCCTTCAAAACTTCATGCCTAATCATGTTAACCTTCCTAAGGTAAATCCACCTTATGATACTTTTGATTTCCCTGAGGGCTCCAGACAAATCATTTCCATGCTTTCATTCATTCTATGCTATGCTAATGATGAGTTTACAGATGCCTCCATTTTAGGTTTCCTCTCTACCTTGTCTCCAGGACAACATCCAAAACTAGTTTTCAACTTTGCCAAATTCATTGCTGATAATATGCATTATCAGTTGATTAAATTACCTGATGAAGGAGTATTCAGATATTCATCCTATCTGTTACATCTCTTCCTATTTTTTCAGGTAGACAATTTCCCAATTGCATTACAAAAGATGGATGTGGAAGGTAAACCTCTTTCAGTGATATTATGGACCTCTCTACTCAGGAAAAATAACAGTGAATACAGTTACAAGGACTTCAATGATTTGTTTATTAAACCTGCCATGAGTTTGTTGAACAAAGAAGAGAAACCAAGGATTAATGAAGACATCAAAATAATTTTACAGTTGTCTGAAAACTGTAAGGTAGGAGACTGGTATTTGTACGAAAATCACACATAAATCAGAGTATATGGTGCACTCCTGGCTCCATACAAATTACCCAAGTTTCTAACTACCAGGATTTTTGCTTTGGAGTACTTAAGACAGATATTGAATGCAGATGCAGTGAATTTCATAGCCTCCAAAAAGAAAGCACAGTTCAAGCTAAAAAGTCAAATTGGCCCCTTCATAGTCAATAGCAGAGATGCTTTGAGAGACATAGTCAGCAATTTATCACAATTTAAATTCCAAGAAAGCTTTTACTAGAATTATGATCCTCAAGGTGCTATAAGTAATCTTAGGTTCAAGTGTAAGTTAACCCCATTCCTCCATGATTCAAAGCCACAAATTGAAAAATATGTTAATCAGATTGAATGGGTTGCAAACACATTGATTGATGATATTCAGCAAATGTAGACAGATAACTTGTAGGAAAAACAGATGGATAGCACACAGGTGGTTACAGTTGGCCAACAAACAGAAGTGTCTAATAAAAGACCTCGAAAAGAAGAAGGCTATTTAGCAGAAACAATTATAGAAAATAAATTTAAGACAATTTGCAGCAAAAAGGCCAGAATTATTGCTGTAGAAGAAGAAAAAGCCATAAAGATAGATGACAATGAAGATCAAACAAACAACAATGATCAACAAACAGATGATGAGGCCACAATAATTGTCAATGAAACACTTAGAGAAATTCAGAATGAGAAGGTACTATCACAGGGAAAAGGCAAAGAAATGGTTGAAACACAGATAAATACAGAAGCTCCTTCCTCTTCTAAAGCAGCAGAAGAAACTGATTCTGACATCCAGAAAAAGTTCAAGCAGATCAGAGAAAAGAATGAGGAAATTAAGAATGAGGTCTATTCAAAACTCCTTAAAGAAAAACCAGGAGACAAAGACAGGCTTGTGACAGCTTTTGATTATTCAACAAATAAAATGATTATGTCTTTTCTCCAGCCAATAGTTACAGACCCAAGGTCAACTACAAATTACAGGAAAATAGAGTTTGAAGTAAATGTAGATGCCATACATGAACTTGACCAGATAGAGTTTCATAGAAGTGCTTCAGAAATGTTGTATTCAAAGGTAGTCAACAAAACCATGAATGCTACCATGCTTCAAAAAACAGTATCTAATTTACAAACACAAATGAAATTAGATAAAGCATCTCCACATGCTAAGGATTTTAGGATCAAGTCCTTAGAAGACTTGGTGATAGAAATTGGAGTGGATCCCTCCAATATTGAAGTTGCTAAAACTCTCATAAGGCAAAAGAATGAATATATTTCTGCCTTGAGAAAGCAACTTAAACTTCCACAGAGTGAACACCCACAGGCTAAAGAAATTCTTTAGGAGAAAACAGAGAAAGATGAACTAATGCAGCTAGTTTTAAAGATGACAACTCAGATCAAAGAAATGGAGAATCAAACAGAAATTCTAATGAAGAAAAATGAAACATTGAAAAAAGCACAGGAAGTCTCCATTCCTACAGTCATTCCAACTGTCAGTACTATTGTTCCTTCTACATTGGCAGAACATTTAGCACCAAAAGGAGTATTGGCAACTGCAGTGTCAATTAAATCTAAAGATATTTCTGCCACTTCATCATCTACATCACAAGTAAATCAAATAGGTGAAACAACTGACATATTAAAGGCTATGGAAGACATGTCCCTAAAGAATAAAGAAATAATCAACTTGAAAGGCACCATCCGAAATCTTGAAACATCAAATAGATATGCATTGATTACATCCAAGGGACGTGAGCAGAGAGCCAAAGACTTCAAGAGCAGGTGAAGATTCTACAGCAACAGGTTAATCTAGGTGAACAGGTATCATATATCAAGAATTATCTATGGAACAACATAATTCAAGGCATACATCTACAGTGGCCTTCAATCCAAATAATTTATGAATAGAAGGATTTACTCAAGGCAGCACAAATAGAAATTCAGAAGACAAAAGAAGAACTGGCTAACAAACCTTCTCAAGCTTTGAAACTAATTACATTTTTGAACATGATGCAGGGGCATTAGGCACAATCAAAATACTTTGTATTTTAGTAGACATAGGGGGGTCTGA